>OW569407.1:72697707-74055775 GCA_937654795.1 Cistogaster globosa
TAGGTATAATTGCTTTATATGTCGATGACATGTTAGTGGCATGTTCAAGTGAATTACAGATGAAACAAATTATCGAAAGTTTAAATAGTTCAGTAGAGGCAATTGACCGTGGTCCTATATTATTTTATCTTAGAATGGAAATCAATCGCGATGGTCCGCGGGGCGACATAACCATACATCAAAAGAAATATACTGAGGAAATTCTAAAAAAGTGGGGTATGACAGAATGCAAACCAGCAGCAACACCCTGGGCAAGTGGAACAAAGCTTACGAAGTGTGAAAACAATTATGAGAAACTGGATACAAAAAGATATCAAAGGATATATTGTGTGATTATCAATCTACAGCATTTATGGTAAATGCAGCAGATATTTTAACTAAGGTTCTAACGAGGCAGAAACACAATATTGGTTGTAGGTTGTTTAATATCATATTTTAAAAATCAATTTTCTATACATTTGGAGTGTGGGGCAGATTGTTGATGATTTTGTCACCCGAATTCAATCCATGATTAGCAATGCTAATGTTCGCTGAACAAGTATTTCGTTCCTTTTATCTAGTTATGTATAAATAATTTAAATAAACTTTTTGTATACATTTTGAATTAAACGACACGGTGTTTCATTCTCACTTTTAATATAAATTTGTTGCACTTCACTGCGAAAACTAAAAATACCAACAACAAATAAACTTTAATATTTAATAAAAACAAATAATTTATAAAACTAAACTTTTCTATAAGAGATCATATTTAAAAAAAAAATATTTTATTATAATTTTTTTCTTTTTCTATTTAATTTAATTTAAAGCATTAAATTTTATAAATTCAAATATTTCCGAACTGATTAATATGTATAATTAAAAAATTTTTACATTAACCTGCATTAATTTTATTTAATGCGATTTTCTAATATTTATAATGATTTTGCGTTAATAGCATAATGCTTTATATTATGGTAATATATAAAAAGCTAAAGGTAAAAAATAAAAATAATACGAATTTGGCTTGCTTTAGTTGGCATTGAAGCTGATTTTAAAACACCGGTTGGTTTTTTGAATTATTATTATTATTTTATTATTGAAAGGTTTAATATTAAACTTTTTTAATGTCTTTGATAACAATATTTTCAATTTACTATTTTTTTAAACTTGATATTTTCTATGAAAATATAACTTGAGCTGTTGGATTTTAGGTGAATTCAAAATTTTTTGAAAATTGTGATGTTGGTATAAATAGTAATTAATCTGGAATAAAAAACTTCTATTTTTGAATTTTTTGTCTGTCTGTATGTCTGTGTTCGCATCACGCAAAAACTGCTGTATCGATCTATATAAAATTTTGTGAAGAGGTTCCTTAGAAGCTTGGATCAAATACAGAATACGTCTTATGTCGTGAATAATTTATTTCGTAGAGAAAAAGAGATACAAATGTGAAGTCACCCAGTTTTATTGGTATAAAGGTACTAATTCAGTTATCAGCACATTTTATTTTTACAGATGGAATATATTATTTTCTAATTGTTCAATTGGTCAGTTTTTTTTAATAAATATATTGTCTTTTCTTTGTTTTTCCAAAATTGTTTTTGAGTTAGTTTGACTAATTTGTTCAGTTTTTTCAATTGAATTAGTTTTTTGTTTCTGAAAAAATTCAAATTTTAATAATACTGTTTGCTGTTCCCTAAAGATGCCACCCAATGGTGTGGCGAAATATTGAAAAAAAATTAAAGAATAAACAATATATTTATATAAACAAAAACTGACCTGGTGTCTAAGTAATTAGAAAATAAAATTATTATAGAGGTCAAAAAAACTCTAACAGCGAAACTATAAAGCCGAATTTTTCTAAATTCTGATTTTATGAAAAAAATAAATTATACGCGAACGAAGTCGTGGGCACTGCTAGTCCATAAAAAATAATTTGATTAAAAGAAGTGCACATATAACCCAACGCTAATACATTTGTTTTTGCATTCTGTTAATTATCGGAATAGCCAGGAATGAAATTTTTATTATTCTTCTTTCATACCTTTTCTTTTTTTCACAACGTTGTAGCTGCTGTTCGAGTATCATACTGATTGTTATGAAGTAATACAGAGTTTACACACGTCAATTTTTTTTTGCAGTAATTTTGAATTTTATGGGTGAGAAAACGAGACTATGCACTCCTTTCTTTTCCAAAAAGTTTAGAATTTCTTTAAGAAAAATTGACGTATGTGAATTCGTTATATGGAAGAATTCACGATTTGCCTTCCATGCGATTTCGTGTTTTAATAATTTTGAAACTGAACTGTTTAATATTAAAACAAAAGTAAATTAAATAGTTTTGCTCAAAGTCATATTTATTTCAAATTTTTAAAATTTTTGAAAAGCTAAAATTTAAAAATATAGAAAAACGTAAATGTTTGAGAATGTTTTCGAAAAGATCTAGAAAAAATTTAAATTTTGCAAATATAGCAGAAAAAAGTAGGTGCTGCTGTATCTGCATAATTTAAAAATTAAACAAAATTTCAAAATCCTTTAAACAATAGCTGTTTGAGATAAATTATCAATAATTCGTTTGTTTAAGAAATTATTAATATTTTAAAGCTAAGCATGGGCACGTATGGTTCACAGCTTGTATTCATTACAATTCGTATAAGACATAATTTCTATTTCTAATAAATCTAAAGTTCTTTGTCAACGTTCATATAGAATATGAATATTTCGTTTGTAGTAAATTATTTTAAAGAGTTGCCCTGTGGCATTTATAACATTTCTGAAATATGTAGTTGCATTGGGAAATATTTCGTAAGTTTTGCCGCAGCTCTATTATTGTGTGTTTTATGTGAATAAAAAAATCCCTAAAAAATTTTTATTGTGTTTTTTAAAGCTGCAATAAAAGGTGCATTTGTTAGAAAAATTTTGATTAAAAACAACTAGAAAACAATTTAACGTCATGAATAAATCATATGCATTAAAACTACTTTTGTATATGTGCGTCTAACTGTATAAGTGTGTTTGAGTATGCATTTAAATATTTGTGTGTTTCTCCTTCTGATAAATATTGTATTTGCCTGTTAACATAAACTACTTAATTTGTTATTAAACAGTTCATTTCTATGCAAGACCACACATTAACTATAAAATTACTAGACAAACCAACCCAAAACACATATAAACTAACATACACCCTCAATATCTGACAAAATAAAATCATTTAAACATTCTTAAAATAAAGCGAATGACCCACAATATTAGAAAAAAAATTCAGTTCAAAGAAAACAGTAAAAACAAAAAAAAAATAACTTTTATGTGAAAATTGTTAAGAAAATTCTTTAAGGCTAACCCCCCTTAGTGACCATTGTATTATTTATAAAACAGAAACAGAAAAATTAAATTGCAAGTATAAAAACGAAAATTAAATTTGGGGATACAAATAATAAAATACAACACATAAATATTTTTCTTTTTTTTTTTTTCGTTAAACAATCAACCAATTTAACTTTTGCAATCTGCTGCAAATTACTCAAACCAAGCGCAACAAATCTACTCACATGCCAGTTTTTATATAAACTGGTCACAAATTTTTTTCTTCTCTTAGAGCCTTTGGTATGTTATGGTATGCTGACCCTAAATAGAAAAAATATAAACTTTAGTTTTATCCATTTGTTCGGTTAGAATATTAAAACAGGACAATAACATAAATGACAAACAGAACACCCCAATGTTTGATTGCATTTCTGGGCGCAGCGAATTATTTTGTGGGTGGTGGTGTTTTTTCCTTTTTCTTTTAATATTTCAGGAATGTTAGAATTTAGTTATTCAACGAGTGACCCTCTTTTGTTTTTGCTTTGGACGTACATAAAAAGGTCAGGCTGGGTGAAGTGTTGAAATATTTTTGTATATCTTAAAGGGGAAGTTAAATTTAATATTCATATTTATGTCTGTATTTTCTTTGGCTTAAAGAGGCTCCAAGTTTTGTATGATTAATAATTAAAGAAAGGCATATTCTTTTAAATATTGTGGAATTTGACCAACAATATAACTTTATGCGCTTTAAAAAGTACATCACTTTTCAGATTTTCAGAAAACCTTTTTTTTAAAAGCGCGTGCTTTCAATTTTTTTAAATTTAATTTTGATCGATATATAAGCTAATATCAGCTGATTACTCAGGATGAATTCCTTTAAGCAAGATTAAGTATTTGATATTTTTTCGAGAGTTATTCGGGAGTTGCCAATAATGCGCTATTAAGATTATCCTTGTTTGTTGTTCGAATGTTAAGGTCTTCGAATAACTCAAATTTCTTTTCAAAGAAATTAGTAAGCTTTTGTTTTATATCTTATTTAGTAGAATTCTCAAGAAACGAGATATTTGAAAACTTTTAAATGTAACAACAACAAAAATATTTGAAAAGCAATCAATGTATTTTTTTTTTAAAGTGTTATGATTTTAAACTACCCGTTTTCCGGAGAATTCATCCAAAATTTTCCCAGGTATTTGTACACAGTTTTTTCCGTTAATTTTTGATCCCAAACCCTACTTGTAATATAAAGTTCCTCTTAATCTCCATGTAATAGAAATTAAATAATTATTATATTAACCCAACAGCACCTGCAACTTAGAACATTAGCTTTATCTACATACATACATTGAATTGCTTTCACTTCATTTATTGTTACTTATCATGTTTACTAAAAGAACCCAAAAACGGATTATTTATTACATATTTTGCCTGATTTAAAAGTTGAAAGTTTTTTAATTAAATTAATAGTACTTTTAATAACAAAAAAATTTTAAATTCCCTACAATTAAAAATAAAATTATACAAATATTCAATTTTAAATTCTTTAAAGTAAAAAATTGTTTCTAGTCTGCTTAAAATTTTTAAAAGGGTTGTTTGTTGTCTTTAACAATCAACGTAATAAAATTTTGATTTTGGGTTCATATTCCACTTGAGTGTGTGTCTAAGTTTAGACACGTGTATGTTTGTATTTGTCAACGTTATTCATTTAACTGTTATTAATTCTGAAAATCTATTTCCCTTTTTCATATGAAATAAATTTTCCATGTTTCTAGTTTTTTATCAGTATTTGTGTGTTTGCACTAGCGCGTGACAGAATGGTAGGCTTTTTAAAGCTTTATTTCTTGGTGTGTATTTATTCTTCAAGGTTTTTATTAAGCGCTAATACTTTATTTATATTTTCAGGTTTGTTTACTTATTATTTGAACTATTATTAATTTCTATTATTTTATGCTTTCCATTTTATATGCCCAAGTGGTTTTCTAGGGTAGTTTTCTCATTTTTCTTTGCCTCTAAATAAGGAAATCTTCGCATTGAACAGGATTAAGTGCAAAGGAAATCACATGTTATTTTTAATACCTTTTCCATTAAATGTGTGAAATTTTAAAAGTAGGCCTTCACAAGATAAAAAATGTTGATGATAGTTTGATAGTATAAAAGTTTGGCTTTAAGTTTTTAAGGGTTTCCTTAAAAAAACTTTTAGGCAAAATTCCAAAGTATAAAATCTTTGAAGACAAATATAAAAATTTCTTTAAGCTGCTTTACAACTCGAACAAAAGTTCAATATAGCGCTCATTAATTTGTAAGCCACTGTATTAACAAGAAGTAACCCAATAAATAGCTCATTTTAATACTGTAGACTAAGTAAAGTTTTTTATAGTAAGTGCACTACGGAGGGAAGAAGACTGACGCTAAGCTAGTTGCCTAATATGAAAAGGTCACTTTTACATGACCCTGTCATAGGATTGAGAGTTGATACTTTTTTGGTATTCTGTAGGAGGTCACCGATGAAACCTTAAAACGAGATTATTCTGTACTGGGGATTTAATATTAAGAGGTAAAGGAAGTCACTCCCATTTTTAATTAGATGTTATGTGACAAGTGCACTAAGAGTGATTGTGCCACATTTCTTGTGGGAAAACCCTACATTTTAAAAAATAAGCAAAACATAAATATCAAAAAATGAAGAGTATGATTTAATTAATTTCTAAAAATAGATTCCTAGAATAAAATTAAATACTGGAAAAATATGAATAAAAAGATGCTGAAGAATACTAGTGTTTAAATGTTCATATTCTCTCTAAGAAAAAATATTTATATATTTATCATAAAATAGCTTCTTTAAATATAAAACTTTCTTAAAAGAAGGCTGTTATGAAAATACCCTTATTTATTTCTAAGATTTTATTTCTACACGGAATAAATACTAAGGTAATCATATTAAATATTTTCCAATAACCCAATTATAATTCAATATTTCATTGTAGGTATTAAACCTCTATTTATAACTTCTTTCCGTCCGTTTATCTGTAATCGGGTTGAAATCAGCCTTACTTACTAACATTCATATGTAGTTTCGAAAAAAGTGCAAGTGGAATTTAGCAAAATCTGTATATAAAAGGAGATATGTTTAAAAAAAGGGCAGGACACCATTAAACTTTTTGTTGGTTTGTTTTGGCTTTTACTATTTTTTATTAAAAACCGAACTCTAAAAAAAAAAACTATAAATTATTAGCTAATTTATATATCATTTAAACATCTTAATTTCATTGAAATATTAAATTTTCCTCATCATTTCACAAAAGATAAATAACTATAAAATTGTTTTTGCAATAAAAAATTGGAAACTTCACTTAAAAACAGCAAAAAATCTAAAATTGGAACTTCAATAAACGACTGTAATTTCACCAAAATATCAATATTCATGAACATTATACCAAAAATTTCAAGCATTCCTAAAAGCTGTATTTGTAATAAAAAATTTAAAACTAAAAAAATCCAAAAAAATTTACTAAAAAACACACTTTCGTAAAAAAACACCAATTAAGATTCCGCACTGGAGACTAAAGCACTATTACTTGTTTCTTAACAATCTTAATAAATATTATTGCAAGTTTTGAAAGCCTTCTTACGTGCAGCCCTTTTAGACATCGTAACAGTTCAGTATATTTTTATATGATGGTTAGAGATTAAAAAACGCTGTATATTTTTCTTTCATAACTTCAGTCATATTTTAATTTATGTGGTGAGCAATCAAATATTTTTATTTTTGAATAAATTTTTTAACAAAAAATAAATGCTTAAGGACGTCCACTGTAGACAAATTTGCCCCAATATAAATCTTTTAATACATTTAAAAATACCACTCGTTTTTTACGGCTCAAATTTGACAGTCTTTTTTCCATTTTGTATTTCTGGCTCAGTTTACCTCCTTGTAGAAAAATATTTTCAAATTAGATTGTTAACAGCGTTCCTTATCTACAACAATAAAATTTATAAATAAAACCACCAAGTACTAGTGAAATTCGCACACGAAAACTTTCGTACTATGCATTTATTTAACCAAAAACTATCTTTAAAATAAAATAAATATAAATTAATAAATATATTTTTGGTATTAAACACAAGTTACTTTTGAAGAACGAAAGATACTTTTACTAAATGTTTTATTTAGAATTTAATATGAAAAAAAGTGTGAGTGGAAAAGTTTCCTAGATAATGCTGAGGAAAATTAGTGATTAATAATTTTAACTCATAATTTGTCTGTGGATTAAAGTGTTTAAACGGAGCACGAACACTAAACTGTAAAATATTTCAACAACCAAAATTTTACATATTTAAAAATTATTTAAAACTTAATTTAGCAATACGTACTTAATCTCCATTTCACAACAAAAAAGAAACACGGCAAAATAGCCGAATTCCTTGAGGTATTAAAAAGCAATTTGTTAAAATAAATATTGTGTTTAAAACGTTGTAACAGTTAATAGATAACGAAATTAAGAACATTAAATTTTCTTGTGCCTTCAAGTAAAATAAAATATTGATTTTTATTAAAATTATGAACGTTTGTATTTTTTTGCATTCGTAAACATAAATTCTTCTCGTTTGTTTTATATGATTTCTGAAAAAAAAAAAAATATATATATATATATATTTAGACGTTAAAATGAAGCAAAAGATGCTACATTGTGTAAATTACTGGTACGTGAAAACAGTTCAAAGCACGTTGTATGCGTAATAGACCACAATAAAGAAGTCATAATTTTTGTTTCCCCAGCCATTATGGTAAAATAAATATAAAACTAATAAAAGTATTGTATAAAGTTCTATAACACATACATAGAATATAAATCCTAGCAGAGACTTTGTATTATTGCCTTGTGTTGAGTTGAATTATGTTGGTCGAAACTGACAACATGTTTCAGCAGAAAGTTTCACCGCAACAATAAATTTAGTTTCTCAAAGCCAAAGAATAACATATTTTTTTTTAGCTGCTGCTACTGGAAAGCAAAATTAGTATATTCCTTTAATACATATGTAACTCAGGTTAATAGTTTTTAAATTTTAAAATCCCTTAATAGATTTTCGGGTAGTGACATGAAGGGCAAAAATGTAGCCCTCTGTCACAGCCCTACACCTCTAGAACTGATATGGGTAGAAACCTGAGTTTTTCACACTATTGCTGCTACAACAAAAAATACTAAAAATTAAAGGGTGTCCCGAAAGTGTCGCGGTATTCAAAAAAATATTTTTTTAACTGTGTCAGAGGTATGAAATTTGAGCAGTTAAACTATGTCCGCTACAGCAACAAGTACAAAAAAACTAAATTTTAAATTCAAGGGGCCCCAAGCATTCATACAGTTTATACGTATACTTCGTTACTTCTGAAATGCAGTCAGCTTAAGTTCAGTTTTTTTTTTTTTTTCAAACAAAAGTAAGGAACGAATTGCAAAGAGCTAAAAATCTGACTAGAGTTTAAGCTCAGACAATGCTCTCTTATGACGTTAAATATAATTTTTTTAAATGATCGAAAACCGTTTCATAATGCCAAAAATATGTCGAAATTTTTTAGCCAAATAAAAATCCCGCTTTGGCTTAACGACAAATTTCGAATCCTAAACCGATTGTCAAAATATTGATCAGAAATTATTAGCTACTAAAAACTTCCATGAGAGAAAGGTCACGAATTTCTGTATTCCAAGAAAAGAGAATAGAAAAATTTTTTCTCAACGATTTCAGAATACTAACAAAAATAAAAACCATTTAGTGGAGCCTTTACATGTAATTTGTTAGAAACCTTTTTCTAAACTAAAAATTTTCTTTCAGATATGTATGAAACACCACTGCTCTTAAGCATTCCATATTTGTACGTATTAACGTTCATAAATTTACTTTCGTTTTATTTTACTGTAAGAAATTATTTTATTGTTGCTTTGATGCAACAAACATAAATCCCCATACAAATTGTTATGCCCAGATGTGCGCAATAAAAATTTATAACAATAAAATGTTGAAGTCAACTATAGCATCACAACTACAGCAAACTACTGTTTTGGTATTAAAAATTTTCGACAAAAAATTGACAAACATGACAGCGAAATATTTTGTAAATTGAAAAAAGAAAACTTTGAAGCTTCAAGGAAACGAAAAGTTTGATTTAAGTTTTACTAAGCAAGAGAATAAAAAAATAAAAATAAATAAAAAATAACAGGGACGCTTAAGGACATTAAAAAATCTTTAAAGAATGACAGCTGCTAATTTATCTTTATAGGAAGTCTTAAAGTATTTAAAAAGTTAGGAAAATAAAAATATAAATTATAACCATTGTTATTAAAACGGAGTATATGTTTTTTAATAATATAATTTTCCTGGTATATAACTTTTAACAAAGACTTTGCTTACGTTATCCATTATGTTGAAAAAAGTAGATTTTTTTTCTAATGTTATAAAATATGATTGGATCACGCTACCTTCTGCTCATCAGGCTTAAACAAAATATTCTGGTTTTATATATTATTTGGCTTAATTAGACAGCAAATATTCAAACATAGTAACATCTGTTTTTAAATAAAATGAGATTTTAATTTAAAGAAACTTTAAATTCTAAGTTTCACAGCTCCTGAAAGCTGAAAAATAGATAATCTTTCCCGCACAAAATTTTGAAAATAGAATTTGTCAAGAAAAGAAAGGAAATTCCGGGCATGCATTAAAAAAATATCAGAAGTTTTCCGACCATTTGTGTCATTTAGTTGCGATTTTTTATTATTAAATTTAATGTTATTTTTTATTTAAAGTAAACAAATATTTTACTCTGGTATGAAAAAGATATTAAGATATTAAATTTTATTAAAAAATAATCGAATTTTATTAGACTATGAAGAAGTTAAAACAAAATCAATGGGAATTGTTAGTAAGACAGTTATAAGTAAAAATTAAATGGTTATTGAAGCCACTTTCAATATAAGTAAAAATTTACTAGTTACATCAATTTGGACGATTTCATTTTATTTAGCTACCTTAAGCAATATTTAATATTGTGCAGTAGCAGAATAAAATTAAATAATACTCATACGCTCTGTACGTAAGTATGTGTACGTACTTGTGTTTTTCTACTTTAATAAAATCACAATTTTCAAACAGAGTTTTCTGGTTATTAATATTGCCTATTTTTACCTTAGAATACCAAAATATTTTAAGTGAGTTTTAATAATTTTCCCCTAGAAAAATAAGGTCTTCACTTGTGATTAATATCTGTGCAAACTTTAAAAAATTTTAATATTTCTAGAGAAGAATCTATGATAATAATTGCCTAAAACCTAAAGAAATTAGAAAGAGAGTATAAATATTACGCCTTATTGAATTCTTCAATAAACTGGTGAATTTATAAAATATCTGTAAACTATAAATAATTAATTAATGAAAATTACACAACAGTTAACTAATTTGAAATTTAAATTTATTTTAAATTATAAATTATTATTTCCTATAAAAAATGTTATTTAATCTCATCATAGATCTTTTGAGTTTTTTTTTAAAGTTCCCTAGCTTTTTAAAATGTAGTATGGACTATCGACCTCTGCTAAAATTTCTTATCTAATTGAGACCAGTAAAAACAGCATTAATAGAATACAACTGATGGATTTTGTATATTTTCCATAACTGAGTAAAATTGTTACACTCTTCACCACAATAAAAGAAAAGTTTTTCAATCCATTTGTAATTTCCACAATATCCATCTCCGACCCCATAACGTGTATATATTCTGAGATCTTATGCACAGCGAAGTCAATTGAGCAATATCCGTTTGTCCGCCCGCGTTAGTGTTGAAATCAACTTTGCCAAGACCATAGATGAACTACAAAAACTTAAATACGCTAATCCATCAGACATTGTTTTGAAAATTTAGCTATTGAAAATCAGCAAGATCGGTCCATCTCCTTCGAGAAAACAGCGGGCAAAACATCTCGCCAGCCTCTAGTTTTTCTATATCTATACAATGAAGTAACTCCAATCAAAAACATGTATACAGGGCGAGAGAGAATTATAAAATAAGAGAAAAATATTTTGAAAAAAATTTTCGCTCGCTGATTTTTTTTAAGTTATGAGACTCCGAAAAATATGTTGGTGCGTTAGATTTTTTTAAATATCAATAGGGTATCAATTAAATATTTAACATTTTTTTTAGAAATGCCAAACCTATTGAGCCGATGACATTTGCATACAAATTTCTTTTTTTTTATATTTTTATATCTCTGCCACCCTAATATTTGTCTTTTGTTTAATGGAGCAACTTCACTAAACTAAATTTTCATACATGGTGAAGGGTGTATAAGATTTGGCATAGCCGAATATAGCACTTTTACTTTTTAAACTTGCAGTATTTTATTTTTTAACATTTCCATGAGTTCATATTTTGCTTCCATTTACATTCTGATAGTTGGTACAGCTTCTTTTAAAATTTTTGTTAGTACAGTTACCGAACAAACCTAAACTATGATGCATGAGTGTCGTTTGTTCTAGTGTTAAGGTTTTTTTTTTAAATAATTTTTAATCAGTTTCTTTATTTGTCCAATAGACACATTAAATTAATTTTTAATTGAAGATAAGAATTTACAATTAAAATTTTTATTTTGTTAGTATGTGTGAGCTAAAAAAAGCAGCAATATAAATTTCTCTTAATGAGTCAAAAACAAAAAAAAAAATATGTTTCAAAGCCTTTTCATATTAAAGTCTATTGCTAACCCAGGAAGTTTGTAAATAAAAGATTTTTCTTCTTTAAGCCTCTAATATACAACACAGAGGATTTTAAATTAGTTTTTATAATTTATTATATCTATGGTTACCCATTTTAGCAAAAGAATTATTTTCGGATGATAAAACTAATTTTTTTACTTCTAAAACAGTTATACCTCGAAAATACTTTTTAATTGAAAAAAATTAAGATTTATAGACAAATCAATTGTTTGAGTCAGGCTCGAAGTTCAAAGACCTACTTTGAGTCATTTTCGTAAATACGGAACAGAGAATTAATTAAAAGTTTTATTAAATCCTTTGCCTTACTTCCTATGTATTCTGTCTATAAATAAATCTTAGACAAATTAAAGAAGTTGAAGTTAATTGCAAATAGAAGATTATATTGGTGGTCTTATCGTGTACATGCCATAATAAACTGTTAAATTTTTATAAACTAAAACTGCTAAATACAGCAAAATTAACAGCTGAACAAGGATGTAAAAGGAAAAAAATAATGAGGAAATAAGCGAAAAGTTGAAAAAAGGACTTAATAAAAACAACACTTGAAAACTAATTAAAGCTTAATAACAAAAAAATAATAAAAAGTAGAAAAGAAAAAAAGAAAAAATGTATAAATAATACAACAATAACATTAAAAGAAAACTTTTTTCAAAAAACAGAAAAAAGAAAACACTGAAATAAACTAGACTGTTTTAACTAAACAAAACAAACAAAAAATCACAAAAAAAGGATATACGGTCTAGGCAAACTAAAGAGCTTTACTAAAATAAAAATTGAACAGAAAATATATTGAAAGAAAAGTTAAGAAAAAAACTCTCTAAACGACTTGAATGCCTTTTAAAAATAAAAGTTTCTTAAGGCAACATTCTCAGACTTTACACTGTTTCTTTAAAATAATGTAAAAATAACAAATCAATGAATTATAATAACAAAGACTTTTTTCTCATCTGTGTCTTGTTCTTTCAATAGGAAATCGCTAGACAAAGATATAAAACAAACCCTTATCATTTCATAAAATATCAATAGTTTAGGTAAAATGGCAAAAAAAAAACTTGTTAAAATAACAAAAAACAAACACAAAATCCCAAATGAAACTGTTTGAAAAAAGGAAAAAGTAAACAAAACCAATAAATGCTATTGTAAGAAAACACTGTGCTAGTGAAGATAGAAATTTTCTCTTTAGCTACAGCAACATTGTTTTACACTTAAGTACTTCCTTGTTTCTTGGCATAGAAGGTGTTAGTAGACGAAGTATGAGAATTTATAAATCCGCTTAAAATTAAATTATTTTGTTAGAAGATTTGTCTTTTCGATTCTTTATATGTTTTGTCAGTTTTTTGCTTTTTCAGTTTCTTTTATTATTTTGAACAATTCAGAGGAATTACTTTTGCTGAAACTTAAGCATGGAGAATTCTATGTTTAAGTTAAAGGAGACTAAATTAAAGAGCCACAACATTTTAAAATAATTTTAAGAACTTTATTTCGTCATACAAGAATTTAAACATTATTTGTTGCATTTCACAAATCACTAACTTTTTGTTGTAAAATTTTATTTCATAAATCTCTTGTTATCTTTAATTGAAATATCATTTTTTATTAAAGATGATTGGCAGCCTAAAGCTTTCATTAAGTTAGCAAGCTAATTTTTACAACATTCAGGTTGCTTTATTTAGTTTTTTTGTGGAGAAAATCAATCAACTGTTTTCAAAATCTAGACTTTGGATAAAATACAATTCTTCATTTTATAATTGTTAGTAAATACACAGAAATTCTCATTTTATATTTTATATATTTTACAACAAAACGTCCTTAGTTTCTGAAAGTACAATTTGAATGTCTTGAAATCATAAATAAGAATCGTTATTGAAATTTATGCTGATTTTTATTATTATTATTATTGTTATTATTATTATTATTATTATTATTATTATTATTATTATTATTTGTTTTGATTCATCACGATAGAAATCTTCGAAAATAGTCGATATGTTTCTTAGCACCAATTAAAACCGATGTAATTTTTTTTAATATATAAAACTTTTGATTTAAAATCAAGAAATTCTGCTTTTAAGATTAAAAAAATATTCTGCATTTTATATAAAATTATGACATTTGTAAGAAGTGAATACATATAAAAGAAGTTGCGTTTTATACAGACCATTAATAGGCAAAATTTGTGTTGCAATATATCTGTACAAACATAACTTAGAATATCTAAGTTACAATTTGAAAACAGTTTTCAGATCTCGTAAATCAACACTATTTCTACTGCCATATATTAAAATTAACTAATTTATATGACTTTGCACTAATTCCTAATAAAGTATCAGTTTTATTTTTCATTAAATCTTTAAATTTACAAAATAATCCTTTTGTATGTATAATTTTAGATTTTAGTTCCTGATTATGTAGGTTCCAAGGTAAATTACTTTACAAACGAATTCCCAAATACTTAATGGATTCAGATTGAAAGATTTTTTCTCCATCAACAAAAATATTGAAATTTCTGGAATCAGAAAAGCTATATGACTCGAAACTTATTATTTTAGTTTTTTAAGGACTAATGATCAATATGTTTAATCTCGCATATTCAAATATTAAAGCAGAATCTCTTTGCATAGATGTCTCAAGAACTGTTTATTTTTTAGAGGGGTAAAACAAAGCATATTATCAACGCAAAAAAAATTCTTCCAGTGAATTTAATGTTCATTATATTATTAATGTAAAAGGGAGAATAATAAAGGACCTAGTACGAGTACACTGCCCTGTGGAACTCCGTAATTGTTTTTATAATTTATGTTTTCAAAAAACAATTTTTTGTAAATACATATAGCAATAAAAACTAACAGTAGAAATTATGACCTTAAGTTCTTGTAGTTAAGCTAAAGGAATTAAAAAATAATGAAACGAATAATTCAAACCATTTATTTCTAAAAGCAAACAATTTCATGAAATAAATAATATTCATAAAACTATGTCACTATCGCTTGTATAGCTCATTAGTGATTTTTAGAAAACTCTAGAATTAAAATAAATTAAATGAGAAAAATAATCAATCAAAAAAGTAAAAAGATTACAGAGCCTTAAAATTTTCTAAAATAAAAAACGCAATATGTGTTAAATTCTAAGGCGGCTTTAGTTTTCTTTTTTAATGGAAAAATAAAATTATAATAAAAAATTAAATTAAAAAAAAGAATAAAAAATAATAATAAACTTGCCTCACTAATAAAAACAGCTCTAACTTAAATATACAACCACCATTAAAATATCAATTTAACAAGATATTTTCTCTAATTTTTATTAAAAAAGTTTGTTTTTATAAAAATGTCCTCAGCATTCAATGCGTTAATCATATAAAAAAAAATTTATTATCTTCTTAAAGATTTGATCAAAAGCCTTTAAATGATACACATATTGATATCTTTAAAAATAGGGTACGCAATCTAATTTTCTATGAGAAGTTCAGAGGCCCATAACTCGCAAAATATGAGCGAGTGCAAGTACTATTGTTTAGCATCGATAATAAGTCACATGAATATTCATAGTCATTTAATATTGATTTGATACGATAGAGTCTATTCGATACCTATATTTATCTCACTTTCTACTAACCATCGGTTAAGTAACATGCAATTTATTTTATATAATTTTTTCTAATAATTTTCTCCATACCATAATAGAACCAGCATCGTTCTGGTTTTTGTGAATTTAGTTTTTTTAAATTCAAATTTTTAATTAATTACATCCCTTCCTCAAAAATATATTTAAATTATGAAAATACAGATATCATTATTTTTTTATTTTTTTTTATTTTTCAAATGATATTTGAATAAAGAAGATTATTTAAATTTTTTTAAACAAACTTTTTTATTTCTTCTATCTATTATCTTATCCCTAAGAAAAACAACAACACTTTTTAAAACTAATTATAAAAAAAATATTTAAAAATTTAATCTTGTATCTTAAAAAATTTTATGTTTAGAAAATTTTATTTATACTGTTTAAAACAAACCAATTATAATATTTATGAATAAAAAATTCAAGCAATGCTGCCTAGAATTTTCTAACCAACCAACCAACCGTCCTTCTCAAAAAAATTTTTAGCATAAGCTTTGTTTATTTTTAATTATTTCTATAAGAATAGAACAATAAATGAACAAAACAAAAAAAAAAACATTTTTTCTTTGATTTGCCATTGACAGTAGTTGCTGTCCATTTTTGTATGCACACAAAAAGAAATTTATTTATTAAAAAAAAGTTTGTCGAAAAATCTAGGACTTCTAAGAGAAGTTTTATTTACTGCTAAAACAAAAAATACCTTAACAAAAAAAAAAAAAAAAAAAACTTCCATAATGTTCCCAAAAATGTATAAAAATTGACAAAGACTGCCTTAAAATGCTGTCAACTTAAACAAAAAGAATATTTTACATATAAAAGCAGTAGACTATTAAAACTTTTGCTTGATTGAAGAATTGCCAGTAGAAGGAATGTAAGTATTTATTTTTAAAAGGACAAAATATTTAAAGAAATAAATCTTAAAGATAAATAAATTATTAAAAGGTCTAGACTTTATTTCAAATATTTTATTTTTCAATTAAAACTTTTTAAATCACGGGAATATTTTTTTAATTTAACTTTAAACTTTAAAAATCGTGCTAATTATCCCGACCGAATTATTAAAATTACCGATATTGACTATTGAAGGTGAAAGCACGTTTCGATGGCCATTTCGCTACCGCTTACTTAGCTCTTCAGGAAACTTCTCACTTACATTTTAAATAAACTAAAGATTTTTATCCAAACAATAAAGTAAAGACAAAAATCAAAGTTTAAGCAAAAACAACAATAATCAACATTGATTTCATTTTTCTTTATCCACTGTATACGGCTGACTTTTTTTCGGCTCTTTTATACAGTTAAAAGATGTTGAAAAATAAAATGAAAACAACAATAAAATATCATAAAACACTATGATAATTTATTTTTGTTTTTTACACGGGCACTTGCAATTTAATAATTAAAACTTTTTAAATCACGGGAAAAAATTCAACGTCAAAGAAATTAATTGTTTAGAAAAAATAAATAAAATGTAGTGTAACCAAAGAAAAAAGAATGTTTGTTTCAAGCAAAATTAAACACGAGAATTTAGAAAAGTAAATACAATAAAATTTATGATCGATTAACAAATATAAATATTTTTTTCTTAGAAATATTAAAAACAAAATTTATTTTTGTAAATTTTGAGATTTTTATGTTGAAAAAATTCTCAGAATATTTATAATTATGATCATTATTTATAGTTTGCTAAAAACACTTGTGATTAAAAATACAGTTTACAAAGGCTACATTTTACATTTTGATATTAAAATTATTAAAGTAAATTTGGCCTCTGTGTTCCTCACACATTTATGTGTTTTTTTTTTTTTTTTTTTTTTTTTTTTTTTTTTGTTATTTATATGCTCTATAGTCTTTGTAGACAAACTGTAAACTAAGAATATAGAAGTCAATGCAAAACTACTAAAATCAACTTGAAGGACATTAAAGTTTACCTGGATAACTAAACACATAGGAGTCACAAATGCTCTTACGGGCAATAAAAAATTCCCAAGGGTCTATAGTTATGATCCTGAATATAATAAGACTGTTATTTATGAAACAGGTTAACTGTAGCAAATAGGTAAAGCGTTTAAATTAATTAATTAATAGTTAACACAAAGCGAAAGGCTTTTACCGTCTCTAAGATTTTGGCTATAAGAAAAACTTAAAATGTTTTCCGACAGATCTAAGATAATTAGAAAACAAAGCCTTCTGCTTAAATCTCAAGTTACAAAAATTTTACTTTAAGCAACTACCCGCCATAAACGGGGGCAGCCAGACAAACTATATGGTTACGCAAATATAACACTGCTACTTATGAAATTAGACATATGGCCAATTCCATAAATATATCATAAACCGTTAAAAAAATAAAGCCCCTTGAAACTCTTTTCGAAATGAGTGAAAGGGGAAACACATTCAAATTTTATTATGTGAAAGTATTTATAGGCAGTAAGTAATTTTTATCTGTCTTATCGCACAATCAGAGTTAAAAGCAAGAAGCGTAAATATAGTACATCACGAACGAACTTAAATTTTATTCATTATAAAATATTCGAAAGACTAATTTTATTCTAACGTGATGGATTACAAAGAAAAAACATTTTTAGTTATTCTGATTTCTCAAAATTTCCACTTCTTTAATTGCACGTTAAAAATACATTAATTTCATGTCACATTCAAAATATTTTAATTTGTCTCGACATCTTGGACTCCAATGTTTTAAATGTGATGAATTTAATTTCAAATGAAACAAAAAAATTTTATTTTGTTTTAAATTCTTCAATATTTGCAAAATTTATTTAAATCTGGAGCCGTATAAATGTTACATGGTGCCATGGAAATATCTTTATGTGATGTGAGGTTAGCTACTATCAGAGGAATTGAATTATATTTGCCTGGATACCTTATGATATGCCTTTCCTTATCCCTAAACGGCCAGTATATATTAAAAAAATGTATGAGTAGATGGATCGATAAAGAGGAAACAATATTAACAGAAAATAAATATGAAAAAATTGTGTAAACGGGTTAAAGAATATTTGAACATTAACAGTTTAAAATTACGGCTAATGATACCAATAATGTATTGTTTTATTTATGATCAGCTGTGCCCACGACTTCGTCCTTGTATCATTTCTTATTATCTTAAAATTAAAATTTAAAAAAATATGCTTTTAAACATTTGTTGTAGAGTTCTGCAAACAGTGTTAAAAACTGTCCATATAAAAAAATAAAATTTACTGACAACTGTTCTTGTACCACTATACCTGTAAAATTAGGTGCTTTTACATTTGTATCGCTAGTTTCTCTAAGAAATTACATATTTTTATAAAATAAAAAGTATTATATGGAACTATTTTACAAAATTTTATTCAAATCCATCTAACGGTTTTTACGTGATGCGAACACAGACAAGCAGACAAAAATTCAAATAATAGATGTTTTGTATTTCATATCGATTACTATCATGTACAGAAATTACCTCTTTACTATTTTATTATATGTATAGATATAAAAATACTAATTCAAATATTTTGTTTGGATTTTAAGGACTTACAAAATTTATTTGCTATATTAGGGATCGTTAAGCGAAGCAGGGGAAACCCCTAATAGAAATAAAACAATAAAAAAAAATAAATAAAAATTTTTTTATGACAGTACGTAGAAATTATTCGTTTGTATACAATGCTTTAAAGTCAATCTAAAGAAATTTCTTGCTAAATGATTACAAAAAAAAAACCTTGACTAATTAAAATCATTTACTTAATGTTTTTAAGAAGTATAAATTTCGTGCATTCATTATTAATTTCTATGCCATAATTCCATGGAAAGTATAATAATCGACATGTTTAAAATAAATGTATTTTTGTGATTTTTGAAAATTCTATTGCAACGATTTCTTTTATTTTTATTTTATTTTTTATATAGAAAGAAAAACTTATTAAAACTTTCACTGAAGTGGGAATTTACTAAGTAAAGAAATTAAGATAATTTATTCCTTCTAAAATAATGAATTATTAATATCTTAAATGAGTTTACTTTGCCAACACTGCTTTCTTATTAAAATTTGTGATAATTTCGACAGTTAAATGAATAGATTCTTATAAAATATAGAAAATAAAATAAAATATATTTTGCATGCAATTGCTAAAAGATTTTGTTCATCAAGATTATTATATTTTTTTGACCTTTAAGAGATAAATGCGATAAAAGCTTCAGTATATTTACAAATGTATTTTATTTTTCGTTCCAAATTTGAAGTGACTATGATAAAGTTAGAACTGACACTAACCCTAAAAACTAAGTTTTTTCATACTAATTAGTTATTAATTGAATTGCTGTTGGCAAACAGCAAAACTTTCTCACAAGTTGCATATTTAATTTAGAAGTTGTCAGGGTGTAGAAAGTTTTAAGGAAAGAGAGTCAAATTAAAATTCAAAATTACAATTGCAATGACAAGTACATCATTTTTTAATATTAAATTAGTGTATAATGCGCTTATATAGTATCAGAGAAAATCTTGTTTTTTAAGGGAAGAGGAAACAAGATGTTATATTCGTTCTTAAGGCTGGGTAAGATAACGGTACAGGTTTAAAAATCGTTTGTTTTACTTTTTTTTCTTTTAAAGACTTTTAAAAGTCTAAAGGTACATTCATATTAGTAAAATATTTGACCAAAAAGACGTAAATTATGAGAAAAAAATTTTTCCTTTTCAAATACTTTTTAAGAAATAAAAGATCCTGATCAATACAAAAAGTAAAATATCACATTCGTTATAAAATAAATCATCATTAGTAATTTTACGTGTCAAAAAAGATTGAATAACCATAGAGGTTAGGGTTTTTTAGGTTAAATATTTACTAGTTTAACCGCACCATAACTCAAAACGCAAAAAAAAATATTGGTGTGTTTTTTTAATTTGTCAAAGTTTTCTTTAAAATTTTTTATTTTAAAAACGAATTAAGATTTTAGTGAAGTATTATAACAAAGTGTTTTCTTTCGATGTATTCTCTTGAAAATCTGTCAACACGTATATATATATTTTGCTGCCAAAATTGCTTGTATTGGATAAAAGTATAAAAATATTTAAATATTTTGTCATTGTTTTACGAGTTACATGAATAATGTTTACTTGCTAGTGCTAAGGTTAGTCTATGAGAGTATTTAACGAAATTGGCGTTACCTTTATTTTTGTATAGGCCTGCTCTAATGTTCAATAAATTTTTAAGTGCAGTTAATTTAAACAATATTGTTCGCATAATTTATATATATATATATATATATATATATATATATATATATTTTTTTTTTTTTTTTTGTTATTTTAGAGTGAAACTTTTTTTCGCTCGTAAGTGCCTAAAACAAAAGGAATTCTACGGAAATTAAGTAGTGTTACTTATTGTTGTTATTTTTAAATTGTTTTAAAATTTCCAAAGACGATAAAAAAATTCATCTACGAAATGGAATGAAACCCATTTTTATTTTTTAGCATTATTTTATGGTACAAATTTTTGAGATTTATTTGCTCTTAATAATAAATAAATAAATAAGAAAGCAAAGGAAACAGTTTCCTTTTGATATTTTATATCAAAAGATTAATCATAACAAATAAAATTTAATTTCATTTATTTCTTATTTTTTCGAATATTTTCTCAATTAATGCTAAAAATAATTTATCAATAAAAATAAAATAAAATATTGAAAATATAAATATAAATCCAAATATTTGTTTTTCTTAATAAAAAACAATATCCTTACAAAACATCTGTCTTCAGAAAATTAACATTACAATGCATTACTGTGAAGAAACCTGTGGCAAGACTTTAAAGAAGTCCACAACAATTACCACTTATAATAATTAATAATTCCTAAATATCCAGTGTGAATTGTTCTCAGTTAATAATTTCTTAATATAGAAACAATACTAGATGAGATTGATAAAAATTTCGAAACGATTTTTTTATTAAAATAAAATTTCTTGTTAAGAATTTGAATTTATTTCCTGCTAAAATGTTATAAATTTGAATATTAAAAGACTGTGCCATTTATTTTAAATAGGTTCATTTCAGAAGGTTGACGTAAAAATTACACATTCATGATTTAAGTCCCGTATATCTAAATAAGTAAAAGATTTATTCAAAAAGCTTTTACATTTAGCTTTTATTTCAGTTGGAAAAAAAATATTACATTAGAGAAGCAAATTTTGGATATAAAAAAATTTCAAATTCTAAACTGAACTCCAAAGAAAAAAAATGTAGGTTGCAATTAGTAGAATTAATTGTAGAATAGTTTCTTAAACCCAAAAGTAGTAAAACAAATTAAAATTAAATGCAAATTTAAGTTATTCCTGCAAAACTTGGAACAATAAGAAAAATTGTCTTTGACTTGTATAATTTCGAAAACCTTCCCAAAGTTCTTAATTTAGTAAAAGAAATTTAATAAACATCCAATGTAACCTACCTTTGTGATGTCTCATATGATGCTGATTACTTCCTCCCATACAGCAGGGTTGTTCGTAATATAAATTCCAGGTATTTTCGTAATCTGAGTAGCCATAATCCACAAAGTTTAACAACAACAAAAGAATTTGTAGCGCCAACACATTAAGTGTAGCTGATTTATTTAATAATTTTATTGAGCCCATATTTTCTTTTCTTTTCTTTATTTATCTTTTGTAAACACCAAAATTACACAAGAACAACAAAATAAATTAAATTAAAACTAAAATACACAATTTATTTTAATTTAATAAAAGGCTCATGCTTTGAAAGATTTTTCTCTTTAAAATGAGCTCAGCAAGAATAACACTATGATTTCTAAATACACACACTTTTCTTAAAGAAAAATATATTTTAGACAAACATATTTTTTTATTATAAAAAATTTTTTTATTTTATTAAAAATATTGTTAAATTTTATTTAATTTTTATGAGAAATTTTCACTTCTGTTTAAATTTTTCTATCTTGAAGATTTTCTAAATTTTGCTTGGTTTTTGTCTTTTTTTAATTTAATTTCTGTTTGTTTATTTAAAAGATTTCCGTAAAATTTTGTTTATTTTTTTCATTTTAATACTTTTGCTTAAAATTTCGTTCATTTTCCGATTCACTATCTCTTCTCTAGCACAAACCGTTACGAACTAAGTTTTCAAAATACGACAACTCCTTTATAATAAAATTGAAATTTCTTAAAATAAACGAAATAATCCGACATTTAAGAGAGCCACGTACCGTTATTTCAAATGATGAGTACAAACGAATTCCTTTATTTCCACCACTTTTTTATTGAGTATAAAATTTTATAGCAGTTCTTTTTATATAATTTTCAGGATTTAAATGATTATATGCCCTTTAACAGACAGGTGCTTCATATGAGCACTCGCCTTAACATCCTGTCGTACAGAGAGTGTCCTTTCACTTAGAAACTGCTGTAACGAAAAGAGCAATAAATAAAAATTATTAAATTATTTTTATCTGTGAAAGAAAGAGAGCAAACTATTTCATATTCTCTTTGTATTAGGTGGTTATTTCTCTATTAATTGAGAGAGAGAGAGAGAGAGAGAAAATTTCCCTTTTTTTCTGGTTTGCAGTTAAAAGCTAAAATCAAAAATATCCTGATTTTTTAGTCAATTTTGCAATACTTTAATTTCTAGTTAATGGCTGTAGTGAACTTGCAACTTTTGTTGTTGCTATTTGCTGTTTTACATTTTTTTGTTTCATTTGCTTTTGAAAGCTGACTAAAATGAACACATTTCAAGAGCATCAATAACAAAAAACTTAAAACCCAACTAGTGACCGTTACATAAAACTAGACAAAAGCAGTAGCAGCTACAATAACAACAATAAAACGAGACATTTGTACATTACACTGTAGGGATAAATACCGTGGTACAAATTTACATTTTTCACTTTTAAATAAAATGAAATTTACTAAATATTTTTTGGGAAATTTTATTTTATCATTTTGAATAATTAATAAAACACATCTGAAAGAAATTTTTTAATTTTTGAAAATTTCACAAATAAAATATTATTTTTTTTAAAGATATTTGCTTCTGTCCTGTATTTTACTCGAAATTAAAACGTTTGAAAATTTTAAAAGAAATTTTTGTTACAAACAGATTTTCACAATTCTAAGCCTTTAAATAACGAGGAAGATTATATTTCACTTAAGGCATAACTCTTTTTTTTTTGGAGCGAGCAAAATAATAAACATAAATACCAGTTTGTGCTGCCTTAAATAAAACGGATAAAAAATTTCCTAAAGGAATAGTGTACACAAACAAATATGTCTGAAAGGGACGATTTTCTGAAGATAAAAATATTTCCGCTTAGTGGATAGCGTTTTGAGAACAAAACATCGTCGGAAGAATGTAAGACTGAGTGCTAGAAAATAATACCGAACAGTAAAAATACTTGCAAGTAAAAATAAGTTTAGAAATTTTGTATAATAATTTTTAAAAAATGATATGAAATAAGAAAAAATATGTTGAAAACTGGAAAGATATACTTACCTTTTCTTAATTCAACAATCCCAAATTAAACAATTAACACCAGCTAGAGAAGAATTTTTTAACACGGTAAATCTAAAGAGGAATCTATACAACCATAAAAAGAATTTTGGTCATATTAATCTAACCTAACGTCATAGCTAAAGGTAAAATAAAAATTATTTGTTGGGGGTAAGAGCCGGTTTACTATGCAAGATCACTAAGAATCCATTATTCAAAACTTCAAAAAAGGAGAAATAATTTTTAATTAAATAATAAAATCTCAATGACAGAAATAACAAAATACGTTATAATATTTTCTTACATTCCTTTCTGCATTAGATTATTTCATAAACCTTTAGCTCAAAATAATATTAGAGTCGTTATAACAAATTATTATTTTTTAGTTCTACTTTGATTGAACGAGACTGGATGACTCCCTCATTAAAACAACTCGAAGCTGAATATTCGTTTTGAAATTTTTTATTATATAAACAGCTGCTTGAATTAGATTTATGAATTGAAATACTAAAATAATAAAATTTATTGTAAAGAATAATTGTAGACTTAGTAACTTCTTTGTATTGCTCAAATTGGGTTAATCACTTTTTTATTTTTTGTAATAAGAAAATAATTAGTGCTACTGCATTTGAGTTATTATCTTCAAAGACACAATGAAAGACATTACGTTTCTCCGAATATGTAAAGAAATACAGTGGCATATTGATGGTCTAAGAAAATATCTTCTCATTAAAAATACTTTTGTCCTTGGTACAATTTATTTATTTTTATCTTCCCTGTTACACACTATTTGAGAGAGTATTTGAATGTGTACTAAGAATAGTTTCGTTGATGTTGGTTTGTATGCATATATATTTTTTTAATAAGTATAAATTTCAAGGGTAATACCGGCTGATGCAGCACTTGTATACTCAACTCAACAAAATGATGCTGTCTGTTTTATCTGGCTGTCTTTCTGTCTGTCTTGTTGGTCTGCGCGTATTATTTTTGTGAGTGCTTTATAAAGTGTTTGTTGAATGTTCTAAAGTGTTAGTTGCCTTGTTTGTTATGTTTATACATCTAAATTTTTTACCCTTTTTCCCTGCTTTCTGCGCGCACTCACATACACACGCACATAAATTCTACTATTTTCGATTTAATTTTGTTGTTGCATATTTTTTATTTTTCTTGCAACAAAATTATTATTTATGCATGTGCGTGTAATTGCAAAATGAAGTTCATATTCAACTCATTGTATTCTTCCTCTACCGGGTATTTAAAATGTTTTCTTTTTAACTATTTGTTTTAATTTGTGTACAAAAATGTTTTTGTTTTTAGCTGTTGCAACAGACATTTGTGACAGACGGTAAAACGATGTTGGTAAGCAAAAATATTGTCTAGTAATGTGTCTAGCTGGATTTTTATAAAGTTTATTTAAATTATTATTTGGAGTTACCGACTGTTGGAACATGGAATTTCTGTTAAGATTGCTATTTTAAAGTTTGTTGGGATTTTATTTAGTTAAAAACAGAGTAAGAGTTGTAAGTGACGGGTAAAAGAAGAAAGAATTTTAATTAATTTTTTTTTTGTTCATACAACAAGCTGTATATTGGCTTTAAGATAAGGATTAAAAAGTATATGCAAATAACAACATATTTTTTATAAAATTAAATTAAAAAAATCGACTTAAGTCTGAAGTAAATAAATTTTAGAAAATATTTACAACATTGTAGTAAAACAGTAGCAAAAATATTATGAAAAAAAATCGCACGGCGTAATATGACTGTAAATTTTATGTAAGTGCATTATACGTGACATATAAGCCGTACTGTGTATTAAATGCCTGTTTACCCTTTTTTCAAAAATTAGTCCTTCAGTACATGCTTTAATTATTTATCAAAAACAAAATAATATAACGGAAACATTATATTGAATTAATTATATTTAAAAAATATCATGCGAGTTATTCCAACCAGATTATTAAAATCATTAATATTGATTATTGAGGGTAAAAGAAAGCCTTGATGGCCATTACGCTACCGCTTACTTAGCTCTTCAAGTGCAAGTGCCCTTGCATAAAGCAAAATTGAAATAGAGATTGTCTGTTTAACATAGAATATGTCAAAAATACGTCACAAATTCTTATTAAATACTTAAGCTCCGTGGAAACACTTTGGCTTGTTTTCCTAAAACTAGTTGGTTTTAAGTAAATTTAAATGTAGCATTGGAAATCACGAATGTTAACAAAAGTTATTTATAATAAAATCATATAAAGATAGTTTTTTTATATGAGAGCTTAGGTTAGGTTCACCAAGCAGTTGTGTCGCCATGGCCCACTTGTTTGTCCTTTTGTGTTACCTGCATTAGAAGAAGAAAAAAGGAAGAACAAAAAAGTAAAGTAAAGGACGTAGAGGAAAACATAAAGATGAGAGATAAAGAAAACCAAGAGAAACAAATGCGATGTGATAGAAGCGGGGAGGAACCTGCCAACCAGGCCTTCTAACCGAAATGTATGGTCAAACCATTGATTGAATCGCGCATCCGAGTGTAGCTCAGTGAAGCCCTCATAATATCATTGACGGAGGTGTCTCAGTCTTATGTTGTCCTCTTCTGTTCGTCCTTAAAACTTCTACTGAAATCACTTATTGGAAGATCTATCCTCCTAGCATGAAGCGCGAACAGGCAGTACCCAGCTACCATAGCCACTAAATCGCATAATCGACTTCTCGGTAACTGCAGTAAGGCAGCCGCCCAAGCCAGATTCAAAGCGAGTCAGATTGTCCTGGCGGTCAACAAATTTTGGCTCGTTTAACCATCTGACCCGAACGTCAATACGCTGTCCGTAAGCAGAAAGGGGTGAAGCGCAGAGGGTATCAATCGCACGATCTTCAAACATTGTCACCCTCTTTGCCAGTTCGTCTGCAACAATGTTGCCTAAGCTGGACGCTATTTCCTCACCTATTTAGGAGGGTCTGTCAAAACCCCCGCCATCCCGCTCAGGGATACCCGGCATTCAGAGATAAGATAAGATGTGGTAAACACACCTTTAGGAGCCATAATCGCGGGTACCGTAACCAGCATGCCGCCCTTCTGCTATTAAATATTTCCACCTGTAAGACACTACATTGATTTGGGAGTCTAAAATATGAATAAACGTAAGTGAAAAATAAGTGGATATAAAGAAAATCCAATTAAATCTCCCTAAATTCAAAAAATATTCACATTTTTAGTTGTAAAACTGAATAGAACAAAACTTCTTATTATTTCGGGTAATTCTATATTTGCAAAAATTATTTCACTATAGAAACATATAAATATAACGTTCGTTTCCATGAACATATAATTGAAAAAAAAATTGTTTGTTAGATTTATTCAAACGAGATTAGGAAATTTTAATGCATTGAAGAGTTAGATGCAAAGGTCCATCTAAGTAGTGGAACTAAAAAGCTTTAGTGTTTTAACTAATTGTTAAGGAATTAATAATAAGGTTTTAGTTTTCATTGCATCCTTATTTTCCTCATTTTCAAAAAAAATATTTTTAGCCTTTGTTTATAAATCGGCTTAAGTAATACATATTAATAACTAATAATTCTACTGGTAATGCTGGGATCCTTCATAATATTTTTTTCGATTAAAGTTAATACCGGTTTTTACTGTTTAAATTTAACTTTACTTGACATGTGCATCTTCAAAATTGTGACTTAACTCTGATAAAGATAACTTGTGCGATAAGGTGTACATTGGAAAATAATTTTTGTGTTAAATAGAAAAATACCCCCTTCGTATGTAGTAGTATTTCAAAGTCAATTGAAGTGTTAAAGCAAGTTAATTTATTGTTTTTTATTAAGTAACTTTTATTTAGTTAAAGAACAATTTTTGAAGTTCAAAACGAAGCCTTTGTGGAAAATATATTAAAATTTGTTATGTTTTTAATAGTTTATTATGTGCGCTTTACGAATGCGAGAACAACTTTCAAAGTATTCAAATTCAATTTGATGGTAAGAAAATTAGGGCGATACAGACTTTTTCTTTGATAATAAGGACGAAATCCCAGACTTCGACTTCAAGATGCTCTTCTAAGAAACAGAATGAGAAGTATTTGGTTTATAAGGTAAACAGAAGAAGTAACACACATGGAGAATGCCGAAATGGCTAATTCCCGTCCACTTAATTCAAAGATTTATATAGGGTTTGAGATAACGATTACTTATAAATAAAACGTTAGAACTTGATATTTAAAAAAAAATATTATTTGCATTTTTAATCTTCTATTAATTTTTAAAACTAAATAATCTTTTGTGTTTATTAAAATTTCTATTCGCCACACAGTTCTTATAATTTAGGAAACTTACAGCGTAATTTTATCCCTCACCTAATAAAACACCATATATTTATTTAAATCAGATAAACCAGAGTCGAGTTATGCAAAGATATTTTATTTTGACCTATTTATTATTTTTCAAATCCATAAAAAATTTTAACATAATAGAAAAGCAATCTTTTAATAAACAAACAAACAAACTCATTCATAAGCGCTCATTTCCTTTTCACGAGGAAAAACAGTATAACTACTGTCAGGCATATTTATGCTATTTGTTTCAATTTTATAGATCTTGTAGCAAAATGAAAAATAACAAATGTACAAAAATTGAACATATTAAATATTTCATAATTGATATTCAAAAAATTTTAGTTATAATCTTGATGTTGCATTTTATTTAGTAAAATTTGTATTTCAGCTTTCAGAATAAAGCAACCTAATTGCAAAAAAGAAAAATAACTTTAATAAAACTTTTATTTTTTTAATTTTTTAGCTGCTTAAAGTATATCCTTTCTTTCTTTCTTACTGATGTTTTAAAATAAAATAAATTTTTAATTATACCAAAAAGCAATTTTATTATAAATCTATGTCTAGATTTAGATATTTGAATGTATTTCTTCAAAATGCTTTCATTTATTTAATGACTTAAAAATTTAAATTCAAATTTGTATTTTCTTTGCAGTTTTAATCCCTTATTTGTTTTGCCAAATACTTTTAAACATTCTTTATATTTTGAATTTATTTTTCAACTGCCACTCTAGAATATGTTTTTAAACATAAAATCACAAAAAAAAACAATGGAAAAAACAACAAGAGAAAATAATGGCAAAATAATCTTTAAATTTCCAAAGTGACCACAATGTTGTTATATTTGAGTAAAAATATTTTATTTGCTGTCTGTATTAGTTGTTGTTCTAGTTTATTTGAATAACACAAATTAAAAAAATTGCTTGAGGTTTTTAAAGAATTTGGAACAACAATTTTTGTATAATTTGAACAAAAGTAAAACTTTTAGTCATAATTTCGATTGTACATAATTTTCAAGAACACGAATTCGTTCCTCAATAGAGTGTAATTAAATGCTTATTCTTCTATAAAAAAATTCTTTTGAGGAAGTTAAAATATATTCTTTTCTTTTTTTCATTTTAATTCAAAGTATAAACATTCACTCAAAGCGATAATTCGTTAAAAGCATGTTACTTGACGCATTTTAAAACTCGGTTTTAGTTACAAAATTTAAAATGTACAAAGTTGAAAAAATAGATTCTTATCTAAAAAATTGGTCAAGGTAGATGGATACAAATAATGCTGATCACAAATGTAGCGATCAAGGAAAAGGTGCATTTTTTCAGTTTAAAATTTAATACAAAAATTAGTAAATCACTTTTCTTTCCTAATAAAGTTTAAATAAACGTGAACCTAAGCCGAATTAAAATACTTCATTTGTTATAAAACAAAACAGTGTGACTTAAAATTTCAAAATTAAAAGTTTGAAGTAAATATTTTGTGTCGATTATGTGATATTTTTTAGATTAATTTCGATGGAGAATCTTGAGCTATAGAGTTGTCCCTTCTAGGGCTGAATATAACTGATTTCAATTCTATAGTCATTATTCTGGAATAAAAAAGTCCAATGGCGTCCAATTATCGCCCTGACGCGAAATGTATATCAATTTCTTCAATGGCAAGTGTCACCATTCTGTTCAAGTCCATACCTTCAATGTTTGCCCATAAAAAACGGTTATCATATAGCGATGGCGAACGCCATTCATAATAACTCCTTAATCAACCTCATTTTTGAAACATATGTCCCAAAGATGCTGCAAGACCATAAACTGAACCAAAGGTATTTTCGCATTTTTTACAGAACCGGTTTAATGATATTCTTCTGATTATAAAAATATTTGGTCGATATGCTGATCAAAAAATCAGAAACTGCGCAAAATGCGTTTAAACTTTAACGGGCATTTTCATAAAGTGCTCAGCGGGCTGTTCAAATGTTTACCTTTCCATGGTTGAATTTGCCAACCATTAAGTTGAAGAAATGTTAAATTAAATTAAGCAAAACCACTTGAAATTACGTTGTTATGTAGAATTAAATTTGCAGATAATGTAGGGACCAACAATTATATTTTTCACTCAAGCTAAGATAGACAAAATGTATGGTTTTAATAATAAATATCACGCCAACAATTATAAAAACTCTGTCTTAGTTTCAAGTGTCCGTCTATTACGGTTTGAGATATAAGGCCTCATATATAGAACTCAAAAACTCTATAGAAATAAACCCAAAATTTCAATATCAATTTATATACTTGTGGTTGAAGTGGATATAGCGAAACACTGTGTGAAAGTTTTAAAATTCTATCCATGACGGTCTTAGACCGTCAATTAAATATCAATTAAACTTCTATATTGATACACCCTTCAATTTTAAAGATTCGTTTTTATAGCTTTCTTTAATCAAGAGCCATCGCAATGCATGCACACTTTATGAAACTTAGATATTTGCTAATTAGGCAGATATAAAACAAAGTTCTCTTTTTTTAATTTGCTAATGAACTAATTTAGTCTTTGTTACTGGGAAAGCAGTTTTTGATTTTAAAATAGCCTTTGGATAAATTCGAAAATACTTATTTCTATAAACCTAAAAAAGATACATAAATGAAAAAATTAATTATTTAATTTTAATACTCCATAAAATCTTTAAAACTTTATTTCAAATTATGGCCAAAATAAAGCTTTAATTTTGAAGTATGAAATAAAAATTTTCCTTTCGCAGCCCTTTTTGTGATTCGGTTAAGCCGAAAGTAGAAGTCTTATTTGTTTTTATTTATATACATATTTCTTTAATTAAATTTCATTTATTTAATAATTTTTATAGGATACTAGCTTCTAATATTAAGAATAATATTCTTTTGTAAAAATTTCTTTGCATTTGCTTCAATTTTGTGGTCGACCATAAAAAATAATTATATTTCTATAAATAATTTCGTAAGAATTTTCTATTTTATTTTTCTGTGAATAAAAGTTTTTCTTTTTCTATTTATTTATAATAATTGTTCTTTCTACTAATTGAAAATAATACTATGGAGTTTCCAAATTTCTTATACAAATTAAAGTTTAAATAATATTTTTTTATATTTAAAAAATTGCTGCAGAATTGATAGACTTTTAGATCTTTGTTTAATTAAATAAAGAAAATGAAAGAATGTTCTTTATTCCCAAATAAATTAAAGATAATGAAACATATATTTTTAATTAAATTTAGGGATAAAATAAGCCAGCAATATAAAAATATAACAATTCAAAAATGCAAATAGGAAAATAGGGAAATAATAATTGATGGAAATAAAAATATATTTAATCAATAACAACAAGTTTCTTGTGTTTGAAAGAAATAGTACTTTAAAATGCATTTTATTCTTTTATAGCTATTTATTTATTTCGTAATCTGTGGCTCTGGCTAGTTTTGCATTTATGCAGTTATGTATATACGCTACCAACCCTACAACTCTGGCGATACTCGTACTTATCCATGTTTTACTTTCCAAGATACTCCTTTTACCCAGGCAGTCAAGCACTCCGTTAGAGATATATTAAATACAAGGTAGCCAGCTTAGAAAACAAAAATTTTCAACAAACAAGATGTTTTAACACTGTGCTGGAAACCTGATCAGAACATATCGTGGGAAAACAAATTATAGTTAATTGGCATGGGTGTTAGTTGACCTGAACATAAGTGTCAGCTGTAGGGATTTATACTCCGATCTACAACATATATGTGGATCATAAAAGAAAATTTTAGTCGCAATGCTGCTACAATGTGGTCAAACTTAAAATGCATACAAATGAAATACCTGCTTGTGGGGAAGTGAATAGGAACCTGCACAAGCTATTGCATTTAAGTAAATCTGAATAAATAAAAAGTATAATGACAAATAAAAAAAATATATGAGATATTTCTTTAAAAAAATCAAACTCTGCAGGAGATCTAGAAAAGAAGAGGAAAACAACTTTCACTACTCCTGCCTATGCCAGCGTTAACACGCAGTTGTAATATATGCTCTTTTGTTTCTTTTTTTTTTTCTTTCAGAATATAAAGGACTGAAAGGGTTTGAATCTCATGCGTGTTTTGAAATATAAGTAGGGCTCCAGAGATTTATTAAAAATAATTATTTTGGGATAGTTTGAGGAGACGCTACTAGTCAACAGCAGTCTTGTGAATCAATGCACATATTACGTGCGATCCTTTTTATCTAAACCTAACCCAGGTAGCCATTCCTACAATAATAAGGTATGGCTCTGAAAAAACTGGAACGCAGCCCTTTTCTACCTACGCAGTCGCGACTGTAACACATTGTTGTTATTACTTTCCTCACTAGTAAAATTCTTCCGTTCTAATCAACAGAATGAAAAGTTTGACCAGCATCTTTCAAATTACACGCCTTTTTAGCAACAATTGTAGCTCTGGTGGGACTTGAACCTTATTCTTTTTTCTTAACAAATACATATACACCCACCTCTACCAATTTAGCCAAATTGGCTGGTCAATATCTGCCTGATAATTTTTTATATATTTTTTCATTCACCATATTTGTTAGAGATGGAAATTAAAATGTATTTGTTTTTTTATCCAAAAAACGATTCATTATTAACGGACTTATAAGCGTTTATTTTCGTATTTCTTAAAAAACTAGTTACTCATTTCTATATTGAGAACCATTTCTGTTATTTTGTAATTTCTTTATATCCATTATCTCAATTTTTTTACAGAAATATCTCACTCATTCCTATGATTTGTCTTTAAAATATTCCTGCTATAAATTACTCCCTACTATTAACTTAAGCAGGTTTCTTGTGTTAAGGGACTTATTGCTTTATTATTACTTTGTTTATATTTCTCTCTCTGATATTTGATTACATTTTTATAATTTTCTTAGCTGATTTTTCCCTGCTAAATCCTGCTTGCTTTCAAAATAATAATTCACACAAAAAATTACTTTAACGTATAATATGTTTTCTAAAACAATTGTTATTTTTATTTATAATATCGATTTTAATTTAAATCTAATTAAACTTTTTAAAATAATATTGATTTAACATAATTGTAAATAAATTACAAATCAAAATATTTCATTTTTACATGCATTGAACTTTACAAATGGAAAGGTTAATTAAATGTTTTCCAGTTGTCCATAGAACTAATTATTTTTCATATTATATGTGCAGGTTTTTTATTTGAAAACTGATATTAAAGGAGCAATTTATTGGCAATTATAAATGTTTATTATTATTATAGCAAAAGTGTCTGCCAACTATGGTAAACAAATTATTCTGTATTTATTTGTGCAGTGATTACAGGTGATATTTAGGCAACTAAAGCGAAAAATACAAATTTAGTTTTTGTATTTGTTTATAAAACAATTGAATGTAAATTGTTGAATACAACGGTTATATTTAAATTTAAATAATAATATGTAACAGTACACATTTTTTTCAAATTTTTTTTTTTGTCTATAATATTAATATATCAAAGAAGGCCGTTTTTACACTATAATACTTGTAAATCCTTTGAGTACTGATTTATTTGAAGACTCTGATGCATATAGAACGGATTTAACTTATTGCTATAAGGATTAATATGAAAGAGTAAAACATTTTGTTTGGAATATGTTGGTAAATGTAAAGGTATCTCGCACTGTTTGCGTTGCCAAATGGTTTCTTTTCTTATTTTATGTTATAACGTGACAATTGTTTGCGATCAACGCCAACTCAGGTGTCGCAAAAATTAACGCCTACTTATCAAATTCAGATGACGAGTCAGACTCTTAAAAGAACCCACCTAGGAAGATGTTTTAGAATATGACTGGCTCACGCCATGACTCCTATATAACACCTAAATATGTGTATTATCGGAGCTATAAATGTAAGAGCTATTTTTGAGACAAAACAGCTTTTAAAAAGAGTATTTTCCAAAATAAATTAAAGATCTCTAAGCTGAGCGAGATTGGTAGAAAAAAGCCCTCATATTAGATGGTTTTCGAAATGATTGCTTTTTGTACCTTTTAGTAGCGTAAAATCTTCAAGAAATAAGTTAGTAAAGTTTACTTTCTGATCCATATGGCCTGTTTAAAAGTGTCATTTTACTTGAAGTGTGTTATTGTAGAAAAGAATTACGTTAGTTTTTTGACAGTCAAAACAATTGTCAATTGATTTCTTTCTTACAAAATGACTTTTATAATCATGTGAATGGTCTTTAAACAAAGCTTGAACTTTAGACAATAGTAGGGAAATATTGATTTAGTCATTCAAAATGATATAATGTTTAAATAATGTTTAATATTTAAATATATTAGTAAGATTTTTCTCATATTTATTTGCCACATGAGTACAATAATTAGACCTTTAGCAAATTGCTGCTATCTTATGATTAAAATCCGTGTTTTATGCGTTATAAAATTTAGAAATAAACAAGGTCTTTTGAAATAAATTATTTAATTTTAAACTTTTTCATAATTTTAAACCAAAACAACTATTTAAAATACATTAAATTGGCATTTTACTCATCTACTTGCTTTGATATACCAGTAGAATTTTATAATTGTTTCCTTTAACTTGCTGAGAGGTAAGCGTTTCTTACTAAGCACTAATACATTTTCTTCTAAAATAAGCAAATCAATCACCGTTGCCGTTTTTAAAAATTTAACGTATCAGCTATGGTTACTTGAAGTGTGAGGACTATGCTGGTAATTCCAACTATACTGTACCCATTTAAGTCACCGCCGCCCAACCGATCGCTCGTCTTCAGGCGGATCTATGCGCCAAATCATGGAACGTAGGTACTTACGCTTTCTGTTGCTGTGCAATACTTAGGCGGATATTTTAAGAATATTCCATTTGATATCTGTAGGTACATACATGGGTCATTCTGACAAATACAAATCTTTTTCTCTCCTTCTATTTTTATAAATATTTTGATTAACTGTTACGTTACTACCATATTAAATTTATAACAAGTTTATTCTTGATCAAATTGAATCTAGAGAGCAAATGTTGCCATAAATGAGACTCTTCTCTTTTTATCTCACATTATTCTTCTCTAAAATGAATTTTTAATATATTAAACTGAGTGTCTTTCTCTACATTGAATGCCATACGCAGTAAATTATCTTTTCATGTTGCTTGTGTATATTCATTTATACAATCAAAATTTCCATACCTTAAAATACGTTATAAAAATACCCACGTATGTAAGTCAATGAATTTAGTGCAAGATATTCGAATTTCCCTTAAACCACTTTTTTAAATCATTTTTCATCATTAACACTACAAAATCTGACCGCACAATCAGCTATTAAAAGTGGAATATAAAAACGTTTAGAAGTTTTTTCGTGACAAACTGAAAAATAATTACAATAATTTGCTTATGAATAATCAATAATTTTACAGAACATAAAAGGCATTAGGAATTTAGTATTATAAATACATTAGTTAAATTAGATACTTTCAATTAGACAGGTGTTCATTAACAACTTTATTTTTTATGATCGCATTACATGTTTCCTTGTAATTAATATTATGTTGTTAAATAAATGAGATTTTGATATTAAACCAAATTTTATTTACATGTACAATTTTTATAAATTAATTCAAAAAAAGTAAAGCTTATATTGAAGAAAAAAATTTATTTTGGAACTGAGATTTAAAAAATAACCGCTGTTGATTTAGCAAAATAAATTCCGCTTGTTTCCATTATTTTATTTTCAAATTTTTAACAATTTATAAATAATTTTTCCTATTTAATAAATTAAATTATTTTTTCATTTAAAAATAATTATTATAATTGACTTGGTTATAATAATAAAATACTAAATAAAAAATAAAAACTTCACAAAAATATTAACAAGCTATTCTCCCAAATAATTAAATATTTTTTGTTCAGATTTAGGTTTAGGTACGAGAGTTACAAAATAAGGCTGCAGGTAATATAAATATGAAACATTATGCAGAAAACAAAATATAAAATTTCTTTTTTTTCTTTTTGGTATGCCCTACGTTTCACATATCAAGTGATCTGGGCATTAATCATGTTAGTTTAATCTCTTCCAGTCGAACTTAGAGTCGACTAAACTTAAGAATCCTTGCTTTCACAGTTCATAAGATTAAGGGTAATAAGTTCTTTCTGAATACCGGAGGAGTTACGGCCAATTTAAAGTCCAAATGTTTTATTTCTAAATGGTTGCTAACATGCTGTGTATATTATGAGGGTCTTTAATATCCGAACAGAGATCGAAACAAAATTTTTTAATTTTTATTTAGTCTGATGATGCTTATAGTTCAAATTAAACAAATACACACAGAAAACAGATTTTAAATTAAAATTCATTATTAAAATTCAACCACGTACATCATAATTTACTTTTTATTCTTCATAGAATTATATTTATAATTAACAGTTGCTCGCAATAACCTTTAAAAAAGTAAGCTCGACCGATTTGTGTCGTTACTATAATCATTTCTGTTAATTGGGAAATTCAACAAAATTAGTTCAGCACGTTGATACGGATTCTCAACTGTTAGTTGTAAGAACAAAAAATCGATTATGTTACTTTTAAAAACGAAAGCTTTTTTAAGATTTTAAAAAAGAAAGAAATAAATAATATTTTATTAAAAAAAAGAAAAAAGAACAAAACACAAGGAACTGTGAAAGTGGAGAAAAATTAACCAATTGTGTTGAAAGGTAAAAGGTGAAATAATTTTCAAACATTTTTTAGATTGCATTGGTCAACGTATAGTACTTCCATAGGGAATTTTAAAATAGCAAGAAATCAGGAAGAAAAAAGAAGAAGTAGTCATGAGGTCTTCTTCACATGTAATTTATAATATTCTTATCTGCGGAAATTGTTTTTTAAATAAAGTTTTATCTAAAGATATCAAGTTTGTTATTTAATTCACAATAATATTTTCAATTGATAGTTCTCCCTTTCGAATAATTTTCTAATTAGTCACGAGTAGTATATTCATTTAGTCATTTTAACCGAATTTCAAATAATTCTCGCAACCGTCAAAATTCGATTGACAACAAATTCGTTTGCCACAACGAATCTATTTTCTCTGTGTAGAATGACGCTGTAGGTTAATGACAACACAATAGCGTATGCCTTAGACTCTTCGTTTCCGTGAAGCTGTAATCCAACGCAGTCTTAATACACATTCGCCGTGTAACAAAGATATCTATTATGCTACCTTTAAAACTATACCAATCACATAAAGAAAAAAAAAAATCGTTGCGGGAACCGAATTCGTTGCCAATCAAATTTTGTCAGTTGTGTGTATTATCTTAAATTCGGTTGTAATAACTGAATTAGTATGGCACTCACAACTATTTTTTTAATGATTCTTGAGTGACTATGGAATATTATTGTGAATTAAATAAAAAAAAATAAATATTTTTTAATATTTATTTTTATTTAAAAAATAAATTACAGAAATAAGATTTTACATCATAACTTTTATGACTCAAACCATTTAATATAAACTACTCCTTATTTTATATCATGATTCTTCTTTTCCACATAGTTTTTTCAACTTGCCGTTCCATACCGCACGATTTGTCTCTATGAAGACATTTTAAAATAATTTTTATTTTCATATGGCTTTGCGAGATAATTTTGAACTTACCATTTAACAATATTGGAGAGCTTTTCACTACTTTTGAAAAATCTTTGTTCTTTTAAACTGAAATATTATGATTTTTTGTATAATGTGTAAAAGTTTTATTTTTAGTACGTCAAAAAATTTTCTATATTAGAAGATACAATTGATTTTTATAATTCTAACTACCAAAATTTGGTTTTCAGTAGTAATGTGCTGAATAAGTTTAGTTGCATCTTCCATTTAATAGAATAGATTTTAGTAAATATACAAATTGGTCAGGTTAACTATTTTAAAAGGTATTACAACCAACATTTGGAGGCAAATATCAAATGTTAGCTTTAAATATATAAAATAAGTCAAAATTATAATTTATTATTAATAAAAATCAAATTATCATATCGGTAATTGAATCTTGAACATATCGATGGAATTTTTACCAGTCTTTTTTCTGTGTGCAATTTATTTTAATAAAAAAAGGTCATTACTAATCGTGAGCCATCGCTGTAGGACCTTTCTAAGAAGCGTGAGCTTTTTTGCGATGTATGTAGGAATTTTTTTAAATTCGTCTGGCCAATAAAAAAAATATTAAAAACAAAATAATTTTATTGTAAATATTTTTGATTATTTTACTTTTTTTGAGAGAGTATGTGGATAAAAATGAATAGAAATGTATTTCTGGCTTAAGTTAATTTTTTAATTTCTAAAAAACTTTTTTTAGAAGGAAATTTTTGTGTACAAATGTATGTCAACGTTTTTCGAAGAAAACAAGAAAAATTTTAAACTATCAGAATGTAATGCTTCATTTTCTGGACCGCCTCATCCTTTATCAGCATTCTTCGCATCTATATACCTTAATAGTGTTCATTGTAAACATCGTTTATATTACCAACTACTTTTATGAATAAGATTACAATGAGTATTCATATCAATAATAATTTGGTTAGCCGAAATCGACACAAAGTATGTTTTTTCACTGTTCTCTCTCTAACTTGTCTTGAACATTTATTTTATTTTTATTTATTTATTTTTGTTATTAATTTTATGACATCTTTTCTTTAAAATGCCTCTGAATTAAAATCTAATAATATCACCCTTTTCTTATACTAGAATTATATTAATTTTTTCCATTACTAATGAAACTATTTTATTATTTCCTAATTGTTTTCTTAATTTCCTGTTAAATTTTATACTCGTATCTTTTGCTACCCTTTTTATAATGATGCCCTTTTATATAAACACCAGCTATTTAAACAAAACGATTAACAATAATTTAAATAAAATGCTTTAAATGGCTGTGATAAAGGGACGGCAGCAACAACAACACCACCAGTCATGTTAACTAAAGGACTTTTGTTGTTAAATGTAAAATTTATTGCTGATTGCAAAACAATTGATAAGCCAAAAAGCAAATCATAGCAAACGCCAGCAAAATATTAACTTTGCTACACAATAATGCTGCAAGTCTAAAACTCTTATATGCAGGCCAGCTCTGTTGGATTTTTTGATTGTTGACAACAATAGAACAAATCCAACGATCAAATAAAAATACATAAACATAAATATTAACACGCACACTCTTTTACACACTTTAGTATACACGAACCCAATGAGCTAAAGCCTCAAGTTAAAGCCAGGAAGAAATAAAACATTATTGTGTGCAAAATGTTTTAAATGTGAATACATTGGTAGTTGTAAGTATATAAATGTGCGTGCCTTCATAAAAATATGTGCGTGCTTTCCATTGTGGGATTATTGTGTTTTATATTTGATTGTTATTTGCTAATTTTAATTCTCTGGTATTAATGTAACGTTTAGATAGCAGGAGGAAGTCACCATAAACAAAAATGTTTTGAAATCAGTAGATAGACGAATGTATGACCACGTTATAAGAATGCTAAAGCTAAAAAACAAACAAATATCAGGTAAAAGAAATAGCCAGAATAAGCAACTAATAATTGAAACTGAGAAAAGTTAAATAAATTGAGTTAAGCATAGACACACTGTGAAAAGATGTAATTATGCAAGAAATATTATCGATCAATACCAGCAACTGTTTTTTTTTTTTTGTATTTATGTTTAAGTACCTAATGAATTTTGTCTTTTTTAAAAATTTATAATTTATATTTTAAATAATTTTTCAGACAAAATCACATATTGCTAGAGCTTACATTCATGTATATTGAAATTTTAAATTAACAAAAATAATAATAAATTTAGAAACTAATATAACGTGTATTTAAACCGATTTAAAATATGTCGCTAATATTAAAAATATTGAAGCGGAGACAATTGAATAAATAACTTAATTTCAATGAAAATATTTGAGGTAGGTATTCGTAGCCTAAAGACAATCTTCACAGCGATTACACAGTAAGTCGTGTTTAAATAGGGATTGAGAACTTCTATTTGCCCTTTTATGGGGCACCAATGAAAACAGTAATCTAAAAATCAAATTAATGAGAATTAGAAAAAACATCATTAAGGGACAAAACCTAAGTTAGAGTAGAGTCAAGCGTGATTAGTTATTAGTTATATATTAGATAAGTCTAGTGTTTTTGTTATTTCACTTCTGCAATTACTATTTTGATATAAATAAGTTATTGAGTAATTTTAATTCGGCTTGAGTAAAATAAATTCAGAAACTAATATAATAATGTGAATTTAAGCCGAACTAAAATTTTGTCGCAGATATATAAAATTTTTAAGCGGAGAAAATTGAATAAATTTCGATGAAAATACTTGAGGTAGATATTCATATCCTAAAGACAATCCTCACAAGAATAGCACAATAAGATTTGCTTAATTCGGGATTGTGGGCTCTTTTTTGCCCTGTTATGGGGCTCCCATTATCTATCAGTATTTCCGAAATATATTTTGAAATACTTTATGATTTGTTTAATGTTAGCTGGAAATGCATGATTGTTTTTTTTTCAGCATTTCTTACATCATTTCGTCGGAAAATTGTATACCGTCAAAAACAGCTTAAATAAAATTTAGATTAAAAGTTGAATGTTTCCTTTTGGGCCCAAATATTACAGCAACTTTGACTTATTGCACTGATTATTTAAGAACGAGTTGTATTTTAGTTTTAAGCTGGCTATCAAGAGCTTAAAACTGAAATACTACTCGTTTTTAAATAATCAGTGCAAGAAATTTGGTTAATATATTAAGAAAAAGTAAACATTGTCACATTATGAGTGTAAATGTATTTTAATTGTACCAAGTATCGTTAATGTATACGTTATAACCCACACATTCAAATGTTCTATTTACATGCATTCCTTTCCCAGGACAATAAAATCGAAATTTATACTTTTAGTTCTCAATAGATCTGAAACTCTGATATTATTTTCATGTTTAATAAGTCCCCCTCTGTCTGCTCACAAATGCAAAACTGTAGTTAGAAATTTCTTTAATGTGCTGTTTTTGCGTAAAAGGCGATTGACTCGTCTGCAAAATTTATATGGAAATAACTCAAAAAACTGAGTGCTTTTTATACGAATTTTTTAGACGAGATGAATGCTGTAATATAAAAACAGCGACTAAAATTACTAAGAAAAATAATTACAATTTAAAATGAAAACATTTTTTATTTTTTTAATATCAGTAAACGTTTATAGTTTCTAAGCAACTAATAATTTGTAGTTTTTTTATTAAAAAATCTTACATTATTTTTTAATTTTGGACTTTAAGTAATATTCAACCTGTTTGTTAAAATGACCCCCCTTCAAAGAAAATCTAACATCAAATCACAAGGGCATCTAGAAACATAAATGAAATTAATATTATTTCAAAATACACAACATTTATAACTTAGGATGTCAAACTTATGTTAAAATGCTTAACTGATAAGGGTTGGACATAACAATGTATCTCGTGTATATACATACAACTTGTCGTTAGCACATGTTCGTCTGTTCATACGTTTCATTATAAGACCTTGAAACTGCACACGTGCCTGTGTATGTGCAAAGGTTTTGCCTCTCTCCCTCTCCTTTTGAGTATTATTTGGGTATTATATGTGTTACCAATATATTTAACATTAGGATTTCTAGTTTATTTGTTAATGGTTTATTCATTAATTCCTGCGGATTATCACATCAGACGCATTTACCAAACAGTCGACCGAAGAGTCAAAAAAAAAAAAAAAAACAAATAAATAAACAGGCGAACGAACCCAACAAAAAAGCAAGTAACCAAGCAACCGACCTAATATTCTATGACGCGATTATTTAAAATCTATATAATAAAAGGATCATTTGATATACAAAATTGAAATAAAAATAACGTATGTTTACAGGAGATAATACACGCACGCTCTCTGATGAACAAATACTTGTTTTATTAATTTCTGTAGGTAAATTTTTTTCTGTGAGGAGGTGTGTGCGTTTAATTGTAAAGAAAAAAAATTTGGGATTATAGATTTTTATCGCAATAATACAAAATCACACAATATAATACTCTAAACGATAAAATGCCTTTATTTAATTTTTATTTGTTGCTGCTGTTGATTTTCTATAAAATACAATGAAAACAATAAAATAATAAAACAATTAAATATTATCCATAATTACAATGCATTAAAACAAATTGATCTGACTTTACACCAAATAATTATTACTGTAGAAGTGTTTTATTGTTATTTAAAATTAAAGTTGTAATAAGGAATAAAAATGAAAGAAATTTTAAAGGATTCAGTCAGTTGTGTGGTCAAAGGTACCCATTTTAATAAAAAGTTTTATAAGGAAGAACAGAGCTTTAATTTTTTTTATTTTATAATTTTTATGCGCCTTGGAATTTCAATAATTTATTTACAAATGTTGTTGTTATTAAATAAAAGTTAAGGCAGAACCGCAAAGTGGAAAAATAAGATGAAGAAAAACGGCAACAACTATTATCTGACCTCTGAATGAATAAAAAAAAACTATTATTCGTAAAGTATAATAAAGTATCAAACATAGAAGAAAGTTATTGCTACTTACTTGCTAATCTTATTGTTAGCTTTTTTTATCATAGTTTTTTGCTTGTTTTATTTCTACTTTCAGGATTAAAAAAATTTTTCCATTATTTGATGTGCGATGAGATGACTCCCTTCGCATTTATGATTCCTTTTGAAGCTAATTAACATTAATTTTTCCCTAAAAAGTTCTACGAAAAAAATGACATTCCGCTCTTTTTTAAGCCAAACAATGAAATGCTGAAAATTGTTTAAAAAACATCTAACAAAATCAACAGAGCAAAAAATCAGACAACAATATTTCACGTGGAGCAAGAAGTCTAACCATGGCATTGAAATTGCAAAAGAAGGACACAGTGATTAAAACTAAAAAACAACTCTAATGAAATTTAAGACTTACATAATAGAACGTGAGAAAGGAAAGTAGTGAAATGAAAATAAACAAAGTAAAAACATATTTTTAGGTTTATTAGATGGGTGAAAAAGTAGAGCTGTTTATAAAACAAAAAAATTAAAAAAGCCTGTTTTATAAACTTTCAAAAAACTAAGTCTTTGCTACTACAAAATTATACTAATATCCCTTTTGACTTAATAAGCCTTAGATCATACTACGTTTTTCCGAAAATAATTTGTGTAATATTTAGCCAGGGTACGGAAACAACCAAAACGGAACGTTTACTTCTCCTTTGTTAATTTAAATAAGAAAAACAAAAGCAAAACAGAAACAGAGACAGTTAAAAGGGCTGTGATAATTTGTTTTAGTTTATGAGCACTAAATTTTATGCAGGCAATCAGAAGCTTTTTGATGAAAAAAACGTTTAACGAACGTTTACAGATTGATTTACTCGTTAAGATAGGAATTTACGGAACGCTTTTGGATAAGTGCTGTGGCATATCAAAGCAAGTAAGGGAGCAAAAAAAAACAATTTTTTTAAATTAGGACCAGCACTCAGAGGATGACCCCTACTTATGCAATGCATTGTGCCAGAACTAGGAAATTAGGTTGTGGGAAGGGGGATAGAGGGAGTAGTGCTTGTGGACATTTGATTTAAGTCTTTGCATATTGAAAGTGGCAGGGAAGACCTTTGCAGGAAGTTTATTCCACATACGAACTGTTCGGCTAAAAAACGAATTTTCTCTGTAATGCGTAGTGCGATTCACTGGCCAATCGACCACAAAGATGTGCGCTCTTGATACAGAGCGTGTTGAGCGTATTAAATTACGGTTTTCAGAAACAAGTTCTCTCATTTCATAAGGGCACATTCTTTTTTAGTAACGATAAAACAGTGAAACACACCCCGCATTGCGTCGACGCTCCAGTGAGTCAATTGAGCTGGATATCCTACTGTAACCGATGAGCTTCTCTGTCATTTAAAATCGATTCAAAATTTTTTAAAACTTCTGTACGTCTTTGAAATAAACATTTGCGAAACGTTCTTGCAAACCAAGTGAATGTGATGCTGAACATAGTAAGGTGGGGTTTAACAATTCATGTGATATTTTTCCATAAATTTAAAATGCTTAAAAAATAATATTTGAAAACCCACAATTAAGGATATATTTTGAAAATTCTACGCTACATTCTGCTAGTGCTTTACTTCTCCTGCTGTCTTGATACAAAAGTTTTCAAATAATATTACTTTCTTAATAATTTTAAAAATTTAAAAAAAAAAACTTAATTAAAATTTATTTTACTTAATTGTCTTATTTCTACCGGTTTCAAAAATAAAAATATTCTTTATTATATTTCTGTATTTTTTCTTCAATATATCGCCACACCATTAGGTGGAATCTTCAGGACACAGCAAACAAAATTATTTAAACTAATTTTTTTAAATACAAAAAACAAAAAACAAATTTAAATAAATCTTTTTTTAAAGATGCCACCCAACCGCGTGGCTTAATATTGAAAAAAATTAAAAATAATAAACGACTTTTTTTCAAACTGATCTAGTTCTTGAAAAAGTAGAAATAATTAATTATAAAAGTAAAAAAACGTTAATTTTTATTTAAAATATTTTATTATAATCCTAAAATAATCCGACTAAGGATCTATTTCAAAAATTAACATTTTAAAATTTTTATATTATTATATTTAACGAAACTAACTTCTCCATCCACCCAATATCCTTAAAAGACTAATGCTAATGCCGCTGAGATTCGTGTCCACGTTTTAATGAAGTTAACAAAACAAGAACATTTTTAGATTTCCAAAGGTTTGTGGTGATTATTCAGTAATGGTGTGGTGAAGATATTGCTTTCTGCATGCAGTTAATAGAATTCTTTTTTCAATGCATTTAAATACTGATGGCAAAAGTATAAAAACGACTCGTATACATTTACACAAGAATAGAATAAAAAATCAAATCTTAACAGGCGGGTGGATGTCTGTTAAAAAACGAACGAAAGTCCTGCAATAAAAAATGGAAAGATAAAAATAAAAAATGTCGTGGCATACTCAGACATAACAGCGGGACGTAGGTATTATAAGTTGAAAATGAAAGAGGTTGCAGAAATAAAACAACAACATATGTTTAACATGCAGAAACATTTAGCGAAGGCCAGTCATAATGGCGATAACAGGTCCATTTTGTTTACAATTACATTGTACGCTCACTCAGTTAAAACCGGTGTTGTTAGCATAAAGCATACAAACGCCTACTTGAGATAACAGGATTGAGTAGCGAGGGCTGTTTTATTAGTAGGGTAAGTATTTTTTTTTTTAATATGCATTAAAGATTTTATTTTTTTTTCAAAAACAATATTTTGAGTATTTTTGATAAGCGTGTAATCATAAACATTTTTCGGCGTTTCAGTTCTGGATCAAGCAATTATACCTGGTCAGGCAAAAACAGAAATTTTTAAATTGAAATAAGCAGCACATATCGATTGTCTTTTTATTACAATTTGAAAATTTAAATAATTAAAAATTTTTATTTAAAATTTTAAATTTCCATAAAATTTTATCATATTGTTGCTACATTAGGCAGGTTATTCTTAGAAAAGAATAAGTAAGGGTACTATAATCGGCTATGACGAATTTTATATTCATTCAACAATTGAAAAGGAAATATAAGGCACTGTATGGGCGACACGCATCTTTCGTCCTTTTTATTGGGTCGGGCTTTCACTGTATTCACGGACCATCAACCCTTAAGGGGTATTGCAAACCTAAAGGACCAAACTTCGAGGCTTTCTCGGCTTAGGCACAAATTGTCGGGGTATGAATTCGACATCGTTTACAAGCCAGGAAAAACTAATTTAAATACTGATGCAATGAGTCAACTTTTAGTAGAAGACCAGAAAGCAGTTGGATGAAAAACCCGATGATGAAGTCCCAAGCAAGGAAGATTTCTTAGAGGGGAAGAGTGCAGAGGAGAATTAAAATTTTAACTAACAGGAAGGACATCGAAGAAGTTCTAAGAAGTTTCAATGACTCGCCTCTAGGCGGGCACCTGGGTACTTGGAAGACCATAAGGCGAATCGGAAGACAAAACAGATGGAAAGGTATGCAGCGGGACATCCAGAAAATAAGTGCGGGCCAGTCGGCAAAGAACAAATGGTGTTAACTGACACACCGCGAAGACCATTTGAAAAGGTTTCTATGGATATGGTGGGCCCTTGCCAGCAACCACTGCGGGCAACAAATACATTCTTACATTTCAGGACTATTTGTCGAACAAACAGTGGCAAGAAACAGTGGCAAGAATTTTTTACAGTAAAATCATAACCAAGTATACTATACCGACAAAATTAATCACTGACAATGATACGAATTTCACTTCTAAGCTTTTCGGAAGTGTCTGTAAACTTTTGAATACAAAAAAGCAACATATCACTCCCTACCACCCTCAAGCAAACGGGTCGTTGAAAAGCAGCCATCGACCACTAGCGGAATATCTAAGGAGTTTTGCAAAAGAGGATGAATCGAACTCACTATACATGTATAACCATATGTACCATACTGCAGATTTACAATTGAATAGTTTCAAAAAAAATTGGCATAAGAAATTTATTTCTTAAATTTAGTTAAAAAAGCTATTTTTTTGAAAATTTAAAGTTTTACTTGGAGTTGTTGTTGACTTAATTTTATTAATTTTTTGTTACAAACAACAACTACTTGAAAAAATACAAACGAATATTGAAACCAACTTAGTAAGTGTCACCAAGTTTTCCTAACTTTTACCATAAAAATTAGCCATCTACAGAAATAAAAACGAAAGTTGAAAAAAGATATGAAAAAATTATAGGCTGGCGAAACAATATCCTTTTGATCGGCGATTAGAGTTTTCTGTAGGTCACCTAGTGCCTTGGAAAAGTGGATTTTAACACAAATACGGAAGGACAAATAAATGGACGGACATTTAAAAATTGACTTCGCTATACATAATGAGTAAGAATTGGGTCGGAAATGATTATTTAAAAAATTTCTAACGGAATGACAAACTTAGATATTCCCTTATTCCACTTATAGTGATGGGTCTAGACACGTCAAATGATTCCCCCAACATGACAATACTGCACTTTAGTTATACTATATATGTGCTCTATTAAAATAATCGTTACTGAATAAAGTCCAAGGCGCTTTACAAATGCCAATGCACTACTTATGACCACACCACTCAATGTCTTCACCGAAATTCAATTTACATATCATCTTATTTTCCGAGCAGGTGGCTTTAGCGGTGGCCTTTTATTCTAAAAGAAAGTAATAAAAAGTCAATATTATATAATTTGTATGTTTGGTATTGCAAATTTTTAAATGCTTATTTTGCTGTTTCAATATTACAAGCGACGGATTAATCGTCTGAAAAAGTTTTAAAGAAATGTCTTGAAATTTTACTTCTGTATAATTGTTTTCTTAAATTTTATCACATGCGTACATGTCGCATTGTTGCTTTAATTTTTGCTCAAAACATAGAGTTCTTTTTAAGCGTTTGAAGAATTAAAAAATAAAAACTTTACGAAATTTAATTATTACGATTTATTTAGTTTAGTTTTTTATATCTTACTGGTTTTTATTTGATATCAATTTTAAATCTTTAGCTATACACTCAAATCGGCGTGACTGGGCCAAAATTAATATTTGACCGTCAGTGAACGTATTGCTAAAGTCTTGCGGCCAAAAAGATCTAGATTTTTAAATCAATTACTTAGGAGTTCAGTTAAATATTAATAATTTACTTAAATTAAGACTTGCTCCTTTTTAGAATCTTTTAAGAGTTAAACCATTTAATTAGAAGAGATTGGCAATCATTTTTTTACGTGTTCGCCTCAGCAGTAAAATTTTAAAACTTCAACTTTGTTGTAGTTTATGGCTACAACAGACACAGAAGTTTTGGTCATGCATAGTTTTACACGAGTTGTTTGCAATGATTTTTCGTCTAGAAAATTTATTTAATTGTAGCAAAATTTAGTTTTATGTACTTTGTTACTGTTTGCTAGCAAAATGTACAGTTTTTGCTAGACTGGCTATGTCTGTAAGATTGCAGAAAAGTTAACTGCAATGAAGAGTTTATTTAAGAAATTTTATAACTACAATTATTTTTTATGTAGGATATATTAAATAAAGTTTCGGTTATTTGATTTTTTCTTAACATGTTGCACTTCAGTTTAAGAACGTCATCAGAATTAGTTGTACTTCCCTCGTATATTCTTTGACGTAACAATAAAAAGTTTTACATTGTAAGTTTTTTAAGCTTAAGTCGATTTTTTTATTGTTAATCCTTGCAAACAAGTAAAATATGTTTGTTAAATAAACAGGAAACACTCAAACATTGACGGTGGCAAATGCACACACACACACAGACACACACATTTAAAACCAAATATACACTTATACAACTGGAAACAGAGAATGGATGCAAACCTTAAATTGCAAAATAAACAGGATCTATCGAAAAGCAAATAAGCCTGAGTAAAACAAGAAAAAAAATTTACAGCTAAATGTTGTTTTGTACACGTTAAAAAACTTAGCCTGGCACGAGTCTGAATTCACTTTGGCTTAACTTTTTTTTTTTGTTATTGCTGTTGTTCTATTTTACTTTATTGCTATTATCGATATTGTACTTGCTGTTGTGCATGCTTTTCATCAGATTCAGATTCTTTTTTGTACTGCACCATGAGAAAAGTAAATATTACGAAAACAAAAAATTAAATAAAATAAAACAAAAACGACATTAATGCAAGTGCACACTTTTTTACAAATACATTGATTTAAGGTTAATGTAACTGCGATGAGGGAAGGTTTAAATTGCTTACTTCAAAAGATGACAAATATCCTTCATTCACATTCACATGTACCAACCCTAACTCTCTATCGCTTTTAAAAGAAACAAGATGTTAATACCGGCCACCAAATGCTGGCATAAGCTACTGTGCTGGGCCAGTAGAGGTGGTCTTTTTTTTATTATTTTTATTATTACGTCTACATTTTGTGAGCTAAAATTTTGCGGCAACCAGGCGGTCGAAGACCACAGTGCAGTGGTCTTGTGTCATAAAAGAGAAATTCACTTACAATGCAGAACATATTAAGGTATACGGGCTCTTAAGCAATCCAAATCTAATATTATTGCACTCTAACCTACATGCACTATTAACCTTAAAATGTAGCATTATAAATGTTTGCCTAATAGGGTTTACTGACCATAAATTAAATTTGTGTGAAAAATAAAATATTAAAGTAAAGTTGTTGGAAAAAGCATAAATTTGGGAAGTAATTTAAATATAATTTTTTAAGGTACTTTTAGTTACATTAACTCAAAAAGACCTTATTGTTTATACAAAAATGATTTAAATGTGGTGATATTATTTTTCTTAAAATATTGGAATAAATACCTTTTTCATTGTTAAAATTGACAAAAATTGGACAACTCAAAATGAAAATCTAAAAATAATTTTGGATTTATGGTTCCTGACAAAAAGTATTCTAGACATTAAATTTTGCAGCACTGGCAAATGAAAGGGTTGTCCCCCAACTGTTGTGGAATTATCTGCATTCATCGTAGACTTTATCTGACTACAAAAGTAATAATCGAAAGGTGTCAAACTGCATGCAAATGGAGGACAATTTTTTAATCGTCAAATTTTAACTACAAAATGTCGATTGTTGCAGAGAAAGTATGGCAAAATACCAAATCTCGCCAAGATTAATGTCATCCATATTTTTAAACGAAATATCATTTACATATGAATAAACCCGTTATTCGAAAAATACCTTCTTGGCTAAACATAATTTTACTTCTTTGAGCTGTCCGATTGGATGAGTAATTTTCCACGTGAATGAGTATAATTTGGTAGAGTTGTACCAGCGTCAATGTATTTATGGAATTTTGCTAAATTATACTGATCATAAATGTCAAAAAGGGCGTTATGAGAGTTAGTTTCATTGTAAGTGTTTTCGTAAATTACATTGAAAACGAAACTGGGAGGAAGATAGATTTGCGAAGATTAAGATTTTTGGAGATAATTATTAAAATAATATTTGTGAAGCAGGCCGACGTCTACCAGTATTTTATCAAAAACAAGTAAGAGTGATATATTCGGCTTTGCCAAATCTTATATACCCTTCAGCAGTTATCAAAATCTAGTTTGGTAAAGTAACTCCAATCAAACAACAAATATTTACCTAAAAATGCCATCGGCTCTTAATGGGCTAATCATATTTAAAACATTTTAGTATTTCCTCAAAAATCTCTTCAAAAGCTTTAAAATGATGTCCATATTGATATATTAAAAATTTTGAAAATTTCAGAGGCCGGTGACTCGGAAATTATGCATGAGTGCCAATTTTTTTACTTGATATTTTTTCTTATTTTTTAATTCTTCATCATCCCATATATTTGTTTTTTTTATTAGAGTAACTTCATTGTTCCAAACGATATAGAAAAATTAGAGGTAGGCGTGGTGTTTCGCACGCTGCGGCGAAGAACATGGACCGATCTTGCTGATCGGCACTATGTCTGATCGATTGGCGTATTTAATTTTTTTCTAGCTGATCTAGTGCCTCGGCAAACTTGTTTTCAACAATAACACGGTCGAACAGACGGATATTGCTTAATCGATTTTGCTATGCGTAATAAGTCAGAATGTATATACTTTATGGGGTCGGAAATGGATATTGTAGGAATTACAAACGGAATGACAAAATTAGTTATATCTTTTTTCCACTTTTTTCTGTTGAAAGGTATAAAAAAGAAAGAGCCAAAGGCAACATTATTTAGATGTATTACAGTTGTGTGTCTTTCATCCCAAACAAATCCATTTTAACATATAAGGGTTAATTAAAAATTCACTCCCCTCTGTTATCAAATCTAAATAAGTGGATGGATGTCATTTATTAATAAATAAACGAAGAGTGCAAAAAATTATTTAAGTGAAAAATTAAGGGTAGAAAGACTTTTATCATAATAAAATGGCAATGTTGCATATTTATCTCTTGTTGGCATTGTTTTTGTTTTATTTCTTATATTAATATTACAATTGTTTTAACTATTGTTGTTGTATCACGTTAATGCATTTTCAATGCTCTCTGTTTATTCATTCATTTGTTTGCGTTTGTCATTTCGTTTTTTTTTTTAATTTTTATTTATTTAACTGCCAGTGAGCTCTCAGCCAACGGAAATATTTATATTTATATAACGTGACCTTCTGTCTAAGGGGATTTTTGTTTTTGTTTTTTGGTTCAAATTTTGCATAAACCCTAAATAAATTTGTACATTGTAAATGCATTGTTGTCCTTGTTATATTGTTCCCTGCTTTTCGACTTAATCAAAACAAATATTTTATTTTATATTATTTGCATTTAACTCATTTCAATTTTTTTATTATTTGCTACTAGAGTTTGGAACTAAAATATATATTTTACGTACATGGAAATAATATAATGTGCACCTTAAAAATTTTATTTTACTTTCAAAACTTTTTTTAATTTTATTTAAAAATCTCACATATATTCGTCATAAATATTTGAGAATATAATAATTTATATAATTTATTTATTTTAAAATTATTATTTAAACTATTTTATACTATAGCAAATAAATTAAAATAATTTTGGCTTGAGTTCATAAACATATGCATTGTACCAGTAGAATGGTGTCTAATTTTTCTACCTGTAAATTATTTTTTTTTAATTTTTTAAAATGTAATAAAAATGAACTTAAGCCGACAAGCCAACTTAATTTAATTGTATTCGTTAGTTTTTATAACTATATTTTTCCATGTCGTCCATAACTTGACAGAGCATTTTGTGAAACACAGTCCAACTAATAAATATTCTTTAGTAAAGGCAAACTCCTTGAGATAAAAAGAAAATACTTTTTTTAAACTCAAAATTAATACTTTTTAGTGAGGCTTAAGTTCATATTATTTTTTTAATTTTATTAAGATAAAAACATTTTTAAAAAACTAACAAAATGTAATGCGCTTTTTCATGCGTAGCAATGCATTTGCGGCATTTCTCTTAGATCTAAAAAACAAAAAGTTTAGCTAAAATTTTTTTAAAAATGAAATCTGCTCAAATTTTGAAAAAAAAAAAACAAACAAACTAATAAGTTTTATAGTTTTATATTTTAAAATAATATATTCAATATTGAAGCACTTTTGGATCACAAAAAGTGAAAGACAATTTAAGATTGTGCTCGTTTACTTGTTGTTACTATCGGGTGTTTTTTTATCATTTTTTTTTTTGTTCCCCTTAACCGTGCAAATGTTCTCGTGGGTATGTAAGTATACTTTTCACTTGTGTGAGTATGTATAACTAAACATGAATACCAAATGCATTTTCATTGTTTGTAATTATATTTTTTCCCTAACATTGCGGTTTGAGTGTTGTTGTATTTTACTGTTATTATTCTAATTCTTGTTTATTTCTACTAATTCAGATTAGTGTCAGTGTCAAGGATAACATCATTGTATTTTGACTTAAATTTAAAAAAGCTTGCAGTGTGAGTTTATAAAAGGGTTAGCAAAAATGCCACAGAAAATATGTTCAAATTTTAATAAAAAAAAGTTTCAGTTTAATTAGCGAAACATTTTCGTAAAATGGTGATAGTTTTCCATACAAAATGTGGTCTTATGTTTTATTATATTTATGTTCTAAGAAAAGAGTTGTTAAAATTCTAAATTATTGGGAACAACAGAAATTTATTTAGAGGTAATAAAGAACAATGCATGTTATAAACTATGCAATTTGATTTGATTATTATGTGGGTTAAAGTCAGGTGTAAAAATTTAATTTTTCAGCTTAAATTACAAGTTGAAACTTGTTATGTTTTACGAGAATATATGTATGACGTCTATTTCCTTTTTAATAATTATTTTAGTTTTAGATAACATTCAAACCGACAGCCTGCTTGAAAGCTGACAATTACCTGCCTTATGGTTAATTAAGTTTGTCACTTTAAACAAAATATGCTAAAATAAGTCTTCCTTGTTTTTGAAATTTGAAATTTATGGTAATTTTTTCTTCTGTTATTTAGTAAATAACACAGAGAACTGTAACATTTAGAACTTGGGATGAACCACAATTTTTTTTTTCTTCAAAATTATAAATTTAACTAAAAATATTTACTCGAATCTTAAATCTAAAATTTTGTTCTTAAGTTTAATCAGTGGTAGAAAACAAGATTTTTGTTTTTTGTTCAACCAAGAAAACCACATCTCTCTTTGAGGGATAAAACTACTATCGTTTACAATATTGCGGGCAGGCAGGTTTTGAATGTGTTTCATACTTTTGTTAATGAGTTTTTTATATCATATGACTTCTGCTGTAAACAAGGGCTCGCTGACGTCTTTGTGAATGTCTCAGTTTTTTGTATACCGCGGGGCTGTATTGATTATCTATTGTATTTTGTTTTACAGACTTTTTATCTTAATTGAACCGCATTTTAAACAAGAAGTTTACAATTTAATCTTAGCGTACGTATAGGCTTATAAGGTTTTACTGGATTCAGTATGACCGTAACCAGCAAAGTTCCATTCTGCTGGTAGTATCAACTTATGGCATCGCATTAATGATAAAATACAAAATTGATTTGACCTGCGCACCTTTTTAGCGTCTTATTATTAGTTTATTAGTCACAATACCAGGTTCTTTTCTTAAGTTTAAGTGAAAAATTTGCTTTAAACCTTTTCCGAAGATTAAACACAAGTGGTACTGGTTTTTATCATTTACGGTTGCAGATTATTTCTTTCAGTCGAAAAGTAACAAGTAAGCGTGCTTTATTCGACTTTTATAAATTTTATATACCCTTCGTTATGTATGTAAACATAGTTTAATAAGGTAACTCTAATCAAAAAAACAAATATTGCGGTGACAGAGAATAAAGAAATCAAAAACCAAAATTTTACACAAAAATGTCATCGGCTCTCAATGGGTAAAGCATTTGTTTAAATTTTAGTATATCCTTAAAGATCCCTTCAAAAGCTTTTAAATAATATCCATATTGACCATATTGAAAATCAAACTTTTTTATGAAAATTTAAGAGGCCCATAACTCGGAAAATGTGGAAGAAAGCCAGTTTTTTTACTTGATGTTTTTTCTTCAATTGGAGTTGATTCATTGTTTTAGATCAGGGGTTCTCATCAAATGCCTGCTCACGGACCCCTAGTAAACTAATTTTTTTTCGTGGACCCCTCTGAAGCCCAAGTTTAAAATAAAACTTTAATTATTGTTGAAAACACTGTTTTTTTCGGCTCTTCATGCGGACCCCTTGGATTGCTGCTACGGACCCCTAGGGGTCCACGGACCCCCATTTGAGAACCGTTGTTTTAGATGATATGGAAAAATTAGAGGCAGGCGTGGTGTTTATCCCACTGTCTCGAGGGACATGAACTGATTTTGTTGATTATTAGTAGCAAATCATTTTAAGCCATGTCTGATCGATTACAGTATTTAAATTTTCTCTGGCTCATCTAGTGCCTTGGCAAAGTTAATTTTAACACTCACACGGACGGACGGACATATAACGCTCAATTGACTTCGCTATGCATATGATTTCAAAATATATATTTTATGGGGTCGGATAGAAATACCCATTTTTCACATTTGGTGAAGTTTTAACAAAAGCGGCGTTTACATGATTGTAATGGAATTGATTTATAACTTTTATAACCGTACGCTGGCACATAATTTGCAGAAATAAATTTTAAACTTTTAAAAAGGCCACAAAAAGTAGAATCTTATATCATAATTGGACTTAAATCCCATTTTGAATGACTGCAGATTTCAAAGTCTTTAATAAAATCTTTTTTTTCATTTGTGTCTACATTTATTACCAAATTCCTGCTGTGTTCAATAAATATGCCACAATTAAAACTCTAATTTCTTTACGATGACAAAAAAATACATTTATTCATTCTGGTTTTTGTAGCTGCTGCTATCGTTTAGTACAAAAGAAGTATTTATTCAAAGATTTTGAAATTATATTCTGCTTAGTGTAAAACTTTCGTCACTTAACGATGAAATGTATTGAAACGTTAACAAGTGAAACGAGATGCAAAATAATTTTTTCCTTTTTTCCAGTTTTACTCGTTCATGTCTTTTTCCACACAGGTTCACTTTAAAGGCATAAAGTGCGTACGCTGGCACAAAATAAGCGAAAGTGTTTGTGCGTCACAGTAACTGGTACGTGTTAGTCCGAAATAAATGGATTTAGATGTGTAATCGTTTTTTTTTTTTCTACTTTAATCATCAATGGGCTTAAAAATTAAAATATGTTTACAGTCTCTTTTTATAATTGCGCCCTGGAAACAGGCCACAAAAATCTTTAAATTAGGGTGGCGTATGTGGTGGTGTATGTTTTAATCTGTCTGCATTTGAATAAGTGTTTTTTTTTAATATACCTTAGAATGTGGGTGAATTTTATTGTTTGGATATTCTATTCATTAAATTGTTTGCTATTCATATGAATACACACTTGACGAACTTCTGTTTATTAATGTGTGTTTGTGAAGGGAAAAAAATGAACCTTTTTATCCCTAACATCGTAATAACTCACACCCTTATAATTGTGGTAGTTTTTGTTGTTGTTATTGTTGTTTAACTGAAATAGATTATTGCGGTCTTGACTTAGTTCAAAGTACTTATCATTGGAGTCGAAAGGATCTCATCATTGTAATGATTATTATTTGAATGGCACATTAATGCTCATGTGTGGGTTTTTACTATCTGCTTTTTGTTTTGGTTAATTTTCGCTTAAAAAAATAATCAAATTCATTTGGCAGTTTAATAAAATTTTTGGCAATTTCTCTTCCAAAACAAAGACTTTTTATTTAATTAATTTTATCTGTTTGCCTTAATAACTTAAGGGATGACCCCTATTTATGAAATTAAATGTACTGCACAGTGGCGGGTTTGAATTAAAATAAGAAATCACCTTTATTGTGTTGAGACTTTGATTGTAGTAGGGCTTAAGTTTTGAATTTAAAAGTAGAAGTTTTTAGGACAACAGCAACATAATATTTTAAATTATATCATCTCTAAAGTGTGGAGAATCTGAAAAGGTGCTACTTGTCATTTTTGATTTTGGTGAAACATCATATCACCTCTCGAGCTTTTTTGCAAGCTTCACATAAAAGTAATACAATAAAATGTAACTTTTCGTAGTGGAATTGTTTTTACTTTATTTGATTAAAGAAGTTGGCTTTAGGTATTAAGAATCTGATGCCGAAGTTAGTATAAAGTTTAACGTTGAGCCTGGCTTTCGAAAATTTTAACTACTCCGAAATAATATTCCTAGAAGCCCTATCAGTTGTCGATATACGAATTCTTGTCAATAATAATTAATTAATAATCTACGATTCTCAGCTTATAGTATCCTTATTTTAAGTTATCTAAGAGAACTGCAATTAGCACTTGATTCCGTTCTAAGGACTTGTATAAAATACGGTTTCATATTAAACACAAAAGAAATAAAATAAATGATGGTTATTGAAAATTTGAAGCTTATTTATAATATTATACTGAAAGCAAACCAATCTGTCCTATAAAAAGTTTTAAAATATATGTTTTTGGGCATTGACATTGACTGGGAACATCTAAGGAAAATATAAATTCTAGTTGAAAACAAGTGACTTCACAAAAATGATGTGTGGACATGATATATCACTAAATTTAAAAATATATAATGGCTCAAGTGTTCCTTTCGTCTTCTCAATGAATAAAATAGAAAATATATAAAAGTGGTATTTAAAATCAGCTGGACTAATCATAAAATCAATATTAGCTAGACTGGTCACATATCCAACGCTGAAGTCCTGGTACACATTCATAAAGAGCAAAAGTCGTTAAGGTCATTAAATATCAAAAGGTTAGAACCTTTTGAAAAATATCTTCTTTTAAAATAAATAATATATTATAGAAGACAAGAACGAAGAGGTTCAACAAGAAAGGAGGTGCAATGGCTTAAAAACCTACGATGCGGGAAAGAGAAAATATCAATTATAGCAACGGCCATTTAAAACGAACACAGCATACGAAAAAGGAGAATACAACACGTGAAAAAGGCAGGATAGACACAATAGATATCAATATTTATGAAGTGAGATCCTCTTTTTGAAAATAAATGAAATTTTTTATTAAGAGAAATTTTACTTTTTTTTTTATTGTGAGGTCCACGTAAAACATGTGTTATGAAAAAATTTATAGATATTGAAAAACTAAAAGATACACTCCAAATAAGTATCCATAGTCGAACGAAATACGTTATGTGAAATGTGTTATATTTTCCCTTAGGAACCCATTCGACGACATTATTCGCTTTCGCCGTTTTGTGTAAGCATTCCTGCAGATTTAAAATAGATTAAAAGGCAAGGATTTTTATTTAGAGCATTAAATCAATTTCGGTAGTAAATGGTAAGTAAGTATTAGGAAATACGAATGGCTGGATGTGTTTTTTTTTTACCGTTTCACAAATATTTTAGGCCATTCAAAGGGGTTTCTTTTAACACTTAAAAAATTTCATTATATCATAAATTTTTACTTATAAAGCAACATGATCTAACAGACATTGGCGTGTAAATCTATATCATCACTGGCCTGTTAATATTTGTAAGGATTCTTAGAATTCAACGCACACATCATTTGTAAATGAATGAATTTTAATGCTTAGCAAACTTTGAGTGCACAAACAGGCAGAGAAATGAATCTAACAGATGATAAAAGGATTCATACAAATTAATCCTAAATTCCTTTGAGCAAATGACGTCTCTGAAATGCGTTAAAAACAATTAGAGGTTTTGAAATTAATGAAACAACTTTCAAAGATTCCAAAAATTTTATTTGCAATGAATATGGTTCTTTGCAAGGAAGATAATTTGGTGTTATAAACCTTACTACCAGTTGCTGAGCAAAGGGTTTTATATTAAAAAATTGTTTTTTTTTTGGGTTAGAAAAAGGTGGCATGTCGTAGTATTCAAGGACATAATGTCAATGGATTTAATGACATGGTATCGTGGTAAGTATGGACATAGTGCCACTAGTGAAAGTGCCATAATTTCCGCGCTTAAAACAACAACAGCCTCGCTTACCAAAGATTTCCTGCAGAGACGGAATTTTCTTCTGTATGGTATGACCAAAACCTTTAATTTTCTACAAGTTTGTTTATAAAATCGTAGCACCATTCTTATCTAGAATACCATAAAATATACCTATAATATAAATGGACGTTATGACTTTACATTTATGGACATTATGTCACATCGTAGTGTGACATAATCTCAATGGGCATTATAGGCATAGAATCCGTCATACGTTAAACTTTGACAAATTCAACTGACAAGTAAGTTAAAATACATGTTTTCTTATGAGCGTTGTCACAATCAATACGTGTCCGTCAACGCAAAGTACGAAAGTTGGTCAACTTTTAACTTTTGAATACTTTGACAACTATTAACTGCTTCTTCTTCTTTGTTTTCTTTTCACTCTTGCTGTGTTTCAATTGTGTTTTGTGATTTTACTAAAACAATTTTGGTGGCAAACAATAAAATACAAATTTAATTAATTTAAAAAGTGAATAAAATACAAATTAAATTTAAAAGTGAATAAAAATAGAGCAAGCTTTGGTTTAACATCCGTCAGCAAAGTATTCATTGTGCCAACCTCATCCGTCGTTACATTGACTTTAGTTGAATTTGTCAAAGTTTAACGTATGACGGATTCTATGTGCCCCGGCCTTATTTCCTTAGACATAATGAAATGCCATTAGAAAAATTATCGTAAGTTCTTTTTGCAACGTTTTTGAACGCCATATTTTGATATCACTTGGAAGACATTATTTGAATGTTCCGGCTTTAAATATTTAAAGAACACTTTAGAGAAATGTTTAGTTTGTTATTCTTCTCAGTGTGTAACATTTCTTCCTGCACGTCACTACTTGAAATTTAATTTTAAATTTCAATTCTCTCAAAGTACTTAAAAACGTTCTAATATTAATACTTTTCTTTATTGTTCTTAAGTAAAGAACGAATAAGGAAAAAAATAGAAAATAGAATCTGCAATTGAATTTTTCTTCACAAAAGCTCAAGTACATACGTGCAAACATTAGCTCAACTGTTTGTGTCTTTGGTGCACTAAAGAGAAGTGCATGCAACTAAATGTATGGATATGTTGTTCTATGATCTATGGTTATGTGAATCTTTAATAGAAGCCATTTATTGATTTATCATCAAATAACGAGCATAAACTTTTCTTTAAGTTCTTTTTACTGGTATTTCACTGATATTGATTACTTTATTATTTTCCACATATGCGGTAATAAATGTGATGTATATAAGTAAGTAACTATGTATGTGTGTGATGATATAAAATCTAATAGATAGTGGAGTATAAATAAATACTGTATTAAAGTAATTGTATTCGTAACTTACAAATAAAAATATAGAATCACAAAATTATTTCTATCTGTCTGTCTGAAGATAAAAGATATATCAATGTATTAGTTGTGGTTTAAAAGCATTTCGTGGGTTGGTTTAATGAAGGATATCAACTGTTGCAGTGTTTATGTTTATTGTCAGAAAGCCTAAATGAAAATTTCTTCTTTTCAAATCTGAAAATAATCAATTTTGAATTGGCCGTTTGACCTTTGTCGGCAAGGTTATTTTCGTTTAGTCTTAATAAGGTTACAAGCTACTGAATTAGAAGTGTTAAAAAAATTTAACACAAAATATAAGAATACGAGTATTTAGAAAAAAATGGCATGTGGCAAGAAGCAACAGCCAATTTAACATACGAGTAAAAGAAGGTGTTATAACACACTTAAAAACTGTACTAAAAACACATTATTTATTCTTAAAATAAATATTACTTAAAGCTTACATCAATGAACATAAGAAGATCTTGTTTAAATAATAAAATATGAATAAAAAGAATCAATGATAAATCGAAGTAATTTGTGAGTCAGAGACGTAAAATACATTTCACATTTATCAGGAATATTCGTTGTGGTTTATATGTTGAATTATTAGCTGGAGGGATAGATTCAACGGTATAAAATTGTCATAATAATGTGTAATCTATCTGTGGAAGGGTGTATGAGGAAAACAATCAAAAATTCCAGCGCAAAAAATTTTCAATTTTCTATACAATGTGTCTGTAGAAAGGTGCGTAAGCATGAACTCAACATTTAGTCCAAAATATGTCCTAAAGCTTAACAAAAGATTAGCTTCTACGATTTGAGAAACTGGATCAAGTTTGGTTATGTTCCATTCGTCACTTAGTAATGCAAACGGAATTGGCTTGTATTCAGTAGACAACGAAAATCACCACTCAGTGATAAAGCCGGTTAGGTGGCGCGGAACTTTTTGATGAGCGTAAAGCTTTTGCTGGTGTACGACTGGTAATCGTAAAGGAATTGTGAAACCTTAAATAGAAGTTGTTTGTTTTACAGTTCCCTTTATTACGATAAGCTTCGCTTTAATCTGGTCATTAAAGAATATATGAAAACAAAACATCGAAAACATGTCGAAAATTTAAGAACTAAAATGTAACACAGCTACAAGAATTTAAAGTAATCATTATGAATTTTAAAATAACACTGCATACGAGGTGTGGCTATTAAATAACGAGAATGATGCTATTACAGAAAAAGTGCGTATGCGCCAAACGCCAGCAACCAACAACTGTTATCGTGAAGCCTTTCCCTTCTGTAAACAAATCAGTACAGCCGGAGCCTTCGTTCGCATAAGAGTTGCCGGAAAAATGTTAGGTATAACAGCAGAGCAACAAATTGTTGTGAAATTTTATGTGAAACTTGGAAAAACCGCCACTGAAACTTATAAATCATTGAAAGAAGTGTATGGCAATGAATGTTTATCGCGTGCACGTATTTTTGAGTGGTTTAAGCGTTTTCAAGATGGCCGAGAAGACGTTCAAGATGATTCACTCCCGGGTCGCCCTTCCACGTCGAAAACAGATGACAAGATCGAAAAATCGATAACCTGATTCGATCTGACCGTCGGTTAAGTATTTGTGCGATTGCTGAAACTGTACGAATTAATAAAGAATCCGTATAATAAGTAAAAATGTATAAAAAAATAAATAAAATGTTTTACACCGTCAGTCTCGTTATTTAATAGCCACACTTTGTATGTGAATATATTTATCCAATAATTTTATGAAAACTATTCTCTTCTATGATGTCCTTTATTTTCTAAAATCTTTTTTTCTTTAGATTTTAAATTTTCCGATAAAGTCCTTGAAGAATCTATTATGTGGTGGTAATCGCCTTAGACAATGAAATACACTCAACTGTCCAAATACTAGTCAAGAAAAAAATGAGGCATTTGCCTCTAAAAATAAAAACTCAATTAGAAGATAATGGAAAGATTTGTTGTTAAGTTTGAAGAAAGTGTTATACAAAGTTTAGTTGTTTTATTTAGAAATTAAAAACTTATAATTATTTATTTTTTATCTCTTCACTTAAACTTAATTAATGCGAATTTAAAACAAAGCATTCCACCTGTTAATATAAAGTCTAATTTTATACACATAAAAGTTACGTCCACATTTTTATTAATGGAAAGTATTGTACGACGTAAAAAAGGTTAAGCTTAAAAAATAAGCGCAAATTAACTTTACTATATTACGGTTAGCGAATATATAAAAGGAAGAACAAGGGGTATAAACATTTATTCCCCTTTTATATATATTTAAGCTGTACTAAGGACTTTGATTTGTTTGAACTCATAGAGAGTATTAATAATAAATAATCAGACCGTTTAAAAATTTATATAAAAACTTTATTGCCCGAAAACCATTTCCACTGGATATTCTAAGAAAAACCGGATCTTTGGCCGAAGTAGAATTCTCTCATCACTGGAAGGCTTTGGAAAAGTTTAGACAGACAAAGCGTTTTAAAACGCTGTTTCGGGGTACGTCACAGGGGCAACTATCACGACATAGATGTGGTCTTAAATACCATCCATATACAATACTAAGTCTGCAGATTTTTTGAACTGAACTAATACAGCTTAGAATCCATTTTTTATGTTTGCCCTGCCTGTCCTCGTAGTGAAAATCCATAGGAAACCCTTGCTGTTTAAAGGGGACATAAATGGTATATCCCTGTATTCGTAGCCTGGGGATGTACGTAAGATTCTTCTCAGTTCTATGAATAGAAAAGAATAAAACACCATGATCCACGAAATTTATATTTTTTAAATATTTTTGAAGTCTGCTCGGAATTTCTTAAAAATATCTTCTTATGTTGAATGTGTCACCTAAAAATTCGCAATATAGTCCGCTTAACCCTCGTTTATTTTATTATATATCTTTAATATGTTTATGTTTTCTTTTAAAATCGCGATTTTTATATTTGGTTTTTATATCTTGCTTTAAATATGATATTCTCTAGATAAACATATGAACTTGCACAAACACATCTACACATCCCATCATATTAATATAAACTTGCATGTTTGTAAGTATTATTTCATTTCATTTTATAACAGTCATATACTCTCTACTTTACTATTATTCATTTAGTTGTAATATTCAATTTTTGTCTTTTTACTTTAATTTTTTTTTCCACTTTTTTTTCATCGTTAAAGTTGATTTCATTATTGTGTTATTGGTTTGTAAGAACGAACGAATACTCCAACAAGAGCAGCAGCGAAAACGTCAATGACAACAACAATAACAAAAATATATTTCAGCATCATTTTCCACTGTTAGAGACATATAATACATCAATAAAATAACAGGACTATAGAGAATACCAAACGACCGAAATAAGAAAAAAAACTGAAAAGTTTTGTCATTCGATTTTTTGCCGGTTTTGTATTTGATGCAGTGTTTCAGCGTTACATCAATAAAATAACAGGACTATAGCAGGAACAATGAGAAAATCAGAAATGGAGAAGAAAAAAAGTCAAAGGCAAAAAGCAAATAAATAAAGTTGTGGAAAAGAAGATAATTGATAATAAAATAAATAATTGAATCATCCAGAGCCATCGTAAACATTGCTGCTTTGTTTTTATGTTAGCTTTAAGTCAATTTTTGTAGCGTCTGCTAAACATATACTTAAAGGGATATAAAAATTATAACAATAACATTGAAAAACAAACAAAATAAAAAATAAAGGATTGTAAAGCAGAACCGCATTATAACAAATAAAATTTAAAAAAAATAGTTTGAAAAATTAACAAAATCTTGAAACATATAAAAATTAAATAAACTTTTAGTTAAAACTTAAACATTAAATTTCTTTAATTTATATATAAAGACAATTGATCTTATGCTAAAAAATATATTTTAAAACGCCAAATATAAAAAACTACTGTGTTTAGGATTTAAAAACAGCGAAATTTAATATTTATTGATAATAATTTTTTATTTTTCAGTAAATAGACTTTGCAAAGTGATTCCTCAGCAAGTTTAGAAATATTTATTGCAAAAACGCACGCGACTTCATTGCATTGAGCATTATGTTGTAAAAAGTTACATCAGTGTAAAGTTTTATATATAGTGTATGGTTCTGCCAAGTTTTGACTGTGATTTTGTCCTCTAGAGATACTGTAGAGATTACAAACGGATTGACAAACCTAGGTATACCCTTCTTACAGTTTTTGTGGAGGAGGAAAAAAAAATGGAATGAAAAAATGGCATGGTATAAATCTGAATTAGGTATACAAAATATACTTTTAGCAACATATATGAAACTTGTCATGCAACTAATACGAACTATAAAGCAAACCATTGCCTCAGGTGAAAGTGCTGTCAGCACAGCAGCCAAAAATAGTAGTAGCGATAGTTTTTCTTTTTACATACGATGATTTTCTTTAAAATTTTAAAACGTATCATTTTTTTAAAAAAAGAGTAGTAGCACTTCAGGCAATAATATATTTTAAATTAGTAAAGGGCCCGCCATCTTACGTTTTTTTCAGCTAGAGCTTATTTCGTGAATGATAACACTTAGCTCATGTCTGATTTGACAGATAATTAGTTTAATCCTTCCGCTGAACGAATATGGTAGTGTATACGCTTGAACAACGCTGGGAAATATTGCGACATTGCTTTGAAAATCTTTGTAATATTGCAGAATGTGTGCGAAAATTGCTTACGGATTTTGGAAGAAGAGAAGCACCGTCAGCTCCGTATGTTTGTTATCTTGTGAAAAAAGTGCGGAGCTGCGATTTTACACCGTTGGACTATTATTTGTGGGGTGCCATCAAACATAAGTGTTACGCCGACATGCCAGCGACAATTGACGCTTTAAAGGACAATATTCGTGAAGCCATTGGTGAAATACAGCTGCACACAATCGATAATGTGCTTCAAAATTGGACGGATTGTGTAGGCTACTGCATGGCCAGCCGAGGCAGCCATTTGAGTGAAATTATTGTTTTTAAATATTAACCGGAAGAATTGTACTTTCAAATAAAAAAGAAATTTGAAAAAATATTCAGTAATTTTTTTATAGTATTTGCAAAAAAAAGATTATTTGTCGCACCCCTAATAAACCGTGCTGCATTCTTTAGAAAAGGGATGAAGAAGAGAAAAGAACAGACAGTGAAAAGAGAAAGATATTCTATGAAGAAGTACCGATGAAGGAGGCTTTATGTTTTAATGTTAATTCTGAATATATATTTTTACCATTAAACAGAAAACAACATTTTTATTTCTCGGTTGCCGCAGGGGTTGAACCGTGGCCAACCAGGTTTGTAGTCAAATTGCTTCCCACCTTGACTACAGCAGCCTCACATTTAAACTTTTCAGCGTCGAAAATGTTTAATTAAGGTCGTAACATATTTTTTTTTAAAGAATATTTAAAATCAAATTATTTTCAAAAGTCTTTTGAAATACTACTAGCATTCATGTTTCCTAAATATATAACCATATATCATGTCGAATATATGTAACAAAAAAACTTTGAAAGGTTTAGACTGTGGATTATATTAAAACTGTCAAGTTCTTTGTACCAATATATAAAATTGAACTATTTTTTTTTTATAAATTTTTTTTATAAAATTAAAAAGGTAGTGCAAATATTGTATTTCCATTCTAAGAATAAACGTTCAAAGACAATATACCGACTGTAAGTGTTCGTACATTTTAATATAAAGTTTAAGAAAGACGTGTCTTAGAATTCATACCATATCCAGGGTAATTCTCAAGAGTATTTCTAATCCTTACAAAGGCTGAATTATGATTTAACAAACAGAAAATAAATAGATAATAGGTTAAAATTATAAGAAAAATTTTATATTAAAAACACTATTTTAGAAATTAGTAAAAGTAAGGAATACTCATTTTACGTACACAATTATATTCGATTGTTTTTCTTTTATTATTCTCCATAAAAATATAAAGACAACTATCATATAATTAAAATATTACTTAAATCGTATTATCAATAGCAATATATGCACGCAAAATGTAGTTTGCATTTTCAAATTGAAAAATTTATAATCTTTTTAGAATTATTTTATTTAGGTTATTTGTAAATTATTTTTAATCATCTGAGAAAAACGTTTAACTCTTTATTTAATATCATAATAATGTAATTCTATCAATCAATTAAAAAACAAAATAATTATTGTACTTCCTTAAAGTTTTTGCCTTTAATTTTGACTTGTTAGCTTAAAATTTAAAGAGGAAATTCAAATACTAAAATATTCCTTAAGTCAAAAATCAATGTCAAATATAATTTCTTAAAAAATATACATATTTGAAAACTTAAACAATATAACAAAATTATACAAGAGATTATATTCAAATCAAATATTAAATTAAAATTTCCATCAAAATTCTTAACTGTCATTGACATGACACATGCAAAGGATTTCGGTTTATTTTTTTTTTTTTTTTTGCATGAATAAATCAAAGATTTAAAAAAAAGTTGAAAAAGCTGAAATTTTCTAAAGAAAAACAAACGAACGATATAAAGCTGTATGCCGTGACGTTTTATTTGTGAATACGTCAACAGATATACTCATTCCATTCTGCTTGTCACCCAATTCAAACGCACAATCTTACCAACCGACAAATTTATTTAAAATACGATTAGTTACAGCTAAATACTTTATTATTTCAAAATAAGCCAAGCATACTTTAACGAAAGGGCATTAAAAAAATAAACTGATAAAAATGAAATAAAATGAAATTCAAGGAGAAAAAAGAAACCCAAGGAACGCACACATGGCAAAATATGATTGACAATATTTTAACACACTTGATGAAATGCTTTAGTGTTTAAACCCGATTTTATAAGCTCTTGAAAGTGAGTTTGTTTTAAGAATTATACACACATACACACGCACACATAAACACTTGTCCAATAGAAAAGCCATCATGTTCTAGTACAAGTTAATTTTCTGAGTGTATTCTTTACGTCAGAGTTTATACATAAGTGTGAAAATACAAATGCAACTGACAGTCATATTTAATATTTTAAATGTGTATAAAATATTTTTTTTTTTTTTGAGTAAAAATGTGTCACTACTTCTAAGCATGATTTCGTTGAAAAAGTGAAAGCAACCGAATATAATAAAAACGTTGAAAAATTCAATTTTTCTGCTTGTCCATCACACATAAAATATAAATGTATAAAAGCTAAGAACAGGATTTATAGATTTTTAGAAAACAATTTTTTTCCCAATTAGTTTGACACATCACAGAAGGAGTTTATGTACTCGTATGTACTACTGATAGATACATATGTATGTATAATGAATAATAAACAATAACAGTTTAATAATGCTATTAAAAGTTATGCATAAAATTAACTTTTTATTTATTATACGATAACAGTGAGGCTTGCAAAAAGCCTGCTATTCCCTTTTTACATTTTTAAAAGTAAAAGTAATACACAAATAATGCGCGTTTCCTTAAGCCCATTAGAACTTACAGAAGGGTAAAATGTTTAACGAACTATTATACTGCCCTCACTTTTTGGAATAAATTGGCATTTAAACATCCATACAAAATGATCCCGATTTACTTAGAAAATCAGTCATCAAATCTCTCAATTTATAGGCACAAAACTATGTTCAAAATTGTTTGCCTTAAAACGATCCAACAAGCCCTACAGGCCTCATTACATCCAGCAAATTGCATCATTGGACCAAAAATTTAGCCGAAGCTCCCTTTAAGGTCGAAGGAGATTGTTGCCGTAGCATGTTTAATGATTTATTTCTTACAAATATATATGACATTGATAGGGACAAGATGTGATTTCAACAGAATGACGCTACATATCAAACGATGACTACTACTGTTAACTTATTGAAATCAAAACTCAGCTATAATTTTAATTGACAATTTGAATAACATCTTGTACAGCCACTTGAAATTATTTGTCTATGCTGATAAACCTGCAACAATTGACAACAGAATTGTTCGTTTGATTCGACACATATGGCCAGAAATACCCCAAAAATTAGTCATACGACCCAAATCATTTTCATATGTAAGTGCAATTTATAAATTTTTTTTAAACATAACTTGGATTTTTTTCCTTACAGTTGGTATTCTATCAGGCTAAAAAACACACTCATTAATAAATTTAATAATTTGATTCCAGTATTTAAGCACAAGAAGCTCCTGTCCATTAATTAGTTTCAAATCTGGCCAATAAAAATGTTGATGCCAACTGGTAATGCCAATCAACTAAGATAATTAAAAAAAAAATATTTCTTCCTCAAACTATATAAATCGTGTATAACTGAGATTAATCAAAATAGAAGCATTTAAACAATTATATAATGGCAAATTTTATAATCACAAAAAAAGATAAGAAAACGCTCAAGGAGGCAAAAACTGAAACACATGTTGAGAGAACTCTGAAAAAAAAAAAAAAACATGGAAGTAGATATTTGAGAAATAATGTAAAAGCATTTTATATTTTTTACAATAAATAAAATCATAAATCCAGAAAAAATAATAATAATAATTCGCCACTTTTAGTAATCGGATTTATTTGAGAACGACAACAAAAATATATATTCGCTTTAAATATGAAAATTCGGAATTTCATATATAACGCTTTCTCAAGGGCCAAAATTGTAGCTCCATCACTAAAAGCACATTCTTGCAACAGAAGAATTGTCTTTAAAATGTAAAACGTTTGAAAATGATCTTACAACCGAATAAAATGCCGCCTTATGCTTTAAGTGTTCAAACGACACAATCGCATGAGTACAAATGGGTTTTGCTGTAACCGTTACTATTTAATACTTAAGAAAACGATTGCAACATCGTGGACAGCTGATGTTTCTGGTGAACGTGCATTTTTAAGTGGTTCCACTTCTTTTGTTTCCATTCATTAAAAAAATGGTAAAAAAAATTGTCAAAATACTCATAACCATTTTTTTCTTGAACCTTTTTTGATTAAATTAATAATTAAAAAATTTTAGTGATTAATTATCTAAATAATGGAGGACTTGTATTTAAAAATGTCCATTAAATCGCATTATAATTTTTGTTTGGTATTTCGAGATCATTAACTTAAAAAAAATACTTTAAAAATAGCGATTAATCCTTAAATTAAATTTATAATTAAAGTAGTCAGGCTACAAAAAGTGCAAGTCATTTCAATAATTTGGTCAATAAAATGGTTTTTTGAAAAAAAAAATATGAAACGGAAAAAAGTAAAGATAAAAGATATCTTAAATAACAAACATTTTTATAATTCTAAACAAAATATCATCTTATCAGCCGTGTAGATCATATTTTATTAAAAGGCTTTTAAAAACACTTGTAAATTAAAGACCTTCAACAAAAAGTGGGTGGTTGAATGCAGATGTTTTAAATTCAATACTTAAAAAAATTATATTTTTTTTATATTTTTTAAAGCGAACTCTTCCCCAAATCCTTTTTAACATGAAATTAACACAAACTGAAACAAATGTGTAAAATGTTCAATGAACAGCAATAAAAATAAGTAAAAGGGGGAAGAAGGCTTTTAAAATAACAAAATATATTAGTGTCAAATCAGCGAAAATTTTAACAAATATTACTTTGAACATTAAGCCATTTACAAAAAGGAGATGTTTTCTAACTGGGTTTCGAAAAGGGAAGTAAGGTGGAGAGATTGAGATGCTTATCATACTCTAGGAAAATTTTGTAGAAAAAAGGTTTTAAGGTTTGGTGGCTACCTTTGCAGTTATGATTTTAAATAGTTAACGAGGGCTGTACAGAAAAATTAATTTAATTGATTAAGAGACCACCCCATGGCAATTAAAAGGCAAAAAAAAATTAAATAAAAAATCAAAAATTAATTTATTTTTGTAAAATGAATAATTGATACTCCAATCGGACTAGGTTGTAATACAGAATACTTTTTTTATAAAAATATATCATTTCCTAAAGAAAATAGAGAAATGTGAAAGTACGCAATTTTCTATCGATGCATATAATTTAACAATAACAGGATCATTTCTGTACATGAAATATATTTTGAAAATTTTGATGTTGGTGTAGAGTAATCGAAATGGTGTACAAAACACTAATTTTTGAAATCTTTGTCTGTCTGCTGGATAAAATTTTGTGTGGAGGTCCATTAGTACCTTGGTTCAAATATAGAACACTTTTTGTTTCGTAAAAATAAGTTATTTCGTAGCAAAAATAGATATACAAATGTGAAAATATCCAATTTTATCGGTTAAGTGGTACTAAAACAGTTGTCAGCACATTTTATTTCTATAGATTGCACATTTTGAACCTGATCATTACAATATATATTCAAACACATTTTTCTATATTTGAGTTCTAAGAAAACTATAAATGACACTCAGACGAAGAAGACTTTTTTTAACTACGATACAAGAGTACACAGGTAGAAAAATCTTTTGAAAAGGAAATGTAGCTCTAGGTTTTCAAAACTTACACAAGAACATCTAAAAGTCTATTTAGAAATCTGTAACTTATCAGACCCAGGTTAAAGTCGAAGTTCTCCATAGTACAACATTGTTATTTATATTATTATACGTCTGAAGTGTAAAAACGCAGTATTTGTTAGTGTTCATAGAATCTATATGTAGCATTAAGATATTCGCGAATCGATTAATTTTATTTGAAAAAAATATCTAGCGATATATAGAATAATAATAAATGAGAAAAAATGTAGTCATACAACACTTTGGGCAGAGTATTATGCCTTGCTATTTAAATAACTAACCAAATAACTCAAAAGTTAAATTCCTTATTATAAATCTTGACGTGCTTTAATATTCGAAAAGTCATATCACAGCAAAGCTAACTCATATAATATAAAGAGCAGTACTAATAAACAGGCTTATTAGAAAAAGCACTAATTTTAGATTTGATTTCATATTTCTTCTGCATCAAATTAAGAAAAGAAAAAACAAACGGTTTATAAATAAATACTTCGAGCATTCACTATGACTTAAATGGTCCACTATTTTAAGCCAAAATCCTGAAACGTACACACACAGTCACTATTTCTCTATGGCACAATTTAGAATATCTAGTGGTGCCCTTTGCTTTTTAATTTTTCTGTATAAATAAATTTTTTATTATTTTTTAATTTTAATTTATTTTGCTTAAGTGTCCATATATTTTAATTTCTAAATATATCGAAAAAAAGGTATTTAATATTTTGGTTAATTTATTAAGAAAACAATAAAAATTAGACCCTAGCAGGACGTGATGTAGTATTTTTGGACCGCTATATCTATCATTAGCATTGTCCGCATTTGTCTATCTTAAGTTATGTACATTGTAAACACCAATTTGAAATATAAGAATTCGAGGAATCAATAATTTTATAGACGAAGTCCACACACAACCCAATACTTTCTTTGTTTTCTTTCATAACCGACACATAAATATATGTTTTTTTTTTTTTTTGTTTATTTTAAGCTACCCGTGGGTTTTATTTACCGTCTGCTCTAAAATTAATTTATACGCGTTTATAATTTTCCGGTTCCGTAAACAATGGGCACGTATTTTTTTTTAGAATCTGATAAGCATCAGGTTTTCTTACTTAACGAAATTTAAAATTTTAAATCACGGGAATATTAAATTATTTAAACCTTAAAAATTTGCGCTTATTATTCCGATCGTATTATTTAAATCATCGATACTGACTATTGAAGGTGAAAGCACATTTCGAAAAATCAAAGTTTAAGCAAAAACAGCAATAATCAATATTGATTTTATTTCTCTTTATCTACTGTATACGACTGGCTCTTTTTTAACTGTTTTATACAGTTAAAACATGTTGAAAAATAAAATAAAACAAAAATATGATAAATTTTAAGTTTTTTCCCATTTAGGACTTAAACCTTTCTGGCTTAGGTTCATTTATTAAGAATTATTTACATTTGTAAATAATTTTTCTTTCTAAAGATTTTTAGAAATTAAATTAATAAATGAACCTAAGCCAGAAGACAATAAATTTTAATTCATTCAAATATATGATAATTTATTTTTGTGTTTTTTTTTTCACAGTCACTGGCAAATTAGTAATTGAAATTTTTAATCACGGAATATTAAATTTAGAAGTGAAAAGTTTCCTTTAGGGGTAAGTAAACGGTAGCGAAATCGCCATCGAAACGTGTTTTTACCCTCAATAATCAATACTAGAGATTTTAATAATACGGTCGGTATAATCAGCACGATATTTTAAAAATGTAAAATATTTTAGGGTAAATTTGAGCTGTATTAGAAACTTGTCAACATAACATTATCATATATTATCTGCACTGTAAGCAAAACTGCTTAAAAACATGCTTTTAGTTTCTTTTCTTACTAACTGGTTGATTACTTCGTTTGTTATTTAATTTAAAAAATTTAATTTTTGTAAACTTTTGATTAAACAACATTTTTTTTTCCAAATTCCTTGTTTTCTGCGTGTACATAAAATAGAGCATCTTCTTTAGATAGTAGTTTTGAAAAAACCCTTAAAGATATTCTTCTCAAACTATTCTCGCATTGATTGCAAACACATTTAAATGCTTAAATATACTTATTTTATTATTTATGAAAATCTTGTGTAAAAGTTTAAAATTACATAGAAAATACTACAATACACCCCAATTAAATATATTTTGCATTAGCAAAAATAACTTGATTTTGTCTCGATAACATTGTATTTTTGCTGGGTAAAATGTTTTAATAATTGCCAAAGCATGTCTAAAATTTTCTTAAAACTAAATTATATAAAATCTACCTTTTCTTTTGTAGTTCGTTTTAAAAAAGTCTTTGTTGGTTCCCCTCACGTAATTTGAAATTAAATTACTACAAATGCATGTGTTGCTTTTCACACAAAGAAAATGAACACACAAAAAAATTACTTAATCAAAAGTACAATATCATGTGTTACGTTTTCTATGTAACATTGAAACATTTGATATTTGTTAAATGGAAACACATGGATTTTATCACATCATATCGTAACAAATAAAAAGACAAGTGAAACGCAAAAGAAATTATTAATGCTGCCTTGCCTGCCTGCTGCCTGCCTGCCTGCTATTTTAAAACTATTTTGGATTAAAATTAAATTGGTAGTTTCTAGAAATGTTGGAATATTAACAACCTCTAACTAAGTATAGCATCTTTATTTAATGTTTCCTTTGAATATTTTTAAATTCCACCTTGTTTAAATAACATGATTTTTTATTTATAAAGTTTTTCTTTATACACGAAGGAGTTCAACAGAAAATTTTCAAAATTTTACATTATAATTTTTACTAGATTACTTTTTAATTCTCTTTCCAAAATATAATTGTATAATAGTCAGACCTGGAATTACTTTACTTAAATCATTATGTACTGTAAAATCAATCTGCGTTCAAAATGCAGCAGGTCATTGTAAATAATTTTTTTCTGTATTGGTTTCCAAATTTTATATTGTTAGAAAAATAAAACCTGGCAAACCCTACAGCGGTAGTGTCGTTTTACATTAGTGCTTGATAAAAAAATAGAGGTGAAGAAATAACTTCCATTAGAGGTGTGTGCATAGAATAATACGACCAGTAGCTAAAACAACTAGAGCAAACTTAATGGCCGCGTTACTAGAGGCGCGTGCTTGCAGTGAAACAGAATTTTATCAGTTCATAAGTTCGAGCCCCACTATTAGACATACGTTGTTGAATTATTAATAAAAATATTAATTATAATAACATAAGGCAATTGAGAATGAAAAACATCCGAAAGAAAAAGACAATTACTGTGTAAAGCCATAGCAGATGATTCAGTGAAAACGACTATTATTATAAGAGCAGTAGATTATTGCCAAGGTGCCCTTGATATTAAAGAGTAAAAGCTCTAGCTGTTATCGCAATAGAGTAACATTATAACGCAGTGGTGTATATGGCCCAGATGAGAGATGTGGCTATTGGGGCGAGGTGGTCCTCGTGTAAATAAGTTTACTAAACAAAGCATCGAGTAGTTCATATCTTGCCAGAGTAACACAATAGCGTTATACAACTCATGTTTACTAAGCAAAAATTAGACAAATGGTTCACGAATAGACAGAGCCACTTTGTAATATACGGAGAATAATGTACCACATTGGTATTTGCAATCAAAAAGAACCCCGTACGTTCATTTAAAGGGGAAAACGTAAAAGTATTTTATTATAATGAATCTTAAAAAATAATTTCTTTTATTAATTTCTAGTAAATGTGCTTGATTCCCTCAAACTGGAATATTTCATAATATTCTAATGAAATTTTTATTATAAAAAACTACATAACGAAATTTATTATTGCAGAAAAAGCATATCCATATGGCCAATTCTCTAATGATATGAGTTATGTAAGCAGTAGCGAAATGTCCATATGGATATGCTTTTTCTGCTGTAATACATTTCATTATGTTTTTTTTTATAATAAATTTAAGGATATTTTCATGAAATATTTATATTTATACGAACTAAGCACAATTGCAGAAAAATAATATCAAACAGATTTCAGATAATAAAATTTAAAATAATAGAATATTCGTCGGCAAAAAAAAACTGCTTTTAAAAACGTTTGAAAAGATATATTGACGTTCCACTAGCAATAAGCTTTAAGTTAATAAAAAAATATATTAATTTATTTTTTAGTTTTTGAATATTGTTTTAACTTTGTCGTATAAAGGCTATTAGATATAACTTGAGCTGCATCCAAAACATTTTTTGTAGAAATTTGGCATTTAGTTTTATGTTTTTTTTCTGTAATTTATTTTGTATTGGAAAAACTGCCAGTAATAAATAATTATCTGGAAGGCTTGTCAAATGGTAAAAAGATATAGAAATTCCGTTCAGTCCATCAAAAAAATATATATATTTATAAATATATATAAACAGCTACTGTGAGATCATATAATTAAGGGTCAAACAAGACCCAAAATTGATTTTAAAGCATAACGTTGCAAAAGGTACAATGACCTTGTCAAAGCAAAATAATATTATTAAGAAATTGAAAAAAGACTCCCGTTGACTACTGAGCACCCCGAACAGTTAAAGTTTATATCGATAGCTGTTTTCGAATAAATAAATATTTTACCTACAAACTAAGTATTCAGAGATACATTATTATGAATTATTTTAGGTTTTTTTTACTTGAAATGTGATTCGCATTCGATACATAAATCTTTAAAAATTCTGCTAAAATATTAAAAGCTTTGTATAATATAATATATTTAATATTTGAGTTTAGCTAAAATTAAATTTTTTTTTACTAATTTACGTTAGATAAAAAGTGAAAAGATTGCCATTATTTTTTTTACGACAGGTTTTTATTACCGGAAAACATTTCTGCATTTTCAACTTAGCAATTTTAAATTTTGAAATAAGATCATTTTGCAGTAGAGGCTAATATATTTGAACATATTTTTTCAATAGAAACGAATATTACTTTAAATTTTTAAACTTAAATTTGATTTAAGAATAAGTGAATAATTTGTATGTCCATAATTAAGAAATTCCCGGACCTTGTATTAGAATCACGTGACTATATACTTTTACTTATTTCATATACTTGAACCTTATTTTCAGTAACAACCTTAAAATTATATTAAATAATTTTACACATGTGAGTTCAACCAGAGAATAATCAAAGAATTTTTAAATTTAATTACAAGTTAATTTAAGTTAATTTAATATGAAAATGACTTCATTATAGAATTTAAATTATTCAAAGCTTATTTTCTCTACATTTGTAAGCTTTACAAATTAATGAGAATTAAATTAAGTTGTTTGAATCTTTAACTTTAAGAATTTTGAATTTTAATTCATTTAATTTAATAAATTTATACATATGATACATATATACAACTAATTTGAATAGAGTATCCTGAAATTTATGCAATATCCAATTTTCACTAAAAACAATAAAAAAAATTTTAAATAAAAGAAAACTACGTTTTAAAAACAGAACAATATATATATATATACAAATTTAAATTTAGTCGATATTATATCAATGACGATTTTTCTTTCCGCTGGAATATGATAAGAATAAATAAGAATATTAAAAAATTGACAAAAATGTGTGTCCTGCACTATGGCCTAACAAAATATTGATTAACTTGGTGAACTATTTTCTAGTAATGTTGACTCTTACCTCGGTGTTCAAAGGTCTACGAGCCAACACTGCAATTTTACAACACTTGGTTAAGAAATATTCGATTTTTGTGATATTACGTACTTTCAAAACAACTTGGTTCACGGAGAGGTGGATCAAAATAAAATAATAAAAACTAGTTTTTCAAATTTAAAATGTTTATCAGGAATGATTAAATCCCTATAATGAAAAAATTTGTATCGTATGAATTGTGGGACTGAACTTAGTTAATCTTAAGTAGTTGTGGAATCTGTTTTAAACTTTTAATATAGACAAAAAGGATTAAGATTTTGGAATAATCAATTCGAAGTTATACAATTAATTCTCAGATGGTTCTACCTTGTACTTCAGTTGAGCACTTCGGGTATAAGAAACATTTTACTCGCTAAAACTTGTGTGCTTATTGAAAGATTTTAAAATAATATACGCCATTTATTTCTTTTTAAAGAGATCGTAAATAAATTTTTTTGACTCTAAAAAATTATTTTGTATTATATATGGTTTTCTTCTCATATAAAATTCCTAATTCATGAACGGAACCTTGCTTACTTAAGGTGGAAACGTTTCAGAACTCCAGAGTTGAAAGAAGTATTTAAAGCCGCCAGAAAAAAAGTGAATATGACCATTAGAATTGCAAAAACTGAGTATTATTCAAGACGTTTTGGCTCTGCAGCTAGTTCCAAGCAAACATGGAAATGCATTCGAGAAATTGGTATTGGTAGTACACGGAATGTTATTAACGACCAAGTAGATGCTGAAGAGCTAAATAGTATCTTCATCAATATACCATTTGCAGCAGCTGACGAAAGATTCTATAATTTTTCCAGTTTAGATTTAAACACTTTTGAAATTGGTAATAATGTTTTTTAATTCTCTTGCGTAAGTCAATCTGAAGTTTATTCATGTTTTAAATTAATTAAGTCAAATGCAGTGGGCTGCGACAATATGCACCCAAAATTTATTCAGATATTACTTCCAGTACTCTTGCCATATATAACATATTTATTCAATACCATCATAATGACCAGCATCTTTCCGAACGGATGGAAGTGTGCAAAGGTAGTACCTATACCGAAAACCAATTCAGAATTTAGGCCAATAGTTATCTTGTGTTACTTGTCTAAGGTGCTAGAAAAAATTCTACAAATTCAAATCTCGGGACATATCAGGAAAAATAAATTATTATCTGAAAAGCAATCAGGTTTTCGCTCTAACCATAGCTGTGTATCTGCCTTATTGGATGTTTCCGAAAATTTACGACGTGAACTGGATGAAGGTAAATTAAATTTCTTAATTCTTCTTGACCACTCAAAAGCCTTTGACACCGTTGACCATGGTACACTTTGCAAAAAGCTTAGGCATTTCTTTAAGTTCTCTAACAATTCAACACGTCTTTTGTCTTCACATCTGTCGAACCGTTTTCAATTTGTATCTTTTAAAAATTTGCACTCATCTTTACAACCTTTAACTAGAGGTGTGCCACAAGGATCCATTCTAGGACCACTACTTTTTTCAATTTATGCCAACGATTTGCCAAAACAGCTTTTGCATTGCAAAGTCCACATGTATGCAGATGATGTACAGTTATATTTGAGCAGTCCAGTTCAATCTATTGATGAAAATATTGCTAGGGTTAATGATGATTTGGATAGAATTTTTCGTTGGGCAACAGCGAATGGTCTTTGTTTAAACCCCCATAAATCAAAGTGCCTAATAATTCGAAAGAGAACGCTCGATTCTGTTGTCGATGTTAACATTCTGATAAATGGGGAAAATATCGACATCGTTAATGCTACAAAAAACCTTGGATTAATATTTAATAAAACACCATGTTAATACACTCGTAGGCCAAATTTATAATAAGCTAAGGTGTCTTTGGCCGATACAATATTATACCCCCTTAGAGATAAGAAAACTTCTTGCAAAATCTTATCTTCATCCAGGTTTAATTTACGGCTGTGAACCTTTCGCAAGCTGCGACTCAATTAGTAAAAGGAAATTAAACGTTTTATATAATAACATAATTAGATATGTGTATGGCTTAAGAAGATATGACCATGTTTCTAATTTTTCCGCTAAACTTTACGGTGTTTCCTTTGATAATCTTCTTAACATACGCGTTCTATTATTTCTGCATAAGATTATTTATTTAAAAGCTCCACAATATCTTATAGACAAGATTAGGTTTGCCAGATCACTTAGAGGAAGAAAGATTATAATTCCCTCACACCGTCTTCATGTGTCTGAATGGCATTTCTTTATACACGCGGCTCGTCTTTGGAATATTCTTCCCCAAACTCAACAACTCAATAGCAACGCAAATAGCTTTAAACATTTTTTATTTGATTTTTTTGCACAACACTGAATCTCAATTCTTAATTGTAATGTATTTGTTAAGTAAAAACTTCTTATGTTAATATAGCTTAAGTGTATGTACTCGTATTAATGTGTAATCCCTAAATTTAATTTATAACCACCACTTTCCTATACTTTAAATATAAGATAAAACTTGTTGTATAGGAATTGACAAAATAAATAAATAAAATAAATAAATAAATAAATAAAATGAAGATGAAGCATGCGTTTCGGTAATGTAAACCGTTATCGCACCATGATCAATGATATTTATTTAAAAATAAGAACGAAATTGATCCAGGTGTGATGTGGTTTTAATAGGATGGCGTTTCGTATTATACAGCGAACGCACCCATTAAAAAGAAAAATTTGCGAAACGTTGATTTTAACGAAATGATCTTCAGGTAGCATAGTAACACTTTTCGATTATTTTTTATGGGTCAACGTAAAGTTACTGGTTTTTAATAATACATCAGCCACAATAGAGTCCTTGTGCCATAGGCCCGAAACCTTTTTTAAATATTACGGCCATATATTGATCATTCAAATAACAAAAGTTTTTTTCAGCAGCTCTTAACATCTATATTAGTTTCTTTTAGATTTTTAAAAAAGTGACTTATGCAACTTTCAAAATAAGCGGCCCATTTTCTTTAAAGATGTGTATCTTCAAAAAAATACCCTTTATAATTACATATTCTTAACCAAAGAAAGCTACATGGACTTACTTCAGTTTATTTTTATTTCTTTCTATTCTATAATTTTGTTTTTTATTATTGTTGTTTTATTACGGCCTCTTTTTGTTTGTAGTTGTTGCTGATTGTTTTTTCTTTATTTTAGTAGCATAAACCCTATGACAAGGCGTCAGCAATTAATGGTACAATTAAAAAGGCATTAACAACAATTAAGCTTTTTTACAAGAACTTTTCTGCAGCTACTTTTTTTAATTTTTTTTCTGTGTTTTACGTTATTTTTGTGCTCTTGTATTATTTATAATTCTATTAAATTCCATATCCTAAGGAGACTAGGAAAAGTAGAAATAAAACGAAATAAAAACTAAATAAAAAACTAAAAAACTAAAAAGCTAAAAAGGAAAATAAATACAGGAGGCATTTTGTTGTCTAGTTTTTACTTCTATAATATTTATACATATTTGGTTTCTACTAAAATATAAGTGGCACGTACATATGTACATACAATTCCTTCTTTAGTTTAAAGTAATGTTTTTCAATATATTTTTGGTTTACTTATATATATTGAGTCGTATAAAAAGATTTTTTGATATTAAATCTATTCAATTTAATTAAAAAATTAATTGAATAAATTTTGATGCACAAAGAATGTTTAACGTAATTAATTTTGTCCTCGAAAAGAATAATTAAGTGGAAAACCAAAAAAGAAAAATCTCACTTCATATATTTTAAAATAATAAAAATAAACATTTCTCTTGATTTATTTAATTTGGTAAGAAAAAGGGTTTGATTTGTTGCCAGTATTTACTAAAGTTAAAGTTACTAAAATTAAAGCACTCAACTCGAAAAACAATCTCATCTCTTTCATTATGTCTGCGTATCGTGAAATTATATTTAAATATTATGCACAAAGCTTTTTGATAATAATAGACAAAAATTGTTAAGTTTTTAAAGTTGCCCTGATCTCTTCTTTATATATCAAATGTCACATCATTGCTCAGTGGAAATAGCTAGGTCTGCTTAGAGCTTCTGTAAATTTATAGTTAAGGTTATAAGAAGAGATGAATTAAAAAAGTAAAGACTTTTTGTCATCTTCGACGATACACAGAAAAAAATCCCTAAAACCAGTATAATCAACTGAGTGTTCCATTAGGAATAAATTTTTAATTGCCCTAATTAATTTTATTAAAAAAAAATTAAAATTTAAACTTTTTGTTATAAATTGTTATATTTTGTAGCACTACCAGTGAACTAGCGTTACTTTACTTTAAACAAGAATATAGTAATCCGTATTTAAACTAAACCAGAGCTGTAGAAAGAATACAGTAGGCTCAGCTCTCCTAAAATCAAATACAAAAGTTCTTATTGTAGATAAAAATTATCAGCCGCTGATAATTTTAATATACAATATCATTTTTGATTGTCAATGAGCACTTCAATTGATAAACAATTACATTCATTAGCATATATTTTAATTTAAAACGAGACTTTTCTTTAGGTTTTAGTTCAGGGAACTACTCAAAAGTCCTAAAGATAAAATGTAAGTTCGTATTAATTACTCAAAAATATGAAAAAAGAAATATTTCATTTTATTATATTAGGAATCAAGTAATACAGCAGTGCCAATAATAGCATTCTAATATTTTAGAAATTTTTATTGGCTTGTGAAACGCTCAATTAATAAAATTTCACGCTTATTATTTTAAATATTTAATTGACTTTTTTTTTTTTGCATATTCATACTAATTAGAAATTTATAAAATGAATTTTGTAACTTTTAATTTAAAATGTTTTTCTATTTTCTATATGTTATCGTGTTTTTTTTTATTTTCAACATTTATAATGCTCTGCCATAAAACTCTGCATACTGGAAGTTCGAAGTTGAAAACGTATAATTCGATAATAATAAAAAACTTAAAGTTTTTTTTTTAAAGGAAAATGAGAAATTACTTATCAGGTTCTAGCTTTGGTTATCTGGTACGTAGTGTAGAAGCCTGCAATGTGTTCTTGTTGCTTATTTTAAGCCTTAACCGTACAAAATAGTGAGTCCGAAGGTGGAAATCTTCGTGGTTGGAAATAACCCCACAACCAACTATTACTGCTGTCTCTTAAGCAAATTTTTCTTTTTACTGTAGGAATATATCAGCTTAAGTATCGTAGTTTAGCAATTAATATAAAATTTCTTTTTATTTTTATTCTCTGTAAGATCTTCAAATCTTAAAAAAATAACCATGTAAACTCCATTTTAATAATTTAAGTTTTTTAGTTTTACTGAATAAACATTGTCCTATAATATTATCGTAGAAAAAATAGATGAGTCACATATGTCATTAAATTAAAAAAAGTTTTAGAAGTAAAAAATTTCAAAATAGATTTTCATATCCACTTTGGCATTAACAAATTTATACAAATACAAAATAAATAACTAAAAAAAGATAAGTTTTTTATCTTGTGTTAAACAGTATTTTAAAAATTGTAAATAAAATTGCAAAATTCTATAGACCTGTTAAAAAGCCAATAGCAAACGTTTAGTACTTTCTATCCACAACGTCATACCTGTTTTACACGAGTACCATTTTTAACAGCCTTAACAACTAAATCTGATAGCTTGTTAGGGCGTTGTGTAAATTCATAGAGGGAGTTTGCTTGTGGTTTATTAGAGAAGTAACTGGTAAAAATTGAAACAGTGTAACAGTGTAACACAAATTTTTATATTTTTTTATAACTATGATTTATTTCGTATTGATCTTTTATTACAATACCCATGACACCGTACATCACTAAGTCACTATCTGCTGTTCTTTATAATCCACTTTTGTACGGTTAAAACCCACTGTTCTCTAAACACCGAACTGACACAAAAACTAGCTCAGGCATTGCAGTCATGCAATATATCGTCATTCATAAGTTGAAAACTCTTAACTCGAAAAAAAATCAAATCGGGTTATTTTTTATTTAATTTTGTTTTAATGAAAAATAATTTCAATAGCTTATTTTTCCCTACATCATCCCACAATAAATATCTTCTACTAATTTGGTTTTTTTTTATTTACTCTTAACACTGCTAAGCTAATAATACGTTTTTTGTACTCTGACCGAGAATAACTTTTCTTTCTTTTAATAGCTTCAATCAAATTTAAGCGCGCAATCGGTAGCTAATTTTTTTATTTGATAATAGAAGGAAATTCGAATTATTAAACTCTATCCAAAGTACAAATCAACCTTTTATTAATCCAAGTTCGAAATTTAGTACTTCTTATCGGACACAACTTGCACATACAAACGTATTAAATTTAATATATATTTTACGTAATAGTAAGTTCACAGAGTAATGTTGTCCTTAAGAATAATGCCCTGTATACCTTAAGAACAGCAGCAACGAGAATGTTCTTAGGAATCAATACAAGATTTCACTCAAGGCATGCGAAAACTTAAACTTTAAAAAACTTTTCACTGTTTTTTATATAAGCAAAACCAAAACAAAAACTTTTTGACATACAAAGAGCGGAAATTTACTTGTTTTGAGAAATCAATACTATCGCAAAAATGGCTTATGCAATTCGCTGAAATATAAATATTTCTTTTGAAGCGCCAACGCGTTTTCTACTTTGACAAGCCAATCAGTCAGCAAACAATAATTGACGGCAAAATAGTGAGCATCGTAGAATATTAAAAATATTGAAGGGAAAGTTTTTTTTTCATTTATATTTAAATTCTGAAAAATAAACTTATTTGAAAATTACGTATTATTTAAAAAATATAAATATTTTAACATTACTGTTCTGTTCTATTTTAAAATATAAATAAAACAAATTTAACAAAACAAAAAAATCTAAATAAGTATCAGCATAAAAATCTGCATTGCATGTTTCTGACTACGAGCAAAATTTTTCCTGATTTTTTTTTTGCAATTTCCATTTATTTTTACTCCTTTATAGCAACATACAAAGGTAATTTGTCTTGTGGACGTCTTTAGCTGATATACGACTCGGCTACATTTATTTTTTTACTTTGTACATTTTCTTTTTTTATTCATTCAAGCTGATTTTTCTCTTCTAAACGTTGCGATAATGATGATTGCTGTTGGTTAGATGGGTTTTTATGTTTCATCATCAAAAACACTTTTATTTAACTGAGAAACAAAAAAATATAAAATAAAAATAAACTTAAAGGCTGTTAGTTTTTCTCTATGAACTAAAAATGAAATTTTTTTATTTTGTTTTATTGCGACCAGACTTTTTATGTTCTACTTTCATTTTACATTTTAGGTTGTTTAAAGGATGTTGTTAAAACGTTAGATACATCTTTTACTTTCAAACAATTTCAATTATGTATAGTGTTGCTTAAAGGCAACATAACTGAAATTTGCTATAAAAATGTTGGTGGCCTGTTGTGCTTTTTCAACTTTGTGAAAAAATATTGAATGTTTTAATCCATCTATCCATCCATCTATCCATCCATTTATCGTTCTATTCATTCCTGTTTTCAGTTAATTTTTGATTTTTTTCTGTTTTTTTTTTTTTTTTTTTTTGGAATATTTGTTTGGTTTATTTGTGTGTGTGTGTGTGTCCGTTTTATGTGGCCGATGTTATTGCCACTTTTAATTTTTATTTGTTAAAAGTCTTATGCTCCTTTGTAGTCTAGTTTATTTTTCTTTCACTGCTCTATGCTCATTTGTTTTAAGACATGGATGGTTTGGAAATTTGGTACAGTGGTGTTATTTAATAAATCAACAAAAAAACTATCGGGAATTTTTTATAAAAAATTCAAAATAATTTAGAACTCTATTTCGTGTTATTTTTCATTTACGGATTTGATAGAAAGTTATTTTAATACCTTAATATAAGAACAGCAGTAAATGTTTGTAGAAGTGCAATAATATTTTCTGAGTCTCTATGTCCTTGTTTGCAACAACGTATGGAAATAAATACAATCTTAAAAATTCGTTCATATTTTATTGAAAATATAATAAAAATATATAATAAAAATATTTAAAATTATGGAAATAAAAAAAATTAATAATAATAAAAATTTAGTTAAAAATTGCCTCATATAAGACGCGTATTTTGTTAACTTTGCCTAACCTTTTGAACAGTTTGATACAGTTTCACATATTAAAGCCTCACATATGGTGTGTATAACATTTTTAGAATTTTACCTGATGTAGAATACGCAAACTTTTTAAATTCACACAAATTTTGTATATATTTTTTTTTTTGCTTAACATCTTCGATGTTTTTTTTTTTGGTTTTCTTACTTTTCTCTCTATGTTTGATGGCTTTAGCTAGTCCTTTACTTTTAAGTAGTTGCAAGAAAATTTTTTATTTTTAGTTACTTAAATAAATTGCCAATCGTCGCTTTATTGAATATGTGGCATCCTTAAATGATATATATGAGTTAAATAGAAAAATTCAAATTTTTACTTGAAAGACAAATTAGACTACTGATTTGTCTTATTTAAAAGAAACCAAATAAAAATGCCATAGTCGGCTATGCCGTATCCTATATGCCCTTTACCATGTATGTACATCTATATAAGTGGAATAACTCCAAACACAAAAAAAAAAACAAATATTGAGGTGACAGAAAATTAAAAAAAAAATAACAACCAAATCGGCTCTTAACGGGTTAAGCATTTTTAAAAATATGAGTATTACCTGAAATCTCAGTTCAAAAGTTTTTAAATGATACATTTATTAACTATATGTATTGACAATCGAACTTTTTTGTAAAAATTTCAGAGGCTCATAACTCGTAAAATATGGGCGAGCGCCAATTTTTCTACTTGACGCTCTTTTTTTCGTTTTTAGTTCTCTATGGCCCCATATTTTTGTTATTGTTTGTAGTTACATCATTAATTCAAATGAAATGGAAAAATTAGAGGAAGACGTAATGTTTTTTCCGCTACCTCGAACAATAAGAACTGATCTTGCTGATTTCCAGTAGCAAATTTTTTGAACCCATATCTGATCGATTGGAGAATTGAAATTTTCTCTTGCTTATTTAGTGCCTTGTAAAAGCTAATTTCAACATTAACACTGACGGAAAGACGTACAGTCGGATATCGTTCAATCGATTAAGAATCAAAAAATATATACTGGGTCGAAAAAGGATACTGAAGAAATTAAGATATACACTTTTTCCACGTCATGGAGTGAAGGGTATAAAAAAAACAACACTACTCATATAACAAAGCTTTCTGGCTGAGAAATTCTCCTTTTAACAAAATTCAATCTGCCTAATTTTAATCTGCTTAAATTTGTTTTCATCTCGGCTTTGAAAACCTTGATCCCTAAATCAAGTGCCCAAACCATAAAAACGGTTCACTTGATTTTTATCTGTTGAATTATTTTGAATTTTTTAGAGGAAAATTTTAAAAAGCCTAGATTAAACTTTTTTGCTTTAAGGCCGATATATAAGGAATAATGTAAGTAATATTTCATAAGAATCGATGGACAAATATTGATTTTTCCATAATTAAGTGAAGGTACCTGATTTTTAACTTTGGACTATGTACGCGTTAAAGCAAAATCAGTTATTGTAGGTGGCCGCAAGGCTAGAAAAACAAAAATTGTATATAATTAAGTTGTACTAATTTCTGACTAAACAAAAGGCAGCCGAATTTAATTTATTCTTCTGCCATCATTTAGTACAGTTTGTGCGCCTTGGTTCTGAGTTAAAGTATAAGTCATAAAAATTATTAATAGCATATAATTGTGAAATCCTACATCACAATTAACGGAAAATACATTAATATTTGTTTTTCTGTCTTTTTTTTTTTTTTTTTGTTATTTTAAGTTTCATATCGATTCGATTAGCAAACATTGGGAAGCATTCCTTCTGCGGATTTTTTTCGATTTTCTATTTTCAATATGTTTTGATGAAACCGTTCTGAAGTTATGGTGAAATATACACATTCTTACGCTTAATTAATTAAAAAACCTTCTTCGTGCTAGAATAAAACGCAAGAAAAAAATTTTTAAAACCGTTTAGCAACAGAAATATTTAATTACGCACACCTTCTCTATATTACATATAAAGTGTAAATTTTTAATAAAATTCTTTTTATATTCACTTACATTTAACAACGAAACTAAACCTCATTCAAAAATTATACATTTACTGGAGAGAAATTTTAAAATACAGTCGAAAAACCCACAAAACCTCCACTGTCTTTAAAGTAACATCACAAATGCAAGAATAAGTATATTTATAGAAATAATCCTGTATCCTGTTCATTTTTAATGGTTTGTTCCATTTATTGTATAGAGTGTCTAGACATTATTGTTGTCTAATACACAGATTTGTTTTAAACGTTATGACAATTTCATTTTTGTTTTAAGTTTTTCTGCCTTTTTCACGGAATATTTTAAATGAATTTTCGATTTTCCACACATACGATTAAGAGCTTTCTTTTGTTAATATTTGATTTCTTGTATATGTTGTCATATGAATACGTATGTATTTGTATTGTTTTCTCTTTTTATTTGAGTCATTTAACATTTGTAGTTTTTCTTGTGGTTTTAGGTTATAACCCGGTAGTTCATAAAATGTAAAAATGACAAAACACAATCATTTAGTAGTAATTGACTTAACCTGAATTAAAAGTCGACACTTATTTGTTTTATCAAAAATATTTTTATTGGTTTTTTTATTGATATTATATTAAATGATATTGAAAATAATAATTTTTAATTAGAAAATCTTAATGAATGTGGCGATGCGGAAAGTGCAATAAATTTTTGAGAACCTACAATTCTATATTTAACAATGGATTTAAATGTAACATAAAACTGTTAATTAATTAACCACTAAGAAAATACAGTGACTCCTTGTCTTATTCTATATAAAATGACACTTAGCGAGTAGAGAAGTCATGTGGTTACAGTCTTTTGAAAAGCCTTTTGATCATCTATTATTGCCAAAGACCTAACGGGGCCTTTCAGAATTCATGCGTTTCAACTTATTTGTTCAAATGTCACATTTAGTCTTTTTTTTAATGTTTTTGTTTCATTCACCATTTTACTGCTCAATTATATTTTACCGTTAAAATGATTATTTGTATTTACTTTGACATCAACATTTTTTCTATGTTTTACTGATGGGACTTTAATAGTTTTGACCTTAGATTACAGTGTATTGGAATTAGAATTAAATGTTATTTGCGAACGATTTTTTTAATGAAGGTTTTAGGTTGCCAATTTAATGGAACAGAAGATCTTTTGTTTAGGATAAACAAATAATTTACAAACATTTCTTTTCATGCCTTTTACTTACACTGTTGTGTTAATTGACTTTGTTTTTGTTTTTATAAGTGCAAAATTAGTTGAAGAATTAAAAAGTAATAAAGCGCTTTTTAAATGGGAAAATAAAACATTCAGTTTTATTTACTCACAATTTAATTAAATGTCAACAAAACAGCCTTAATTATTTTGATACATTCGTTTACAAAGAACAAAAGCTGAGAATACTGATAAAAAATATTGAATAAGTTCTTTCTAGTGTTAAGTATTCTGTTTTCTTTTAAAATGAGCACAAAAATTTTTAAATAAATTCTCTCTCTTAATAAATTTTAAATAAATATATCGTCGGTCATAGGTTGACAACTCTTAACTCGCCGAAAAATCAAATCGAGTTATTATTTATTTTAAATTTTTTTTGATAAAAAAATAATTTCAAAAGCTTTTTGTCTTTATATCATCCCACAATAAGGATCTTCTACTTACTTTGTTTTTTTGTTTATTTACTTCTTACACGGTTTAGCAACGGAGTAATAACGTTTTAATTTTGTCTTCTGAAAAGTACAAAGAACATGTTAAGAGTTGTCAACCTGTGAACGACGATATAAGGGAAATTAAGCCGGATTAAAAATTTTTCATTGGATTATTAAAAACTTTAATGTAAGCAAGCAAGAGTGCTATATTCGGCAAAGCCGAATCTTATATACCCTTCACCTAATATGTAAATCAAAAAGACAATAATGGGGGTGACAAAGACTTAAAAAATATGAGAAAAATTTAAGTACTATATAATCTTACACAAAAATGCCATCGGCTCTTAATGGGTAAAGCATTAAAAAAATATTATTTCCTTAAAGATCTCTTTAAAAGCTGCAAAATGATACCTATATTGTTATTTAAAAATTTTTAAAAGTGCAGAGACCTGTAACTCCGGAAACATGCGCGAGCGTCAATTTTTTCACTAAAATATCATTTCAAGTTAATAACATAAAGAAATATATATATAGAAGAAGAACTATATTTAAAAAATTTCGTTCTTTGGCTCATGGTGATAACTTGTTAAAGATTTTGAAAAAAATGTTTTATAAATCAATAAGAAATATTCCTTAAACTATATTTCGTTGAGGAAGTGAGAAGATTACAAATTTTTTCTTTAAATATTTTAATTTGAAATAAAACCCTTAAGCTAATTAATACTAAATAATAATCCAACTTTTGTCTTGTTTTTTAATTTAAATATTAATTATTTTACTGTCCTATACAATCTTCATCAACTGAATTAAATTAATTACGTTGCTAATCCTATTAGTTGACTACTCAATAAACGTTTAATTAATCCACTATTGCACTTGAATAATGTTGAAATACCAAAAAAGAAAGAAATTTATATTTTGCATATTTTCCATTCCGGAATATAACGAGCAAAATAGAAGTAAAAAATAAAATAAGAAAAAATTTAATACATTTTGCTTTTTATTCATTTTATATAAAAACATGTTGTCATCGTTGCTTTATTCCTGCAGCAATGCAACCTGCCTAAGTGCTTTCCGGCTTGCTTGCCTGCTTGCTTGCCAGTCAGCCAACTAGCAAGAAAACGGTCGGGAGTGTTGTTGTCATTATCATCTGTTGATGTTGTTGACTCATGTTCACACAGCAGCAGGTCTATTTTTTGTATTAAGCCGGTTTATAAAAACTATTCTTTTTTTTACTGTTCTATTGCTCTTTTTTGCATTTAAAATGAAAGGCAAAAAAGTAAAAAGTAAAATAAATGAAGAAGATAAGTGAAATAAGAGAACGATATAATAGTAATTGTAAGTGGCAGGCCGTTGATGATACCCTATGTTATGAATTTCTAATTAAAGGAACAAAGGAAATTGTTTAAGCAATATTCATTATAACGGCTATAGATTTTTGATGCATTGTAGTCAACTAACCAAAGAAATGATTTTTTCTTATTAAAATTTAAGATTTTTTAATTAGTTGTTCAGGCAGATCGCTAAAATATACATTTTATTTCAATTGTATCACCAGAAACAGCCGCAATAATTAATTAATTAAAACAAAAGATAACAACATTAATTCAATAGATTATAAAAAATAAGAAAAATTAATTTTAAAAAAATATTAAAAAAAAAAAAAACAAACGAGCACTACAGCAAATTTAACCATCTATGGGGACACCATTATTTTTAATTAAATTTATTTATCCCAGCAAAAGATTCAGAAAAGGTAATCAAGTATGAAACTAAGCATTTTTGGCGGATAGACTTCCCAACTAGATTACCAACCTAATAATTTTAACAAGGCATGAGACTTACTGGGAACTGATTACACTGATTATTGCAGAAATTAATAATAATCAAGAGAACGTATATTAAAATATTCTTTTTTAACTTTAGGAACTAGTTCAATTACTACTACCTTTATTTTCGAACTAATGTAAAGTAATTCTGTGTTATATTCTACTTATTGACTATAATAGATGGATTCTTGTAAGTCAAATCACGTCACGTTTATTACTTTTTAATATAAGTAGCTTTACTACGGTTCAGTAGACCTGCAAAAAGATGGCTTTGCGTTGTATTAACACAACCTTAGGTTTTTAAAATTATGACCTTTTTCTAAATGAAATTAGTATTTACCAGTCAGTTTCAAAATCCTGTGAGCACAAAAATAGAGAGGAATTAAAACCATTCTTCATATTCTTCTTTTTTGAATTCGGTTAAAAATAAAATTATCATAAAAAATACATAATGCTGACCTAAGTAAAGGATAAAAAATTAAAATTTTTAAAACGGTCGAAAAAGTGTTCTAACAGTTTTATCGTAAGCTTATGATCGAAAATTTTAACTATAATCAAATACATTGTATTCTCGCATTTTCTTATGCTAAAAAAATGTCTGAATCATTAAGAAAGAAATTAAAAAACAAATCATTTTAAATTGAAAAATATTATAGATAAGCAGAAATCTGTACGTATGTATAACAATGTTTGTTTAAGTCAGCTCATTAGGAACACTTCCTCTGGATTTTTAACCAAGAACATTTTTAATTTTAATAATTGATTTAAAGCCCATTTCAATATGTTAAATATTTTGCAAATTTAAAAAAAAAACAACAAACATTTCGTTTGCGTTATTTTGTATTCCTTTAATACTTGTAAAGCATTGAATTTTTTTGTCAGCTGGCTTCGATTTCTATCACATCAAATGTACAAAATGAGTTGCAGAGCAAACAACGAAAAAATGATCTGAGTTATGTGTGGACTTCGTTTAACCAAATTAATATTGAAAAGTTTTTAAAATAGATGGTGTTTAGAATGTACACAACCTAAAGTTTTTAGATTTGAAGAATGCTAATGTAGGATGTAGCGCAGTAGAAAATGTGGCATAACATTCTGCTAGTGTCTATTTATTATTGGTTTCTTTGGAAAAAGTTTGCAAAAAAAATTTTTTAAATTAAATTAAAAAAATCAACCAAGCCGAAAACAGTGAATTTTAATACGCATAATAATATTTATTTTTAAAAGTATACTTTTTATCAGCTTTTTCTAATACTTGCCTTTTACCAGTTCAAAATCCTAAAAATTGTATTCGTTATATTAACTCGTAAAAAGATCTGACAGAGATCTACATTTTATTAGAATGAGCCTGTATGCTTAGGCGTAATTGAGCATTAACCATTCAAACTTTTACATTTATAATATTAGCGGAACGTTAAGGCTTATTACCTTGCAAAAAAAAAATGGCATGGAAATTTTTAGTTTTTTAAACATAACTGAACTTCTTAGTTTCGTTTAAGGAAAAATTATATATTTGCTTTCATTAATTTGAACCATAATAATAAAAGAGTTAAAATTGAGGGTGCATTCATCAGTAGCAAAATTTCATTCAAGCTATGGTATCGATTTAAACTTATTCAAATACTTCAAAATCTACAAAGGTTGAAGTTCGCGATTCTGTTTTTTTTTTTTTTTTTTTTTTTTTTGTAATAAATCGTTTAACTTAAAATTGAATGCTTTGTAGTTTAAATTAAAAAAGTAAAAAAAAATTCAAGAAATTTATTTCGATAAAATTAAAATTTTTTTTATTTTGTCTTTTTTAAGCTTAAATTTTGCCAAATTGATGATTTACTATTTTCAACAAACAACTAACAAATAACTAACTTTACATTGGAATCAACAACTGTATAAAACATCCACATCAAAAGAATATTTGTGGCATTTTGTTTTTTGTTTTATTTATATTTTGATAACCGCCATGTTTCATTTTTGTTTAAACTTTTTTACTGCACTAAAAAATTTAAGACTTTAAGTAGAATTTCTGTTCTTTTTTTACATTTTTATTTTGAGATATTTTTATTGTAAGTAAATCTTTAGGCATTTATTTATGCGAGTCCGTTACAAATTTTAAAATAAATGACTGCACTATCTGTTTACTTTTATTTATTATGAGGCTCTTTGTTAAATAACACAGAAAATGCATTTTGAACCATGTGTTTTGTGCATTAAATAACCACCGATTAAGGTATAAGACATAAAAAATATTTATAAAACACAGCAGTAACCAGCTATTCAATGTTTTATTTTTTGTTTAAGTTTTCATTTACAGACAAGTAACAGTGGGTCGAAAAAATTTGTGAAACACGTTGCAAAAATATAATGCTGTTTTGATGATTTTATACAACAACTACTGAAAAGTTATTAATTAGGTAGACGAGTGGCCGCGTCTTTGTAGCATAAACTAGATTTTTGCTGGTTTGATTTTGATTAGAGATGAATATAATTGTTCTTTTTCTTTTTGTGAATTATAAGTCTATTTAAGCGTATTATTGTTTATTGGTTATCAAAACATATTATTTTTAAATAACAGGTTGTAATTCACTTCTGAGGACCCTTTCGTTTGTTTTATGTTGAGTAAAAGCTGTCTTGTTTCCTTAAGTCATTTTTACACGCAGGAATTTCTCAAAAAAAAATTTTTTTTGTTTAATGCGGCTAGCATTTTATATGAATTATACGATCAATAATATGTTGCCAAAGACACAGCTAAATTACTACCCTTTACTTGACAAGTTTTATACAAATCAAACAGTTTCAGCAAAAAAACTTTTATTACTACTTTTTTTATATATAAAAAGATAAGTCACAGTATCGCTAATGCCTCTTTATTAGTTGTCCTAACTATTTGGAAAGGTATGCATAGAGGACATAGGCGCTAAGTGGTAGATAAAAACCTAAATTCTATACAACCTTGTTATATTCGTTATGTTTATTTTTTGAATAATGTTGCAGCGCCTTCTGGCGTAAGTAGACGCACTAAGGTTTATTGAAGCTCTAGCAGTCGTTTTATTTATTCTTTCAAAAAGCGTACGTTTTAATTATGTACTTACCGCGAAAATATAGAAAGCCTTTCTTGATTGCAAAGAAGAGAAATTAAATGGCAAAAGAAAGCCTTGTTAAGTAACTAACCTGCCTTCGAATATTGAAAAATTTGACTGACCAAATTTTTTATTAAATGAAAAAGGCAATCGTTGTAAAAAAAATACGTTTTGCAAAAATAGCATTTAAATTTATTTCTAATATTAATTTAATATAAAAAATTTTTACATAAAATTTAAATATGTTTTATCCCATTTCTTTTACTTTTATAACCCACTATAACGTGATTAATATTTGCATCTTTTCATAAAGATTTTTTCATTAAAGTTGCACCAACTCCAACTAAATGGAATGCTTAGAGAATAAGACAACATAAACTTAAACAACAGTCAGATGACCGGCTTATGATAGCAAAATGAAAACTGGTTTTAACAACATCAGCTTTAGCTTGAACTTTCAGAATTATGTACTTTAAAATATGCGAACAAGTACAAGAGACTAATGAACAAAGAGTGGATTTTTCTTGTACTTTTTTAAATTATGAATACATGCAGCATGTTTTTTTGTTTTAATTTATATTTTTTATTAATATTTTTAATACAAAAATAGACTTTTATTTTACCAATTACAGGAACAAATAAAATAGCGGAATAATTAATTATAATAAATTTTAATTTTTTTTCATCCAGGATTTTTTAAAATAAGTTTGTGGTAGAGAATGCAAATAGAGACATATTATTTATAAAATATCTCCAGTTGGAAATAAAAAGATTTGTTTTATTTTAATAACCTCTAATTTTTACGCTTTAACAGTTCGCATATCTTAAACAGGCTATAACAAACAAAGTTTTAATAGTTTTGTATGATGTTTTAAATCTAGATTTAGTCCAATAATTTTTTTAAAGGTCTTTCTTAACATCTGATATTTCCTTTCTATTACATCTATTAACACTCAAGGGCCACGGCTGTCTCCAATTTCCGTCAAAGCTTAGGTACAAGTGCACAGTTTTTTGTAAAATGTAACAGCTGAGGTTCACTAAGAATATTTTTGTACTTGTTTAAAAAATTTTGACTTTTACTAGTTCTATTTTACAATAAAATTTCAATAAAAGACTGCTCTAGCAGATCCATTACGAAGTGGTTTCAGGAACATGAAAGTGCTGTGATAATATCAACAATCTAGCCAGATAAAATAAGTATTTACCAATAACGCGTAGGGAAGCCTTGTAGAAACTTATTGCCAAAAGCTTTCATTTTTTGCATAAACACTTAAAAAAGAACTTTGCTGTTGTTCTCTCTTAAAATTAATAAAAAAATATTTACAGACTGCAAGAATACTTATTATTTCATTTGCGCTGAAATTGTTCGAATAAAATTAATCTTGAAAAGAAATTGTAAAAATACACAAATGATCCAGATCCTGCAAGCAACCTCTTCTGTTTTGTCCTTTATGCTTAAATTGTTAAAAAGTCCCTAAACATTAGGAACCCCAAATAGTGTCATCAGATGTTCTTTGACTTGAGTTTTTAGTTTATCTTTTTCTCTTTCAGTTCATAGGAAAAACTTTTTCCATACCTATATCCGAAAATAGGTCTTTTTGTGATTAAAATTTTACCATAATCGCTCGAGCCGTTTAGTGATATTGGAGCAGCAAACACATAAACATTTAAACTGTGAAATTTTTAAGAAGGATTTATGGATTTTTAGTAAACACGACTTATGATTATCTGATGAGGAGTCATAAAATACTAATAATAAATATACACACTGACTTCTAAAAAGTTAGTTGGCGTTTGCCAAAATTTGACACCATCATATTATGATTTAATTCAACGGTTGTAGCCAGATAATGTTATTGTACCTAAAAATACTCTTTTGACCGAAACCATATTATTGGCAAATATGTTAATATTTACACAATTTCACACCTCTTGAAAGTTTGCTAATACGGGGGATCACTAAATATATAAAAAAATGTTGTGGGCAATTTCGGTGTAAATTTTTTGCTACTAAACTTAAAATTTATCTCCATATGTTTACTAACAATTATTTTATACTTAAAACTGAACAAGAACTGATTTAAGCGCGTTAATTTCTTCATACTCAATTTAATTTTTTATAAACGAGATTTTCTCTACAAATAGAGTGCAATTATTTGATCCTTTCTGAAAACACATATTTCCAGTTTTTTTCTTTCTTAAATTTAAATTATTTTCTTTCTATTCGCTTTCTATAATTTAAGCTTATGTATTATATTATTAAATCGTTTTATTATTTGTCTTTGCAGAAGCAGAAAAAAAATTTCATAATTGTTACTTTAATTAAAAAGATCAAAGTTAAATGTTAGTTTTTTGTGTATAAAATAAACAGTTGGGTTTTTATAACCTGGTTGGCTTTTAATTGAAAATAAGTCTCTAACAGGTTCCTTACTCATAAGCAGACATTATAATATTTTAATTTGTTAAATAACAAGTGTAACAAATAGGTTTTCTAACAAATTGTACAGGACAACATTTATAGATTAAAAATATGGTCTGAAAGAAACAAATAATTTTGTGATAAAAAAAACGCTCAAGCTTGCAATATAAAGATGAAGTTTTCAAAAAAAAAGAAAGAACTTTTAGAAATAGGACAACGTAAATGCACTTTACCTTTGTTTCTCAATAAGGAAATTATTTCCAAAACATTAAAAATAATTAACACAGTATGAGCAACACAAATTGATTGTATATTTTGTTTTTTTGCAACACTGCAAAATAATTCCTCAAACACTGTATCTTCACTTTTTGCTTAAAATATTTTAACTATTGAAATTCTTGTTTAACATCTTTTTATATTTTTAATTTATTATATAATATTTTTTATTAAATATTTCGTTATTTATCTTTTAATTGTTTTTAAAACTTAACACTCCAAAACGCGTGACAATTTGATCATCGCTTGCATTCCGTATAAACGTACCGTTCATTTCTTAATATCCGCATAAACTGTTTGTTATTTCAGTTATCGTTTGTTAATCAAGTCCTTTTTTTAGTTATATTTTGGCCGGCTTTGAATCAAGAAAACGAAAGAAGAAACTAAAAAATAAAGCACTACTGGCACCTCCATATCCAACTCAACTTGTTTTCTGCTAACATTCCATTCGTAGGGAGTTTAACTTGTTTTTTCGGTTTGAACGAAATGTCTTAACATATAGAACTATGTAGCGTTGTGTTTAATTCGTATCTTGTTTTCTGCATTCGCCTTGATTTAACGTCAATTTCTCAATGTTCGCAATTAAATTTGCAAACAACTCATTTTTTAAGAGTACAATGCTCTGGCTTAAGCCGCAGAACCAGTATTTTGAGAGCCTTATTTGTACTAAATTAACTTTAGCTGGCAATGCCCTTGTATTTGTGGTGGGAACAGTTTAACCGGCAAAATCATTTGTTTTGAATGTAATGCGCAGGTTGGTGTACGAGAGCAGTTGTTATGGGTGTGATGTATGTTGATTTGAGATTTAAACAATAAACAGACTTGGAGAGTGTAGGTGTTAATATTAATTTTGAATTGTGTTTGAATTAAAACAATATAATAAATTTAAGAACAATACTTTTCATATTTTAGAAGAGATTTATTGCCAAGATATAATTTAAATACAAGGCCGATTTCGTGCAAAAATTAACAGAAAAAAGCGACAATATTACCAAAATTACAGAATGAAATATTCAATTTAAATAATTTTTAATTCCATAAATAAATCTTTTTTTTAAAGCAACATCTTTTGTATATAAACTCTTAATTATCATTTTTTACGTATTACTATTTCAAAAGTCGAAAATAAATAAATAAATAATAAATAAAAACTGTTAAGTTTTATACCAAAGACCTTGTATCTCAAAAAAAAAAATAATTTTTCTTTTATTCTTGAAAACTATGCTGACGATAAATTAAGCTCAGGGTCTTTAATGTTCCCGACAAATTTCGAACTAACAGCTCTCCTGCATCAGCAAGAGGATACTCTGTTTATTAATGACAACTTAATTCAAACACTAATTCCACTGCTAAACTATGTAAGAAGACATAGTCTTCCGGCAAGTAAAATAAATAAATATATTAAATTAAATAAATAAATATAATCCTTTTTTATAAAATAAAATAAAGAATTTATTTACTTATATGTAAAAAAATTTTATTGTTGCAGTGCTGAATTTCATCTACCAAATGAAGTTCGCTCCAAAACGTAGCACAACAATCACATGCCGATTCCTTACAACTTGAATTCAATAGATTTAACTATTATAAAGACATGAAGAAGTAAGAAAATTAGGGAAGACTTTTTTAAAAAGAAATATCATTATCAACTTGCCATCAATTCTTATTATTTTTAAAATATTTTATAACAATGAAAATATGCTGTTTTCGGGGAAATCTGGAATACTAGGATTTTTGGAATATAAAGTTTTCTCAACATCTAATATAATTTATAAAAACTAAAGCGAAAAGATATTTAGCCAATTCACAAAGTCAAGTAACGTAATAGATAATACATATATTACCACTGAAGGATAAATACAATGGTGTGAGCGATCTGATGTATTTTATTATAATAAATTGTCATAAGTAAGCACTTCAAAGTTAAAAGAAAGTAATAATAATCACAGTAATAACGAATAATCTTTAAATTAAAAAACAGAAACTTCGTGCAAGAGAAATGGTTTAAATTAATAAATACATTCAAGCAACTACTGTTAGACAAGTTATGTTTTATTTGGTTCAAAAAAAAATATTTCCACATGATAAATATCTTAAAAATGATTTTCACAAATATTTCTGACTAAAAAACATAGAAAGTATCCACTGAGGACTGTAAAAATTGAGATGCAAATTATCGAGCAAGATAAGGATATTCATTTTTAGTTACACTCCTTAATTTTTAAATAATGAATAAAATTTAATATTTCTGCTCTTAAAATATTTCTCACTTTCAATGTTAATTTTAGGATACTTGGGACGGTTGTAATATTAAAATAACAGCTAGGGCAAATGAAAAATACCACTATTCTAAATTTATCTTTTCTCTTTCTAAAGTATGTAAAAACTATAAACACATTTTGTGCCCATTTGAAAAACACCAACAGCGAACAATTTTAATTTTTACATAAAAAATTAGTAGAAAAAAATCAAGAGGATACGAGGTTCAGGAAATTCATTTAGCTTAAAAATATGATGGATATAAGTGTTTGTAGTACAATCAAATGGTTAAGTAAAATTAAAATTTTTTTAACATATAAATTACGGAAACTTCAAAAATTTCAAATTGGTTAGTTGTGGATGGGGCTGGAGGTAGAACCATTATGATTTCTAAAACCTACTTTTATTTTATCTAAATTTTCATAGCGAAGTTCATCCGTGAATTCTCATGGTTCTCGGCTGGGTAAGGGGAGTCGCGCCGCCTTCCTTGTGGTACCACAACAGGCTTAAGTAAGCATCGTCGCGAGAGGCTGCCACTCCTAACTAACTAACTACTAACTATAGTAAAAGTCCTAATGTAATAATCTGATGATTAGTAACTACACTACGATAAAAATGCTAGGTTAAGTTCGGCCCTCTATGAATTTGGATAACTTCAATTTTGATGAGATGTTCTGTGTAAATTCGGGATGTCATGTGTACGTTCGTTTTGTACGTTTTGCTATTTGTATGTTATTTGAAATAACCCAAGTAACTTCAACACAGTATATCAAAGCGCAATATAATAATTCAGATGGCATGAAAAACTTTATCATTAAGGGACATGATAAAACTCACAGTAACATTAAAAGAAATTTAAAAAATATTGAATGTTGTAAATCTAGTCATGTTGCAATATAATCAATTTAAACTGCTGTTAAATATTGCAATCAGCTATAAATACTTTTACATACAGATGTGTTTTTTCACTTCAATTCATTATAAAGGGGTTTTAAAGGTTTTTATATTTTAAGGCGTAAAATATACAAAAATTCATGAATTTTTCACTATACTAAGAAAATAATAATAAAAAGGAATGAGCTTTACTATTATGAAACTTTTAACTAAGTTTTACATTAGAATGTTTTTAATTATTTTTATTATTTTTAATTTAAAAACCAAAAGCAGCATAAACCTTCAAAGCCCTTACTAATTTACACACACAACAAACATTAAAAGACAATTTACTATTTTATTTATTATTACACAAATGTATGCAATCTAATCTATTTGGTTATTTTGCGATTGAATAAAGATAAGACAAAGTTAATAAAATATTTAAAATCATGTTCAACTTACGGTTAAGCACGTGTCTTAGTTTTAACGTTAATTAATTATCTATCTACAATCGTAAACGTACGTATGTGTTTTCATTTTTACAGAACAACAAAATACACACGTTCATTTGTAAAGACACGTATGTTTCCCTCTAAATATTTCTTTTTAAATATTTTTAAAATTACACAAAAAAAGAGAATGTTCGCATATCTAGTTAGGGCATCTATCTGTAGTGTCTAAGCGTTTTATGTGTCTACAGGAACATAAACGTTACTAGGAAATTTCACCCATTACCAAGGTCAAATGTAAGTACAATAAATGAAATGACTTAAATAAAGCACACAGAAAGGAAATCTACAGAAAAATAACAACAGGAAATGAAAAAAAAGTAAATAATATAAACGTTTATAGAATTACAAAGGATTTGATAATAGAAATTAGAAAGGAATACATAAACAATCAAACAATTCACCCACATTGTACTTAAACCTTATTACTTAAGGAACGTAAGTATGTATCAGCCACTTATGTCCCCTTAACTATACATACATATGTATTTTTTTGAGTTATATTTTTATATGTTTACATACAGTGGGGTAATTTATTAAAACTACTACTTATAGCTTACAATGGGATTACTATTTTTTTTAATATTTTGTAGTTATGTATTGTAATAATAATCAGTTGATTTCAAAAAATAATTTTATTAGAATATGCTTCATTTATAAGGGCCACAACATCTGCAGTTTATATTTCATAAGTCCTGGGCATTTATATTTGCAGTAGTGCTTTTTACCTGGTTAGTAGTAAGTACTATTAAGTTTAAACAGTTTAAAATATTAATTTCAAAAGCATCGAACTGTGTTAAGTTTCCAAATTAAAATGTATGTACACTATTGCAGTTATGATACAATACGCCTTTATTTACGTTAATGAGGTCATATCTCCTTTACATCTTTAAAAATATAAATAATAAAGTCCAAGTGCCACTTTTCTAACAAAATCATAACCATATTTTAACAACTCTTTGTATTATTATTATTAATTAATAATAATATAAAAATAATAATAATAATAATAATAATAATAATAATAATAATAATAATAATAAGTATCATTTTTACTATGAAGCCCCAAACAGTTTTATGCCTAAAATATTATTGCAATATTTGGAATATTAGCAGAAGATACCATTGTCCACAACAGATTCCGAATACGTGTCAGTTGTCTGTGATTATTAGAATATTAACATTTTTTTTCTATTTTAATAATTTTTAGCCAACAGTTGGCATTTAGTTTTAACCAAGATGGCGTCAACATAAAATCTACATTGCAGTGTGCTTGCCAGTTTTCGTTAGGCTGCTACAAATAAGTTCTTGATATTTGAAAACAATTTGGGTTCCGTTTCATTCTCTAAGTTTATAAATTTTTAAGGTTGAATTTACTACCATGGCATTAAGAAGTGTTGCTATGTATTGCTACAAGAGAATAAAGCTGGATTAGAATTTAAATTTTATCTTCGGCTTTTTTTTTTAGCAACATCTAGCTTCTTAAAAAACTCGCCTTTACAGATTCTATTTAACAAGAGTTAAGTTAATGATTAATTGTTACACCAAAGTTTATGTTTTCGTCTACCTAAATTTTACGTAGTAGAGAAAAAACGAATTAATGTTTTCAAGCCAGACAATTTTATATGAAATCTGAACCTTGGCTGGTGTCCCCAGTGCCGAACATAAACGTACAATTTTATTGTCGCCAGAGGGTCTTTCTCTCTGGATATATGTCCACTAAAGGCCTCGATATCTGGAACCATAATAGGTAAATATATAACATAACATGTGGTTAGAACTTAAGGGCTGTTGTAGCCAAAGTGGTAAATACGTTGACTACAAACCTGGTTGGTCAGGGTTCAACCCCTGCGGCAATTAAAATATAAATATATTTTTTTCTGTTTAATGATATAACTACATATTCAGCCTTCTTCGTCGGTACTTCTTCACAGCATATTCGCCGGCGAAGTAAAATAACTAACTCTCTATCTTTCTCCTTTCACCACCTGTCTTATCTTTCATCTATCCTTTTCCTAACGAATGTAGTACGATTACGAAAACAACTAAATAGGTAATTAGCTTTTGAAGTACTTTTCCAGTTTTGTTATGAAGAATTAAACTTTATTTTTTTTTTTTTTTTTATTCAACAAACTCTAAAGTTAAGTCTCTGTCATACAAAAATAATAAAGGAGACCTTTAAATAAATTCGTGCTTAAAGTTAAATTATTTATCCATTCTTCAATCAATGGTGCCCTTCGATTATGAAAACTTGCCATATAATGACTTACTGTTGTGTTTGCAAAATTTTGTTACTCCCTTACAAAACACATTACATTAGTTCGCAAGTACAGGAAGTAGTAATTGAACTAGTTCTTTAAGTTAAAAGAGAATATCTTAAAATACGTATTAATGATTATATTATATCCTGCAATAATCTATATAATTAGATCTTTGTAGTTAATTATTAAAGACTTCAGCCTTGTTAAATTCAATAGGTTGGTATTCTAGTCGAGAAGTTCTATCGCTAAGAATGATTAATTCACACTGGAAATTTTCTGAAATTTTTGGTGGGTTTTTATGTTATCAAAAGGTCATTCAGATCTCCCGCATTACGGTAAAGAACATTTATTGCCTGTTCTGCTCGTCAATTTATTTTTGATATCGCATTTTTTTTTTAATTTCCTATTTTGAATTTTTGTTATCCATAATGAAAAGGCATTAGTTGCACTGTTATATAATTTTGTTAATGCAATTCGTTACATTTTTTTATTTAGGCTCGATACTGAAATGTTGAATGAAATTCTTCAAAGCAAGTATCATTGTTCCGCTTACATATGTAATTACCAATCTAAGTCGAATTTGTTTCTATGCTAGTACAATTCTAGGAATTTTTACTGCCTTTTCTTATTTAAAAAAATGGCTGTTGTTTGTATAAATTTTCCTGTGTCCTTTTTTAAAAAGCTCCAGCATTTAAAAAATAATACAAAATTAATCTACCTGCTTGAGAATGGTTAAAAAGTCGTTGACAAAATTCCAAAGTTATAAATTTCCCTTAGTTTTTAGCACATTTATTACCTATTAGTTTTTTTAACAAATGATTGATTATTCTGTTTCTTTTCCTTTTACAAAAATTGATTTACTTGAAGAGACCAAAAACAAAAAAAATCCTAAACATGTTACTTTTTAAAATTTCGAGTAACTTTTCTCGAAAACACCAATTGTTAATAATCTCATTTATAAAATATAAGTAGCAGATTGATAATAATTTTGTTTGATTATTTTGTAGCTTGTTGAGAATCCCTCCAATCAAAATCGACATAAAGGAAACTTAATGCTTAAACAAATGTTTACACCTAAAACGAACACGAAAAACCCGGCAAACACAATATGCAGTCATTGAAGTACTATTTATAAAATATATTGCTGATACATTTTTTATATTAAAAGCTACTAAATGATATATTGCTCAGGATTAGGGGCAAAATATTTTTGGGTAGAGGTCCTTCCATATCAAGAACTTCTAATGTTCAATCATCTTGGGTGGCACTATATCGCGGTATAAAAATAATTTATCCAGAGTGCAATATAAGTTTGGGTTTTTTTTCCCACTTTTTCCTTGAAACAATCCCTAAAACACATAATGTTTGAAAATAATTTCCTTTACAAGATATACAAGTGCATACATAAAGCCAGCAAATCTCAATTACACAAAGGAAAAATTTTCATATAAAAAATTGTGATATTTTTTATCTTTTTAAATCCTCCTACACACTTCCTCTTGGTAGTGCATTTCTATTCTCAGCATGAGTAACATTCAACATTTGCAAATAACATTATTCGGCAATAAGATTATTTAGATGAAAATTGCTAAATTCCAAACAAACATCAATTGTAACAAATAAATTTACTTGGTCAAAAAGATATTGGCAGATATTTGTTGTTAACAAGAGGCAAAAAAAACTTGTAACTATTCATTTCGTATTGTTCGTAAGTGCCAGCGTTAGCAATTTTACCACGGCATATATATACGCATGTATACTTATGTACATTAATACATCAATAAGTAGTTATAGATTTAGCATTGTTGTACGGAGAACAAAAGCTTTTATTCTCTTATATAACAAGACGATGCAATAAACACGAAACGATGCGGCATTTATCTGTAGAAATAAGTTTTTGATTTTACTTGTTTCTTTTCAAATTTTTGTCAAGGCGTTAGGGTGACCAGAAGGAATTTACTTTGCAGCCCTAAATAAAATTCACTTGTTTTGAAAACGTGTAAGTGAAAAATTTATATTTAATTGAATAAGAAAAATTAAAATTTTAAACAAAAAAACAAAGTAACCAATAAAATTAAAAGCAAAACATTATTTCAGTTAGAAGATTTTAATTGTTTTTTTTTTTTTTTTTTTTTTTTTTTTTTTTTTTTAATAAATTATAAATTGCAATTGAAAATGGTAGTATTGCGTATCTTGCCACGTGAATGGTTTTCTCCGCTTTTCCGGATAGAACACATTTTATCAGTCAATTATTACTTTCTTTATCTAATTCAGTGTGTTTTTTAACCGAGTAAGTAGTTCTACATAGTACATTTTAGGGTAATGTCTAATTTTTTATCAAATTTTCATGATCACAAATTTCTATGTTCACATAATTCTCTGTATACTTTTGTAGAAGTATATTTGGCTGTGACTATTTGTAGGTATTTAATAAGATTTACCTCAATCACTTTAATACTTGTGTTGTAATAGTGAGAACAAATACGTACCATATTCGTGAAAGAGAAGAGAAGAGTAAAAAGTAAAGGTAAAATTTTGGGGCATGCAAAAATCAATTAGAATATGATGCCAGGGTGTGGTTTTAAGATCTCAAGCAAAAGGACTTACTTTTCCTGTTTTCACTTTGTTGATAGGAGTTTATTTGAGCGGTAAATGGCTAAACTGCAAATAATAACAAGTCCTTCTCCTCCAACAACAGCTGTTATGATTAACCATAAGATAGCGAGCTTTAGCCGAAGTTAACTTCAGCAAACAAATATAGCCAAAAATCTGGTAACCCCTTAATATTTCCATTTGGTTCTTTTCATATACAGCAGCCACTACTTGATGCAGAATTCTAACATACACCATTTATTTTATATTTTTATTTTAAATCGTACAATAAAATCGAATATGAGGTGTTAATAAACATAATTTCTTAATTTAATTTAATTTTTAGTTTTTGTATATTTAAAAACAATCTTTTAAATGTCTCCTTGCTCCCATAAATTCCACTTTTACTCATGGTCAGTTGGTTTGATTATTTTTATTCAATAATACTTGAAATTGATTAAAAAAAATCTGAAAATCTAGATCTATCTCTTAATCTCACATTTACTTTGAACTCAATAATATTGATGATTTTTCTTCTAAAATTTCTCTGTTTGTTGTTGTTTGGTCTATTGTTTAAATTTGCCACCATATATTAGGTAAACGACGCTTGTCTTTACTTTTCCTAAAACATCTTATAAAATTGTCTGCTATTGAACATTCAGTCCTTGAGTCTTGTTGTGTTTTTTTGTTTTTGTTAAATAAAAAGGAAAATGAAAAGTAAAAATATCCTGTGGCTATAAGTATAAACATTTAAGGGAATCGTTTATATCTTGTACATACAATTCAAATATACAAAAATTCAACTTTGTATTTATATGGGTGTTGTAGTTGTTGATGGTAACCATAATGTTGGCTTTTGACCACATAAAAACACAAACGTATGCCATCAGACAATTTTAATGTTAAAGTTTATTCTCTACCCCTCTCTTTCTGATTATTATAGAGGTAGACATGTGGATAAACAGTATACTGTTGCTTGCATAAGTATTAGAAAGTGTTGTTTCTGCATTTGTGTTTGTCTGATTATTTTGAAAAAAATAACTAGTTTTCTTAACAGTTTTCTTTAAGTTTGTTTTTTTCTTCCTTCGATATAGTTTGAGATTTTGAGTTTAATTTTTTTCATGATATGCTTCATTTCTCGTTGATCCCCAAAGTTATTTGGCCATTGAAGGGTTATAGCCTTAAGGGCTTTCACAAAGACTGACCATATGTTTGGACAGTAAATGTGATGTCTATGTTATAGGAGTCAAGTATATTTTTGCAGAGAGCTTTCAATATTTTTAAACACATGAAGTCACTACTAGTTATAGCAGTATAAAAAATTGCTCTAAGTTTCTTAACAGCGATTCTTTAAATAAGATTTATCCATACAAAGAAAATAAATATTAATATTTTTTTAACCATACAGTGGTTATCAGGAATCATATTATGATTATACACATTAAGTTATGAACAAGTATGCCAAACATATAAACAGTGCTATTTTTTCCAATTTTCTATCGTAGGAGGCTTTGGATAGCAAATACCAGCACTTCAGTAAGACGTCACTGTTTTGAGATAATACAATCTCTGTTTATTTTTCTTAATCTCAACTCTGTAGCTCTGGCTAAGTTTGCTATCAGCACCTGTAAAACTAGTTAATTCCAGCTAGACTCCAATAACTTAATATTTTATTTAGCAAGAAATATGTCTTTGGATCATGCAGTTAGGCAGATCACAATACCTTAAGACTAGTTGTGATGACCTCCTGTTTCTAATCAGACACTGGAAAACATGTCAGCCGTTTGGCGTTGTTATATTGATGATTTCCTCATTACCTTTCTTTGCTATGCAGACGCCTAAACCTTTTCATCGGCTATTTAAGTTTACAGGCACCTCCACCAACAGGACTACAGCTGATACACAGCTTTGCTTTTTTTTTTTACAAGAGAGAAGTAGCACTTCAGGCATTAAAACCTATTTAGTTATTTTTTCGTAACCGTGCTACATTCTTTAAGAAAGGGATAGATGAGAGACAAGACAGGTGGTGAAAGAAGAGAGAGAGAGAGAGTTCTTTATTTTACTTCGCCGGCGAATCTGCTATGAGAAAGTACCGACGAAGGAGATTGCATCTTTTTTTTGTAATTATTCTCATTTTGAACAATTTGTCCCGCGGCTACCTAAAAACGGATATTCTTCTCTATGTTCACGTTGCTAATGGGAAATGATGTCCTTACTCTGTTTTTAATAGCAAGCAGATATCTTGACCAATGCAACCACCGTGATGGCTTTACATTTGTAAGATTAGTTTTTCTATATCTTGTTCTACTCCTGCACCCACCACCCTTCTTAGTGGTAGAAGTAACATTCCAACATTTGCGCTCAAGCATATTATGCAACCGAAATAATTTTCTCCTTAAATGGGCTCATCTTCTTAAATTGTTTTGTTCTGTTATTTGAGTATTTACATTTCATATACAGCCCACGCATCTATTATTCACAGTAGTAGCGGCAACTGCATTTAAAAAAAGAAATGATTGTACCATTAAATTGTGTAATAGCAGATTCATTTTATTTAAGCGTGTCATTCCTTCGATTATAGATCGAAATGTATAGAAATAAAAACAACAAAATCATAAGAGACAAGATGCAACTCATGTTTAGCTAAACATTCGTTATAGGCAATGATGTTCTAAAAAATATATCCTTTTTCTGTATTAATGAAGAACCTATAGTTATCAATGTCTTTTATTACTTTATGTTGAAGAGCAAAAAATATATAAATTTTAGATATAAAGACACGTTACTTCAGCAATTTATTATGGTATCATTATTTACATTTCAAAAAAAATTTTAAAAGTTTAAGGGTAAAGAAATATTAATTAAAAATTAATTAATTTTTTGGACACAATTTTTTAAAAAAAGTACAGTTGAATATAAATCTTAAAAAAAGCTTAAATTTAATTAATATGCATTTTTCATTTAACTTAATTAATGAAATATTTTAATAAACTTATTATGGAAAAAAAACTTTTGCATATATTAAAGGTTCTATTTATTTTGAGATTGAAATTTAATTAAATTTTTACTGTTTTAATTATACATTTTATTAACACATAATTTAAGCTTTAAAGAGTTATTTCATCGAATATATATTTGATTAAAAAAATAATTGAATCAATTAAAATGAAATCTAAAAACCAATAAAATCTTTAACAGGAGCGAAAATTTTCTTTTATAGAATAATTTATACAAAAAATTTAAGTTTAATAGCTTCCTAATTTATTAGAGGAAGGGGAGGACGAGAACTTTCTAATAAGGTCCACCGTACGATGGTCTGTCTCACATAGCACTGTATATTTTGCAAGATCTTTTAAATTCAAATGCAAAAGCAGAGAGATAAACTAAACTTTAACTTAAAAAATATTTTTCAATTGTAGGATTAAAGGCCCTTGTTGAAAACTGCCAAATTCGCCAGAATCTGTGCTTAAAATTTTAAAGCTTTTTATAAAATCATAAATTTGTTTATATTTAATTTCAAAAAAAGTTTTGTTAAATGCTACAGAGCTCTTCATTTAACTTTAGATTTTAAATAAATGGTAGCTCTTTTGCTTTAAATTTCCAAAAGTCTGCCAGCAAGTCCTTTGAAATTTAAAAAAAAATCCACAGCCAAGGGACCTGTTACTTTGCACCTTGTTAGGATGAATGTCACTTTGAAATTAATTCAGAAATTTTGCCGTTAAATTAATAACATTGTATAAACCTAAAATTTTTAATTCGATAAGAAATCTTAAATGGCAAAAGAATTCCACTATTAAAATCACTATTTATTAAACTATAAAATTATTCTACATTTGTCGCAAAAAAAAAACATTCCCGTAAAGAGGAGTACTGTTTAAGCGGGTTTATTTCGGGGGAAATTATACACGATTGCAAAAATGTGGGATGTGAAAAAAGTTCATCCCGTTTTAATCAATTATAATTGGTTCCTAGAAATCATATATTGTTAAAGTAAATATAATATGGTTGTGACCTTACCATTTCCATGCTGGTGAAAATTAAAAAAAATGAAACTAAGTTAAAGTGTCTTACAAATTTTACATTTTTTACATGTATGCGGTAAAGGTATTCCAGTATTAGAATAAAAAGATTATGTTGCATAGAAGGTAAAAATTTTAATAAGTCTGTATACTTTCTAAAGGTTTGGCTCGACTTAGTTGTAGTTTTAAAAGCTTAAAAACAATTATGTACTAAATATCTGAACTACGGATGGCACATCAACACATGAAAGTTATTGACTTAAGTTTAAAATATACCACGTTAGCATGTTTACGTAAAAGAGACCACCAAAACCACTCGGTTTTTAGACGATATGCCTAAGATAGAATTGTGGTTAAAAATATGGATTTCTTAAATTAAAAGTGTTACATGATTTTGACCGACTTTAGAAAATGGAAATTATTCAATTTGTTTAAATTTGTATACACTTTATTTCAGAACTCCTCTAGTTATGAACCCATTCTTAAATTTGTTTTATTTAAAAGTTCTTTGGGCGGCGCAAACTATGTAATGCTAAATCCTCCTCTAAAAAAAGTTATTAAAACAAAACCCAATAATTAAAGGATGTCTCTATAGATGGTGCTATTTTATGTAAATCACCTTAATTTTCAAATTGCTATAGACAGATACTTTAAAATCATAAAGAATGGCTGTGACGTGAAAATGATTTATATGGACGTATCTTTAAATGATTATAGAAAAAGTATATATAACTAAGCCAAGGATAAGAGCAAGAATTAAATTTGATATTAAAAGTAGTTTTAGAAATTGTTATTTTTTATGGCCTTCTTATAAATTCGTTTCAATCAAATTTCAATGTTTCATAACCTTTAATTTTTAAGTTGTTTTTTCTTAAGAGAATTATGCTAAAATAACTAAACTTACTTGGCAAAACTTAACATTATTTTAGTTTAAATCCTGCTTGATTTCCTTAAAATTTTTATTTTCAGGTTGAATTTCCTTGTCCTTGTTTGTTCGAATTGTTGCTCAGACAAGTTATAATTTTTCAATAAATTATAAAAATAATAAAATACTAGAATACATTATTCCTTGCTTCAAGCCACTAGTTTTCATTTCTAAAATTTTGTTCATAAGCACACATTTCTTTTTTTGTCCATCAAAAATTTTTTAACATCGCATGCCCTCGTAGTTTTACAAAGGAATTTGTAATTTTTGTTTATTTAAAATATCTTCATTCAACGATGGTAGTGGTGAATGATAAATATTGAATTCTCATACGTCTGAAAATCGAAAACAATCTAGCAAACAAAAACAAACACACACCAAGAAACAGAGAGAGAGAGAAGTTTTATATCAAAACATCAAATGAATACTAATCGTTTTTGTTTAGCTTGTTGCTTAGACGATATATGTGTGTATAAAAACCAAACCAACCTCTCTAAATGGTACATGTGTGTTCATCTATTGCCGGTTTCCTAACGACAAGGTTTATTGGAAAATCCTCTTCGCATGACTGCAGACATAGCAAATATCATAAGGTGTAGTGGAAGTTTTTCATTCATTTTTTATCCAGAGTATTGTTCTCCTACAACAAAAATTTCGCTTTGTAGAAATAGGCGTAATTATGTACAAACTTATTATTTCAAATCAATAAAATTTGAATGTTTCTGTGTGAGTTTTAGGGTTTGAATGTTATTTCATTTTAGCTCATTTTGGATATTGATGCGCACGATTTATTACATTTGCGATGAGCCACCACATGACTATTTAGTAGGGATTATTGATTAATTACGTGGGTTTTATTTATTTATATTTTTTCGTTTTAGTGTAAAACATTATGTAAATTGATTTGTTGTTGCAGTTCCTTATAATTCATTATTGATGAGTATTGAGAAATATGTTTGATATTACAACGTTTAGATTTTGATTTGTATCAGTGCTTGTGGTTAATTTATATGTGAGAGCTTATTTTTTTCCTATTTTATATAAATTAGAGCTATACAATAACATAATATGAAGTAATTTTTTTGGGAAATTGCTTTTTAAATATGTAAGATTGACCTGAGTAATGTAGCTGAAGATTAATAGCTTTTCATTTACAATGTGATTCAAATATAACAATTTAAAAGAATTTATTGAGTAGTAAACAAAGGATTTTATTTATAACGAGGTAGATTTTTATGCATGTGTTTGTATGTGTTGAAAAAGAAAGAAAGAAAAGACTCTCTGCTTTAATCTGTTATTTTATTAATTAATTTATTTTTATTTGAACTTATTTAATTATATAATAAATAACTTTAGTTTTTAAGACAACTTTTAAATTAATATTATGGACCTCTAAAAAATCACCTAAATCTATAAATTTTACTACTCGGTCAACCGATAGATGTATGATATCGTTCCAATTAATGATGGCTTCTCTTCTTAGTTTTTACCGAAATCTTGCTGCATCATAACCTAAGAAGTTCGATAAATATGATAAACGATTAAAAGAGAAAGATTTCTTCTTTAAAAAATAAATTTGAGTGAATTTTTCATGATGTTTTTATTACCAAACCAGGTTTTTACGAATAAAATAAATTATAAATTCTTTAAGTTCTCGAATATATGAGAAAAAAAGTAGAATTATTGAATAAATTAAAATATATTTATCCTTTATACAAAACGCACTTCAAAAGCTAATTTTTTCTTAAATTTTAAAAAATTTTCTCATTAAAATTTGTGGGTTCTAAAAAATTACCTACATAAATTTATTAGCAGCAAAATTATAGCTACGAGGAAATTGTAATATTTTTTTTCTACGTAAATTTTGCAAAAAATTATTTTAAAATTAATGTGCAGGTACTCACTTTGCTATTAACTTTAGGAAAAATGACAATCATTTCTTATAAAACTCGACATCAAAATATTCTCTTCAATCGCAGCCAAGTAAAAAGACAATTTAATGGCAGACAGTTATAAAGGAGATAAAAACACTAAATATTTAATAGAAGGAAAAAGTAAAAAAATTAACAAAATAATCTATTCAGACAAGTTACTCATTTTTAAATACAAATTTATGTTGTAACCTGGCAAATTTTTAATGAACAAAACTTTGTCATTCTTATGATAAATTGAAAGGTATAAACGTGTACACCATCACATCACACAACAGTGAAATATTTAATAAAACAATTGCTGCTGCCAGCAATGTCAGTTAGATGAAGAAATTCATATAACATTTATAACAAACACACTTTTGTTTCTATTGTTTGCAGTCAAAAGAAGAAATAATTTTGAAAAGTGTCAGGGACTAGGAAAATGTAGCGAGTAATATTACAAAAGATTCACAAAATGAAAACAGAGCTACTAGATGACAATTATAATTTTCCTTGTTTTGTTTTAATTTAATGTACTGGCATATTGGATTGGATTATTTGCTTCATAGTCATAAAAATTCTGATTAATTTCTTCGGCTCAATGGTAGACAATAAATTAATGTAATAAAGCATTAATGGAGTAATTTTTTTTAAATTTAATCTTTAAAATGTAGGGTAAACTAAACAGAACTTTCTTTTATTGTAAAAATATGATGAAAAATACCCCAGTGGAAAAAGACAACATTTAAAAAAATTAAAAAAAAAAATTATTTTGGTTTGAAAAAAAATTTAATGCGGGAAAATTTCATTAACCGAGGACGGACTAAATTAATAGAAAAGTTGCGTTGGGCAAAATAATATTATCAAACGAATACTTTACTCGATCTGCCATATCAAAGAGAACCATTGGGCCCGCCAAAGGTTGCTAATGCAGAGAAATTAAGTAACCTGAAAAAAGTCCATGCACCCATTAATTATTTTATTTGTTATCAAATTAAATTACACAAAATTTGTAATTGAATCAATTACATTATTTCTTAAGAAATCAATACAAAGATTTTTGATTAAATAATGGAAATTGATAAATAAAATTAAAAATTAAATAAAAAATAAAAATTTAACAAAATTTTATTCTGAAAAGAAATATTTTAGTTGGTGTTTAAGGACAATTTATGTAAACAAAAAAAAACTTATTAACACTTCTTTTATTAACATTCTTAAATGCTATTTTCAATTAAGGTTCATATTGATTTTTTTGTTATGTTCCATAGAATCTATCAACCATCTTTTAACACCTATTTCCTATGAGGATTTCAATTTTGTACATGAAAGCATTAACTCTTTCCATCTAAACCATTTATGGCTTAACAACAAATTTGACAAATCTATTTTGGCATTTGTATAACAGGCTTAAAAATACAATACCACAAGCAAGAAAAAGCACTTTATCCGTTATACTACTAATTTGAAAAGCATATTTTGGGGCGTTTTTAACTAATTCCATTTATTCTTCAAGGCTTTATTTCTAATATTTTTTTTTTTAATTTATACCCTCTAATTCCTCTACCATTAATGATGCTCCACCACCACAACAACCAGTCATACCGCGCATTAGTAAGAAAAAATATTACAAAAATATTTTGGTTGTTATAACGCCTTTTATGAAGGGGTTAATTTTGTTTATTTATGTGCTTTGGATTTCTTCCTTTCTTTCATTCATTTAGTTATCCTTGATAATACAAAAAAAGAAATAAATTAAAGTTTTCTTTGCCACTTATTTTTAAGTCTACACTTCCTATTGTCATTTCAATTTGTGTGTAATGGTAACCAAACGAAAATGTCAAGTTAAACAACATGGAAAATGCAAAACGATTCTTAGATGGGGGTAATATTATTTTAAAACTAAATGGACAAGATTAGCTATTAATGCTTTGAGTAAGAGTACAGCAATACTATTATCAGGAACGTTACTAATTTAGCTTGAGTATTTTTGTTCATTTTATAATTTAAAAATCAATAAATAGTTACTCCTCTGTGAAGCATCTTGCGAAATTGTTTTGAAAATTATTGTTATTTACAAATCTCAACTCATGGGATATGGTAGTCAATATTATTAGCTGTTAGCTCTTAAATTAAATTGTTTATTTATAAAAACAACTTGAATATTAAAATTTTCAATAAAATACATTTAAGAAAAATAAAATTAAATAAATTTTTACCGCGATATAAAACCAAACAATAATGTAATATTTATGTTACCCAAATCTGTTATAAAAAATCCAATTTCTCTTATCGAAATATTGTAACAAAAGTATTTTTAGAACTTCTTTAATATAAAAAATTATTTGTTGTTTGAAGTTATCTCGTTTGTCGTTCATTCTCAGTTCAAAGTAAAAGAAGAAACAAAAAACGAAAGGAATGCTTTGTTTTAAGTCTTTCGGTCGGGTCGGAACGTTTTCCTAGAACAAATGATTTTTCCCATTTATAAATATAACACTGAAGCAAATAGGCTAATGGGTATCGAGAATTGTTGTGGACTTAAATAATCTAAGCGGCACATTCGATTATTATATCAAATATTCAATTTATAAGCCCTTCGAAAGCGTATATTTACAGAAACTCTTGAACAAAATTTAATTTACGAGTATATCCATCACCCAACAAAATATTAGACTTTTTCCATTGGTGACCTTAACGGCTTAAAATACACGTAAAATACATGTATGTTGTAAAAAAAATTTTTAAGTCGATTAAGAAATGATAGAGTTATAGAGGCACAAATATAAAAAAAGCAACATTTAGTCGAATTGGTATCCTCCTTCTCTTTTTGAAGTTGGTTAAAAAAAAAATAATCTACAAATCGTTATCAAACAATCAAAATATTCGTTAGTCTTTAAAATTAATGATGTTAAAAGTCTACTGAGATATAATCACAAGCTTTTTTGTACTTCCTTTGACTGCCTTTGATCTTATTGATATTAGACTCCAAAAAGACGGAGCCACGGGCCATAGGTCGTTCGACGAAATTGATTTACCCAAAGAAACTTTTGATAAATGATGAATTTAACAGAATCCAACAAAAAATTAGGCATTACCTTAAAAAGTAATTGCCTTATATTGAATTACTTTTGTGATTGCTAAATTTTGTTACTCGCTTATAGAACACATTACATTGCTTCGCAAATAAAGGAAGTAGTAATTAAACTAGTTCTTCACGTTAAAAACGAATACTTTAAAATACGTTCTAATAATTATTATTGTTTCCTGCAATAGTCAATGTAATCAATTCTCAGTAATTAATTATAAGATTCTCATACCTTGTTAAATTCATTAGGTTGGTAATCTAGTTGGGCAGTTCTTACACCAAAAATGCTTAAATCCACACTCGATAACCTTTTTTGCAATTTTTTTTCTGGGAAATATTTTTTTTTTTCAATTAATATGTTAGAAAAAAGATTTTTTATTATAATTATCGTATTTATTGTCTCACTTTTATCACTAGCTGTTTTCATTTCGTTTTCTATTGGAAACTGCATTTTTTACATCCAATATTTTTTACTCTAATAACAATGACAGTTCGTAATGTTCCTTACTGTTGCTGCAAAAGCAACTTTCGTTAGTTGTTATCCCAAAGCTTGGAAGTTAGATTTTTTTGTATATTTTGTTATTAAGTACTATTAAAAATGACAAAACTGTTTACTGACTTGTGTTGAGTGCATTTACAAGCCTCTGTATGTTTGCTATACACAGAAGTTGTATTTTAGGTTTAAGAGATGCTATTTATTTTTCTTAATTATTATATATGTTTTTAAAAAGTAAAATATTTTCAAAAATTTAGTGACGTATAGAAGTAGGTCAAGGCAGACTTCAAAAAAATATCAAAGAAAATCTTAAAAATTAAAAAAACTTAGTAAAAATTTATCGTTTGTTAAGAAAAAACAAAGGAAATTGAAAATCTATGTTTTGATTATTTCATATGTTTTTAATATCTTTTTTAAACAACAAAATTATTATGTTGATTTCGTAACTTGTGACAAATTGTGGATTTAATAAACGTACCGATGTCTACCTTTATAAGGCACATTAGAAAAAGTATTAGTAAAATCGTTAGCATATTGTTTTGGCTACAATGCTTCTTTGCCCAGTCACAGCTCACTATCTCCAAAGCCGTATTAGGTAGACATTTAAATTTGATTCAAGGTAACAAAAACTATAACTAAAAGGGTATTTCAAAAGTCACGTGATCTTCATAAAAATATTATAATTTTTAAGCTGCGATGGCAGATATGTAAAATGTATGTGGAATTATATCCGCTTTAGTAATAAGTTCAAAAAAAAAAAAAAATAATAAAAATATTTATTAGAGGGTATTCCAGTAGCCACGTTATTTTTAATTAAGGGGCTGGTTTTAAAATGCAGTAGGCAGACATTTAAAGTTTAGGTTTATTTTTATGTCCAATGCAAAAACAAGTATAAAAAATTTTCTAACAAAACTAAAATACAAAGGGTGTTCCTACAGTGACGTAATTTTAGTTTCTCAGCCGTATAACGCTGACATTTAGAATTCCTCTAGAATATTTAAAAATATGTTCGCTATCAAAATGAGTGTGAACTAAAAATTTAATTATAAAAGGGTATTTCCATAGTGGCTGTAGCTTTGACGAAGGTGCCCTTGTCTTTTAAACTGTCATAGAAAATGCTAGAAATTATTACAGCGTGTATAACGCCGTGTCTTTTATAAAGAAATAAATTAATTAATGTTATTATTATTTTCACATAACTGGCCTCATCATTTGAACCGTAATAGACTGAGACTATACTTTTACGCCAGGAAGGATAGTAAAAAAAACTTTAGTATAAAAAATTTTAATTCAAAGAGAATCATAATAGCTACGCGATTCCGACAGGACATTATCTGTTAATATGTCCGCTGTACAGGTGTACAGAAAATTAAAGAGGAGCCGTACATTGATACGGAACCCAACTATTACTTGGCGAAATAGCAACTAGTAATCTTAGTAGGTAAGCTAAAAGCTTTACGAATCCTATTGAAATATGAATAATCAATAATAAAACAGTAACTGGGTCATTTCTATACATAAAATATTTTTTAAAAAGTTTTTTGTTTGTGTAGATAGTCATCGATCTGGAATACCAAAAACTCATTTTTGGAATTTATGTCTGTCTCTGTTTGTGTTCCCATCACGTAAAAACGGAATAAAATTTTGAGAAGAGATCCCTTAATACCTTGATTAAAATATAGAATTTTTTTTTTCATAAAAATATACCTTTTCGTAGAACAACTAGAGATGCAAATGTGAAAATACTCAATTTTACCGGTATAATGGTACTAGAACAGTTGTCAGTATATTTCATTTTTGTAGATTGAAAATTTTTAACACTGTTTACAGAAGTCTACAACAAATGTGTATAAAGCACACATTTTTTTAATTTAAATTTTAAGAAATTTAGAAGTGATACCCGGATGAAGTCGTGAGCACTGCTAGTTCTTAAATTCTAATAATAAAAATAATAATATTAACAATAATATTCAATTGATAAATTAATTTGAAAAATAATATTCTCAAATATAAGGTACTTTCATATTTTTCTGAAACTAGAAATCCTTCTAGAATCATATTGCAGATACCAGTGGATCTTGAGTGTCAATCAGGATCTATATAAAACTTTGCGCAAGTAAAATTGCTTTCTATACAATACTACAAAATTCAGTAAATCGGACCCTTTGAACTGCTTCCCATTAAAATAAAATCTGAATTTCTTGTCAACTCTAGTAAAAATTGCAAAAATAAAACTACGGCACTTACTCACTTTTCTCAATTTTTTAAATTTACAGGCTCCTCTAAATCACTTAAGGAATCATTTTAGCTCATAAATAGTTTATACTTTAATTTATTTTATAAGTAGATATTTTGCTAGTTTAAATTAAATGCAAAACTTAAATGTAATTAATTAAGTTAATTTGGTTTGGCTCAATAAATGCTTAAAATTTTAAATTTTTTTGGCCAATTTGCTTGATTAACTTATGCTAAACATACAACTAAACCCAATAGTAGAATACTGCGACTAAGTTTGTCTTTAAAAGTTTAAAACTATATGTATTAAAACAGTTAACACAAAAAAAGCCATTAACGTCAAGTATAATTACAAGCTGTCCGGTGCAAAGCTTTAAATAGTTGGCAAACAAGAAAAAAACATAAAACTATAATTTTTCATGAACTCATTTTCATTTTCACTAAAACAAGAAAAAAAACATTAAGTTGCAGCAACTTAAGTTTTGAGAAAATAAAACAAAAAAGTGAAATTATATCCCGCTGTAACGAATTTCATATACCTTATTCGATGAAATCCTGTTTAGTTTTTTCGGCTCCAGAAGAAAGGAAGATTAATAGCGTTTGTTAGGTTAAACTGATTTAAGACTTTGTTTAAAATAGACGTACAGAATTTTAAGATAGCAAGACCTTATTAATTGGCAGCCGTTTTGTCAGTTGTCAACGATTTATGTTTAGTTTGGTTTCGCCATTCTATAGACTGACCCCTGAACAACGTATTATGCACTTTGTTTATTCTACGTTCGATAAAGTTGTCCAGTTAATGTGATTTACTAAGGAACCTTTTTGCACCAAATTTACTCTTAATGATTATACGCATCCACAGAGACGTCATACAGTGTGTATAGAAAAAATCATGGCTGCTGAAAAGCGTTGCATAAAAGAAGACCGTAATCAGTCTATCCGCCATCGTGCACAGAAATTGAAAAAATCTTGATTTGCTTTCTTATAAAATATTACTTGTCCAACAACTGAAGCCACACGATCACCTAGAAAAGCGTAGATTCGGTGCTTAAAACAAAATTACTGTTGATTCTCATTTTATTAAACGATTTTTTTTGGGGGTTCAACAGCTACATCAATAAACAAAAACATCGTATTTGAAATTTTGATAATCCTTTTGTGTAGGTTTAGACACCGTTATATTCAGAAAATCTCACTGTTTGCTTTATGGGCTGGTTGAATCATTGTTCCTTACTGCTTTAAAAGCGATGCTGTTCAGAACGTTATTATCAATGGAGACCGTTTGAAAGCCATGATTACAGACTTTTTCGTTTATCAACTAAATAAGCTGTTGTTTCAACAAGAAGCCTCAACAGGTCACAAAGTTGATGTCACAATTGATTTATTGCATTAAACGCTTGCTAACATTTGGCCTTGTGATTGAACGCTGCTAGACTATTTTTTGTAGAAACATGTTGTCGCTAGTCTACGCCGATAAACCCAAAGCGATTGGAGGAAATATTCACCTCGCTATTGCTGATTTTGGAAAAAGTCATCGTTTTATAGGACCTCCAGATTAGGCTTTGTACGAGGTAGCCTTGGCAGTCAGAAGTCATATACATATTATAATTCCAGGGGTTTATTTTTCGATTAAAAGAATTATGTGCCAATCTGGAAAATTTATCTATGTCTTAATTAATTTTAACTTTTTTATTTAAGCACTGACCATATCCGATCCGAAACCATAAGATTGTGTTTTATGACATCATAATTTCAAGCGTTGCAAAATGTATGACTAGATTAATATTTTTTCTTTTCTTAGTTGGTTAGTGTAAAAACAAACTCAGCATATAAAAATTATTTATTAGCCATTCAATCTTTGCACTTTCTCCTCAAGTGCTTGTAGAACATGCAGCTTTGAGTGGGCCAAAACGAAAGGTTGCATGCGGTTGGCATTAGCTCGGTCAAGGAGCTTCAATTATTTTATAATGCTTAAATTGTTAGTTGCAGTATCCTAGTAATTTTTATTGTGGAACATCTTGCTAAGCTCGCACAGTGATAAGCAAATTCAATGGATTGCAAATAATTTTAAAATTTGGGTGGTATAAAGAAAGAGATCCGAAAGAATAGAGTTATTTATTTAAATATGCAAAAGCTTGCATATTTGTGATAAATAATAGTTGGTCGTTATATTATTAGTCATCACACAGTATGTTTAATTAAAATTTCTCCTAAAGTTAAGTGTTACTGTATAACGTTAAGCATAAAATAGGTAAATATAGTTGTGAAGGTTTCTGTTGGTATGTGTTAAAATTTAAGTGCGTGTATAACTTTGCATTTGTGTGCGTGCTTAAGGTGTGAATACACGTAGCTGTTTTTAATGCCAGCAGTAAAAATACAACAGCTTCAAGATTTATTAGAATCAAGATTAACGAATTAGTTAATTTTTCTACATTTTTTCTTCAACAGCGGAACTCAGAGAATTATTAGAAAAAACAGCGAAAAGCAAATGAAATGAAAAATAATAAGAACTAAATGGAGGGTGGGAATAAAGTTATTAAGATTTTCCTAGTCTTTTAAACAGGATGCTGGTGAAGCTGTTAAGAAGAATATGATTTCTTAGTGCTTTAGTATTTGCCTTCTAAATACTGCGGTTGGGAGTTTTATTTATGCTCAACCATTATGATTTTGTCATGGGAATTCACTTCATTTCACACGTTTTAATCTGCAGTTAAACTTTATTCTCGCTCCAGCTCAACGCCTCCCAAGATAAGAATTATTTATTTAAAAGTTAATTAAGAATTGTTGATAATTTTATAATCTAAAGAAGACTAATTTGTTGTTGAAACATATTTACAACAAGAAAAAAGTTTATTTGCTAAGAAAAGCACTTCTAATTGTGGCAGTGTTCTTGAATTTTGTCTATTTATCTGTCTGTTCATCTCTTATATTATATGTAATAATTTTCAAGGCACACTCTTAAATTATAAAACTTCTATTTAAATAGTTTCCTTTTAACTTAATGACTTGTAGTAAAAAATTAAATCAGAGAGAATTTGGGGTACAATTTTAAAGAAATTATAATTTCTTAAATATTTATGATAAAATTTAAGCAAAAAAAAAGTCATATTACCCTAGTGCGGTAGGAGAAACGGATTCATTTGCTAAATATTTCGTTTCTGTCCCACTCTGAGCTGTTAAAACATCTATTATTTAATATATTTTGCTGATAAAAATAATTTTATTTTGCTCGCATTAAAAAGTTAAAAAATCATTTCGCATCAGTCACTAATTTTTTTAAAAATTTTGATAACAAAAATATTTGTGTTTTTTTTTTTTTTTTTGTTTTTTTTTTGTTTTTTTTTTTTTTGTTTTTTGTTTACATCACTGACAAGAGTTCGATACCTTTTTCGTGATACCAGAAATTAAATTTTGCAATCCCCCTATTGTAAATTCTTCTGTTTACGATCAATTTATTTTGCCAAAATAAATACAAAATACAGACATTTTAATTTATTTCCCAACAATTTTTTTAAAGAATTTATTATATAGAAAAAACGTAATGTGTGCTCTAAAAAATCAATTGTATAATATTAAACAGATTCTGTTGTTCTGCTGATGTCATCCTACAAAAACTATTTGTATCCTTTTCATTCTCTTTTTTTCAAGGGTATGTTTTGGTCCCTCATACAACCCTTTTCTTTCACTTGAATATGATTTTATTTTTAAACTCTTTGTCCCCAAATATTTACTTTAGAAAGTGTCAGTATGTTTCTTGCTTTTGAGATTTTTTTTTTAACCAAAAATTTTATTTTGTTGTTACCGATGATGTTGTTATTACTTGTTTGTTTATTTAGACTAGATTGCAAATGATTTGTTGTTTTCTTGAAGAAAAAGGGGCTTAAAAAAACCTGCGTTTTATTTTTTTTTCTTTGTGGAAATTAATGCGTAGCGGAAGTTCCTTACAAATATTTAAGCTTGACCAAATAATTTTCCTACCCCTTTTTCCTTTTCTGGTTGTTTTTTAAAGTAGTAAAACATGACATCAGCTGTAATTGTGGAATTTAAATGAGAGGTTTTTTCTTTTCGTGTTCACAGTTATATTGTCTTATGTTGTTTGTTTTTTTATACTTTTTATAAGTTTACAAGTATTTTTTTTTTGTTTTTTTTTTTTTTTTTTTTTTTGTATAAAGGAAGAATATATATAATTTGTTATAAAATAGAAGGCAAGAGAACAAATTAAACTCACATATTTTAGATTAAGCTGAATATAGTATTATAAAATAATTTTAAACTACTTTAGATTTAAAATCTGTTGAAAATAATGAATAAAACATGACACTTCATTGAAAGGGGTTTTATAATAACGGACAGCTTTTTATTGTAAAGGGTAATGAGGTTTTGTTTGCAAGAAAATAAAAGTAAGAAATATTTTCTTATTACACTAAGCGTCTGCCGAACATGCTTATGTTATTTAACCTAAATTTCTTTTACAATACATTGATTGACTTTTAAGCTCTTATTTTGTCTCTTTCAAAAATGGTAGTGCATCTCTTTAGAAGATTTACTTCTGTCCTTTTACAAAGGCCTTATTTTTATGTCATAATTGTTGATACATTATAATCTATCTTCTTTGCTATTAAAAAAAACAAATATTCCTATTTAAAAAAATTGTTTAAGTTATAATAAACTTATAATTTCAAAAATTTATACTGGTAGAAAAACTCATACCGACAAGAGTTTCCTAAAAATAATGATTACAAGACCAAAAACTATACACAAATACTTTGCTTAAAGAACATAACATTGTTTTAACTGCGTAATAAAAAACTTATGAAAAACATACAAATCACAAACGAAGAGTTAAAAAAACATGACATCATAGACAATATGAGTTACTTATTTATTTTTAACAGTTTTGCTAATCCCACAGAGAAGCAGCAGGCAATCTTTTTTACTATTTCTCTGCTGCACTTTTAGAAATATTTTTTTTATATTAAGTTACAGAAAGTGAGGCTTTAAACCAAAACCACAAACATTTTGTTACACTTTTTTTGCAAAGTGAACTGCAGTTTGCAACACGTAGAGATGTTTGCTGCATAGAACAGTTTCTAAAAGTTATTTAGTAGAAGTAAAATTTTAATGTGCACTAGGAGAAAATTGTCTTCCTGTATGAATTTCATAATTTCCTTAGTTTCAGTCTTGACATTTACCAATTTCCTTTTAGAATAAAAAAGAATAATTTGAATGTAAGGCAATGACTTTATAAAGAAAACTTTAGAAAAATATATTTTAAATATTGAGGGATATTTTTTTTTTCTAAAAGTAAAATAAAATTGTAAAAGATAAATTATTTTCTAGATATCAACTTTTGATTTCTTTCCCAATGTTCTACAAATTCTTACCCAGTAATGGCTAAGAAAAATAAAATAGGCTGAAGCAGCAAAGGCCTTAGTATGTTCAGTCTTTTTTATATTCTTCACCACAGGTTGAAAGAGCATTTATAAGCTTATTTCTGGCTCCATAAGGAATATATATATTTAATCCTTAAAAATATGGAAATTTTGCCACGTTTGCAGATAATTTATGACTACTATTTTCTGAGAAATAATTTCAAAAAAGATGCTTCATTTAAAATATTAAAGCTTGCTAAAAAATTTGCAATTTCATTAAAAACATAAAATTTAGCAAAAAGAACTCTAAATAAAAAAATTAATTTAATTTCAATTATCGATTCAAATTTCACTAAAATATTTATTTTTAAAAAAACTTCACCAAAAATTTTATTTCTTGCAAAGGATTTTAATAAAAAATATTAATTTTCATTCAAAACTAAAAATGTACAAATAATAACCAAAAATTATCCTATTTCTGATTTAAATAAAGAATTAAAGGTTAAAGAAAACTTTCAAAAAAAGGGAATTCTACAAATAGACCTTAAATGTATTTTAAGACAAATTTGCATGGAAAATTTCTCTAAAACACATTTCAAATTTATTTTATTTTTTATGAATAGGCAGTACAACTTTTCTTATTATATTAATATTGTTTTTTTTTGACTCCTTAATTATTTATTTTTTATTTAGTTTTTTAATCTATTTTTTTTTAATATTTTAACATGATGATGTAGCATGATGATGGAGTTGCGAAATATAAAATATAAGTAAAACTAATTTTAACATTTAAAGTCGGTTCGTTTTACGATATGAATAAAGTTTTTGGTTCTTAACCCTACGATTCATAACCGGGTACCCGTGTACCTTTTTTGACTTCAAAGTGCTGCTGTGCCTATAATTTTTGAGGTATGGACATAAAACTCCGAATCATGAGAGATTTTGGCTAAACTAAGATTTAAATACGAAAAAATTCAAAATATTTTCAATATTTTCTTTAAAAAATGATTTTAAATATTTTACCCATATAAACACACAACCGGGTCCCCGGGTACCCTAATGCAATTCCTATGTAAATGCCTGACATGTAAATGAAAAAACGTTTTTTTGTGTTGTTTTTATTGGAAATAAATGTCTTTTTTATTTATTTTATCATATTTTATATATATCATATTATAATTCATTCGAATCACTATCGTTGTTATTGTGGCAATTGTAGCATTTAGTAATTGTTATGGCGTGCTCATCGCATATCGGCGTGCTACATATGCTGCAATTTTTTCTAGTTTTTCTTCTGCGCTTATTTGGAAGAAGTTTGCACATGTAGCACACGCCCGTATGTACTTTTCTGCCCCTTTGTCGTGCTGACGGAGATGTTGACGGACCTGCAGCACAAAGCACACTCTCCAACGGCCTTCCGATGATGCATTCAATTGCATTTTTTGTTGAAAATTGGCGCACGCTGTGCACATTTGAAATTCCATTTTCTATAACAGGAATGCACAGGTTTTCTGCCAGTTGACGCAGGAAATTCTTCCTGCGCGTCGTGGTGTATCGTGCAGTTGGATTATTTCCATAATATATGATGTGTGATGCAAATGCGCTCACATCAATGATGTTATAGAAAAATGCCATCGGCCATCTTCTTGTTTGTGGCTGGGTCGTGTATTCTTGGAGCGTTTGGTCCATTACGTCCACCCCACTTTTTGTTTGGTTATAAAAATTTATAATTTCTGGTTTCCCATTCTCGTCAATTTGTGCATCATCATGCATACTAGAAAGAAGGATGACCGAGTTGGACTTCCGCTGCTTATATGAGAGCAGTGTTACGTTGTCGTAGAAGCCAAATGAACTTGAAACAACGTCTTTTTTTTTTTGTCTTCTTTCATCTCCGCAGGATGTAAGCTTTGTTGCGGCGGAGTGTATCCACAATGCTGAGCTTTTCTACTTTCAGTTGCCAAGCCAACGGCAGCGTCGTAAAAAAATTATCCATTGTTATATTTCGTCTGCTACCGTAGTATGGCCCAACTAAATCTCTCACCACTCTTTCGCCAACACCAACTTCACGACCAGTTTCTTGTTGGCCAGTATATATTTGGCCATGAAGTGGATATGAGTTTTTGGCATCGCAAATCCACCATACTTTTATGCCATATTTTGCTGGCTTCGAGGGAATATATTGGGTGAATTTGGTTCTACCACGGAATGGATATAATTGTTCATCAATGGTCAAATATTCTGATGGCACATAATATCTGGCAAGATTTGCATTGAGCATTTTCCAAATATCGCGAATTGGCGCCGCTTTGTCTTGACGCTGCCGCTCTACCCGTGTTCTGGGGTCGTTAAACCGCATAAAACGCAGCAAATCGAAAAACCTGTTTATTCCCATGGTGGCGCGGAATATTGGGTGAGCCTGTGACGTCCACAAATCTCTTACGTTTTCGTCATTAGAATGATTTGTGCCAGCCATTAAAATCATTCCAATGAACGCATAAATTTCGTTGATTGTCGCGTCTTTCCACTTCAACTGACGTCTATTGGGATTCTCTTCATTGTGCGCATTATATGTGGCATGCGCTTTTCTATTTGTGTGGCGCACTATTATATCCACCATTTCCACTGTGAGGTATGATTTGAAACACTGCAAAGGCGTCATATTTTCAGTAATCCGCGCTGGACCACAGCGGTCTCTGAATATATTGTGGCTTCTCACTTGTTGGCAACTACATGGTGTTCGCTGCCATTGTGTGCCGTTACGTGCAGTCATGTAGTCTGTTTGGTTTGTTGTTGGTGCATCTTCTTGCATATCATCATCTTCACTTTCATCATCAAAGAAAATTTCCTCTGGTGCGTCAATAGCAGCTGCAATTTCGTTTGCGTTGTCAACATTCAAATCTTCATTCTCTGATTACGAAACTTCGCCAGTATAGGACACATTTCCTTCATTTTGGTCTTCCACAGGGTCCTCATCTTGAGTCACTTCCTCAAATAAACGTTGAATATATGTGCTTCTTGCTTCATCACTCAAATTCCAGTATTCCCGTGTAGACAAATATCGGTCGTTGCGGCTCATTTTTCACCAACTTCACTGTTCAAATATTCAACACAGACTGGCGAAGCAAATGAAATATTTCAATTTTACGACACAAATGAACATCTGCTATCTAATTCAAAAGCAATTAAGCAAGTAGGTACCGAAAATAAACAAAATAGGCAAATAAACAACCTTTACATAAAACCAGTTTCTGCCTACTTGTGTCGCTTTAGGTACTTATATGTGAACAGAAACCAGTTTTTTTTCCAAATATCAAATTTGTACACTTGAGAACGCAAAGTATAATCAATAACAAAAATATTTACTATTTTTATTTATAAAATTCCGATCCGATTCTAATGATGCTCTTTTAGTATGACAGTATGTCTAACATTGGCGTGACTACGTTAAAAAAAAAAAAAACTTAATTCACTGATTAAACGCAGTAAGGCCTTTACGCTTAGATGCAACAATTATACGACAAACTAATTGAAAAGAAAAATTTAAGTCCACAAACAGTTCCTGAAAGTATAAGTAACTTATTGGTTAATAAAAAATAAATAATTGACGTAATTATTCCTATATTGACTGAGTCCAAAAACCCATTTCTGTAACGACTTAAAGCATTTTTTACCTTCAGTAAAATATATACGTTTTTATTTCCAAGTTTAAGTTTTAATTACAAAAATTGATTAAATCTTTTAATTAAAGATACGGTCAGAAAATAGTTTTGCTCTTCTCTACAAATTTTTAGAAAATATAAGATCCTACTTACCACAAAAGGTGAGATATCAAATTTTTAATAAAATAAAAATTGTCATTCGTAATAATACGTGTCAGAAAAAAATTTACGATGTCGCAAAAGTTCGTTCGTTCGCATAATTACATTTAAAATAAAAGCAACTTCTCAAAAATTGTAATGTAATTGTGCGAACGAACGAACGATTGCGATAGCGTGAAACTGGCAGTTAATAAATATTTGCAAAAATAGTTGTTATACGTTTTTGGTAAAAAATTTTATAAATATAACCGCACTTATAGTTGTTTGTTCTTATATATTTTTTTAAGTTATAAAAAACAAACACATGTTTTACAAATTAACTTCATTTTTAATAAGAACTTCTCTGAGATATTTCTATTAATACAATTTTTATGTTTTTTTTTATAAGAGAAGTAAGTAACCTATATTTTTAGTTTCACATGTTAATGTAAATAATGATTTTATAACTAATAATACAATAATTATTATAACTAAAATATTTAACTTAAAAAAAATAAACTGGCAACAGTGTCATTATTTAATAATTTTAAATCGCCTCTTTGGGGCCAATCTTATAGCTTTTCTTAATAACCATAAAAGCCAGAAATAGTGTTCTAGTTTAGAGGAGTGGGAATACAGAAATATGAATGAAAATGTGGATATGTCACAAATGCTGCACATCATATTCAAATAAATAATAAAATGAAACCCCATTACTCGATAACTAAAAGCTTCGATAAACCTACTTTCCAATAGGCGATTAACTTAAAAAAATCGTATAGAAGAAGAGCTGACGTAGGTGAGCAGCATAAATAAGACGGCTACTGAATAATATAATAAATAACAATTTTCGTTTTGAGAGATAGATAAAAGTAAACATAAACTGATATTTATTGATTTGTATTAACCTAGATTTTTGTTTTCATCCTTGCACTTTATTATTCTAATTTAATGAAATTGGTTACATATAAACCTTTAGTTTATCTTAACTATCTATGAGCTGTTTCTTGTACAGTAAGTGATTTGTGGCCAAACAGCCAACGAATAGCTTTCACTTATAAAAAAAAACCTTGCTTCCAGCTAAAATGTGTAAAGTTTTTACCGCATTTTTCTACTCCAATTAGCAGAAGCTAATTTTTTTTCCTTTAAACCATAGTCCAAATAATGGTATATTTGATTTTTTGGGTATGTTTTATTTTTCTAATAGTACCCAATGTGAACGGCTTGATTATACCTCTCTCCAAAGGCTACTAAATTGCGCGCCATACGATGGTTAATTTTTTTTTTATTGGATAAAAAACTCTTATCAATCTCAGTGCATTTTAATAATATAAACGGGAACTAAGCACTTTTAAATTTAAATAAAATATTTAATTTTTTAAATTGAATAATTAAAATCTGCCATTTTTAGAAAATTACTAACAGTACTGGTCATACATTAAAACTTTATTTTGCTGCTATGATGTTTTTCGCCCAATTTGCCGACTAAATTTAAATTTCTAAATTCCACCTAAAAACCTTAAATTTTACTTATTAATTAATAAATAGTGAAGAAAACAAATTTTTAGCACTAAAACTTATATTCAAATTAAAATTTGAATTAGAATATTTTTTCTTAGTTCGACTTTTTATATTTTTGTATTACTGGAAATATAATATAGAAACAATCGAAAAGTTTTTAGTCAGATTCAGTTTCGTAGTTTTATTTTGAATGGATTTAAAAAAAAATTATAAAATGAATTTTGTAATTTGTTAAAATATTTTCACTGCATCAAGTGTTGCTTAAACATTTCCTTTTCGCCTTTTCATTTAGACAAAGGCATAAGTAATATTATGCAGTTGGTAGTAGAATCTATTTAGGAAACCTTGCGGCAAGTAAATTTACTAAAACGTAACTTTTTCCTGTTTCTTAAAAAACACGAAGAAGGGATAGCAACTACTGAAGTCCATGTCTTAATGAAACATAATGTCCCTATTTATTTTCGAGTACTTTTATATTCTTAGAAATTATTTCGCTCTCGAAGCATACACACAGCATGTAGGGTGCTACGGAAATACCCATATATTTCATGAACTTATGCTGATGTCGTTCTCTTATTGCACCCAAGTGAAAGTTTATTCTAAAATACACATACTGTCAAAAACTTGTGCAAAAAAGGCAAATATGCGAAAAAAAAAATAATAAAATAAAACACAACATCATGTCGTCTGTTTCTTTTTAAAAGCTGTCTTTCTTAATGTCAAATTTATTTATGAATTTTAATATTTTTAGTTTTTATTTAGTTTTTTGTATATTTTTTTTTTTTTTTGTCAACCATTTGGACTAAAAAGCCAAAAGGGTCATTTCTAAATATAAAAAAAATTGAATTCCATAAAAAAGCTTAAAGGAGATGTGAATAAGTATGTAAGCACATACATACATACATTCATACATATACAAACACAAATATATTTTGTGTTAAGTGTTGACGCTAATAAAGCACATATTTTATTTTAGTGTCTAGTTTTTTTTTTTTGCATTTGAAACCATTTAAGGGGTGAAAGCAAAAAACCTTGTAAATCCCAAAAAATAAAAGTTTAACAAATAAAATTTATTTGTTTTGTTGTCCAACTACCACACAATACACACACATATATACTGGTATACAAAAAAAAAAAAAAGAAAAACTTTGCATATAAAAATGTTTTAGTAAAATTAATTTAGTGTAAGTTAGAGAATAATTTTTAAAAAATATGTCATAATTTATTTAGAGTTTTCCGAAGCCGTAGTGTAAGATTACGGTAAAATAAATACATTAAAAATGAAAAATGAGACAAATGTAGAATTAAATGTGAAGAGGGTTTAAAAGGTTTCGCAAATACTTTAAATTTATTGAAAATATTTTTGCTTGCTAAGATTATTCTTTTATCACAGAAGAGATAAGGGCTTTTTAAAAGTCATAATATAACTTGCACAAAATTCTTTAAGCATCCGTTAAACATGCAGCTTGGTCAGATCTATTTAATACTTAAACTTAATCAAAAGTTGTTCATAATTTAAATATTGCGAAATAATTTTTAAAATTTAATTTTTTTATAAATCATGGCATTAAAATATTACGATTGAATGTCAGTGCTGAAAAAAATTCTACAAATTACATAAGGGACTGTGAGGTTTAGCTCATTCTAGTTTCATTGTTTTTTTATTTCCATCTAGCTCTCTGAAGCAACAGTCATTTGGTGACGTTACACTTTTGTTTAGTGGTAACATTCATTGAAAAGTACCAACATAAATATACAAAAGTGTTTGCCCTAACTTTATGTTTCTCTTTTGCCATTTATAGGTGTAGCTGGATGTGACCTTACACCAAGATCCCAAAGCAATAACTTAACAATGTAGACAGCAGGCCAAATAAAATAGGAAATAAAAATGGAAAAGCAAACCAAAACAAAATTTATACAAATGTCTAAATGAAAAAAACCTACTGAGAAAACTATCTCATTGTAAGCTTAACACTTGCAACAACAACAAAAAAAACAATAAAACAGTGGAGTGTGAAGTATTTGTATGCTACATTAAGTAAATTAAATGTTTAATTTGTTAAAGAAAACTGCTTTATTTTAAATCAATATTTGCAACGAAAATTAGATAAGAGTTTTGTCTCCCACCTGATATGGTTTGCGTTTCTGATGTCTGATGATATGTAGCATCTTAAGGCCATGATACAATAAAATAATAGTGTTCTGAAATTTAGGTTAGCGAGTATTTGTATGAAATAAGCGACAGAATTTTTGGCAAATATATGTGATTAGCAGATCTTTAATAAGCCAATTATAGGAGTTACTGTGTGATCGGAGGTGCATATTTTTATGTGGCAGTGTTACAACATATTGTCTTGTAAATCAATCGTAATCAGTCATGGTTTTTGCAAGATGGGGCTTTAATTTTTTTTTTTCTCTAAAATGCCTTAGAAATTATGTCAACAATGTGAGTGTTTAAGTTGTGGCTCTTCTTGTGCTGCCTGAACTCAAATTTCCGTTCTTTGACCTGCACTTAATAAAGGCTTTGATGGTCCTTTAGAACAACCCTGTAGAGGTAGCTAGCTACTGGGCTTAGATTCCTGCTAATTTGAAGAATAATTATTAGAAGAGATGTTATAAATTGTATAAGGTTGCCAGCAAGTCACGCATCTAAGACAACAACAGTAAATAACTATCGCTATGACCCTGTCAGTGAAGCTAAAAATAAGTTATTTTGAGCTTTAATTTTTTGCTTCAACAATCACTTTCTATTTATCTATTCGAATGACATTATGCCATGTTACCCAAGTTTCCTCAATTGATGACTGCAAGGCGTCACATATTCGACTACAGCGTTAAGCATATTATCATCCCCAAGTTTAGAGTTTTTCATGTCTTCTCACTGATCCTAAAACTCAGAGAAAAATTTTATTGGTTTTGACTTTAGGATAATTTAGTTTATGAAGTAGCGAAGTTTTATAAAAAATAAATTAAGATAATTGTATCAGGGAAGCCTGAAATAAAATGATCTTGTATAATAAAATATTATTTTAATTTTTTCAATTAAGATTTAAATCTTTTCCAAATTAAATTATTCCGTAACAAATTTTGGAATAACTACAAAATAAGAGATTTTCATTTCGATATTTTTTCTTACTCTGAGTCATTGTGATAGCAATTTTTACGTATGTATGTATATGAAAAAAATCTTAAAGAAAATATTGAAAGAAATAATACGAACGTGTAAAATGTAAGAGGAAGTGTTAACATGACAAGCATATTTTAACCTGGTGAACATTTTCAGCTCACTGGGGAAACAACGGATTTTATTATTGGCACCTACTTCGAAACCAACGTTAAGAAGCTGAACGCAACTTCTATTTGCAATAAATAATATTATTTGTTGGTAGCAGCATGTTGCGTTGTGTATTCAGTGGAAATAGAAATTATTGACGTTAAAATCAAAGACATATTTTAGCAACAAGGAAATGCTTGCTAAAACAAACAAACACAAACAAAGAATTTCGCATAACTACATAAAACGTATAAAACAATAATAACAAAAAATAATAATAATAATGAAAGTAAACAAGAGTTGCAAGAGCTAAAGAAAATAAATAACATTTAATACAACTACAACGTACAAAAGCAACAAATGAGATATAAAAATGTGCCAGCTTCCATTTTTCATTCATTCATTATTTTATCGATGTCTTAACTTGGAAAAACAGATGAGTCTTGGGGCTTATGTTGTTTTAATGAAAACTACAATAATATTATACATACTTTTCTTCATATATTTTTTTACAAGTGTGTGCGTGTATGTGGCTGAAAATAAAAAAAAAACTGTCACAACTAAAAACATAATGAAAGCAACAATAATATGAAAAGTAATAAATTTACAACTTTTACCATTAAAAAATTACATTTTAAATATGGGTGCAAAAAGTTTTAATATTTTTATTTTTAATATTTTAATTAAAAGGTTTAAGTTAAAAATTTATTATAAAAACTGAAACATACATGAGTTTAATAGAGTTGCCTTATTTATAATTTTAAAGACCGAATAGATAAAAGTTTTTAAAAAAAATAAAGACCTTTTTTATATTTTTATACAACAACTGATTTCATAAATAAAAAATTTAAAGTTTAAAGACAGCAGTGAATATAGATTTATTAAGATCATCAAATGGTATTAATTTTAATATTTTTGTTTTCTATTTGCAGACAATGAAGGAAGAAATAGCAAGATAAAATTTATAAATTTTTTTCGATTTCTTTGGCTCGTATTTAATTTTCAAATGGGATTTAACATGTGCGCCTGACCGTTTTGCCACGACATCAGAGCTTATAAAAAAGAGCTGCTATTTAAATTTAGCAACATCGATCCATAAGTGGCGCAGATATGTTAAAGAAAAGGCAGACCTCTCTATTTTTCATAGGATTTTTAGATTTAGTTTTACTTATTTTGTTGGTTATTGCTGTTTTTTGCTTTGTTGTAATTTAAAAAAAAATCAAAATAAAAATTACACGTTATCTTTTCACCTACATTTTACAAAAACTTTAAACTTGGCTGACCGAAAATTCAGCAAAATAGCTCTAGAATGGCAAAAACTTTTCTTAACAATTAAAATTTAAATTGATTTTTTATAACGGCAGCTCAACAATATTTTTTTTATATAAGGCTCAGTTGGGATTTGAACTCACGATCTTTTTTATTTACCAACCTGCCAACGCAGCTGTTAACTAATTGTAAGTTTTTATTCTATTTATCATAATCACTTGTTAGTATTGTGCAAGATTTATCCACTCTTAAAAGCTCCCCATGAAGAGCCGAGAAGAAAATTTTGGGGCAAATGTAAATGTCATGTCGCCTCTTCTTTGGAAATGCAGTTTTTTATTTTGATGTTTGTTTTATAATTCTGTAAAATAATATTCAATTTTCTTCTCTATTTTAGGAAGCTATTCTTTCCCGTTACTATGCCGTCTGTAGTTTTTACGCTTTCTTCTCAATCTCACCTTGCATCAAAACATTTTTATTTTCAATAATTTGACAACGTTTTGTTTCTAAGTATAAATTAAGAATTCCTACTTATTTCTCAGTTGTATTAGAACATTGTTCTTGTCGCAATATTCGAATATTGATGACATAGTGATTCAATAATTTTATTTGCTTCTGTAAAAGTTTTATAAAATTTTTGTAACACTTTTTTAAATTTTGTGCCTGAATTTTATAACACATCAGCAAGTTTGTCGAAAGAATATTCCTAAGCCAATTTTAAAATTTACCATGCTCCACAAGATTACGATTTTGCGGATGTTTTTCTGCAAGATAAATACATCTAATAAGAAACCCGAACTGAGATAAATAAGTGTAAACTTTTAAATTTTAATTTAACATTTCAAAATCTAAGATATTTTATTCTGTAACGAATTTACGGCTTTGGAGAAGTCATGGTTTTTTTTAATAAGTCAGAGGTTCATCAGTGATCAGAAAATTTGAATATTGAGCTTAAGAATTTGAATTTTTGGATTATGAACCTTTTGCTGTAAAGTCTTGATATGAATAACATCTTAATTTGATGTTGCAACATATGACATTGCTTAGTAGTTAATTGCTCATTCAGTTCTGAGATGGGTACCCAATTGAGAAAGCTTTAAGATGAGGCACCTGAAAAAATCTCGTAGAATTTTTCATATTTCTCTTTTCCAGTACCATTTTTTTCCTTTTATTTTTTAGTGTTTGTCACCATATAAAACCCATGGCATTAAGTCATCAATAGAGCGTTTTATTTGATTGTTATTTACTAAACGAAAATCCAGAAATTATAAGGATACAAATTTTAAATTCCTAATATATTAAGTTCGACAAATACATGCAATTACCGCTGTGATTCCTCTATTATGATACCGATTGTTTGATTGTGATACAATTGCGGCAAAATGTATAATGAATTCATTAAAACGTATTTTTGGAGAAAAACTAAAAAAACAATTTTTTGTACAAGAACCATCCTTCTAAGACAACCGCATTTGCATCGAGAAAATTGAATTTTTATTAAAGATTCCTGACTCACTGCAAGCACTTAGAACTTTTGCTCCTTGAGTATTTAAATGGAATTTAGTAAAAATTTAATGCAATAATTACCTCCAATTTATTACAAACAAAAAAAAAAAACATTTAGAACTCCACCAAGTCCCACCAACTAATGCCACATCTGCAACACAATAATAATAAATAAAAAAGATGTTCTAAATTTTTAGAAAATTCCATTAACTCAAACCAAAAATTATACACTAGAACTTAAAAAAAAAAGATTTGATTTTTTTATCTACGTATGAATGAAAATTTTTCTACCAAAAAATATTTTGCTTCTTTGTTCGTATAACAATTCATGAAATAACGAAAGGCCAATAAATTTTAAGAAAACCAAATATTTGAAATATTCAAAAGGGAATCTGTGATTCAAAAATGGCAATGACCGTGTAAAAACAATCTGACGGTGTAACCTATAAAACCATTGGAATAACAAATAACCAAATAAATGCACAAACATTGTTATATTATGCACATAAACTACAAATCAATACAACATACATGATTGTGTTTGGAAAAATAACTAAAGGCAACAAGAACAATTACAAAAAAAAAAGCAACGAATAATTTTCATTTTCTTTTATTTTATTTTGTAGTAAAATCAAAATAACCAATTCAGATGAAAACTTACATAGAAAATGCTTAAGCAGGCAAATACAATAACCTGCAATAGAAGACAGAGTCAAAAGGGACAATAGAAATTGGAAAAAGTAGCAGCAGTATAAACATCTATAATAAAACAGCAGAAGAAACAACAATAAAATTGCAAGTTGCTAACAATAAATGTAACTGTAGTAAATTATTGGCAAAGTTTAACTTTAGAGAAAATGTTTACATATTGAAAAACAACAACTAAAAACTTATTTGCATACACACAAACATGTTTGCATACGTTAAGCAAACAAACAACAAAAGTATGTTGTTAAAATCATAGTGGGTACACCGGAAGTAAATATGTTAGTTTTATGTTCCTGTGTCACTCTCTTATGCAAAGTTGTACGCACACATATACACACCCACTGGTGTTATAAAAATTACAATTCTTTTTTGTTTTTTTTTTTTTTTGTTTTCTAACAATGAACGCCAATGAATGAAAGAAAAAAAATTTGAAATCGAAAAGTTTTCTCATTTCACAAGCGTAAATTTCATTTGACACAGGACTTAATTTTATAAGTTAAGGAATAAAAATTGAAATACTTTTTTTTTTTTGCTTTCTCTACGAAAAAATTTACATAGAAAAATTGAAAAACTAAATTTATAATAGTAAAGTGTATTTTAAATTTGATTTGAAATTCATTTAAGTAACAAAACAAAAATTTTATTTTATTTCCCTTAAGGAAAAATGAGGCAGCTGTGATGAAATTTTACTTTATTCTTTGTAATAACTTGAACAATATAATAACAATAACGAATCTTATTACATTTTGAAAAATACATAAGACTGTAATGATTTGTAGTAAAAATAATAAATTCCTCTTCTTGAATTTTTCTTAAAAATTGTAAATTATTATTTTGATTAAACATGAAGAAGGAGACTTATTGAAGAGATCAAAGTAATTATTATATGATATAAAATGCACCTGAAGTAATTTTTTCTGCCGGAAAACCGGTGCAATAAGTATAGAATTTTTATTTCCAGTTACCATAGGGACACTAGAATTGTTTTTTTAACTTACAATTGATTTTATTGCTCAAATAAATATAAAAACTTTAGCATGGTCTTTGAGCATTATTATTATTTTACAACTTCTTGTCATAAAACTTTAACTTGTTATTTATTGCAACATACAAAAAAGGTGTCAAGTGGTATTTGTTGTACGACTAAGTACTTCTGTTTTTCTTGTTGTGGTTGAAGAATGCAATAAAAACCCATTGCTAACCATTTAAATGCCACATAATATTCATGATTTTTATTTACATTTTATTTTAAGTGCACACAATTCACAAAAAAAAAAAACACCAATTACAAGAAGAAGAGCAGAGAATACAAGTTAAAAGGGAAAATAAGTGTATTTTTATAAGTTTTTATACAAGTAATCGTATGTTCAAGACTTGAATTGCACCGTTAAAACGTCTGCTAACGAAGTAAAACACGCTTAAATTTGCCACACAAGAGCAACCAAATGCAAGTAAATACCCAAAAGGATTGCATTACAAGCAGACATTTACGTGTGTATTATTCTATTTTATGTTTATCTTCTAATTAACCTTTGAAGTGTGAAAGCCATTTTAGGTCTTAAATATGCAGCCAAATTAAACTTAAACAAATTTTAAGACGAGTGCGAAAATTACCTGTGTAGTCGTCTTTAATAAGTTCTTTAGTTATTTAGGATTTTTAATTTTAATTTAGTTTTCATATATGCCAGTCATTTTAGCATAATTTGATCTAAAATTATAGAAGTAGAATTAAGAAATAATTCCAAAGGCCAAGCATTATCTACAAGGAAGATTTTCAGTAGAATGTTGTAAAAGGGAGTAAGCTTCAATATAGAGCCTATTATCAGATTCAAAACAATATGTAAGTTAATATATGATAGAGGCATCCTGGCATGATAAAGTAATCATAAAAGAAGATCAGTTACACAGGGCTTAGCTGAGATGCCCCTTGGCGAAAATATACTACTGGCTGTTAATTTTTCTACAAACTAAACAGGCAGGAAAATTAAATGACTTCAGCGCATTGATACATATACCAGGTGAACGGTAGGGAATTATCTGCAAAATTAAATAAAAAGTTGCCTACAATAAAATCAATTTACACCACACTGCAGGAAAGCATCATACACTGAACTAAATTCAGTGTAAAATTCAGTTTTAAATTGAAAAAAGTAGATTTTTATAGCATAATCCTTTTTTATTTTACAGCTGTTTTTTATTAAAAAAAATAGAAAATTTGTTTTATTAAAGAAATTTCTTCAGTATAGTTTATTCTCGCTTCATTACAGTGTGTTACAGTCAATATGATGAAAATTTTTTAAAAGTAAAATTACAAATAAAAAGTAAAATTAACTATTAATTTTGATTAGTTTTCATTTTTACACCAAAATTAAACATATTGGTATTAGATAAAAAGCAGCAACGCAATCTGAAAAATAATAATAAACGTTATTGTCTTGCAATTTTAATTGTAGTCATTGGGTTGAATGACTTTTGCCACTGAGTTGAAAAATATTCCTCTTTTTAATGGCTTTTAGTTGAAGTATTGCAGAAAACATTGTGGGCTTAATATATAGAAAAAATACGCCAATATTTACTGCAGGTATATTCAAATTATTGTTTATCCTTAAGGGCTTTAAATTATAAACGTGGGTAAAATTAGAAATGTTTATTTTGTTTTATATAACCCATAAAATATTTTTTTTAGTTCTGTAGTAAATAAGTAAAATTAATAAATTTATTTTCAATTTGACATGTTTTTTTTAATCTATGTTTTTTTTTAGGTTTAAAACCGTTTTCAGTTTCAATAAAATAAAAAAGCTACGTTCCAAAAAATTTATTCTAGTCTTCTTGCTTTTAATAAAATAAAACCATTTGGTAAAATAAAGGAAATTGGAGGCAAAATATAAAACTTATTTAAGTCAAACTAATTTAATGTGTTAATTTTTTTAGGATAGCTCAACTGTTATAACTGAAATTTAACTTGAATTTTATAAATTTAACAAAGATTTTTTATTTAACCATAAAAAAATGTTTACAAAAATATCGGTCATCTTGAACAATATTTGTTTTAATGAATAAATCTCAAATAGAGTTAAATATAAATGAATTTGATTGAAATATTTTAATCATTAAGGATTTAATAAGTTTTATCATTAATTTTATTTAGGAGGTTTATTTGTCTCCCATAGAACAGCCTGCTGTAGACAATTTTTAACTTAAAATTTCAGTAAATCAGCAATATATTACTACAATTAAAAAAAATCTCATAACTTCACAACCTACTTCGGACTTTAAAAATATGCTTTAAAAAATGAAATGCGAAAGTCAAATGTATTTTTTTCTTTACGGAACAGCCTATTTCTCACTCTTTTTGTTTTTGTAGCAGCTGTGCAGTGAAGTCCCATACACCTATTTCTTTTTTTATAGGATAAAAAAATATTTTGTTAAAATCCTTTTGCATTTAATATTTAAAATTAAAAAAAAAATCATTTAATGCATATAATTATTAAACAATTCCATCTGTTATATTATTAAAAAGTGCTATCACAAAAACAAAAGAAAAAGATAAAAAGTATGTTTCATATTACGTTCTCGAAGTCACAACAAGAATAAAGCAGTTTTATTTAAATGTCTTTTCTAGGAAAAAAATGTCAACTCCAGGATAGACTTTCTCACAAAGATTTTTACACAATGTACTACCCCTTTCTATTTAAATTTTATTTCTTCATTATTTTTGTTCAAGCGACTTCGAGGTATAAAATAGTACTTCGGTCACAGGTTGAGAACTCTCAACTCGCAAAAAAATCGAATCGGGTTATTATATATTTTAATAGCTTTGTTTCCTTTATATCATCCCACAATAATTATCTTCTACTTATTTTGTTCTTTTTTTTACTTCTAACACAGTTAAAAGGATAACTAACGTTTTTTATTTGTCTTCTGAAATGTACAAAAAACATGTTAAGAGTTGTCAGCCTGTGACCGACGAAAATATTTTATTTTCTATACTTGCTTTTACAGTGAGCACATACGAGTACGGCGACTGAAACTCCAATATAAATTAAACGGAAATAGCAGTTTATCTAAAAATCACGTCCCAATTTCAGTTTTTATACTGGACACATTCTGAGAAAAATTTAAGTGTCTGCCTATAACGCTTTAAAAGATATAAATTTGGTGCGAAAGCTGTTCTACATGGCTCAGTTGTAAGATTAATTTTTTAGTTTTAGCAACTGTTTTTTTTTTGTTTTAAGACCTTTATGCTTAAAATCACACTTGGCATCTCTGGAGCACCTGTCAGAAAATGAGATTCATTATTGAAGAATATTGAATATTTTAATAAGTTTACATTTTTCATTTTATTTCTTACAGCACAAATGACAAAAGATGGAGTTGTGAAGATGAAACTGAATAAAAATCATAAAAAACAATTTTTTTTTTCTTTTGTAAAAAGCTCATATCCATCAAAAAATCAGCGAGTACTTCTTGCCAAACTGAAGCTAATGTGTATTAATATATAGTTTTACCATAAAGAAGTTACACCTTCTTGTCATAAAAAGAATAAAATTAAAATTTCAACACTCTGAATTACTGCGCATTTTGTTTAAATAGACGTTACACACGATCAACGCCTACATTCCTTGGAAGTAGAATGAGTGGACAACGTTAATGTCGACGAAAGGTACTGAAAAGCTTTTTTATTATTTCTGTTTATTTCAATGCGGAGTAGCTGGGTCTCTCGAATTAATTCCAATTTAATACACACATTTTTTTTTTTTTGTTATTTTGAAAAATAAAGACAAACAATATAAAAATAAAACAATAAAAAATATTATAAAATCATACAAAACACATTGAAAAATTTACCCTAAATTTCATTTTTACAATAAAGAAAAAATATGAATTTAGAAAATTACATCATATTTTGGTAATATTTATATCTTTTCTTACATTTCTTCGTATTTCCTTAAAAAAAAACAACGTAATTTGACGTAAAACACTGGTGTACTCGAAAAATCGTACTTACTTTGCAGTGTAGAGTAAACGAAATTTAATTTTTGTATATTATAAAAAATAGCAATGCATTTCATGGGTTAAAGTTTAGACATAAAAACGTAACGCTTATAGTGTACAATTGTGGTTTTTAGGTTGACACTGTTGCTTATAATGTTCTAGTGCCAGTGTACAGTGTTGGTAGTAAAATAATCCTCCCGCTAGACAAGTTAAATACGCCATAAAAATTTACCTCAACAACATGCAACATAAGGATACTTATTATGGTCTTAAATATTTCACCAAGTAGCAGAAATGCAAACACCTTTCAAAACGCAAGACAAATTTTTTAAATTGCAATAATCCAAATAAAAAAACAAACAAAAAACAAACAGTGCACATTAAAAAATTCAATATAAATTTTGAATTTTTAAACAGTTTCCAACAAAGTTTTCTTAACCAAATAGTTAATTTGCATGTTTACTGCGTTTTTCTTTTTTCTCATTTATTTTTTAAGTGAAAGAAGAACAAATGAAAACAGCTAAAGCCAACCAACATTATTCATTTACAATAAATCTGCATATCCTTGAATTTCGTTTTTGGAATTTTAGTTGATTTTCTGTTATTTTTCTTTTATTCTTTTCGGTTGTTGTCAGCAAAATAGACTAGACAGAATGGCTGAATTTAGTGAATGCAAAGGAATGTGTCGGTTTGTTTGTTATATATTTGTTAAAATATATGCATTTGTTCTAGAGATTAGTTTAGTTATTTGTTACGCTCAAGTGAATTTTCATTTCGTTGACTTTGTCACATTTGTTCGTTGTATGTGTAAACATCATTTCAACTTATTCACACATTTCGCAGACAGACACTTTCAGTTGTTAGTTCAAACAACTGAGTGTCTAGTATTCACGCGTTAAATGTCAACGAAAACATTTTACAATGAGAGCTAATAAAATGAAAATAAAATATTTTGCATTTAAGCCAACTATATTGTTCGCTTCTATTTGACTTCTTTAAATGAATGTTTGTGATATTTCTAATAAAAACGGAAACGTTTATGAAGTCGAAATGCATTAAATTTCAATGTTACTAAAGTTCTCGTTATTTTGGCAAAGAAAGTTGCTTATAATTATTTGCATGCTACTCAAACCTTTCATCTGTTATAAAAAAGTTTGTATAAAAATATCAGGCATACCTTTGAATTTAAGCTCAAGAAATTTTATAACAAGAAATCATCCATGATAATTTATATATTTTAAAACTACCAAATAATTACTAATTTTGAACAAGGGACATGTAATGAAATCTGCAGATTTCCAAGTTTAAATAGCCTGTCATCTTTGATGACTTTTATTTTAGGGAACAAGTTGGCAACATTAAACTAAAAATATCAGAATTTTCGAGATCTCTTCTTCTAAGTTGCGTATATGCTCGAAGTACAGTCTGACAATAATGCGTAAGGGAATACATTCACATTGCGTGAATTGATGAGTAGTTTCTCTGGACTTTGGGTACCTGTACACTTCCAATATAAAAGCAGGTTCTGTAAAATACGATTGCATGCACAGTAAAGGATGGGTGGTGAAATGGACAGCAGTATCCAGAAAAGATGGGGTATACCAGCAACATCAACTAAGCTCAATGCGCAGAACATGCAAGATAAAGCGAAGAGACAGAAAATGCCACTAATCCGGATATAACGGAAGTGGCGAAGATTTCAATGAAATGTAAACCAAAAATAATGAAAGGTTTATTGCAGTCTCATATATCCTGGAAGACATCCAAACAGCATGTAGGTCACGCAGACTCGAATGGTGCTCGAGTAGGAATCAGAATCAGAAGCTGTCTATCGACAGCTAGACATTATTATTCTAAAAAAGAAGACGGGTTAAGTGGTGTGGGACTTAGTCATGTGACCGAAACAATTTTTTGAAAGTAGTATTTCTGGATAATGAATAATCACGGCAAAAGAAAAAAGTACTAAAAAAGTACCCAAAAAGGCAACTTCGTACTTCGGAATTCCCGCTGTAAAATATAAAACTGCTGCTTCTTCATATTCGTGCAGAGTTTTTGACACAAAGGTAACAAATGCTCATAACACCAGTCAGGAGAAATAAAAAAAAAGTATTAGTCTGGCTAGAAAACTAAAAAATTCTCTTTAAAAAAATAATTTTGAGTAAACCCAATAATTGAAAGTGAATATATAAAAATCTTTATCGGAACGTCCAACCTCACTTTTGCAAGGGCAATGTATAGAGAAGAAGATTGTAAGATTTAAAGTTAACAACGCGATATGAAAAATGTCGGCAGCAAAATCTTCAGCAACATAAGCAAGTATCGCACACTAAATAGTTGACAGATTATCCAGTTTTGGTCTATTTTATATTCGACTAAAGGCACAGTTCTTTCAGCTCTTTCGTTATGTGAGAGATGTCACCTTAAAAATAAGAAAAATTACTTACTATGGATCATAACTTCCTTTTACGAAGAAAATAAATCCTTCTCATATATTACAAATAGGCTGGAGTGGCCATTTGAACATTGCCGATTTATCTAATATTCATAATATTTCTCAGATTTCTATAAACTTAAAATAATTTTTTTTATTTGGCTTTGTTAATCTAAGGACATACTCTGGCTTTTAGTTGGTTATAGAAAAGTCAAATGAATCATAACTTGCAACAAGAGTCCTACTACTTGATGTAGCCCGTAGCATACAAGTATCAACAATAGCAGAAAACCAAATGTAAAAACCAAAATTAAAATTATACTGGAAAGAAGATAACTTGAAGTGAATGTTTTTTAGTTGAAAACTGGAGTTGATTTTTATTTTTATTTTTTTTTATTTTGAAATATTTATTCTCTGTAGTCGACATAAAGGCACAAAATGTCTGTTGGCATTGTAGTCTGCAAAGTTTGGTCTGTTGACATACGAAACACCTCATTTTAGTTTTTGCTGTGCAAAGAATACCTAAAGACAACAGTTTTACCCACACTAACACTCATTTAGCTTTTAGCTACTTAATGCAAAAATATTTACATATTTTCTTCTATTGTTGATTTAAAAACGAAATTATATTAATTGTAAAATATATTAAAATTATAATTCTTTTTTTAATTATTTAATATTTGTAGATAATATCATTATAAACATTGTGTAGGAAATTTCATTGAATATATTATTTTCTATTCTTAATGAAACTTTGTAAGTTTTCCTCAGCCGATTACATGACGACTTATAATTTTTATTATTCATAGCAAAAATTAAATTAAAAATACTTTTTTTAACACTTGTCGTTAAAAATATTTACAACCACAAAAATAATACGAAAGCTAAAAACGAAAGAAGAAAAAAAAAGAAGGAAAGAAAGTATCTTGTTGATTTGTTTAAACAACCCCTTTTGTTTAAAATGGAAATGACAGAAGCTTTTGTAATTTGTTTAGTAACACTTTGGACTTTTTTTTGTCATTTTATTTTTGGACAATGAAACCTTATAAAGGTGTGAAGTCCTTTTTAAAATGTTTTTATACTTTTTTAATTTAACTCACACAACAGTCCAATTCAAACAGCAACAATAACAACACAAAGAACCGTTATAACATTGACACTCATATCTTTGCAAGAAAAAAACTTTTTTGATTTTTTTTAAATAAGACGTGACAAAAGTTGTATTTTGCCCGGTTCTGGTTTTCTTTATTGTCATTGTACGTTGACACTTGTTTTGCGTTTAATATTTTGTATTTTTATTGCTGTTTCAAATTGTATTTTATTGGCTGTCGCAGACTAATGTTTAAAACTTTTATGGCCATAAATTGAGTTGAGTTAATTTTTCGTTTCTTTGTTTGCCAAAACGTGTCCAGGGTCAAGGTGTTAAATCATTGTTTTTTATTTTGTCTGTCGCTTTTTTCGGTAATAAAAATGAAAACCTACAAGTTTCAATTAACATTAAGAATGACAACAGCACGTGAAATAAATATATTTTTATATGCAAAATTGCTACATGATAACGTAGTGTTTACCCTTTTGAAGAGAATTTAAAGAAAATTGAAGGATGGGTTTTAAATTCAGCAAAATATTTTATTTTCCTGGAGCTCCTTGATATATTGTGTGAAAACTAAAAAGTAGGAATAGAAAATGGATTGGCGATTCAAATAAACGAAATTATATTCTCTATTCTGAGTTTCTCAAGTTGTTGATGAAATGGATTCAAAGAAGCAAGAAAAAATTCAATTCAAATGTGAAGTAAGTTATCGTTCGTGATTCCACATGGCAGGGTATTTATTCGTTTCTATAAGTGTGTGACCATACTCTAGCGGATTTTTTGTAGGTTTAACTCAAGTTTTAATTAATTATGATAAGATATAAAAACCATTGAACGTGGAAGAAACAAACCAACTTAACTGTTGCAAACGATAAACATGACTGTCTAAATAACTTTAAATAAGATTTTTAAATTTGTTATCTACAAAAATATTTTTGAACAAAATCACAATAGTTATCATCGGAGTAAAAGAAAAATAGGAATCATCTTTTAAGACAAGACCAGAAAAATATTAAAAAAAGCAGGCTCTGAAGCCAGCCTTATGCATTTATATTTTTTGTAAAAATTAATTTTCAAAAAAGAGATAATTGAAAAAAAAAAACACTCTAACTAATGGCCAAATTGAAAATTTTATGTGTGCTGAATTGAAGAGAGTAAAGACACGCATTAAATTAAATTCAAAAAGTTGTTTCGTTCTGCTTACTGCAATTTATATTCAAAAATAATGACAAATATACAAACCATTATAACTCCTCCCAAAAACAAATTAACCAAACAGACCGTAAGAGGATCGTCGAAAATAAAATAGATGTTGAATGGAAGCCGACCAATATATATATAAATGCCAGATTTCTCATATACATCACATAATAACACCTATCAGGACACCCTGTACTTTGCAATCTTTATTGTATACTACCAATGCCTACGATTTCGTCCGCGTATTATTTCAAATTATCTTAAAATTAAAATTTAGAAAAATGTATATGAATATGTTTTGTAGAGTTCAGTAGACAGTGCTAAAACATTTCTATTTAAAAAAGTAAAAAGTACTGACAACTGTTTTAGTACCATTATACTTTTATATCTTTAATTTCTCTACGGAATGACATATTTTTGTGAAAAAAGCGTTGTATATTTGAACCAAGGTTCTTAGTGAACTCCTCACAAAAAATTTTTTGTAAACACATCCAGCAGTTTTTTCGTTATGTGAACACATACAGACAGACGGACAGGCTGACAAAAATACGAAAAATAGATATTTTGTGTTCCGTATCGCTTACAATCTAAAATCTTAACATATTTCATTTACTAAAAGGACATCGTTACTGTTTTATTATATATAAAGAATTGTTGTAATTCTCAATTGTTTAAAAAATAGGACCATATATCTCAAACTACTTCACTCATAAGCACGGCAAGGAGTGGAAAAAAAAAGATTATCTAGTCATTCCGTTTGTAATTTCTACATTATACATTTCCAAGCCCATAAAGTAAATATATTCTAACTTCTTATTAAAAACGAAGTCTATTGAGCAATGTCCGTCTGTGCGTCCGTTTTGCTGCTGAAATCAAATTTGCTAAGGCAAAAGATGAGCTAGAGAAAATTTAGTTTTAAAAAATTGCTATTAAAAATCGGTACTCGTCCTTTGAGGCAGTAGGCAAAATTCCACGCCTGTTTCTAACTTTTCAATATCATTAGGAACAATAAAAAAACTCCAATAAAAAAACATATGGAACAATAGAGAGTTAAAAATTAAGAAAACATTATCAATTGAAACAATTGTCGCTCGCCCATATTTTTCGAGTTATGGACCTCTGAACTTTTCTTAGAAAAGTAGTCACGTAAAGTGTTGTGATATTTATAAAAAAAAATTGTTAATTTTTTAGCTGTGATAGCTAGACACTGTTATAATAATGTGCACAATATGTAGAACAAATAAAGCATTAAATTAATGGGTGTTTCTATATTGACATGATTTTCAATGTATGTCTTTAGTTTTTCAACTGTAGATACCTAGAATTCACACAGAGTATGTTCGAATTTATCCGCTGTAAAAAAAATGTAAGTAATAAATTTAAAATTGAAAGGACACACAGGACTTCTCCTTGACAAAATTAATATTGACTAAATATGAATATTCGTCGTATTTTTGTTAAAAAAATAGATACTTAAATAGATGTTGTTTACAACGTACTCAAGTTAGGAATGGATATGGTAAAAAAACATCTATGTTTTTTTTCCAAGCGATGTATCGCAAACATAAATCAATGTTGCATCAATATTTCATAAAATAAATCGATGATTTTTATACATCGATTGTTTTTTTTTAATTACTTATTATTTAAGTTTTGATGTTTTTTAATTTTTATTATATTTTCAAAAAATCTCAAGTTTATTTTACATCTTTGAGTACTTTTTTTAATACTGTTTAGAAATAAAAGTTTAGCAAACTTTTCACCTCTCAATCTGTTTCTTTGTTGAGTCATCACCTGCACCGTTTCTGAAAATAGTCTTTTAGACGGAACCAATGCTCCCACCATCGTAAGATATTTAAAAGCGATATTGTAAAGCTTAGAGAACTGCGATTTATAATTTTTCCAAATATCCAACGGATTTTCGTTCAGTCATCCAACTGAAATTTCATCAGACAATATATCTTCACTCTTATTGCTTTTCGAATTTCTATGAACTCGTTTATATATTAATCTACACGTTCTGTGTACAGTTTATCATTTCGATGCATCGAAAGAAAACATCGATGTTTTCCGATTGTTTAGGAGCAAAAAAACATCGGATTTCATCGATGTTTCGACACAATACATCGAGTGCTTTTAAAACAACCACAAAAAATTTTTGCAAAGTTTTCCTTTTTTAATAAAAATTTATAAATTGAAACGGTACATCACTTGTTAAAATGATCTTTGTTTCGAATTTAAAACAAATATAAAAAAGCCTGAATTCTTCTGCACAAAAAATTTTATTGCTTAGGTTTTTCAATATCCTGAAAAATCGAAATCACTATACAATATTCTGTTATATATTTTAAAAATATATTTATCCATCCACTACATTTTTATTGCTGAAATAATAGTAGAAAAAAACCCATTATATTATCAAAAGAAAGTTAGCAGTTCACTTATAGAGGGCCTCCGACGTAAAAAGTTGCGTTGTTTGATAAGTAATCATATGTTTTTAAGTGAATATTTCAAGATCAATTGCCTCTTTTGATTTGATGAGTGATGCTACATAATCAGCTTTCCTGTTTACTATGTTACTAAAGCTTAGATAGAAATGTACTTGATATTTAAATTTAATATAAAAGTATTAGATTGCTTAAGAATCTTAAATAAATAATGAAAAATTTATTTTATTGGTTGAAAATATGGAATTAAAAAAATCTCATATAAATATAAAGATCTATAACGTGACTCTTACACATCTTTTATAGCTGACATCAAAAAGAACAACACACTTATTTAACACATTAAATTCGCATAGTACTACACCATTTTCGATTGAAATTGAAAAAATTCCAAATAAAAATTTTAAATTCAAAAAATTCCAAATTGAAATGAGAGCTTCAATTTGAAATCAAAAAAATCTTAAATGAAATTGAGAAAATTCAAAACGAAATTATAAATTTCAATTTAAAGTTAAAAATTTCAATTTAAAGTTAGGAAATTTTTATTCTAAATTAAGAAAATCAAATGAAATTGAGAAGTTAAATTTAAATCGAAAAAATTTAATCATAAAACTAACATTATTTTTATTAAAATATCAAGGAATTAAAAAAATCTATGTAGAACTATTGACCAAATCTAGAGCAAATTGGTTGTATAGCTCTACTGCAATCTACTAGCAGTTTTATACATGTTTAAAAAAATTTATTACTTCTTCTAAAACAATATGTCGCTGCTCTCCTACATTAGTGGTCCCACATTCATCTTTGCTTTGCCTTACTTTTTATTTTTTACCAAATAATTTTAATGTGGTTTAGCACAGGTGAGTAATCGCTCGATCGCAAAAGTTTAGTTGAAAAGTTTCAAGAAATAAGTTTTAAACGACTGGCAGAAAGCTCTCTCTCTTTCTCTGCCAACTATCAAAAAAGCCTTTTGAACAATTCATTTGCTCCATCAGGTTAGAGCGAACTGCTACAACTGCCAATTTAAATACTGCCTGATGTATAAACTGCACCAATCTATGTTTTTATTTAATATTTTTAAAATTTCTTAAAATCATCCCAATTTTTTTCAATTTTAAATTTTAATTCTCAGCTTCATTTAGAGTTCTCCTAATTATCTCTTAATTTTAAATAGAAATTCGCATTTTCATTTCGAATTTTCTCAAGATTAAATTAAATTTGTCATTTTCATTACAATATTTTAAATTTCATATGGAATTTTCTAAATTTAAATGAAAAATGGTTTATTGTAACACTCTCCTCGTAAATTATATTTTGTGTAATTTATGATACTAAAAATACTAAAAATATGTACATTATAGATTCTTACATTTTAAATCCAAATACCTGTTTTAATAATATTTTACGATTTTTCTTATGTGAAGTACACTGAAGCAATTAAAAATCTCCCATAACATTTGTTTTCTGTATTATTGTATTTTCCCTTGAAATTATTTACTTTTTTTATTTGCTTATTTTTACAACCCATAAACCACAAGTTATAAAAACCAACCACTGAAAATTTTTTATTTTTCTTAATTCTGTTCTAATGTGAAATTTGGATTTTTTTTTTTTTGTTTTTGTTTTACCTTTTAAGCAGTCAGTACTCGTATCTCATGCAGCGTTCATGCTGTAATTGCAATACGGTTTCAAAGTTCTTCATGAATATTTAAACATTTGTACACAGGTATTAAACATCAGACATGTTGAGTTACAAAACAAAAAAACCTTAAACAAACAGGTTCCATGGGAGAGCAACACTGGCAAACGTTATACCGTACTCACGTACAGGTTGTCAAACTTAGATCATCATGGAGCTTAAGCCGGTACTTGAATAGGAGTCTGAAGCTTAAATAAGCCAATTTTTGTCCCCAAACACTTAACGCTAACATTTTACAGAATAACTATTAGATTATACTTTGAGACTGCATTTCAAATGCTGTCTTCGATCAATGCAAAAACAAAGTTGTTTAGACTTTGTTTAGCAAATTATTTTTAGTTTTTTTAGTGTAGGGTATAATAACAGCAAACCATATTAAGTATACGAGTGACAAATAAACTTACATACGTTTATTTGAAATATGCATTAGTAACTTTAACTGTTTAATGTTTTTTGAATGCAACATGACTGGTTTGCTTAATGTTTAATTAGGGCGGTTGCAAAAAGCTCCATTAAGCACTTATGCTTGGTACTTTATTACCAAACCTTAAAAGATGCTAAACTAAGAGTAGAAGAGAAAGCTGTTATTGCTCATAGAGCTAAGTCCGGTTTTAATTTACAAACATTAATATAAATTCTGTTTTTTTAAGTGTGATAAGACCTACAAAACGAAATAACATACTGCGCTCAGTATAAGCCGGCTAACAATTATAGATATAGAATAGATTGATTGCTGCAGAACGCCTTCAAATTATAAAAAAAAATTTCAAAATTAGTTAACAATTCTTGCAACTAATAAATTCACAGTGAATGGTGCTTATTTCTGGCTTAACGGGTTTGTAAATAAAAAGTTGTCACATAAGGAGTCAAACCAATCCATAAAAACTCTACAGCCTTCCTTACATCCAGAAAAATATGTCTTTTGATGCAGTTGATATGAAAATGTTTGTTAGTTAACAAAATATTTGCTTATGGAGTAAATCCAATCAACAAACTCAGCCGTACTCTATTACATCCTGAAAAATGTTATGTTTGGTGCGGTTTACTCGCTAGTATCATCATTGGACCTTGTACTTAAAAAAAAGAAGCTGGAGCTGGCGTTATGGCCGTTACAGAGCCATTATCAATAAATTTATTATTTGAAAAGTGAATGACATTTATGCTGCTGAGACGCGGTGTGAACAATATGACGTACGCCGTTAAGCCATAAATAATTAGTGCCTTGGTGGCCAGAATTGTTTATGTTATTCGTGACATGCGACCGGCGATGCTCGGTAAAGAAATCAAAAATTAGACATCAAGAATGCGCTTGCATCAAGAAAAGTCGCAATGGCCATATGCCCTTTTTTTTAATTAAAAAAAATTCTTTGTGTTATTTTTTAGAAGTAAAAATTCTACCGGGCTTAAAAATCCCTTTATTTTACGATCTGCATTATAGTTTTTTCCTGTTTTTTTTTAGTTTATCGAAAAAATATTATAGTCCAGCGGGTCACATCAAGAAATAAAAGGTACAAAAAGAACATAAATTTGATTAGTGAAGAAGTAAGAGTGCTATTTTCGTCTATAACGAATCTTATATACCTTTCATCGTGTATGTAAATCTATTTTAGTAAAATTGCTCAATATATAATTATACATAAAAATGTACTCGGCCCTTAATGGGTTAAGCATTTTTTTTTATTTCGTATTTTCTGAAAGATCCCTGCAGAAGATCTTTCTCTTCAGAGGCCCATAATTCGGAAAATATGGGCGAGCGCCAATTTTTTCACTCGAAGTTTCTTTCTGATTTTTTAATTCTCTATCGCTCCTTATATTTTTTTTATTGGAGTTACTTCGTTGTACCAAATAATATGGAAAAATTAGAGACAAGCGTGGTGTTTAGGCCACTGACTCGAGGGACATGGAGCGATTTTTAATAGCAACTCTTTTAAATCTATGTCTGATTGATTGTCGTATTAAAATATTCTTTAGCTCATCTAGTGCCTTGAAAAAGTTAATTTTAACACTAACATGGACGTACAGACGGACAACGCTCAATCAAATTCAAAAGCAAAAGGCCTCAAAATATATGTACTTAACGGGGCCGGAAATTGATGATGTAAACAAAACAAAGCTGTTGAAAATATTTTTCATTATAGAAAAATTAAAATAAATAACAACCCGATTCCATTTTTTGCGAGTTAAATGTATTTTACTTTTGAGCCCTTCTAATACAAATTTATGAGTTTTGCTTAAACAAATGTTAACATTAAACACACATCAACAACAAAAAATCCGTTTGCTATTTTAGCGCCGCTTCTATTTTTAATTCTGTAACAAAACTAAATTCTATGTTAAGGGATATATTTTTAAGTAGCTGATACAAAATAAGAGAGCAAACGACGTGTGTTGGTGGATTTTTGTGCAACACCAGTACTTTGTTTGCGTATATATTTAATGTTTCCTTTATGTTCGCCAAATTTATTTTTATAGTTGAATTTGTGTGTTCATTTTTGTACCATTTTAAATGACATCAAACGCAGTCAGTCAGTCACTCAATGTTTGGTAATGTTGTTACTTTTTTATTTCCCTTGAGATGACATTTAGCAGCACCAACAAACATTAATGCGGCGAGAGAGTTAAGTTAAAGCAAAACAAAAAAAAAAAAAAAACAAATCATCTTTGGGAAATGAAATACAATAAAAGAGAACATCAGGAGGAAGAGATATTCGCAATTTATTCTACATTATATGCGGTAAGCTGAAAATACAAACTAGTTTTGTGCTGCAATAACATTTTATTTTTAAACCGCTACAAAGTAGAATCATGTGTAGTTAATAACAAAATGTTTACAGGTGTTGAAGAAAAAGGGTACTTAAGAAAAAAAAGTTAACACAAAAACTAAAAAAGGAGTTTTAATAAAATATGTATGTGTGGAATTCATGGCTTTTTTTTAATTAAATTCGCATACGGGTTTTATTCAATTTTTCTGTGAAAAACATTGGAAAAAATTGAAATAAATTTGAAATAAAATTGGTCTATCCTATTAACAAAATGTAATTCTTGGAAAACTTTCTAAATCAAGTAATTCATATTCTTTAAGAACTAAAAGAAAATCATAAGAATAGTTTTAATAAATTCTGTGAACGATGTCACAGCATCGTGTGAGATTTTTCTAAAATTAGCAAATAAAACTACTGCACACTAAAAAATCATATCATATGACTGCCAACACAAAACAATATATAAACACATGATTAGAATAACTTTTGCATCACATCATCCTAATTTTTTTAATTCTGGAAATATATTATTAGTTAAACAATCCTTCATCAACTTCGTTGCTTGTTTGTGCCATTTTCAAGTTTAAAGAGCCACGAAGGGATATTTGCCTTATGTTTTGTTTTTTATGTCCTCTCTATATGATTCTAGAGTCCGTGAGAAAATCCTCGTCATTGTGACATACAATGTAATGTACAATATGCGATATGGATGAAACAATATTTTTTTTCTTGTTTCGAAATTGTAAAAAAATTTTGAAGAATATTTTCTATTTTTTTTCTTTTGGTTTCTATTTTTTTTTTTTTTTGCTTTTTGCAATTTTAATTTTTAACCAAATAAATATTTCTAATTGGGCTTACGTGTAAGTGAATTAAAATTTTTATATATATTTAAACCAAAAATTTTCTACAAAAATATGTTATACTGCATGCATTCTGTAAGTGACTGAATTTTCCTTTTTTTAATTAACACCAAAATTTAAAAAGGATGTTTCTTTCTTGATAATTTTAAAATGTCAAATATACGCGTACCGAAGCCGAATTAAAATTATCCATTTAGCTAAAATACTTAACTAAAATAAATTATAATCAATTTTTTTTTTCATAATTATTATCGAAAATTTGTTTGTTTTTTTTAAAGAAAAACTAAGAATTTAAACAAAACTGAAAAAGAAATGATTTAAAAAAAATCAAATTTGATGTGTTGGTTTTACCTTATCGTATGAGAGTGTATTGCAAACCTAAATAATTGTGAAAGAACGAATTCAACAAATAATAATATTAGAAAATAATAAGAAAAAATCGAATTCTTAATACTTTTGATGCTTCAAACCCCAAAATCAAGGCACAGAAACAAACCATTTTGGTTATTATTTCCAGAGAAACCTGTTATGTATTACGCGAAGTGAAATTCACTCAAACAATTATATATTGGGAAAGCTTGCAATCCTTTTTGCAATTTCAACAGATTGACTGGCATTAACGACACTTTTAAAGATGCAACTTTTTGTGACACACAGTCTGTAAAAGACACTTTTTGTGTAAATCACACAAACACATATAGCTGCTAAATTTAAAGTTGTATTTATAAAACAGTTACCATTCATTCGAACTAAAAGAAAATTTACTAAAACTAAACATAAAATTAACTTCATATTGGCTTTTAAGGGTTGCATCTTTTAGGCAAAAGGGAATTAACCAACAACAACAACAAAGAAAAGAGAAAACACATGCACATATATTAATTTATATGTCTCTTACTTCCACTCCTTGTCGTTTACCCACAAGGAGGTATAACTGCGTGGTTAAATGATTTTGTAAAGATTTTCTCCTGGGATGCATTAGTATGTTCTTTTTATTAGTGAGGTTGACTGCATATAATAAATAACTAAAAGACTAATTTACAGTGTCGCTAGTTTCTTTTCACATTAGCCAAACAAAATAAAAACTTTATGTTCATTTTGGTAAAAAAAACTTAATATCGAAAGGGGAAGCTTTGTTTGAATTTACTTCCATCACTAGAGAGTAATGTCATGTCTATGTCGCTCAGACGTGTGTTTCACATAAACTTTTATTATCAATTCAAGTCAAAAACATAAAAATCACATCAATATAACACTAAATAATTGTAAAATCATCTGCGTACAACTTGGCAAAGACATTTGAATAATTTATTTAATTAGTAAATGGTTGAAAATGAGACTCGGTGTTCTCACATTTATTGAAAGTAAATTTTATTTGAAAAACAAGGAGTGTAATAAAATAAAAGGGAACAGCTTGTATGTCATTAATTACTTACTGTGAAATACTTCCATATGGCAACTTGTATAATTTATGTGGTAGCTTTGCGAGCAATATTTTCCATATATGTATTTCTCACCATCAAAATGATAGCTTGGAAATACACCTCCGCAGAGCTAATCCCAATAGCCATGGAGAAACCAAACTTAAGACTTGCATGGTGACTTGAATTTAAAGGAAAAACATATTTAGAGTTCAAATAGTGTTTAGATGCAAAGGCATTAATATAATCAAACGATAAAAAGACTCACCAAATAATTTCTGAAAAGTAATTTGGTAGCAAAATGCACTGAAGATGCTTAACTTCAAACCAGATGAATAGCAGATTAAAGCTCTGCAATAATTTGATGAACGAAACTAATACATAAATAAACAAAGTTGCAATGGTGGTACGTGTGCAGCTACTAAATTGGAATAATTTTTTTTTTGTAAACCTATCAGACTATTGGCTTGTGTTTATTTTTATTTGCTTAGCATAATTCAAAATGCAGCCTATAATATGCTTTGTATTTTATTCTTTGTATTAAATGTCTTTGTAAGATGATAATGTGTATTAAGGACTTTTGGTAGCAATGCTGTATGTTAAAAAAATCACATAAAATTGTCAAACATATTTTTAATTTTTTTTTTTAAGGAACAAGATAGAAGCTTCATTCTACACAGTCAGTCCTATAACCAGGCAAATATTATTTTCGTACAAATATGAAAATGGAAAATAATATATCATTTTTTTTTATTATTTTTTCCTTATCTATTCTTAAAAATATTCTACCTTAAACCCCGTTCACATTTAAATATTTTAATATAACTCGAGAATGTTTTATACGATTCTGATAAATATAACACCCCATGGAGGCTTGATAAAATATTTTCAGATATTTCCACAACAATTTTTTCAGTCCTTTTATTTCTGAACTATATTCATTGTAAAGTATGAATTTTTTTCTTATAAGATATTTATAAAAAATCTCTAATGCAAAATCCTTACGAATAAGTCTTGCACAAAAAACGACTTTAAAACAAACTTCAGCTGTCTGTCTAAAACGGTGTAAGATTGTGGCCATATATATCAACTTACAATTCAATTCATTCAATTCAAATTATATACTTGCAGTTGCAGTAGACTTATTAATCAGGTTCTTTGAAAATTTCAACCGTATGTCTATAACGGTTCGACATTAGGTTTTCTTAATTCAATTTGTAATTTTGTTATTATAGTGGACTTAGCAACACAGGTCCCTTTTAAGTTTCAGTGTTCTGTTTATAATCGTTCAAAAGTTCGGTCATATATGTACATAAAATTACATCAACTATTGGGACAATTTTTTGTTTCTGAATCCAAATTTTATACTTGTCATAGCTAAATTAGGAAAACAGCTTCTTTGTAGATTACAGGCGTCTTTCTATAACTGTTAAAATTATGGCCATATGCATTAAAATAAATGAACTATTGGAGCATCCTTTAATTTATAATTTTGAATATTATATATTTGTTAATAAAATGGTCATAGCAATCGACATTCTCTAATTCTCAAGCGTTTATCTATAACTGATCAAAAGATAGACCCTTATAGGTCAATTTGCGTTACCTGCGGGGACACCCTTTAATTTTTAGATTTATTTTTGTATAAATTTTTGCCATTAGGTGCTGTAATGACACGCAGTTTTTTTAATTTTAAAGCGGTGCCTTTTACAGTACAGTTTTAATTTTTAAGAACTGTTTCTTAAAACGGAACCAATTTGTAAGCATTACCTTTAATATAAAAAAAATCTTAAAATCGATCCAGAAATAACTGAGTTAAATTTTTGAATTTTTCGTGAATTTATTCGGGGCAAAAAAATACTTATTGAATTTAAAAAATAATAATTTGGAGAAAAAAGTCTCACACGCGGTTAAATAAAACAAGATTTCAGGTTTTTTTTCAGCTGGTTTCTATCGCTGCATCATATATTGGCGTTTCATGGCATCGTATATTATATATTCCCGCCTATGGGGTAGAAAAAATATTGCAAATTTAAAAGTACCGAAAATAATACGCACGTTATGTTCCATTTGGAGAGTACTTTAAACATATTTGATACTTTGTGGTACCAAATATAGACTAAAATAAGGATATATCGTACGTGAGATAAAACCTAAGAAATTATAAGGTTCAAATATATGTATGCGATATTGCATGAGTTTAGAAAGGTATTATTCGGTTCTTTTTAATTTTTGTAATAAGTTCGAATAGAATCGAATAGAATCTAGAAGAAGAATAAAAGCATCAGGCAGTATTACTGTTTTCAACTTCCTCAATTATGACATGCGTAGCTGACAATTTGTGTGTATAGCCCAAAGTGCTTTGAAGCACTCATTTCTTGATCTAAGAATAACTTAAAGTTTTCCTCACAGTTTATTACAGGATAAGAAAGTACCCTGTAGATTCTCGATTATGACGGGGAAACACTAAAGCATATTCTAAAAGTAAGTGATACTTGTGTCACATCAATTATCAACAGCTGGACAAACGACTTCTGAAAGTTATTCTATTCCAAACAAATAGCATCATTTATATTCAAATAAAAACAGTCAGCACAATTTTATAATTACTAAAATTTACCTTCATTCGCGACACACCATACGCTAAAAAATTTTTCTCTTATATTAGATTTTGTTAACGCCTTTGATTATGAACACTTTAGACCAATCAAATATAAATGGTGCGTTTCCGCACTGCAAGTTTGGGTAGAGGAAAGAAATTTTGAGAGAATTAAATTTTTTTTTTTCTGCACGAAACATACCAGACTTTCGGTAGATTGTGTAACCTGAAAAACAATCAGCTGATTGAAATGTAAACAGTAGCAAATACAAAAAATTCAATTTTTCAAGCAAGCAAGTCTCTAACAAAAGTGTTATTTAAAAGTTTCATCTGAAAGAAATAATAAAATAAATATATGAAAATTCAAAATATTTGAATAACTACATGTTTATATTGTTTGATATCTTGTTTTAGAATAGAAGTTTGTTTTTTTTATTTCCGTGCTTTTGGGCATTTTTCTCTTTAATTGAAAATAATTTATGTTTACTCTAATTTAACCCAAAAAGTACGGGAACGGAACTATTATTTTTTACGACTTAAATAACATTAGAAAAATATTTCAAACAAATAAAATCTTTATTTTTCTCTTTCCTCAAGAATCAAGTTCTATGTTTTTGCAATATGTTAAAAAGATCTGAATTTAGTCGATAAAAAGATCAATAAAAATTATAATTTATACTCTTTAATTTTGCAAGATGCTATAAATACTTCCAATAGTATGATTATCCCTTTAACTTGTTTGAAAGTAGTTATAGGTTTTTTTTTTTTTAGACGTGGTTGATGACACTAGACATTACTGCTAGCTTGTGGAATGTTTTTAAACCGTTTTAATACTCAATAATTAAAGCAGTTTATTAAAAAACAAGAAAATTTAAAATAAAATTGCAGAAGAATATAAAATTTATGTTACGCTTAAACCTTTAATACACTGCACCTCCTGTGCCACTGCCCAACCCTGGCTCGAAGAAGACTAAGAATTCTGGGCTCTCCTTTCTTTGGGACTCTTACGGAGCTATCATCTCACTCTATAAGGGACATAGCGAAGTTCATCCCTGAATCCTCATGGTTCTCGGCTGGGTAATGAAAGTCATGCCGCCTTCTTTGTGGTATCACAACGGGCCATTCGTTTGTGCTCAAGTGAGCTTCGTCGCGAAAGGGTGCCACTCCTAACTAACTAACTAACTAAACCTTTAACTTACTACCTTAAAGCAATAACTAAAATTTATGTGTCCTGTTTTTCCTTTCATCAATCGAACAAATTACACTGAACTTGAAATTTTATTTCAATAGATCGCTTCCAGCTAAACCCTTATACGTCACTTAAAATCATTGTACAAGAAATTGCTTTGAGTATATAATCCTTAAGGTTTTTAAGTTCTGTAACAAATTCTGTATCCGATTAAGAAATGCCATCAAGGAAATAAAAAGTAAACGAAACAAAGAAAACCTGTTAACATAAACAAATGCCAAATCTCTTTTATCAATACACAAAACATGAGAATAACAACAACACCAGCAACCCTTTCTCTATTCATGCTTCTACAACTACACAGGGTTTTGTTTCAAAAGCAAAATTATAAATTTCAGACAGAAAGTTTTAAAAGTAATGTAAAAACAATTTCATGGTAAATATGGATAAAAAAAAACAGTATAAAATATTTGCAAACTCATAGAGAAGACTCTTATTCATAAAAGAAAAATAAAAAGAAAATATTAAAACAAAAATCCCTGGTTTGTTATAACAATTTGAAGAACAGCAGACATTTTACTTAACGCATGCATGAACACACTTCGCTAGAACAAACACTTGTACGAGTGTTTTATAGTTCATGCACGGACGGACAAGCATGAGTGTATTTGTCATTGTACAAATACGTTTTATGAAATATAAAGAACATTTTCTGTCACTTAAAAACAAATCTAAATATGAATATGTTGATAACAAAACAAAAAAGGAAAAAAAAATATTGTCAACAGACTCACAGAAAATAACATACACGCGTCAAAAGGAAACGGAAGTCGAACATTTAACCAAAAGATGACAACATTCAAATATATTGTTTTGCTTTTACACCTTTAAAACACTCGTGTATGTACTTATAACATATATTTATATTGCGTCATATCATCACCAGCATTATATTTATCAGTGTTACTATTTCAATAAGATCGACAGCTTTTTACAGTTAGACATATAATAGTTGAAACAAAATAAATAATTATTTTTTATTAAAATGAATTTTCTATAATTTTATACAAAGAGATTATTTCATTTTTTTAGATAAAAAATAAATATCCTAGATAAAGCTTATGGTTTAAAAACATATTTTTTTTTAATACCTATGCAAAGCCACCCTATGAAAGCTTTTCAAAAAATAAATCCAAAAGAAAGCTTACAAAAATATAAAAAATAATCATCACTTTAAGGCTCTCGTAGCGAGAGGGTAAATCGTAAACACATTTATATTGCAAAAATGTCTGCCCTGTGATACAAAATCGTCTCTGTAGGACCGCAATAAGTAGAAATTTGAAATTTTTACGCTTCAGTTATGTTTTTATTGCTGCTACAATCAGAAATGAATTTAATTAAAAAATCGATCACGTTTAGTTTAGTTTCTTGTAGTTTTCAAAGAAGTGTTTTTTTATATCGAAAATTAACCTCCTACAGTTCATCAACCACTGCAAACGTTTTAAAGGAGTCACAAGGACGAATCTTCTCTTCCGTAAAAATAGTTTTTTCATATTCATTAGTTCAAGCAATAACATGTTTATCATTTTGAAAAGCCCTTTGACACTGCGTTTTATTGGTGTTGAATTGCATTGTTTTCTATTAACTTAAAAGGGAAAGCACAAATTAAGCTATTAAATTTATACTCTATCACTAGAAAAATACGTAGAATTTATCTATGAAATGTGCACAAAAACATCTTTTAAATGATAGTTTTCTTAAGATGTCACTTCTCCTGACGTTGTTGTTTAATTGGCGGCTTCCTGCCAACAGACCTTAATAACATAAAGAATTTGTTTGGATTTTTAAAGTTGGACTTGGCTCAAAGCATCTAGAGGGCCAAACATAGCTGTCAGTGCCATTCTAGCCATTAACATGTTTTTTTCTGGAGCCACCTATAGCTTTTTAATTAAGAATAAAAAATATTTTATATATTTTTAAATTCTCTTAAAAGAAAGAAGTCTTTGGATTTCACAGAGTCAAAACCCACAAAATCAAGCCTGTTGATAATAATTTTTCTACCTGTAGCTACGAGACATGTTCAAGAAGTCTCTTCATAAGTTTTTGACAATTACTTTATTTAAAAATATTTTATTTCTAAAATTTACTGTTAATAATGTCTGCTTTACATTATTGCTAGAATATGTTGGCCAATCATACGGTTCTTTAGAACACTTACATCATGTTAATATAGTTATTGTTGATTTGGCACGCAGTTTTCTTTATTACATTATGTTTTCTCATACAGCAAAACTAAAATACATAATTTGTGCTTATTAGATCTTTTAGCGTTGAGCACTGTAATTACGAGGGTTGCTCTATATATTTCTGGCCTTATAGTGAAAATGCGAATATTTATAATCAAAAATGGTTTTATTGTTTTTCAAAGTATTCTCCAGCATGATTTATACACTTTTGCATGCGCTCAAACCAGTTGTCGGAGCACTTTTTCCACTCCGATTGAGACACCTCTAAAACATGGTTTTTGAACACTTCAACAGCTTCTTCTGGCGACGAAAATCGTTGACCACGCATTTTTTTCTTGATGTGCGGAAACAAGAAGAAGCCATTAGGTGCCAAGTCAGGGCTATACGGCGGATGACCCATTAATTCGACGTTTTGGCCGGTCAAAAACGCTCTGGTTTAAGCTGATGTAAGAGCTCGCATTGTCATGGTGAACAATGATTCGTCTTCTCTCCGAATTTCTCCGATGACTTCAGGCAAACAAATTGTAGTGTACCACTCAGAAGTGACCGTCCTACGTTGCTCAAGCGGAACAGTCGCCACACGACCATACGACCATGGCTCATACGCGTAGATCCATGATTCGTCACCTGTGACGATCTTATAAACGTTTTTTGAAGCACCGCAATCGTATTTTTGCAACATTTCTTTGCACCAATCGACATGAGCCTTTTTTTGAGCGACTTTCAAATTGTGCGGGAACCAACGAGAACAAACCTTTTTTACGGCCAGGTGATCATGCAGTATGGAATGTATGCTAGTGGAAGAAATGTCCAAGGATGTCTCTATCTCTCGGTATGTCGCATGTCGATCATGCATTATGAGTTCACGCACGGCATCAATGTTCTCTGGCACAACAGCCGTTTTTGGACGACCTTCACGGAATTCGCCTTTGAGAGAGCTTCGGCCACGATTAAATTCATTATACCAATTTTTCACAGTGCTATAGGACGGTGCTTCATCGCCATAAAAAGATTTAAATTCGTCAATGCACTCTTGTTGTGATAATCCACGTCGAAAGTTGTGAAAAATGATGGCACGAAAATGTTCACGAGTTAATTCCATTTTTTTCTATATTAATTTTTTCAAGTCACTGTAAACAACACAAATAATGGTCGTACGTCAAAATGTCCTGAGTACGATTATGCTTAAAAATGACAAACTTTCCAATGAAAATGTCAGATTGCACTTGCACTATATAGCAGCCCTCGTATAAGCAGCAGGAATAATCAGCAAATTCCATATTTGTTTGTATTGATATATTACCATTTTATTTTTTGATCGACTCTTTTTTTATCTAAGTTTGGATAATTTTTCTCGGTATTTTTGCCCACTTGTTCTCATACCCAAAATCATTTACTGGCAAAGTTTTTAGGAAATAAAAGTATTCCTTCCAACAAGCAAACAGTTGACATGAATTTTTCAGCCGAAGTTACTCTCTTTAACTTCCACTTAAAAAATTGTATATAAGTTAAATCCTTAGTTTAAGTGATGCAGAAGTTAAACTTTTCTTTGATATTTTTGGATATTTTTTTTTTAGAAAATTGCAAATTTTCTTAATATTTGAAAAAAAAAACAATTTTTTTAAATACTAACGGACTATGATATCTTATAAATTTCGATATTCGAAAAAAAATTTAAACTCTATAAATTGATATAAAAGTTTTCAAAATTATGTTTTTAGGAAAGGGACAGACAGTAAATGCATTGAATTTTTCATTTTATTAGGGTTCCTGAGTTTATTTAATCCCTAACCAATAGCAAAGCATTTATATTAATGTTCTGAATTGATAACTTCCTAGACCTAAAATAGTTAAATTATAAATAGTAAAATGTACGAAACTTCAAGGTTTATGCCACAAAATAATTTTTCGTATAAAAAAATTGAACCAATTATTACTTGGCACCCTGTTAATTTCCATACAAAAACTATTCAATCTAAATTTGATGTTCTTTACCAAATATAGATATACAAACACTCATATGTATAGAAGTTTCTGTATATTTCAATTTCAGCCTTTCAGTAAATCATATTATCAAGTTGTTCTCTGTATAATTTTTCTTATAAACGTTCGCTGTTATAAAGGAATTTATCATTTTGGCGGTCTATAAAAATTTCATCTATTCTCTTAAATGGAAAAAAAGAAACACAACACAATAATACATTACTTTTATCACAATTTGGTTGTTTAAGAGAATATCGTTTTATTTAAGGGTTATTTAAAATTTTTTTTATGAGATATAATAGCAAATGCAGGGCATAAGCATTTGATTGTATATTTTTGCTTTATATTTATGATTGAAAGGGTAGTTATTTTATATAAAAGTATTATTTTTTTATTTCATGAGCATAAGTACTTTACAATACGTTGCGCTGTAAATACATTTTACAACAAAACACAATGTGTGGAAAACTAAGCTAAGGCGTCTTCCCCTAATGGGATGAAGTGCGTATTTGACGACATAATAAGCTGATAAAGAATATTTTCTTTAATATTGATACTAAGTGGTTGATAGTAAAGTGACGTGTAATGTAAAACGTTCTTTTCTTGTTGTTTATTGTTGTTATACCCTACAATCAGTTACTTCAATTTGTCAACTTGCTTTAGGTTTATAATTTGCATGATATTGTTATGTGGTAGAAATATGGCACACTTTTTATAGAATAACGTGAAACAATTTCCTTTTAATTTTTAAATAATTTTAAACTATTCTACACCGGATTTTGTCAACTGTTCTATAATTCAGAATTCGGTTACAGTAAAAGAATAAATATGGTTTTCAATATATCAAGAAATAATATCAAAATTTATTATAATAATATATAAATTCGGCTTAAGTTCATTTTATTTTTTAAATTTTTTGCTTCCGTTAACATTTTCTTTAGCTACAAGTGAAATTTTTATTCTTTTATACCATTTTTCTTCTCATTATTATAGATGCTGTTCCACTAAAGTACTAATTAATGTGAAGTTACCATAAGAGGGCACTGTGGCTTGCTTTTATTTTAGTTTTTAGTTTTTAATTTATTATCATGTATTGAAAGAACCGCTTGTTGTTTTCATATTTGAACACATACTTTTACTTAAAAAAAACACCGAAATATTATTCAATATAATAAATTTCCAAACATATTATTCAGCCTCACCCGTACGTCTTTTTATTTTAGCCCGGATTTTATGCTTTTCATTTTGTCCAGTTTCCATTTAATTCAACAATACCACACATTAGCCAATGCGAAACAAATTAAAAGTCTTAAAATATTTTTGTTTACAAACATTCCTTTTTAATAAAATTTGTTTCGCCTTTAAATAAAGTTGGAAAATTTTTGTTTAAAATTGTGTCGATAAATTTTAGAGCTGTGTCGTTCGTGACCAAAAAGGTATAATTGAACGAATTACACATCTGATCTAAGTGCTTTGGTCACCTTGCCGAGCGCTTTTCTTTCCTTAGTGCTCACACTTTTTCGTTTTAGACCTATGCAATTTTTTAAGGCATTTTCTTAATTCTCTAGTTAAGTTGCAGTGATATGCGTTATTTATGATAAACACAAGCAAGTAATACCATATTGCTTACCCCTCTTGCTTCACTAACAAACAAAAATTTCGTGCTAGTTTCATGAAAAATGGCATAGTGTAAATGCCGTGTTAGTTGTATCATGGTGGCTTTATTACCAAAAGAACTTAAAGAGCGTGTTAAGTGACTTGTGTTATTTCATAATTTTTCGAAACTTTGCTTACGCAAAATTCAGCAGGTTTGTTGCTTACGACAAGTTTCAGTCACGAGTCAGTTTCAGTCTATATTTTAGACGTTCAAAAAAATGCACTTTTACTTTTTTTCTGAGGGCAAAATATTTAGAAGAATTTTAAAATGTATTCTAAATGCGAAGCATATTTTCTTTAATATTTTTTTAATCAAATTCGTTTTTAATTTTTTTTTTTAGCTAAATGACATTTTAGGATTAACGAAAAAAATCCAATATGAAAAATATATTTAAAAATCTTGCAAATAAAGTTACATAAGTCGACCAAGTTTTCTCTTGCTTAAAATAAATGGCCAATTTTTGACCCCTTCGAAGCAAAGGGTTGTAGTAAGTTGTTTAGTATTCCCTTCTATTGCTAACAAATAGTTGCATGTTCAAATTTAATTTAATAATAGCGGATAAAACTAGTAAAACTAACATTAACTATAAATTAAAAATGACAAAAGAATAATATTTACAACGCACCCTTTCAAATTGGGATAAAATATATTTGAAGAAGAGAAAATGCTTGCATTTTCCCCGGTTAAAAGAAAATAAAACTCCAACTTAAAAACTATGGTAAAAATTATATTACTAAACTTTTACACAAACATTCACAACCAAAAGCGAATTGAATTTAGACATAAGCAACCCTTTTTCTTTTTCTACAATTCGAAATAAGTCAAAGTTGAAGAAAAGAATATATATTCTTTTAAGAAAAAAAAAACGTTCAATTCAGTTTGCCTTTTCAACATTTACATAAATTTTATAAGAGTGATGAAGTTTATTGCATTTATTTATCAAAAAATAGAAAATGATTAAAAAAAAAGTACATCTCAATTTCGACTGTCTAAAAATTGTATATCATTGAATTTTAAATTTTAAATATCAAGAAAACCAATCAAACTTGTATAAAACGAAAAGTTTTTTTGTATAAAAGATTATGCGTATGTATTTGTCAAAGGCAAACATTTAAATTTAATATGTATGAAGGTAAGGCTGAATATTAACAGTCAGTCAGTCACACACATAAAATTTTGTGTGAATAGAGGTGTATGATTAAGAGGTTTCACAACAGATAAATTTAAATAGGGAAATCTTTTTAGGCGATTTGCATTGAGATACAAGTACGAATATTCTATGAACCAAATACAATTAAAAAGTCCTCTAAAGAGTTTAGTATCTGTAAGTTTAAAGAGTTAAACACATTAAAATCATATATGACCCGTACGCTCTACGAGGCAATTTGCAAATCCTAACAAGGAGTGTTGATGTTCTATTTACATTGCTTACTTTAAAATAATTAAACACTCTCTGTCAGAAATTGTTTGCAACTTTTGTGCAGTTTTCATATCAATATAAGGTAAAAAATGTTATTTTTAAACAAAAAAACGAATATTAACCACTAGAAAAGCTACAAACTATGGAACTTTTACTCTATCCTGTTTAAAATCCAGATTACTCCTCTTTCCAAAGCTTGAAAATAACTCGAAAGTAAACGATTTCTATCGCATTACGCTGCCGTCGCTGAAACCATTCTATGAATAAGGGGTAAATAAAAGGAGGCAGAATAAGTTATTGTATCAAACTAAAATGGATTTACATTACAAGAGTTCGCAGAATTTTCAAACAATCCTCATAGATGTCTCCATAAAGTTCAAGAAACCCAGATGTGCATCAATAGTATTTTTTTGATTGATTCCGTTTCTCCATAATCTGTAATTTATAAATACTTTAATTTATTGAGTCTTGCACGTAACTACACTCTACTCTCGACTAAGGCTATCTTAGCCTGTCGACTGCAAACTGCTGAATTTCTTTTTCCTCAGAAAATCTCTGGTAACTGAGAATTTTTTTAGGTCAAGCCTCCAAAGCATCAACATTTTATATATCTTACGCCATCCTGTGCCGTCTAAGCCCCTTTCAGGACTAGTCTCATTGATTTTGGTTTTTCATCAACCGATTCTACAGAGACTAACTTCTCGATGTTCTGACACATTTTAACGTGTATCTTAAGTTCGCTGGCATTATTTTAGCCAGCCTTTTAAAAAAGATTTCGCAACAAAAAGAAATGCATAAATTGTACTTCTGACATTACTTTCCGATACGATAAGCAGTTTTAAATATCTTTAAAAATGCCTCTTATATCTTCTTAAAAAACATTCGACTACATTTGAGTTGACAGGAAAGGGTTAGCAACAAGACCGCAGTTATGTTGGCTATGTCCCCGTCGACACTTTGCAACTTTTGTTGCGCAATTTTTGAATTTACTGGTGAATAAGGAAAGACGAATAGATACATGTATCATTTTTGATGAACATGCAATTCCTGTTTGTCACTTAACCTAAGCAATCAAGGCCGATATTGCAAAAACAATACTTCTTCTTCAAAAGAGGACTTGATAAAGTTGCAGAAACAAAAATTGAATTTCTTGACAGGGACTTAGAATGAGAATTAATAACTCTAAAATATCTTAGAATAATTATTATCGCTTCAGAAATAAAAATTACTTGTATAAAATCAAAATTAGGCAAAATCTTGAGACACTTCATTTTTGTAAGTACGTTACACCAGCCCACATCCTACCATCAATTATTTGATGGCTTTAATAATCGTTATAGTGTTCATTTTCTTTTTGGAACAATATTTGCAGAACGCTATCAGAATAACAGAAATGATTTTTTAAAGTTTGATCCCAATTCCAAACATAAAATTTTATAATTATATGGCAGTCGTGCAACAAACTTATGCAATTCATTTTATTGTAAAAAATCTATATCGAGACTTTAAAGAATTTTATAATTTTTTTTTTTTTATTTCCGACTAATTTTATCGACAGCCACATATACATAAAAGAAATTCCCGAAAATTTTTTTAGACATAGAAAAATAATTTGACATATCCTCTGAATAATCAGCTTTCGTGCCTGGTTGTGACAAGATGATAGTTGCAAACCAAATGTAATTGTTTTCAAAACTACAGTTGCGTGAAATGAAGGTCCTTATACTTTGACTATTGCACCAGAATAATAAAAACCATTACCTGTTTAAAAAATTATTGCTGTTTCATTTAAAATCCTACTAAGCTATAGGGTTTTTAAATGATTATGTTTAAATCGAGACTAAGAATATAACGCAGAACACATCTGTTAAAATATGTCAAACAAGGACAGATGTGGGTGAAAACTAAATTTAAGCCTATTTTCATTATTTAGAACAAAATGAAAAACTATTTCATACGACGGCATATTTCAACGTTATATAAATTCTTAAATCAAAACTCGAACGGATTCACGCACAGAAGCAAGTAAATAGGAGGTTATTATAAAGGTGTATGTTCACTCTTCTTATTAAATTTATTTTTCTTTTTTTAACAGCTACATAACGCGTTAACTAATGGAGATGGTAATCTTATTTGTTATTTAGTTTAAATCTGCTTCATATAACGATTTATTTTTTGAAAAATTTCAATTGTCTTTATTCGTATAATCCACACTATACATTTCGTTTTCAACTTTGAGTTTGAGATTATTACATGTATGTATTTTTACATGTTAAATATCAACAGTTTTTTTTTTTTAATGTGTAAATCAAATGTCATGCGTTGCCATACTATTGTCAGGTAAAATATTAAAATACAATTTCAAAAATATGTATGAATTGAATTTAAATTAAATTTAGTTTTAAATAAAACGTTTCAACATCAACACATCAAAACAGCTTTACATTCTGACTGATAAAAAATATCATACACATGCATGGAAAATAATATTAAACATATAATAAAAAATTAGGCCAGAGCATTACACTCGGCAGTGTCAAATTGTATGTGTCATTTGTCACAAAAACACTAAAGATTTTTGGTGAAAGTACTCTCCTAAGAACTTATTTTTAATCATCTATTGAATGTTTCTTTAATTTATGTGTCAGATACTTAACATATAATAGTTAAAGGCAAAAAAAAAACTTAAAAATAATTTAACGAATATCTCTTCTTCCCAATTTTTTACTTTCTATAATTATTTATTAGTAAATTTTTTTTTTCATGTTTCTCATTAAGAAATTATCTTATCTTATCTCTTTTTATTGAATTTAAAATATTTTGCAACGTCATATGTTGAGTTAGGTCCATTGATTGGCCCCTTTGTATTACCTGCTGTTAGAAGGGAGAGAGTAGAAGAAACAGAGAGAGAAGATTAGAATAGAATTAGGGACGAAGAGATGAAAAGGGGCAGAAAAAGGAGAGAAGAAAGATCCGCGGGTCCGAGAATACGGAGAATGCCCGAGAGAAAAATGCAGAGAAGAATCCGCTAAGTGGGTCCAGTCGACCAAAGTATGCGCTCATCTCCTGAATGAGTCACAGTGTCCGGTTGTGGGCCGGTGAACCACCCACTGTGCCCCAAAAAGGAGCTAATCCTGCCTGCACCCATTGACGAAATATCATAAAGGCCCTCATAGTACCTCTTACCAAGATATCTCAGTCGTATACACATCAGCGCAGAGCATTACAGAGAAGGTGTTCCACCGTCTCCTCCTCCTCGTCCTGGCAACTTCTGCAGAAGTCGTTAAAAATGATACCCATTCTCCTTAGGTAGTTGCAATAGTGCAGCCGCCCTGCCCCAATCCAAAGAGGGCCAGATTGTTCTAGCGGTCGAACATGTCGACTTGTTAGACCACCCGGTCTAGGCCAGTTGGTAGATAGCAGCGTCAATGCGCCGTCTGCAAGCAGAGAGGGATATGCCAAATGTCAATGTCACCATCGTCAAGCATTGTCCCTCTCTTTGCAAGTTCGTCGGCAACAATGTTGCCCAAAACGGTCCTGTGTCCCCTCACCCATTTTAGGGTGACTGTCGAAATCTCCGCCATCCCGTTAAGGGATGTCCGGCATTTAGAGACAAGTTCAGATGTGGTGAACACACCTTTGAGGAACGTAATTGCGGCTTTACTGTCGGTACAGATAAAAATATCCCTGTTGCATATGTTATAGTACCTCCACCAGCATACCTGCTTTCTAGAAGATATTTCCGCTTGTTGAGTTACTTAAGTAAGTTTTCGACTATGTCCAGATTTACACTTGCAATTTTTTTAATTCTCTATTTAAGTTGTAGCGATATGCGTAAAAAAATATATATAAGCAACAATAACATCCTCTCAAAGCTCAAGCAATACCATGTTGCTTACCTCCCTTTATTCACCAACTAACAAAAATTTCATGCCAATTTCATGAAAAGTTGCATAGTGTGAATGCCGTGTATTTTAGATTTCTGCAATTTTTCTTTTTATAATTTTAATTTTCGACTTTAATTTTTCATTAATTTTTATTAATTAAGGATTCCGTTTTATAGATTTGATAGTTGTGAAAGAAGTTCTAGTCTATTTGTGATTTTTCGTTCATACATGTATCTAAAGCTTATGTGAACAAGAGCTTAATAGGCTAGAGAAAATCTTTATAAACTTTACGTAATAACAAATATAAACAGATGCGCAGAATAAAACGACTTCACTATTAGTTTTGTTTAAAGTTCCTGATAAGTGACAAAGATATTCTAGAACATATGCCACTTCCAACAGTGTGGAAGGGTATATATAAACAAAATGGCTTTTCATTTTAAATTTGTGTCAAAATTTTAAAACGCTTTTGCATATTTGTTCAAGGCCAAAATGTGATGATTTAAAATGCTGTAAGCTGAATAGAAATTTTAAACAATTTATTTGCTTTTTTTTTAATTATACCCTTCACCAAAGGCGCAAAAAGATATATTTAGGTGTGTCATTCCGTTTATAATTTCTTAATATCCATTTCCAGCCCCATAAAGTATATACATACATATATTCTGAAATCATATGCATAGCGAATTTGATTCAGCGATATCCGTCTGTCCGTCCGCCTATCCGAGTTCGGGTCGAAATCACCTTTGCCATGGCAGAAGATAAGCTAGAGAAAATTTAAATACTTCAAGCAATCAGACATAGTTTCTAAAATCGGCAAGATGGGTCCATGTATTTCAAAACAGCAAACAAAACATCACCCTACCTCTAATTTTCTCATAACATTTGGAATAAATGTAGTTAAGTGAAGTAATTCCAATCAAAAAAGAAAAGCAAATATTTAAGGCGGCATAAAGTTAAAAAATAATAAAATTATCAAGGGAAAAAAATTGGCGCTCGCTAATATTTTCTGAAGTATGAGCCACTAAACTATTCACAGAAAAGTACGATTGTGCACCACATTTTTTAAGATATAAAGGTCCGTATCATTTAAAAAGTTTTAAAGAGATCTTTTAGGAAATACTAAATTTTTCTAAAAATGCCTTTCCCATTTAGAGCCGATGATATTTTTATATAAAATTTTATATCGTACTTAACTTCTTTTTTCAATTCTCGATCCCCCATTTATTTATTTATTTCACTAAACTAGATTTACATAAATGGTGCAGGGTATATAAGATTTGAAGTAGCCGAACATATATATACCGAACATATATATACTTGCTATTGTAGCAGACTTTGCAATCAGGTTCTTTGTAAATTTCAACATTCTGTCAATAACGGTTCTACAGTTTGCCCATATACATCAAATTATTTTTATTATTGTGATACCCTTTAATTTGTAATAAAGGATATTTGTACCTTTTATTACACCAAACAAAGTGGCGAATATTGTGTCTTATTTTCAAATGGCCCTTTAAATTTTAAATTCATATTATAAACTTTTTGTTACCACGGTCTTAGTAATACAGGCCCTTTTTTAAGGTTTTATCTATCTGTTTATAACGGTTTAAAAGTTCGGCCACATACATACATTAATTTACATCTACTATTGGGAAACCCTTTAATTTTCAAATCCAATTTCTATACCTGTTTTTATAGCGGGGTTAGCAATACAGGGTTGTTATAAATTTCAATCGTCTGTCTACAACTCTTATTAAGGCACCCTTTAATTTATAATTTTAAATATTAACATTAGTTACTATAACGGTCATAGTAATCGACATTCTCTACAATTTGCAAGCGTTTGTCTATAACGGTTCAAAATATAAGCCAGTATACATCCAATTACGTCACCTGTGAGGGCACCCTTTAATTTTTTGTTTATTCTTAAATTCAGATTTGAAAATATTTATTGTAAATATTTATTGTAGAGATCTGTAAATAGTGTTAAAAATTTTTCATCTATAAAAATAAAATATGCTGACGACTGTTTTAGTATCATTATACCGATTAAATTGGGTGCTTTTATATTTAAATCTCTAATTTCTCTACGAAACAACAGCAACATTCAGTCGAATTGAACACTTCCTTCTTTTTTTAAGTCGGTTAAAAATAAAGCCACTTCTTTCGACGTATTTTCTTTAATTTCTTTCACAAGAAGCTGGAACTAGGCGAAGAAAAGTAGTTAGTGGTAGTAGTTTGGTAAATTAATAAAAGCTTTTAACTGTAATAAAAAATCTCCAAAATTTATCTTGACTTTTTTAACAGGCAACTGTAATCGTTTGCTCTTAAGAACAAAAATGGAGTTATCTCAAACTGATTCTTTTTGTGTTTTTAAGAAAATTTAATTACTTTAACAGTATCTTTGCACTGTAATAAAGTATCTTTAAAGTTGTAAAAATTACGCAAATTGTCCTTCTAAGCTGTTTTATTCATTTTTCAACTACTCTGCAACCTTTATTTATTTTCGTTTTAGGGAGAGCTGTATGATAAAAATTTCTTTACATCAAACATCTTATATAAAGTGTGGTGGAGTAATGCAATTTTACTTGCAGCGTTTGGTGACAGAGTTACTGCTGGTTCGACTCAAAATATTTTTGATCGGTATACATTGGAATGAAAAAAATAAATTGCTTCGTCAGTAAGTTATTTACATGGGCTATGAAAAATTCGATCATGAAATAAAATTCTTAAAAAATTAAAGAATAAAATTTAATAAAACATTGTTTTGTCTATCTTTAAAAACAAATAAATGTATGTATACTGTAAAAAAACCTTTAATGGACATATTTGGAAAGTATTAACACTTCTCATGATGGTAACTCAAATGAAAATTTAAAAACATACATTCTGCAGTTTGACAAATTCAATATTAAGTTTGAAATGATTTACCAAAAAAAAATTGATTTTGGTACAAAATTTCATTTAAAATCCCTTGTGTAAAATCAGTCATGCATAAATTGTTTCAAACTTGAAATTCTAAAAAAAAAATTTTATTGAGTATAAAGAACCTGTTGGGGTTGTTTTGACATAATTTTCTTTATTTTGTACATCAAAGTGTAAAGAAATAATTGTTGGGAAATTTTTTTACATATTAATAATTTATTTAAAATTAAAATACCGCCAGAAGTATGAAATGGTAAATTTAAGTAAATGTTTATGGAAAATATTAACACATCTGTTAGAATTTTCTCAGTTTTTTATATCCCTTTTTCTTGTTTTTTTTTCTTTTTGTTGTTTGTTAAATCAAAAAGAACCCTTAAGCTAATTTTGTTTAAATTTTTTTATCTTCACTGAAAGAATTCTCTAGATAATTGAGAGTCATAATTTCATAACACCACGGGATATCTCTAATTTAAATTTCTTTTTAAAATCATTTATTTATAAATGTCTTGGTTATCCCGAAGGCCTTCAGAATCATTTTTTGATACTGCAGGCTTTTTTTTTAGAAAATTTGGTTAACATATTTGTTCTATAAAAAAGAGAATATAGAAGATATTGCAGTATTTATGGCATTGGTTAGCGAAAACTTTATGTCATATGATGACATAAAATGATAGTGTTAAAATGCAAAAAAGATTGATAAAACGATTTGCCGCCTCATAGTACCTAACAGTTTTCAAATATTAAATAAATTTAATTTTCTTCAAACCTTGTATATTATATTTTTAAAATCACTATTTATATTTAATATCTTTTATGAGAAATTTTACAACGTCTTACTCGGTTGCCAAACTCAGTCCCACTCTTTTAATTTCATAAACCACTTTAGTATCTTCCACTCATATAAAATTTAAAATATATTAACTGCAGCTATATTTTTAATATTAATCTTCCAGGATGAAAATATTCATACTTGTTAAAAGTGAACAAATTGTATTTTATTACTTGTTTCTCTTTTTTTTATTTTTTATTTTTTTGTATTCTCCAGTAATCAACTGCAGCAACACAATTGTAAACAGATCCACTGCCACCATCTTACAATGAAAATGCAGTTGTCATAAGTAGTTTTTTATTTAAATTAAAATGTGTTGGTTCTTTGAGTGAATGAAAAATATGTAATAAAATCATAAAAATGAAATACTTATTTAAAGGTATAAAAAAAAAGCCAGGACAGTAGTGCACAAGTAAAAAAAATAATAATTTTTATTCACATTTCTTAAGTAGTCCTACACTGGAGTTAACGTAGAACGGAAAAAGGAGGTAATTTTTTGTTGAGTGTTAAATAAAAAGCAATAATAAAAGCACAATATAAGAAGTAATAAATAAAGTTGTGTAAGTTGCCTTACTAATATTAGAAGTGCGAAAATTTATTTGTTAAGGTAATTGTTAGTCTATTAAAATAAAATCCGAACAAATTATTTCCGGTAATCGATCGGCTATAATTTTTATTTATTTATTTTTTTTTTTTTTTAACTTTCACCAAATATGTTTAACCTTAGCTAACACTTTCGATCAGATGATTAGATTCTCTTAAGCGTCTGATTTTCCCAGGCCATAACTTCTGAAATTTGTTGTCGACAGTTAATAATTTACTACCTCCCGAAAGCGCTCTTTCTTCAGCACAATATAAGAAGTAACAAATAAAGTTGTGTAAGTTGCCTTACTAATATTAGAAGTGCGAAAATTTATTTGTTAAGGTAATTGTTAGTCTATTAAAACAAAATCCGAACAAATTATTTCCGGTAATCGATCGGCTATAATTTTTATTTATTTTTTTTTAAACTTTCACTAAATATGTTAAACTTAAGCTAACACTTTCGATCAGATGATTGAATTCACTTAAACGTCTGATTTTCTCAGGACAAAGCTTTTCAAATTTGTTGTCGGCAATTAAAAATTTACTACCTTCGGAAAGCGCTCTTTCTTAAGACGAGTACCTTTTTCAGAAAAACAAAAAAAATTACATATTTTATTTTTTAATTTTTATATTTTTTTCCTATTGGTAGAAATATAATATAACTTTTTATTAATTGCTAGTGAATAATGGGCAGTTAAGTTATTTAAAATAAAGCGGAATTCGCAGGGATAGTCCTATTGGGAGCAGCCAATGACGTGTGTTCAAGCTGCTGTAGTCAAAGTGGTAAACACGCTGACTACAAACCTGGTTGTTTCAGGGTTCAAATCCTGTGGCAATCAAAATACAAAAAAAATGTTTTTTTCTGTTTAATGGTATAAATACATATTTAGAACGAACAAAAAACGTGCAGTCTCCTTCGTCGGTACTTTCTCATAGCATATTCGCCGGCGAAATAAAATAAATAACTCTCTCTCTCTCTCTCTCCTTTCACCACCTGTCTTATCTCTCATCTATCCCTTTCCTAAAGAATGTAGCACGGTTACGAAAAATAACTAAATAGGTTTAAATGCCTGAAGTGCTACTTCTCTTTAAAAAAAAAAAAAAAAAAAAAAAAATTAAAAATGTTCAAAACTGTGAAGTATTACAAAAAAAAAGTTTTTCATACCTTTTAACTCAGAAGGGAAATGATAAATCTTGAAAATGCGTTGAAGTCTGCTCTTTCAGCACTAAAAATTAAGCTTCAAGTTGGTATTCAAGGAAGTTGGAGGTATTTGAAATTGAAAAAAATTATGTTAAATAATGGAAGCAAAGGAATTTGATTAAAATTTTCTATAGAGCACATGACATGGGACACCAAATAAGACGTCATGATAATAGTTGGCTTACTGTGGTTTTTAGTGATTAAGAGAAACTTGACTTTGTTGGTCTAGATGGCTGCAATTATTATTCTACAATGCGAAAAAAGAGGAACAATTTTTGAATCGCCAACATAGCAGAGAAATTTAAGATATGATTTGACATTCTATAACGTTTTATAATGCAAAAGATTCAGAATTTATTCAGTAATATATTTTAAGAATGCATAGCCTACATAGGCTCTTTGTACTTCAATTCTTATAAGTTTTCTTACCGGCATCGTAAATTAAATTTTTTTTATTTGATGCTGATGATTCATCTTAAAATTTAAATTAAATGGCTGCATTAATTATTGGTAATTAACCAGTTGTTTTTACTTTTCAGTCCTTACCATCCTTTAAGTATTTTAAAAACAAAAAGATGCATTTACATTTTTTCTTCTATACATATAATAAAACAGTAGCGGAGTCATTTCTGGACATAAACAATTTTTTTTTAATTTTTATCTTGTTGTAGATCGTAATCGATATGGAATACAAAATTCCTATTTTTGGAAATTTTTTATATCTGTTTGTCTATGCATCACGTAAAGACTGCTGGATAGATTTGAATAAAATTTTGTGTAGAGGTCCCTGAGAATCTTGGTTTAAATACAGAATATTTTTGTTTCGGTAAAATAATTAATTTCGTAGAGAAAATAAAAATACAAATGTAAAGACACCAAATTTTATTAATATAATGGCACATAAAGAGTTGTCAGTGCATTTTATTTTTATAGATGGAAAAATTTTAAATCTGTTTACAGATCTCAACAACAAGTGCTTAAAAATACATTTTTCTAAATTAGAATTCTAAAAAAATTATAAATGACACCTGGATGAAATCGCGGGCACTTCTAGTGTTTAAAAAAAAACCTCTTCCAATATGAAACTTTATTATTTGAAATCTTTTTTTATATTATATCATTATATATTATATCTCATGAAATACTAATAAGAATATTATGAAATATTTATTTTTGAAGAAATCAAGCACGATTATATGAAATTAAATTTTAAATTTAGCAGCCATTTGTTCAAGAACATGTGCCTATTCCGACACCTGGTAACATTTTCTCACACTGAGTTGACAGTTTTTGTCAAAAAAAAAAAATCTACTTCAAAAAAAAAAGACGCGCAAATGACCATAGAATATGAAATAAAAACTTATCTGTCTATAACAATTTTAAAAACAAGTCCATATATAGCAAATTGCAATACCTATTGGGACCCCCTTTTAATTCTTATTTTACATATGAAGCCTCGTTGTTATAGCAAACATAAAAATAAAAACACATCTGTGCAAATTTTTTTGCAAAAAGCTCGGAAGGTGACCTGTGCACTCTATCTCTGCCAGAGAGCTCTAGAACCAAGATGGGGGCTTAAGCATCGGATCACCTCCTGGCTCTATAAGGCAGTTATCGAGCCGAATATTCTCTATGGTGCTGTTTTTTGGTGGCCCGCTCTCGAGAAAACGGCCAACCAAATGCCTCTTGATAAAGTCAGAAAAACAGCCGCTATTTTGATTACTGGGTCTCTCCGAACTACTTCGTCAAAGGCTCTGTATGCCCTTCTCTACTGGCTATCTGCCAAACTCCTGGTATTGCAACGGGCCAAATGCTGTGCAGCCAGACTTAATGCCCCCTCACGCTGGCTTAGGCCGGACATGGGGCACTCTAAGATTATCATTCAGGATGTGCCCATGCCATCAATGGTGGACTATATCTCTTCTACTCCTGCTCTGGACCACGGGTTTCAGATCCATATTCCGAGTAGGAAGAAATGGGTCTGTAACAAAGTGGTAGTGAGTAATACTGTCGACATCTAACTGGACGACAGAGTCGGTTGCGGAATCTTCTCCAATAAACTTGGACTGAGACTCTCTTTTAGACTCCCTGACTACTGCAGCGTCTTTCAAGCCGAGGTAATGGCCATTCTGAAAACATCCGAAATTGTGCTTAGGGACGAACTTTTTGGCCTTGCCATTCGGATATTTTCGGACAGTAAGGCGGCAATCAGGGCGCTTGCTGGTGCATACTGTACATCTAAGCTAGTCCTGAGATGTCGCTCATTACTAAACACACCATCGAAACGATCACAGATTGATCTGTTTTGGGTCCCTGGTCACAGGGATATCTGTGGAAACTGTAAAGCCGATGATCTCGCCAAACGGGTCACATTGCTTCTTAGCGTCTCCTCGCTACCAGACGTTGAAATTCCTCTGGCAACGGTAAAAATGGCCATAAAGAACCACAACCTCAATTTGGCTCGCAGATTATGGATAGAGGAAAGTTCCTGTTGAGTCTCCAGACAACTGTGGACTACATTGAAACTCAAGAGGACCAGGCAGCTGTTTGGACTGGACAGGAAATCCATAAGTGTCACAGTCTGCTGAAAGACTTGGCCTGCCCTTTAATGATTTCTGTCACAGCTGTGGCTCGGAGGATAAGGAATAGACCGTACTACACACCCTGTACCATTGCCTATCCCTGGCTCGAAGAAGATTAAGAATTCTGGGCTCTGCTTTCTTCGAAACTCTTACGGAGCTATCATCTCACTCTATAGGGGACATATTGAAATTCATCCTGGAATCTTCATAGTTCTCAGCTGGGTAAGGGGAGTCGCACCGTCTTCCTTGTGGTGTCACAACGGGCCATTCGATTGTGCTCTAGTGAGCTTCGTCGTAAGAGGCTGCCACTACTAACTAACTAACTAATCGTGAAGATTATACTTCACACTTTCTTTAAATATCAAGTGTTTACAATGCTTAAAAAAGGTCATATACATTTAATAACATCACCAATGGCGACACCCTTTAATTTCCATGTTTGTGCTCTCTGCTGCAGAAGGACAAACGTACAGATTCTGTGTTACTCTCAACTGTTTATAGATAAGGGTTCAAAAGATAAAGCCATTTAAATAAAATTTAATCACCTATGGGGACACCCTTTAATACCTAGTATTACTTTATATAAGTGTGAGCAACAACTTTTTAATTTATTATATGGTTGCCCCTCATAGGTCAATAGACATGTAAAAATTGTGTTTGTTGATTGGGGCACCCTTTAATTTTTAATTTAATGTATACTTTTTTTAAATGAGATCAACCTGTTAGTTTCGCATTACAATTTAAAAAAATTACAAAATCTGTTCGAAATGATAGAGTTCTGAGGGCATAAATAAAAAATAAACAGAAAAATTTATAACCTTCTGCCTTTTTGAAGTCGGTTAGAAATATCCTTTGATTTAAAAATTAATTTTGAACTACACTACAATTCTTTTATTATAAAGAAAGAACACTTTTTGAGAGAAGGATTAGTGAGCACTTTTGCTTTTAATAATTTATTACCAATTTTGCGCAAGAAGGCATTTAATGCCATTAATTTCGAAAATTTATTTACGTTGTGTGGTTTTGTGATGCTCAAATAGAAAGTTCAAACAGAAACTTAAATCTAGACAGGTGTCATAGAACGTAAACGTGTTTTAACTAATTTAATTTACCCTTCGAGAATCAGTAAACACAAGAGTAGGTTATTGTCTATCAAAAAGAACATACTCTTTTTGTCTGGAATTTTCTATCACACATTTGTGGTATTCATCCTCTGTTTTCCTTTTTTATAAATATTTAATGCACTTTTTTATCATAAGTAAGTTGGTGTTTAATTTTCGTTGTTCCTGTTTTACAAACTAAACAATGCAAAAAGTATAAATTGTAATTCACCCCAATACAACAAAAAACACAACAAGAATTATAAAAGCAGCAACTAAATTATGGTTTCTGTAAGAAAAGAAAAACGTGTCAGTTTGTATATCAGTGCGTGCGTGACTATGTGCACAATCTTGAGATATATCCCGCGTCCTGTGCATGTTAAATTACGCAATGTGGTAAGCCCTGCAATTTAAGCTACGAAATATATTAATAGTTTTTAAAAGCTCTGCTGTGGCAACTAAAGGTAACATTGAAATTGTAACGCTTGTCTGCACAAGATTTCGTCTGCTACGTTTACTTATTCATGGTTTTCTTTAATTTTTCGCACATATATATTTTTTTTTCTACTTATTTGCCTGGCTCAAACATCTCCTGAGATTTGTAATGCTTCATGTGAAAGTATAACAAGAAAAAAAGTATTTTTATAACAACAAAAATTGCATGAAATGCCTTCATTTTTGTGATTTTTAATTCCGTCTTTGTAAACCGCACATTGGAGTAATTTCCAAACGAATGAGTGCAAGTGTGTGTGTGTGTGAATTGCGTAGTTATTTTTAGTTAACTCGTGCATAACGTGCAATTTTCTGGAGTATATTTATTTCCGTAATTTGTTGTTTTTTTGATTTCTTTTTTTTTCATCTTGCAACTAGAAGTTTCGTAGATTTTAATAATTTTTTGTAAAAAAAAGGAAAAACTGTAAAATAAACTGTAAAATTTAAAAACAGGTTTTATAGAAAAGAAAACGAAACCATAGAAATAAATACAGTAATAACAATTGACAACAGACATTTTAGGAAAAAGTCCAGGAAAATAAAAATCAAGGGCGCTTATAAATTCAATTTACTCTTATAGAAACTGTTTTTGTAAAGATATCATGAATGCAATATAAAACATGTTCACAGAAAAATATTTTGTCTCATTTTTTATTGTTGAGCATGTTGTCATTTTATTTAACAATTAATAATGATTTTCTTTATTATATGTTTGCACTGGACAGAGTTCCAGAAATAGTTCTCTCAAATATACGTTTTTAAAACCTTCGTAGTTGAGCTTATTAAGGTTAATAAAATAGAAAACAAGTTCAAGACGTTTTTATTGACATGTTTTAATTTTATTTTCTTAAGAAGAAATTTATTCTTTAAATGTTTACTGTATTCTACTTCAACAGGCTTCTGGAAGATTAGAACTCACTGCATGTCAGTTTGCAGCACCGTTAGTAGAAAACAAATTCTAAATACGTTTTCTCTAAGAGACGACTGAAGCTCATGTGGTTTACCTTGCTGTTTAACTTACGATTTTTTTAAATATAATTGTCCAACAAATTTAGAGAAAACAACACGTTTAAGCGACAATTAGGCTTAAAAAATGCTGTACGTATTGATTTTCATATAATGAAAATTACGCTGTTGTTACTTTTCATCTGACTGAAGATTGGATCATGATTTCTTTGTTTTTCCTACAAATACAGCCTCCTCTCATCTGCTTTTATAATATACAGACGCTCTCATTAATTTTACACTGTGGACACACCAAAAATTATTTTACGATAATAATTTTCTTGTTTTATTGCAAGTGCTCCTTAATCATTTGAGCTGCTCTTCTTCCTTTTTCGACACCAACGCGGCTGCCTTATCTTTTCCTTTAATTTTTTTCAAGAACACCACACTTTGTTAGTGGTGTATCTTCTTATTCAGTTTTATTTATCATACTCATACGGACAAAAAAATTTCTTTCTTCACGTTGCGACAAATTTTTTTCTGGAGCTATAATCTACTGCCAATTATTTTTTTCAATCGAAACTTCTGCTAAGAAACATATTGTTTGTTTTTGAGCCTGCTTAGTTTTTTTTACGTAGATAAAACGTTTTGTTTAATCAAATTCACTGGACTTTAGATATTAAATACAAAAGGGCGAACATTAGCGAAAGTTGTTTAGGACTATAACTTCCACACTGTTTACGGAACAAAATTAAAAAAAATATTAAAATAAACAAAAATGTTTAAAAAAGTATATTAGGAAACATAAACCATCTATTAATCTCTTGTTATCTCCTCATTTTCTTATCATTTAATAATGTAGAAAAGACTCTAAACTATTAAGAAACAAGATGTTGGTAGCACTGAACTGAAAATTAAAAAATTAAATATTTTTGGGTGGTAATTTAACACAATAATATTAAAACCTATCAATTTAATAACCATAAATAAAAGTTTAAAAAATTAATTACTGTAAAAAAACTCACATTATATTATGACTTTACACTAAATGAAACGCCTTCAAGTTTTTTAAAATTTCCCCAACAATTTCCAAAACAAATTTAACAACTTTTAAAAGTTTTACACCAAAAACCTTTTAAAGCATTTTCGTGATAAACTTATAAATTATTTTGCCCTCTAAACTAAATAAAAACGAGAAAAAAAACTACTAAAAAACCAGTTTATTTTATTTAAGTTAACAAATTAAACCGCTGATATATCCAGGCATTTTAAGAAATTGCTGATACGTAACAACCAATTGAAAAAATAAATAATAAAAACATATAAAATTTGTTACTTAATTAAAACTGTTTTTAAACTTTGCAGACATCAAAATAAATCAAAAGTTCTTCAATATTAATTTTAAAAAAGAAAACTACTTTAACACAAATAAAACTTACCATCCCCCGATTCATTTCCCTCCTTTCAGCCATCAAGAAACAACGAAATTATTTTCTTTGCAACATTTCAACAAACAATAAAAACTTATGGAAAAAGTAATAAATTATATTCTTCTATTCGTTTACAAACATACAATGACAGTCGTATTTATTCACATTGCAATTTGATATTTAAAAATTTTCTGGGTTTGAGAATGTTAAAATTTAATTCGGTTTGAAGTAGAACGTTCGCCGATAATAGAATTTATTTTCGAAAATTATTCCCATTTTCTTTTAAAATTTTGCTATGTTTTTATTTAAAACAAGTATTCCTTGAATAAGGAAAAATAAATAGCAAAAAATTTGTGATAACGAATAGAAAAACTAATGCTGATTAATGGCTTGGAAAAAAATATTTACCAAATAAAAATATTTATAAATCAAATGACCTTTTAATGTTAAAAGTTAAGTAGCATAATTGTTAACATGTAATAAATTTTTAGAAAATATAAAGTGGAATTAGCTGAGAAGTAATATTTTGAAATTAAATAAGTGTTCCTTTGAAATCCGGATACAAAGATTTTTTGTTGCAACGCTTTAAGAGTGAATAATAAAAGAATTTTTTTTCATTTTAAAAGAAATGGATGGAGATATAATAAAAATATGATCTAAAAATTAATTTCAAACCTGCCATTCTCAGATTTTAATCTCTAAGAAATACAACATTATCACCTTCTAAAATATTTTATTTGTTTAAAGTGTAAGCTTAAGAATCATTTGTTTATACCAAAAATATGGTGAAATATATATCTTTTAGCTCTTTCAGGAAAGACGACACACTACGGAAACATATTTTTGTTTTCCTGTAAGTACTAAGATCTGATAGCCAATGTGTTAAATAACTTTAGATCTCAGATATCAAGTTTTATACCTATCTCAAATACAGATCTATCTAAAACAGTTTTCAAATTGATATATTTCTGCATAGTGTTTTTAAGTTTTTGTGATCAAAATTTTGTGTTTTATAAAAACAATTATTTTAGATTCAATTTTAATCAGTAATTAAATGATTTCATTAAAAATTCCTTAATATAAGTAAAACAATTATAATTAAAATAAAATCATTATCATTAAATGGATGTTAAATTTCTTTCATTTTCATTATTTCAAACAATGCCAATGAAATTTCAATGGTAATGAAAATATCCCAAGTATAGTTTACGAACATTTTTTCTTAACTTATATTATTATTGAGTGTTTTTCCAAATTTATTTAACTAGCAAAAGGTATTCAGATCTTAAAAATATTGTGATGTTATAAAAAATCCTAAATGATTCGTTTGATACTAAATTGAAAGTAAGTTTCCTTAAATCCTAGGCTAAGAAATGTTATAAAAAAATGGGAACTATTTAAAAGCTACTTGGAATTGGACAACAAACATAAGCATGGAAAAGCAGATTTCAAGTAAAAACCAGTAAAAAAATTTTTTTTTTGATAACGTGTTTCGTATGAGGCAAAGGCGAAATAATACAATTTTATTCTCTTCGTATTCTACTTAATTTATAAGCAATAGGTCTTTTGTTTAATATATTTTTAATACTTCGCTACTCTATTTTGTAGCATCTTTAAGAAAACAAATATTTATTAAAACAGTATAAAGCAACAACAAAACATGAAAAAAATTTTTTTTTCAAACTATACTTTATTACAAATATCGTTATCATTTCCGCTACAAGAAATTTTATAGACTAAATTTGACAATTCTAGATTAGGTACTTTATCTTTAGTTTTATTAAATAAATAAATGCTATATTTATTGCAGTCAAAAATTTTTGATTTCTCTAACCTTTCTGATATTCCTGTTACATATTTTAAAGACTTATAAATCATTGGCTCAAACATATTTCTTGTATTTATATTATTCCTATTTTTATATTGTCTTATTAATCTATTTATAGAAAATATGAAAATTATTATCATTTAATACATTTTTAATTTTCTCCTTATTTTTTTTTTTATGAAACTCATGTCACTTATCGTAAGTATACTTTCTATTAAATTTTTAGCTGCATTTATTATAATTCGTTTACTGTGTTTAGAATAAAAGTTAATGATTTTTCCAGAAGCTATTGGTTTTTGGTACCAATCTATTAATAAATTATTTCCACTCCTAATGAGTAAAGTATCTAAATATGGAAGTTTTGAATCACATTCTGTCTCTATTGTAAACCTAATACAAGGATTAAAACCAATAAAAGTTTTAAGTAAATTATTAATGCCATATTACACAAAATAAATCGTCAACATATTTGGTCAATATTATTGGTTTAATATCAAGTTTATCAATACATGTGTCTAATAGCTTCTCCATAACAATATCAGCCACAATTATTAAGCAAACATAACCCTTGTTAAATTTTGGTTAGCAAAATTAAAGCGATTATTTAAAAAATTTTCTGAAATTGTCTCTTTTTAACAACTAGTTCACTTTAGCCGCAGTTATTTGTATTAACTATTTGACCCAAAAACACTTGAACATGTAATTAATTAAGTTTTCAGCAATTTTTACTGCAAATGGTAACTCCGATATTAAGTTAACGTTACCTATTATGGTTTCGGTTATTAAAAATGAAGCGAGTCGTTATTGTGATAACGCATTACAAAAATGGTAAACTGTAAACTCAGAGCGAAAAGATTTGCCCCAACTTGTTAGTATATCTGCACCGATTTTAGTTAAATTAAATATAGCTCAAAAAATAAGAAACATTGCAACATACGAGGGAACATTAGGTGGAATATCTTCACGTTCAAAAAAATCGAAAAAACTTGTGAAAAAAAAAATATAAATTTTCTCTTTCTATTATTTTTTGTCCCAGGTGAAATTGAATATTATTTCTTATAACGTCTAATTAAATTAAACCTAATTTAAAATTAATATTTAAAATTAATTAAATAAAAATTTAATAACATATTTACATTTTTATTTTATCTAAGAAAATTTCTTTATTAACAAAACTAAATTTCTAAAAAATTAATTTTATTACGAAAACCAACTAATACAATTAACAAAAAGTTTTTCAGTTTAATAAAAACATACCTTTCTTTACCACGTATTTTAGTAATTTTTCGGTTCTGTGTAGGAATAAAAATATCACAGATTATTTTTTTTATTAGAAAAATATAATAAAAATAAAAAAAAGAAATCACAGTCCTAAATAAAACTTGTTAAAAAAATAAAAAATATAAGATACTATTTGAAGATAATAATATTTTTTTAAACATATTGTGATCATATTATACTAAAATATGTTTGCTTGAACATGATTATTTTATACCCAATAGTTTTATTATTATAATAATATATTAAAAGACTATTGAATTTGTTTCTGAAAAAATTTAATTATATTTAATATTATAATGGTTTCTTATTTTCCATTACAACAAAACTTCTCCAATCAAATATTTTATAAGTTGCCTTGCATTAAGAACAAAAGATTACTCACTTTATGGTATGATATTTGAAAGTCATCACGCTAACTAAACTATCAAATATCAATTGAAACAATAGATAATAAAACGAAAATAACAGACAATAAGCAATTGTCAATAATGACTTTCCAATAAAACCACAATGTGACTACGAAACGATAAATGTAAAGTGAACAAGATTGTATGTTTTTTGTCCATAACAAAATGAAAGTAGACACTAACTCATGGTCAATTTCAAATAACTGATATTAAATACCCAGAGGCCAAAGTGTTGAATTGAACATTTATTTAAAAACAGGAAAAAACGTGAAGCGTCTAAACGTCTTAACAATTATTCCGATAGTATTTGTGCACACAATAAACACACACACATTTTAATTTATGAACAAGAACATTTTCAAGTAAATGATGAGGTACACAAAAGACATAAAACTATCAGCAGCAAATATTGTCAAATATTATTTACACGATTTAGCTTTGGGTTACAGACAAGCCATTTGGAATCGGTGTTGCGATGTACGTTAAACTTTAAAAGCACCACGGAAAAAAACACTAAATTATTAATAAAGCACCTTTATATGATAGACAACACCAGCACAGAAGTTGTAGAAGTTTGTAAAAAAGCAATAGAAATAAATCTAATGAAATATGAATGATTGTCGTTCGTGTAGAGTTTAACACAAACAAAATGGTCAGAGCGAAAATTTCTATATAAAAATATGACAGCAAGAAATGATTGCTTTTTTATTGAATCAAGGAATTTCAGGTATAATTTCGAAAGAAATTTGTTTTGAAAATGAAGTGGGCAATATGTGGCACAATTTGCTGATACAATAAAAAAAGATTATTTAGCTTTTTAAAAAAATACACAGTTATACAAATTTATCGTTTTGATAGAAGTTTTTATTTTGAATACTGATTTTATATAATTTTGGTATGCAGATTTCATATAACTCATACAATTATTTGTATCACGAAAAGTTTTTTTGAAAATAATTAAGGAAAATTAGGAAGAGTGCTATATTCGGCTATGCTGAATATTATATACCCTTCACCAAAAAGTATATTTCCAACATAAAGTCTTTCTGTTCTAAAAATCATCCAAAATTGCAAGTTCTTTGTAGTGTTAGTACACAGTAAGGGCTTAGTACTTGGTAAAGAAGGACATTGACCGATCACTGAAGGACATTGACCGATCTGGCAGATTGTTTATAGCAAAATTTTCGAAACTATGTCTGATCGATTGATGTATTTTATCGCTTTTTCATTTTTTAATGCATTGGTGAAGCATCTCTTCATGTTCTTCGCAAAGTGCTGCACTGACTCTAATGCTCTGCTGAGAAACTTAATATTAAACAATGTTTCCAAATCACATTTAATTTTGTAATAATCAATTCATTTAAAATTCAAACCTTACATAAAACGAACATTCTCATGTTATACATGTGCAAATTTAAGAAATAAAACTTTTAAACTATGGAGCGCTATAAAAAAGAATGTGATAAAGCAAATTTATGACTTTTTTTATTAAGAACAGAAATTAGCAAACAGCTATTATACATCCAGATCACCTGTGTTATAAAAAAATGAAATAGTATACATTTTAAATATGAATGTAAACGTTAAATAGAAGGCATTGAACTTAATTAAAATTATAAAAAAGCATGAACTTCAACTTTTAAATCACAGCCTCCTTAAATAAAAAGTTATTTTACGAGAAGCAAATCTGTTTAAACCAACTTTAACAAGTAAGAATTAACCTTATATAGCCTTCATTATATATGTAAATCTAGTTTAGTGAAGTAGCTCTTATCAACAAATATTGGGGTGACAGAAAATTAAAAAATTAAGTACGATATATAATTTAACATAAACATGTCAACGGCTGTTAAATGATTAAGCATTTTTTAAAAATTTTGGTATTTCCTAAAAGATCTCATCAAAAGCTTTTAAGTGATACCCATGTTGACCATTTTAACAATCGAGATTTTCATGAAAATTTTAGATATGAATACTCCTCGTATTCTTATTTACAAAATTAGTTGGTTAAATAGAACATGTTTACAATGTATACAACCTAATGCAGATAGATACGAAAAATGCTAATGAAGGATGTAGCGATCCAGAAAATGTTGCCCTTTATTCTCCTAGTGTCTAATATTTCTTGTTGTCTTTGAGAAATGCCCGCATACATTTGTAAATAATATTTCTTTCTAAAAAATGTTTAGAAATTAAAAAATCAACCTTAATCAAAAAAGGTAAAATTCTATTTCATTTACAATTTTAGAGGCCCATCACTCGAAAAATAAGGCCGAGCACCAATTTTTTAACTTGATATTTTTTTTTTTTTTAATCTCTATCGCTCCATATCTTTGTTTTTTCGATTGAAGTTATTTCATGTTCAAAATGATATGGAAAGTTTAGAGGCAGGGGTAAATTTTAGCACACTTCTTTGAAACCCATAGATCAATCTTGCTGATTTTCAGTAGCACCTCTTTCGAAACTGTGTTTGATCGCTTGGTGTATTTTAATTTCCTCTGCTCAAAGTTAATTTCAACACTAACACGAATAGACAGACGGATCGGTTAATCGACTTCGCTATGCATAAGAACTCAAAATATAAATATAAACATTTTGCATTTGGCAATAGATATTGCAGAAATTACAAACGGAATGACAAACTTTTTATGGTGAAGTGCATAAAAAAGTACTTGCAAGTCGATCTATAATTTTAAGGCTGCTGCAATAATATACGTATGATTTATATTAAATAAAAATGTGTCTTACACGCTAAGGTGTTCTTTAGTATTGATCAGAGATGTAAAGAGCACAAGTGTATCAATTATTTAATATTCAGTTCAAATATTAGAAAAAACTAACTCAAAAATTAAAAAAAAATCTTATTAAATAATCTTAGTTATTTTTTTTTTTTTAATTAAAATTTAATTTTTACGATTTGTTCAGCTCTGCTTCCTAAAGAGCTTAAGTATTTCTACATTAACTTCATCAAAAAGTTAAATTAAATATCAACTACTTACAAATACAACTCAGCTTGGTTAACTTTTATACATTTTAAAATATTTATGATGGAAAATGGCTGCATGATGATGACTATGATGGTTTTTAACATTTTATGCCACCTATTAAATGACCATTAAAATTGAAGGATATGAGAATATCAAGTCATGAAATTGATATTCTTTGTTTAACTTGTCATCATACCGTCTGCATTTTCGTTTATAACCGTATGACAAATAAAAAATACACATACTCGAGCATGAACACACGCAAATACAATTACATGAGGATATTTAAACTGAACATTAAATAAAAATTCCTCGTTAAAAAAGAAATACATATGTACGTAAAGCGTTGTGCTTTTCTCGGTATTTTTGTACAAGTCAATAACGAAACAAATAAATAAAGAAGGTTTAATGAAAAAAAGGTGTTGTAAGTAATGTTTAAAATTGGTATTTACTGTCTGTTAGCATATATTTATTTTAACAATTATGGTCACGACATAAAATAAAATCATTTTTCCTAAGGCCATCACTTGTCAATGAAAATTCAAATGCTTACATCAATGGGTTAATATTAAGACAACATATTAAGTATGTGTGTTTATACAATCCATCATATTATAAATTCCATTTGGAAGGGGTTTTAATTCTATACTAATCATTCCAACCGTTTTTGTTTATTTCTACAAAAAATGCGTGTCCCAAAATAAACAACAAGAATTATCTAAATAGGACACATAATAAAAATTAATTTAATAAACGCAAAGACAATATTTCAACGATGTTAATTTAACTTTGGAATTTAAAGTAATTTCATTCTGAAGAAAATTTTTATTTCTCGTTATCTGAAGAACCAATTTAAGGACTTCAAACTACCTTTGATCAGAATTAAGACCCGGGAAATAGCTGAGTATTATAGACATTACAAAAATCTTATAAATTATTATAACGGTAAGTGAACAGGGTGTCCTCCTAATCTGAAAAAAATTGAAATATTTTTTTATAGTTTTTTTCCTTATTGAATCGATTTTTCATTTCAGTTTTTTAGCTTCATTTTGACACTGAACAAGAAGTTTTTTATAAATATAATAATTCAAGTCAGGCTTATTATCTCTACATAGACAAGCTAACCCATGACTGACTGACAGATATATCACCATTATCTGCTCTTTAATTAAAAAAATTAAGCAGAATACTTGCTTTTAAATAGAAAGACTCTCGTGCAGTTTGTGTACTCATATGTCAACATATGGAGGATAAAATTATATTAAATAATTATATTAAAAAAAATAACACACATCATGTTTTAAAAAAATCTTAACGCGTCCTAAGCCATTCTATAATGACGTATCAAAAACTTATTCATAATGTATAATAATATAATGATTGCAGATAATTTTTTTTTTATAACTAATGACCCTTTATGAGAATTATAAGGTGTGTCCACTAAATTCTAAGAAATACAATTCTCATAGAACAAGAGCTAAATATTAAATTAATTTAAAAACAAACAAAAAATAGAAAACCGCATTTAAATATATATTAAACATTATTAAAACTAATTTAACATGCATTTTCTTGATGTTGACCAAACAATCATTTCATTTATTTTAATTCGAAGGCATAAACACAAATGCAATGTCAGACATATAATTGAGTTATAAAGACAACCTCATGTTTATATCCAAAATAAAATATATATATTTTTTAACAACCCTCATGAGTAGTTATAAATCCAATAAATTTTTCCAAGAATTTGTTGATGGTTGAAAATGTAATTGCCTTATTATACTTGCAATTGTAGCTGTTTTTTTTATTTTGATTTTTGTTTGTTGTATCAAGTTAACTCATGGTGAACTCTCTATTTTTTTATTAAAACGGTACAGTTTAGTATGGCTTAACATTTACAGTTACATGGTCAACTGTTGCAATCATGTAGATAAAATGTTTCGACACGCAGTTGTTTTTATTGCCTTTTGATGTAGTCGTACACTTAATTATAAATTTTATTTTATTATTGCTAAGAGATAGATATTTTTTATACGTCAGTATTTCAAACAGCACAAATTGGAAAATTTCAAGATCCTCTTAAACTAACTAGAGTATTGAAATAAACAATGTGTTTTTGATTTAGGCTACAATAAAATATTTTGTAGCAAGAATAACTATTTATGCACATATTAGCTGTAGAGAATAAGAACAATTTCCAAAGTAAAAGAAGATTTCAAATTTTTTGGATTTTTTTTTTTTTTTGTTTAAAACTCACAGAAATTTTATTCAATTTTTTCTTTTGTTATGTTACGTAAGAAGATTTTTTAATGTTCTGATTTTCCAATTAGCAAAAAATTTCAAGTTTTAAATTAAATCATATATCGATAACACATTTTTAAAAAGTGAAAAAAGGGAGCTTTAACTTTTTTTTTAACATCGAAATTTGTTATTCTTTAATTTCTATTTGATTTTTTATTCAAGATGTACCCAGGCTTTTGCTGTAAACTTTTAAAAATTAATAGCAAAAAGAGCAATTAGTATAGGGCTAATACAGCTTACAATATCTGTACTATCAAGTTAATATTATTATTGTTGTATTAAAAAATGTCTTATATAAATAGAGCTGATAAGTGAGAAACTTTCCACTATTAGCAATGATGCTGGGTGTGTGATTATTCATACAAAAATAAAAAGTCGAATAATAGCAATAATTTTGATGATTGTTTATAATCAAAGGTTTATATAAATAAAATAAATCAATTTTATTGCGTTTTAATTTAAATTATCTTACATATTTAAAGCAAATATATCTTTATTAGAACAAATCTTAATTTCAGCGAAATTTTTTTAGCTTTACTTAAATTTTTGAACCTCTATTCAGTCAAAAACTCAATATTCAGTTTTATTTAAATAAATAAATTGGGCTTTTCATAATTTCCAAAAGTGTAAAAAAACACTTAAAGAATTATCTCTTTACTTTTTTTTAGATGTAAGTTTACCTTTTTTAATGTATTGATTTTCTTACTACTCTTTGAACTTAAATTTTAGTAATTTAAAATTAAAACTTTTTTTTTGGCCATTATTATTAATCTAAATATTTCGCTACTTCTTTTTTTAGTATGATTAGGAAAGAAATAATGAAATAAATATATAAAAAAATTTTAAATAACTAAATTAAAATTAATTTAAAAAAAATATTATTTTACTTTATTATCTAACAATTTAGTAGCGAAATAAATATCTTAGAAATTTTTTATTAAAATATATATATATTTCTTAATTTTTCAACGTTTTCTAAGCTAAATTAATAGAATCAAATAAATCGGTTATAGATTTAAATAAAAATAAACTAGTTTTCAAGTTATGCGTAAAAATTTCCCATCAGAAACAACTTAATTTAGATGTAAAATAGGAATAAATGAAATAAAGGAGGAAATAAAAAATACAAAGAAATCACACGTTCTTAATACATTACTAAAAAAAACCTGGCAAATTGTAACAATAAACCCATGAAGAAATTCATGTTGTTTGTACTTTTACCAAAACTAAATGGCTCCCTTCTAATAACCATGTTGTTCATTGATATCTAAACTTTTACAAAATTTTAATCTTAAACTTTTGCTGCAATGGGATATTGAAAAATTCTCTAAATGTAAAAAGTTAATTTATGAACCTAAATACAACTTTTACAGAACAAATTAATAAGATTCTAGCTATTATGTTAATAAAGAAAGATGGGTTGAAATTCACATTATTATTAAACACAATAATACGTAAGATCACATGGTCAACTTTTGCTACTCTTTTGGGTTAATTTTAAATCCAAATTAATGTTGCTCTCGGTTTATTCCATTATTAGTCTAAAGAAAATTTTCTTTCTATATCGAAGAAAATATTTTTACAATTTTTTAGTTTATTATGTTGTTTGATTTAAATTAATTGTATGAGAGCCCTGTCATTTATATAGAAATTTTGAAACTAGAGAATAGTTATTGATATTTTGTTAGTTACGCCTAGATTGGACTTTATAGATAAGTAAGCTTAGCTATATTGAGATATTGATGCTTACTCGAAGAATTTGGTGAAGATCGTCTTCATTGAGAGAACATGATTTTCAAGCCGCGTTTTGATAGGTACTGTAGCTAAAGTATTAACCAGATAGTAACGACGCTCTTAAACAAAAGGTATGGCTACAGTATCGTATATACTGGTAGAACAAATCGGAGTAACTTAATACTTTTATGTTTTTATTAAACCAACTTATAAGTTTCAGGTAGCATATTTTAATTTTTATGGATATATTTCATCGTGTATGTATATGAGCATTCTGATATAAATTTTGTTAAAAATTGTTTTATATCTTAAAGCCATTTACAAGTTTTCAAATATGTTATTATAAGTGGTGTTGGTAATTTTTTAAATATTATTTGCTTTTGACATAAAAGTAGTTTTTTAATCTCTTTATGTTAAAATAAATTTACACCCAGAGCAAAACACGGCTGTGATATGGCCAGGATAACCATATTATATTCTCCGTTACTATGTATACTTGCAGTGAACAAATTATAGTTTTCTTAAAAAAGAATTAATTCACGATAAGCATTATTCATTAAAATTTAATTATTATATAATTACTACGCACAAAAAGTGAAACATGGTTACTTTCAACTCAAAAGAATCGAACATCAACCAAGGTTTTTAAACATTTCAAAACGAATGAAAGGTTAAGCAAAATATTTCAAATATAATTGAAAAAATTAAATTTTTACATCGAATAATTATATTTAAATTTTAAACATTATAATACTAGTACTTAACTATGTTATTATTATGCTAGACAACAATATGTTACCAAGACCAACTATTTGTTAATTAATATAACAATACAATGTTTTTCTTACAGCCATATGATACAACCAGAATATGGTGCTCTTAGATTATGGTCACTTCCACCATGATTTTTTTTTGACGTGTAAGATATTTCTTTTGCAGTATTTCAATAAAATAAAAAAAAATTTAAACACTTAAAAGCTGGTAAGATTTTATCGAAAATTCATTTTGTGTATTTTAATTTTTATTTTTAAAAAGCGAAAAAAAAGCAAATGCATTATAACTGAAGAATCTTAAATTAAAATTCTCTTCACAAAACGTTTATGCCAGCAATCAAAAATATTAATCTTAAAAAAAATATATTTCAACAAATGTATATTTCTTCAGCATAACTACTTGCATGTTCTCTTCATATACAAATATGCTTTGCTGGACTTACAATGCATTCCCAAAATAGTTGTGTGACATAAATTGGTGTTTGAATGCCACAACTGAATTGTTTTCAGAAAGATTATGTGCAATAAATTCACCCAAATGTAGTACTAAATACAGAGTGTATAAATACAGCAGAAAAGAATATAACATATTGTTACTGTTATTGTACTAATTTGATATAAATGTAGGCAATTGTTTACTTTTACAGTGAAGAGCATAAACGACATTACAACTGTACGTTAAATTTTTACTAACAATCACTTGTATTTTTCGATTTTGTTTTTTCGCCCAAGTATAATTCCATCTTCTTTTTGTTTTTTACAGTATTCCCCACTTTGTTATTATTTTTTCTCTCTATATATATAATTGTTTTTTTTTTATAATTTTACCGCATTGCATGCTTAAATGGGGCGCAAATATTTTCTACGATGTAGACATCAAATAGGCGCCTGATATTTTAAATTACAAAAATAACTACAGCAACACAAGTTACAACTTGAAATGAAATAAACATGAATAAAAACACTTGTTAGAGTTGAATACATGTTTCATTGAACTGCTATATTTTTAAATGCACTGCAAATTCCAGTTCATTTGGAAAATGAATAAAACAAAAAAAAATTTGCTCAGACTGAGCAAAGAATATTTGTGGAATAATGAAATAAAATATAGAGTACAAGAACTGTAATAATATTTTAATAAATTCTAGGAAAAATCCATCATGTTGATGTGTTGTGATTGTGGCAGTTTTAGTACAATGAGAATTAATTGGAAACAAATTAAAAGTATAGTAACATAATAACATAAAAAGACGAGTAAGGCCGTAAAAGCAATTTGGTAGAGTAGACATTCACTATTAAATTTTTATTTAAGTGCTATGTTAAAAAATATTTGGTTTATTAAAACTTCTTATCTACCTCTAATAGAAATTTCTAAAAACTGAAAATGAAATAACAACAAAAAAGAACACTTTGATAATACTGACTCAAATAAAGAAATTTTAAATAGACTAATAAAACTATATAAATTCACTGCTACAAACGTCACACAATAAATATATTAAGTTTTCTACCTTTATTTACAATTTTATTAATTTATTTATTCAATTACATATAATAAGTACCAGAGTGAGGTATTTTTTTTTCTATCTGCCCTTGACACATACAACCACAAGGCGTAGAATGAACTATTATTGGTTGGAATTTAACTTTGTTGAGGCGAATTGTACGGTGATTTTTTTTCTCACACAAAGCAGGCATGAATATGAAGAAGAAGTCAAATTGGGGACCAATATTAGCCACCAAGATCGTACGATCTAATTCATACGAAGGAAAAGGTGTGAGCAAGTATAAGACTGAAATAGCTTAACAAGGCGATTTATTAGTGAAATTCTACCACATTTATGCAAAAGCAACTTGACTGATATTTTATTTCACATTTAATCGAAACAAAATTTCTTTAGGTTGAAATAAAAATGTTTGCTTAAGAAAGAAAAAAAGCGTGGTTAAATCGAATATTCTAGGGGTCTTGAAAATAAATTAAAAAAAAAGTAATCTACCAGCAGATGCATCCATCCACAAAGAACAATAATGATCAAGCCATTAATTAAATTTTTTTTGTAATACATTTTTATTACAATTTTTTACGTCCTTCTAAGGCATTCAGAGCATTGGAATTTTAATACAGGTGGTAATTTTTTTAGATTTTCTATGTAATTAAGTAATAAAGTTTTGTTAGAGTTTAAGGAGAACTCGGGAAAGAATTGTTTTTTTTTTAATTTAAGCAACTAGTAGCTTTATTTTTGTTTTCGGAGAAAATTTAATGCTTTTTTTTGTGTCAAAAATTCAGAAATTAATTTTGATTACTAAAATCAACAAGGAATAGAAGTTAATTAATAAAAATAAGGTCACAAAGTGGAATCCAAGGCACATAATCCAGTAGAAGTAAAATTGGCACCACAATACATAAATTAATCTCTTGAGCAACGCTATATTTATAATATTTTTTTTTTTAAAAAAGTAAGATTTAAATTAAATATAATCGATTAATAAGGATTTTGTTTCTCTTATCTTATCTGCTCATAAACTTAACTAGCATATTCTTACTGCAACACCTGTAAACTTTAAAGCCACTTTAAATAATGTTTGGTTTAAAAACTAAGCAGAGAAAAGAGATTCGTTGTAAAAACAGAAGTTGTTGCCAATCGTTTTTTGTGCGTCTTAAGAATTATTTAAAATTCGGTTGAATTGACTGAATAAATATAGTATTCTTAACTAATCAAAAAAATGATTCTAGAAACAGGACAATGAATTAAATATATTACTGTGAATTAAAAAAAAATTATATCTTTATATAAAACTTTATTTAAAAGAATTTCAACAGATAAGAATATTATAAATTACATGCGAAGAAGAACTCAGCACTACTTCTTCTTTTTTCTTCCTGATTTCTTGGTATTTTAAAATTTCTGCTATTTTCCTTCTTTATGGAAGTGCTATACGTTTGTCAATGTGATCTAAAAAAACGTTTTCAAATTATTATTTGAAATGCCTTTTTTAATTTTGTTCAACCTGCTTTTTAACAAAATTGGTTAATTGTACTCCTCGTGTTTTTTTAAATATCATTTTGTGGTTTTGTTTTGTGTATTCCTTTTTTTTTTCTTTTTTAAAATTTCAAAAAAGCTTTTGTTTTCAAAAGTAACATTATCGTTTTTTGGTTCTTCAACCAACAGTTGAGTATTCGCATTAACGTGCTGAATTAATTTTGTTGCATTTCCCAATTAACAGAAATGAATATAGTAATGAAACAAATCGGTCAAGCTTTGCGACCGGCTATTAATTAGAACTATAATTCTTTTGTTTTTATATAGAAATTATGTCAAAATTATATATTATTAAGAAGAATAATAATGTTATTGGTTAAATCTTAATAATTTCAATCGTTTTTTTTTTTTCAAATCTGTTTTCTGTGTGTATAAATTTAAAAAAAAATTTTGTTGACTATATTGTCCCAAGCAATTTTGGGCCTTTCTATTAGTTATTTCAAAAAACTAAATGGCTTAAGTTTTCAACAATTCTGCTGCACTTTAGCAAAAATATCTCCTCATTTGATATGCCACAAGAAATGGTTCACATTAACAATTTTTATTTTAGTTTTTTTTTTCATTTCAAACGCATTATTTACATTTTCCAGCCTAAAAGGAAATATCCAATCATCAAAACGAAACGAATCATCAAACTGAGTGTTGCTTAAACATAACCTACGGCTTTTGGCATAGTGATTATCTCAGGATTTTATTTCTGTTATGCTATCGTTTGCAGAAGACAGTAGTTATGTTCACTCACGTGTAAATGAGTGAATTTTTTTTTGTAATGACATACAAAAATTCTAGGACTTTATTCAGTTTTGTTATTAAAGTGAAATGTTGTATTTATTTCATTATATAACAGGTTTAAATTAGTAGTACGAGAACATTTATTGCATGCCACATATTTGCGTTTGAGGCTATTATTTTTTGTTTGCTTCTTTAGCGATTGTTTGCAGTGTATATTTATTTACTCTTTTCCACGCTTATATAAATTGTACTGTATTTGCAGTACAATTTTTATTTTCTTGGATTTCAGATGCAATTAACTGTTAATGCCTTTTTCGTGATACGACGAAATACTTGCATTCATGCCAAAATCTTTTTTTATTTACACAGCAATTAGCAGACTAATTAGCGAGTTACAAAGTCATTTTTGTTATTGTAATTTTTCAGTTTTAATTAAAAATTTACTTATGTTTTATTTCAAATGAAATAATAAACAAACAAAATTGGTCTGCAGTATGATTCATAATTTAAATTTGTAAAATTAAAATTAATCTTATTTGAAAAAGAATTTTGAAGAAATAAAATACTATTTATGTTGATTTTTATAATCAGCAGCATTATTTTAGTTAATGGCGAATAATTAGAAAAAACAAAATTTGCATTTGGTAGCCATACTGAAGGTTGCTACGAAGCAAAAACATATGTACAAAGAGAACAACAAAGAAATGCTTTGAGTTGTGTGTTAACTTCATCTCACAAAATTATTGCGGTTTAGTTGATTAAATAAATAAAAATTAAATAAATGTTTACAGAATACAAAACTTTATAGGCTCTTTAAACTTGCTTTCGTCTATTAGGAAAGCGTGGAATATGTTGATGTTTGTTTTTGTGGAAAACGTCCGCATAATTTCTCTTTTGAAAATTTTTTAGAAATAAAATTAAAAAAGAATTATTTTTGTACACAAATGAAAAATTTTCTTTACTCAGTATAATACTACATCACATAATCTATTGCGACGTAAGAAAAAATTATAAAAAAGTAAATTCCATTCAAACAAACATGAACATATGTTATGATAAGCACAGATAGAAAAAATGCTTAAACTGGAGTGTTATATTTCTTCTAACTAAGCCACCGGAGTATGTAATGAAATCTTGGAGGAAAACTATTCAAAGAATTTATTTTAACAAATAGAAATTCTTTCAAAACTACGCTGAAGGCGTTTCATTTGTTTTTTATACAACCGTGTTTATAATTATCGAACAAATGAAGTCAGCTTTTTTCATAAACTAAAAAGCAGGCTGATTTTAAATTATTTTTTTATGATTTTTATTTATTTACTATTCATGTTTCAATTATTTTTTTTTTTCGCTTATAATGATAGTTTACAATCTGCTGTTTTTAGCACATCCATAGCGATTTTAACTAGCAGCTTGTTATGTAGAGAAAATCACATTTTATATGCAGAAAAACAAAGTCGATTAGTTTATATGGAAATCTTAGAGCAACCTATATAAGCTCCTCTTGTGCCTTTCCTATTTACACAGTCTTTTGTCACATAAGTACAGGTCTGCCTTTGAACGCGGAAACAATTTCAAGTAAATCCGACAAGTGTGAGTTGCATTCACACACGATGGATTTAGCCTTCCTTTTATTTTAAGCAGCCTATTATTATTTAAAAAATAAGACCGTATATTTGTAAACCACGCTACTTTTGGGACACCCTTTAATTTTTTTTTCGTTTTCCTGTTTTCCTTCTTATAGCAGACTCAGCGCTACATACTCTGTACAAATTTCAAGCGTATGCCAACAACGGCTTAAAAGATAAAGTCACAGTTCTCCAAATCGCAGTCTCTATGAAAACACCCTTTAATTATGAAAATTGCTATTCGCTTTTATATTTATTGCGGACATGTTTATACATACTCTGTGTACATTCTAAATGCCTAACATGTTTTTAAAACTAAAATCAAAAATATATATTTACTTAAAATGTTTGCTGACAGCAGTTCAAAAACAAGGCATCGTACGTGAAAATCACGTCATTATTGTGTCACCTAAGTTTAAAGTTTTTTTCTTCTGGCTGTCATAGAGTACGTAGATTTTACTGTTCCTATCATATTTTAAATATTAAATCTCATTCGCCACACCCTTTAATTTTTAGTGTTTGTTTTTAGTACTTGCTGTGGCGGACGGACAGATAATTAAAGTACATTTTTACACTTTGTGTACGGTAGTCTAAAAAACTGCTAGTCGCAACTGTAAGGCCGTATTATAAATTTTTAAATTAATTGCAACAAGTTGTTACATTTAAATATCGCGTTATCCAAAGCTTGGAATATTAACTCTAGTGGTATATTTTACATTGGAATTCTGCAGTACAAAATATCTTTTTCACAAAAATAAAGAAACTACCATTACATCTTTTCTTATTCTTTTATTTTCAAAAGTCTCTTAAGTAGTTGTAGTCATATTGTTGCATTACACACTTCATGTAGTACATTCCTTATGCCACGAATGTCTCATTCAGGATATAACACATTTCTAGGTTTTCATATTCTCTCAACTTGTTGTTCTTTTTTTTCAACATTTTTTTTTTGGCTGACATTATGGCAACCAAAAAGTGCTAATTGCTTTGTAAACATACATTACGTACATATTTCTATAAATATATTTGTGCAAAATTGTGTAACAAAGTATAGCAACTTTGCTTTCCAACTGCAATTTATTAACAAAAAGCATTTATGTATGGCGTTTTATTTGGATGAGCTGGTAGGAAAACGGACATTTTATTTTCCACCACTCAGTGTCAGTTGATGACGTTGCGAATGAATGTATGAATGTGCGAATGTGTGGCTATGTGAATTTATTTGTGTTTGTATGAATGAACAATCCGTGAAAGTGTGGTTCTTACTCTTATGACAGCACATTTCACACAACATCGTAAAACCGCCATCAGTTAAGGTAGATTTTTTTTAGTTCTGTGGTAGTTTTATCTGGCAGGCAGCCATTTCAGAATTTTGTTTTCTTTTTTCATTTTTGATAGCATATTTCATACATACATATTTCATACAAAAGTTAAGTTTTGCCACTGTGTTAAATGCTTTTACAATCATGTATGATTGTTAGTGTCGGCTCTGCCTTAAGAGATTGTAATACTTTTTCTTTTGATTTTAACAAGAAATAAAATATTAATGCTTCGAGAGAAAAACTTCTCTACTAATAGACATTAATTCAACTTAAAATAGTTTACTTAAATTAATTGGGTTGAGTCCGAAAGTTTACAAACAACTTAAAAACTAATCTAGAAATAAGCAGAGCCAGAAGTTATTTATTTATAAATTATTCTTAAAAACAATACCGATATTTATTTACTATCACCTTGTTTTTATTCTGTCAATTTTTATTAGAATATCAAAGACTTTTACAACTGTTTTCGACCTACTTTTAAATATTCCACACTCTCTTCCTATCAATGTCTAGTCATTGTGTATTTTAAATATTTAATAACAAGCAACAAAATTATGTTTAAATGTAAAAAAGAATAAAATCTTCAACTATTAAACTAATTAATCAGCCAGCAATTTACTTAAAAGTTTCTTAAAACTTTTACTTTTTATTGACGTGTCTTTTTTTCTCCAAACTGTTTTCTTTGGCCACATAGAAACCACTTAAAACTTACCACAAACAAATCAATTATTAATAATAAAAACAACCAGAAAATATAAAAAAGGCTGCAAATTTACTCGGATGAAAAGTTAAACGAAGACAAGGCACACATTCACATAAGCGATTCAAAAGGTGAAATGATAGGGTGAATTTTTGATATTTGACTTTCTAGTAGAAAAAAATATTTGCACATATTTTCCTATAATTTATGTTATACACTGATATCAATATAATTGAGATAAAAATAATAATGTCTCACATATGTGAATGACCTAAAAACACATTAATACAGCAGAAGGGATACTTAACTACCTTTATACAAAAATACGTTCATTTTCACGCCTGTTTAATGAGTTTCACCCTTAAAAGTGAATTCAAAGATCTTCTCATTTGTAAATAATATCGTCTAAAAATACATTTTTCTTATTAAAAAAATAGTTGCGTTTAACAATAATAACTGATAGTGAATAAATTGTCGCATGTTTTATTATTCTTGATGTTAAAATTGTATTCTTCATTATTTTGTAAAAGCTTTAAGATTCTTTAATAATATTTATAGTTAGAAGTTAAATAAAATGGCCTTATATCTTTTATGATTTCCAGAGATGCCCTACAACGTTTTTAAGGGTGTAAAAAATACTCCAAAAATCGAATACAATCTTATGTATGAGCCCGTGCTCTGAAGTCTATTTCCTACTTACACGTCCGCATACTGTAGACGGCAAAGAAGATAATAGGTGACATTAAGGTAACCAACCCTATCGACTCTCATAATCAACGACTCAATGTGAGTTTTTTCTCTGTTTAATCGATATGACAATGGAATGTGCTCTAATAAGATTAGAAACTCGTTACCAACTAACGGACAATTTTGCGTACAACAGGCATTTTATCATGAGTGAGGTCGACTGGGCAGTGAAGTGCATTAAACATTACAGAGACAACTAATATTTTAACTGAACAGTTCGTATGTAGAATTATCTTTCTGTGGGGGTCTTTCCTTTTAGTTTCAGTGCAGGAAAATTCATTTAGAATGTCCACAAGCACTACTGCCTCAATCCTCCTTTTCAGTTTTGCATAAAATGTTTTTGCATAAAACGTTGCTTGAGTAAAGGTTTTAAACAGTCGGACAGACAGACAGACAGATGAAAATTCCAAAAGTAGGTGTATTGTATCTACACCAACATCAAAATTTTTAAAAAATATTTCATGTACAGAAATGACACCGTTGCAGTTTTGTTATAAAAATAGACTCCTTTGTTATATTATTTTAAATCGCTTGGAAAATTTTTAATGCAATAATCAACAAACTGAGTGCCAGGAAAAATTAGACACTACATTCGGTATTAGCATTTTTTTTACATATTATTAAAGTGTACACTGTCAAACTTAAAAGCATGCACACGAACAAGTCTTTACACATTTATTTACTAAGCCATAAAAGAAACATGTAGCGATGAGAAATGTTTTTGGCAACATCTTTTGGACACATTTTCGGATACAATTATCTCTTTAATATTAATATATTAGTTTAATATCATATTAATATTAATATATTAGTCTAAGGTTATTCCCCTAACGATATTCAAGGCAGTTTAGGTAACTTTTACCTACTTGACCATAAAGTTCAATTAAAGGCAACAGATGTATTTTTAATCACTTTTTTGTGTACATTACTTGTTTGAAATGTAATCATGTATATCAAAAGGCTTACGCTGTAGGATGAAGCTGCCACATTAAATGTTTTGTATATTTAAATATGTCAATGAGAAAATGATTAACACCTGATTTTTTTTTTTTTTAATTGTCGTTTACATAGTTTTGTCATCTATAAAAAGACAACCTTAAAAAATTTAAAAGATATATTTTCTTTGCTTGCTTAACATTTTTTTTATTCTACAAAAGATGTTCTACAAATAAAAACCTGCTTTGTATTTTAGTTGTTACAAATATGTTTCGTTTCTTTTAATTAATTGGCACCTTTGAATGTATATTCCAAATTTAAGTTATAAAATCTTGCACATGCTTTATTTAATGCTCTACTTTATATTAACTTGAAGAATAACCTATTTTAACCTCGCCTACATTGATTCGTCGAATCTCTCTTCTCTTCTTATTAATCGCCGCATACAATTGTTCTGGCTTGGACCGCTCATTACTTAGCAGGGAATGAAATTTTTGTTCTTGGTATTTAAGTCCACGCGCTACAGCAGATGCTGTTTCTTTATAAAATTAAAAAATTAAACAAAACCCACTAAAAACTGATTATTTAGTAATTTACTTAAATAGTTTGTCTTGTACAATTTAAAGTTTAGTTCTAAGTCAAAAATTCCTGTCAAGTTTCTATCCAAAAAAAGTAGAATGCTTAAAAAATCACCCTTTAATCCCATACCTGCTAGAGCAATAAAACAAAACCAAAATTGTTTAAGATATAACAACAATAAAAGACTAGCCGACCACACTTTAAAATAATATCAAAAAACCCAGCAAAATATTTTTTTTAAAGAAATGAATATCTTCCTGAAACTTTAGTAAAAATAAAAGCAATTGTACTTTATTCTGTAAAATTAATTTCGCTGGTATATCATCCTTTATAGACCTACATATAAAATTTCAAATAACAGAAAAAAGTCTAAAGAAAATCCATACAAAATTTAGTTATAGCTTTCTTTTTTCCTTCGTTACATTTTATTTTCGAAAACATATTTAAGAGAAGTTTTAAAGCATATAAATCTCTAAAAGCAGACCATAAATCTTTAAATCTAGATGAACATAAACGACGAGTAGGTGATTTTTCTTTTCCTATAAGTTATTTTTTTTTTCTTTTTGCCCAAGTTCGAAATAAATAGACAAATATTTTGCAACTATAAATGTAGGTTGTAAAAATAAAAAAATTGTGTTTAAAACTTTTTATTTCGTGTCTATAAAATAAAACTAGTGTAAATGTAACATTGGCAATATGCTCAATTGAATGCGGGTTGCCAAATACTGTTGCTGTTTTTATATATTTTTTAATGTTTTAGATATTGAAAAATATTTGTTATCACAAATTTTTAAGGATATAAATTGCAAATAAAAAAATATTTTATAGGAATAAAATATTTAAGGTTAATGGAATGAAGTGAACAGTGAAGCTTGAGACAGCATTAAATTTATTGCGGTCTTTAAAAGAGAATTTTAATGCTTGCGAAAATAGATTTTTGATTTAGAAAATGTTTATTGTAAATGTCAACAGAAGTACATAAATTGAAAAATTGTGATAAAAATATTGCACATGGAATAATTTTCATTTACAATGCAATTGATGATGGTGTTTTAGGTAAATTAAAATCTTATAACCTTAGGACCTCAAAAGAATTCTTTTAATTTCCTGATTATCTCAAAAGATTCTTAATATAATATTTCATTTTTAAAAAGAAAACTTATCAGGAATCTGGAGAAAGAACTCCTTAAGTGCAAGGGAATGTAAAATTTTTTTAATTTTTATTAAGAAGTTAATAGTGATACCTCTGTTTGGCTTGTGAAAGAGAATGTCGTTGTGATTGGAAGATTTTCCAGATAGGGATGATTTTAAGTCATTAACAACAAACACTCATACAAATTATCAGGCTCCAGTATTTTTTAACTTTACGTGATTTTTTCCAAGCCTGATATGATTTTTTTTTTTTTTTTTTTTTTTTTTTGTAGCGCAAACAAGTTGGCCAGAAGGTCGGCAAGATGCCCCTCCAAGACGGAGAGCTTCAGTCGAAGTAAATGTCAGCATACGAGCACCGCCAGTAATCTGGCAACACGAACGTTTGCATCAATTTTATATTTCTGGAACTTCGTCATAACTGCATTGTTACTTTTTTTTAGTATTATTTTTTTAGTATTATTGAGTCACACCGCCAAACTGCACCAGACTACAGACTACACCAGAACGAAGCGCCTCAAACCAGGTTTTATAAATGCTGAAACTTTATTAGCCTTTTCTAGGTGCGTGAATTAAAAATTTTCCTGCAACAGAGCCACTTCAAGTAGATTACCAAGTTTATTCGTGATTTTTAATATGTTCAATAATTGTTAAAGCCTTTCTAATACGATTCCCTGTAACAAAAAATCGTAGCCGTGTATGTTTAATTCTGTAATTATTTACGATGCTTGGAACTTTTCTTATAATTTAAAGTTAAGAAAAAATTTTATGCAAAATTTAAATAGAAGAAATGTAAGCACAACATAGCGTATGATTTATATTTATATTTCACATTGCTCATACGACGAGCCGTGCAGTCAATTATTTTTTTTACAATTAATTTACATATAATTTTATTTAATTCCCTAACAAATTATTAAATATTTTTACCTGCCGATTTAAATAAAACGAACACACTTTTTTTTTCTTGCTATTGGATATCAGATCATTATTTATGTTTTACTTAGATTTTAAATCGATAGTATCATGTCGTTTCTGGTTATAAGACTATTAAGCTGTATTAATTTTAAATGAGGTCATTAATAAATAGTATCATTAAAAACAAGTGATGAAAATAAAATTAATTTTTCTTTCATTCGTATGTCAACATGCTTTTCACATGATATCAAAGTAAACTCATAATCTACTTACATCAGTAATAATGAGCTATTTTTATATTAAACGATCAAATTAATTCAAATAATTTAGTTTAAAAAAATTGACTGACTGCAGAATAATATGAAGTGTGGAGAGGATACTAAAGCTAATTAATTCATATTTAATTCCTTTCCTTGATTCCTTGATTTTTTTCTAGTACTCTTCGTATGAAGTCGAACTTCATTCTCATCACTGAATCCTACGTCAACCAACAGATACTTTAAGTAGACTAAGGATATTTTGTTATCGCGAACCCTATAATTACCAGCACAATGTTTAGACAAAGGCCATTCCTGGCATACACACTCAATACGCTACATTTCTCTGATCGTCATTATAGCACTTTCAAATGCTTGCATTCTTCACACGATGTATACTGATGTAACAATCTCTTTCTAATTTAGACTTGCCTATGTGTTATTGTCTATCTTCATTTTTGTAGATTTGCGGACTACAAAATCCATCTCTAAAATTGTATTCATAATTCTTCTTCATCGGTTTGCTCATTACATTTCATTATCCTAATAAATTTTCAAGATTGTTGGACACAACATCCATAGTTCTTTAATCATTACGACGCTTCCTGTGTCGTCTATTTTGCGGAAATACGCACTGGCCGTTTAGACTTTGTTGAACCGCAGTTTGTATTTTCTCTATAAGGACAAATGTTTTTACCTTCACTGTGAATAGTCCGCCCAATTCTTCAGCAAATTTCTTGTCCTTGGGAACTATTAATAATAATTTCTCTATCTCTAATAATGTAAGCCTTGGGAAGTTTTTTTATTTCTTTTTTATTAACATCTCACATATTCACTTTTCTTTGCTGATTTATATAGCCAGCATCACTAGTAGGCATATAACCTACTTGCGACCATTTATAATCATTAGCTCTCGCAAACAACAAATGATCGCGAAATCAGAAGAAAATACGAATAAAATTATTTTTTCTTTAATTTTAAATTATTGTTGAATGTCGTATAAACAAAACCTACTTTTAAAATATAATATTTAGTTGTTAATACAAAAAAGACTCTATCAAGAATCTAAAATTTACTAATTGAAATACATTTTGATTTCTAGATCTATTTTTCTCTAACTTCAGTTTACTATTTTTAAATTTATCGCACATTTTATTTAAAAAAAATTGAGTCTTTAAACGAAATGAGATGCTTAGTTGAGCATATTATCTTTTTGTTGCACAAAATATTTTCTTTCCAGGTTCTGTTTTTTTCATCATCTCCTTTTTTTCATTGTTGCACCAATTTACAATTGTAATATGAACACTAAGTACAAGTATTATTTTCATTCATACCAACTTGTCAACACCAAAAACACAACGAAAAATGCTTATGGCAGAAAAAAAAAGAAATTTTGTTGGCATAATGCCTTCGGAAAATAGAGAAAATGTATAAGAACCAAGAAAAAAACACAAATACCAACGAATAAGAGAAACTGCTCAAAATAACTTTATGAAATTTTTTCGTATATTTTCATAACTTTAATGCAATTTTTGCAAAAAAAATTATTTTTTAAGTGTGAAAAGAGTTAATTTTTAAGGTAGCTGCAAATGAGTTCCTATCTTAAAATCTATGATCATACTTATAAAACATCTGTATTGCTTAACTTAGAGAGGGCTTTTTATCTCCTGGGTAAATTGTGCCCCAGTTCAAAAAGTACTTTTAAAAGCCCTTTTAATTTATTTAATTTACAGAAGTGCAATATGCCCCTCTATATAAGTAAACTGAAACATTTACTAGGATAGAAGTCTACAGCGGGAATCACTGCTTCTTGATTTTATAGAGCCTTACTAGAGACAACTACAGCATGAGAAAACACCACAACCCACCAGAATAATAGCCATTGTCGATCTTGCGTGTAGGAAGTTAAGGCCTCTAAGAGCACTTTATAAAGCCGAAGACGGAAGGATATAGGCAAGCTGTGTCTGTCTTAACACTAAATATTTACTCAGCAGAATTCTTTTCTACTGCATTTTATTAAATTCTAATCTTTTAATGTCAAATGGTATTGAATAGAGAAAATAGCAAAAGTGCTCAAGTATTTTATGGTAGAGAAAATCCAATACATTTATCTATTATCTCTTTACCAACTGTCATTACATAATTTCCGATCTAAAAAAAAACATATTTATTTTTATAATTTACTTAAAAACGACACTTAAAATTAAATTAAATAAATCCTAAAAACACTAAGGCTATCAATTTGTTTGTATTTTTTATGTTTATGTCATTTCGAAACCAATTTAGAAAAGATAAAATTTTATTTGACAGGAGATGGTTCCAGATTGGCCCCAATTTAAAAAAAAAAAGACCAACCATAATACACTTGTCCAGTAAACAATAACCAACAAAATTTTAATACATCTGGTATCACTAATGTGTTTTACGACAGAAACTAAGAAAAGTTGTAAACTTAAAAATTGAAGGATGTTTCCATACGTGGCATTATGTGATTATATACCCCTGTTTTTTTAACAAAGTTAAACACAGATTGGAAATATTCAATTTTTATTTTATATTCGTTAATGCTTTCCCATCTAGCTGTTTTGAAGTAATTGTTTCTAAAAACTATAAATACAAAATTTTTCCATTCATTAAGAATTCGAAAGATTTAACCACCCCTTATTTCCCATTAATACAGCTGTGCTGATCTAATTAAGACGTCTTTTAAAATTATGGAACATTGCTGTCAGCAGAAAGTCTAAGTAGAAGCTTTGCCAACAAGTGAATATCAAGGAGCTGGTGGTTAATGAACTTATTACTTTATTCTAATATTTTATATTTGGGGATAAAAAAACTAAAATTTTCACCAATTTAAAAGTCGTCCTATAATACAGATATACTTTTTGCGTATATTTTTTCACAAATCGTGAGTGTAGATTTATAACTTCAGTTTCCACATTTAATATTCTTTTAGATAAAGCATCAGCTATTAAAGTAAACTTTTAGCTAACTAGCCAACTAAATTATTATTCTTGGTAACTTTGTACTCCTTTGTATTATATTTATATTCCTTGTGTTAGCTAGACATCATGTGGAGTTGTTTCACTATGACATTGTTTTTATTGTTAACAATTACTAACAGTGCAACAGACAATAAGAGAATATAAAATGTACAAGTTATGAAGCCAATTGTTTGTTGCCATTATTAAGTACAAGTTTCTACAACCAACAGACTTTTTAAAACCAAGAAACAAAGTATGAATCTTTGGTGTACAATAGTAATGACAATAATAGAAATATTATGTTTAGTTTTACTACTTACTACTGTTATTAAATTTTTTTACTCACTCTTACACCGCTCTAAAACGGAATGAGGAAGATGTAATTTTTCTTTTTTTAACTTGTTATTGCAGAAAAAACTTATAATGTAAAACAGAGAACACAACAATTATTGTGATAATGATAATGATCATCTGTTCGACAGTAATGATGACGTTGACACAAATTATTCTTGTCCCAGTGGAAGGAACTTTGCAGACATTTTTTGCGATATCAGCTTAAAAGCTGTTGATATAATTATGTTTTGTTTACTTTAATGAGAAGATATTCTATGTGTGTATTATAGCGTAGAAGTTGAATCGTGTTGATGTTAACGTTATAATAGTGTTGATGACATTTGAAATTATATTGTTGTGTAACTAACATCTATTATAAACACTCAGCTAAAAGAGTTTAGAATACAGAATTTTTCCATTTTAATTATTCCATACGACACCAACTCTAACAATCTAAGCTGCCATTTGTTAATTCTAGTCTAGTTAAAAGCTTTGAACGCATATTTTTCTTTTATTTTTAGTGATTCTTTGTTGGTTCCCATAAATTAATTTCAATTTGGCTTAAGTTAAAGAGGACTTAATTTTTTAAATTTTTTAAGAAATAAAAATACTATTAAAAATGTTTGTAGTGACTTTAAAAAAAAAAAAAATTCTTTAAAAATTTATATAAAATTTTTAATAACAATTTTTTTTCCTAATAAATTTGGAAATTAAGGTTGAGGTGAATTTAAGCCGGTTAAAAATTCATTTAAATATAATGCAGTTTGATAAACAATTACTTTAAAAAACTAAAAGTAAGAGTGCAATATTTCGCTATATCGAATCTTATATCTTTACATATAATAAGAAAGTGACGGGCTCATTCCTGTACATGAAATATTTTTTGAAAATTTTGATGTTGGTACAGATGTAATCAATATGAAATACAAAACACCTATTTTTGGAATTTCTGTCTGTTGGTTTGTGTTCGCATCACGTAAATATTGCCAAATGAATTTTAATAAAATTTTGTGGGAAGCTCTCTTGGAACCTTGTTTCAAATATAAAATACTTTTTATTTCATAAACACAAGTCATTTCGTAGATAAAATAGAACAGTTGTCAATACATTTTATTTCTGTGGATGAAAATAAATCTATAAAAACATATTTGGCTAAATTTTAATTTTAAGAAAAATAGAAATTATACGAGGACAAAATTTTGGGTACTGATAATTTTATATGTAACCACATGTACATTTAAATTGGTGTATTTTTTTCTATTTAATTTTTTCTGTCTAAAAAAGGCTGTTGTCCCAATAACTTTCGTTTTTTTCTGCAGGTGGTACTAAATAGTAAAGACAACCACCTAAAGAAATACACACGAAAGTTGAAAACGATATGGAAAAATTAAAGAAAGGCGTGGTAGTTTTCAATAGCCATCTTGTAAACGGTGTTATAAATGGTTGAAGAATTCACACAATTCCTGGGAATTTTCTAGCCAGTCTTGCAACCGCAACGGCAAAAGAGAAAGAGCGATCTCATAGAAACTCAAAGGGACTACTATTAGAATTTAGATTACAATTAAAAAGAGTTAAGATTGCCCTTGAAAATAATTGGCTGGTGTCTAAAGGAAATAGTAGCAGTTACTGAGTCACTTATACAAAAGTTATTACAAAAACTATAGCTATTGCCAAGCATTTTAGATATGAAAAGATACGAGTGACAGCAGTGCAACTTTTTTAAATCAAGTAATTTTTATATCAATAGTAAAACCGCCTGAGAAGTACCGGTTGATGTAAAGAAAACATATCGATTGTTGTAACACTACCAAATATTTTTAAATTTTTATAATAGAAACAAAATTAATTATATTAAAAAAATGTGTTTAGCCCCCGATTATTAAGGTTACTTTATTTCATAATCCTGGTAACCTTGACTCACAGTTTTACTGAGATTGAGTTTTTTATTTAAAAAATTTAATGCTAGTGGCCCCTTATAACTTACGTTCTAAATATATTATACTTTTAGGAATACACTGCTGGTCACATTAACTGCTGCTAACTGTTCTCCGTTAAAACAAAACCTGCAACGTTTTCTACTTTACTCACAATAATAATTTTTCAAAATTTCAAAGTAATTTTTATTCTTATGCTTAACATTGATGTTGATTCCTTTTAACGTTAACGTTTCTGTTTTCTTTTGTATTTCTTGTACTTTGTCTAAAATGAGTTAAGGTTTTATGCAAAATCTGCTTGTGTAAGAGAGGTGATGTTTATGTCTTCAACCTCTTTCAACTAAAATGCAGCAGCACTGTTATTGTATCTAGTAACGTAACAATATACTTTTTTAGTTTCTTCTCAATTTAAGATGTATTTTGTCATTTTCTAAAGTAGATAACTTAAAATTTGTAGTTGCCTCTGAACTATTAGATGGGAGCAAGAGTCTTTCAATAGTCAGTTGATAATTTGAAATAGAATAGATTAGAATAGAATGGTTTAAACAAAATTAGATAAGATTATGTTAGATTAGATAAGATTAGATTAGATTACATTTCATTAGATAAGGTTAGATTAAATAATGCTAGATTAGATTAAAAACAAACAAGCAAGTGCGAGCTGAACTTACACATGGAGGAGACGGTAATTTTAATTTTATGTTTTTATTAATTATTGATAAAAAGATAAGACAAAACATTGAAATTTTTATGATATTTACATGGTGTAAAAAATTATCTTAAAAATAATAAGGGCGTTATATTGCACTTAGATGTTAATATATTTAAAAATAACTTAAGCACATTCGAAAAGTGTTGTCCAGTATAGAGAGCAAAATTAAAAGTGGTACGACTTAATACTTTCCTTTTACAATTCGTTATATTCAAATAAAAAACATTTTTGGATGATTTTATAAAAGGTAACTTTCGACACCGGTTGTAAACGTATGATGAAAATTTATCTCTTAATTATTATCTTGCTTTGAATTTTAATTTTGGTACAGTTGCGACTACTTAAATATAAATGACGTAAATAAATATAGTTTCTTATGACCTATGTGTCAAATAAATAACATCTAAGACAAACAAAAATATATTTCTAACTGAACTATATCTTTTCTCTTTTAACGTAAGCCAGTTCCTTAGTGTTGTAACGTGAACCTTAAATATTAAAAATACACAAATTTAATCGGTTATAAAATAAAAATAAACCACAGGAATACTAAATTAAATTATTTAACTTAAAAAAACAAAATCACCGATATTGTTATATTTGCTCTTTGATATTGTAAAAATCTTCTTTTTTTAATATGTTTTTCATCTATAACTAATTTTTAAAAAATAAAATACGTTTTTTTTTTAACTTTTCAGCTCTGGCGCAGTGGTTTTCCTTATATGGACAAGCGGTCAAAAAATTTTATCTCCAAAGCTTGGATCTTTAAAATTTGTCAGTTGATAGCACGGCCAAAGAAGTTGAAGTTTTATTTTTTGGAAAAAATCTTAACAACTGTAGCCACAGAAGCCATTTGATCTTTGAAAGGTTAATTAGCTTAAAAATTTGTTTTAAGAATTTTTTAAATAATGTAATTCAATACTAAAACTCAATATGTTACTTTTATGGTAAAAATATAAATATACATCAAATATTAAGAGAACTGAAATTTCCTTGACTTTTTTTTTTGGTAAGTCTCGGGCTTCAGAAACAAATGGATCTTAACTTAAAAAGAGCCAACTAAAAGGAACTGTACTTATAGAAATGTGCGAAATCTTTCGTGTATGTTGCAATGTAGGCTGTTTTATATCCTTAGTAGTTTATTGTACGCTTGTTTGCACGTAAGAAATCTATCAAATCAGTTTGGATTTTAAACATTAAGAGATATCTATATATCAAATATCTTTGGTATCATAATTCATAAAATTTCAAAGCAAGCATAGAAAAATTCTACTTTCTACGTAAATATCTACCAATGTTTAAAATTTTATTAAAATCTGTATGGATGTAAATTAACGTTTTTTTACTTGTTTTCTTATCCAGGTCCTTGCCCGCATCCCTCTTATCTTCCCTCCTCGCCCGCTATTTAAAAGTATAAAAACCCTATTTTACCATAGCGACAAATATCTATCCGTGTTTCTAATTTCATTAAAACCGGTTTAGTCGCTTAAACGTGATTAGCCGTGAGTGGCGCACTCACCAAAAAACAAACAAACTTAGAATTTACAGCTTGGATAATTGTAGCACTTCTTTGAAAAATATCCTTATGGATTCGTGTTATTTGTGATGAAAGATCGACATTTTGAAAAAATTCTTAAAAAGGAAAAAATTACAAAACAGAAATTACAAAAAGTAAAAATTACAATTACAAAAACATGTGATTTATTATTATTTTTTTCGGATGACTATGTAAATCACATCGATATGCGAAAACATGCAAAAAAAGCTGCAGTCACATTATATCATAATTAAAAAAGGGATAAATGGCTGTATAAGAAGTTGTGGACACATGAGGGCCAAATAACTAAAAGTCTACGTGAAAAAGTGGTTTAAAAAAACGTGTGTTACGAAAAGGTAAAAAAAGATTTCTTAAGGGATTTTTTAATGCGCTCATATTTTTGCATGTTTTATTATTTTATTTGGTAAAAAATATGTTAAAATTAAATGCTTGTAGGGATTTTTGATAAATTGGAGAAAATACGGGGAAACAGCACATGATTAACATATTCATGGAACGCCCCATATCTCAATATCAAGGTTCTCTCTTCAGTGTTTTAAGAAAGGTGAGACGGCATACGTAAAAAATGTATGTTTATAATTGCAAACTTAGTATAATAGTCCGTATAAATCTCAAGTGTGTGCTTGAAAGCTAAGGCCACACACATTTAAATAACATTTCTATAGGTACACCCTTAAAGTTTAAGCTTTCGAGTTGCGTCCATAGTAATACAACCTCTTTAATAATATCAAGTGTGTAGATATTACAGAGCCAGAGATGGAGGCCAGCGATATATGGACAGTAAATTGACATCGTAGAGATAGCAATAGGTTTACGTTTTTATCTTTTGGAATTGTTTCCCTAAAATTAATTAATTAATGATTTAGACCTATTAAACTATTAATTTCGTTTTGGTTTCTTGTAAAATTTAATGTAATTACTAAAATTAATTTTATTTTATGGAATGAACTACTAATAAATATTGAAAAATTACTCCTCTGCTATATGCTGAGATATAGCACGATTTCATGAAACATGTGATTTTTTTTATACGAATCTTTTATATTATTGAATGCTTTCTGTAAACGAATAGGTTTCTAATCGAGAAACCTCATTTTACTAAAGATTTAAGTGACAATAAAAGACATCATGACGAGCTTAATTTTGAATTTGGAGATTACCCCTGAAATGAGTCACATTAAAATAAAAAATTTACGTAAGTAGTGTGGGTTTTTTATTATTATTTTTTTTTATCCTTAAGTAAAAAAGTTGTCAGACCATAACTAATCCCCAATCCAACACTAAAACCTTTGTTTTTCAAAAAAATATATAAACAAAATTTGTCTACTCGTATAATCATTTTTGTGTTAATAATTTTATTAAATCAGCCAGAGGACTAGCAATTTCTTTATTGTGTTAAATTTTTGCATTAACATTCTCCCGCTCTCCTTATAATACTTAATATTTGAATTTTTGCAAAAATATTTGCGTCTAAGTGTTTATATACAAACATTCAAGTTCTTGCATGTGTAAAACTTATTCATAGAATTGTGTTAAGTTATACTCGTAGCGTTGATGTCATTAATATTATTATTATTTTAATGTAAAGTAGCATCCATGTAGCTTTAACAATATTCTTCTTTTAAACTGTTGCTAAAATCCACAGCGAAGAAACAATAAAGGATAATCATTTGCGTGTGAGTCTGTGTGAGGGGCCTTACTTATATCTTTAATATACAAACTTACAAATGCATCAAGAAAATGTGTGAAACACTTAGAGCTTTTACTTTATAGTAGCTATTTATTAAATGGTTAGTGTTAACTTTTGAACATGTAAATATTTGAGTGAGAAAAATATTGTGTTCTTATTACTACAGTTATGTATATGAGTAATGAAAATTATTGCAAATGATTTTAATTAAAGTTGTTTAAATAAATTACATGCAATTGTGTAGGTTTTTAAAGTTTGATGTTAAAAGAATAAAGGAGGATGATAAAATTGCATTACCGTAATATATTGTTCCACCATTTACAGGAAATTTTATAATTTTCCTTTAATTGATGATGGGAAAAATCATATAATTTAAAATGTTCTATTTAATAATTCATATCTAATACAAATATTTTGCAAATATTGTATTTATTTATTTAAATAAATGTTCAAATAACTTGCAAAACATAGATTAGAAGTTTTTTTCCGCTAAGAAATGTGAAGAATAACAAAAAATTTTAAATAAAGAATAAATCCATAAGAGATTACCAAATTTAGAGCTTAAAATTTGCCCAAAAAATTCTACAAATAACACTAAAATAAGCTTTAAATATGGAGAACAACAGAAGCAAACTAGAAGTTTTTCAGACAAAAAGCAATTATTGAGACCTCTATACAAATTGAAGATTATAAATAACGAAAACCTGTGTTATGATTTATATTTTAAATCAACAGTTAATCATAGTAAAATCAAGCCTGCAAAGTGGAATCAAACCTGAAAAGAGTATTGATTGCCTTTCAGGGACTTGATCAGTCACACAGCCTTACTAATACTTATGTATAATATACAATGCTGTCCTATTGCTGATCTACACCTTTATTTTATTTCAGACACGAAAATAAATCCAAATTCTTCTTTGGATGTTTTAATATATTTTTTGATGTGAACCTTTCTGCAAATTTTATACTTTGTATTCATTTAACAGATATTCTTGCGTTGGTTCCTCATTTTTTTATTTTTAAAGGTTCATCAAGAATTTCATCGAATTGTATCCCTCTTTCCCAGAGATGATGAATGCCTTAGCATTTGTTAAATGCTGCATATAATAGGTCTAACACCAGCTGCAGAGATTTCTGTTCCAGCCAGTCTACTACAAATGCAGGATTTTCAATCAGTCGAAGTCTTTTTCAATCTAAGTGAGTACTTCTCTTGAGGTCCCAAGGAGTTAAGTTCACATACTAATTCTAGTTATAATAGATCACACAGAGAGGACGCTTTCTCTCTTATAAAACCCATTAGCCAAATCAATATTTTTTCCCTATATTTTAACATGCCTTCTTTCGAATTTTTCCATTCACTTCCCAAAAATTAAGATTACTTCACGATTAAGAATTTTTACGTTTTGATATATTTCCCATAAATTTTTAATTCAATTTAACTTACAAAAAGTTTGCTTTTTTAAAATTTTTAAAATCATGCAATTTTTTTACATCGATTTTAGATTACTTTTTTTAATAAAACTTAATTTAAGGAAACTTCAATTCCGTTTAAAATGAGGATATATTAAGTTTTACTTTTAAAATCACTTACACAGAGTTAAGAACACAATCTAAGAATTGCAGTACATTTATAAATATATAAATTAAGCGAACAATCATACATGATCGCTAAATTGTTAGACCCACCAAACATTTCGCAATGAGTGCGACATCTTCAAGTCTCTATACGCCTTACAGACGCTAATGACAGCACCACGCGACTAATTATAAAAAACAATACAAACTGTCAATCTAATATACTAGAGAGCGTTTTTAAAAGCTGTTAGCTGTAAAATAAATTTTAAAATGTTAACAACTAACAGAAATCGGGAGCTATATAACGACAGAGTAATCGTAGTGTAAATTAAAAATAGATATAAAGTTCACAACATCCCTGTAACTCAGGCTTGAAGTTGACAAAAAAAAACTTTATCAAATTTAACAGTTGCTGCAATATAGTTGCAAACCGGTGCAAACCATCAATTTGTTATACTTAAATCTTTAATCACAAACATAATAAAGTTACTAATAAGCCAGCCAACCAAATTAATATTAAAAACTATCATACAAATAAAATAAAGCAAATATATTTGACATGATCATGGACAAACACATCGAAGAAAACTGGTTTGCTTTTACATTAAATTAATTATAACCCAACAGATTGTGATCTTTGTTATTACATTCGTAAGCGAATAAATATAATTTTAATTTTAATAATAATATTAGGAAAATAAGAGCTATATATCTGAAAAACAAAATTGTCGTTGTTTATGGGAGCTTAGTACTACAAGAGGTGAATAAGTTGCTTCCCCCAGTGGTGTCAGTCACACACAAGTTGAGCAACCCCTGTGACCGCGTTGGTAAAAATGTGTGCTTGATATAACACAAAAGATCGCGGAGTTTACAAGTTCAAGCTTACCATCAGATTTGCGCAAAAATGAAAAATTATAACATTTAGTATAAATTTAATTAAATGAGAAACAGAAGTAAAAACTTCCCGGAGTCTAAATTAGGAAAGTAAAGAATATAATTATTATATAAAGCCATGGCAGATAAATTGGCGAAGGCGTAGATTTAATATTGGTGGACAAGGATTCAAGGCGCCTTAATAATAAACACGACTGGCTCGAATTTAAGTGAGAAAATTATGAATATGAGTTGACTTTTTGTTGAGGCAAAAACAACGTAAGTGTGAATGAGTTAAAGTTTACAAACACAGGAAGAAAAGAAGAAGAAATACAGAATTTATGTGAACAGTGTTATTTTAAATTAAAAGAACCCGTACGTATGTCAAATGAAAAAAACCTGACAATAAATTTATAATAATTATTCGTATTACCTCTAATGACTCCATTATTATAACAAGTAAATCTGGCAAGTAATTAAAAAAAATATCGCTGATTATTTTACTCATACACATATGTATTTGAATTAGAATATTTTATATTAAATTTCATATTTAACACTAGATTAAATTTTACATATATATTTCTTTTGAAAAATGTAAAGAAATATTTCTCATTACAAGCACTTCTCATATAAAGAAAATTTACTAAATCAAATTTCTATAAGACCTTCAAGGATTATTACAAGTTAACTGTGAGTTCTTCCTTCCTTTTTTGTAGATGGCAAAAGCAACATATAAATCTAAACGATAAGAAGATACTTAAGCAAAAATACATGTCACGAACGCATTTATTGAGGTCACCCATAAACAGAATAAAAAACTTAAAAGTCAATATGCCAAAACAAACATCAATATAATCGCTTGATGACATATAAAGAATAAAAAAATTGTAAATACGAAAATAAAAAATGAAGAGAAAAAAATTTTTTTTTAGAATGAAATGGGTGGGTAAACATTATTGTTGATTGGGCGGAACATGATAATTTTTTTAATTTAATGTTTCATTTCAAAATTAATTGCCGTAAATTTTAAATGAAAACTAACAGCTTCTGTTTACTTTTGCAAATGTAAAGTTAAAACTCAGTCATCATCTAAACGATTACTACATAATTATTAAACAGGGTACAATGATTCTAGAAATATACAAAAAAATTAATAGAGATTAAATCGTTATGCCTTAAATTTAGTCGTTTCGAATTTATCACCGAAATTTCAGAAAAAGGAGAAAGTCATTGAGATCATTTGTCTGTAATGTTGGTTTCGATTTACCTCCTTTTTATGCACTTTGGGATTCAAAGCAAAATTTATCTGGTAGGGTTTTCTACGAATGAAAGTAATAAGGAACGAACAACCTTTTTTAGGTCTTGGCTTTACAATTTGGCAGATTTTCCTGCAAAATAAACAAATTAATAATTTAAGTGTGAATATGATGTGTAAAAGCCAAGAGATTGGAGAAATAATTCGAAAATTAATAATTTTTTTTCAATATCAACGAAACACAGTAATCAGGGTAAGAAGTAAACATATCACAACATGAATAACAGCAAATAGTTTAAAAAATAAGTCACTCCTCTGAAGTTTCAGTATTGAGTAAGTATGAATAGTACGTCATTATTATTATTATGGTGACAATAACAATGATAATAAAAATATAATAATAATAATAGTTAAACTTTAATAAACCGCGTAAGCAGCAATTAAACAGCTTCTTTTTTTGATCTTACATCTCTTTAGGAACAACTCATATGGATTCTTAAATTGATGGTATCCTAAAACATAATTGAGTATATTCAACATATGACATTTGTACTCATATTAATTTGAGAAGCTTAATTGAAATATTTCTTTTGTACTTTGCTAAAATACAAACACAAACATCTTTAACTTTTCTATACTTCCAGCAAATAAAAAACAAACAAACAAAATAAAAAACTATAAAAAAAGACGGTAAGAGAATCTTAGCAAGTTTACGTGTACAATTTGTTGAATTAAATGACCATTATTTGAATTCACCAACCTAACATTTTGCTCCTCAAAATAATTTTCTTAGTTGAATTTCATACAAAGAAGAGGGAAGTCACCCAATAAAACATTGATGGAGACGAATAATAAATGCTGCGTAGACTCTCGCTTTTTGGTGATAGGTGGACGCCTTTCAGCTAAACTACTACTACATCAATCGTTTTTAATTTTGTCATACAACGAATATAAATTAATGAATAACTTTTGGTCCCCTTCCAGAATAATCTGGAAGTCTCAGACTCAAAACTTAAACTCCATTATTCCTGTACTGCTAGCATCTCAAATAATCTTTTAATAAGTGGAGCTATTTATGAATTAATGTTTTATTTCCTAATGCCTTGCTTGTTTGTGCAAATATTTAAAATGTTATCGCGATTGGAATCTTGAAAAATGTTCTAAATAAACATTAATTTTTTAATTTTTATTAGGTTTGAAGTCATTTTTCTAAACTAAAAAATATGCTGACAGCAATGACAAAAACAACTTATTTTCTTTCAAAAACAATACAAGGATGAGGAGACTTTCCTTCTTTCTACATTTAATTCTTATTTTCAATGTTACACTAAATAGAAAGTGAAAGTTCCACCATAGTTCTGCTTTGAACTTTTTTGTGTTTGTGTTTGTTTTTTTCTTGCCACAAAAACTAAATTGTAAAAAAGTTTTAGCTATTTACCAACTGTGTTAGTAAAATACCCAGTCACAGGAACATCATCATTATATACCTACTTAAAGGGTATGCAAATATTATAGTTTAATTTGAATTTAACATTTTCTGTAAAAAGTTTAACTTGACAGCTGGAGAGAGAAAAAACAACTTTTTTTGGAAAAAAAAAGAAAAAATATTTATTATGTGGCAGCTGCATTTTGCTAGCCTAGTTTATATTTGTAATAATCGTATTTGTAATTAAAAGACCCAATACGTTATTGTCGAAAAATAAAGCATTTTTAACGTGTCGATATTGGATTGAAACATACTTTTTGGCAAATGTATCAGTCAAAGTAAAAAACAGGATTCTTCTTAAATTAAATGATTAATGTTGATGACGATATTTATAACCATTAATCTTGACATTGATAGTGATATTGATTAATATTAAGATTAAACTTTACATTGATAATGTTCTCAATAATTGCATTTATATCGGCATTTATATTGATAATTTATATTAATATTAATGCTGATATTAATATTGATAATGACATTGATTTTGATATTGAACATGACATTGATATTGACAATAATGTTGATATTTTTTTGATTTGTCGGCATTGATATTGTTCTCTATACTAACATCTATTTGACATTTATAATGATATTGATAAAGATATTAAAATAGATAATAACGTTAATATTGCTAATGACATTGATACTGATATTGATATCGATATTGATACTAATATTGAAACAGAACTAACCTAGATTTTATTCAAGCTGTAAAGTAACTAAACTACAGCATTAATCATCTTATAGACGCGTTAGTTTTTGTCACTGTTAATAAGTTCGCAGCCATCCGTACATTGAAGGTACAAATTCGGTCACCGTGATGCAAGACAGTCATAAAATAGTTTTTCTAATCTGCTCAAGTCTAGTAAATTTTAGAGCACCCTTTACTATGTATAAAAACATGGAATATATATGAGAGTATTTATGTTAGTGTAAGGTCACCCAAGCATATGTTTAACAAGTCTATTAAGTTTATATCTTATCTTATGATGACAGCTACTTTCATTGCCTTACTCTCTTAGCTTTTAATGCGTATGTAAGAGTACAGCAACAAAAATTTTACAAATAATACAAATAACACAAACATAAGTATTTTTTTACTTTCTTTCAAAGTAGGCGTTTCTCTGTCATATTTTTTTTCTGCAACGTTTTTTTTTTATTCTTAAACGGCGTCCAAATGTCGCATTTAATGCCACCATCAGTTATATCATCAACTAAAAGTTACAATACGGGTAAAAGAAAAAGTTTTAAGTAACTCTACTTTATCTAGATTTTGTTTTAGTTTGCAACAATTTTTACTCCATCTTATTTCATAGACTCATGACTCATTTACATTAGGTTATACATTAATTCCCACCCACAGCAACAGTAATAGTAACAGCAAACAACACATGTCAATCATTTGTTTTGTTTGTTGAAAGAAAACTTTTGCCTGATGCTTTTTTAAGCGATTTATATTGATTTTATTTAAGATATGAATCTCTATTAACTTATACATCTTGTTTTATAGACAAGTAGTAATCGTATGTGGTACTCGTTTGAGCGGTAGGAAAAACTTCAAATTCATTTCCGTTTCCTTTAACATTGAATAAAATTAATTTCAATGTTTCAATACCAGTACTCATACTCATGCTTGTGCTGTTATGTGAATTATAGGCAGACAGTTCAGACGATAATACAGCTCTAAACATAAGAAAGTGTTAATCAAAGTAAAATATCTTTAGTGTTCAAATACATTTGTAAATGTCGAACAAAATACTTAGCATTAGATTGTTTATTTATTACTATTTCAAATATTTTTTGATTAAGCTTGCATCTTCTTGAATATAAATTATTGCCAAAATCAAAAGTTAATCAAAAGTTGTATGCTTCATGATAATTGAAATAATTTTGTTGATATGAATATAAATTGAACATTAAATCTTTTATACAATGAATTTTTCATTACAGCTAAGGCAGAGAAAAATTCTTTTAAGAAGTAAATTTTTCAAACTAATTTCTTTATATCCCTACATAAAAATGCAGATTTGCAATAGAAATCTTGGATTGTTAAAAACTAATTAAATTAATTTAAGTCGATGCAAATAAAATAATAGCAATAATAACAATTCCAAATACAACAAAGAAAGCATTTTTTTCTCCTATCAAAATATAATTTTGGTGGATGTAATAATTAATTTTATTAGAAAATGTATTTTCTTCATTTATTTATTTAATTACAAATTTTTTTTGTTTTAAATTAAATATATAATTGAGACATTTAAAGATTTTATTGAGTTTAAAAATAAAAACCAACAAAACTATTAATTGGTGCAGAATCCTTTTTCTGTGTAAAAAAATTTTAATCTCACTTCTTTATTTGTTCTATATTTCTTACTCTCTGAAATCTTGTTCTACTGAACCTTTTTTTACTAAACATGCGCTTCTATAAATTTAGGCAGATACCCAGGCTACGCTAGTGTTTAATCCAGCGAGACTTAAATTGCTACTAAATAATTTTCTTACCCGCACAGCCATCATCACCACGCTACATGTTCGCTTCTGCAATGAGTCTAAGCTCTCGATCTCCTGTTTTACAGCCAAGGTCTTTTGACCAACTCAACTACATAGAAATCTTTACAATTTAGCTTCAAAAAAAGTAACTTTTAAAATAAAAATTTATTTTGCGAAAATGATCGAAAATAACAGGCAAATTACATAAGCTGAGCTTGGTGCTACATTTTACTAGCTAATTTATTGAAGATATGAACCAGAAAATGGAGACTCTTCTTTCAAAAAATAGCTGCAAAAGGGATTTGCTGTGTGTCATTTGAAACTTCAGTCGCAAAATAAGTTTATTTAGTTTTTCGGATGACTTGAATTTAAATATTTTTAATTGAAGGGCACAAGGCAGATTAGTGAAGAGAAATAGTTTCACCACTCTAGCAGATAGTTTGAAAGGTGCTATTGTTCACGATAAGCATGCACTAGCACTATTGGATTTATGTTAAGCTTAAACGGATATATGAAGAACTTTCTTCGCTTTCTGGATCATGATTGCGAAGCATACATTTGCGCGACAAATAGCAAGCTTTTGTTATTTTGAAAATTTCTTTTTTCATTCAAATTTTTTTGTTTGTAATTTATTAAAGTTTAAATTGAATATACATTTTTTGTTTGCGAATTTACCCATATTTATACACCAATTTTAAATTTTTTTTTATATAGTTATCTACAGCTGGTTCAAATAAACTTGTAAATCGCCTCAGAACAATATTATTCACTTTCAGTTTTTTATGTTGCGAAGCACATTGATTCAGTCACGACTGGGCTGTGAAGTTAACTGCTAAACTTGAGTTAGAACATACGCAATATTAAGAATTTGTATTTTAAATATAACGAGCAGTGCCTACGACTTTGTTAGCGTGTCATTTCCGTTTTTTTTTTTTAAGAGAAGTTGCCCTTCAGGCATTATTTCCTATTTAGTTATTTTGGTAACCGTGCCACATTCTTGAAAGGGATAGATGAGAGATAAGACAAGTGGTAAAAGGAGAAAGTTAGAGTTATTTATTTTACTTCGCTGGCAAATATGTTATGAAGAAGTTCCAACGAACAATATTAAGAACAATATTAACAACAATATTAAAAACTTTTATCTACAAAAATAAAATGTGCTGACAACTATTTTAGTACCATTCATTATACTGGTAAAATGGAGTGTTTTAACATTTTCGTCTCGTTTCGACATATTTTTATAAAAAAAAAAATAATCGTATATTTGGACCAAGGTTCTAAGGGACAATCTTACAAAAATTTTTTTCAAATTTATCCAACAGTTTCTATGTGATACACATATAGACAGACAAAAATTAAAAAAAATTTGTATTCCATATCGATTACTTTCTACACCAACAACAAATTTTTCAGAATATATTTCATTTACAGATATGATCCTGTTACAGTTCTATTATATCCACTAGCAGCTTCCATGACTTCTTCAATGTGTCTTTTCTATTTTTCCTAAAATTTTTAAAATGTCTTTCATCTACAAAAAATAAAATATCCCTACAAGAACAGTAACCATCATTTGATCCATCAAATGACAATGATCCATCACTTCGTAAAATAAGGTTTCTATCAGATTTGTAAAGGTAAATGAAAAACTTGATGTAAACATTTGTATACGTGTGATGTCTGAAACAAACAGCGTTACCAGTGATTTTTTTTACAAAAAAATATAATGAAGATTTTGCGTGATTTTTGCAACAGATTTATTTACAAAACTTTTTATAAGCTATATTTTGAATTCTGCCAATCAAGTTTGAGTAAAAACTTAGATTAATTTAACCAACAAAATTTATTTAAACTTAATACGAAAACCCGTACAACGGCAACGCTGTTTCAGTGTAAAATTATTGCAAATGTGTTATTAGATAATTGTGTATGTATAAGTTTCTCTTAGTTATTTCTTGCTGGGTATGCTGACCACTTTATAAACTTTATGTTTGAATTCAGGTTGGAAAGGCCCTCCTCACAAAATTTTGTTTAAGTCCAATTAGTAAATTTAATGTGATGCGCACTGAGACAGACGTACAGAGACAACAAACAACAAGAACATGTACAGGAATGATCCTATTACGAATTCGTCAGCGTGTCATAACAAATACTACTCGCACGTTACTATTTTCAACAAAATCTATGGATAAATTTTGAAAAATGAGTAACAAGTAACCAAAACCCCACGGAAAGTAATCTATAACACAAATAATAATGTTAATAATTTAAATGCTTTTGTACAATACAAAGCTTATATTTTAGGAGGAGAAAGACTCAACTGATTATTTTTATCACTTTGACCTTTAAGCTGCTGCGTTATGCTAAAATGAGCTTCTCTTCTCACTTAGTTGGAAACAACTAGAAGTGTAATTTTTTTCTTAACTAACTCTTCCTTGAAAAAAGTTATTTAAAGAACAATCACTTTCTGTAACGATGTATCTTATAGTATTTTAAAAGATAAAACCCTATTGGCACTAATATTTAAAAGCTTTTGCATATAGTTCCTTCGCTTTTCGAAAACTTATCAACCAAGACAACCCTCGTTTTAAACACCGCACAGTAAATAGATCTTTTTGAATTAAATGTATTCTCATATTCCCGTTTTTTTTACAAGTCGATTATTTATATGGTGACATGTATGGTATTCAATATCTTTTGATCAGTTCGGCCAATGTTTTTTATAAGAATCGTTTTCTTAAACTAACTCAAGCGACGTAGCATCGATTTATCAACAAAAAGTTTCTAAATTAAAAATAATTCTGAAGCCTAACACTTTCTACTGTAATAGTATATGAGTCTTTAAATAAGACGAGATTATATATAAAATTCTTTAATATAATAAGATAACTACTCCCTAATTTAAAAAAAAAAGTTTTTAATATCAATAGCAGCTTAAAAACAAGGGCAGCTGCAACACTTTAAACCTTGCAACGTCGACTATATATTTACTCTAAAAGCATTGAGGGACGATAAATTTTACTGTTAAATTTTTTTAAGCTTTACCATTGTGCAACACTTTTTCACGTACCGATGCTAACACTCACCCACACAAACAGAATTTTAACTCATTACAAACACATATCCGTATCCGGAAAGTTTCAAAAAGTGTCAGAACATATTTGCATGTGTGCGAATTATTTCTTGTTTCTTTTTCGTTAAAGTAGCTCCAATAAAATATTTTGTGAGAATAAAGTTTATAAACTGCATATCATTTATGTCACATTCAACTACTTAAAACAATACTTCATAGTTTTTCAAAGGCACGTTTTATTTTATTGAAACACTTTAACATGCCCAGCTATCAAAACTCTGTTGAACGTTTTAATACATTTTTCTTTCTCTTTTGCATTTTTAGTAGAAATAAAATAATACGAAAAATTATTTTTATGTTTTGTTTGTGTTTCTTAATGAAACTTACATTTGCACTTTGTTGTTGCTTTGTTGTTTGGTTGTTATGTGCCTTTAGCTGTTGGTCATTGGTATTTTTATTGGCCGTTCGTGTTGGTTTGTTGGCTTGCATTTGGTTGCCGTTCAAGTAATAATTTTTGTTGCCACTTTCTTGGCTTTAGCAATGTTTGTGTGCGAGAGCTTTAACATGTATATTTTATTCACAGTCCGTTTTGCTACTAGTCCTACTGTAACTGTCATTAAGTGTTGGCATATTTTTAATACAATGTTAAGTTCTGTTACTGTTTTCTTCTTGTTATTGTTGTTGACTGTTGATGTTAAATAATTATGGTTTTTTTCAATAGTTAAATTTTCAACACAAAACAAAAGTTCATAACGCAATTAAGTTTGTAACTTTGTAAATCAATTAACACAAACGTGATATTGTACGAAAGCAGTAAACACAAAAACATAAAACCGTTTTAATTTATTAAATTTATAAATGCTCCAAGTATTTATTTATTCGGATTTTTTTTATTAAATATATAATTAAATCAATTAATTGTTTATTAGGAAAGTATTTGATTTATTCTTTATTTAAATATATTATAGAGTAAATTAAAATATTTATTAAGTTTTAATCTATAAAGGAACAAAACATTTAATAGGCACACAAACTTTTTGCTTTGAACTTTTTTTATATGTACAAAATTATGTTGCATTTTATTAATTGATTTAGGTATTCATATTGTTATAGATATCAAAATCATATTTGTAAAATCTATGTTTGTTACAAAATCTCATTATCATTTTAATCATCTTCTCGATCCATTATTTTTGTTATAGTATTCGTAGGAAGATGAATTCGGCCTCATCTTTTTAAGCGACAACTTGACAAAAAGAAGAGGGTAATTAATTCGTCTAAATGTTTCTTTTTTATATTTGTGCCCGGAGAACTCAATTATTTCTGAATCGATTTAAAAATTTAATTATTATTTGTTTAAAGGCTATGCTTACTTATTGGTTCTATTTTAAAAATAGTTCATAATTTAAAAAATTATAGGGTGTATCCATAAAACATACATATTTTTAACGTGTATTTTGAACCGTAAGGAGCACCACTTTAGAATTTAAAGAAAAACTGCGTATGAATATTAAAAACTTATAAAAAATTAATTTTAAAAATAAAGTAAGTAGGTGGCGTTAATTGACCTTTTTGAGCCTATTCTCGAACTATTATAGCTTAGCGCTTGAAAATTGAACAGAATATAATTTACTGTGATCGTTATAATAACAAGTATAAATATTTAAATTTAAAGAGTGTCATAATACTTCATAGACAGGCAGCTTTAATCATTTTTAAAGTTGGGTTTTTTTTTTGCAAGAATTATTATTTTACAATTCTTATTCTTGTTATTGCAACAAATTTGTAGAAGTTTCCACTATTATTTAATTTTCATTTCATTTGAGCGTTGAAGTGTTGAAAGGAAGAATAATTGAAATGTTAAAAGTATTTTCAGGGAAAAGGATTTGAGGGTTGAAGTGTTGAAAGTAAGAAGAGTTAAATTGTTAATAGTATTTTCAGGGAAAAGGAAATAAAAAAAAAATCAACCCCAATTATATCGAACTTGAGCCTAAATAAAAACTAAAAATTATGATTCATTTATAATTTTAAATATAATGCAACTTAAATGCTTATTTAAAATAGTTTTAATAAATGGAAATAAGATTTGTTGAAATACAAAAATCTTTTATAAATCGCAACTAATTGAAATAAATTTGTTTATAATCGAATTTTATAGATAGAAGCAGCGGCTGATTTTTAGATTTTTTTAAAGTAATTTTTTCGCTTATCAACACAAGAGTAATATTAAATTTTGCTTTAGTAATAATAAATAAGAAATCTTTTACGTTCTTCATTTTCATTTAATTCACGCCTTGATTTCTAATTTTCTTCAAGAGAAGTCTCCAAAGATAAATTTAAATAAAACTGCTGCATCTGGGTGAGGAAAAAGGTTTGTTATGGTATGGAAAAGATCTACGAGTAAGCGATCAATAAATTAGTGCTTCCTCGAGTTTTTGTAAGGAAGCTTTGGTACCTTCCAACAAAAAATCGTATTCTACTAACTTGGTATAAGAAGACGTGTGGGAAAATCTTTCTTCTGTGAACAGCTCTAGTTGAATTTCTTTAAGTAATCTTTTTTGCTTTAAATTGTTAGTTTTACAATTTAAATATAATTTTTCTCTTTGAAGAGAGTCTAATTTTATAAAAAGTTTACAGTTTTCTTAAGGAAAAATCGATTTTTTCTTAATCTTGGCTGCTTTATTTTCTTGCCGAAATACGACTCTCTAATTATTTAACATTAAAAAACAAATGTTTAAACATTTTTAGTTAATTCATTTACTTAAATGAGAATTTTCCTAAAACAAAACCGATTTACCATAAAAACATAAATTGTGTTTAACAAAGAAGAAAACTGAAAAAAGAAAACATAAAAGGCCATGATAAATTATTATAAATGTTGTCATGTTGTCTGACATTTGTCTGCAGTGATTTAAAAACTACTTAAAATGTTAATAATATTATAAATACTTACTATGTGTCTGTGTGTGGGTAAAAAATAAATAAATGAGCTTGTGCATAAGTTTATTTAAGGATAAATAAACATAAACGCTTTACATTGACATTGAAAAAATATTATGCAAAAGAGCGACAACATAAAAAAAAGAATTATCAACAAACTAAATACGTAAAAACACACACATACATACGCATGCAAATACACCATGATTTTCATTTTACACTTACCCTAATATATTTATGCTCATTTATTTACAGAGACAACACAAACAAAAACAACTAAACACAAAAACTGTAACAGTATGGAACAGCAACAATAACAAATGTGACTGATGACATGTCATCAACTTTGCTACAACAAACAATCACTAGTACTATAAAGTAACACTGAGCAGTGATGGAGAATACAATACAGCTACAAAAACAATACCAAGTGAAACAACAATGAGACTATCCGTATAAAAAATAAAATAAAACTCTATTTAACATACCATTAACGAGAGTATTTATCAAGTGCAAGATAAAAAAAACTTTTTTTGGAAGGTAGACAACAACAGTTTCTTAAAAGATCTATTTTTTCCATATGAACTATAATACGAGGGCTGCTATATATATTTCTGGCCTGGCAACACTGAGTGCTGCCAAGTGCAATCTGACATTTCCATTGGAAAGTTTGTCATTTTTAAGCATAATCGTACTCAAAACGTTTTGACGTACGACCATTATTTGTGTTGTTTACAGTGACTTGAAAAAATTAATATAGAAAAAAATGGAATTAACTCGTGAACATTTTCGTGCCATCATTTTTCACAACTTTCGACGTGGATTATCACGACAAGAGTGCTTGGTGAACTTAAGTCTTTATATGGCGATGAAGCACTATCCTGTAGCACTGTAAAAATTTGGTATAATGAATTTAATCGTGGCCGAAGCTCGTTTAAAGACGAATTCCGTGAAGGTCGTCCAAAAACGGCTGATGTGCCAGAGAACATTGATGCCGTGCGTGAACTCATAATGCAAGATCGACATGCGACATACAGGGAGATAGAGACATCCTTGGACATTTCTTCCACCAGCATACATTCGATACTGCATGAACACCTGGCCGTAAAAAAGGTTTGTTTTCTTTGGATCCCGCACAATTTGAAAGTCGCTCAAAAAAAGGCTCGTGTCGATTGGTGCAAAGAAATGTTGCAAAAATACGATTGCGGTGCTTCAAAAGACGTTTGTAAGATCGTCGCAGGTGACGAATCATGGATCTATGCGTATGAGCCCGAAACGAAACAACAATCGACCGTGTGGGTCTTCAAAGACGAGCAAAATCCAACGAAAGTTGTTCGTGGAAGAAGCACTTCGAAGCAAATGGTCGCCTGTTTCTTCGGCAAAACTGGTCATGTGGCGACTGTTCCGCTTGAGCAACGTAGGACGGTCACTTCTGAGTGGTACACTACAATTTGTTTGCCTAAAGTCATCGGAGAAATTCGAAAAAACAACAAGAGAAGACGAATTATTGTTCACCATGACAATGCGAGCTCTCACACATCGGCTCAAACCAGAGCGTTTTTGACCGGCCAAAACGTCGAATTAATGGGTCATCCGCCGTACAGCCCTGAATTGGCACCTAATGACGTCTTCTTGTTTCCGCACATCAAGAAAAAAATGCGTGGTCAACGATTTTGGTCGCCAGAAGAAGCTGTTGAAGTGTTCAAAAACCATGTTTTAGAGGTGTCTCAATCGGAGTGGAAAAAGTGCTTCGACAACTGGTTTGAGCGAATGTTCAAGTGTATAAATCATGCTGGAGAATACTTTGAAAAACAATAAAACCATTTTTGATTATAAATATTCGCATTTTCACTATTAGGCCAGAAATATATAGAGCAGCCCTCGTATTCAATGATTGAACTTAAACTGTCTTGTTGAAACTTTATGTTTACAAAAGTTGTTATGATGTCTCTATACAGTTCATCGCTGTATACGATTTTTTTAATTAATAATAATTATTAAGGAGTTTTGGAAAATTTTTCGAATGTACGAGAGCGGATCAATAAGTCTAAGATATTTCGAATTTCTCGCCCGTAAATTAAAACGGCAATACTGCTCCTGCTAAAAGAAATCCTCCAATCAGCTCCTATCTGCATCATTTAGATTGTGTTGAACAGAAATTATTATCAAAAAAAGTAAATTTCGTGTGCTCACATTCGACCACAAACGCAGTCATGTGGCAACTTCGCAGGAATGTTGGGAGTTATTCAACTGTAAGATGGACTTTTTTCCTCCGTTTTATAAAAATACATCCATCGCAATACACAACCGACGAAAAAACAGAAAAAACAGTGGATTGAGCTGGGTATTCAAAATTTGACAGCATTCGGTGTTGCCATTTCAGTTAAGAAAGGGAATTTCAAAAAGTTATCATTAGTCTTATTATGCTCCTTATCTGTTCGGAATTTAAATAAATTTTTAGTGATCATTAAACAAAACAAAATTTCCTTACTGTTGACCAAATTTTTGGCTGCTCACTGTATCATCACTTCTTTTGGTAGGCGCATATACTTAATGATCCTCATGCACTTGTTTACCAGAAAAGCTGGGCACTTACCATAATGTTTTCAAAGAAAGCGCAGGGCTTGAGCTACATACAAAAGCATTAGCCGATAATGGCTTGTGGACTATGATCACTTCAAATTGGCATTTTTTTAAGCGAATTTCAATAAATTCGAAACGCTTCTCTGATGTAAATAATAAATGTAATGACAAAGCATGTGTCAGCTGTATTCCTGATTGCTATTAGCTACTGGCTTCCTCCTCTTCAAAAATACCATTAAGTTTCAATCAAAGTCTAATTTTACGATTTTATAGAAGAAAACTTGAATTTCAAAGTATTTTTTTTTTCCTCACTGATTTTTTTAAGTCAAAATTTCTAAACAGATTTTCTGAGCAACCCTTAAATTGATGAGAGAATAGTAAATTACTTTGTGAACGCAATATTTTTATAAGTACTTATTTCCAAACAAACATGCTCAGACAGTCATTTGTATCACGAACGACTGCTATGAATACTAATAATCACAAGTAAAAGTATTTAACACGTATTCAAATCACACCTAAAAACAATAAAAAACCATGACAACAACATTTGTTTCAAAAAAGTATTTTATTTGAAGTTCGCTAAACACTTAGCAAGTGGTTGTTTAAATACAAAGAAAAAATATTTGCCAAAAAGCTTTTTTTCGTGAGCACTAAGGAAAGACATTTATATGACGGATAATTGATATTCTCTTTTATTTTAATGAGATCTAATTTCTAATAAATTAACTAAAAATTCGAGATTTATTGTGTAAAGAAAAATGAAATGGCACCACTTCGTTAGTAGTAGATGCGGTGTTTTCATTACATTTTTTTCTCACTTTTTTTACTGGGTTCTTATTAAAAATTAATTTTAAGATTTTAGATTAAGATGTTGGTTCAAAAATAACTTGTTCTATCATGGAATAATAAGAAATATTAATAGCTTGAATTGCAACTTTTTATACTTTTAGAGTTCCACAAGCAAACAATAAATTTTAAACCCTATTGCTTGTATTACAATATTTCTCCATCCATCTTTCTATGAATGGACTATATTTCATAGACCGTATTAGTCAAACACTTGAAATACCTACATAAGTTAGTGTTGTTATGAACGCTACAATCCCAACATATGAAACGAAGTGCAGCGCTAAAAGGTATCCTCACTGTGACCACTCATACATGGCAACTAATACAATATGACCTCAAGAATGAAATGATGCATTTTTATCTGCCTAAAGAAGAAGTATACAGTAAAGACAAAATGAAAATTTAAAGGGTGTCAAAATAGATGACTTCAACTGTCTTATATTTTTAACTGTAATATTATAAAAGATATAAATAAATTGAGATGCCAGATTTTTTCATATTTTAAGCATTTACACGCTTTAAGTCACTTATTAACTTTGGTACGAAAGTATTAATCGTGAAAGCGAATTTTTTTTTTCAAAGTAGTAGAATGTTTTTCAAAATATTATACAGAATTGAGTAAATAATTTAAAGTCAAAGAAAATAATTTTTCGCTTGTCTTTTATCTAAAATGAAGGAACTTAGCGATTAATTAATTTCAAATATGTGTATTTACTATAATCTATTGATTAATTGTCTTTACACATACCTTGTGCTTTAGATGATATTTCCAACACATTATTTTTAATATTGTGCTTTAAATGATTTTATTTCGACAATCAATTGTACCAATCAAAATATTATTTATTAGTAACTTTCTTACAAAGTACTTAAAGCTAAACATGTAAATAATATTAAAAAAACCTATACGTGCAAATGTGTGGCACCTTTAAGCAGCAGGCTTTGGCATAGACCGGCTTGAAAAGAACATACACTTACATTGATCATATTTTTGACACAGCTACCATTTTGGAAAAAAAATTTTATTAAAAATCTTGTTAAGGGGTCGATAATTTAAAAAAAAGATTAAAACTGGCTCTAAGTTTCTGTATGACAGTAATGACTATAGACGCAATGTTGTATTTGTTTTGCACATTCAAATGTAGACCAATGAATGCAGGGAACTATTTCCCGAAATTTGTGTTTGTTTTGTTTGCAAAAAATCTTTCATTTTGAGATCGTTTGCAAAAGCCTTTGATAAGGATTTTATTTCACTTAAAGTGTTTAAATCGAATGTCCTCAATAACTACTCTCTGATTCCCGTTTCTTTTTTTGCCTACTTTCATCTCAGTGCATGCATATGAGGGAACTTTCTCTAAAAAAAAAAGAATTATTTAAATATCAATATGGATGGCTAAATAACAAGCACAGAGTATCCTTCCAAATATCTGTCAAGTCAAATGTAAATAAAAAATTTTTAGTCTTTAACAGAGCGCTATACAGAAAAGATGGAAACCATTTAAAATTCTTGTAACGGCAACTATTAATAGGCTTCTAGTGGGACTGATGACGCTGATGGGTTAAAAGTAAAGGGAACACAAAAAAGGTCTACGGAAAGCAATTACAATTCTTGATGGAGTCTGAATATATGAACTGGTTGCAGGGAACATGAAACGTCATATAAACAAATAAAAATCAAGAAAAATTAACCATCTAAGAAAGGTAGAAACAAACACGAAAGAAAGACTACATACTAAGGACACATACACTTTGGCGGAATATGTGTTTGGAAAGAATGTATGCAGCTACCACTCGACGTAAATGCAAAAACTACAAAGCAACGTATTGAAACCCGATTTAAGACTACTACTTCGCAGAAAAAAGTTTTTAATAAAAATAATATAAAAGCAGTAAAATAAACTGGTATATTAAATTAGATAACCAAAAATACCAACCTAAATTTTATATCCTTTTAAATCAAATATTTTTTTATTACAAATAAAAACAATTTTCATGTCAGAATACTTCGAATATTATAAAAGTATAAAAATGATTCTCAATTTTATTATTACGACCGACTAAAACTACTGCCAATGACTACAGTTAATAATCGTACACTTCATTTATATTTCTATTTGTTCATCTATTTGAGGGAATTTACATGTTTTTCAAAATAGTCGTATAAAAAAAAAACAAATCAATTGCTCGAAATTGCTAACAAAAAATAATAATAAACACACTTACTTTCACATTTCCAATAGCAACTGGCAAACTCTTTCAAATAACACATGTGTTTAATACAACAAAATTTTATAAAAAGCAGGTGTGGAAAATTGGAAATTTTAGATCGCATTATTAACTGTTTGCTGCTATTATTTAGAACTCATCGTTTTGTTAATAGAACGAGAGAAGCAATAGCCCTTCTTGTTAAACGAATATAACAGCAGCGATCATTTTCGATGCTACTGGCCTGCCGCCTTGGATGCGTTTCATACTTTTTTAAATACGTCACCGCATTGATTATCGGTTGATGCAAAATAAAGTTCAGCAGGCAGCCATGTTACCACAGCTCACTTAGGGCCATTTTTGGTCATACGTTAAGTAAAGTTGGGTTGAGCAGCAATCTTGTGGATTTTCAAATTTACTACATGAGGGGACATTCGTGATCATCTTTATGTTTCAGTACCCAAAAGATAAGAACCTCATCCAACTGTTATTGCTACAATAACTCTCTATCTGTCACAGGTCTCTATGTTCATGATTCCTCTCTCTATTTTCATGATTCCAATAGTTAATAATAAATAAAAAATAAAAAACAATAAAAAAATTAACAGTTTTAAGAGCATAAAGTAAAATAGAAACTTACACTCACCCTGCTGTTCCACTTTTAATTTAATGAGCGTCAAATTTGCTGTGTGACCTTCCAAGTAAGGCACCTACAGAGAACTTTAGTTTGGTATTTAGCTCCCAATTTTACTTGGTTATTACTTTGAATAAGGAGTCTTGACTACTCTTTCAAATAAGACTTGGATACTTTCCGGAATGCTTAGAAACTCCTTATAATTAACAAAAGCGCGAACACGGCTTTCATTTTCCATGTCCCAATTATTCTCAAAAAAAAGTATAAGATGGGTCCTGACATACACCGCTTTGGTTTGCATCAAAATAAAACATATATTTTTTATTAATAAAATAACTCCCTGATAGCTAAAAGAAGTTTTTGGGGAATTTTGAATTTTGGGCTGTTTTAAATATTAAAACCTTGAGTTACCTCCTTAAGAACAGATCAAGTTGTGAGATGACGATATAATTTTAGACTTACTTCTTTTAGTAAAAAGAAGAATTTACAACTTGAAAACTTCTACAGTGTCTTTATGCGATTTTTTTTTTTGTTTTTTTCTTAATTATAATATCGTTGAATTTCTGAAAGGTAAAGGTGAGAAAAAATATTTTAAAAACCCCATAAAATTGCCCAAAAAAAGTTTTATTTCTTATCACTTGGCATCCTTAGTCTTTGTGGAAGCTTATATGTTGCAGAGCTTTAGAATGTTTTCTTGTATCGTTGTTTCTTTTCTTCTATATTATTTTAAACACTCAGTGAAAGGAGCACTAGGCAGGGCAGTAATATATACTAAATACGATAATAAAAAGAATCAAACAAAATATTATGCTATTTTAGTTATTTCTAATACTTATTTTATTTATTTTTATAGTTATTTCCTTTTATTTTTATCTCCTGCGTGCAAAGAGTTTTTTATAGAGTTAAAAATTATATTTTTTTTCTTTGCTTCTACTTATTTATGTATTTTTTGCTTTGTAATGAGGTCACTGCAGTATTTTGCAAATCTTTATACAAAATACAATAGTATTGAATTTTCCATCCCTTAAAATGTTTGTGTTTTTTTCCGATACATTGCTTTTATTATAGAGCCTTGAAGGGTATGCTAACTTCCTTTTATTTTGCAATATTACTCGCTTGTATCATTCTGATTTTTAATTTCAATATTTATAAATATTTAATATATTGATGGGTATTTAATGACTCATAAAATATAACGTTAATATAGATGTTTTTGTATTATTTTATTTCCATTTATAATACATAAATAAAAAATAATTGCAGTTTGATAAGAACGTTTAACATTGAAATCTGTTTTTTTGAAACGTAGTTTATCTTCTCACCAAACAGAATATTTGGGTTTTTAAATGGCTTTCTTTTATTTGTTTAATGAAATGGATTATGAAAATCAGGCAGGTTTCTTTGGGACAGAATAATTAAATGGATTAATTTAAAATACTAAACTAGGAGCTCAGTATTCTAATGTAAGGTCAATAATTCTGTGGTTAAACTTTAAATAGACTTTGTTTTCAAATATATTTAATGTCTCATAAGACCTTGAAATCATTAATAAAAATAATGACTAGTAGTTTTATTATATGTGCTTCATAATCTTGCTAGAACTAGATTATTTGCCGTTGCCAAGACGATGTCCTAGAAATAGAGACGCATAAAGCTAACATTATTTTGATAAATTTAAAATGTATCTAGCAAATTAAACTGTTGACATTCTTTTGTTATCGTCACTTAATAGAGCTATTCTCCTCCAACATTTTTATGCTAGCGATTATACCGAGTTAAGTCAACATATTTTTAAAAAATTTCTAAAAAGCAGATAGAAATTATTACACAAAAAGTTTTTCGATATATCAAATACAGAACAAAAAGTTGTTGTACCTATAAAAGGTTTTATTATACCCTTCACCTCATAAAATGGAAAAAGGGTTTTAGCTAATTGTGTCATTCCGTTTGTAATTTCTACAATATCCATTTCAGATCCCATAAATTATATTTTGACTTTTTATGCATAGCTAAGTCGGTTAAGCGATTTCCGTCTGTCCGTCCGTTAGTGTCGAAATCAAGTTTCCCGATGCACTAGATCAGCTAAAAGAAATTAAATAATCGAATCGATCAGACATAGTGTCGAAAGAGGTGCTATTGGAAATCCACAAGATCGTATCAAGTTCTTCGACGCAGCGGGCAAAATACTACGCCTACTTCTTTTTTATTATTTGGAACAAAGAAATAAATCCAATCAAAGAAAAAAATATACAGGAAGGTAGAAAATTAAAAAGCAAGAAAAAATCATCAAGTGAAATAATTGGCGCCCGCCCAAACTTCCCGAGTTACGGGCCTCTGAAATTTTCATAAAAAAGTTTGATTGTCAATATGGGTATCGTCTTTAAGCTTTTGAAGAGATCTTTAAGGAAATACTAAATTTAAAAAAAAAAAATCCTTAACCCATAAATAGACCATGGCATTTTTATATAAAATTACAAATAGAACTTATTTTTTTTATATTTTTGTAGTCTCTGTCAATATTTGCCTCTTTGATCTACATATCGTCGCAAGAATTTAAAAACGCTGTAACTGACAAAAAATCAAAAACATGTTTTTTGCCTCATTCTTATCAGAAGAAAATACTGCGTCGATTGGTATCTGCCCCATATTTGTATGATGAAAAAAATTCACTTACGCCGATTGTGTTTTAAAAAATACCAGTGTCTTCTTTGTCGTAAGCCTAACAAAAACTAGTTTATCTTTCCACTTGTTGCTTACGACACTTAAAAAAACTAAATGTGTCACATAAAGCGTTTTAAAATTCTAAAATTTTGTTTCCATAAAAAAAAAACATCTTAGTTACAGCATTTTATAGGTCTGTGGAAGAAAAATCATTTGATCATTGGGAGAAAATGTATACAGCCAATATATAAAGCGAGAAAATAAAAACACATTTTTAAAATGATATGAAATTTTTTTTACTTTCATAGAGGCTTTTTTGACTCTGGTGAACATTTCATGTTTTTTCAGTTACAGCGTTCTTTAATTTTTGCGACGATATGTAGTGAAGGCTATATAAAATTATGCATAGTCGAATATAGCACTCATACTTGTTTCTTTTAAGATTTAATTAAGTTTTTAATTAATTCAATTCATAGTTTAAATGGATAATTTTATTTATTTTTTAATTAAACTTATAATTATAATAATTAAAATTTTAATTAATAATAAATCTAAAAACAATTCAAATTTTTGATGGGTGTAAGAACTTTTTTCTATCTTTAAAAAGGCGATGTGATTAATATAAAATAACTATCACTTAGTTTTATATATAAGATTTGGGTAAAATTCACTGATGAGCGCAATGGCCAAATGGATATGCTTTTACCGTAGTTATACATTTAGTTTTGTAGTTTTAAGCAAAATATATTTTCTGAGAATATCATAAAATATTTATAGTTAAAGGAATCAAGCACAATTTAAGTATATTAACATAAAAATGATTTCAAACAATAAATGTTTATATTCATCTACTTAATAGACAATTATTTTGTTTTTATATTTTTCTGAACACTTATTGACTTCCTTTTGTTTTATTTCGAATTTTCAAATATTTATGTTGCAACAAGCGTTACCAAATAAACATATTGACTGGTCTTGCAACCACTTCTATTTAAATTTCTTTTTCAATAAAGGCGATTGTTTTGGTTTTCAAAACACACAAGAGCATATGAAATATTTTGATAAATTCGTAAATAAGACCACAACTAATCAAAACCTTTAAATAAATATGAACAAACGCAGAATCGTGTTGTGTGTACAGCGACCAAACAACTAAGCAACATTTATAAACAGATAAACAAGTTAGCGTATTTAATAAATAATAGTTTAGTAGTACGAAATGCACCCTACTGCAAGAAATTTTGAGTTTAAGCTTTAACCTTTTATTTCTCAAAAAACTTTTAGTTACAAAATTGATAGAAATTAATTAGGGGCCCTTTCTTTTAATCGGTCTCATTTCGAACCCGTAGCATCCGTAATGATTAAAGGCAACCTATTTGAAATTTACAGCAAGTTTATCCTCTTTAAATCACATCCTATCATCAGACCATGGTGGAGATTTACCCGGTATGTGGGCTACCATCTTAGCCTCTTTAAGGCTAAGTGTACAAGTTATCAAACCTTTTTTAGACATATTTTGAAGACTTCTAGCACTGTTAAATTTTATTTAAGTTTAACACATCCACAGACAGATGCTTGTATTGAACTAAAATATATTAAATCAGATTTTTTGCCAAAAATTACAATAATTTCATTTTTAAATTGTGAAGGATTAATCTCTTCCAACAATAATACTTTATATAATTTAGTGTGCAAATCACTGAAACTATACGCTGAACTGAAGACATCCATTATACAATTCCAAAAAAGTCCAGTGTCACAATTAATACAACCATAATGAAAATACTTTCACTATTTTGTAAATATGCATAGAGAATTTATGTATGGTGGCCACACAAATACATTGGTGGTTGGGTGGAAAACCTCACATAATTATGGAAATTACTATTAAGCAAATGCTGTCACCGTTGGTGGCATTTGCAAGGCAAAAAACACACAATTTCACGGAAATGTTTGTATTTGTATAAAATTGTTAGTAAAACTAAATTTTTTTCTTTAAAGTACAATAATAAAAATCTGCGGTGGGAAAAAGCATAAAGAGTTGTATTAACCATTTTTGTTTTTGTGATTCCCTTTTTTCTATGTGTATAATTTCCCTTTCGTTTAATATTTTTTCTGTGGTTTTAAGCAAAAACTAATTATGTGGAATTTGTACAATTTTTTTTTAATTTGTGTTCAGTTAATTTCTCTGTATGCGAGTGTTATTGTTTTCAATAGCCCGAGAATGTGTAACTAAACCAAACTATTTTTATTGCACACAAATATGTTTAGACTTGAAGCAAAAAAGTCATTTACCATATAACAATGTTATGATTTAGGTTTATTTAAGGCTTTATTTTACATTTTATTTTTCGGTGAACTTTGTAAACATACATGCAGGTTGATTTATTTAAGGGAGGGTCAATTAATAGGTGTCCTTAACACAATCTTATCTTTTTTATTTAAACAAACTTATATTTTGTCGTCGAAAAAGGATGATGTTTCGTACAACAATGTTGTGATTTTTAGTGTTCTTGGGGTTCAAAATTATTCAAAAATTTTTATATTGATTTTTTTTTTGGAATTGCTTGTAACGCTATTAGACGGCTAATACATGATGATACATATTTTTCACTAATAGGCTGTGAACAGCATAAATGATATATATTTTTCGATTGAAAAATTGTTTCCTTAATTTTCAAAAAATAAAAGAAAGTGAAGCTGTTTTAATGAGTAATGACAGTAAGGCTTAGACCACACCGCCAAGGAAGCGAGTGGCTACACAAGACGCGGGTTTAAAGCGGCATTTATGGGAACTTTTACACGTGTTATTTATGAGAATGTGGCCACACTGCACAAATGTCAAGTTCTGCTTATAATCAAACTTACTCTCAAAGCGGCTATGATAATAAAACTTCGGTAAGAATTACAATTGCTTACATTTTCTTTCCAACCTTTGGTTATGTAACTCAAAAAATAAATTGGAGTTCTGGGCATTAGCTTTTAACAAATAGTTCCTGGTAGTTTTCTTTTATGACTGAGAATTTTACACATGATAAACTTCATTCTGCTCAAATTTGATGCTTTGCCACTAAGTCACTCGTTGCTTTGTAGCTCTTGGTGCGTCCGTGGCCTAAGGACCCTAATACGACAAGGTTAATAAAAATTTCAAATATAAACTTTATATGTTTGAAATACTAAGCAGAAGCATGTCTGAGTGTAAGAGCATAGTATGGTTCACGGGAAATTTAAAAAGTGTATTAGATTTTCTGTGCATTAAAGCATGTCTTATCAAATCTAGATTTATCTTAAAACAAATTTATGAGTTCCAGAATGGTGTTTACTTAAGAACCGAATATAATTATGAAAAACCCATAGTGTCTGTTCTAAGCAGTTTCAATTTTTTTAAACCAATTCGAAGCTCGATAGCACGCTCTTTGCTTTTTCGTCTATATGAGTTACACAAAACTGCAGATGTGGCCAGCTAGAGATTTTTTTAGAATTTAATTTCTTTTTAAAGAGATGAATTAATAACTTGAAGAAAATATACCCTGTAACTTTGCAGATTATGACACAAATACTTACACTGTTTCAACTTGTTGCAGTAATTGTTTGTGGAATAAATCATTATACCAAAAATCATAACCCACATTATTTAGCAAAAACCTGAAATATTAATAAAGTATAATATGTGGGTGGCAGAGGAAAACAAAACTCTTGCTCAAGGTTTGCTATTTAGTAAAGAGTTTATTTTCACCTGTATTAGGAGCTTAACAAAATTTTTGTACGACATAAAATATGAGAACAGCAAAAATTTTTAAATTAAGGAAATATAATTTCTATTGCTTAATACCTTGTTTTTTTTTATTAATTGATTTTATTTCATTATTTTCTCGTACCATGGAGGAAATTATTTTAACTTTTAACTATTAACTTTATAATTCGTTGCACTCCAATATACCACTTTTAAGCAACTTTGACATTTAGTAGGGAATTTTAGGTACAAAAATATCAAGAACACAAATTATATTTAATGTTACTGCAGGTCATACGTTTAGGATTCGAGGGTATCTCCTAATACAATTGGGACATGGTAAAATTATTAAAAAAAAATTCGTCCCAGAGACGGAAAATGAAAATTTTTCCTTTATCAAAAATATTTTTTTTTTATTTTGTCCCAATCAGGATTTGAACCGTTGCGAATTAAATAAATATATAAAATTGCCTTTTTTGGGCTGGGGTTCATTTTTAAATTTGATTAAAAAAAAATTTAGAAAGAAAAATTATTTACAAATGAATGCGTACGTGTTCCAAAGAAAACAAGAAAAATTAGATGCTAGCAGAATGAAATGCAGCATTCTCTGGATTAGAAATCTTCGCATCTAAAAACCTTAGGTTGTGGTTATTGTACACATTACCTAATCAGTATTGATTTGGTTAGACGCAGTTCACACACAGCTTAAAGCATTTCGTCATTGTTCTTCTCTGTAACTCGTTTTGTACATTTGTTGATGTTTACAATTTGTGCATTTAGATGATGATTTAGCGATCCAGAAAATGCTGCATTGCATTCTGCTTAAGCATTTTTTTTCTTGTTTTCTTTGGAAAACGTCTGCATACATTTGTAAACCATTTTTAAAAATTAAATTAAAAAATAAAACTTAAGCCAAAAAAAAAAAAAAAAATAAATTTTAATTCATTTATTATAAGGGCTGCTATATATATTTCTGGCCTGGCAACACTGAGCGCTGCCAAGTGCAATCTGACATTTCCATTGAAAAGTTTGTCATTTTTAAGCATAATCGTACTCAAAACGTTTTGACGTACGACCATTATTTGTGTTGTTTACAGTGACTTAAAAAAATTAATATAAAAAAAATGAAATTAACTCGTGAACATTTTCGTGCCATCATTTTTCACAACTTTCGACGTGGATTATCACGACAAGAGTGCATTGATGAACTTAAATCTTTGTATGGCGATGAAACACCATCCTATAGCAATGTGAAAAATTTGTTATAATGAATTTAATCGTGGCCGAATCTTGCTCAATGACGAATTCCATGAAGGTCGTCCAAAAACGGCTGTTGTGCCAGGGAACATTGATGCCGTACGTGAACTCATAATGCAAGATCGACATTCGACATACCGAGAGATATAGACATCCTTGGACATTTCTTCCACCAGCATACATTCGATACTGCATGAACACCTGGCCGTAAAAAAGGTTTGTTCTCGTTGGATCCCGCAATATTTGAAAGTCGCTCAAATAAGGGCTCGTGTCGATTGGTGCAAAGAAATGTTGCAAAGATACGATTGCGGTGCTTCGAAAGACGTTTATAAGATCGTCACAGGTGACGAATCATGGATCTATGCGTATGAGCCCGAAACGAAACAACAATCGACCGTGTGGGTCTTCAAAGACGAGCAAAATCCAACGAAAGTTGTTCGTGGAAGAAGCACTTCGAAGCAAATGGTCGCCTGTTTCTTCGGAAAAACTGGTCATGTGGCGACTTTTCTGCCTGAGCAACGTAAGACGGTCACTTCTGAGTGGTACACTACAATCTTTTTGCCTAAAGTCATCGGAGAAATTCGAAAAACCAACAAGAGAAGACGAATCATTGTTCACCATGACAATGCGAGCTCTCACACATCGGCTCAAACCAGAGCGTTTTTGACCGGCCAAAACGTCGAATTAATGGGTCATCCGCCGTACAGCCCTGACTTGGCACCTAATGACTTCTTCTTGTTTCCGCACATCAAGAAAAAAATGCTTGGCCAACGATTTTCGTCGCCCGAAGAAGCTGTTAAAGTGTTCAAAAATCATGTTTTAGAGGTGTCTCAATCGGAGTGGAAAAAGTGCTTCGACAACTGGCTTGAGCGCATGCAAAAGTACAATTTTCATGCTGGAGAATACTTTGAAAAACAATAAAACCATTTTTGATTATAAATATTCGCATTTCTCGTATGAAAAATGAAACTATTAAAACAAACTTACAAACGCAAAACACCCACCGATGGTCACACTTACCTACCTAATAATAAAAGACAGAAATATTAAAATTATATACCTTCAATAAAGATGACAGATATCAGGCAATCTACCTGCATAATACCATTTTTAAATAGACACCATCCTAACGGACAAAACTACCTGTACCCACCACTATCTATGCAACAAACATGTTGCACTATCTAACCAGTACTAATCAAAACGCGGCTTGAAAATGATGTCTTTACATCGAAAGCGCTCGCCAATCGTACTAAATAAACAGCCAGTGACGACGGTCTTCACCGAAAGGTATGACAACAGTATTTTATTTACTGGCGGAATAAATCCAATTTTTAAACTGTTTACGTATTTTTGTTTTCTTCAATACTGAAAAAAACTAACATTCTACTACATTACAGAACTCAATTCCTATTGAAATTTCTTTCTCTATAAATAGTTGTCCTCAATAAAAATAGTTATCCTCGTAAAGAGATAAAAATCAACCAAATGGTATGTTTTTTATATTTGAAATCCTATTACAATGTCAGCTATCCTTTTTATTTTAAAATACGTACATTAGCATGTATATTGTCTTTGTTTTCTATATCGATAATTGTGTTGTAATTGTGGTCATTTAAGCGCTTAAAAAGCCACTGCCATTAGTTGTCAGGAACCAACCAGCCACGAGCTACCGTAATTAGGTTAACGCCTTTTCATTGCCTATTATTGTCCAAAATATGTTCATTGACACAGACAAATTGCTAAAAGGCATATGTTTGCATGAAATGTGCAAGCAATCTGTATCCGTGGTTACCAAAACTGTGTAATGCAAGTCGATATAATTAAAACATAATTGTTTAACAAAAAAAAGTCTTTGTCAATAGGTTTAGTAAAAAGTATGATTATATAAAAACAACTTGCATTTATGGTACATGTATTGATGCCTTAGTTGGCTTATATAAAAATTGACAGTATTAATATCTCTGATGTAATGTAAGATGTTGTTAAACACCAAAACATTAGAATTAAGTTTTAGAATTTGTCGTATATAAAAATTCAAATTTTTGTTTATTTAAAATTAAAATACAAGCGATGTGAAATTAACAGCTTGATTATTAATTTTGCAACAATAAACAAAAAATCTTTGTGTACCCTTCACTACTATGTTTGTCATTCCGTTTGTTATTTTTATTTCTGACCCCATTGTGTATCTATATATTCCTGATTGACTAGGCAATGTCCATCTGTCCGATTGTGTATCCATAATCGGGTTAAAATTAGCTTTACCACGTCCCCAGATGAGCTATAGAAAATTTATAACTTCAGTTTTCTCAGACATAGTTTGGAAAGAGGTGCTATCGACATTTAGTAACGTCGGTCTATATAACATTTTTTTTTGTATTTTAATTGCCGCAGGATTTGAACCCTGAAACAACCAGATTTGTAGCCAACGTGTTTACCTCTTTTCTTTTCTTTTGTGTGGTTATTGTTTTTTATCTCGGAATGACCCGTACATAAGCAATGCTATGTGCAAGAACTAGAAAATTAGGTTTTGGTGAGGAGGATAGAGGGAGTAGTGTTTGTAGAGATTTGATCCGAATTTTTCTACACTGAAAGTAACACAAAAAAACTTACAGACAGATGATCCTACATACGACCTTTTTAGCTAAACGATTGAATTCTTTTTGTAATGAATAATGTGATTCACTGGCCAATGAACCACGAATGGAAGCGTTTTTCACCCAAAAACTTGCAGATATCAGGAACGAGTTTCCTTATCTCGTTAGAGCACATTTCCTTTTAGTAACGATTAGATAGCAAAACACAAAACACATTGCGTCGATGTTCAAGAGAGTCAATAGAGTTGGCTACTTTATATTATAACAAATGGATTTATTTATTCCACATAAATTCATTTTTATTTTCATTTTAAAATTTTATTAAATCAAAATTATTTATAAATTTTGTTACACCAGTAGATCAAAAAAACATAGTATCTGTCATTGCAGAATTTGTTAGAACGTGCAACAAAAACCCAAGGCAGTAAAATCACAAACAGCACGACCATACGCGAAAGAGTGTTATGGATTATTTGAACAGATAGAGTGTCTTTATACTGCATTTGTATTTTTCTTTAAGTGCTTATTGACAAATCCAACAAGTTCTTTTATTAAATTTGCTTAGGCGATGTTAAAGAAAAACTTCTCTTTACGTATAAATTACAAAACTACAATAGCAAAATAAAAATTAAATTATAATTTGCAAGATTATATTTTGCCTGTCAGAGAATTCATTTATGATTCTTAAAATCGTAAAGAAACACAATACAGTTAAATTCAAAGTTATTGTTAACAATCCAAAGACAACACAAAAACAAAACAAATTTATTCTAACACAAACAAAAAGAAATATCAACATTTTATATCATCTACACTTCAAGCCCTCTACAGTTCTTGAGTTGATGTCAGTGAATGCTATTATCAAATCTTGACATATTTAATTTAAGCTTATATGGCAGAGCTTTATGACACGTGTAATGCGATACAAAGTATACAATTAAACAAAAATAACACAAATACTGAAACACTCGTAATACAAAAACATACATTTTATAAATAAAAAAAAAAACAAAAATGACATTAAAATAAAATCTTGAAGTAATGAAAACTTTTTTTCCTTATTTATCTCTAGTTAATGAAATTTTCGTTAGATACGTCTACACACCCCTCCATTACTGAAGTAAAAACTTTAACAAAAACACATACTCATCACAGACCGAACCACTCGGCTTCAATTTAAGTCACTTTCAAGTTCATGAGTTTTATCATTTGTCTACTTTAAGGCGCGAAGTTATTCATATTAAAACACTGGAAAAACGTCAGGGAATAAACACTTGAACACACAAAAACAACATAATAAAATAAACTGTTGAAATATTCAAATTAACATTTTAGAAATTATGTTAAGAGCCAGTTCTAAACTAATGTTCATAACATTTCGCAACATTTTTAACTTGCACGAATTTCTTTAATTATTTTTTATTACTGGCTTTTTTAATTATTGTATTTTTTTCTAATTACTCGTTCTAGTCTTGTAAATAGATCAAGTACAAGACTGTCACGCGGTGGACTCTGCACCTGCTAAATGAGTTTGGGAGACTAAAATTGAACAGGATTTTAACGCTCTAGTGTCGACTCCGGTGTAGCTGTAAGACTTTTTTTTATCCACGAGGTTTGAGAGTTTCTTGTCACTTGTAAAACTATCTAAAGGATTTTTCTGGAGGGTTTTAATAGTCAAGGTAAATGTTCTGATACTTAATTTTGTTTCGTGACATTCAAAACAAAATTTCAAAAATATTTAAATTCTTATGCACTACTATTCAGAAACTTTTTCACCTTTATATACAGCGACTCTGTTATTGACACATGTTTCCAATATTATTCTCGTGTGGTTTTATACTTTAAGTAAACGAAACCTTAAAGGACATCATATTGTGGACGTCCCCGAAACTTTAAGAACTTCCTTGGCGGAAGTTATCTAACTCCTGCTATCTACTCGCAACAAAAGGAATACAATAAATCTCTGTTAAAAAAAAAAACATATCGTCGGCTTTGTTTTAAACGCGATTCGCCAGAAACAAGCTTTTTGCTTTCTATGCTTTATTATGACGTATGAGGTTATGTCAATTGCCAGCTTTGGTGCCGATATGCTCTGGCCGCTAAACCTTTAATACATAACATAATGAAAAATGTATTTGCCGTTTGTTTCAGCGTTTATATAAATTAATCAAATTAAGTAACTGATTTACTTACTTGTACAGAACCAGAAACAAAATATTTACATAAATTTAAAAATTTTACTTTTTTCTCTTCAAGAACTTTTGAAAGCCTTTTCGTTAAGCAAAAAAATATTAATGTTACAAAACTTTTCAACTTCACTGTTGCTGAAATGAAAGATGTTGAAGTGGGTAAGAATTCTTAAGAACAAAAAACGAAACAAAACAAGTAACAATTGAAAATTTGTTGTTGCTGTTTTGTGTTTTTAATGAACTTGCTTACACACATAACGTCATTTTATGAAAAGATTTCAAAACTTGTTTTTAATAAAATTAAACAAATCTAAGAATTTTATAAAAATATTTAATTAATAAATTATATCAAGAAATATTGTGTTAAAAATCACTGTTTATATCATTTCAACAAAAACAATAAAAATATACCCTCAAAATACCCCAACACCTACAACCCAGTTGATAAAAATTACATCAAAGAACGCGTTTTCTATTCATACATGAAATGCTTAGCAGATACGACATGCGTCCCAGAAATTACCTGAATTGACAAAAATATTTTTTTTGTGTCAAATGTTATTTTTCCTGTTACATTTTTAAGTTTTTTTTTAACAAAATTTTTCAGATCCTTGAAATAACCATCAACAAGAACTCTCTCCTAATCGCTTTTGGAAAATTCTTTACAACTCGAATAATTTTAAAATGACTGGAAAACGATTTTAGTAGTGCTTCACCGGTTTTATTTATTTATTTATACTTTCATCATATTCATCAGAAGGTCACGTTCCTTTGAAGCGACTCCTTCCTTTTAACAAAATGCAATGTTTATGATTTAACCTCTAGAAAGGTTTTATCATTTCAAATTTTAATTTTTATAATTATCCTTTTTGTATTTGATTAGTACGATTCTTGTACAACCTTTTAAACTTCTAGTTGATACTCGTATTTACTAAATACATTTTGTTAAAAAAAAAGTAATCTTAAGTATTTAGCAAAACGAGTCATTAAGACAAATCCTTGTTGATGTGATAAAGCTTGTTGCTACACCCACATACTTACCCACACACACAAACGTTAAGCAACAAGCAATATTTGTTTGTTTTTCATTTTTCCTTCCTTCAAAATCTTTAGTTGTTGGGAGGTCGGAGTAGAGTGGCTTGGGATTATTGTAGTGGTGGTTTTTATTGTGTTTTTAGTTTTTAACAAAATCGCATTCATCACCACTACCACGAGCGAGCAAGTGTTGCTCCAACAACATTAAACTTATTTGTCACTTGTAACTTTTATAGTTGCCCTCTCCAACAGCCACACTTGAACTTTCTCACCCCTAGAATATCATCATCATCTTATTCGTCATTGTCATCGTCATGAAGTAAATGTAAAAACAAATTATGAAAATCTTCTTTGTGTTTAAACTACTTAAAAAATCTTTTGTCTTTTAGTAGCTTCCAGCTCACTCGTGTTTTGTGTTTTTTATTATTTTTTTTATAGCAACCAGCTATCCTTCCTATCATTCTTAATTCATTTACTTCATTTAAATGTATTTTTTGGTTTTACTTCGTTAGGATTTGTAGTTGTATCTCTTGTTATCATATTGTGTCATAATTTTTTTTTTTTTATTTAAAGCCGCTACAGTAGGTATATTAAGGAAAGAAGAGTAAAACTGTAACAAATTTGACAAATGTTTTAATATTTTTTTAAATACATACTAGAGTCTCTAGGTAGGGATCTGTTTTTAGTTTAAAGATTTATTTCCATACTCATAAAAGTAACTTTAAAATGTTTTTAAAGACAAATTTTCCAAACAATTTTGACCTAAAATACAGTTGAAATCGATGTTAATATTTAATGCGTATCGTAGTAAGTGTTAGATTTCTGTCTCTTTATAGTACTTTCTTTATTCAGTAAAATAAGTAGGAAATAATTTTTAATTTTGTTGCATCTATCTTCTACTTAAGTAGAAGTTGATAGGCTGATACACCCAGTTTATTTCTTTAACTTTTTAAACGTATGGACTTTTTTGGCATTTTATGTGTTTATATTCCTTGTCTTATGTGTCTTGCTTACCAACCAGGCCCTTTAACTCTGTCAGCTGCTACTGACGCAGCTATACTATGCTATGTTTTTGCTTTCCTCTTTTACTTAAGCTCCTTCAAAGTTGGGTCCATGAGTTCTTCGTTGTTACTATTCTGGTGCTTTTAACAAATAATTTATCGAGGCTTTGCGGCATATTTTTTCGATTTGACACTCTTTCTAATGGACACTCCTCTACCGCTTTAGACTCTGCTATGCTTTGCATTCTGATCTTTCGTTAAACAAACAAGCATTTCGTTTCTTCTAATGCAGCTAACGCGGTTGCTAAATATATTTTAATTTACGTATTTTTATTCTGCTGATACGCACTACACTTTTTAGTGGCGTGGATGAAAATTGATTCATCTCTGTTTACCACACACTCTTTCTAATTGACACTCCTCCACCACTTTAGACTCTGTTATGATTTGCATTCTGATCTTTCGTTAAACAAACAAGCATTTCATTTCTTCAAAGGCAAATAACGTGGTTGCTAAATATATTTTATCCTACATATTTTATTCTGCTGATACGCACTACAGTTTTTAGTGGTGTGGATGAAAATGGATTCATCTCTGTTTACCATACACATAATTTAACATTGTTAACCTACAGTACCAATATAAGCACTGTTGTTGCTACCAATGATGTCTCGTAAATTTTTATTTTAAGGAGGTATTATTTTTGAAATCGTATGTTTAAAAGTTTATAGAAAATTTCCGATCCTTTGTATTAAAATAATTTTTTATCAATATTCATAGTGAATTTGCACAGTAGTCAGAAAAATTTGTGTAGAATCTTCTGCTTGTCAATGTTTACCAATTATTTTTCAATATTTTATTTTTCCAAACAACTTTCTGAATACACAATCCTTTGAAAAACCTAAGTTCTCTTGTTTTTGTGTACAATTACTCGTATACACATTTCTTTGCTAGATGCTCGCACAACACCAACAGTAGGTGTCAGTTTGTTTAACAAAAGAGATTTTTCATGTTCATAGTAAAGTGATGGATCGGTCGGTCGGTAAAAAATTTAAATATTATAAAAACTTTTTGCTTGTTTTAAAATTTAATACGTTTAATTAGTTTTAGGCATATTTTCTATACGATGGCTTGTTTTTGGTAAAATATCTGAATAATGGCATTTTATGATTTTGTTCTCAATTAAATTAATTAAATAATTCTTTTGTTTTTTGTTTATATATTAAATGAAAAAATGTTATGGATATAAATAATATTTGTTGTAGATTTATATTAAGATGTTTGTGCAACACTAACATCATTTCCTTTAATTATATATTACTGAATAGAGAGTTTCTAAATATTCACCCTTAAGGCCGGGGCACCTAGAATCCTTCTTACGTTAAACTTTGACAAATTCAACTGACAAGTCAGTTAGAATACATGTTTTCTTATAAGCGTTTTCACGATCAATACGTGTCCGTCAACGCAAATTACGAACTTTTAACGTATGTTGAATACTTTGACAACTATCAGCTGCTTCTTCTTCCCTGTTTTCTTTTAATTCTTGCTGTGTTTTAATTTTGTTTTGTGATTTTAATAAAACAATTTTGGTTGCAAACAATAAAATACAAATTTAATTAAATTAACAAGTGAATAAAATAAAAACTAAATATAAGAGTGAATGAAAATAGAGAGCAAACTTTGATTTAACATCCGTCAGCAAAGTATTCATTGTGTCAACCTCATCCGTCGTTACTTTGACTTTAATTGAATTTGTCAAAGTAAAACGACGGATTCTATGTGCCCCGGCCTTTATTCTGCGTTTCGATTCGGATCGTAAATTTCTCATTTTGGCAATTTTGGTATTCTGCGTTCCGTTCCCCGTATCAATGCGATTTGTTTTTCGATTGTATATATTCTGGGTTACGATCGTAGCCACGTCTTTTCAATTTGCTTATTTACTAACAGAAAGTTTTTCTATTTTTGATTCTGTAGTTAAAAAAGTGTATAATTAAATAAAATTTAAGTATTTTTTTTTTGTTTTTTTTTTTTTTTTTGTTACTTTAAAGCTTTTTTTAATTTATTGCAGGTCAAAAAACGCAACATCTGAGCTGTAAAGCAAAAGTTTTTTGTTTCACACACATTTAAAACAAATATCTTACAATTTATCACTCATCTCGACTGGATTGCATTGTCTCTCAATTTCCGCTTTTCTAGTCTTGATTCTGCATTCTGGACCACGTTGTTCTCCTCTTCCAATAACAACGACGCTGCGATTTCATTTCTTCTCTAAACTAAATTTTTCTTTTGCAATTACGTGTAGAAAATGAAAATTTCGCTCCGGCGCTTCAGGATTCCTCACACTGGAATAGTTTGGCCACAAATACCGTTTGCTTATAATCTGGTTATTTTTCTTCCTTTCCGCATTTAACTGATGAGTTTATTTGATTTTAGTTACCACATTATTTAGTTTTTATATATGAACTTAACACCGTTTATTTATTTATAAATTTTTTTGTATTTTAACAATTACAATGTTTACAAAATTTTTAATTTTTTATGTTTCTTTATCATACGTTTCATAACAAAGCAGCAGGTTTAAACTACTCTTCGCTTTTTCTTTCGATTAGGTTTTTTCTTAGAATACCTATTTTCGATTCGAGCGTATCTGAATGCGGGAACGTACTCGAAACCAAGAATGAGGGTGTTTATCTTCTTTAGGCATTTTTTCATTTTTTATTTTATTTTCTTTGTTTGTTTTCTCCTTGATATTAAAATTTTATTTTTAATTTTTTTTTAATATTTTTTTTTAATATTTTAAAATTTTTATTGAGATATATAAAATCAATGGACATATAATCAGCTGTTTTGTACAAAAGTTCGCACGAAATCATACCCAATAGCATTATTCCAAAGCCTTGAGACAACATTTTATAACCTTTTTTTACAATAAAACAGTGTACAGGAATACCTTGCATAGTACTGCTTTGATCAGCACCGATTCTCTACAGTACGGTTTTGAATTAAAATAAATAATTAAACTTTTATAAAAGCCTTAACCCGTTAAGAGGCGATGACATTTTTATGTAAAATTATTTATAATACTTGATTTTTTAATTTTCTGTTAACCCAATATTTGTTTTTTATTGGAATTACTTTGCTAAACTAGATTTACATACATATATGGTCAATGTAGCACTCGTACTTGTTTTTTTAAACATATTTGTCAAGACAATTATATTTACAAGTGGTCTAATAGCCCAGCTGATTTTTGTTTATGTTTAAAGTTGTTGTCAATATTTTAAAATAAAAAAATTTCAAATAATTTGAAAACGTAGTCAGCTTTGTTTTTTTACATCAACGTGGTGCTCTGCAACAACGAAAGTGTATTAGATTTTAGTTTTTATAGCCGAGCGGCCACCTAATATTTAATTTGTCTTTACCTATTTCAGCCTTTCAATCTTCTATAAAGATGAGAAGGAAAAAAGTGATTGTCACAAAATTGAACAAGGCTCTTTTTCTTCTTCTAGACAAAGATCTATTTCTGATGCACATTTGTTAAAAATTGATTCATTTTATTTTTCTTATCCTAAAGCCACACAATCAAGTTTTCCTTTCAAGTTTCTCCCACATACTGCTTGTTAAAATTGATTTAAATTGAGAGCTCTGTGTAGGCTGCACGCAACTTGAAAGCAATTTTTTCGTCAAGATGGCATTCTGAAAACGTTGAACAACACTGGAGGTACTTTTAAAAATCCAAAAACTTTATTTTAAAAACATATAAAAAATATTTTTAGCATCGTAACAAATTTGCAAAAAAGGTAATGGACATATACTAAGGCTGCATGTACGGCATAAAATATAATTTTTTATTTCTTCTTCCAACCATAACAAAGTAACAAATACCGCTGTAAGTCTTAGCTAAATTAATACTATTTTTGTTTTTTAATGCTAAATTTTAAGAAATAGTAGTAAAATTACGTTGTGGTTGCTGGCTTCACTACAAATTTAGTAGGAATAATTTTCCGACAGGTGGTGTCGTTACATTTTAAATTATTTACCGCGTTTAAACTCAATACCAAACAATTTTTTATTCCTCTGGTTTGCTTCAAATGTCTTCTTTTCCTTTTTCATTTCGATTGTCATCATTTTCATCAAATACCTTGAGACGAAGGCAAATTGATACCAGGTGACTGCATTAATTTTACGTGTATTTTGTTTTTGTATAATCTTGTTGAGCTGTCAAAATGGTGTAGCAAGATGTGTGTATGTGTTTCAATTTATTTTTATCTGTAATCATCTAATTTTAATTTTATGTCTGTCTGTCTTCAATTAAATTTAGAAAAAGTTTCATTTGACTTACTAGTAAACAAAACTTTTTTTTTAGGCTTTTTTAATGTTGTGTCGTTAAAGTCAAATTGTTTTAGTATTTGTTAACAGAACTCATTGTATGTAGAAGCCAATACAAAAGTCAATGACTTCATTTAATTGAGTAGCATTATACTTTGTTTTGGAAATTGTAGTTTTACCAAATAAACCTTGTAAACGTCATCCTATTTACATATTTATCCATTAGCGGCATTGATACAAATTTTTGTTTTAGAGTAATAACTAAATAATTTTTAAAAAGAAGTTTCTCAAACATGTAAATCAAAAAATCTAAATTATGGAGAAAAGACGAAACCGCATTCCGTTTTGGGTTTCTTGAAAATTGGTTCTTAAGAGCACTAAATCATAAATGGCATAAGGTATTGCCAGGTAAAACACAAAAAGTCTAGAATAGTAATAGTTATGTTGTGTGTTTTTATACTTAACAGTATTTAATAACTATTGTCAGATTTTTTATAAATTAAGCCGTTAGTATTTATTTACTGTATATTTTATAAGTTTGATACTTTCGCAGAAAAGAGAGTTTAATAAAATAACATTTTTAAATTTATAGTGTGTTCATACATGCACTTTTATTGAGTCAATATTCTGTTTATTGACAAAATATAATAAAGTGTTCATACATGCACTTTTATGGAATCAATATTCTGTGTATTGACATAATTAGTTTGGTTTAGACTCAATTAGTTTGTGTCTGACGATTAATTTCAAAATTTAACTCAGTTTAGACGCAATTGGTTTGTGTCTGATTTTCAAATTTCAAAACTTTACTTGGTTTAGACGCTATTGGTATGTGTCTGAGGTTTCAGAACGGTGTTGTGTTTTAATTTCTATTTAATATTATAACAATTTCGTGCTTATTGCGCGATAAATTATTGAGATTTTGTATGGAATATTGAGCTCAATAAAGGCTTTTATTGAAAAAACCTGAATATTGAGTAATGTGTGAACAGGCTATTAAACTTAAAAAAATACTTGCTGGCAATGCTGTGTGTCCCAGTGACTGCTAGGTTTTGTCTAGCTTCGTTTATGGCGTAGACCAACGGTTCTCAAATGGGGGTCCGTGGACCCCTGGGGGTCCGTAGCAACCATCCAACGCGTCCGCATGAAGAACCGAAAAAACAGTGTTTTCAAAAATAATAAAAATCTTATTATGAATTTGGGCTTCAGAGGGGTCCGCGAAAAAAAATTATTTTACTAGGGGTCCGTGAGCAGGAATTTGATGAGAACCCCTGGCGTAGACCAACGGTTCTCAAATAGGGGTCCGTGGACCCCTTGGGGTCCGTAGCAACCATCCAAGGCGTCCGCATGAAGAACCGAAAAACAGTGTTTTCAAAAATAATAAAAATCTTATTATGAATTTGGGCTTCAGAGGGGTCCGCGAAAAAAAATTATTTTACTAGTGATCCGTGAGCAGGAATTTGATGAGAACCCCTGGCGTAGACAGACGACAGAGTTAATTTGTATTATCAGTCTTAATTCAAATTAACTTTTGAATTAACCCCATTCTAATGCGAATTAGATTTATCGTAAATGCAGTAAATCAATAAGAATTTATACTAACTTTAACTATTTCGATATGGCAATACCGTCGACTATCAACAAGAGGTTGTGAAATTGTCTACTTTTGAAAATTAAAAAGGAATCAAAGGCAGAAAAGATACCTTATTTTGATTGTTTTTAGGAAAATAAAAAATAAATATTAAAGCAGCATAGCTTCCAACCGTACTTTCTGTCTTCTACCCATTTTGTCGTAATGTAAATGATTTCTAAATGCAAGACTGTCCTCTGTCAGAGTAAAATTTTAATTCAAATTAACTCTGTCGTCTGTCTACGCTTTTATGAAAACAACTAAATACAAAATCAAAACAAGAAATTGTATGCATATTTTCAAAGAGGTCTTAAAATTGTATCAATTGTTTAGTTTTGTATTGGTTATCCATCTTGCGTTTATTAACGTGAACAATACTATTTCCGGTAATTATCTATGCTAAAGCTTTAGTTGTGGTTTTATAATAAAATGCTTGGCAACCCAACAAAACTTAAGGCACGGTGAATATTGTTTCTTGGTTTCTGGCTGAACTGTAATGTCCACTTTAAACCATTGCAACCAGATTAGTTTGGCTTTAAAACAACTTACGAAAAAGTAATAATGCACTTTTTTATGTTTTTTATTGTTTTTATTCTCATCCTTTTATTCTGTAAATTTTTGGAATTTTTTTTTTAATTATTTTCATTATGGTAAAATATTTTAAGATTTATGACATGATACCAATCATAAATATTGCTGAAAGTTTTAAGTATTATGAACGAAGCCGCAACGCCGTTAAGAGTAAATCTATAAAAAGTTAATTTTAAAAAATATTGAATTTTTACTATAGCTTAAAATAACTCCGATTCCTTAAACTATTTCTCGAAAAAGTTCAGAAAGTTAAAAAAAAAACATTCGAATCAAGCAGTAAAATTATTTTCGGACCTAAGTTTGGATCAGTAGTTGCAAAATTACTTTAATCTGAGTCACTATTTTTTTATTTATCAAAAAAAGAAAAAAAAATGAAAATATATTTAACAAAAAGTAAATAATTTTTTAACAACTTAAAAATAATAAAAGAAAATTGACAAAGTTTCACTATCGAATTGGCATGCAGTGGATAATACTTTTAAAATACAACTGGGCAAAACTATAAAAATGCGGTGAAAATTTATTTTTTAGACATCTAGAACTAAGTGTTCGGTAATTTACCAAAATAAAATGTGCTGATTTTTTGTGGTTGTATTGTTACGTGAGCCCGCGCGGATTTTTTTTTTTGCGGTCGTTGATTGTAATCCATATCTACCAAAAGAGTTCAACTTGTTGCTTAGATGGTTGCATAAATAAATTTATAGCGTAGCTTTCTATAAATAAATAGTTTGGTATTTAAGTACATATTCAAACTTATAGATTATAAAAATAGGATGGCTTGCATACGGGTGCTAACTACGAACATATCTTGTGAATTTTAAACTTTCATAACTCTAATAAATTTAAGCATCGCTGCCAAGTAAGGAAATTGGTTTTTCAACCGATTCTTAAGTTGTCGACTTACTTTGATTTTAGATGCCGAATAGACGGTCTATTAAAATAGCAATTTAAACAATTAAGAATTTGTGTGTATTTCATCAAAATTTTTAAATCGGTTTTTAACAATTTTTCCTAAATGCTCTTTTGAAAGTAACAAATTTATTACATGCCGTAAACGGATGTAGTTATTGTTAAAACCTTTACGGTTTTCTTAACATCATTTAAGGTCTTGTTTAGTTTCAGAGTAAAATTTAATTAATTTTTTAATTGACTTAATTATTAATTTGATTAATTTTAAATTTATTCATACTGTGTCATAAAAGCCTGATATAAGAATAAAGTTAAAAAATAAGCATTTTTAGAGTAAAGAACTTCGCTAATTGCTTGTTAATTGCAACTGTTGGTCGTATGTTTTAAAATAAATATGTTGACACAAAATTTCTTTAGAATCTGGAATTGGTGGTTTCAAGAAATTATATCAAAATGGGTTTAATTTCTGCTATCGCAAGCCCTCAGTTTATTTATTTAATCCATAAATTAAAAAAAAAAAACTTTGCTTAACTTACACCGTTTAAAATATCTGAATTTTATTTGCACACCAAAATTGCTAGAAAAAACAAACTTAGCTTTGAAAGGCTAGGCTAGCAACACTGCACTTGACGAAAATCTTAAAAACCTTAATTCATACTTTTTTAATTAATAAAAAATTGATTAATAAAATCTCCGTAATATGACTACAATAAAATTGAAAAAAAGGTTATAAATATGTTTTTGTATTTGTTGGCTTTAACTGAAACTTCGGATTTGTTTTTTAAATTTTTAAACTTTTACACTTTTGTTGTTATTTTTGTTATTACTATAATCATTAGTTTCTATAAATTACTATTCTCCTCCCTATTATTTAATTTAGGTTCTTTTTCATCAAACACTTTAAGATGCTTGACATGATACCAAACACCAACGTTACATAAAGCACTAAGAGCTACGAATAAGGCTCCCACAGCGTTAAGACCAAATCTGTAATTAAATATGAAAATTTTTTTATTTTATTTTCATAACAATTAAATGCTTAAAATTACCTCAAATGTTTTGAATCGTAATACCAACAATTGCCCTTATTTGTACAGGTTTTGCCCCACACCAAGCAATTTCGATCAAAAACCCATCCATAAAATATAGGACCAGGCACAAAACAAACTAAGGATATTAACATCATGCCAAATCCCATTAGAGCTGATTTATCTTCCGGAGATACTGAGCGCATCGTTATCAAGAGATTTGATGCTCTTCCTGTGGCTGCTATTAATTTGACAAAGCACATTACTGCCAAGAAGGTATAAAACTGATTGGTACAATTCACTGGACAGGAACCATCAACGGCTCGCCCTCCGGCAATCAAAGAGTTCTAAAGATTTATATTTAATAAAAAAAATATAAAATAAAGTTTTGTAGTAAGAAACATTTATAATTTATAAATATTACATTATTAATATTTGATAAAATATTTTAATTATCTCCTGAGTACTAAAAACACTTGTTGTCATTCCAAAAATATAAATTTTAGAAAAATCCAAAGGATTGTTTTGGCTCCGCTAGAAGAAGGTAGGACAAAAAATATTTTTAAGTGCGCTGCTTAAGAGGAGTTTTATTTATAATAATGTGTGGGAGGCAGCTTTGAAATAAGGAACTCGCGGTGAAGGCCTTTACGTATTCTTTGTTGGTAAAACAAGAGATCGTGAACTCGAATCTCTACCGCAACCACAGAAAATTGTGTTGTGGATAAATGCACAGGTTAAGGCAGCACGTTTGCTTAAGCAGTGGTGTAGAGTGCTTCTTTAAGAAAGGTAGTAAACAGCGTATGTTTATCAACCAACGAACGTAAGTATAAGTTAAACCAGAGTTTCAGAGTAAGAAAGACATGACGAAATTAAAAACCAAAAATTAAAATTGACGTGGCAGAATTGCAATTAAAACATCCGGGCTCTTAAATTTAACTAAAATGGTAAGAGAGTCGACAAAACCGGATCCATGTTAGGATTTCAATGGTTTCTTAAAACCTTATGTATCTTCGATTGCATAAGTATCTGTGTTTTTGTGTGTTCGTTATAGTATCCAGAAAGAACAGATTAAAGATGGCAATACCAAACATAATTAAGTATTTTTGTCCATACTTACACTAGTCTTCGTACTCAGATTAGAATTTTTCATATTATTCAGTGACTGGTGGTCCATTCGAGAGTAGTTTTCATATAAAGTAGAATTATTGGCAGTTATACAGGAGCAATCGAAGTAGAGCTAAAAATAAATTTCTTTTTACGAGCTGTGCTATGAAAAACTGGTCTTACCTTTTGACCAGAAGCATCCATCTGCTCTTTCTTACAGCCAGCATGGCAAGGCGATATATAAGTCATTTGATTTTCACCACAGACTGGCATATAGCGGACATAATCACAATGGCAAATACTATTGCAACGTAACGAAATGCTCATACCGCTAAAATTAATGAAAGCATTATAGTTTTGTAGCTTATAAAAGTAATCGTAAACTTTACTTATTGTACGAATTATTTATTAGCGAATTATCGTTGAGAGAGCAGCCAATAAAAGCATAAGCAATCATACCAGATACGGTCACAATATCAACCAAAACACCCCAGCCAGCTATACTCCGAGCGCTTGGCTTATACTTTGACATAATAAAGCCTGATAGCAAGATTCCAATAGCTGAGAATAGTAAAGCTACTGTACCTGCCACCATACTGAAATAAAAAAAGGTTAAAATTGTTAAATAAAAAAATAAGGACTTGTATTATTGTTGTTAGATCTCGTGATATTACTTTGCAGTAGCTGCTGATTGGCGATATTGTATTTCAATATATTTGGCCGTAAAAATCCAATAGGGCATGTAACCGAAAAAGTATAAAATATTGGCTGACATATTAAAGCAAAATATTCTATTATTTAGGAAGTTTTTAAATGTTTTTAACATATCTTGAAAAGAGATTTGTGTCTGCATATTTTCCACTGATCGGTCGTCGTTACCTTCTTCTTTCGCTCTGGAGTTATGAAGTTTCCGTCTGGCTGCAGTCATGGGCAACTCTTTGGGGAACATAAACAAAAATATACCACTAAGAAACAGAAGAGCAGTTAATATCAACCAGCCTAACCACCAGGCTCCCAACCATCTAGAATCTGACTGCGTTATAATTGGTGTTAGATAGGGCGCAATATATAAACGTAAACAAATTGAAGCTAAAGTGTAACCCAAAGAGGGACCCAGCAAGCTAAAGAAATAAGATAAACCTGAGAAAATTTCAAAGTAAATATAATTAAATCATTTTTTATTTTCCATTCGCTTACTTAACATGGCTGGCACCTTCGATCTCTCCGTATTATCATCCATATAAGATATACCTAAGGTATGATAGAGTGAACCTCCTATGCCCCCTACAAATTGTGCCAAAAATAGTAACATTTGTGGTACTAAAATACTTTTATACAGTTCACATTTCACACCAGTGCCATCATTTCTACATAATCTTTTTTGCTGTTGTTCTTGCAAATCTTTTAAAGACACATTGATGTCCGGTGTGGCTCCGTATTCTTTTGTTAAACTAAGGGCATCTTCACCGGGACCATATATGAAATGTTCTGTTGCCGTTAGCAAGCAAAAAATTATTAATGTCACTACGCCTTAAAATTTAGAAAATTAATTTTTTGGTTTAATTTAGTTACGTGTTTTTTTTTATTACTACTGAGTTTAATAGTAAGATTTTGTTAAATTTTGTAATATTAAACAGTGCACAGTGGGGCAGAATCAAAATATTTTGGAAATAATTCAGCCATTTGAAAACGGCTAGGCCGATGAATTCAAAATTTGGCACGAGCATAGTAGAGGAGTACTTGAGCTTAAGTTTTGAAGGTGGTGACCCTCCACTTTCCAGGGATGGCGCTATGTGGTCTCAAAGTTGGACACCTCGCTCCTGAAAATTTTTCTAACGCTTGGCATTTCTTCAATTTTTGTCTGATTTTTAAATATTTTACATGGTCTTTAAGCTCTCGTAAATACCTACAAAACGGTGATTCAAACTGCATGTTTATGTTTAAAAATGATATAGTTATAAGCATTTTAAAATTAAAATTTTTGATTTTTTCCGTACCCTGGTCCAGTTTTTTCGAAATATTGGGTGCAATTTGCAGCAAAATTGTTTGTTTGTTTTTACCGTAGATAGCAAACAAAATTTAAGAATTTCTGAAAAAAATTTTAAATTAATATCTTTTCTGGCTTAAAAATTATACGATTTTCAATTTAAAAAATCCAAAATTATTGCATTTTTGTGTATTTTAGCCTAAAATGGGACACTAATCAAATTTTTTAGATAGAAAAAAATTTTCTTGAGGAATATATAAAAATTTTTTATTTTTATTAAAGCTAACTATATGTGTGTACGTTTAAACCAAATTTCGTATAAAACTGATCATTCTTGTAGAAGATGCAAGTCTTTCAACTTGACCTATTTTACATCGAAATTTTGATTTTACCCCATATTTTCTAAAATCCCAAAGCTGGGATCGGAAAAAGAAGAATACTATAAAAAAGCTATATATACTTCAAATTGTTTCAAAAAGTATTTCGTGAGCCCTAGTCCATATGTGGACTTTATGGGCAAAATAGTAAAAAATTCCAATTTTGGGATTTTTCGTCTTTATTTTGGGAATTATGGGATTTCCTTTAGCTTAATGTTGCAGATTTTTTTACCGTTTGATTTTAGCTTGCAAACTACATATGCACAGAAAATTTTATCTGATTTGCTTAATTAATAAAAGTTTTATAGCATACTTAATATTTTTACTTTTCTCAAATTGGACCGTTTTTACCACAATTTTTCGAAATTTTCGGAGCTCAGCAACGAATATTAAAATTTTGTTCCATTTTTTTATTTTTTTTATGCATGTGAATAAAGATGACGCAATTTCCTATTAAATAAAAAAAGATTCACCTCAATATCATTCTTACGTGCAAAACTATGCGTTCTTAAATATGAGTGTTTCAATATGTATCTCACTTTTATACATTTATGTTACGGAAGTAAAAATTTTCATGCCTGTGTAAAAAATTGTGTAAAAAAACAATTATACCTGAATAGAGGATAACCAAGAGGCGTATCTTAAATTAATAATCATTATAAAAAACATCAGATAAAAAATAAAATTTTCTGTTAATTTTTATTTACGAAAAGTCGTTAAAAGTATTTTTTATTTCCTTAAAATTATTATTTATTTTCTATAAAATAATCTGTCATATCATTATGCATGTCTAAAAGATAAAGTAAATCCTTTAATTCTGTTTTGTTAGAAGGTGAAGAAGCCTTATAATTAATCCAACGTTTTCTCATTGATGAGAGTACAGGATCAGAAGATAACAATAGGCTATAGAAAATGTCTTCGTTTTGTGACTGCCTAGAACATTTTCGAGAACTGAATATTTGAATGTACTTGAAATCGCAGTTTCTTGCTTCTTGGGCTTCTTCTGTTAATTCCCCAAGAGGAAGAATATTCGATTCTATAATTGTTTTACCATGACATAATATTTTATGTACTGTGGGCGTCATATCCCTCCATGGATATAGGGAAACGAGTAGCTAAGATATTTTTCTGTATATTCTCCAAAGCGAAAAGAATTAATTTGAGTTTTGCTATTAATTGCCATTAAAACTACATTATTCATTCTAAGCAACTCTTTGTCAATTCCAGTTATGTTTGAAGTAGTTTCAAAATCCCCAAAAAATTTTCTTGCAGTATTTCCGTCCTTAGTGTTTCCTCCACTACGAAGAGGCTTATCAATTATTAACCCCTTTTGTACTCTAAACTCTTCCTGGATTCTACTTTTCTCAGAAGCTCTTAGAGCTTTTAGTTCATCATTGTTTTTTTTTTTTTTGTTATTAAATTTTCTGTCGTACTTCTGTATTTTAAGTCGTATGCAATATGCAGAAAATGCTCCAAAAATCTTATTCTAGCATGAAGGGGGGATATTCCGAAAGATAGAACTTCTTCGTTGACTACGTTGGTTTTTTTATCTGAGAATTCTGACTTCTTCTGATCACATATGGAACATTTCCAATAAGAAGATGTGTTAGTTATAGCGTTACTAACTTTTCCATCAATCATTGTTAAACTAAGTTGAAAGGATATGTTAACACAGTATTCTTTTATTTTTATTGATATTGGTTCCAATGATCTTATTTCGTCTTTGATATGCTCGACTAATTTTTTTGTCGTAGTATTTGATTCCTTTACATACTCAAAACAAATAGGCCCACAAAAATTTTTGGATCCTGGGGTTGTGTTTTTCCATATATCTTCAAAAGTGTTTGCACGTACTGATGAAGATGCAACCAGTGAGTATGAACGAATTCTTAGTGGTACTAAGGATGCCATGAATATGCTCTTAAAATCTTTTGTATGTTTTTGTTTGTACTGAGGAAGGGCTGATATTCCATCACATCCCCACTTACACATTAGTACTACAGCGCAGTTTTTAACCTTTTCTAGTTGGTCAGTAGAAAAATCTGAAATAATCCGTGACGCCGTATTTTCTAGCAAAGAAGATAGTCCAATAGAAGCTTTCGTTTCATCAACTGTTATTGGAGATGGCATAATCGCTTTCCTTTTTTTGGAATAGACTTATATGATGGTAATATTGCATGTCCTTTCTCAAGTAAAGCTTTTCTCAAAATTTGGTACTTATTTCGGCTTATTCTCATTTCCAACATCAGAGCAATAGCTTCTTCCTCCGTAAAATTTGACTGCGATGTCGGAGTAGGTATGCTGTTAACAATTCGTTTCAACCGTTTTGGAGATGCGCTGGGAAGAATATTAGCGATGTGCACTGCCTCGGAAGGCTGATTTTCGGAAACTTCATCTTTTGAAACTGAAGAAAGTTTTTCGGTTAACCTTTTTTTGTTAGACTTCAAACATAAGTCATCATAAGATTTGCAGGGAGCTCCACATAATACGATATAGGTTGAGAATTTCGCAACAGTATCCATCCAAGTAAGATACTTTACTTTAAACTTATTTTTGTTTCCGCGAACTGATTTCATTTTTTGATTAAATAATTTTAAAAATTTTTCCAGTTTTGCAGTACCAATGACATCAACTCTGCAGTTGTATGTAGCCTTAATAAATTTTTTTATGGCCTTAATTCTATCAAGTCCTTTTGTAGCATCAGTCCACAAAAAAGAACACAATGTCTCAAACTTCAATATGCGTGTTCAGGTCATCGAACAGTTGGGTAACTAAAGAAGCAAAGCAGCTAGCTAAAAATCAAAAAAGGCACTCAGGTAAGACATAATTAGTCATAGGTCATCCTAAAACGAACACCTGCACCATTATTTTTCACCCTTACATTTTTAACCTTTTTTTCAGGTATAATTGTTTTTTTACACAATTTTTAACACAGGCATGAGAATTTTTACTTCCGTAACATAAATGTATAAAAGTGAGATACATATTGAAACACTCATATTTAAGAACGCATAGTTTTGCACGTAAGAATGATATTGAGGTGAATCTTTTTTTATTTAATAGGAAATTGCGTCATCTTTATTCACATGCATAAAAAAAATAAAAAAATGGAACAAAATTTTAATATTCGTTGCTGAGCTCCGAAAATTTCGAAAAATTGTGGTAAAAACGGTCCAATTTGAGAAAAGTAAAAATATTAAGTATGCTATAAAACTTTTATTAATTAAGCAAATCAGATAAAATTTTCTGTGCATATGTAGTTTGCAAGCTAAAATCAAACGGTAAAAAAATCTGCAACATTAAGCTAAAGGAAATCCCATAATTCCCAAAATAAAGACGAAAAATCCCAAAATTGGAATTTTTTACTATTTTGCCCATAAAGTCCACATATGGACTAGGGCTCACGAAATACTTTTTGAAACAATTTGAAGTATATATAGCTTTTTTATAGTATTCTTCTTTTTCCGATCCCAGCTTTGGGATTTTAGAAAATATGGGGTAAAATCAAAATTTCGATGTAAAATAGGTCAAGTTGAAAGACTTGCATCTTCTACAAGAATGATCAGTTTTATACGAAATTTGGTTTAAACGTACACACATATAGTTAGCTTTAATAAAAATAAAAAATTTTTATATATTCCTCAAGAAAATTTTTTTCTATCTAAAAAATTTGATTAGTGTCCCATTTTAGGCTAAAATACACAAAAATGCAATAATTTTGGATTTTTTAAATTGAAAATCGTATAATTTTTAAGCCAGAAAAGATATTAATTTAAAATTTTTTTCAGAAATTCTTAAATTTTGTTTGCTATCTACGGTAAAAACAAACAAACAATTTTGCTGCAAATTGCACCCAATATTTCGAAAAAACTGGACCATGGTATGGAAAAAATCAAAAGTTTTAATTTTAAAATGCTTATAACTCGATCATTTTTAAACATAAACATGCAGTTTGAATCACCGTTTTGTAGGTATTTACGAGAGCTTAAAGACCATGTAAAATATTTAAAAATCAGACAAAAATTGAAGAAATGCCAAGCGTTAGAAAAATTTTCAGGAGCGAGGTGTCCAACTTTGAGACCACATAGCGCCATCCCTGGAAAGTGGAGGGTAACCACCTTCAAAACTTAAGCTCAAGTACTCCTCTACTATGCTCGTGCCAAATTTTGAATCAATCGGCTCAGCCGTTTTCAAATGGCTGAATTATTTCCAAAATATTTTGATTCTGCCCCACTGTGCAGTGTAAAGATTTTATTAAATGGATGACGAAATATGAAAGTGAATAAAGAAAATATGAAATTAGTTTACCAAACAAAAACTTTAGCTTAAATATATAATTAAATGCAAGTTTGTTTCATTAATTGATGCATTATTTCGAGTCACTATTTAAGTCACGTTGAATAAGTTTATTTTTTAATTCTGTTGTAATCCTGCTTGAAACGTTCAATTGAATTAAATTAGCAGGGCAAGGGCGTTAGTGAGAAGGAGAGAGAGAGATAGGAAAGAAAAATACAGAATATAATAATACTAGCATAAAAGGCGACTTTTAAACAGGAAAATTTAAAATCATGTTTATTTTATTACTGACACAGTAAAACAACATTTTGTTAAATTCTAAGCGTTTGTCTTAAACTGTTCAAAAGATTGGTCACTAACATTAAATTTAGGATTTGGGATTTCCCGGAATTTTTCATTTCCCGGGAAACGGGGAACAAATTATTACATTCCTGGAACTTCCCGGTATTCCCAGGAAACAAGCAATTCTTGAAGTAAGCAAATTTATTTAATAGAAAGTTATTAAAAAATTCATAGTTTTGTTAAATCATAAATAAAAAAATTCCTAAAATTGTTAGTGTGTTATCTGGTAATAAACTTAAAAACAATTCATGTGTTAGTGCGTTTAATAGTTAACTAGACATTCTGTTTCTTGTTCTCGTTGCAAAATTTCCAGCAATCGAAAAAACCCTTTCACTTTCTACTGAGGAAAGTTTTCTTGTCAAAAGTGATTATCCATGTTTGTTGTTCTAATGTAAGTGGCTTAGAATTACTCAAATTCCTATTCCTCATCTTACTAGCAGTGGCCAAGACTTCGTTCGCTTGCCATTTATAATTTTTAAAAATTTATACTCGTATTTACAAAAATGTGTTTTTAAATATTTATTGTTGGGATCTGTTAATAGGGATCTGTAAAAATTTTCAATCTATTAAAATAAAATGTGCTGACAACTGTTTTAGTACCATTATCCTAATAAAATTGGATGACGTCACATTTGTATCTGCATTTTCTCTACAAAATAACTTATTTTTACAAAACAAAAAGTATTCTATATTTGGACCACTGTTCTAAGGGATCTCCACTTAAGATTTTATTCAAATTCATCTGGCAGTTTTTACTTGACGCGACAGACAGACAGGCCAAAATTCCAAAAATATATGTTTTGTATTCCATATCGATTACTATCTACACCAACATTAAAGTTTTCAAAGAATATTTTATGTACAGAAATGACCCCTTTACTGTTTTATTATATGTACAGATGTAGTAGAATTCTAATGAAAAAAGATATTTGAAAATGTTTAGTGGTCACAATTAAATATTTGAAAAACAATCATGGCATTTCTTGAAAGTATTATAATTTTAAACTTCCCGTTTCCCGGGAACTTAGTCAAAGTTCCAAAATTCCCGGGAAAAGCCATCCACAATTTCCGCGTGCGTTTCCCAAACCCTAATAAATTTATCTAATTTTAAATGTTTATACTTGTTATTATAAAACTGATAGTATTGGAATTCCTTTCAATTTTCAAGCATTTGTCTAGAACTGTTCGATGTAGAACTGTTTGATGACAGATTCCCAACTTCTTAACAGTTTCACGCGCTGAGCAATTATTACTTGGCATATCCACCACTTGGTTTTCTAAAAAGTCCAGGCAAAAAATTTGCAAAAAAAAAACAACAATTTAAGAAATGCAATTATTTGGTTGCTTTCATATTTTTAAATATTAAATAATTCGCCGCTATTGTACGTTTATTTCTGCTGCCAGATTAAATAAACTTTAACGTGCAAAAGTGGATTTATTTTAACCTTTATTTTATTCATTTAACATTTTAAATAAAAAACCACTATTATTTAAAAAAAATTTGTGAGTTTTATTGGGTTTTAAAGTCATAGTTATAAAATACTCGTATATTTCCATATGTACTCGCAACCGTAGATGCGTTATTATTTCAGTACAGAAAACTTGACCATTGTTTATATTAACACGATTTTAAATGAGAGTTTGTTTATAAATTTTAAATATTTTGGGAAATAAAATTTTAGTTATTTATTGTTGTTGAAATAAGATAAGTTTTATTTAACATAAGGCACCATTTTCAAAGAAGGAATAAAACCATATTAATTTACTAACATGTCTTTTGAAATTGAAAATGAATTAAAAAAAAATTTAACATTTTTAGAATCTGTCGAAAAAAAATTAGGGAAACGCCGTGCCAGTGCGTTTTCCTTCCAAATAATTTTTAAATGAAAGAAGAAAGAGCACTATGTTCGGCTATGTCGGATCTTATATACCCTTAACCATGTTAAGTACTTCGCCTTATTACGATTGTCGAAAACGATATTGGAGAAAAGTCGTAGTCGTTTTCGTTAGTTACTTTTTTTTGGTATTATGTAAAATATTCGGCAGTAAAATATTTTGTAATAAACAAAAAAATTAAATGTTATTAGTTTTTTGCAGTGGCTTCTAATGTGATAAATTAACAAAAAATAATAATTAAAAAAAATGACTATAGCTCTTAACTCAATTTGCAAACTATGAAAAAATATATAAAAGTAAGAAAAAACTTTAATAAACTTAAAATAAAATGCACTTTAATTAATAGTTTTTTCAATTCGATATCATCGGACGTTAGCTTTAGAAGATGTATTCTATGATCTTCTTGTATCTGTTTTCCTTTCATATCTGTGCCCACAAGCAATAACAGCTTAGAAGTTTTCAACAGCATTTTAAATCTTAATATTGTTGCGTTAAATCAGGGAATATCGACTTAAGCTGTTTAGATTTTAAGGTAAAAACTAATCAGTTTTTAAGGTACAAAAATGAAATTTGACTTGCATTACAGATTCGAGTGTTAGAAGTATAATATTAGCAGCAACTCAATTTGTTCTTAACTCGAATTTAGCTGTTATTGCTTGTGGACACAAATATGTATGTAGTATATCTTTAATTTTTTTGATATTTTTTAATCTTCTTTATCGTCAATTTTAATGACATTGGAACTGAAGCCTCTACCTAAGTGTGAATATTCCTCGATAAGCTCGACCAGCAGATTGAACTGCTTAACGATTGTTTTTTTATACTTTAAATCCAGAACAGAATGCAAAAAATAAATTTAATGATAACGATGTGCGTAATAACATTAACAACAAAAAAAAAAAAACGTACAATTTTCGACACGACAACGACAACCGTAATAGGGCAGCTTTTAATAGCTTAAGCAAGATACCTATATTGATATGGCGCATAATCGTACTTTTTTGTTCAGAGGCGCATAACTCGGAATATGGGCGAGCGCTAATTTTTTTACTTGATGTTCTTTTCTTAATTCTCTACCGCCCCATATATTTGTTTTTTTTTTGTTTTTTGATTTGACTTACTTCCAAATGATATAGAAAAATCAGATGTTGTTTTGCCCGCTGCCTCAAAGGCATGGACCGATCTAGCTGATTTTCAATTAAAAAAATTTCGAACCATGTCTGATCAATTAGCGTATTTAAATTTCTTCTATTTAATATATTGCCTTGGCAAAGTTAATTTTTCTATATTTTTTTTCTTTAACTTTTGTTTGTATTTCTGCAGGTGACTGTTGTTTGTTAAAGAGAAAACTTTATAGATTTTACCGGATAAAGCAAATCTTAGCAAATCTTACAATTTGCGAAAATTAGATACGATATTTTAATGAAACAGACGCAATTGTTCAAGCATTAATCATTTAATTGTAGTAAATCAGTTTTTTTTTTCACAATCACTTGCATTGTCTTACGACTAGTTATCTTATACTCACTTAACTATATAAATTGTGATACAGTCAAATGTAATGCTTAAAATATTTACCAACAGGTATGATTTATTTGGCAACTTAAAACTTATCCTATATAAATGAGATGACCTTGAAGGAAAATCCTTACCGTAAACGATTAAATATTTTCAACTTACCAAAACCTATCCATCTGGGTCTATGCTTTTTTCCAGCATAATAACCCAAAAATGCTGAACACAATACCTGACTTATATCATTTCCCACCACAATTATGCCAGTATTACGAGAAGGAATTTTATAACGTTTCTCCAACGTTGAAATTGTGCCATTAAAATACGAATTAGTTGCGGCAAAAATACAACCAACCATGCCGTACACCAAAACATAAGCAGTTTGATTAGCGAATCTATTTCATTCATAAATAAAAAAACACATTTAAATTTTAGTTCTTACAAACTTTCTTTCATCTTTAAAATTTTAATTAATTACTTTTGTATAAATGAACCTCTAAGAAAACCAAACCCACATGTTATATCTTTAGTCAGAGGCATGGTTTTTAATATACTTTTAATGTCATCCGTATTGTTTGAATTTTGTGATGCTAATAATGTTTTTCTCGTTTCTGCGTCATTTTGAGGATCTTCTTCCTTAACAGACATTATTTTTTTAACTGCTTATCAAAAACGTTTAAAAAAATTTAAAAAGGCAGCTTAATATTATTAAATCAATATTTGTTTAAAATTGTTGCTGTAATCTAAACGTTCTAGTACACAATGAATTATTGTTTTTAAATTTACAAACAAAACACTCAGTTAAAACATTTTTCTTTTATTTTATCAGTTTAACATTTTATCATTATCTTTTTGTATTGTCGATGGTACCCTACTTATAGACGTTAAAGCAAACGTTGTCTTTTAATAAAAATATTTACACCGATTTCTGGCATTTAAGTAAATTTTATAAAAATAAACATAAAAAATTAAGGAAGTGTACAAATTGTTATTTTGATAAAATTAAATTTATTAAATCTGTCTGTTAAAGAGATTGATAGCTTTACAACTTTAAATCTTATGCTAGATACACACGAGGCAACAACAAATGGAAGAGGGTTAAAAAAAAACATTTTTTTTTTTAGCATAGGCAAATCAACCACACAAAAAACTTTTAAAGAAACTTCAGTTCTTTCGAATTATTGTCCGAATAAGAAGAAGAAGGATATGGTTTCTTTTTCCAGTACAAACAAGGAAATCACACAAGAAAAATTTAAAGAAACATCAGTTCTATATGTATTTAACGTGTCTAATTGACAAAATGTTGTATGAAGGAGAAGAGATGCAACTAAAAAAGAAAAGAATAACATGGACAACTAGTAAAAAAAAATTGTTGTAAATAAAACGCTTTTAAAAGGATAGACGGAAAAGGATAACGCTTTTAATAGCTGCCGTTTGATTTTTAATATTTTAAAATCATAGAATATGCGATTGATGTTCACAAAATAACACAATAAAGCTTTTAATATCAAAACATACGTCAGCATATCTAATTAGGAAACAAGAAACATGTTGTTTATTGAGGCAACATCAAAAAAACTATGCTTTTGAACAGGAAACATTGCTACACACGAGGCAACATTCAGTGAAAAATGCTCATGTTTCTTTCAATCTTCCCTCCTGTGCATTAAAATCAGTGTTCAAGAAGAAAGGGGTAAATAATTAAGTTGAATAACTTTCACGGTTTTATGATAAGGTAAACGTTAGAATTCCGTTTGCAACGTCTAACAAATGAAAGTCACAATGGAATAAAATAATATTTTTGACAAACTTTGAGTGCTCTTTAAATGTACTTAAACATTTTCTAATTTTTGCATTTTGTTGTATTGTATTTATGACGTTTGTGAAGTGTTTAATTTTTCTTTCTCCTTTTTTTCTTATTTTACATGAATTAAAGTTTCCAACGGACCTAAATTAAGAACCAAAAGTTATTTTATTCCAGAACAAACATTTACATTTAGTAAAAAGTTTTGTAAAAGGTGTCTTTATAGATGTATGGAACATTTAATAAGATAAATCCAGATATATATATTTTTAAATAAAAATAAATTAAAATTTATTCTTTTCGAAAGACAATCTTCTGGCTTAACAATTTAAATATGACTTCTGGCATGTGACCGACACGACTGGCTCGGATTTTTTCCAATATTTGTGGATGTATATCGACAATAACGCGGCGAATGTTGTCCTCCAAGTGATCAATTGTTTGTGGCAAAATCTTTCATAAAGTAGATGGGTTCACATCCAATTCCTGTGCACGATGGCAAATAGACTTCGGGTTTTCCTCTGCGCTCTTCTTCTGCCTACAATTTTTTCTTAATGCTAAGATATTAATGTTCAGTATAGACTGCGTAAACATAAGACGAATTTGTTTCAGCTCATGTTACGTTTGCCATAAGGAAGAGTTGAAAAAGTCGTGGTTGATTGGCCATAATTCCTTTGATCACAAATATTTTTTACTATTTGGAAATGAAATCGGAAGCAAAGATTTTTATCTTTAAATTATACAACTTACATAAAACAAATCCTACCTAAAATAAGAACTCAAAACGTAAATTTTTTTAAACTTTTTTTAAATATGGCCAATTTACAAATATTTATTAAAATTTTAACACTTAAAATTTAAACAGCATTAATTGAATTTATTGGCTTAAAATACAATATGAACAGGTAATTTTTTTAAAACAAATACACATTCTTGCATAGACAGATTTTCTCTAAAACAAAATATTTAAAACACACACTCACACAACTACGAAATTAAAATTAAAAACGGAATGATTGTTAAAATTTATTAAATTTCGGTTTTTATTTCCTCCTCCTCATGTTGGACAATTTTCATTTCCACATCTTTTACTTCTTCATCGAAGATTTTTAAATCCTTAACGTAATACCAAACACCACAATCAAAAATGGCACCAATGGTGACAAAAACAGCGGCAGTCATATTTAACGTATATCTAAAAGAATTAATAATTAAATAATAATTATCATTTGAAATAAACATATTAAAAGGAATATATTTCAAGTACCTTAATGATTCAGGATCATATAACCAACAATTGCCTTTGTTTGAACAAGTTTTACCCCACACCAGGCAGAGTCTATCTAATAACCAACCGAAAAATATCGGACTGGGTATAAAGGCCATCATTGACATCATCATCATGCCAAAACCCATAGCAGCTGTTTTGTCTTTTTCTGGCACAGAGCGAACAGATACCAAAAAGTTGGAAGCTCTTCCTGTGGCACCCACAAATTTTAAACAACACATTACTGCCAGGAATGTAACGAACTGTGTAAAGCAATTAACGGGACAGGCACCAGACATTGCTTGCCCACCTTTGCCGAAAAGAAACTAAAAAAAATAAAATTAATGTACGTGCTTCTCCTTACATTCTTATTTACAAAATTGGATGGTTAAGTTAATTATTTTTATAAGGTAAAAGGCCTTAAGTAACAAAGATGATAGATACAGCGAAACAGAAATAAATGAGTATTCTTTCTAAATAAATTTAGAAACTAAATTTAATAAGTGAATTTCAGCTCTATTCTCTACAACATAAAACAGTTCGAACAATAATTTTCACCAAAAAAAATAAAAATATTTAAACGACTAATTTTTAACTCTGGAAGTAATTTTGATATCATCTGAATATAATTAAAGACTCTAAAAAATTGATTCTAAACTTCTGTACCGCTAAAGCTGTTGTATTACAACTACTAACTCAAATGTGTTATTGAATACTGTAGCTGGTCAGGTACATGTAAGTCTGCTTATAGCATGTCCAAACATCATGCGGAGCTATCAGTAAATCCAATAAAGAATTTACAAATTTAACAGCCAGGTTGTACTTGACAGCTATGCTGATATTATATTTTTATACCTTTTTGCTTAAGCAACTCTATTTTAAGTGTTTGTCTTTAGTTTAAATGGTATTTTTCTGCGTATAAAATTTTTTGTACACCAACTGTCTTTCTTTTCTTCAATTAAATATAAGGCAACACAAAATAATAGTTTTAAGAAAACCAAATCACCTAAACACCTTTTTACCTTTGGGTTAAATAGAAAAAAACACGTTAAATGTTTTTTTATTTTAATCTAGATTGCCCTTCTTTAACTTACATCTGGATAATTGGATAGCGAATTGATCATGAATGGTTTGGAGGGCTCGGATGAATTATACTCATAATTCGTTAGATCCATTGATGTTAAAAGCTCGAAAGCAGGACTCCCACTCAAGGTGTCGCCAACACTCGGTATACATGAACAGTTATAGAAATACTGAATTTAAAAAAAAATAACATATTCCAATAAATTAATAACTAAAATTATAATTATAAAAATATAGAATAAAAAATATAATATGAAATATGAAATATGGAACTATATGAAAAATGAAAGAAAAATTAAAAATAGTTACTCAATGGTTACTGTGTTAAAAAAAAAAAATTGTTGAGCTTTTATTGTACTTTTGCCGTGGCGAAATCATGTACCAGATGGCGACAGTGGCGAATTTCATTCATACCTCTGCAAGAAGATGATTCCACATACGAAGTTTTTGGCTACAAAACGAATTCTTTCTCTCCTTTCTCACTTGCCAATCGACCAAAAATGGATAAGACTTAATGAAGAGCGTGCTGTACGCAAAAATGTGCGGATATCGAATACAATCTAATCTCATAAGAACGTATTCCAGTGTAGTATCGATAAAACAGCGATAACCTACCCACATTGCGTCGATGTTCAAGAGAGTCAATACAGCTGGATACCCTACTGTCACCTAAGAGCCTTCGTCCCCTTTTGCACGTGGTCGAGTAACTCCAAAATATACTTTAAAGTACCGGCCCGTACATGAGAGTTGTATACCATTCTCGGCCGGATGTAGGTGGTATAAATAGTAAGGAGATCAGATGGAGTAAAGTTAGTTTTACACCGTTTAAAAAAACAAATGCACTTGTAAGCTTTTTTTAGCCTTGAATTTGATAATCACGCAAAGAACATCAAGAGCTTCTGATAACTTAATATTTGTATCACCCATACTTATAGATGAATCACCACTTTCGGTCGAACATCTGCGCATAAGCATACAACATTAAGTCTTATGAGCATTAAAATATTGACAGTAAGAATTCGTGTTGTATTCGAAAGTTTGTTAAATGTACTACTTTTGAATTTCAAAAGGGAGCTATGGATCCAGAGAACAAATCAATATTAGCAAAGTGAACTGCATTTCATCCATTTAAAGTTCAAATGTGGTTCGACTTTAAGGTTAGTGTCATGGCTGGTTCGTAAAGTCATCACCAGTAACGGCGGGCACGGTAGGTAAATAATGATCAATTTAAGTCAATTTCTGAACTGGTCCATAAGGTCATGAATTAAGAAGGAGTAAAGAAAGGGAATCCCTATTTCCGTCAAAAACGAATAGGTTCATTCATAGATGTTGCTCCAGAAGTTATTCCAAAAATAGGTCTTATAATCCGGCAAAATCGCTAAGGCAAGGCGGCGTTTAGCAATTTTTACATAAAATAAATTATCTGCGACACAGCCTTGATCAATTTATTAAAACAACCTCCATATTTAATACACTCAAAATTATTTTAAATAGTTTCTCTGTACAATTTATAAATACAAAAATGCGCGATAATATTTCACTTAAATTTCTTTAAACTTAAACATTTCTTATTTTGTTATTTTGCGAACGCAATTAAAAATTTTTGGTTAGCATAAACATAAGAACTCGTACAATTGTGCAATAAAAACTAAACCTAACAAAAAATGTGCAAATTAGTAGGAAATACGGCATTCACTTTGTGTTCAACACACGAACAGAAAGTCTAGCATGACAAGTGCCCACGTAAATCCCCTGAAACTCTCTATGGCTAAGCAAATTGCAAAAACAAATTTCTCAAACTTACCTTTGCTCCCGAGCTAGTTATATGCTGTTTCTTACATCCTGCATGGCAGGGAGATATATAAGTCATATTATTTTCACCACATACAGGAGAATAGCGAACGTAATCACAGCCACAGGCAGAATTACAAGTGATAGTGTTGCTTAAAGTTCTTTAAAATAAAGTTTCAATAACAAGAATTTTTAAGAAATTCGTAAAACAAAATTCAAACTCACTTTTCATGAATATTTACCACCACGGATTTTTCGTTGCCAGGACAGCCGATAAAGGCATAAGTCATAATACCAACTACAGTTAAGAAGCCTACCACAACATTCCAAGCTGCCATATAGCGGGCCCGTGGTTTATATTTGGAAATAATAAAGCCCGATAGTAAAACACCAACAGCTGAGAAGGCTAAAGCTACGGTGCCGGTGACCATACTAAAGAAAAAACAGTCACTTTAAAATAAAAAATTAGTTTTAAATTTTTTCTTACCTTGATGTAGATGCCGATTGACGATATTGTATTTCTATATATTTCGGTGTAAAAATCCAATAGGGCGTATAACCAAAAAAATAAAATACTGATGAGAAATTATTATACATATAAGTCTTATTAGCGGTCAATTGTTTGAAAGTGATCATCATGTCTTTAAATGAGGCATGATGTTCTACTGCAGGTTTCTCTTCCAGCTGTTCATTAAGTATTTCTTTCTCCGTTTTTTCTTTTTCCTTGACAGACGTTTGTTGTTTTTTACGCTGTTCTTCTACCATACGGCGGGCCGCCGCTCTGGGTAATTCTCGTGGGAACATGCTTAAAAAGGAGCCAGTCACAAGAATCATGGTACCTATTATTAACCAACCCATCCACCAGGCACCCAACCATCGAGGATCTTTCATTTTAATAACTGGATGTAATTGTGGCGCTATGTAGATTCTCAAACACAGGGAGGCCAGGGCATAACCAATTGCAGGCCCCAGCATACGCAAAAAATATGATAAACCTGGAAGTAAATAATTTATTATTTTTTTGTTTAATATTTTCTTACACCTTGAAACATTTACTACTATTCAAATTTATATCAATATAATTGTATCATGCAAGTCAGTAATAAAAAGTCTTTATCTATCTGCAATCTGTGTTTATTGCAGTTAATAAAGTTCTAAATATATAAACCTTTATCAAGCTGTACCGCTACTACTATTAATAAAAGATACTAACAGAGGCCAATAAAAAGAAATAAAATAAAATAAATGCAACTCACTTAATAAAACAGGTGTTTTAGATTTTTTAATATTATCATCCATATATGATACACCCAGAGTGTAGTACAAGGATCCACCAATACCCGAGATAAATTGTGCTAGGAAGAGTACTACCTGGGGTGCAAAATTACCCTCACCCTCTACGCACTCTATATTATCGCCTCTTTCAGCACATAAGGTTTTGGAACGTTGCTTTTCTAACACCTCCATGGTAGCATTTTCATCAGGCAAAGCACCAAATTCGGCGGTCAAAGCTAAAGCATCTTCTCCTGGACCATAAAGAAAATGTGGAGCAGCTGTTAGCAAACAAAATGCCACTATTGTTAAGAGACCTTTAAAAAAATACAAAAAAAGTTTTTTACAAAATTATTTTAAGTAAATCATAAATACTAACCAATTCCGATCCACCTTGGTCGATGCCCTCTACCCGCATAATAACTTAATACTGCTGAGACCATCATTTGACTTATGTCATTTCCCACGGATATTATACCCGTATTTTTGGAAGGTATTTTAAATCTTTTCTCAATGGTTGTTATCGTTCCATTGAAGTAGGCATATGTCATTGAAAATATACAACCCACTAGACCATACAATACAACATAAGATGTCTGATTTGCAAATCTAAAAATAAAGTAATTAAAAATATGATAAATTGTTTTCATTAAAAATGGACCAACTATAAATATAATATTTTTATCTTTTAGTAAATATGATAAGAATTAAAGTATTAAACATTAAAAAAAAACAGGTTGAATGCCACTGTCTAAACTTTGAGGTGGTATTTTTCATCAGAAGAGGGCTTTTAATCAGATCTCTAAACAAATTAGGGTTTTTTAGATTGGAATCATGACAATAAAAGTTTCAGGAAATGTAAAAAATGTTAAAGCGGAAATATTAGAAAACATAGACGTAATTGCAGCGGGCAAAAAGAAACCTCCTCCAAATATATTTCTTTTCCATGGCAAACAGCGAATGCTAGAGATGCAAAATCGAAAGAAACTTGGTCGTTCACATGTAAGCCCTACATATCACTTGCCTTTGATTTTAGAAGCATTATGTTAAAGCAGAAATGAAAACTCTCTCGAGCTTACTATCAAAAGAACCCAGCAAAAAATTCAAAAAAAGGTAATCGAGTGTGGAATAAAGCATTTTTGATAGAAGGACTTCCCAACTGGATTACCAACCTAGTGTTTTTAACAAGGCATGAGACTATTATAATCAATTACTAAGATGTGATTACATTGACTATTGCAGAAAATAATAATAATTATGACAATGTATTTTAAGGTATTCTTTTTTAATCTAAAGAACTTGTTCAATTACTAATTTCTTTATTTGCGAACTAATGTAATGTGTTTTGTAAGCGAGTAACAAAATCACAAAAGTAAGTTATTATATGGCAAGTACTTTTTAGGGTAATGTCAAATTTTTTGCTGGGAACTTAATTAGTAAATAAATCGTAGAAACATTAGCTTTTATAAAGAACCCAACTAAAATCAAGAGAATAAAGAAACAGATTTAAAACCAAGAGTTTGCGCCTTGTTGACCACTATTAACGGAAAAAATTGTGTATGGAAAATCCATGTCTTATTCGCAAATGTCTTACTCCTATTTGTTGCTTTACACACATCTTTGTCCCTCTTAATCATCACCATGAAAGAAATTGATTTACATAAAATACAGTTGGCCGTTAGCCTTGCGCAGGGGTATGTCTTATACCATGTTCACATTATAATTCGAATGATGTTATTCGCTTTCTGTGTTCATATTGCATCTAAGTAATTGGGTCTGGCAGTTGTTTGTTTATTTCGTAGAAAACAGAATGATTGAGTTCGTTCCTTATATATTGTGCGCACATTGCTTGCACATATATGAAAATAACATTTTTAATACATTTAATTTACTTCAACACTTACTTTTTTTTCAAATCATTCTCGCTGGTGTGATTGGCATTTCCATCATTGCCAAGAGTTGCAGCTGCTTCAAAAGTTCCAAACACTTCATCTGAATGCACAGAATTTTTTCTAAATTTATTTTCGTCTCTTCCAGTAATCTAGCCGTAGATAGTAGACGCCTTAAACTTTTCACTTTTTTCTTTGTTTACTTTTTATTATCTTTACAGTTGTTATGGTAAAACCTCGATAAGAATTTGAGATGACAATGATTATATCGTAATTAGCGTGATAATTTAAACTCAGTTACCTGCAAAATTTATGATTCGCCCTAAAAAATTTGTATGGGGAATTACGTTATTCTGCTGGTAATTAGAGGCTGAATTACGAATGGAAGAGCGAATTATGAAAACACGTTGTAATGTGAACATGGTATTATACATTAAGTAAATGTACTAATATTTAAATTATACCTACTCACGATGACGGTCGCTAAGAGCAAAATAAAAAAACCTTCCTGCTGTAGTCGAAGTGTTAAACACGTTGGCTACAAACCTGGTTGACCCTGGTTCAACCCCTGCGGCAACCAAAAATATAAAATGTTTTTTTCTGTTTAATTGTATAACTACATATTCAGAATTAACATTAAACATGCAGCCTCCTTCGTCGGTACTTCTTAATAGCATATTCGCCGGCGAAGTAAACTAACTAATAAAATGGCTATATCTGTCTTTCTCTTTTCACCACCTGTCTTATCTCTCATCTATCCCTTTCCTAAAGAATGTAGCACGGTTACGAAAATAACTAAATACGCATTATTGCCTGAAGTGCTACTTCTCTTTAAAAAAAAAAAAATCATATAATAGATCTTTTTTTCCTTAATGCAAACTTAATAAATTCTTATTTTTATAAATTATACAGGACCGAAAAAATTTGAGAGGAACAAAGGGTTTAGTCTCTAAAGGGATTTCGCATTTTAGGGGCAAATATCTTTCCAAATTTTTTGAATTCTTGCCAATCTTTTATAAAGTTCTTTGAAATATCTTAAGCAATCGTGGAAGCAAGGGTAACTTATTAACATTTTGAAAGTTACTAATTACAATCGAAAATTGATAATTTAATAAAAAATATTCTACACTTAAAAAAACTTTGGAGTTAACACCTTCGCATACAAAAATATCAAGATGTTAGTGGGTGTAGATTCTAAGCTTTTCTAGCATTTTTAGGTAAACTACCCAAAGAGGCACAAAAAAATTTAAAACTTAACTGCGCTCAACTATTTAAAGGATACAAGTCTTTACAAAAATATAGATAAAAAAATCAACTAAAGGTGATCCATTTTTACTTGATCTTATTATATTCTTATCCACTAGAACCAGCGATTTTTTAACTTTTTTAGGTCCTTCGTAAAAAACGAATTCAAGATATAGGATTGACGTCCACAAAAATTTTTTTCATTGGATAATCTTTTTTTATTTTGGAAGCAGGAAACAGTTTAAAACTCAAACATTATATGTTACTATTATTATTTTTTTTTTGCAAAGTGCTTCACTAAATTTTTGTTTCAAGAACTCCGTGTGGTGATGTTAAGAATATCCCAAATCCTTGACAATCAGAAGAAGCAACAAAAGTTCTTCATCAGCGAGCTAAATTTGTTTTAAATCTAAACAAGCAATGAATATAGTAACCAATTTGTCAACAGGTTTTGCAAACCTCATTTTTAATAGGAAATAAAAATCACTGAACCATAGAACTGCAATATCTATCATCTGAAATTCTCACAAAAGGTGTATTTTAATGATTGTTACAAAAATAATAAAATGAAATAAAAAGTTTAAGGGTGTCTCCATAAAGACCAATTCTTCAACTATATGGCCCCTTTAAACAAAAATATTCAAGCATATGGCCTTTACTTTAAAGCCGTTATTAAAAAGCATTTGAAATTTACATTAAGTTTGTGCCCGCTACAACAACAATTAAAAAATACAACAGCTTAGGGGTATTAATGCAACCTGACTTTATTTTTTAAACCATTGTAGGCAGACTCCTAAAATTGTGAATGACAAATACACAAAATTAATGATATCGTGTGAGTCAAACTTTGGGAAAATTTATGTAAAATTTATGATCTTTTGAACTGGTGGTCAGCTGGCAAGGAGCACAGTTTTGCAAGTAAGTTTATTACTGCACAATCAAAAAAAAAAAAAAAAAAAAAAAAAGAGTCTATTACATTATGAAAAGAAATATGAAAATAATTTGATTTGTGCCTTAAAATTTCCATTTTAATGTAGAAAAATAAGAATGCTATTTTTGTTTGTTAAATTGATTCCGTATAAAATTAAAATTGTGACACAATCCTAAGTTATTCAATCTTTTGAATAGCTTTCGCCATTATATAAAACACGCTTACATTTTTTTCTCTCGGTTCATTTTTTGCTGTAGATTTTTTAAATTTATCATAGCATTATCTCGCTGATAAAGGTACTTAAAATTCTCTAAGCACATTTTTTTTCTAGTCCTCGATATCGATAACACTTTTAAGAATTAAAAAATTATCGATAACTTTGCTGAAAACCCGCATATTTTCATTTACTTTAAAACTTTAACATTTTTAAGAAACTAAAAATGATCGATAACTTTTGTGAAGAATCTCAAAATTATCGATAAATTTTTGTACAAAATTATCATTTACTCTTTAAACATATTGAAAAGGTTTTAATAATTAAGAAAAAAAATAATAAAATTTAAATAAATAGTTTGTTTTTAAGAATTAAAAAATTATCGATAACTTTGCGGCATACTTCTTATGTTCATTTACTTAGAATCTTTAACATTTTTAAGAAAAAAAAATTATCGATAACTTTCATGAAGAATCTCAAAATTATCGATAAATTTTTGTACAAAATTATCATTTACTCTTTAAACGTATTGAAAAGTTTTTAATAATCAAAAAAAAATAATAATAAAATTAAAATAAATAGTTTGTTTATATTTACAGTCAAAAACTTCTCAATCGATTTCAAATAATAATCGTTACAATGATTATAAAGCATTTCAAAAGGATGCGAGAGATAGGGCTTACAACAGAAGGATTTGTTTTTTATTTAATTTACATAAAAAGGTAATTTACTTGTTTGTTAATTAATAGTTTTGGAATTTTACGACTAACTATTTGTAACTCAAGAAAGTTTAATAAATTGAAGCCTGCTTCAAAAATAACCAGTCGCTATAAACTTTTGTATAACATTACAACACAGTTTTCAGTTAAATTTCACATCAACTTAATTTGTTGAATTTGCTTTCATCAAAGTTACATATAAAATAATATTAAGCCTATTAAAATCTGTTTTTTTTTCTCTTTAATCATCATTCCATAACTTACCTTTGAAAAAATTTTCCTTTAAAAATCCAAAATCCACATGTCATATCATCTGTTAGTGGCATATCACTTAATAATTTATTAATATCTTCTGTCATTTTACGATCATGTTCGGACTTGACACTTTTCTGTTGCTTTGGTTGCTTCAAATCATTTTGAGGAATACTACCGTTAATATTAATTTTTATATTTAACAGTCTAGATTCGGCATTTATTTCCTCAGCATTTTCATTTCGCTCGTTTTTGACATTTTGTGTTATTTTTTTGTCACTTACATCCACTGTGTTGGATGTTTGATCTTCAATTTCAACCATCACTTATTTTTTATTTAACAGAAGTGTATTTCACTAAAATCATATACCTTTTTATAAGATACCAGTGAAGAATTTAAAAAATTAATTTATACAATAGTACTGCAAGTTTTTTTTTTTAACTTTTCTGTTTTGATTTAAAATAATGAACTGTTCAAGCGAACAGGTGCCGGAAAAATGTTCATTATAATTAAATATTAACTTTATTAATTGTAAAACTTGGTAGATAGTTAAAATCTTGTTAATGCTTTATTATTTTACAGTATCCGTACGAACACGACAACAGTTTAACTTTTTTTTTCAATCGCTCTATTTATTGTATTGTTTTTCTTATTTTTTGCTCGTTTTTTCACTTTTTATTGTAGATATTAAAATCATCTTTTTTGTCCACAATTATTATCATCTTTTTATTACAATATATCATTCGGGCCGTGAGTCTTGTTGTAGTCTTGAATCAAATAAAAACATTAAAGGAAAAGAGAATAGAATAGAAGAGTAAATTCAGTGTAATAGAAGCATCAGTTTAAATAGTTCTTTGTCTAACGACTTTCTATCTAATTATCTATGTTCTCTATTTTAAAACTGTCATTTATCTATCTCGCACTTTTGCAAATAATGTACCCAACTAATTTGGATTTATCATTTTATACACAAATAATCAAATAAACACAAACGTGAAGATAAGTAAACCAAAACAAAAACTATTTGTTATTTTGTAAATTAAACTATTTTTTTTTTTTTTTTTTTTGTTTGTTTGTTTTTATTTTACTGAGAGGGAGTCAAAACGCCACACGATACCGTCACCTAGTTGTCTTAATATTTCAATAAACATAGACAATTGCCTGTTGAAAGTAAGATTTCATGTTGGTTTGACAAACATGCTTGAGTGTATGTACATTCATGTATATTTTAGACAATTAGTTAAGCAGTTTGAAAGAGTGAAAAACAAATCCCATTTAGTTAATTAAAAACGTTAAATAAACAAGCTAAATTTTTAAAGTTTTCAAACCATCTTTATTTGCAGCATTATTGTTACAGAAAATCATTTTGTTTGAAAAATTTGCTTAAAAATAACTCGAAAAAATTAGGTGCGTTTTTAAAAAAATTTTCTAGGCGAATTGTGCTCTTCAACAGGAGCAGCAACACAGAAGTATGTTATTATATTTAATTTTGTATTTAGGCTGTAGGGAGGAGTACAAACAAGCATTCGTTTAAAATCATAAACGAACAGCAACCCTTTTCTGTAAAATTTGAAAAATCCATTTTAAACGGTAGCGGGATTTCGATAACCTCCTACTATGCTTCACTATTTCTTTTCGAGCTTTGAAATTTTAGAGCAGTATTTTATTTATGTGACTTTAACCATTTAACGTTTAATACGTTTAATGTTTTAATGTAAAGCAAAATATAGTTGTCTTAAGTATGTTTTTTTAATTAAATGATTACTATGTAAAAAAACTTTTTTATAATGACACATTGACAACAAATGTACATGGAACGGCGTTGCCGTTGTACCGCTTTTGATATTTAATTATAAATTAATTCCAGTATACTAAATCTAAGTTTTGTTTTTTTTTTTAAGTTTAAAATGCAGCTTATGAAATAGTTCTAACACAAAAATCAGTCTTAAATTGCACTAACTTTTTTTATCGATCAAAAATGACAGTTAAGTGTCTGTCACTATTTTGACAACAAAATATCGAAGAAAATCTATACATATGTATAATAAGACAGTAACGGCGTTATTGCTGTACATGAAATATTTTTTTGAAAATTTTGGTGCTGGTGTAAATAGTAATCAAAATGGAATACGAAACACATTTTTTGAGAATTTTTGTTTGGCTGTGTTCGCATCACGTAAAAACTGCTGGATGAATTTAATAAAAATTTTGTGTGGACGTCTCCTAGAACCCTGGCTAACATATAGAATATTTTTTGTGAAAAATCATTAGAAGATAACCATGCCTGGGGAAGGCTTAACCTTTAAAAGAACAAATTTAGCCAGACAAAAGGTTTTTTGTGCATGACGTTTCTAATGCATAAAGCCACACAATAAATTCTACCCCCCAAAAATTTTAATTTACAAGACTATTTTTTTGGAAAAATTTTCACTTTCTTAGATCGATGAAAACTTGTCGCAGTTATGCTCTTAGGAGTGCCCCTTATCGCCTTTAAAGTTTCCCAAAGATGATACTGAAAGTTTCTTTATCTGTTACTTACGGACGCAGCCATTGAGTTTAAGACTCAGCAAAACAACTTTTTACGCTTCCGGTCGATAAACTCTAGAGACAATTACTCGCATTTGTATCTCTAGTTTCTTTAGAAATGTAAAGTGACCCAATTTTATTGGTATAGGGGTAATGTATACATATTTTCCTAGGTGGAAAATTTTTACACTGTTTACAGAACCCTGCAACAAACGTTTAAAAACACACTTTTATAAATTTAATTTTTAAGAAAATTAGAAATGATACGCGGACGAAGTCGTGGGCACTGCTAGTCACCATTTAAAAATTAAGCAAAATGTCTTTATATAAGAATACTAAATTGGCATTTATTTCCGTAGTAGAATTAAATAAAGCTTAATTATAAATTAAAGTAATAAATTTAATAAACAAAAATAAAGTATACAATATTTTTTTAAACAAAATAGTATTGTGAATTTTTTAAAATTATTTTACAATATATTTTTAGTTATTAAATTCCCCAAAAGATTACTTTATAAAATAGTCTTTCTATCATTTTCTTTTGCCAACTATTCTCGACTCTCATTTTTTTCAAAAAAAGTAACATAATTAATTATTTCGTAGGGATTATTACCTGACTGTAACTTCTCTTTTAAATAAATTTATAAAAAATCGGACAGTATAACCAACTGAGTTTGTAAGAGGATAAGAATTTTGAATCATTTTATGGTTAAATTAAACCATGATAAGAAATTTCGGATTTCATTATGGTAATAAAGTATCATAATGTTATTACAGTAAAAATTATCAGTTTATATGTTACAATGTCAATTTCAAATTAAATGTCTCTCGAATCAATCTTCTCTAGCTATCTACTTAATTTAATTTAATCAACAATAAACCATAAAAGTTTTTTAACCCTCTACTTGGAAAAATGTCTTTCCTTACAGCTTATTTGTAAAGAACATATTAATTTTAAAATCTTAAGTCTAAAACTATTTGCAGACGAATTTTCAAATCATTGCCTTTAATATGACTTTTTATCTGAAAGAAAATTTTGTGTCGTTCTTTTACAAATATTTTTCCTTTAAGCTGCTGTATATAGCAATTTTATCTATATTAAGACATTATTTGATTAAGCCTATTGAAAACAAAAAATAACTTATTTCACTTTCTTAATAGAACCAATGTTTTGTTTACTATCTCGCGTACGTCAATTTCTTTGAGTCAGTATATGTTCTTACCTCTGAGATAAAAATCATTTGTTATTCTTCTATCTCTGTAAGTAGTTTGTTTATCTTTTTCTTTGTTTTTTGTTTATGCCTGAGATATGTTTATCTTTCGATTTTATTTTTATAAATTTAACTGACAGATAAAATTATTTATAATTTCTTTGTTTACAGATTTTTTTTAACATGATTGACATTAAACAACTGAAGCTCAGAATTATTTTTACCTTTTAAACGTAGTGTATATTTAAACAGTGGAATTGTGATATCCCAATCAATCAACAATAGCAAATTTATTTATAGTACAGTTTTTTATCAAAGATATATTTATGGAATTTATTTTTTTTTTTTTTGCATCCTTGTAAGATTAAAAGTTTATTCAAATAGAAATTTAAATTAATTAAACTTAATTTTAAATACTTATGTTTATTACATGGATAATCTAACTCTAAGTAAAATTTAAAGTTCTCTACAAAAAAAAAGCTTTAAAAATGTGCTTAAAAATATTTGCTTAATTCACAAAACCCCTTGTATCCGTGTATACTGTGTATTGTTAAATTAAATTCAATAGTGTATGCTGGTTGTTGGAAATTTTCATATAAAATTTCAATACACCAATACACTTTTATTTTGGGTGTTTTAGCAAAGTTGTATAGGTAATCGTGTTATCAATTACATGTGAATTCCCTATCACATTGAGAAGAAGAAAATAAACAAAAGAAATTTGTATTGTTGATGTTAAAAATTTGTTACCAAAAAAAAAAAAAAAAAGAATAAATGGATAGCTTATCAAAAGTATACTTTTCGCATAAAAAATTAAAAATTTTGCTTTTTTCAATCCTATTGTCCATTTTACTTCCTGAAAACCTTCTTCTGAATACTTATTTTTTTCTTCTAATTTGCTTTTTGATGTTTAATATACAAAATAAATTGATACAATAATACACTGCGTGTTCACAAGCATATAAACAGAAAGTGTATTCAATACAAAATACACCATACAAGATTTTATGAACTAAGCAATTGTCTTTTCACTATTTAAAAATTCGATAGAACTAAGGAAAGGTTAAATCAGTAAAATAAACTTTCATATCGTGCTCTCTTTTTAACATTTATGGTACCAAAGTATTCAGATTAACTTTGAAAATCAATTATTAATTTAGTCATCAATCAGTTTTTTTGTGAACCATTTGAGACAGTTTTCACTCTAGTTGCATCTTTTGACGTTGTTTCTTAAAAAAAAATCAGCAGATCGCACCATGGGCAACGACTTTTTTTTGGATGGCACTGATCCGGGAGAGTTGACGTTTTAACAGGATGACGTTACGTGCCATACGGCGGCCCAACTATTGACTTGTAGAAGTTAAAATTTAGCGATAAATTGATTTCAAGAAATGCAACTTTAAATTGGGGTCAAAGTCGTCTCGTTTCCTTTGGGGAAAAGTGAAGCTACTGGCTTATGTTAATAAACTTACAACAATTGACGCTTGGGAGACTAAATAAATGGCCAGAAATGCTCACAAAAATGGCTTAAAATTAAAAGTTATGAAAATGATTTACCAAGAACAGTCACGGATGCCATATGTCCGAAATAGTTTTCAAAGTTAATGCCACGCATGTATTAAACTTTTGAATTATACATTTTTTTTAATTTAATTTTTTTTCACAAATTAATATTTAGTCGACATCAAACAAAGATCACAATATATTTTGTGAAAAAGTTAAATATATTTGTGTATTAGCCCTAAAGCCGGGCACATAGAATCCATCATACGTCAACTGACAAGCCAGTTAAAATACATGTTTTCTTTTGAGTAATGTCACATCAGCACGTGTCCGTCAATGTAAAGTACGAAAGTTGGCCAACTTTTAACGTACGATGAATAATTTGAAAGCTATCAATTGCTTCTCTTCTTTCTTTCTGTGTTCTTATAACTCTTGCTGTGATTCAATTGTATTCTAACCAGTTTTGAATAGAAAGTGTCAGCTTGACTTAGTTTTGCTACTTTAGGGCAGTCTTGAAAATAAGATTTGCGAATAAAAAAATTTGTCTTAATGCTATAAGCAATTGTTGCTTTCTTCTATCAACTTCTTTTAGAAAATTATTGCAAATAGTTAAACGGCAAACTCACAGAAATAAAAAATTGTTCGTGTTGAGTGCCAAGCAGGCAAAAATTAATAACAGTCATTCCGGTCTATATTCATGGATTAAATAGACACTCAAATTAAGGGTTTTCAAATGATTGTCATTTAAGCTTTTTCTTTCAGTAGATTGGTAAACATAATGAATTAAAGGGACGTTAAACAAACAACTTGTAAATTATGCTACAGATAGACGGGGTCATTGAAAGTAAAATCTCTCGCAAATCGAATTTCTATCTGAAGAAAATTATGAAATGAAATTTTATAGTTTTAGAAAACCCTGCGATCTATTATCAACAAATTTCTAATTTTGTTGTTAAGGACTTACATCGCTACCGATCAAAAATTTCGAATATTGAACACAAAAATGCTTAAATCGGAAAAACAAACAAAAAAATATTCAGAAATCATATTATAAATTTCTTAGAGTCGTTAATACAAATATTAAAGATTGAAAAGTAAATAATTGTTTTATTTGTTGCAATAAACAAACGCTCTTTTCGCCCTTTAATTGAATCAATCAATCAATATGTGATACATTAGAAAACGCGTGTATGCAATGAGTAACAATAAAAAATTCTACGTTTTTGCAATTAAATAATACAGTAAATATAATTAATTTTAAATCTCAAATTTTTCCAGCAATTGAGAAAGAACAAGCAAGAAAAACAGATTTATTTTTTATTACACCCACTACTTTTATTATGTTAATTGGTGACAGCTTTTTGATTTATTTCAATTTATTTGTTGGCTTATCTGAAAATTGTTAAGAAGTAGTTGTTACTAATATAACACAGCATTTGATAAGATAGCATTTGTTAAAATTAAACAAAAGGATTGTTAAAAGTTTACACAAAAAAATTAAGATCACAATTAGAGCTGCAATACTCTATATTTAACTTGTGAATTTTCTAGTATTATTCCAGAATTATCTGGCTTTATAGGAAATTTTTCCAAATACATAACTAAATGAGATGTAACCGTGAACAGCTCATTATTAAGAACAAGCAAAATCTAAAATAAAACAAGAAAGAGTTTTATATTCAGCTGTACCCAATCTTATATACCTTTCACTATATACGTAAGTCTAGTTTAGTGATGTAGCTCCTATCAAAACAACAAATATTAGGATGACAGAAAATTAAAAATAAAAAAAAGTTAACTAATACATATAAATTTACAAAAAAAAAAAACGGCTCTTCAATTTTTTTTAATTTTATTATTTTATTCGACTTACAATCGAATTTTTTATGAAAATTTCAGAGGCCTATAGCACGGAAAATATGGGTGAGTGCCAATTTTTTTCTAATTTTTTAAATTCTCTATCGCTCCATATTTTTGTTTTTTTGATTGGATTTACTTTATTGTTCTAAAAGATATCTAAAAATTAAAGGCAGGCGTGCTATTAAGCCAACTGGCTCAAGGGACTTTGATCGATCTTGCTGATATCCAATATCACCTCTTTCGACACTATGTCTGATTGACTGGCGTATATAAATTTTCTCTAGCTCATCTAGTGCCCTGTTAAAATTGATTTCAACGCTAACACGATAGGTTAGATGGACATTGCTCAATCGACTTCGCTATGCATGGGGACACATAATATATACACTTTATGGGTTCAGAAATGGACATTGTAGAACTTACAAACGGAATGACAAAGTTAGATATTCCACTTTTTTGGTGAAGGGTACAAATATGTGTAGCCCTGTGTAAAAAAACTAATCGCAAAATCAAACTCTCGTGTTACGAAAATGCACAACAATTGTTTATTCTGTTTAATTGAATTTTATGAAGAATGCTTTTTAGGTTATTTAGTAAAAATAAGTTTTACACCATTTCCAATGGTAGTTTAGAATTCTAAAATTATATAGCAGATATACCTGATTAAAATTTTTATTTTGCAAATAAAACTGCTTTGTTTGTTAGCTACTAAATATCTAATGAGTTGACAAATTAGTGAACCTTAATAATTTGTAATACAGGTAAGTTTCTATATGCTAGCAAATACCTTAATGATGTCTTTTAAAATTAACTATTACTGGTAAAACTAGTCTTAAATTACTTCTGCCATTCTGCTCTCATGTTTGCATTTAAATTTCTACAAGAGGACCTACACCTTAATTTTTAAGATATATTTTTTGTAATTTCTATTAAATTTTATATTTGCTACAATGAAAGAATATTTCTTATTTTTTAAGTTTTATTATTAAGATTTTGAAAATATTACTAACGATAAAAATAATAGAATTTAATAATTTCCAGAGTGTCAGAGAGGTCATCAACTAAACTCATAAAATTCTTGCACACGTATGGGTATTTTGTGATTGTCGCTTACTGGAGACGTTCAAATAAACACGTCAATCGCTTATGATGACTTATTGTTGATGACGTATTATTCAATTTTATTATAAAATAGGAAGAAGAATATTAAAAACAAAGTTTATATGAAATTTATTTTGTTTTATATCATCTATTTTAACACTAGAATATTGCTCTACATAGGTTTCTAAAAATACTTCGGATTGCGTTATATACTTTTCACTTCAAAAGGTTAAAAAAGGGTATTTCTAAGTTTGTCACTCTGTTTGTAATTTTTACAATATTCATTTTCGACCCCATAAAGTACATGTATTCTGAGTCTGTTCGTCTGTCCTGCCATCAAATCAGCTTTGCCAGGGCGCTAGATGGGCTAGAGAAAATATAATACGCCAAACGATAAGACATAGTTTCGAAAGAGTTGCTATTAAAAATCATAAAGATCGGTTCATGTCTCTCGAGTCAGTAGGCTAAGCACCAGGCCTGCCTCTAAGTTTTTCATATCATTTAGAACAATGAAGTAACTCCAATAAAAAAAAAAAAAAAAAAAAAACAAATGTACGGGGCGATAAAGAAAACTAACACTAAGAGAAAAAATTTGCGTTTGTTTATGTTTTTCGAGTTATGGATCTCTGATATTTCTTAAAAGAAGTTCGATTGTCAATATGGGTATCATTTAAAAGCTTTTGAAAAGACATTTCAGAAAATGCTAAAATTTCTTAAGAATGCTTAATCCATTAGGAGCTGAAAACATATCTATGTAAAATTATATTTCTTACTAAATTTTTTTCTTATTTTTAATTCTCTGACATCGCAATATTTTTTTTTTATTTGGATAGGAGCTAGTTCACTAAACTAGATTTACATATATGGTGAAGGATATATAAAACTCGGCGTAGCCTCTTTTTTCATCTATAAGTATTATTCTGGACAATAACAATTAGAGATGATCAAATAATTATTCGTCAAATGAAAATATCAAAACGTTTTGTTTTCGGTCAAGGCGTAGCAAGTGTAGCCGATATGGCACACGCATAGTTGCAAAGCTTTGTTGTGGTTATTGGATTATCGCCAAACATTTATAAAATGTGAATTATACATCTCATAAAAAGGCAAACGAATACAAAAAACTGATAAAAATTCTTAAAAACACAAATCTTTATCTCTTTTTTCCGCCCTTGCTTCTTTCTTTATCGCTTAAAAACTACAAAGTTAACAACAAAAAAAAAAACACTAGACCAAAAAAAAAAATAAAGAAATAAATAAATTAATAATAAAATTAAAAAAACTATTACAATAATAATAACAAAAAAACAAAAAAAAAAACTGCCAAAACAAGAACTAAGTTCCAAAAATTAAAACATCCAATAAAGCCACACTCTGTTGAAAGCTAACTGAATGAAATTTAGGTTTAACGCGTAAATTTTTGTTTTAATTATGCTGCCGCTTGTCACGATGGAAACAAAGTATTATTAATTAAATTTAATTTTAAAGGTTTTTCACAGGAAAACAAAAATAGCTTTAAAAAAACTATAATAGCAATGACATGAAATACAGAACGATATTTAATTTAAAAGTTAGTGTAAAAAAAATATGAGATACATTTGGCTTTCGTAAGAAAAAGAAAATTTTTCGGTAGGCTTTTTTTATTTTATTGGAAGGCATTGAGTGTTTGAATGTTACTTCTCGTTTGAAAAAACATTTTTTGCTTTAGTTACCTCTAAAAATTTTCCCATAAGAATAATTATAGATTTTTTTAAATTAGAAATTAAATTGTACTAAAGCTCAATTACGCTTATATTTTTTTATCAAGATCATGCATGTCAATATTACTAAAAAAAAATGATTTACGATTGCACGAAATGCACTGCGCTCAATTGTGCATTTAAATAAAGTAATGATTTTATATAAGAATAAATAAAAACAATGTTTATTAATTTTAAAGTTAAAAAGGAAATGGTGTAAATAACAAAGTAACATTAGGTTTTGTAGTTTGTAGTTAAATATAGAAATAAAAAATTAATTGTTTAACTTCTATTAAAACTCTATTATAGAAATTTTGTTGATGAAAATATAATTAAAATACTTAAATTGAAATTAATCTACGGACTAGAGAAAAGTTAGAAAAAACTCGGTATTGTTGATAACGCAGTGCCAAAGTAATTTATAAAAGAGATAAAAAATAAAAGAGAAAATATTCCGATTTGTCATTGTTGGGTTTAATATTTTACGGAAGTGTAATTATACGCTTAAAAATTTCATTGACTTGTTACCGTTGGTTGTACTTTTGTGGGGTTATGAAACGTTTTGAATTTATGCGATTCTTCGTAAATAAACTATTGCTCGTTACACAGGTTTGATGGTCTTAATTTCATATTTTGATCAGTTTTGTTCTTCATTGTTTATTTTTATTGTTTATTTCTAAAAAATTCTTAAAAAGTGCAAATAACAAAATTTAAAGAAACTAAATTCGACTTAAAAATATAAAAATTGTTTCATTCCGAAGAAATTTTTCTTTTCATTTTTTCTGCAGAACCAGTTTGCAGAATTGAAATCACTTTCGATCGGAATTGAATTCTGTTAAATTCTTTACAAGTGAAATTTTTTTAATTTATTATATGAACAGAAACAAACAGGTAAATTAATATGTACATGCAGAAATTTGTTCAAAGATACGTCACATAATTATAAAGTTAAAGCAAACAAGATTTAATAAAAATATCAACTGACAGAAAGCAAGAATAATATACTTCTGTTCAGTACATCAAAGGTCGATTAATCTCTACCACCTGATGCAATTTATTTTGTGAATAAAAACATTCAAATAAAATTATTTTATTGCAAACACGTATCTGTCTTCAAAACCAGACCTTTAATATATAAAAAACACACAAAAGAATTAACAGATAGACGAAAACAGGCTGTTGTGAAGAATTGATTTGAAACGATTCATAGAAAGATAAACTTATGACTTTTAACAACTGCAAAAAGAAATTTAAACTGATCAAAATAGAATGTGCAAAAAAAAAAAATACATGTCATGGCAGTTTTATTAATTTATAAACGTCGTGATATGCCAACTGTGTCCATGGACGATATAACATACCAAAGAGTGTCACAATGTCTACAAATTCAATGCCATAATGTCTGCGACCATTGTTGTACTATTTTTATTTTATTGTATTTTAATGCTCGAAGATATTGAAAGATTTTTTGTTTTAATATGAAGTTTCATTAGAGCGATGGCCTAAATCAGTTGCTTTAAACTGAAACTTAGACTACAATTTAATTTTTGCTAGCTATAATGAAGCTGCTCGGCAGTTTAGTTAAGCTATCATTTTTAAAAGGTTTGTCTGGCAGAATCCATACTATATTTGATGGTGCACAGAAGTAAGAGTACAATATTGGGATATTACGAATCTTGTATACCCTTCACCATATAAGTATAACCACATGTATATGGCACAAGAAATTCTTTCCTACCATTAAGTTTTTCTGCCCAAAAAAAAGCTTCGTGCTTAGTATTTTTGTCTCATCAACTTTTGTTTTTATTCCTGCAGGTGGTTGCCTGTACAATTTAGTTTAAGCTATATTATATCTAAGTTTGTCATTCAGTTTGTAATTTTACCAAATTCCATTTCGACCACATAAAGTGCATATATTCTGAAATCTTAAATATAGCAAAGTCGATTGAGCGATGTTTGTTTCTCCGTCTGTTCGTCTGTCCGTCCGTGATAATATTAAAATCAAATTTGCCAGAGATACAGAAAAATTTAATTAAATAGATTACAAAAAATTCTAGAAAGATCTGAATGCTTAGCAGTAGCTTAAAAAGTAAAATTTTTACTATGAATTTAAAGATACAGAAAACCCTAATTAATTAAATGAGAATTATAATCAATCACAAAAGGAAATAAGCAACAAAAACACAATCTCTAAACAAACAAAAATAAAAAAGCGACGAAAATGAATTATAGTTTTTCTTTAGTATTTTTTAAAGCTACTTTTGAAGTCTGAGAAGAAATTTTTATATCATCGAACTTAAAAAAGCATTATGACAAATACGATTTTTTTACAGTATCAAAGTGTCATTGCGAATCGTAAAAGTAGGATAGGTATACAGAAAGTTCATATCACTTACTCTACCACTTACACGAAAGCAGCTGTAATTAGAAATATTTCAAATAAATCATACAAAAATCATGACTTGTAAGCAGGCCTGTAAATAATAGTCCTACTTCTCTCTTATTCTCTATCTTATAAGCTTTTAAGTATGTTTAACTGAAAGTTTCACGTTTATGTTCATGCTAAGTTCCTATATTGGGATTATTTCTGTACTTTAATCGATATGGAATACAAATTATCTATTTTTGTCCGTCTGTTTGTCTTTGTTTGCATCACGTAAAAACAGCTGGATGGATTTGAATAAAAGTTTTTGAGGTGGTCCCTTAGAACCTTTGTTCAAATATAGAATACTTTTCGTTTCGTAAAAATAAGTTATTTCATAGAGAAAATAGAGATACAAATGCAAAGTCACCCATTTTTAAATGTATAACGATACCAGAACAGTTGTCAGTATATTTTATTTTTTAACACTGTTTACAAAACTCTAGAACAAATGTAAAAATATATATTTTTCTAAATTTTAATTTTAAGAAAATTATATATAATACCCGGACGAAGTCGTGTGTACTCTTAGTAAAACATAAATTTCTCAAAATATTAAACGAAAACCACAGTAAAAGAGAATAATAAAATGAGCTTTTAAATTAAGCTTTATTATCACTTGAACTTCATTTTAATTTTCGTTATGTCTTCTAATATTAATTTGAGTAAAAATATTTTACTTGCACGAATTATTTTTACGTCGATGTTTTTTGTTGTGATTATTTTTCTTTTATTTAAATAACTGTATCACTGCCTCTTCTATCTGCATTTTAATTCCACTATACAACGTTATTTTATCATCGTGATATCAGATACACACCCATCATTTTCTTATGGATTTTTTCTTAATCTCTTATTTTTTATTATCTTTTTTAAGTTTTTAGTTTGTGATTATTTCAGTTAATTAAAAAAAAAGCTACAAGCGCCGTTCGTACTACAAAAAAAAAAGATTTTTTTCTCTTACAAGTACTAACAAGCAAAAGTAAACGAACTTGATATACAATTTTTTTATAATGTAGCAAATAATAATAATTAAAAATTTCCGTTGACTTTTTTAATGGCAGAAAGCAATTAGAAGATTTTTAAAAACTAAAAAAAATCTTTCACTTAAAACTTGCTTTGTCTTATTATAGATTACATTATTTAGTTTTAAACTAAAAGAATATTATGTAATTTTTGTGTAAATTACAATTTTCGTTTTAAACTGACTAAAATTTGTTTTACTTTGTTGAATTATTTTTCTTGTTTTTTATAACACTTTTTCAAAAAATATATTTATTTGAATGAATTTAAATTATTTTCATTATTATTTCAGTTTCATTAAAAGCTTAAAAATTTTTAATTGCATTTTTTCACGTTTAAATATTTTTCAGTTGTTTCTCTAAGCTATAATTTTTTTTAAATCGCATTCAACGCTTGACTAAGTTAAACTAAATCCACATTTTGCTTTTGTATATCTCACCTACAAATTAAGCATATAAGAATGAGTAAGAAAAAAAAAAATAAAATAAAATAATAACAAATGAATATTCTAGTGAAATGTGATACATTCTTCAAAAAAAAAAAAAAAAAAGTGGAATATCGTGTATATTCTTATATTTTTTTTTTTTGTCATTCATACAATCTACATGTTCTCTTTCTCTTATGATGATGCTATTTGTGATAATGATCATCATCATCATCATCATCGTTATGTACTTAACATTATGAAAGTAAACTTTATTTTATATTCGTAAGATGATCATTTAACGAATTTTTTTTTCTACTAATACCTAAATATAATCTGAATATTTAATATTAATATTTAATATTAAAATTAATATTAATATTTAATATTAAAATTAATATTAATATTAAAAAGATTTTGTTACCTGTATTAGAGTGATATAATGGTTTTTGAAATAGTTCTATTTAAAGCTTCAATAACCACATAACATACTAATCAATACCTGTATGTATTGGGCATTCGTTTTTTTTTATTAACTTTAAGTGATTTTTATCGAAGTTTGAATTCCAAATAATTCTTATAAAGTTTTTTATTTTAAAACTTCGTAACTCTGATCCGACTGATACTTATTTTGCACATCTCTTTATAAAGCAGATCCATATTTAAGATAAAGTTTTGCAAAACTGTTCAGATCTACCATGAGCTGAGCTGTTTACTATAAAATTGAATACTTTACATCATGAAAAAACTCTTTTTAATTTTTTTAATTTTATGTTATTTAAATTAATTATAATATTAATTAAACGAAACCTTCAAAGTTTGGTTTTTACATGGACTTGAATTCTAACTTTAGAATTATTTCAAAATAATTGTACGATTTTTTTAATCTATATATATTTAACCCCTTGATGGGGTTTTGTACATAAAATCTCCATGTCTACTTTGTCACCATGTACATCCGTCTATCAGTCCGTCTGTCACAGTCCTCTATCTCCGTAACTGTAGGAGGTAGATTCCTGAAATATTCACAGAAAATGAATAAATATAAACACTATAAAAGCAAATATTAAAGCTTAAAGGGTGGCCCGAAAGTATCGTCTTATTCATAAAATTTTATATAAGAAACTGTAATAATATTTGCATAGTGCCAATAAAATTTAGTGCGCTATTACAACAAGTTTAAAAAGACCGTTAAACTAAAGAGTGTCCAGTTATTGACATTATTTTAGACCAGCCAGATATCGCAGTTAAAAGTGAGATAATGCTGCCCATGCACATGTAGGAAATCTTTGGTAAGCGGAGCCGTTGTTGCTTCATGTTTAGGCATTACAACATATTTATAAGTGACACTATGTCCATATATATGTACATATGTCATTGGACATTATAACGTTTTTCATTGCGACATAATGTCGTAGTGCGTAATTATATACATGGACATTATGTCCTTGGGCGTTGTGATAATGTTATGCTCATTTAAAAATATTTTTTTTCTAAGTTCCCAGCTCTTCCTAAAATAGCTCTCTGAAAACCTTTAAGTACTTTAAAAGGTATCCTAAACTATTTTTCCTTCTTGGCCTTAATGTTATTTCTATGTAAACTTCTTTTCGTCTGCTAAGAACTAAAGGTTTCAAGTTCTTAAAATTATTCTTAGTTCGTTTTGTTTTTAACCAACCTTATATTTTGATAACAGCCATCCATCCATATTTCAAATTTAATTTAAATAAAGAAATCAAAAAAAAAAACTTTGCATTAATTAGAATAAAATAATCACCCTAAAGCTTATCAAAAAATAATAGAATTCTTTATTAAAACTTAATAATTTTAAAACGAGTCTGTTGAATTTGTAGAAATTAAAATGATCTCTATGATTTAACACCTCCTTAATTAGCTTACAAAAAATTTAACGTAATAAACAAAATTTCTTTTTTTTCTAAATAACAAACGTTAAAGTAAATCTATCGTAAAAAATTCAACTGAATTTTTTATCAATTCATGGACATTTCATTCATGTTATTTAATCAACCCGGCATATATTTAAGAGGTTTTTCTCTTTCTTATATGAAATTAACTTTTATAGGCGTATTAAGTTACGTTTTATTTCCTACTTTGGTAAGTATTTTTTATCTTTATTGTTAAAGACAAATAATAATAGCCAAAGCAACATTTATAAAAATAAAGTCAAAAAAGAAGAGCTTTTAATAAAAGCTAGATATTAAAAGTTTACGGAAGATGATTTTAGTTAATTGAAGATGCCTTAAGATATACACAAAAATTTAAAGAGAACTTATAAGTTTTAAAGTTTTTGTTTTGTTTTAAATCATCAAGTTGACAAATTCCAATTTTAGTGAAAAAGAAAAATAAGAAAATCGTTGGATTCGAAAAAAAAAATTACCATTTTTATCAACTTAAATAATGGGGAATTATTTTTACATATTTACATTAATTAAAATATTAACTCATTTTTTTTTCGTCATTATAATGCTCTGGAAAATCATTAGGCCATATTCCTAGTCTGGACAGATGGCTCATGAAGCCGACCTGCTCAAACACTAAGAATTTGTGATCGACGTTGGATCGGCCCAGCATAGTACGGCTGATAGAGCTTTCAGGATAAGGAAAAGGAAGAGAACAAATCTAATCTTTTCTGCTCTTATTCTGCAATGGCTGAAATCCCTTTTTTTCTCCTCTTCTTCTCTTAATTATTTTTCTTTTTTTCTCTTCTCCAGGTATTTTAGAGGCGTTGACGGGCGGTCTTTTGTGAGCCGTACAGTGTCGGACAATTGTACCTTTCCCAATTTCTTCGTTCTAATGTCTATTGTTCTATAGCAACAGTGTTTTTTGTTATTTCTTTTCTAAAAGCCGCACAGCTGTTAGTTGGAATAAGAGAAATGAGATTGGAGTTTTTCAACAGCAACCCAAAATGCAACGTTGCTTCACAGGGCTAAAGTAGAAAATTCAAGCCATTAAATTTTTTTTTTTTATTATTATATACGACTTTAAGAATTCTGACTATTACCGACGTTCCTCAAACACTAAAAGAGATATCAAATTAAAATTTTCTTGGAAATTTAAATTTAGAGCTAAAAATTAAAAAAAATATATATCTTTTCCTTTTTTTTTTTTGGTAAAGAAGTACGATTGTGTTTTCTTAGTTTTTTAAAATAGTGATAAAAGCTTTTTAATATTTCTTGTAAAATATTTTTAAATTTAATTTAAAAAAATTTTTGTTGCTGCACTGTTGACCTTTTCCAACTATAATGTATAGTTCTAGATTTTTTTGTTTTTAAATTTTTGCTAACTTTAACTTTAATCAAATTTTTTTTGTAGTTGTATTTTATGCTTTTAATTCAACTAAGAAATTTTTTTGTTTTACTTGAAATTTTTTTTAACTTATTGTCCTTGCATATGCTTAGTTCTATAGTGCAATATATGACTTAATTCATGTGTATGGAACGCCGAAAAGTAAATAAATATACAGAAGTTTGTCATTAGCGTTTGTAATTTCTACAACAACCATTTCCGACCCCATAAAGTGTTATATTTCTATTTAAATCAATTTACTTTAACTGTGCTTGATTCCTTCAATTATACTTCATGATATTCCCATGAAACATTTATTATTTTAAACTTAAAATTCACATGTATTACTGCGGAGAGAGCATATCCAGATAGCCATTTCGCTACTGTTCATATAGCGTATCAGTGGATTCTACATAAATTTTGTAACCAAAACCTTATACCAAAAACCAAATTAATTAAATGAGAGCTCCATTGAATCAATAATAGCAAATGAAAAAATATCCGATGTACGTTGCCTAAGTTGGTATAACTTTTTCTTATAAACAAATATTATTTCCTTCTCTATTTAAATTACAAGCCTTAATTTCGAAGCCTAATTGGAAATAAAAAATGTAAACTTAAACCTGACTAAAACTGTAAATTTAGTTACAAATTTATAACTTTTTTATTATTTGTATTTTTCTTATAGGGTATCTTAGACTTTCGCGAATCCATTTTAAATAAAGCTTTCACTTTCTTGAGTAAAATTTTAAAACTTTTCTATATCACCTGCGGTTTTTCGTTTACTTAAGACATATAAATCTTAAGTACATTTTATGTCTAATACCACAAACAGCTTATTGACACCATATTCACACTTTTCCGCTTTAGGGATATAAGAAAAACATATATGTGCGCACATATGAATAAACAATAATATTGACAACAACATCGTCAACACTATCGTACATTTTCCTGTTAAAGTTGAACACTTCAAACGGATGTAACCCTTTTTGATTACATTCTAATATTTCCTTCCATTAAATTTACAAGGCCACCTCCCACCCTTTCCCTTATATCCTCACAATGTTAACGCACATATGCGTATAATTTTATGAATGGGTGAGTGAGCACTTTAAGCCACTTTAATAAGAAGAAAAAACTGTTGCTTATTGCCGAAGAAAAAAAATAAGAAAAACAAAAAAGTATAAACATTTAAAGGAATTTGTTGGCAAAAAATTAGTGAGAAATCCCATCATGCAGGAATGAAGTTCAGGTCAATATTAAACTAAAAATTTAAAATAAAATTAATTTGAAATATTTTCTTTTGGTGCTTTGCGGAAATTATATTTTAAATTTGAATTTTTCTACAAAATAAAAATAAATTTGATTTGATTACCCAGTACTACCCTCGCATATTAAAATTTCACATAACAGCTATCAACAACATCATCGTATTGTCGTTATTGGTAAGTAAGTTACAAATACTTAATGCCATTGATAACTCTTCCTTCTTATACTCTTTCTCAGACCTAAAAAAAAAGAAAGTTCACATGCATTGTTGTTACGTTTGTGAATGTGTTTCACAGTTATAGGCAAACATGTCAACACTTTGTATATGCTTTCCGTTTCCGTTACACTTGGTTTAAGTTTATTTTCCTAAAAATTTACATATGAACATATCCTTACTCCTTTAAAAGATTTATATTTTCAAGAGTGTATAGCCTTAAATCAGCGTTACAAATTTTATATTCATGGTTTTTATATGAAATTTGCCTTACAAATTTCTACGTAAATATCTCTATTATCAGCTCTTTTTATGGCGGAAATACTCTTCTCCCTTCTTTAATTTGTATTGACATTAACATACGTAATGTATTTGTAAATCTAAAGGGAAATATATTTGTTTGATTGTGATTTAATTGTGTAGACATATTTAACGTTTATTTTATCACCCGTTGTGGTTTTATTGAATGCATACAACCCTTCAAATAAATCCTTTTTTCTTTCTCATTGAATTGTATGTTTTGTATTTATTTATAAACACCCAAGGATGATTTGTTATATGGAAACAAATTAGGGCTAATCTTATACGTAAACTCATTTCTTATTTTCTAAATAGAATCTAAACCGATTAAGTCAGAGATTTATTTTTGACTAGGGTTGTTAAGGCCAAATTAGGGATTTTGAGGTTTAAAAAAGGTTATAGTACTTTTAAAATTTGTTTTGCTTTGCCCAAAAAAAAATCACATATATGGCGTGTCAGACAGCTTGCAAGATAACTCAATGATTTAATGAGGTAGTTCTTGGTTCATTTCGGTGATCAAAATTAACATCCTTAATTGTATAATTTATTTATTTATTTAAACTCAAAGGTCGCTGCCATCATTAAAGTCTACACTAAAAGCATAAATTCAAAAATGCATTAACGTAAGTCAGTATCGCTTATTGTCAGATGATCAGCGAAAATTTGTACAAAATCTGCCAACTTTGGGAAGCCATTTTTACATAGGACTTTTTTAAATATAACTCTCTGCTTTATATGCTTGAAAAATCAGAGAAAAAATAATTAGATATAAAAAAACAAACGTATAAAGTTCTATTCTATTTTAATTTTAAGAAAGTTAGAAATGATAGGCGGATCAAGTCGTGGGCGCTGAGACGAAAGTGTGTAGTTTTCGCTTTTGCTTCCCAAAGTCGTTATACATTTCAAATTTAAAATTAAATCCACACAATCTTAATCTTATCTTTATATCCTTTCATTATTAATAAATCAAAATTTCCTTTTAGAAATAATTCTAGAATAAAATAAGCCTTAATTTCTCTTTAGGATTTTTTTTTATATTCTTATTAAATCAACCGCATTTTATGTTGGATTTAGTTTAAAGAAAAATTTATCATGAAAAAACAAATGCATCATTTAATTAAAAACATAAAAATTCTCTTATCTTTTTTATCAAAAATAACAGAAAAATCCTTAAAAGTTCGTTCTAAGGATTAAAACTGTATTAGAAATGATACGCGCCCGAAGTCGTGGGCACTGCAGGAAACGCATAAAGAAAGCATTTAGTATAGGAAAACACGTAAGAAGTCTAGTTTTTATTTAATCATGCTTTTTTGTTGCAAATAAAACAGCATCGATTATTCGAAGTTTTCGAAAAATCGACTTTTAAATGTTTGCGGTTTTTTTTTAAACCGGGTTTAGTTTTTATTTTGCTTAAAATAATCTTTTAAAAATTATTTTAAACGTCTTTGCCAAAAATAAAATATTTATTTTTTCGTTAAACTTTACACGGAAATTGAATGAATTGAAAGAAAGCATTAAATAATCTGTTAAGCCTTTACAATTTTATGGTATTTTACTTACTGTCTGTCCCAAGATGTCACAAAAACAAACTAAAAAAATTATTTTTTTAATGGTATTGGTTCTTGTATCGTGTAACGGCAGGCAGTAAATATAAGAAATTATTATAAATGCATTCACTACTTTTTTTTTATCTACTTTTTTTAATTATTCGTCTTCTACTATTTTTTTTAATAATAGAAGTCGCGCTTTAATTTTTTAATAATTTTCTCCACTCTCTATTATACAATCTTAGAAGTCTTCTATTTTTAATAACCCATTTGCCCAAACATGAATTTGTTACGATACCAAGCAGTTTTGCAATCCTTTGCTTTATTAGTACAAATTTATCGAATAAAATCCTTGACTACGAATGCTTGATCAGCTTCGCGTCGCTAATAAGCCATCAAAGCTAAGTTTGCCTTATAATCAAAAATGATTTTACTTCAAAAATCAGAATCCATTTATGATACATTTTTCATTTTAAAGAACGTTATCTGTCAGTATTTTGTTAGACAGTTGACAACAATTTTAATTCGGGCAAACCGTATTTACAATAAAATTTTTGCTGTTCAATCTTTTAATTTTCCTCACACTTTTAACGAAATATCTGCCATAAATCGGATTCCAAATATTATATCATAACAAAAAATAATTATTCTTCGATTTTTTTGCAGATAAACCCATCTCAGACTACTTTGGTACATCTTTGCCCCTGCAACGACTGCTCGTTAATGTCGGGGCTATTGCGATGTATACATCTACTGCAGAAAAGCTCTATAAAAGCTTAAAATCGTTCTTTGCAGTTTTGGAGCGCGTGGCACCCAGTACAAACTTTTCCAAAAAATGTAAAATATGTTAAGAAACAAAAAAATGTTAAAAAAATTTAAATGTAAATAAAAATATGTTTCGTATACAAAAATTTAAATTTATTAGAACATATTTTACATCTTTAAATGCTTTTATTTTAAATGTCATTATTTTGCCAATACCAATTGTTTATTCTCATTATTTTATTTTTAAAATCGTTAATTTTAAAGGCAAAATAAACCTATGTACAACGAAATATAATCCAACTTAATAGCTCTTGTTTTCCAATAGCAATTTTTAAACAGAAATTAACAAAAATCGTGAAAAGCATTCATATTGAAACAACATATGAACATCATATGTTTTAAAATAGCAATTAAAATCAAAAAGCCTAATTTTATGATCTGTTTTTAGAATTCATTTAAAGAATGAAAGGTACTACGCATAACAATGCAAACTTTCACTTTTTGTTGAATGCTCAACTCAATTGAATTCAATTGAAAACCAATAGATTTTTAAATTTGCATGTTATTTCATTATTATTTATTTGTATGTATGTTTTTGTATTTTCCTAACCGAGAGCTTAAAAAACCATACAAACAAAAGGCTCTTACTTACAGCGAACAATAAAAAAAATTTAGTGATGCTTTAAACAGACATACAAGCACATAAAAAATTCCTGGGAGGGCAGCTATAATTGTAATATAAAGAAAAAAAAAAGAAAAATCAACTTACTTATCAAAAATACAGTTGCTTGTTTTTCTTTTATAAAGAAAATAATTTTTAAAACATACCAGCGTTTATATGAAAATCTTAACATAAATAACCACAAATACCAGTTAAAATAATGTTACATTGGCGCAAGTAGTAAAGGCATAAAAAGCTTCAACATGAGTGTATTCAAGGGCTTAAAAAAGAAGGCCTAAAATAATTAAAAAACAGTCGACTTTATAAATTATATATACTCTGAGTTCTTTTGCATAACGAAGTCGATTAAGCGATGTCCATCTGTCCTTCTGTGTTCGTGTTGCAACCAACTTCGCCAAGGCACTAGATGAGCTAGAGAAAATTTAAATACGCCGAAAGATTAGATACAGACCGATCCATGACCTTTGCGCCATATCCATATCCTGCAAGGGATTGTCTTTACTGCTTTGTACTTATACAAGGCAACTCTCTGCAGGAATACAAGCAAAAGTTTAAAAAATATGTGTGATGACGGAAAATTAAAAAAGCGTTTTCTTTAAGATCTCTTCAAAAGCTTTTCAAAGATACCCGCTTTGATATCTCAAAAAATTTTTTTGCACAATCATAATTTTTTATGAAATGTTCAGAGGTCAAAAACTAGTAAAATATGGGCCAGTGGCAATTTTTCACTTGATGTTCTTTTCTTATTTTTTAATTCTTTATCATCCCTTGTAGTTTTTCTAATTGGAGTTAATTTAACTCGATTTATTCCAAAAGATATGGAAAAAGTAGGAGCAGGAGGCCAAGGTCCATAACATTTTTAAATAAAGATGCAATATATCTGTTAATTGGAAAAGCTCGTATTTATCCAGCTCATTAAGAAATCTTTATCCAAATTTTTATAAAAGCCTAAAGCATTTTTCTTAAAGTTTTAAAACCTCCGCCGATATTGCGTGGTTAAGCAACTTTCACCGTAAAAATAAAAAATCAGATGGATGAAGATTCCGTGAGAGTAGAAAATTAATTTTGAATCGTGGAAACGGGACATCTATAAAAGTATTCACATCTATCCATTTAATTTTATAAAGCTTGTTATTATAAAACCTTCACTCACGAAAAAAATTACATTTTAATATAAAAATATTTTAAGCCTGACTGAATAAATTTTCTACATGGGAAAATTTTTGTGTAGGACTTTCAAATATTAATAATATAAACCCGTAAAAAATAATTATTAAATAATTGTATCACAAATTTAAAGTTCTAAAAAAAGGCCCTTGAAAGGCTCACTCATTTTCACCGCAATATGACAGGCGAGAAAAAAGCCTAAGAACACAGTTCAATTACAAACAATACAAAAAGCATTTAGCGTAAAAGCCACAGGATATGCCACCATGTTACGACTCCTTATCACAAAACAATAACGGCACACAAGTCAGAGTATGAGGGTGTTACATATACAACTTGATAAACACCAACAAAACAGGAATAATAAGAAAGGGAGATCATGGATGTTAAGAAAAGCCTTAATATTTGGCACGGTTTGTTTTTTTTTTTCCTTTTATTGAAATTGATACACCACTCATATGCAAATAACTTTCTTAAAAAACAATACAAATTTGTTTATAAGAAGAAAAGCTGAATAAAAAACAATTTTGCCATTTATATTTGTATCTATTTTGTTTTGTTTTATCGTTTATCTACCACCAGCCGACTTTTTTTAAAGAAAGTAACGCATTGGGGAAATAAAGAAAGTTCTTTATTTTCATTTGGGTTTGTTTGTTGCTGGTGGAATTATGTTCGCTAGTAAAATGTATGTGTACATATGCCTAAAAGTAGGCCATAAATAATATTTTTGCAAATCTCTGTAAATGAAAAAGTATGAATAATAATCATAAATTAGTGAACATTTGTGTAGACAGTGATTTGTGTTCTTTATCATTTTTTATTATTTTCTATGCTGTTTCTTGTTTTATTTCCTTCGCTGTCTTATTATTATTATTATCATTATTATTTTTTTTTTCGTTTGCTCGCTTATCATTAAAGAACTTTGGAGACTAATCTAAATTGTCATAAAAATTTACATACATAAAAAATAATCAGTTTTATATTGTAAGAATATAATAAAAGACTGCTTTCCTTGTTGGTTTATATTTTTTACGTTAAATATACTTTTTAAAATTTATTGATATTATTATCCTTGATTGCAATTAATAAAAGACTTTATATTAAATATATTGAATTTAATAGCATTTAGGAATTTTTAACTTCTTCTTAAATCACATGCCATGATGAATGAACTTTTGCATACTTTAATTTTTTTTAATTAGTGAATAAAATTGCTTTGGATTTATAATAAAATATTGGACACAAAATGTTTTTATCCTCTCGTAGAGTTAAATTATTTTATTTAATTAAGTTTTAATTTAATATTCGATATTAATCTACTGAATCAAGCAGGATTTTTTTTATTGCTGCTGCAGTTCAAATCACTCCGCTAAAACAAAAAATGAAAATAAATATTTTTTTTACAATTTTCCTGACCAGATATTTTTATTTATTTTAACTGACTTTTTAATATTTTGGTTAAAGTACGTCCAACAAATCTTCTAATCAACATCAAATGCTAGTAATAAAAGTCATTCATAAATCACAAATCATTGCACAAAAATATCAAACAATTAAAGCAAATAATATATAAAAGGCAATAAAGTTTATCATACAATTAAGAACGTATTACCCTGCTAATAGAATAATTAATACAATTTCCCACAACATTAGACAGACGCATAAGGACAGCCAAAAACACACGTACTCACACACACACACACATAAATACACACTAAATAGCCAAGAAGTAAAACAAATAAAAACAGCAACAAGGACATAATACCCAAATATCAAATCAAGATTGCAAAATCACCCTCAAAAAGCAAACACACAATTACACTCAAATAACAATACACAAACACACAAACTAAAAGTTTGTTTTGCATTGAGATATAAAACTAAACTACTAAAAAGGACTTAAATACAATTGTATTCAAGGATTTTATAATACATTTAAAAGTTAAGATGCCGAGGGCGGGTTTTCGCACAATCTGCCCCTAGTCCTTTGTAATACACACACAGCCACACGCAAATTCAAAAAATATTTAACAGATATTTGTATATCTTGCAAAGCCACATTCAAAGAATATAATGTTTTTTTTTTTTTTTTTTTAATTTTTCATTTATATTTTATGTTGTTTAATACAAAATAAACCAACACCACCCCTTTAAATTTCTATCAAAAAAAAAGCAAAGTAAATAGATAGCAAGGCAACATCCTGTAATGGGACAGCACTCCAGTGATTATGTCTGTACTTCATTGATGCTTGCAAGCTCAAAAGTTGGTTATTTGCTTTTTATGTGTATGTGTGTGTGTGTTTATTTTTTGTGGCTGATAGTTGAATGTCTTGATTTTGATGACGATGATGTGTCCTTTTTATTATGCTTAATGAAAATGTCAAGGAAATTCCTGCTTGTTGGACGGAAACTGCATTTGTAGATATCTTAACTATTTTACACCATAATGTGGTTTTCTCTAATATTCAATTGCTGCTGCTTTCTATCTGTTTGTACTGAATCTGTGCAACGACGTTGGTAGACAAATAAAAATCACAAAAAGAAAATTTTGTTATTAAATGAAATGGTTGCATAAACGGATGAATGGGCAAATTAATGAAAGAAAATTAAATTGAAACGCCTTGTTATGAAAACGATTTTGTGATATTATTCGTATTTACTTAAAATGATTTTCTGCTTGCGCTTAACTCAGGTAAATCAATTAAATAAAGATTGAGTAGAAATTTTACTTTTGTAAATTAAAAAAGTTTTTAGTCCTTCATTATGAATATTGAATTATTTTACAGATTTAGAAAAATAAAATATTTTTTCTTGTGTCTGATGATCTTGTAAAACAAAATTTACACAAAATTGGATATTTGAAGACTTTTAGGGTCATCGCACATAAAATAAAAATTTTAGCCAAACATTCTTTTTTCAAAACTTCAAAGATGCTACTGCTTTTGAGTCAGTGGTAAAGAAAAGAGAAACAAATTTATTTATAAGCAGTTATTTGAGAGCTTTAAATTATTATTGAAAATATGAACAGCCTATAATATTTAAAATTGCTGTCATTGATCGATTAAGAAAAAAGTCAAAATCCTTTAGCCAAATTCAAAGAAAAGCTTATTGATTGATTCCTTTATTTTATTTTTCAAAAATAGCAATAATTAAAACTAACTTTAAACTACATATACAAAAATTGCTTGCATAATGATGTGATTGTTAAATGACTTTATTTTTGAGTCATTAAAATATTTATTTATCTATGATTAAATAATAGTTCTGCACCCTCGTAAAGAAATCTAACTCCCATAGGGGTTAACAAAGCACCGAAAAAGAAACACATTTTCCACCGATTGCACACTAAAGGATTAAAGGAATTTTTCTTTCCATCTGGGCTGAAGAAATTCTTAACCAAGCTAGAAAGCTAAAAATATTTTTTATGAAATAAACATTTTAAGGACAGAATGAGAATTATTTGTAAGACCAAATAATATTTTTATTTTTTTTTTTTTTTACATTGTGTTGTGTTTTAATAGTTTAGTTAGATGCTAAATACTAATGCAGACGTTAGCCATGTAATTTTACGCATCAGTTACCTTTTATTATAACTAGTACTCTGAAAAAAAAACACCAAATTAACTCTGAAACACTTCGTTTTTTATCAATGAAAGCAATAAATTTAGGAGAAAGAGAGTAAAATATTCCACAAAATTGTTATTATTAGTTAATCCTTTTTAATTGTGCTTGATTCTTTCAAATAAATATGAACGGTTTCTAATGGCAACCCTTATGAAGAAAACTGAAAGCAAAAAAAAAATAGTAACTCAATGGTTACGGTGTTTTTGTATAAATTGTTTTTATTGTCTTTTTGCTTTTTTGATTCTATGTGGTTCCCTCTGTCCATTTGTCTGACCGTGTTGGGGTTAAAATTAAATTTTCCAAGGCACTAAATGAGCTAGAGAAAAATAAAATACGCCTATCAACAAGACACACTTTCAAAAACTTTATTATTCAGCAAGATCAGTCCACACCCCACCACACCATCTTCTAAATTTTCCATATTATTTGGAACAAATCTAGTTTAGTTAGTAACTCTTATCAAAAAAAAATTATATGGGACGATAAAGAATTAAAAAATAAGTAAAATATATCAAGTGAAAAAATTTTCGCACACCCATAATTTCCGAATAGGCTTTTGAACTTTTCATATGGGTACCATTAAGATGCTTTAAACAAAATGCCTAACCATTATTTTTTTTTTTTTTTTATTCACTAAACAGGAATCACACATATAGTGAAGTGCATATAAGATTTGGCATAGCATAATATAGCATTCTTAGTTGTGTGAAACAATATTAATATAATAATAATTAATATATAAATAATATTGATCTTGATTCTTATATTTTTGGTGTGTCATTTCAATTAGTTAAAAAATTATTAATAGAAAAAAATTCTCTAAAAACTTTTAAGTGTTTAGCAAAATAAAGTTGTCTAAAATCGTTCCGATTAGTTAAACGTTCCGACCACATTTTGCAATTCTTCCTTTTCAAGGACTGCTTAAAATATTTCTGTGGTTCGCAAAATTGTTCTGATAAGAAATAATGCAATAAATTACGGTAGAATAAATTTCACATTAATATTTATCGCTATATCTTGCTAGCAAAAAATAAAATTATATAGTTTAGTCTTCATTACCTATATTTATTGAAAATTGAAATATTTTTTTTTTAATTATTTTTGTTTATTTTAATATTATTTATAGTTTGTTGGAAACGATAAACGATATATAAACGACCTTAATTAAAATCCGACCTATTTTTACGGAATGTGTCAACTAATGTAAATGTGTTCTGCATCAGTGTTACCAGTTGAGTATAAAAATTATATCTGGTACCAAGGCATAGTTGTCAAAACTGGATCATTTTATATTAAAACTTTCTGTTTTTTATTATTCTTTAAAGAGAGAATTGCAAGAAGAGTTTTAAATCAATGTAATAAAGGAATCTTAGTAAAAACGTTATAAAAAGGTAAGAAAAATTGCAGTAATTAATTGTGTTCTAAAATTTATCAAACACTTAAGTTACAGTTTTATTTTTTATTGTTGTATTGCTGTAGCGTCGCTGCCACCTGATATGAATTCGCCTTGTCAGGTATTATTAGAAAGTGAAGAGAAAATATAACATATTTTGAGGCGGCCAATTTATATAGTCATTTCTACAAAACAGTTCAACTTAGGTAACACTTCTAACACCTTAATTGGATAGCGTAATGATTGTAATATGAAGGTAACAGTTTACCTGAACCACTTGAATTGTAATCTATTATCATATGGAACTTTTTATTGCTCTACTAAAGAACGTGGCCAGCGTTTGTGTAAACCTTGCACATTAAAGTTGTGACACTCAAATCTGTGTCGCCAATTAAATAAGATTAACTTAGAAATAAAGGATAATTCTTTTTAAAAAAGTATTAGGTTTATTAAAAGAAATCTTAAAAATTAAAGTCGATTGGTACAATGTTGAAGACTTACGAAGCAAAGCAGCAGAAGCCGCTTTCAGGAAACACTGCGACCTAAGCATTATAAAATTCGATTTTGATGAGAGCACAAAACAGCTACATTTAGTTTCGGATTTGGAGCAAAATAAATTTTAAATTTTTGCGCATATAATTATCAATAAAAATTGGCAGCAGGATGTTGGCCAAGAAATCATTTTGGTACGTGTGTTAAAAAATACTTTATCCACTTTGTTGGCACCTTAGACCAGCAACTTCAAGATAGCTGCCAGCTGAGCTATGACCAATTCACAGAATATCTATTGTTATATTTTACCATTAAAACCCCCTTTTTGTCGGACACTTCCCAGTGAATGGATGGGCATGATAAAAGCGAAATATGAATCAGCTTCCCCTTTCTTCTTTCCTCTAACTAATTGCCCTTCTTCTTACATAACGCATTGAATTTGTCACGGTCATTCTCCAAGTATTAAAATAGAGGATTATCAGCTAAGATAGTTAAGAAAAGCAAGAAGTTCTATTAGATGCTGTACTTTTTTAGGGATATACCAGCAGTTGATCTAATAAGAATTGTAAGAAGTTAAAAGCGTTTCATAAACATGAAATATATTCAGAGCTCCATATGAACAGTTGGTGAGTAAATAATCTTTGGAGTATAATGAAATCACAGAAATACTTCCAATTTTACCTTATTTTATGTGAATGGAGTTATTGTAGCTACTTTTTATTATGGGAAATTTATTATAACTTATTACGAGGTTTTTAAGAGACATTTTGTAGTTTATTTAAAGAAACTTCTAAAAAAGATTTTTAAAAAATTTCGATATGTAATAACTAAAATACTTTTACTTAAGAAATTCATTTCAAAAAAAATAAAAATTTTTAAATTAATTAATTTCAGTCCAACCAGCATAAACAAGTATTTTTATATTTGAATATAAATGAATGAACTGTGCTTTAATACTCGAAACTGCTGTCCTATGAAAAAATGACAAACTTTCAAAATATTTTCTTAAATTATTAATAGCAATTGATAATCTTTGACGACAAATTTTAAGACTGTATTACCAAAATAAATACAAGTATTTTATAATTTACTTCATTTTCACTAACTTTTCTTTGTAGTCTAGTTTTATTTATTTTCTTTTTTTAGCTTCTTAACATTAGTGTCTTTTAAAATAAATGTTTTTCATTCCTTTTATTTCAAATTTTGTAAGATTTTCTTGTATTTTTAGCAAGAGAGTGGAAAACACACATATACAACATTTATCTTTATGTGAAAATTGCTTGTCAACCGGAAAGTAGTTGTCAAGATTTCTAAGTCCTTATTTTCTTGGATTTCATCTTAAATAGTTGTCGTCTATATTCTACTTACCCATGCCAAATGATGATTTGAAAATACAAATAAATGTACATGAGAAAGTAAAATAGAAAGTATGAATGTATTTTTGTATGTGTGTGTTTGTTTGTAGCAGTCGTAAATAAAAAGTTTTAAGTGCAACAAAAGGCAACGAAAGTAAGAACCCAAAGAAATTTTTTCTGATAAGAAATTTTTTCAAAACTTCATTTTATTTTGAATACTTATAATTTTCTTATAAAAAGTATTTTAAGACCGTTATTTTTGATACCTTTGCATTAAATTTTTGTAACGGGATGTATTTTTGAAAGAGTGAAAATATATTTCAATTAATAAAATACCACAATTTTAAAAATATGCGTGTTATGGCCTTTCTACACGAGACCAACGATTTGTATTAAATAATGTATGTTCCTTAGGTATAATTGCTCAATATTATAGTTTTAGCAGTTTTAGCAGTTTTATTTTATTTTCTTTTTTATTTGTTTAATTTAACATTTTACTTTAAAGAAAAGTGCAAAATTACTCAAACAAAACACAGGAGTAATTCGTAATTTCCTACAATCAAGCTCAAAGGGTTGGCAGCACTCTTTGATCCAATTTGAAAATTATTTCTCTTTCATTTGTGCTGATAAAACTTTTTGTTTTTTAAATTTATAACTTTTTTATTGAATTGAAAAAAGCCCTTATTAAAAAAAATTTACCAAAATAATAAGAAAATAAATAAAAATTAATTTGTATAATCTTTGGCAGAAAATATGCTGCGAATTAAAGTCTGCTAACCAGGAGAAAAAATTATGTATAAGAAACATATGCGGAAAGCGTTAATAGTGATGAAGACGTAAGACTTGTAGTTGAAGTATTTAAAAATTTCATAAAAACTTTATTTTCGTTCCATCTCGATTTACGAGGATTGTTTATGTTTTTAAATAGGAGCAAATTGACTTTTGTATTAAAGACATTTCAATTGCAATAATCGTATTATTATTATTATTATTATTATTATTATTATTATTATTATTATTATTATTATTATTATTATTATTATTATTATTATTATTATTAACAGCCAGTCCCCAATCAGAAACTACACGACGTCTTATCTAACTATGATACCTTGACTCAAGCACCCGTATTAGCGCAGGAACATCACTAAAGACTGGCCACAGAACAAGTTAGAAAACAATTAAACCATAAGCTGTCTTAGATAAAATATTTTCCATTTGCTTTGTGCCTTACAAAGCAAAGGTATCTTGGATCATATGTTTTTTATAGCTTCTAGAGACTGCATTGAACGGATTTGGTAGATCTTCTTTTATTCTCTAGCAGATACAATTATTTCGAGGTGGTATAGTGAAGACATAAGACCGCCCAGCTTGTAATATGTGAAACATTAATACGCACCGATTTCTTTATCTGGCTACTCTTTCCATTATGTGTTCATGTTTACACATTTGGTTAATCTTTAGTTTGCCGGCTGCCAGATAATATAACCTAAGCTCTGCCATATTGTAGCAAATAGTGAGATATTTAGAAAATCAAACGAACATGATTGTACTTAAGCGAAAAAATATTTTTTATTAATTATAAATCTGTAAAATATCGTGAAGCCAAAAACTGAGAAAAATTTGTTGAAGAGTTAAAGTATTTTTCAGTTGTTATAACTTTTATATTCATCTTCTACGCTTTTTATATTGATTGCTACATAATTTTAATTAAATTATTGTTGTTTCCTTAAGTATTTTAAAAATGTATATTGTGTAGCAAGATTATGAAGAATGATGTGTCGCTTAGTAAGGTTATGATATCAGTATTTTCGAATATAGAAAAACAATCATTTCAATAATTTTTATGTTAGAGTGGTTTTATTTCCATAAAAAATTCCATGAAAAGTCCATCATTCTTTTAACATATATCTAAATTTATTGGGTTTTATTATAATTTTAAAGCCGCTCATGCATAAAATTTCGAATTTTTAACATTATTTTTTTTACGTGCAACTTCTATTAGAAGTAAATGGAACAATTTTTGTAAAATTTTACTTTTCATTACAAGAGATATTATTTTTATTAATATTTTTGCATAAAATTTACTCTTGTGATGGTGAAAGGTGTGGTATATTAACCTGTGGGAACTTTACCTAATTGAAACAAAATATTTTGGATATTTTAGGCAACCAACAAATGGTCTTCTACTAAAAATTTCCTCTGATTCTAATTATATATTAATTACTAACAAAATTAATAGTGCAGCTGATTTTACAGCAATATCTAATGAAGATTGTATTTGGAACTTAAGCTAGAAAGTTATTTGCGATATTTTGTGAGTCAAATGGTAAGTAACTAGAACAAAATTTAAGTAGCTGTTTGTTAATCTAATAATTTTTCTGCCTAACAAACTCATTTACCACTGAAGACAGCCTGGGTAATTCTTCTGTCTCAGTACGTAAAATCTCTTTTTAATACTGAAGGAAAGAATAGGTAGAAGTAGTTCAAGCCCACAATAAAAAAATTAACTAAATTCTATAAAGCTTTATTAAGGCCTTCGTGTTATGAATAAAATGTATTCTCTATTTTCACATGTTTTGTGAATATTCTCTAACAGTTTCCATTATTCTGCCTTAACATTTGTTTAATTTTCGCAGATCACCCGCACATATGACTGCTTTCAACCAAATAGTGTAATAAAAACTGTAAACATTGATACACACGAGGGAACATGGTGTTAAAAACATATATATAAACTCTAAATACTTCAAGCAATATAAAAGAAAACAGGAATTTCAAAGAGAAACACTGCCACACACAACGGAACATAATTTTAAACATGCTTGTGTTTCCTCCGTTGTTCCCTCTTATGTATTTGGCACAAGGATATGTGTGAAAAACTTTCACTCTATAGCCTTAGTAGTAGTTTAGGACTATGAAATAGAGCAGGCATTAATGCCCCGTACCAAAGTGAAGTTATTGTTAAAAAAAAGAAAAATTTTGTAAGGAGTTCATTGAACAATTTTTTATTAATTTATAATTAAATTGTTTGAATAATTAATTATGACAAACTAAATCGAAAAATATTATGTCTGCACATGAAGTTGTCTTTGAGTTACATTTAAGTTTTTTTTTATACATTTAAAATAGCTAAATGTAGAAGCAAATCTTGAAATTTTAAATGTAGTTTTGATATCCCATATAACTCTACTGCACTTAAAGGTATCCACGATAAAAAAAAAAGTTATACTCTAAAGTCGAGTTAAAAACAAGCTTCTTTTATTAAAAATTTGCAAATTAGATTTCATGTGCACTTATATATTCATGAACTCCATGTATAAATTGTATACACAAACACAGGTGTAACTACCAACTATTTACCCATTTTAAATAAAATATTAGCAAAGGATTTGTTTCTATTTATTGTAACATTGTGGTTTCCTGAAAAGAAAATATTCCTAGAATTTAAAAACGAAAACAAGACTTCTTTACAATTGTAGTTTTTGTGGCTAAAGAAATACTAAAAAGCATCTTAAGAAAAATAAGAAAATATTTAAGTGCGAATATTTGTTTTCAAGTTTAGAATAAAATCAACACAAAAAAGTTGAAGAAACTAATTTTATATGAAGTCTTACGAAAGGATTTAAATTTTAGAAAAGATTGTCAAAAGAATACAAAAACTAATTAAGGGCTAAATTAAAAGGAATTAGTGGTGAAGACGAATGTAAGAAAGGTAAAAATAAAATTATTTTAGTAAAGTTTTTATATTTAAACACCTTAATGTAAACATGCATGTTAAACTTTAATGTTGAAAGTAAATGTTTAGCAAACATAAGCACGTGAGTCTTAATTTAAATTTCCATTCTAAAAATTCTCTTCTTCATACACCCGAAAGGACTTTCAAAATCCATACTTCCTGTTGACAAAAAAAAGAATGCATGGTAACAACATAAATGTAAAGTACAGTGGCGCCTGGAAGTAGGCTTCTTTTTTGGATAATAAATGTATAAGAGGAGAGGAGAGATAGAGAGAGAGAAGTTGACCGGCATACACCAAAATTGTCTGTCTTATATAAACTAAATAACTTGCAGAATCTAGATACTAGCAGACCTTCGATGGCCTTTTAGAAATATTTTTTTCCCTTTATTGCAGACTACTTGCAGCTCAAATCTGCCAATGAAGGTTTAGACTCATTAATTCCAGCACAGGATGTCCCAGATAACAGATAAAGGAAGATAAGGGTGGGAAATATTAAAACTAGACCATGACTAACCTATAGAAACGGTAGATAATATCTGAGAAGGGTGGTAGAAATAAGTTGTGATATAATTCTAGTGGGAGAGTTATAATTCCAGAAAAAATATTTTCTCACTTTAGTTGCAGAAACAAGAGCCTATCTTATAGACTGACAATGATCTCAATTTCACTATAGCTCTACCAGCAAATTAACACTAAATTACTTCTACGAGAGAACTTCATTAAAAAGCAAGCTAGGATTAATGGTCAGAGAACGCAAAGGTAATCCCTAAATCATTATAATGTAATCAGAAATCCTTTAGAGGTTTCTTTATTACATATTTAACAAGTTAACGTTGCTTTTATAATTAGACCAGCTAACAAACAGCAGTTACCTGTTCCATGTAATGCAGACCTTCGATGACAGTCAACTTTTTCTGTTATTTTTAATTTTTCAGACTAAAAGTTCAAGATATTTTCAAACAGGCGACCAGTTTAACTAAATAAGATAAAGTATTAACTTTAAGAACAAAATGTTTATAAAAAAAATTTGGTGATTTTGTACTAAACTCTGAATATTGACTTTAATATCAGTTAATATTCTGCTGTTTTGAATATTGTACTTTTGAAATATTATTTCTTTTACGCCTTTCATACACAATTATGCCTTAAATATTTTACAAAAAATGCTTTGAAAACATAATTCCTTTTAAACCATTTATAAATTGTTTTAAAACTGTAAAAGTATTTATTTTTTTTTAAAGAAGGGTAAAAACAGCAATAAAAAAATATAATGTTAAATGCAAATATCCTTAATAAAGCTGTGTGTGGCGCTGCATATTTCCTAACTACTTTATATTTTCTTTTGTTTAATTCATTGTTATTCCTTTTAGTAATTTCTTTTTCTCGTCATCTTCATCTTTAATGTTATGAAAATTTGATTAATCTTATCAAGATACGAGTCAATAAGAGCGTACAAAAGTAAAACACACGCTCTTAATATAAAGTAACAATCCTTTCTACACCTCCATCATTTAAAGTTACTTCCTTGGCAAACTTTTTGTTTATAACCTTTTTTTTCCATTTCTAAGACACATAATCATCCCATCATTATTTTGCAAGATGATGATTGTTAAATGATGAAGGTGCGAAAGAGAGAGTAGAAGAAAAAGCAAAATAAAATTAAATGAAAGGGTTGCATGGTATTAGGCATCAGTTAACAGCTGTCAACGTGCCTGACATCTTGTGTCATATTTTTATGTACAGATTTTTAAATATGAAAGCATATACTCCACTTAAAACGATAATGGGGAGTTTGGTTTATTGTTATTGCTTCTTGAGATGCTTGTTCCATAGAGTGCGTATTTTATATTTGTTTTTTTATGTTACACAATATTGTGTAAGTAGGTTGTAATAATTGAGTTAATGGTTAAAAGGCGTTTTAAAGAAAAATTTATTTAATAAATATATGTACTTCCTCTTCGTCATACTTTTATTGTTGTTATTGGAACTAAATGGCTGTAGATGGTACAATTTTAAAGATTACAAAGAGCGATTGTGGGTGACGGAAGTTATTCAAGGGTTATAGACAAGTGTTACAATATGCAGGAGTATGTTAAAGTGCGGATACTTGATTTACAAAAATTATGACATTGATGATTTACTTAGTGATTAAATAGTATATCAGGTTTCCTTTAAGTAAAGCGGAAATATCTTAATATATACATGTTCGTAATTTTGCTAATTACGGAGCTCCAATACAATAGAAAAGCTTTTGGTTACAAGAATAAAATAACTAATTTTTATTTTTAGTATTTTCTTAGCAAAAGCAGAAAATATTTTTAACACATAATTAATAATTAATAGTCGAAGAAGAATATTTTTTTAATGAAGAACGCAGAGTATCAAGACTATGATCCCAAGTTTAATTAAGATACATTCCATGGCCACAATAATAAGATAATTAAACATCATCCTTAATGCAGTGAATTTTTCGGAAAAAGGACATAAGAAATATTATATGCTTTTCGTACAGCGTCACTAGCTTGAGCAGTGGGTCTAAAAAAATTCATTTACTCCTGATTGTGCTATATCACGGCTTTAAGCTAAGAACGTCTAGATCTATATAGGCGTAACTTTGAATGACGAAACGTTACTATAAATAAATAATTAGACCGAATTTTAAGAAAACTGTTTAGTATTTATTTGGAGAAAAAATAATGTATAAAGAGAAAATTTGAAACCAAGTACCCTGGCTTGAATAAAACAACTAAAATAAATGCAGAAATTTTTATGTTTTGTTAAAAGAAAACCTTTAAAATGGAGATACATAATTAAAAATATGGTATCAAAATGGTATAAAAAGCTTTGAAAGTTAAAATGCTTGATGGCAGCCCCTGTTAAACTTCCTGAATTTATCTGGAACCAAATGGATTGCAAGCAGGTGGCAATATAAATAATTTTCGGAGGAAATAATGTGTTTAGTTTTAATTCGAAACTGAAATTTTTTAACAAATAAACTTATTACTTCGGTTTAAATTCATTATAATTTTAATTTCGAAATTTCTTTTAAAAAAGAAAAAAATTTACAATATTTTGCGGATGTTTTTTTTTTAAGAAAACATTAGAAACCAGCAGAATGTAATGCACCATTTTCTGGATTGCTACATCAGCATTATTCACAACTATCGTGTTCATTGTAAACATCATCTATTCAACCAACTAATTTTGTAGCTAAGAATACGAGAGATATTCATAATCAGTCAGTATCGATTTGATTAGAAGAAGTTAACACATAACCCAAAGCTTCTTTCGTTCTTCGCTTTCATAAATCCTCACGCATCTATTTGTTTTTACTCTCTGCAAGAATGAGAGCCTAATTTTGTTATTAAGCAGTTAGTAGAGCAATTATGTCGCAAGAGGGTATTTGAGGCTCGACGACATCATGATAAGGGTTAACTACATCTAATGGAGAGGCGATTGCTTGCTAAAGATCAGCCATAAGGTGATATAGATATATTTGTGTGTGCCGAGAGCGGTTTAGACTTGCTTCATATCTCTTATAGTTTTATGTGAAAGTTTGGCTTTATGTTTTTTTATATACCAAGAACAAGTTGAAAATTGCTGTTGCCAGAGCAACTGCGGCATGCTAGTGCTATCATCTCTAATTTGCTTTTATTTATTTGCTTTTCTTTTACAGCGGCCACTACAAAAATGGTTCTCGACGTTAAAAAAAATCCCTCAGGTTCCCGGAGCGGAAAAATCGGCAACAAAAAATTCATAAAATAAGTTAAAACGCAATAGAATATCGGGTAGGTATTATTGAATACGCAGCGAAAATAAGGCGCCAATAAAGTCCTTGATTATTGTATAAAATACATAAATCTTGATTCCGACAGACCGGTCATCATTTAATGGAATGTTCAAAATTTAGACAATCACTTTCACTTAGGTGAAGAGACACTGTATACTGTGTGCAACAACCGCGTCACTAACAGACTTGCGTTGGGAAAATCCGCGTTCATTAACACAGAATTTTACTACATCTTTGGAATTATTATTTTCACCTTTATTAGCTAATAAAATCTGGTTCAGATCAAAATAAATAAACAGGATTGAATGCACAAATGATCTGGCCTTTACTGGAACACGAATAGACAGGGCAATTGTTAGAGATACCTAGAATACCTCTACATAAAGTAGGAGCTACGAAAAAAGTGCGCATCCGCTATAAAGAATTTTGCTGGAACTGACACGAGGAGAAGTAGTCTATTGTACTTGAATGCCTCTATCCTATACTGAAATATTTGAACCTTCGTCTAGAGTTGTCGTTGGCTTAATGTTTGATCCTTTTCAGTACTGTAGGACTCAGTCAAGCATATAGGAAAATCCTACTGTTCCATATCATAATGTAAATATTTTATTCCGACGGTCCCGAATCACCACCTTGCAATTGCCCCACTTTCTTGTGTTTACCTTCCAATCCACCATTTATAATTTTTTCACATTTCTTTTGTTTCCTCTTGCTATTTTATATCTTCCATTAAGGTAACGCAAAGGAATCGTCCTTTAGTTGATAGCCTAATCTTAGTAATTTCTTTAACTGGAGTGGTGTCTAATGGTACGGTCAGATAAGTCAAATATTTGCCCAAAAACGTAACTACTTAATAATAGAAAAAATTTAAATCGTTCTTAAACACTTATTAAGAAAAACATGATCCTACTCAATATAAAAGCTAAGAAATCACATTTATTATATAATAAATGGTCAGAAAATATTAAATGAACAATTGTAAAAATAGTGGTTAGCTTTTAGCAAAATATTTAACTAATCTGACCGCAACTTAAAACGAAGCCATCTTTTCGGTAGGGTGTTTAGCTCAGAGTAATTAAGAAAATATATAACGTACTGAAATGTAAGCACCGTGAGCCTGCGTCGTCTATAGTGTTTGGTGTTGCATGTCACACTTTCCAATCGACAAGTCAATTTATAGCTAGATTTAAGTCTGATAGCCTTTTACAAAGCAAATATATTCATATCACCAGACATATTAGACTAAATTAGGGTTTCCGCTATTTAAAACAGTCAAAGCTGTTTTAGCACAAGGTTCGTTAAGTATGAGTTATAATATTCTTCTGGGTTTGGTGAATTTCATTATTGTCGGGTAAACAAAAGTTACTACGCTTTGTATAACATAATTTGGCATAGACTTTAACATAAAATTTCATGCCAAATATTTGACATAAACCATTAAGTTATTGACTAACAGATAATTAATGCCACAAACTTTAATTACGCTAATGGTCTGGGCTTGTTAACAAGCAACCCAATTTGTTATAGAGAGTTACCCCGCAGTAATTTATTCACCGAATATTTTCTAGATAGAACTAATAAACGGACTTTATCGGAGAAGTCTTGTATAAATTTTAAATATTTTTCTAGTTTTTTTTAATGTTAAAAGTTATATCAACAACAAACATATTATTATTCATATTCTCATTTGTCAAATATAAATATATACTAAAGATTTATGTCATATTGTCATATTGCAACATTAAGACAATCATTTGGCCATAACTTCTGTAATTTTTCTCTTTATCTTTGATAAAAAAAGGACTTAAACCTCTGACCACTTTGCACAATTGACTGGCTTTCGATTCTTAATATTTAAATAGCAAACAAAGAAAAAAAGTCACACAACTACCAGTTTTTAAAGCCCTCCCTCACCCAAATGAAATGTAGAACTATATCATCACAAGACTACTACAAATAAGAAGTTCAATAAAGCTACTTTCAATATAAAGAACAACAAAAAATAAGAAAATAAATATTATCCTGTTTAGAAACAAACTCGTCACATATGATATGATGATAACCTGCTTACAAGTCAGCGATAAATCATTTTTTTTTTCTAAGCTTATGAAAATACATGAATGTGTGTGTGTGTGTTTGTGTGTTTATGTGTCTATGTTTAGAGCTTACAAATAATTTACAAAGAAATAAATAAAAAGAAAATGGTTGGTATGAATATAATCGAATTTTTATTGATACAAGCAGCTTATTTTTAAGACATAAACAAATACACTCACACACTCCTTTTTCGATTTTTTTTTACAATAAGCTTTAAAGGGAAATGTATTAATACATAGCAAATATCACCCACTTAAAAAATATTCCTTTTTTCAAAAGCAAGAATAAGATACATAAATATATAGCTTGTGGTCGCACTAGATACGACTTTTCATATGAGAACTACTTTTTGGGGAAGTAATTTAAGTTGTTGATAAATTTAAAGAGCATTGGAAGTTTTTTAATTTCATTAATTAAAAATTATTCTTAGGTTGACCTTTACGTTCATTTTTTTATATTTGCTAGAATTCCTAAGCGCACATTTTAAACTTTATACCAAGATTTTTTTTATTTATTTTTTATTTTAACGATATATTTTATTTTTTATATAAACAGAAGAACCAGGTCTGTAAATGAGACGAAATCAACAGAGCTGATCAGCAGATTCGTAATTGGACTGGGCATATACCCTTTCTTTTGTTGGCATTACTTTTTTTCCGCCCTATTAATTCTACAAAGAAAAAGGTTTGTACTCCTATTTAATTTTTTATTTGTTTTGAAATTAAAATTTATTTGAATTTAATTATTATTTTTTTATTAGAAAATATATATTTTTGCTTTTTAAACATGCTCAATTAATTGTTTAATTAGACAGTTTTATATTTCTTTTTTAAATAAATATATAATTGAAATTAAAATTTAACTAAAAACAAATAAAATCCTTTAAAACCGCTATATTTTAATGGAACGCATGATCAGTTGAAGTGCTTTCAAAACACTAATTTCAAATGGCCTTATACAATTCCTTTGGAGGTTGGTATACTACAAGCTAAGGTCTTTCAGTCCCTTTATTCCACAAATAAAGAAAAAGATTTTTTGATACAACTACTGTAGAGAAGGCTTAAAGCAGAGGCTGTGCTTGAAAATAATGGAAATACCGTGAGTTTAATAATTGCCTCAATGACAGGACAAGGCAGCTTTACGTTCATGTGATGAAGACAGACAATGTTTAAAGCCCTCTTCCAAAAAAAAATCCTATTTTTACTGCTAGAAGTAAAGTAGTGGAGCATAAATTATACTCTTATCATACGGTGAAGACCATCATCACTGGCTCTTTAATTGGTACATTTGGCGAGCGTTCATGATGTAAAAACATCATTTTCAAGCCACGTTTTAATTAGTACTGAAGTGATAGCGTTAGGTGTTTGTTGCATAGATAGTGGTGGGTTCAGGTAGTTTTTTTTTTCGTTAGGATGGTGTCCATTTAAATGGTATTATGCAGGTAGATTGTCCGATATCTGTCATTTTTATTGAAGGTATATAATTTTAACATTTCAGTCTTTAAGTATTGGGTAGGTAAGTGTAAACATCTTTGAGTGTTATTTCTTTGTAAGAATGTTTTATATTTCTAGTGTTGTAAAAATTGCGCCAAAGATTGTATTTATCTGTTCGTTAATAACATCTCCTTAAAAGTTTTTTTTTTATATATTTCAATGTTTTTGAGAATGTCTAGTCTCCGTCCTTTTTTACTAAGATGTATTAACTTCCTACATTCATCTATTTCGCTTGGTTCTTGTTCATGTGTGTTAAGGTGTATTGCGAAGTTGGAGTCTTCTCTTTTTCGTTTTTATGATCGTTTTTGTTCTATGACCCTTGTTCTTAATGTTTGTCCATCTTGTTCAGTTTGTACAGTTTGTCCTATGTATGCACTTCGCTGGTATTAAATTTATGGGTTGTTTCTTTTCATGGCTTAAAATTGTTTCGTAGAGTGTTGCTTGTTTTAAGTATTTTCTGTAAACCTTCTTTCTAAATACTTGTAATACGCAGATCCAAGCATTTAAGAAAACTTTTTCAACCCTTTAATGATAAAAATATTTCTGAGATATTTTGATTAACTTATAAAGAATACAAAACTACAAAAGACGAGAAGTTCGGTAACCCAATTCACTTGCCGGCCATAAATAAGACACCATATTAGAGGATTTTGTGAGTAAATCTTATTCAAACCTACAAGTTCAAAAGGTTCTTCAGCTCGTTTGTTAATGCGTCGTCTTAATTTTATTTAATTACTTAACCGTTAGTTTGTTGACATAACTAAAGTATGGATAGTGTTAAGCCTTTACTTTATACTGAATTTTTCTTAAATACGCCAAGTATCCCCTCCTGATTTAGTACTTTAATAGAACAGGAAAAATATATTTTGCTCCAATTATTAATATTATTCATTTTTAGATTAAAACTTAACTAAATTTTTAATTTTCTCAATTAAATAATTAATTAAAAATTAAATACAAAATTAACAAATTAAATAGTTAATTGAATTAATTATATATTAAGTTAAAAAAAAAAGATTTAATCTAATACATAATTGAATAAATTGAAATTTTTACTAATTAGAACCTTTAATAGGTGCAAACATTTTTTCTATGAAGATTGTTCATACATAAGTTTTGAGTTCAAACAAAACTTTTAAAATCCCTGAATGAAAAATGGAACAAAATTTTTGGCTTCTTTCGCCATGCAAAACTGTTATAGTAAAAATAAATGTCGACCAATACTTCACAAATTTATTAAACTACTTTTATGATGCGTTAAAAAAATGAACACAGAGTACTTTGCAGCAAAATATGTCACATAAATTTATACTAGACAGTACTGCTAAGATCTACCCTTGACCACCTTATCGGCATTCTCGTTTAACTTCTTAATTTTTTCTTTCACTTTAAGATTGTCTTGGCAATTTAGATTTAAAGAAGCATAAACAAATTGTTATCAGTTGGGTACTCTTATTTGTTGGGATATTTTTGTTTTTTTGTTTTTTGCAAGTGGTCAGCTTTTATTTATTTATTATTTTTTTTTTTATTGAGAATTGTAATATTAAATAGAATAAGAAAATTGATAACAAAATTCAAAGTTTTGGCCATATATATGTTAAGCCTTTATTTATCTTTATTTTTGTAGTTATATTTAATTTAATTTTAGAAAAAATAAATATAAATTGGTTGTTGAGAGGGGAGTCATTATATTTCAAATAATCAGGTTGGAAAAACGTTTTTATTTAACTGCGGCTTAAAGATAATAAATCATGATTTAAGAAACTAAATGTTTCTATGTTATCAGAAATACATAAAGCTTTGTCCTTTTCTTATTATTTCACTTTTTAAAAAATTTTTCAAGAAGTATACGTCCACTGTTCGTCAGTACGTATTCTTTCTATTGCGATACGAGGGCTGCTCTATATATTTCTGGCCTAATAGTGAAAATGCGAATATTTATAATCAAAAATGGTTTTATTGCTTTTCAAAGTATTCTCCAGCATGATTAATATACTTTTGCATGCGCTCAAACCAGTTGTCGAAGCACTTTTTCCACTCCGATTGAGACACCTCTAAAACATGATTTTTGAACACTTTAACAGCTTTTTCTGGCGACGAAAATCGTTGACCACGCATTTTTTTCTTGATGTGCGGAAACAAGAAGAAGTTATTAGGTGCCAAGTCACGGCTGTACGGCGGATTACCCATTAATTCAACGTTTTGGCCGGTCAAAAACGTTCTGGTTTGAGCCGATGTGTGAGTGCTCGCATTGTCATGGTGAACAATGATTCGTCTTCTCTTGTTGGTTTTTCGAATTTCTCCGATGACTTCAGGCAAACAAATTGTAGTGTACCACAGAAGTGACCGTTGCTCAAGCGGAACAGTCGCCACATGACCAGTTTTGCCGAAGAAACAGGCGACCATTTGCTTCGAAGTGCTTCTTCCACGAACAACTTTTGTTGGATTTTGCTCGTCTTTGAAGACCCAGACGGTCGATTGTTGTTTCGTTTTAGGCTCATACGCATAGATCCATGATTCGTCACCTGTGACGATCTTATAAACGTCTTTTGAAGCACCGCAATCGTATTTTGGCAACATTTCTTTGCACCAATCGACACGAGCCTTATTTTGAGCGACTTTCAAATTGTGCGGGATCCAACGAGAACAAACCTTTTTTACGGCCAGGTGTTCATGCAGTATCGAATGTATGCTGGTGGAAGAAATGTCCAAGGATGTCTCTATCACGCGGTATGTCACATGTCGATCTTGCATTATGAGTTCAGGCACGGCATCAATGTTCTCTCACACAACAGCCGTTTTTGGATGACCTTCATGGAATTCGTCTTTGAGCGAGCTTCGGCCACGATTAAATTCATTATACCAATTTTTTACAGTGCAATAGGATGGTGCTTCATCGCCATACAAAAATTTAAGTTCATCAATGCACTCTTGTCGTGATAATCCACGTCGAAAGTTGTGAAAAATGATGGCACGAAAATGTTCACGAGTTAATTCCATTTTTTTCTATATTAATTTTTTCAAGTCACTGTAAACAACACAAATAATGGTCGTAAGTCAAAACGTTTTGAGTACGATTATGCTTAAAAATGACAAACTTTCCAATGAAAATGTCAGATTGCACTTGGCAGCACTCAGTGTTGCCAGGCCAGAAATATATATAGCAGCCCTTGTATCTAATAGTACGAAAGGCAAAATTTTTGTATTAACTGTTCTCTACATTACGTAAGAATGGACAATTTTGCTGTTTGATTTTATGAATAACTAACTATTGTTCTGCAAGAATTTATTTTCGCTATGTGTGAATTAATTCAATGGTCGCCAAACTAGCCAGCGCAGGCTTACGCGCCCAAGACATCCACAAAAAAACTCAAACACATTACATATTGAAAACAGCTTTCAAATTATTGAAATTTCAAAACAATCATAAATTATATGGTGATGATGCTTGGTGATGTTTTTTTTACTTTAATAATTATATAAACACCCATACAATCACTCAATCATTAAGCATTCAAAGTTTTTATGTTTGTTGATCTAAAAAATATAACAGTTTGATCTTATAAACTGTTATAATTATAATGCAGAATTTTTTCAGTGCAAAATAATCAGTAAAATCTTATTTGAAGCACACTCTCTGAATGGCGACCGTTGCTTATACCAAGAAGAAGGTTTATTTTTTATTAAAGCAGTTTAGTTAATTACTCTTTGTTACTGTATTATGTAAAAATCTATCTGGCGAATGCTGAGCAAATATTGAGGTGACGACGATTTTAATGATCAAGACTGGATCTATATTTTGATCTTAAAGAATCACGAGGAATTAAAAACAATTTGTCATTGTTTAAATGAAAACTTTTAAATGACAATTTTAATCTGCAAAATCTGTGTGATTTGAATTTTTATGATCTAACATAGAAATTTAACTAAATAATAAAAGCGATGAAGTTATTGTTTTGGTGCCTAACAAAACATTTCCAAAAGTGTCATATGATGATGCAGGTATATAATGTCTTGATAAATGGTTTAACTTAATTAATCTTTGAATTTTAATTTTAATTCTTGAATTATATTTCTTGTTTGTTTATTTAAAAAAAAGGGGAAAACTATTTCGAGACTTTATTTCTTACTTTCTTAAGCTACTTTCTATGTCAACTTCCACATAACTTATTCTAGATAATTTAGAAGCTGTTTAGCCATGTCTCCAAAAAAAATATCTGTACTTGAGAGAAAAAAAGTTAACAGCACATTCTTACTAAGCATGTTAAATTCTCTATTACCAACATATTTTCAAAAGGAAATCTCTGCAGAATATAGTTTTTATCGTAAGTCCTCGTTCAAATTTCTACAATTTTCTTAGATTCACTTTTGAAATTGCATTAGTGTCCATACTTTCAAAATTTTGCTTATGCAACATCGGTCTTGATTGCTTGGATTTTGTTTTTGTATAAAAAGGAATTACAAAACAAAAGAGAATTGCAAAAAAATTGAAAAATATAATATTCGTCATTTACTTTGCTTAACTTTTATTTATCTTTTTTTTCTTTGATGTTAAATTTTCGCCAAACTTTATTTATTTAAAAAATTAGGTGACACAACATTCACAAAAAAGTTTATAAATCAGATAAAAAATGCAAAAAAATCGTAATTGAACTATTTTAAAAAGAAAAATGGTAAAAAGGAAAAATTAAAAATTTTCCTTTTGAAAATTTTTAAACGCAAGATTGTAATTACATTCTTTTACCTTTTCTGCTTTAGGACATGAAACAGTGTCCTCTCTCGCCATCAAGCTCAAAAGCTGCAAGGTGGGGACGGGCACTTAGAAAACTTCATTTAGATTTCGTTTTTTTTTGTATTAATAGATATTAATTTATTCTTAAAAAGATGTTAATAAACAAAAACTTATCCTTAAAAGCCTCTCAATACCCATCCTTTACTATGATTGCATATAAAAATTTTCCAAAACATTGAACTTAAAAATAAAATCTAATTACAATTAAAATCTTAAAATAGTAAAATATAAAATAAATAAACAATAATTAATCCCTTAATACGTGGTACCATCCAGTTTTATTTTATGCCAGGAACAAAAAAAAAAACAATAGAAGTAGTAATAACCCATTCACTTCGCTGAATAATTTTTGCCTTTAATGCCAGCTTCTTCTTTATGTTAGTTACGCTATTTAGTTGGAAAATATAAAGGAGGAATCCAGTAAAATAATAGCAAAGGCATTAAAATGCTGATTCAGTGCTGCTACTGAACATTATTTGCTTCTTAAGACTATAAATGAAATGACCGTCACGAAAAATATTTAAATGTTTTACAATTGAAATGTATTAATTTTCTGCCAGTATTCGAAATATAAAATGTTGATAAGGATACTAAAGATGGTAGGAATGTTGAAGATGAGAATGAAGAAAAGAAAAAAAGCTGAGCCTTGCAAATAGCGGTTACTAATAAGACGTTTGCCCAATGATTTTTAAGGAATTAAAATTAACAAAACCAAACAAAGAAGGCATAACAAGAAATGGAATATTCTTTGAGAACACGTAAGGAAAGGATTTCTACAAGAACCGAATAAAAACTGTTTAAATATTTAAAGGGAAAGGGTGGTTTATAATTAAATTCTTGTTCTTTGTTTCTTTGTATGCAACAATTGTGATTTTTAGTATTTTTCATTCTTAAAGTAATAAATTTTTCATTCGAGATCGATAATTAAAAATCTAATAAAAAAAGGTTTACTTACGCTCTATGTATTTTTACCTTCTTTAAGGAGAACTCTACAAGTATCGTCTTCTTAGAGCAGCTTGATTACTCCCAAGCAACATTCTTGATTTTTAGCCAATAGGCTTTTGCTATAGGAGTGCCTTTAAAGATTAAATCCATCACTTCGGGGTCATTCCATTGTCTTACAAAAACCATGGGTCTTCCAGATATTAATCTCTCCATCTATTCCTGATCCATCGCTATCGAATTCTTAACATCTATTTAAACTTATCATAAGAGGAATTAATAAAACTTTTTGCAATGAAGAAATTATGGTTAATACGTGTGAGCAGGTAAGTCATGCCAGCCTCTTAGCAGAGAAAATATTTCACTAAAGGAGTGTTGCAGGCCGCTACCGCCAGTCCGTTGACGGTTTATCTAAAAAATTTATTAAAATAAACTAGAATTTCTAGGAACTGCAAAGCAAATATTTAAAAATGATTAAAAATATTTTCTCTTCATTTAATGAATCCATTATACACAAAATTAATAAAGCAGTGGTGGTGGTGAAAAAAATTGGTGAAATGAAATTTACAATATTCGTAATTTACTTTGCTTAACTTTTATTAATCTTTTATTTTTTTCTTTGATGTTTGATTTTCTTCAAACTTTATTTATTTAAAAAATTAAGTGACACAAGATTCACAAAAAATTTTATAAAAAAGAAATCGTAATTAGACATTTTTAATAAGAAAAATAGTAAAAAAAAAAATTAAAAATTTTCCATTTGATCTTTTTTAAACGTAAGATTGTAATTACATGCTTTTACGTCGAAGACAAGATTGAACATTTATGCAAAAAACCCTTCCACCTTCCAAGCCATTTTCCAAAAGGAGAAATAATACACTTATAAAAAAATAGTAAGACAAAAAGAAAAATATTTAAGTGGCATAAGGAATAGTTATGGTAATTGCCCCCAGCATCATCATCATCATCATCCAATATCTTCTTGTCATAATAATATCAGTAAAAGTTCCATCCGTATTGAATCAATAAGGGAATATTAAATATTCGTTGGTTATGGCGATGAGGTGGCAGGCTTCACTTGTCTTTTTGCCATTTGAAACGTTAGTAGTTTTTAAGGTTCAGTCTAGTTTGAGTACAGCATCAGTACTCTAATACATTTACTATTCAGACTTGTATAATCACATTGTTTTATTATTGAACATCAAACGATTCTTTGCTTTTTTGGCTCTGCATTAAGTTTTAAAATGACTTGATAACTTTATATGAAGTTTTTATAAAGTTTTTGGTTTTTTGGTTCATAGTAGAGTTTGTGTGTGTATCTTAAAACTTTTATATCTACAATTTTTTCTTACTGGCTTTCTTTTAATTTTTATGCATGCAGTTACTTTCTAGGCATCATATTAAATTATTTGTTTGACAGAAATACTGGAAAATGTCATAATTAGCAGAATATTGCTTATAATCTTTAACAACCGTACAGCTTTTGTAATCTTGTAAATGCCCAAGATCCAATATGGTTTATATTAAAAAAATAAAAAATAATAATAATTGAAAAATTTCCATAATTTCTACACTGCTTACAGAGCCAGCGCTACGAAGCTCTGATGTAGCACATCTCAGATGCATGAAAAACATGACCGTTGCTAATTTTTATTTTGTTGATATTTTTTGTCAAGTTCTAAAAAAAAACCTTGCTAAATATATGCATAATCTTTTATAGTTTTGGGGATATTTGGCTTTTAAAATTATAAATTTTATTTTTTGCTCAACAAGTTTTCTAGCATTCAGATATTTTTAAAAAGTCTTTTCTAGGTCAAAAGATATAAAAACATAATTTTAGTAGCTTAAAAAAATATCGATTATTGCACATATATCGAAAAATGCACATTTTTAGCGAAAGAATATTTTTTGTTTAGTTATTTAAAAAAATTTAACAAAAGTATAAAATGTTTATACTGCTTTCAAAGCTGTTTTAGTATAAAATATTATCTTAAAAAATAAATTCAAAACTTTTATTAGTTAATTTTTAAAATTTTTTTCTTTATCAGGATTTGAACCGTGGATATTAAAAATGTATTAAAATTTATTTTTTCGGCTTAAGAATTAGCTGGTAAAATAGCTGATATATGATGATATACACAACCTAAGGTAGATAAATGCGAAGAACGCTGATTAAAAAATATAGCGATCCAGAAAAATACTGCGTTTCATTCTGCTGGTGTCTAATTTTTCTTGTTTTCTTTGGAAAACGTCTGCATGCATTTGTAAATAATTTTTGTTTTTTAAAAGTTTTGAGAAATTAAATAGATAAATGAACCTTAAGCTGAATAATTAAATTTTTATTTATTTTTATTAATTATCGATCCATAGCCTTCCGAAGTAAAGTAATTTTAGATTGAACAATCAAACTTAAGCCAAACTTTTTCTAATGGGTTAAATGGAGTGGGTTTTAAAGTTTTAATATATCCTCTCTTACATTGAAGTTGGAATTTCTCCCCTAGCTTGGTCTATAGTAAATATAACAAAAAGCTGAAAAATTCCATTTAACACTATTGGATTAGCATAAGTAAGTTGTTATTTTTTTAACTTATCGATTTGCTGTATAAACTTCTATAAAACTAGAAAATTTTATTAGGTAAATTCGATAGTAAAACTTTCTATAGCCATGAAAATGAAATTAATTTCCCTAAAAACTGAAATAAAAAAATTTCTTTCCAATTTTTGTAAGAAGTCTTATAAAAGTTTTATTTCATAAAAATTGTACGATACACGTTATTCAGAAGAAAGTGGAATTCCCTAAATATATCTACCTCACCTATTTAAGCAGTCAAATAAATATATCAAAATATAACACTTTATAATAAAATTATATTTCATAGTTTTCTAATAAATAATTATTGACATTTATTTCTTAATTGAAATTAATGATTTTTCATTGTAAAAGTAGGAAGCTTATATTCTTTCTTCTATTAAAATATTTTCCTGTTTATAGAATTTTTTCAAATGTTATAATGAATATCTTTTTGTTTCAAAAGGATAAAGGTATTATGTTTACTTTCACAACAAAATAAATAAATTTTACTGAACATATTTACTTGTAGAAAGGATTTTCTAATATTAAATATATTAAATTCCTTGAGTAATTGAGCCGTCCCGTCCTTAATTTTGATAGCATTAGTACAAAAATTACAAAAACAACATTCTAGAAGCTTATATTACCAAAAATATTATTAGTGAAATTTAGAATTGGATACGGCTAAACTCATCGAGGAAATTTTAACTAAGCTTGACGTAACATAATGCTTTGATTGTATTTAAAAATTTAATTAAATAAATGAGAATTTTGGACAAAAAATAAATAAACAAAAGGCTTTGAAAAAATAAACAGTCAATATAGATATGTATTCTTTTAGAAAATAAAATAAGTTAAACTACATAAATACTTGATAGTGAAATAAAAAAGCATGGAACCCGAAAATCTCCTTATTATAAAGAAACTTTATTCTATTATTCTTCTTCAACATTTAGATTCTGATACATTTAGAGATTTGTGTCGTCAAATCGGGTTATAATTTATTTTAATTTTATTTAACTCGTAATGCAAAATAATTTCAATAGCTATGTTTTTTTTACATCATCCTACAATAAATATCTCCTACTAATTTTGTTTTTTTTTTTATTTACTTTTTACACGGTTTACCATCAGAGCAATAACGTTTTGTGTTTTGTCTTCTAAAAAGTGCAAAAAACATTTTAAGAGTTGTCAACCTTAAACTTAAAGTGATATAAATTTTTTTTGCTTCCTTTAATTTATGTTAATTTCTTTTGGGGCATATAACGCCCTTTCCGAATCATCAAATGGTTACGAGAATGCATTTAAATTAAACTATCAAACAGCAGCGTTCTCTAAAACGTTCAATCTTTAACACGTAGCAGTTATAACACCTTTAATTGCAGAGTGTTACACGATGGCAGACTTTCCGACCCTTCCGTTACCAAAACTGAGGTTCGACAAGGTTACTTGCTATCCCCACTGATCTTCCTTGTGTTCATGGACACAGTGGTCAAGTGCGCTAGTATCAACAAGGCAGGAAGAATAGTTTGTGATTTCTTAAGACCAAATCAATTGCTCGAGTCACTATGCAGACGAAAAGTGCGACTTATCCCACCGTCAACGATATAAACAATAAAATCGATAATCTAGCTCACGAATCTGCACAAGTTGGCCTCTTGATTCACGCCTACAAAACCAAAGAAATTCGAATCAACAATAATTCTGACCTGCCTATCACACTAAATGACCGACCAATTGAACGTGTAAAAAAATGTCCATGTCTGGGGAGTATAGTCACAGATGAGAGATGTCTAGGCAAGAATAATAAAGCTTGTGGCTCTTTCATACAACTCAGCAAAGGCGAAGAGTCGCATCTTCCTATCTTGTGTGTTAGCAGTACTTTTTCGCGGCTCCGATAACTGGCTTGTAACTTCTGACTTTAAAAATCGGCTACAAGTATTCGACAACCGTTGTCTCCGTCACATCCTAACGATCTTCTGGACAAACACTACCAATACCCACGTGAAATACGTCAGAACCGATTTCTTAAACATCAACCTTGAGATTCGCAGAAGAAAATTTGGCTGCATTGGGCTACTAAAGAGCCTAACGAAGCTCCACATAGGGCTCTTGTTTACAACTCACAAGGTAGTAGACGTAGAGGGCGTCCTAAAAACACCTGGAGAAGCTCTATGCTGAACAAAGTCAACCAACATCCTGATATCAACAAATGTACAAGCTTAATAGACCTGCATACGATTGCATCTAGATGTTTCAGATGAAGAAATTTTATTGATGGGCTATGCAATTTATAGATGCATCTTTAACCACCCTCTTCACACGAGGCAATATATAACTATCACTCCCTAAATTAGTACTTTCAATAAAAAAAAAAAACATGAATTTACACTTGTTTGTCCTTAAAAATTCTCTTATCGTTTACATGAAAAAATCAAAGGCTGTCATATCTTTTGCTAAATATTTTTATCCAAGTCATTTTGTGTAAGTATTACAAATCGAAGCAAAATAAAATAAGCATGATAAACCGCAAAAATATCTATGAATAAATTAAATTTATCACAATTGTAAAACGAGAAATAAAATAAACAAAAAATAAAATGGATTTCAAAAATATATATAAAAAGGTCACTCTATAAGAATATTACACAAAAAAAAATTACAGACAACCACACTCAAGCATAATAACATAATTCATAACTACAAAAAAATAACAGCAAAATTGAAAATACTTCATGATACTGTATAAATAACTTATTCACACACATAATCGCCGAAAAAATAAGCTGCCTTCAGCAACGCTGAAAACTCTGTTAAAGTAGCTGCTTTTCAAAGGATACCAATGGCAGCACTTTAACAGAAACAATTTGATGTACTTGTTTAACTTAAAGAAGAATGGTCCTGCTTGGAAATGAACTAAGAATAATAAAATCTTTATGATTCAAGGGAGAAAAAGCAACAAAATCTAAAAAATTATGATTTTTTTTTTTTTTTGGCAAAAAAAAACACAAAAAATTGCTTTTCTTTAGATGTGAAGAAAAAATTATTTTGTTTTATAATGGGAGGGATTAAGTAACACGCTTAGAATATTAAAGTGGGCGTGAAATATTTAGCGTTAAAATCACAAACGTCTTCAACAAAACAACAAAGCGGAATAAAATAAATGAATGTTTAAATAAATTGGCCAAAGCGAAAGGAAAAGATAGAAAACAATGTTTGGGAAAATACACTTTTTAATACGAAATGAAAACTCTTTAGAAATGTGGCAAAAGAAAATAATTGAGAAAAAATAAAATGCCCGTATTACAAATGTAATCAAGTACGTGACCCCAAGTATTAAACGGTATTAAAGGATTTTTAATGTTCATTATTTTAGAAAGCAAAGCAAAATCAAATTAAAAAGGTTAAATTTATAGAAAAATTTTTACATTTAAAAACAAAAGTATGGTATAAATCCTTTAAATTATCAAGAATTTATTTTAAACGAGAGTAGTTGCTAAATTACTTTGTTTAGTGGAAAAAATAAAAAAAATAATTTAAAATATATATTTTCAATATTAAACAATGTGGCTCTTAAGCTTTCTTTTTTACAAGCAACATTCGTATCTATTTCTTAAATGTGTTCTTTATCCAAGATCTATTATATAAATTTTTTAAATAATGAAAAGGGCATTTTAGAAATCAGTGTTAATATTAATTTATCTTTCTTAGCAGTTGTTTATTGAAAAAGTGTTTTTTCCAATTAAGGACCATAAACAACAGTTCAACAACAGCATTTCAGATAAAACAAAATAAAACTTTTATAATTATTTCAAATCAAAGTTTGTTGTCTTGACCTTAATAACTTAAATTAACCCAATCTATGTACGAAATTTATATAAAAACACCGACGAGCTTTTTAAACAATAACGCAGTAAACCATTGTACCGTTTATTTGCTTAAGACATACTTCCTCTTACAGAACATTTTGTAATATTATTTAAAAATAATCCACTGTTTTAGTAGAAATAATTCTGTTCTATTATTCTTCTTCAACAAACACTTCTGATACATTTAGAGATTTGTATCGTCGATCACATGTTGACAACTCTTAACTCTTAAAAAAATCGAATCGGGTTATTATTTATTTTAATTTTTTTAATGGAAAATAATTTCAATAGCTTTGTTTTCTTTTTATCATCCTACAATAAATATCGCCTACTATTTTTGTTTTTTTTTTTTTTTTTTTTTAATTTACTTTTTACGCGGAAACAGAGAAATAACGTTTTGTGTTTTGTCTTCTGAAAAGTACAAAAAACATTTTAAGAGTTATCAACCTGTGACCGACGATATACATTAGTCCTAATTTCAGCAAGGATTTTTGTTACGCCAATTAATGAAGAGCATGTATAACTGAAATACTCTTTATGGCAAAATAAAATTCACTGTATTTAAATCTACTATAAGGACATGAAAATACACTAAAATTGGAACGAAAAAGCTGTTTTGTTATGTAAAAGGTAGGGCTTCATTATGTAAAAGTTCACTATAGAAAAGTTCGACTGTATTTTGTGAAAATATTGTTCCTTTTTAAAAAATAAAAATTTTTTATAAATCATACACGTTTAACATACAGGCATATCACAGAACTCAATTCCGATCGAAAGTGGTTTGAATTCCGTAAATTGCTTCTTCAGAAAACTAAAAACGAAAAATTTCTTCAGAATGAAACCACTTTTAAATTTCTAAGTGGAATTTAATTTCTTACTTTAGAAATTTTATTATTTGCGTTTTTTTAATTTACTTTTATGATGTGTCCTACTTAGATTAATTTTAGTTGTGTTTTTTGGTGTGCAAAATATTGTCGCATTTAAATTAAATAGTGGAGATTCAATATTTTTCAGAAATAAACGAAATCGATCGGAATCTCAAGAAAGTAAAATAAAACTGATCGGAATTGTTAATACGGAATTAAAACCACTCCGATCAGAATGTGTGATATGCCTGATAACATTAAATTATTCTAAACAAAAAAATTTATCTAAACAATTACAAATAGATAAAAATAAAACTCCATAAAATCGAATATTCCTGAAAAGTGTTTTTTATCCAAAAAAAAAAGACACTACACAAAATTTCTAAGCTATGACATTAGATAATAGAAAAAAATCGAAATTAAAATAATAAATAAATAAAATACTAAAACAAGAATTCGAAATTATACCACAAAACACAAATAAGAAGCACTAATATTTAAAACAAAATCCCAAAATTTGCTCTATACTCTAATTCTTTAATTTTGAAAAAGTAACAATAATAAGTATTTTTGTTAAAACCGGAACTACCAAAAGTTTCTGAATTTTCGTAATAAACAAAAATTTACCGACCAAATAGATTATACATTATTACAATTCGAAAAGAGAAATATGATCAAAAATATCAAAAACTGTATGAAAAAACAAGAAAACTTTCCCGAAAATCTCCAAATAAGTTGCATAAACGAATTATTATTTAAAATAATAAAACAAAACTTTAGTAAAATAAAAAAATAATTTGAAATAAGTAGAAGAGAAAAAGGAAAACTAATTTGAAAAGTTTTTTAAGCCGTTAAAAAACGAATCTTTTCATAAAACCAATGAAATATTTTATTGTAAAACTTAAATTGTATTTGGAAGCCCTAAGGCAGATTTTTTCCAAAAAACGAATTTTTTATTTTATAAACGTATTTAATTTTTTTTCATATGACAACACTAAAAATACTATTTCATTGCTTACTAGTTTGATTCTGTTTCACAGTAGAATCCTAAAAGTTGAAAAATTCAATTTTTTTTTTGCTCTATTTTTTTAATTAAAGAGCAAATTTTAATCATTCTTAATTATCATATTAAAAATAAATAATGAAATTTGGTAAGTCATTAAATAATGGGGCCTAAAATTTCTTATCAAAAAATATGAATTTAGATTAAAGTTTATACAAGGCATTCACTGATCTTTGGCGAAACGTACATAACTTTTGTTTTTCACAGCTCCCGTGACAGTTTTTATAATGATGTCATCTGGTGTTAAAAATTATTATTTATAAGTTTAAATCAATCATATTGCTAACTCTTTATCATTTCTAGTTTTAAATGCTTTTGAATATGATTTTTAACTGACTTCAAATAGGGAAGAAGGTTATCAATTCGATTGAATGTTGCTTTTCTTCTATACTTGTGTCTCAATAACTCAGTAATTTCTGGATCGATTTAAAAATGTTTCTCTTTATTTAAAAGGTGACGCTTACAGATTAATTCAGTCTTAAAAACAGTTCGTAATCTTAAAAATTAAAGGGTGTCCTCATACAATAAACATGTTTTTTTACTTGCGTATTACTCTACCTCCCAATGGCAAAAAGTAGTACAAAAACAATTCCAAAAATTAAGGGGTCTCCCTATAGGTGACGTTATTTGAATTAAATAGGCCTATCTTTTAAACCGTTATAGACAAACGCCTGCAAATTGGAGAGAATATAGATAGACATGATCATTATAATAACGAGAATTAATATTCAAAATAACAAATTAAAAGGTGGCCCATGTATATGGTCATACTTTTGAACAGCTGTAGGCAGACGCTTGAAATTTACAAGGAACCTGTATTGCTATAACAACAAGTATAAAAATTGGATTTGAAAATTAAAGAGTATCCCAAAAGTTAATGTATTTTGAACCGTTTAAACATGCGGTTAAAATGTACATAAAACCTGACTGCTAAGTCGACTACAACTGCAAGTATATATTTTGAATTTAAAAATTAAAGGGTGCCCCTATAGTTGCTGTAACTTTATGTATATTGCCAAGCTGTTGAAGAGTTGACAACTTTGGAGTTGAATATAAGGGTATCCCAATAGTTAATATAATTTATTTAATAGACAGACAGATGAAATCTGTTTTGATGTCGGTTTTTTTTCTTGTTATCCTAAAAGGCCCAGTACGGCTTTTCTTCAATTAAACTTTTGCAGTCTCTTGACGTTTTCCTTTAGTTAATACCACTTAAATATTTCTGTAATATTTTTTATAAAAAAAATTAATGATTTTAATTCTCTTTTTTAAGTAGGTTTATAATTTGATGCTTAAAAATGAAAACAACAAAAAAGAAAATCAACGAAAAAGAAAATATAAGCGTCAAATAAACAAAGCATTTTTTTTAACTTAAAGCAAAAGTAAAAAGAGGAAGGAATTAAAAATAAAACTGCAATAGACAAAATAAATACCGCGATAAAAAATACTCAAATTCATTTTTATTTTTGTAAGAAAAAAATTATACTTAAACACAAATCCCTTTTAGTAATGGTTCAATGATAATGATTTTAAGATGAATTCCAGGGTATAAAAAGTATATAAAATTAAAAACATATGGTGATGTTTAACGAATATAAGGCACCCTACTTCTTTTTGCAAAAATTTTATATCTTCCCTTATATTTGATGCTATTCCATGTAATAACCAACTTAAACCTCTTTAAACCTAAAACCTTTTCAAATTAAATAGTACGAATAAAAATTTTAATAAAAAATTTCGTCTTAAAAAGTACAAACAATAATTGAAAAAATCTACATATAAATATTTTCCTGGATAAATTTTTCAAAAATTTATTTGACAGGTTGATGTACAACTTAGACTTGTAAAATACATCTTGTGTTCGATATATTCATTTCACAAAGACTCTTGCAAAATAAGATGAAATAAAATGTCAAATTAATTTAATAGCCATTCAGAAAAATGTATAAAAACGCCAAATTCATCTTCTGCACATAAAATTGCAAGAAAAATAATTAAAACAAAATAGAAATTGATTCGAAGTCGAAAGAATCGAAAGACTAGAAAATATGCTCTTTTATTATAATTTATTGAACAAGTATTTAATAATCATTTTCAAAAATTATATTTCTATTTTAAACGGTTTAAGCACGATGTCACATATGTTTCGTTTCAGTGAAGCACAGGTTTTAAAGCTGTTATTTATCCAAGCAATACGTTCTTTTTTAATCAATATCAATCCACTGAAAAAGTAGTAACTGCATTGATCTTAAGAAATTTGAAATTATTAATTTAAAGAAAATAACAAACGTAATGCCACTATGCTAATAAACCTAAAACTTCAAAAGTAAAATGGGAATATTAAATGCAAAAATGAGTTGAGAAAAAAACAAAAATAAAATAGAATCGAACAAAACTGGTCCCAAATCGAAACTGAAGCAGCCGTTAAAAGTAAAGAAAAAAATACAAATAGCAGATGTTAAAAGTATTAAATTATACATAAAAAGTCATTAAAAAATAATAAACTAAATAGCGATAAAAATGAGAGAAAAAATTCATAAAAAAATCGTAAATAAAGTTGATCTAAGAGTAATTATATAGAGTATTATATAGTACTACGCTACTTAGGTGATCGCTTGAACGGTGTAACAGTTAAACGAAAGTGATAAGCGATTATATTGTATAAATCAAGGATTCTAATGCTTTACAGCATCGTTTCTACCGTCGCTTGTTTTTTAGCTTGTACTTTTCTCTCAGCTTAATCCTATAAATTATTGAAATTGGAAAACAATTAAAAGTCGCAAAAGAAAGAAAGAAAGTCTTTTAGTTAGTAATTTTTGCTGTATTTAATTGAAATTGCAATTTTTGTAAGTGGTTGTTCTTATCGTTGTGCAAATGTAGCAGTTAAAATATATCACACTGGCAGTGCCCACGACTTCGTCCGCGTGTCATTTGTAATTTTCTTAATAAAAAAAAAATGTGTTTTTAAATATTTATTGTAGAGATCTATAAACAATGTTAAACATTTTTCCATCTATAAAAATAAAATGTTTTGACAACTGTTTTAGTACTAGCATAACGATAAAATTGGTTGACTTTACATTTTTATTTCTATCTTCTATACGAAATATCTTATTTTTACGAAACAAAAATATTATATATTTAATCCAAGGTTCTATGGGACTTCCACACAAAATTTTATTTAAATCCATCCAGAAGTTTGCGAATACAGACAGACGGACAGACAGATAAAAATTCCGTTGTTTAAACTAAATAATCTAGTTAAAAGTCTTACTTCTAAATAATTCTGTTTTGAACAATTCTTTGTGTTTGAAATGCCAGCCAAAATGAACTACCACTCACACAGTTTATTATTTATTTTATGTATGTATTTATATAAGAAATACCGTCTTGGCAATGCCACGGTGTTGTTGCCATAATATTTATGATCATTTTAACAAACAGTAAAAAGAGAACATTTGAACTACAAGGAGCCTTTGAACTGAAAGGTGCTTTTTACTAGTTCACTTTTTAACTTTGAACCAAAACGAGTGGTCACTTAAATGGTACAAGCTTGCTATTTTTTTTACAATTAGTATGTTTCCGTTCTATTTTTTACCCTTCAATAAAAAAAGTGAAAGAAGAACTTATCATTTTTTGCTATTCCGTTTTTCATTTCTACAATATCCATTTCCGATCACATAAAGTATGTATGTATATATTGTGAGATCCTATGCATAGCGAAGTCGATTGAGCGATATCCGTCTGTCCGTCCGTGTTAATGCTGAAATCAACTGTGCCAAGGCACTAGATGAGCTTGAGAAAATTTAAATATGCCAATCGACATAGTTTCAAAAATTGAAGATCGGTGCATTTCCATCGAGTAAATAAAAACATTAAGTGAAAAAATTGGCGCTCGCTCATATTTTTCTATATATGGATCACTGAACTTTTCATAGAAAGTAAGATTTTGCACCATATTTTTTAAGACATGAGCATCGGTATCATTTAACAGCTTTTTCAAAAAAATCTTAACCCATTAAGAGCCAGTGATATTTTTATGTAAAATTTTATTGATTTAAATACCTTTTTAGGTTTCTTTTTTTTTCTTTTTTTTTTAATTATCTCTCGCCCAAATATTTGTTTTTTCGATTGAAGTTTCTTCACTAAACCAGATTGGCATATACGGCATAGCCAAATATAGCGATCTTATTTGTTTATCTTTAATTTTTCTTTTTGCTCTCTTTCCTCTCTCGCAAATCATCCTAGCATCATCACAACCCACAAAACATACCGTGTTTTAACATTAAAATATGGTTTTTAAGTAATTTAAATGGGTGATGATTATAAGATTTTAAAGTTTTTAAATTAAGGGGTTATAGAAGGGGCCGAATTTAGGGGAACAATTAAGACTTGGTGATAAAGTAAAACAGAAAGCTTAAAAATAACAGTGTAAAAGAACATTTTTTTAGAAAATACAAAACTGCAAAAATATTAATATTTGTTTCAAATAATATATTGGGTATAAAATATATAAAAAGTTTTCTTTTTTCCAGGAATTGAGTTCAAAATTAACTTTTATCAGAATTGCCATCGATATCTTAGATCACTGTTGATTGACACATTCTTAACAAGAGTTGCAGAAATATTTTGTAGCATATTTAATATTCGTTTTTCATCACTATTCCACAGAAAAAGGGTTTTGATTCTTTTTTCTAAAATTTACAACAACAGAAAAAAATAAACTCAGTTAAAAATATAATACATTCTCAAACCGGACAGAAAAAAATCCTATTTACTTTACAAGTGAGCACTTGAGATTTAAGGTGGTCGGCCTCATTATTATTGGTGGTTGGTTGGGTGGTTGGTGTGTGGGTTTTAAATAAAAATTCCACGTTATAATGAGGTAAAAAGTACAATATAAACATTACTTTCTAAAATTTATTCAATTTAAATTTTAATATTTTGGAAATTCTTTCATTTTTTACGTTTGCTTATTAAAAGGATAATGATAAATGATATGATGAAAAGGGAAAATCTACCGTTTGTTTTTTTCCTTTTGGAAAACCAGAGAAAACATATTTTTTTAAATAAATATTTCTATTGTCTTGATAATCACTAATCCTGGTATTGTTTACTTTTTTGACATTCCTAATAATTGCCCAACGTCTGCTAGAAGGTCGGGGTGAATTAGCTAGTCGATGGCAGCGAGGGTGGTTATTTTATAAGAGTTTCGCTTAAAAAAAATGTTTTGTTTAGTTTGTGTTGTTGTAAAGAGAAGCTTAATTTTTTAAGGATTTATTTCATAATTAATGATAATAAGACTATTGTTCGTAGAAAATATTTTCAAGTTAATGACCTCTCATAATCAAAAGCAAATTTTTAAATAAATTATATTTTTACACGAAATTTTTTTTTTGTTTGGTGTTTTAGAGTGTGGAGAAAATTAAGCTTTTATTCGCTCAATATATCACAAGATTTAATGAGTGTACGTGCAATGTGTATCAATTTGGAAGAAAAGAAAAATAGGTAAAAAATTAAGTTAATTTTTGGTGTTGATACCCTTAAAGAATAAGATTTTTTCTTTGCTAATATTACATCACGTACTGTTAGAGGAAGCTTTAAAATTACCAAGGACATGTTAATTACATGGTCAGATTGTCAGAAAACAAGATATTTTTTTAAAGGAAACTTACAATGCAAGAAGGAAAAATTTAAAGGTTGATAAATGCTTATGTTTAGAAATGCTGATGAAAGAACGTTCACGAATTAAATGGAAAAAAATATAAAAATATCTATTTTGAAAAAATTTTAAGTATTAAAGAAACGTAGTAACTGTATCAACATGCTCTACAGTAGCAGCGAAAATGTTTATATTATGATCACCTGTATTTTAGAAAACAAACACGACAAATGATTGCGTCAGGGTTTCCCGTATGATAGAAAAAAAGTCAGCATACAACCGGCTCTCTTTTAAACTTTTGTGAGACACTGACAATAACTATAAATATTGAAGAGTCCTTACAATTAACGTCAGTTATTCCTTTTATTTGCTTATATAGCCAAATCTTTAAAAGAAATCTCAAGTCTCTAAACTTATATTAACCAAAAGCAGCACTGAAAGTACGTTTAGTCTTTTTAGTACCAGAACTGCAATTTTAGGTCTTAAGTTTTGAATATTACCTTTAGTTAAGCAATATTATTCTTTTGAATAAAATCTAAGATTAATGTTTAAAAACCCTTTCGTGAGTATTTACTTATATGAGAATCGGACTTACATTTTTAGTTTGATTTCGGCTAAGCAAAAATCCACTTTTGATGCAGATTGTTCCATCTGTGTCGGCAGTCGTAAGTATAATACAATTCTACCACAAGATATCAGTTTTTCTTAATTCGAACCAAAATAATTGTAGATTAGTTTGCACAGGTTCCTGTATGTTTTTGTGATGAAGGGGGATCCCTAGGCTTGTCTCGATGGCACACTAAATATATTGTCAAACCATCTCAAGAAACGGATAAATGAGTTTATTGTATGAATATTTTAACCCAAGAAGTCTACAAGATTCTTCTGCCTTAGAATGCCAAGAAATACCTTCTTGTTTGCGGAGAGGGCTAAACAGTGATGAAACAGATGCTTCACAGTTTCTTTTTCCTTCTCGTTTTGGAAAACTTTAAAGAAACTAGGCTGATCGGAAGACTTTGTTAACACCAATGGAGTGGGGCCATCTCAGCCACCAGTGAGCCTTTTTGTTCCCGAGAAGTCCGAAACAGATTTGCAGCTCTTCTCTAGGCATTCTGCGGCCATAACAGCCTCGATAATATATTGCTAACCTTTTTTGATCACATGTGCAGCCACCACTAATCCCCGCTAAGAGTGCTGCTAACAGAGATACAACTGCATCCTTACTAGTCCGTCGTCTCTTACGCTGGACCACGAATTAGTAAGTCCATCCGTAATTAATTTGCTAGGCATCGCCGAGAATTAAGGCATCCAAAAAGGTTCCTTTTTGGAAGGTTTCGTCAATTTCGTTATAATTCTATACAAATTATCCACAGGTTTTTAGAATCTGAAAATAAAAAATCCCGTTTCATGTTATGACTTAACAAGAAGAGAATATATAACACACTGCCCAAAAAAAAATTTAACTAAATTCGGGATACGTATAATGAAAACACTTTTCTTTATATAGAATTCTCATTTTGTTTGTTTGGACTAAACTCTGGCAAGCAGTTGCTGGCATTGATTTACTGGATCATTGATTTCCTTCTAAAGTTAGCACGCGCAAGCATATTTTAATAGGTCTTTAGGATAGTATTGTGGCGATAAAAATTCCTTTTTGGCGAAAAAATTTTAAACTGACGAGAGGCGGGATACCTGGCGATATTGAAAAAAAAATTCCAATATATTTGGCTATTTTTTATAATCTTCTTTATAATAACATTGCAAAAAAAAAAATAATAAAAACATTAATTTGTATGTTTAAGGTCGACTTGAAATGTTGGTATATCGGCGAATTCGCTTTCATTTCTTTATTTTTAATCTGCCTTATATAAATATATATAAGTACTATTTTTTTAATTAAATGTCAAGCTATAAAGTAGCATTTTTCTTTGATATCGATAAACCATCTAAAAATATTTACAGCGAATTGTGTGATGACAAATATAGATTTCATAATAAGAATTATAAATGAAAGAAGCAGTTTATATATGAATTACCAATCTTACTGTATGGATGCAGGAATTATGCATCAAAAAACCATGTCCCACATTTCTCACAGATGCAACTTATAAGCCTAATATTTAGGCTGATCCAAAATTTGTTTTTAAATATGGATACGAGTACCATCCATTTTGGTACAGAATTTCAAAATGAATGCGGTGCAATATTTATGTCTTATAATAACTTCTTTCATTAAATTAAATAAAAATGTTTTTATAACTAATATTAACTACTTTTATATATTGGCGATATTTGACGATATCTGACTTGCCATTTGGCGAAAGAGCTCGAAAAATTCTGGCAACACTGGTGGTAACTTTTTTCAAACTGAACACTCTTTTATCAAGAGGTTTGAGGAGTAGCGCATTATAACTGAAATACTCACTCTATTAATATTTTTCCTCGATTCTAACACTAAAAAAAATGCCTATCTTAAAACTACTTCACTGTATAAAGGCAGTTTTATATATAAGTTATAAATGAAAAGCGGCCGACACTGTAAATTATGAAAGAAGTAGCAATTAAAGAATTCCGTCAAGTTACAGTTAATTAAGAAACCATTATGCAGTATTGCCGGTCCTTTTTAGCCTTATTGATTTCCATAGCGCAACAATTCCTTGAGTTTAGTTTCATTCGGTGAGAAACAAGTAGTGAGTTAAACAGGATTAGATGGTTTTATCTCAAGAAGCCTTTGCCCTATATATATTGTTACGAACATAAGATCTGGCAACGCCTGTTGTTGTTGTCCGTATGTGCGTGGTAAGAAAACAGAATGTGAAAAAGTTACTTCTACCATCATTGGGTGTGTGTATTGAATAATACGACACAAGTTGAGCAACCTCAATGGCTGCGTTGGCAGAGGTGCGTGCTGTAAAACAGAAGATCGCGAGTTCGAGCCCATCTTCAGACATGCGTACAAACGAAGAATTATAATTGTGTAAGGCAATTTAAAATTAAGAAACTGCAGTACAAGCCTCCCGGAAAGAGAAAGACAAGTGTGAAGACGTCTATTTAATAAAAAAAAGCAGTAGTAGATAGTTGCTAAGACGACCTTTATAATAAAGAGAAGAGTTCTAGCTGTTTAGCGGAAGGAAGTAACATGATTACAGGGTACGGCAGATGTTAAGCTTTGGCTATTGGATTAATAGGGATGACTGGCTCGGTTGTAAAGCAAGGTGGGGAGATCTGTGTATGGTTGAGGTTACTAAACAAGGCATCGAATACTTCATGTCTCGCCGGAGTAACACAGTAGTGTAAAGTGGATGGCTGCGTTTGTAACAACGCATGTTTAGTAAATACGACACCATAGGATACTGAAGACGGATCAGGATCAGGATCAAGTATGTAGCCATGATAGAGCAATAAGAAGTTAAGAAAATAACGAATTTATAATGTGCCACAGTGATATTTGCAATCATAAGAATCCATACGTTGATCCAAAAAGAGATAAACGTAAAAATATGTATTTCGCGGTGCGGGTGTCACCTTATCAATAATAAGTTTTAATATGTTTAGAAAATTATTTCAATCACTGTTGTGCATAATGCAAACAAAGCCAATACGACCATATTTTTCCATTAGACCTCACCCAAAACATACAATTATTTTACTTATTAAAAACACTTTTTTAATACGAATTGTTTTTAAAAGGACCGTATTTAGCACTTGAAATAATTAAAAATATATAAAAGAAAATAATTGAAGCTATCTGAACACAGCTTTAACACCAGTTCAAACCAACTTAATTGATTTGTCTGATAGTATTTTTGTGTAAATTGATATTGATACACAAATAATATCGGACACCTACATATTTCTTTTTGAACATTTATGCACTTGAAATTCAGTAAAAAGACTTCAAATTTATCTGCTTTTATCAGGTAAGTTATCAGTAAATTAGTACAATTCTACACAATTGTTTAGTGTTTTATTTTAGAATCGCATTGAGATGAAAATAATGGTATTGACACATACAAATATGCACAGTAGGCTTAAATAGAAAAATTTTTGAAATTAAGAAACTAATCATACTTTAAAATGTGAGTAGAATTTAAATGCAAGTGCCTTTGTACCCATTGGACACAGGATTGAGAGTAAAATTATTTTATTTATATTAGCCAGACTTTCAGTACTAGATGGATTCGTCATAGACTAAATTTTTGTTACTTTATTTGAGAAGATCCTTTCTTACGGTACCTTTGAAATTCTAATTAACTAAAATATATATTACCGTAAAAAATTTTTACTGGGTATAGCAGAGATGTAATCTTCTCTATTATATTTTTTGATTCCAATTAAAACATCCCTGTTTGCACCTCTAATACAGTGATTTCTGTTTCGTGTAAAATTTTGACAGTAGTGTATGTTTTAAATTTGGTGTAAGTTTTTCGATTTTCGTTTGTTGAAATTTAAAAAGTTTAAAAAATGAGGTAGGGGAAAGAACAGAGCCTCATGGTACTTCTGAATTTATCCTACCTATAGCAAATCGTATGTTGTGATCCCTGAGGAATCTCGATATAAATCGAGAAAAATTATCACCGGCACCAAAAGCCTTAAGTTTAGACAGAAGCATCATGCCACACTTTATTAAACGTCTTGGAAATATCTGGAGCCACCACCTAACTTACGGCGAAATTGTATATTGAGTGATACAATTTTTCCGAAAGAGAGGCTAGCAAATCTTTTATAGAGCGCCCCATGGAAACCATACTGGCGGCTGCTTAGTAAACTGCTGAACTCCAGATACTTCATAAGATGAAAATTCGTCATACTCTCCATCGCTTAAGAGAGCAATTTTCAGGAAGTTTCCAGAAGACTTGTTAATATTAAGATCTGCTAAGACCTTTTTTCTTTGACATAGCCACTTATACTCTGTCCAGCACTGACAGTGGCTGAGTGCTTTTTGGCAAGTAGGAATTTCTTGCTAATTGACCAAGCAGCAATTTAGCCTTATCAGTCAGATCAGTCAGGTCCCCTTTTTTATGTTAGAGAGTTACACTTAATTAAATTAAATTAATTAAAAAATGATTTTTATGCGGCTAAAGTTCACCTATATTTTAATTTTTAGTGGGAAATTTGAGACGTTGAATTAATTTTTTTTTATTATAATTTTGGAAAAGAATAACTGGCAGCACTTTTTATTAGTATGTATTTAAATTAGAAATATCTTAAAGTATAAAATAAAAACACAAATTTTATTGAAATAAATAAGTATTACACAGATATTTAGATACAAAAACACATATATATTTATAAAACCAAACATTTGTACACAAACAAGCACAGCTGAATACATATAAAAACTTGTCCGTTTATTATTAGTGTGTGTTAACGTGGCTGTTAGTTAAAGTGTCTTTTGTATGTTTAAAGAAATAGCACACGATTCTATAAATGAAAAAATTAATAGTGAACAGGTGATAAGCACAAAATTATAAGTGAAAAAATACTGATACAAATAAAAGGAAATTTGTGTTTGAAAATGTATAATGATTGTATTTGCTTTTTCTCTGTTTCTAGATTTTAGGACGATTCAAAAAGATGCCGCCATACGTTGTCAAACTTCTTGTTATTATTTGGTTTTATTATATTGTTGATGTTGTTGTTCTAATATGTATATCTATTCTTATCAGGGGCGGTATTTAATAGAACAGGTATTGATTATTTTGTCAAGAAAAATGCTTGAACAATTTAACTATCGCAAAGATAATTAAGTTTAATTATAATATAAATTATTTTCTTAGTTTAATTTATTGAATATTTTAGTTACTTGAAACCTTTCAATTGATTTAATTTTAATTTTTTTGTTAATATCCTTAGTTAATAAGGCCATACACGCCAAACTCACGACCCCTGCGAAAACAGCTTTTAATTTGTAAATTAATTTTTCTACTTACCACAATTATAAAATTAAATTAATTTACAACAAAATTACGTCAATATAGGTACATACTTTCTACTTTTTTGTTTACTTTAGTTTGAATTTTTTGTACTAATGGTGGAAATAATACTATTTAAATTTAAAGTGTATGCCTATTGCTATTCAAAAGCAAAGTCACGTACTTGAAAATCACATCAATATTTGGGCACTCCAGTTTTTAGGTAAGGTTAAATTAAAAACTAATGAGTTCAATTATTTTTAGTTAAAATTAAAATACATATCGCGCCAATTATCCTAATAAAATTATTCAAATCACCGATATTGATTATTGAAGGTGAAAGCACGTTTCGATGGCCATTTCGCTAGTGCTTACTTTGCGACCATTTCCGAACCCTCAAAGTATATATATTTTAAGTGTTTATGCATAGCGAAATCGATTGAACGATGTCCTTCTGTCCGTCCGCTTAGTGTTGAAATCAACTTTGTCAAGACACAAGATGAACTAAATAAAATATAATACACTAATCGATTAGACATAATTTCAAAGATTTCGCTGTTAAAAACCAGCAAGATAGGTCTATTTTCTTCGAGGTAGCGAGCAAAACACCACGCTTCCTCTTATTTTTCCATATCATTTGGAACAATGAAGTAACTGCAATCAACAACAAAAAAAAATATATGGGGGCGATAGAGAATTAAGAAATGAGAAAAAACTTCACGTGAAAAAATTTGCACTCTGCCATATTTTCCGAGTTATGGGCATCTGAACTTTTCACAGAAAAGTATGATTGTGCGTAACATTTTTTTGGATATCAATAAAGTATAATTTAAGAGCTTTTGAAGAGATCCTTCGGCACATACTATTTTTTTAAATGCTTTACCCATCAAGAGCCGATGACATTTTTTGGTAATTTTTTTAATTCTCCTTCACCTCAATTATTGGTTTTTTATATTACATCAACTATGAGAAAACCTTTTAGTGATTTCAAATTTATTATTGCGAGCATAGTATTACACATCTTGTTTAAGTGTGTGTCTATGACGGTTTAAAAGATAAAACCATATACATCAATTAACATCAGCTGAAGGTACCCCCTTTAATTTCAATTTTTATATTTTTATTGTTAGGTTAGGTTAATATCACCCTTTATTATCCAATTTTATAATTATTGTTATGGCAAATAAATAAATACACATTCTGAGTAATTTGCGATTTAATGACTATTACTGTGACATATATCAATATATATCACCCATGGAACACCCTTTAATTGTACAGTTAATTTCTTATTACTTTCTATTATTGTGAGCTAAAAAACTTTATTAAAAATTTATATGGTCACACTTTACGGTTTGTAAAATAAACATAATAATGTTAGTACCTGGCCCTGAGGCCCTAACCTGGCAGTGGTCTTACCTCTGGGTGAAAAGAAAGCGTCGACCAGCGCCCAGAGTTGCAATTCTAAGAACATGGCTGTTAGGACCCTGAACTACCCCTTGCTTAAGAGTTAGAGACTATTCAACCGCGTTTACAATTCCGTCTATTTACCGCCTTTCCTTTAACTATACACTTTAACCACAGCCACCACGTGTACCCCAAAGGGAATTCACCAATAACAAACTACAGAGCAGAGATGGGAGGCTCTTTGCATGGGCTACCAGTTCCAGTGGCTCCGTCCTTCGACATGTACCTAACTTGGATATCCAGGTTTGGTGCCTACACACCGTAGAACTGATCCCGAGAGTACTTCGTCTGAAACTAAGTTAGCTCAGACTCTTAGTATTCTCGAGGGGTTTATTAGATATATAACAATCATGTCTGTTGAATGGACACCCTTTAATTTTTATTATTATGATTTTTTTTGTAAATGGAACTAATCTATAATCATCGTCTTTCACTTAAAAGAAACATTTTTCAAAGTCGGTACAAAAATTACTGAATTGTGAGAGCGCAAGTTAAAAATAAAAATAAGACGAATTGATAACCTTCTTCTTTATTGATCTGTGTGAATGAAGTGACCAGCCGTTGTAATATTTATTGGAAATGCTAAATGTCAGTGTTAAAAATCAAAGAGAAAACAGTCAGTTATGAGTACATGATTTAGTAAAAATGGTTTAAAAGAAATTCCCACTATACGAACACCATACAGTCAATTATTTATTGAAGTTATTTTTACAAAAGCCAAAAATACTGTAAGATATAAAAACATAATGATTCAGTTAACCCTAAATATCCCGGGACTTAGTGATCGATATTACAAAAAAATTAAATCAGCGATTTTTAAAAATAAATCCTGATTGTTATCCCTATTTATGATTTTCCGATTTAGTTTCTAACAAGAGTAAGCAAATGTTTGTAAAAAAACTAATGTCATGAAAATCTCATACAACCTTATCTTTTAATTAAAACTTAATTATAAAACAAAAATATTTTCGAAGGACATTAAGTCTTAGTGTAAGTATATTGGAGTGTAACTTAATTTTAGGGATTATTTTTTATAAAGAAAGTAAACTGCAAAAATAAAAAAACAAACGTATAACTTGAAGTATATAGAAGTAATTATATAAAAACAAATTTTATACATTTAAAAAATGCGCAGGCGCTATCTAACATCTTGAGAAAAAATGAAATCTTTTTAGGGTAAAATAGCTAATATTTTGAATACTTTTTTTTATAAATAAAACTCATTTACGATGGCTTTTATCTACAGATTTTAATCAAAATACTGCCTTATTAACAGAACTGCATTTCGTTAAATATCTTTATGGTTTTTAGCACATAAAAATTTTATTAGCAACTACGGCGAACGTAGTATAAATTGATATAAAACGTAAAACGGAAATATCAACTTGACATTTTTTACCGGAAGTTAGGTAAGCAACCCAAAATGACAGTTAAAGAAATCTTACTGTAACCTAATGCAAACCGAAAAATTATTGTATATTTTATTATCAACAGACTACAACTCATCCTCAAAAATTGTTTCATTTAACCATAAAGAAAGTAGAGTATAAGGTGTTAGCATAATGATAATACTGATGATAAACGGGTGCGTGTGAGTGTTTTTATAAGTATAAAACCAGAAATCAAAAATTAAATAAATGTCCTTTTGTTATTTTATTTCTCATTTTTATTTATGCTGACAACGATGTTACTGATACCTTCTGTTATGCTTTTGATGAACAACATCATGATGATGATGATACTGAGCGGATGGTTTCTTCACAAAAATATTTAAAAGTCATTTGTTTTTTTTTTTATTCTATAATTTTCTGTAAGCTTTTTTACTGAATACAAAACTAAAAGAAGAAAAAAGTAATCGTGGTAATTGTGAATGTTTTTATGGTGGTACTGCTGAAATCAACACTTTGCTGACAAAAGCACTACCAGCCGCTAAAGTTAATAATGTCATTGTTAGGAAAATAAAAGGCAAAAAATGTGTATCATCAGGTTTAATATCACCAGTAAGCGTCTGAGATTTTTTAATGTTTCCTGTTTCTTGTATATGGGAAATTTTACTATATTTTCCTGTAGTTTCATCGACAGGCATGTGAAAAATTACAATTTGCATACTACGACGCATGTCGGTTTTTTGTTTTATACATTTAAAAAATATAATTCGCTATATTTTTTAGTGTCTAGAAAATATGAAAAGTAACCAAAACAAAAAGGCAACTTATATTGATTTTTTCTACTAGAAAAATAAATGTCAAGTAAAAATATGAAAATTTCGAAACTTTAAACAGAAATTTAGTTTTCAGCAAACTGACTTTAAAACTAGTTTTGTTATATTTAAAAAAATGCAAGCAAACGTGAACAAATTACTTGAATTACTTTAACATTTTTTTTTTAATTTTGGGATATACATATGTATCATGTTTTATGTGTCCATATGTAACAAAGTAAGCTTCTTTACATGAGAACATGTTATTATCGTAGGTTGAATATTAAACAATTTTATTTCTAACCTTTCACAATCCGAGGCTGAAGACAATTGAATCTATCAAAGGACCTCACATCGTTAAGTTTTTTTAACTATCTGCCTATGGCGTTCTATAATTCATTTTTTTTGTTATACCTCTGGCTATGTTAAGCACAGTTCTGCATACACTTTATAAGGTTATAAACGGGAAAATCAGTCAATATGGAGACACCCTTTAATTTTGAACTTTTTATTATTTGTTGTCGTAGCGACTTTAAGAATACAACTCCTGTTTTGGTTTCAGAGGCAGTGCCTATAAAAGATCGACCAATATATAAACAGACTGGCAGATCCTATGACTTTGTCCGCGTATCATTTCTAATTTTGTTAAAACTTCAAATTAGAAAAATGCATTTTGTGTATAAAAGTGTAAAAAATTTACCGTCTACGAAAATAAATTGTGCTGACAACTGTTTTCTTACCATTTAACCGGTGAAATTGAGTGCTTTCACATTTAAACCTCTAGGTTTTCTATGAAATGATTTATTTTTACCAAAAATAAAAAAGTATTCTTTATTTCAACCAAGGTTATACGGGACCTTATCACAAAGTCTTATTCAAATCCGTTCAGAAGTTTTAACGTAATGCGACAGACAAGAATTTCAAAAACATGCTTTTCGCATTCCATATCGACTACTTTCTATACCAAAATCAAAATTTTCAAAAACTATTTCATGTACAGAAATGTCCCCGTTACATGTAAAACAAATCTAGTTTAGTAAACTAACAGCAATCATAAAAAAACTAGTACGAGGTATAATTTTACATAAAAATGTCACCGGTCCTTAATAGGTTAAGCATTTAAAAAAAATTTTAGAAATTCTTGAAAGAACTCTTTAAAAGCTTTTAAATGATACCCATATTGACCATATTGATTATAGGACTTTTTTATGAAAATTTCATAGGCCCATAACTCGGAAAATATGAGAGAGCGCCAATTTTTTCACTTGAAGTTTTTTCTAATTTCTTAATCTCTATTTCCCCGTATAAATATTTGTTTTTTTAATTGAAGTTACTTTACTAAGCAAAATTTGTTTTAAATGATATGAAAAAATTAGAAGCATGCGTCGTGTTTTGCCCGCTGACTCGAAGGACATGGGTCGGTATTAGAGATTTTCAATAGCAAAATTTTCGAGACTATATCTGATCTAATCTTTAAACCTTCGAATGGAGAGCTACCCGTAATTTTAGGAGTGGTGTTGTTTATTATTCTTTGGACCTTGTCAACATGTCGATACCAATTCTGTGGGTTCTCTAAACATAATTTTGTTAGCATGGGTGCATTCTCTCCACCTGGCCATTTCTCCGTGGTACTCCTGTGGCGATAAGTAAATGTTTTATTCCCTCCTCCGTCCAATAATCCCTGAAATCTGAGGAAGTGAATACGGTGCCTCTATCGGTTATTAACCTTATTGGGTTGCCAAATGCAGCGGACTCTTTGCGTGGTCGATCGATCAATTCTCTAGTGCCTGTACTTTTCGTAGGATAAAGCCATACAAATTTCGAGAACGCGTCTACCACCACGAATATGTGATTGTACATACATCGTGTGAGTGGGCTCCATTACGTGGTCCAAATGATATGTCATTAATGGTTTATCTGCCTTTTCTACTGAATTGAGTAGTCCTTCCTTCTTTCCGGATTTGGTGTCTGCCATCAAACACTGTACGCATCCCATCATACATGATGGTATGACAACAAGTTCTCTTGCAAGGTCTTTTTGCACAATACCATACTTCGAATAAAAGTCTTCATAGTCTTGAGTTTCCAAAATCTTACTTATTGCCCTGATCCAGTCGTCCTTCTGTTGTGCCTCTCTTATCCTATGACGTAATAAGTTCTCCAGCATTAAACAAGAGACTCTACTCAGAGCGTCCACGTGACCCGCATCGGTGTTCTATAACACACTCGAACTCTTGCAGAAATAGGGCCCATCTTGAAACTCTAAGTGGTACATCTATTTTCTTTATAGCCATTTCAAATGAATTGCAGTCGATTATTATCTTGAATTTTGATCCCATCACATATATTCTCCACTTCTTGAGCGCCCGTATCTCGAGTTCATATGAGTGATATTTCTCTTCAGCCGGAGTTGTCTTATGACATATATATTGTACTGGGTGAAGGTGACCATACTCAGAATCCTTTTGAAACAAGGCGTTGGTATGAATTTCCGTTTCCGCGGCCGGGTTGTATATCCTCAATACAATTGCACTGATCAAGCTGCTTTCAACTGTTGAAAAGCTAAAACTTATTCATTCTCCATCATAAATTTCACATTCTTTTTTAGAAGATCCGTTAACGGTTGCGCTACTACTGCATATTTTGGTATAAATCGGCGGAAATAGGACTTAAGACCCTTTCGATCTTTTGGTATCGGAAACTACTCTACGGCTGCTATCTTTTCCTTTGAAGGTAAAATGGTAGAATTCTTAATCGTCTCCGCCTTAAATGTGGAAAAATTCAAAGTGGGACTTAAAAAGGTAAGGGAGCCTAACAAACCTAAAGTTTTTTAGAACTTTTGGTTAAAATTCAGAGGCACATACTGTTTTCACTTAGCAACTTGAAAACTATATTTTCTATTTTCATTTTCAAAAAAAAAAGAGAAATTTTTTAACAACTTCGGCAACACTTTAAAATAAAATTATCACAATTTATTTGTCCTTCATCACGTTAGGTTAAACATAAAATATTTTCTAAAATAATCGCTAATTTCTGAAACGAGATAAACAATCTAATCTTTTAACACTGGAGCAAATATGTTCTTTGTAAAAATATGACTAACAGAATCCTAAAAACTAACCGTAATAAAATAAAAATATTTTCACATTTATCTATCTGCCTGTTTAAAATAAAAAGATCTTTCCTCCAAAGCAAAAAAAAATCTTAGTAAAAAAAATAATATATATATATAAATATAAATTTAAATGTATCAAAATAAACAAACATTATTTAACATAAATGTAATTATTGATTTAATTAACTATACATTTGTTACAGTTTCTATTTAATAAAAGCCGTACGTTACAAATAAAATAATATAATTAATTTAGTTCATATATGATATTAAATACAACTCAATCAAAATCATGGTATTTAGTATGTGTGTACCTGTGTTTCATTCTTGCGGCATGTTGTGACATAATATTTTTCTTAAGAAAAACAACATTAATTAATAGAAATAAACAATATTATTATAAACACTAACACTATTAAATGTTTATGTTCAGGTAAAGATATAACATTGATTTTCATGTATTTGAACAACACACGTTTAAGTGCAGAGATAAATATATCAACCATCTTTTATCTTAACATCTATATAATGTGTATAAAAAAAATTAAGCTTTTAGTGTAATGGAATTTTATAATGAATTATAAAAATTAAAAAAAAAAAATATTGTCGTATTTGATCACACAAACTGCTTTATTAGCATAGCAAGCACAAAGTTAAATTAGATTTTCTTAATAAAGTTTGATATTTGTCTTTGTTGGAATTTATATCAACATGTATGTACACTTTTTCCTAATGTTAGTAAAATTTAGTGTTTAATAATATAACTTTTGTAGATTTATTTTTGCTAAGGTACATTATTTTAGAACCTCAATTTGTTACATTTATTTTCAGGCGGAAAGAGTTAAAATAAGTTTACATCTATACTTCTGAAATCTTAATACATCTTGTTTCTGTGGGAATTTTTCGTAAGTCATTATTTTCTCTTAAAGAGTTAGATCCATCTTCAAAATATAATACACCCACAGAAGTATTAACCCTTCGAAGAATTTATTTCTCATGGAAAATGTTAATACGTGATACAATTTTTCTCTTGGTTGAAGATATTATATCATCAATGAAAATGAATAGAATTCTGCGTCCAGCAAAGTTATTTTTTTGTTTCTTTTTTTAAGTGAAAAAATCGAATTCCGATATTTTGTTTTATATGTAAATCTAGTTATATAATTTTACATAAAAATGTCATCGGCTATAAATGGGTTAAGCACCCTTAGATAGTTTTAGTACTTCTTGAAAAATCTTTTCAAAAGCTTTTAAATGATACCCAGATTGACCATATTGACAATCGAACTTTTTTATGAAAATTTCAGAGGCCCATAACTCGGAAAATATGAGCGAGTGCCCAATGTTTCAATGATATTGAAAAATTAGAGACAGTCGTGGTGTTTAGCCCACTGCCTCGAGGTACATAGACCGATGTAGCTGATTTTCAATAGCAGGAGTATTTAAATTTTCGGAGATACAGACGGACACCGCTCAATCGACTTCGCTATTCATAAGAATATATAAATACTTTATGGAGTCGATAGTTGATATTGTAGAAATTACAAACGGCATGAAAAACTTAAATATACCCTTTTTCCAGTTCTTTTGGTGAAGGGTATAATTAAATCGCCAAGCATATTTATTCCCAATTGAAGAGTAGTAGCCCCTTAATTTAGTTTTCTATAAGTTTTACTAATGATTTAAATTGTCCTTTTTTAAAGGTTGAAAAGATTAAAAAAAAATACATAAAAATCAGCTTTTCTATGGGAACTACGTTAAGGATTTAATATAATTTTCAAATGTAGGGCCATTTTCGTAAATATCTCCCTCATTTTATTTATTAAGCTTTTCTTTATATCTGCTTATAACTTCTCTATGCGTTTAGTTTTTTTATATTTATTAAATATCAATATTTTTACCTTTATAATTAATTTTCTTTTCTAATTTTTTTAAGCACAAGGTCAGTTTTTTTAATAATAAATAAAATAAAAATGTTTTTTATTATTTTTTATTTTTTTTTTTTTTTTTTTATCGCCATAACGTTAGGTGGCATCTTCAGAAAACAGAAAAAAAATTATTTTAATTCGATTTTTTTCAACAGACCTAGTGCTAAAAAAATAAGAAAAGAAAATTATATATTTATTGCTACAGCAGGATTAGAACTACGTCTGTTCTTAAAGAAAGCAATGAAAACATGAAAGCTTCTTTAATAAAAAAAAGTGAATTATAAAATTAATAAAACAGTGGAACGAACAACATCAAGAAATTTATCAATTTAATGTCTACGTGAAGTTAAATTTATCTGCTTATTTCACAATTATTTGCAGCAGTAGTTGCCTCAGTTCTGTATATCTTACGTCCTTGTACACAAATAAGCTCGTCTTTAAATTGTTTACCGAATATGAAAAGCTCTCATAAGGGTTTTTATTCTTAGCAAAAATGCTTATAAGCTCACAATAGTGATTCGTCTCTTGGAGGTAATTTTTAACGACAGTTGCTAGCCAGAATATAACCCGTACTCGGTGTACCGTTTTACCAGGAATAAGTTTAATAAGTCATATTTATTTTCACAACCAACTGTAGCTCTCTTTCTTCAAAATGTAATATAATAAAATTGCTAAAGATCAAATTTTTGTATTAAGGGGCTTGGAACCAATATTTTGTTCGTGTAGAATTGTAGCAAAATTTTAAGTTTTTTTTTTGTTTTTTGTTTGTTACAGATATGCACTTTTCAATATAAGCACTAAAATCGGCCTTCAGTATATTGCTTATATTTTCAAGATCATCAGCAAATCAAGCAAACAATTCCTTATCACAACAGATTTCAATTATTTTCAAGTGTGAAATTTCTTTTTTTATTGTTTTACGTTTTATATTTTATTCTGAATACTTAATCATATTTACTACTTAATTAAAAAAGCTTATCACAGTGATTCATATGGATCTAATTAGATCTTAACAAGTCTACACAATAACTAAGCAAATATAATTGTATCAATAAAGTCAATCAGAATCAAAAATATTGTAAGTTCTTATTAAAAAAAAAAAAAAACAATCAGTAAGTTATTAGAAATCTTATCGATAAAACCGAATAATATTTTTGTAACACCTGAATAATGAATCAAAGCAAATAAGCACACAATGCCGTCAATCGTTTAAGTAAACAGTAGGTTTACATAGAAAACATTTCTTTATTTAGAATGTACAAAAAAAGTCGTTTAAAAGATAAGTAGAAGAACATATGAACTTGAGCTATATAAGCAAAAGTGCAAATTACCACGTGATATTGCAAATAATACTTAATATTTAATTCTAGTTGAAACAATAAAACTTCAGAGTAAAAAAAAAGTAATTTAATATTTATTAAAATTATTTGTTTCTGTGATGTGGTATTATGGAATTAAGTTTTATAAGTCATTACTTCCGTTTCAAGCTAAGAAACAAACCATAGCCGCCAAGACATATTGCTACCCTTGATCTCTACAGCGCCTTAATATGAAAAATAAACTTGTTTTAATGGAAAGCTTTCACAGATGGTGGATGTCAACATAACAAAATAAAAATACATATGTGCATACGTATCTGAATTTTTTTTAATTGTCATGCAAATTTTTTTATCAATCTTCTGGCTTTAAAATTTAAATAAGATTTTTGGCATATGGACCGCCTTGGTAGGGGCGGTCGTAGTCTATTCTGACGGCCCAATTTTAGACCAAAACTGAGCTCCATCTTTAAAAAAATTCGCTTATGAAAATCAGGATCTTGTTTTTGGACTATTTGCCAATTCCACGACTGCAAGCATGCAAAAGGTCTTTCCTCAGAATCTTCAATTTTCTGTGTCCGCCAACGGATAGAGCGATATGGATCTTCCTCTATGCTACGCTCTATAGCAGCAATGACTTCTACTATACGCTTTGTAGGGTATTTCTGTGGATGCGTATTATCATTTAGAGTAAACGTGGTATGAAAACGTTGCTTAATCGAATTAATTGCTCTAATGACGATTATGCTGACCGTAGAATGAACATAGTGCGTGTTACGTATTTCGAACTGAACCATGTCATGCCATCAATTTATGCATCTTGACAGCAGATAAAATAGCCGAAAGTTAAAAAATGTTGCCAACTTAAATTTTAATACATATATATAAAGAACACCCTTTATAACCTTATTCTAGACACTTTATGATTCAATACAAAAACAAAACCAACATCTGTATTTTCTAGTTAAATCCAAACAAACTTTGAAAGCAAAGAACTCTTTAAGTATGCGATAAAATTAAATTAAATTAAATTTTAAAATATGAAAGCGGGTCACAAAACTGGCAACACTGCTCCTGTCAACAAGTATCTGCCAATTGACTCCTGTCTAAATTGGAAACAATGACTAATTGTTTACTGAAACAGTTGGATCTCAGAAACTAATATTTAAAAAAATTTACTTGAAAGGAAAAATAGGCACAGTTCCATTACTAACTGATTATTAATAAAAAAAAGTTGCTGTGGTCAATAAATAAATAGATGGAATATATGACTTATCTTGCACCTCTTTTGTTCTACTAATAATAATTCGCAATATTGAGCAGTCCTGAAGAAGGCTCAGTGTAGATTAAAAAATTTCCTCAACCTCATTTGCTTTATTTTAACTTATGACCGGTAATCGCCAATCTTGTTACTCATAATTTATAACCGCGTGATTGTGAACAAATATATTTTTGTTTAAAAATCTCATACTTTCTTTTACTGACTTTGCGTTAAACCTACATTTCTCTCAGTATATGGTTATTTTTGAATCCAGCCTTTTTGTTATAAATAAGTTTGTACGAGTAAAAATCATCTATTTCGATTTTAATCCATTTTGGGTTATATTTGTTACGTGTTGTTGCCGATGGACTAGTATATCTGTTATACCATTAACCAGGGTAGTTTTTAATTTTAATGCTGTTGGAATTCTATTAGAGTGCATTTTCTACACCGTGTTTCCAGTGTAGAGATATTACTACTTTGATGCACAAACTTGTCGATGGCCGCATGGCAAATAAATTATAAACTAAACAGGCTTTGAAAAATTACAATTAGCAGGTTGCAGCGTAGGCGAATTTATTATTTTTTTTTTTTTGCTGGTAACATAACTGTTAAGTTATAAACATAAAAAATATGTAAAAAATTTTTATATTTGAAATTTAATAGAAATGAAAATAAAAGATTTCGCCTATGCTATCGCCTGGTAGTTAATTCGATGAAGCCGCTTGTCTCAGAAATGGTTTGGTGCAATTTTTGAACGGTTTGCAAATTTTTTTTCATTTCAATCTCTACTTTTATAATGTTTTATAATGTGTTTTTATTTGAAGTGAAAGTATCATAGTTTCATGGAAAAATCAACAAGACTTTCTGTAATCATTAAAAACGCTTTTTTACAACTATTTTCTAAACAACAGTTGTTGTATTTGTTTGTTTATTTAGAATTTTAATGAATCTTCCTTCCTTAAGATAAAAAATTGACACTTATTAATTTTTAATTAAAAATATTCAATTCTATTGAAAATGTACTTCCAAGTGTCTTACTTCCCAAAATTGACGATATTTCTTGTACGCTATCCTGGCAAACGTAAAAACTTTTAGGTAATAAATAGCACCAGCTTTAGCTTTTCACACATCAACAAGAAAAAAAAACAATATATTCGCTCATTTGCGAAATACATATTTATGGCCACGTTCATATATGCTCATGTGACAAATTTTAAATAAATCCAAAATTATAGATTAAACCAAAGAAAACCCTTTGTCAAATTTAACGACTTTTGGCTAAGGTTAAAACGCAAAGGCCAGTTCACAAGTACATGCATATGACCATTTCCACATTAACACTAAGGCACTCTTAGTAAGTTCTTTTTCTATGAAAAGCACATGAGTTAATTTACCTTTTAATTCATTAAAATAATGACATTTTGCTGTTGTTGAGAGCGATAACTTAAGTTCCTTTAGACAAAAGTTGTTGAACAAAATTAAAACCAAACGCGTTTTTAATTAGTTAAAAACGTTTCAAGTGCTGCATAACCTTTTAAACCATCATTTCGTTTTTAGTCTGTCAAAATACTGTGAGAGGTATTTATGCAACATTGAATGAAATTATACAAGAATTTTAATCAGCATAATATGTTTCATATCCAGCCATTTTGGTGAGGAATATGATGCTTTATAGTGGAAAAAGTGGATTATTTTTTTCATCGATAGCTGTGGGAAGATGAGGCACGTTAGCGTTTGCCCAATGTATGTTCAGCAGGGTGCCTTTTTGCCAACGTTAGACACTGGCCACATGGGAAAAGCATTTTCAATAACACTGACCCACTTGATATTTGTTTACATTACGGCTTGTTTGTTTAAACTGTTGACAATTTTTTTTTTTTTTAATGGAACAAACTTTAGTCATAAATAAATTTTTCGTTTAATCTTTGATGTTTTTAAAGAGAAGTTTTATTATATACGCAATATTTTGTTGGAAGTTCAAATGAATATAATTGTTGATTCATTTAAATATTTCTTTTATTTTATAACAATATTTGTGTGTTGATTTAATAAAGAAAATTTAGGAAATTCTGAGGACACTTTTTATTATGTTCTTAGTAAGAGATATAAAAAATTATATTTTCTCTCTTAATATTATTTAACAAAATAATTATTTTGCTCTTGATATTTAACCCAATATATTGGCGAATGATTTCTCTTTTATCTATTCGCACTATCGGTGGGAGCTCCCACCGTATATTTGTTCGCCTTGTTGATTTTGTAATGTATAGAATAGCTGTCAAAAGTGAATCATTTTACATTACAAAATTTCTTTTTTTTATTATTTTTATAAGTAGAATTTGAAGAAAAGTTTTATATATTAAAAAAAACGAATGTTTTTACAAACGGTATTAAAAAGGATTAGAAAAAAGTGCAGTTATTAATTGTGTTCTAAAGTTTACCATACACTTAAGTGACTATTATTCTTTTTATTGTTGTATTGTTGTAGCGGCGCTGCCACCTTGTATGAATTCGACTTGCTGTTGCCCTAGAAATAAATCGCATATTATTTAAAATATTGTAAGACTGAGCTGTGGCAAAAAAAACTAACGCAAGATATAAGGAAAATGTATTTAAATTCAAATATTTACTCTCTGACAAGAACCCGTGATGAAACTCGCCATCGTCATTAAAGGAAACAGTGAGCACAACCTTTAGTTCTATTTTTTTTAATAATTCTTGTCCTCCTTGTACTCCTGCGCTTGCCTTCAATTTTTGCTCAAAGAAGATTAAAAAATATTAAAATAATAAGTCTGCTATTAAGTTTGATTTGAGTAATTTTTCCAAAATGGCGAAAGAACACTGAAGCACATCTTACCTGCATATCAGTCAGAAAAGCACTAAATATTAAGTCACCTCCAATGATTTTTATCCCAACGTTTCTGTAATTACATGACAACAAACTTTAGGCAAGAATTACTACTATAACTAATTTTTTTATTTATTTACTTTTGTTTAGCATATTTAAAATAAGTATACAGATTAGTAGTTAAGTATGGAAATATTTTTTTGTTGTGTTTTTGTTAATATTTCATTTTTTAAATATTAACTTTTATATGGTCACCCTTTCAGCTCACAAAAAGTTAACCAACTTTAAAAATTATAACAGCTGTGTTTTTACATCGTTATTGTGCTTCAAACAACGAATTTAGACAAAATCCGTCGTTTCTAGCATTGTGTTTCATATAGATATATTAATAGTAACATGTATTTGAAATCTGATATCGGACCAATGTTAGAAATTAAACTTGTTTTCACTTAGAAATATTCAGTGGTGTATGAAGTCCTAAATAATTGAAAAACCCTGTTTGCTTACCACGATGTGTGTCCCTAAAGCGGCTATTAGACGGTCAACCTTTTAATGTGAGCACGGCTTGATGACATGCCATCATTCTCGTTTTTTTGAGTGGCGCTGGATCGATTTAAAATTTTTCTTTTATTGAAACTCTCTATTATCAAGCCGCTCATACATGCAAAGTTTAACATTCTGATAACCACTTAATGAAGCGCAAAATCCGAATTTAACAATTTTTGCAATTACATTGTATAGAAATGAAGCAGATTCCCTTTAACATTACGCGGATAATTTTGCTTGTTGACAAAACAGGAGAGAGCGAAGAAACTCATCGGTGACAGTAGGGTATCCAGCTCTATTGACTCACTGGAGCATCGACGCAATGTGGGGTTTGTTTCACTGCTTTATCGTTACTACAACGGAATGTGCTCTTATGAAATCAGGGAACTTGTTCCTGAAAACCGTAATTTCATACGCGCAACGCGACCTGCATCAAGAGCGCATTCCTTTGTGGTCGATTGGCCAGTAAATCGCACAACGCATTACAGAGAGAATTCGTTTTTTGGCCAAACAGTTCGTATGTGGAATAAACTTCCTGCAGTAGTCTTTCCTGCCAGTTTCAATATGCAAAGATTCAAATCAAATGTTCACAAGCACTACTCCCTCTATCCCCCATCCCAAAACCTAATTTCCTAGTTCTGGCACAATGCATTGCATAAGTAGGGGTCATCCCCTGAGTGTTGGTCCTAATTAAAAAAAAAAAAAAAAACTAATTATAAAAATTTTTAATTTTACATCGTTTAAAAAAAACCGAGGCCAAATATATTTAATTACATCTACTATGACGACACTCTTTAATTTTCAAATTTTATTCTTACTGTTATAGCAAACTTAGCAATAACGTCTGTCTTAAACTGTTAAACAGTTTGACCATATACATCAAAATACACCAACTATTGTAACGCCCTTTGATTTGTAATTTTTAACATTTACGCTTCTTATTATGCCTGACAAAATAATGATCTACAAATCAGTTATAGGAACACTCCTTCATTCTAAATTTTAACTGTATAATTCTTATTAAAGCGGACCTAGCGCTACAATTGTTCAAAAGTATTGCAATATACATGTCTCAAATTAAATGCAAATTATAATTTTGATAACCTATACTTGTTATAATAACTGTTACAGTAACCGACATTATGTCATATTTTTAATTCTTTATTAACAACACTTGTAAGGATAGGCCTTCATAGGTTAATTTAAGATATCAAGGTGACATTCTTTAATTTTTGGGTGTATCTTTGTATTACTTTGTACTATTGCGAGATTTAATGAAACGCAGTTTTTTTAATTTTAAAGTGATTCCCTTCTTGATTCATAATACACGTAAAAAAATATATGTAGAATTGGGACGCCCTTTAATTTTTAAACTTTATGAACTTATGATTGGACCAATCTGTAAGCATCACCCTTTAAATAAAATCGGCTTAGAAATGACTGAGTTTTGCGGCCGCAAACATAAAATAGCAATATTCACACGGATTAATAACCTCCTTCTTTTTTTGAAGTCGGTTAAAAATGTCCATCGAACATCACTTTGAATTTTTAAGAACTTACAGTTCCTTAGTTTTCGGTCGTACGTCTGTGCGTAAGCAGAGATTACTAGTTGTTCATTCATCGTGTTAAACTTAGAAACGGATAATTACTTTTGTAAACATCAAAGAGCATATTTCCATTGTAGTCATATTGAATATAAATGTACTTTGTAATATACATTTGACGATATGGCACAATGTTGCACAAGGCACTCCCATTTTTATAAAAAAATTTATAGTTTTTAGTTTAAAAATAATTTAAAAAGTCTATTAAAATCTGGCATAAAATAAATTTCTTTTAATATTACTCCCTCATTGCAACTTCTTATTAAATTTTGATACCCACCATTAATTAAGGTTTTCCAGAGACTATTTAAATCTTTTTAAGTTTTTAATTACAAAAAGAACAGAAATTACTTTTCCATTTTATAACCACTATAATGGGCTAAACTTTTCAGCAAAGCAGCTCCTTAATGTAGTAGTTCGCTTATATCGTTGTCATGGTAACAAAAATAAAGAAAAACTTTTTTTGCTGGTAAAAAACACTTAAAAAGATAAACAAAATAAATAGCTGTATGTGTAAGTGTTTTATTCCACCAAAATAGGAGCTTACCTCAACTGCAGCTCTGGATGTGCCCTTTACTCCTCTTCTTCATAAAAAAAATTATCAACATCCACAAACCATATAATTCCACCAAGTTTTGTTTAGGGAAAAATAAAAATGTGAAATAAAAATTCGGCAAAATCCTGAAATATTCACAAGTACACAAACACACACACGCACTTGTAATTGCGTATGTAAACACACGATATATATAAATAGCAATATATAGCTTTACTTTCACCCACATTAATTTAACAGCATAAAAGAGAATGAATACTTATTGGGTACATTTTTGAGCCAAATAGTATTTTTTCAACTATAATTATTTATTTATTTTATTTTGAACTACAAAATGTCTTAGGTTGCAACTAACAAGGAGATTTTATTTATACAATTAAGGAACGAGTTTTAGAATTCTCAATTGGTTTGGTCAAAATGCTGCTGTTATTCGCTATATTATAAAGTTTTTCCAGATTAAACCTTAAATGAAGAAAATAATGTAATTGAAATTTCAATAGAAGATTAAAACTATGCGTCAGAAAAAAAATTTTTTTGGGCTCTTCTCAGATAGGCCATTCTATGTCAGTGACTTAGGTAGTCAGGAAGCTTGTTACTAATAAGGAGCCATATATAGCCTGCCCAAAAATGAGTATTAGTTTATATCAGTTTTATTGACGTATTGTTTTTGGCAAATCGCCAACACTACTCCTTTAATTATGTTTTAATTTTTTTTGCAAAATACATAAAAAATCTTTCAGGAATTTTGTGACACAAGCAGCTTATTAGTCTTTTTATAGTTTGAGCTATAAAGGAATTTAAAAACGTAGATAATATTATTTTAGTAAAAATAAATCTCCAAACTTATAGGTAGGGTGTGTAGAAAAACTCACACGCTTCTCCGCTAGAAATATAACGTAATTAATATGTTTTAGGATCATCCAAAATACGTATCCCATTCATATAGACGACTTAGAAAGTAATTTTCATTTACTTTTCATAACTTATTTTTATATCTTAATGTAATAAAAATTTAGGACAAGTTCGTTTTTTTTCAAAGAGAAGCATTAAGTTGATGTGTATCCGGAGATGACTACCGAAATTAGGCTCCCATAAGATATTTAGTAAACATTATATAAAAAAAACACGAGGCAATAATTAGAATCAAATAATTTTAGTATCAAACTAAGACATTATCTAGAAATTTAAACCTACATATTTAAATGGGATATCACTAAAAAGTAGTTATTTTAAAACTAAAGTGTCTAAGAGTCGACTCATTCGACTGAACATTAAGCGTCATTATTGTCAATTAGAGAAACATAATTTTTCAAAATGATAAAAATGCCTATGTTCTTCAATTTTGTATTATTTGCTAAGATATTAGTGTTAATTTTAAACCTTTTTTCAGTTTCAAACTGCCGAACCGATTTAAATAAATAGCAAGTGAGACTACTAAATTCGGCTTTGTCAAATCTTATATGCCCTTCACCCTTTATCTAAATCTATTGAAGTGAAGTAACTCCAAAAAAAAAAAAAAAAACAAATATACAAATAAAAATGCCGTGGGCTCTTAATGGGTTAAGCATTCTTGAAAAAATTTAAAATTTCCTGAAACATCTCTTCAAAAGCTTTAAAATGAAGTGACGTAACTAAAAAAAAATATACAAAAAAAAATGCCATGGGCTCTTAATGGGTTAAGCATTCTTGAAAAAATTTAAAATTTCCTTAAACATCTCTTCAAAAGCTTTAAAATGATACCCATATTGATATTTAAAAAATTTTGAAAATTTCAGAATCTCATAACTCGAAAAATATTTGCGAACGTCAATTTTTTCGCTTAATGTTTTTTTTTCTTATTTTTTAATTCTCAATCGCCCCATAGGTACCTATATTTATTTTTTATTTTATTTCATTGTTCCAAATAATATAGATAATTTAGAGGTAGAGGTGGTGTTTTGCCCGTTGAGACGAAGGATCTTGCTAATTTTCAATAACACCTCTTCCGACCTATTTCTGATCGATTGGCGTATTTAAATTTTTTCTAGCTGATATAGTGTCTCGGCAAACATGAATTCAACACTAACGCGGACGGACAGACGACTTCGCTCTGCGTTAAAAGTCAAAAAAAAATAATTATTGTAGAAATTACAAATGGAATGATAAACTAGTTATACCTACATTTTTTCCACTTATTGTGGTGCAAAATATGTACTTATTTAAAATTGTAAATTTTTCATCGAAAAATAATAATTAAGTATTAATAATTTCCAATATTATCTACAATAGAAAAAGTACTTTTTTATGTGTTGGTACTATTTGTATTTCATCCTTATTGCAAGAGGAATTGCTATCTATAGATACACACAGATAAACTTTACCCCACACTTAAGAATATAGTACCTATTATTTACATATAAATCTCGGTATCCTACCAACAACAACAAAATCGTTTTACAGTTAAGCACTCGCATTACACAGTTATACCTACTATGTTTAAAAATATTGTGTAATGAATAAAATTTTATACAGAAATCTTAAAGCCAATCAAAAGTATGTAAAGGCGGAGCTAGAGTAAAGCAGGTTTTTGTACATGTATTTTTTCATTTTTCTTTGTTTTCATTTTAATTCATGTTGTTGGTGCTTTCAATATACACTTGTATATTTTTGCTTGTTTTTGTGTTTTTTTTATTTTATTTTCTTTTGTGTTATTTTCTTTTATATACATGGGTGTGAATGTATGTTTGTAATTTGTTTTTTCATCTATGTGTGGGTTTATCTCACTCTGACGCTCTTTAAGCACCGTTAAGCAAGTAGTAAATATATTCTCTTTCATGGGAGTATAAATATTGAATGTTTGCTTATGTATGCAACTACCACACCAACACATTTATACTACTGACGCTCCTACAGCTGGATGTATTTGTAAGAATTAACACATTTTTCTTGTGATAAATTGTTGTAATTGTTGTTGGGGCTATAGCAGGTTTTTAGGTAAATAACATGTGGTACGTGTGTTTATTCAATAACTTGTTATTGTCAGAGTAGTGGGAGGAGGGATAATGTTAAAAATAAACTTGTGTGATAATCTGCGCCAATACAAAAACAGCTACAGCGCACTAAACCTCTTTTATTTAGAGTATAATTTGATTTTCTTTCTACAAATTTTTTCTTTCATTTTCTTTTTGTTGAATGTATGTTTCTGCTTTAAGAGAGCAAAATATATGAGTATTTAAAATTGTTGTACCTATGGTGCATATGGATTTGTTTATTTATTTATTTTCGTTTTTTTTTTTAGTTAAATGTGTTGTAAAAGAAATTCTTATTAAATTTTTTGGGATATGAACTTATTTAGCTAAATGTGTTTATTAATATGTTTTGATCAACATTTGTGCAAGCGATAGTGAAATGGACACATAGATAATCTTTCCCTTCACTAATCCATTATGGCGTTTATTAAACGACAACGCACCAGAGGCTTCGTTTTGAGAACTTTAGGAAAATGGATTTTTGTTAAAAAAAAAAAAAAATAATCATTTTGAAGAAATAAAGCGCTGTAACAACTTATAGGTAGCGTTTTTTCATATGAATTCGCTTTGCACATTCGTGTCTACTTTGAGAGAAGAATATTGAGCTTTTCAAAGCAGCTCGTTCAACATTATTCTAAAATTAATATTCGAAAACTCATAAACGTTTTGTTCATAATAAGGGTATTATGACTTGTTAAGTATTATCTATAAGTCGAAGAAGATTGAAAACTTTCAGTTACAGTTACGTGAAAAATAATAGGGACAGTTGTATTCACCGTCTTTGGTGCTTACGAATTCATGTAAAATGAAAGAATTTGTAATAAAACAGAGTTGTTTTGCAATGCTTGCTTCTTTTTCTTTCGTTGTGAAAAATAATAAGGACAGTTTTCCGTTTTGGTAAAAATACATTATTAAAAATTTAAAATACTTTTTTTGTAAGTAAGTGAGTAAAACACATTTATAGACTTACATTAATTGCAAAAAAAATTACAATTTTGTAACTGTTTAGGCAAATATGGGTAAAAATACACACTGCGACCACGCTACTCGAAATAATATTAAAAATTTATGTGAAAGCGGATATTCGTACAGAAAAATTGCACAAATGCTCGGTATTTCAAAAACCATGGTATAAAATGCTGTTAAATGCATTCCTAAGGATGAAACCCGTGGAAGAAAACCAAAAACTACACCTACTATAAAGAGAAATATTATTCGATGCGTAAAAAAAGATCCATTTATCACGTCTAAACAAATAAAAAATGATTTAAACCTTGACGTTGACACATCAACTATTCGAAAAACACTCATCGGTGAGGAATTTAGAGCCCGTAGTGCAAGAAAAGTATCATTGTTGTCCAAAAAGAATATAAAACAAAGATTAGAGTTTGCTAAAAATCAAATCAATTGGCCTAAACAAAAATGGCGTAACATTCTGTGGTCCGATGAAACGAAAGTAAACTTGTTTTCTTCTGATAGAGGTGTCTACCATGTAAGAAGACCTATCCGTCTAGAATTCAATCCAAGATATTCTTTAAAGACAGCCAAACATGGTGGTGGTAGCATCATGGTATGGGGGTCATTCTCTTATTATGGTGTGGGTCTTCTATATCGTATCCAGAACATAATGAAATCGGCTGATTACACTGAAATTTTGAAAAATACAATGCTGCCGTATGCCGAAGAAAATATGCCACTCAAATGGGTCTTCCAGCAGGATAATGATCCAAAGCATACGCCAAAATACACAAAGAAGTGGTTCCAGGACAACAAAATCAATGTTTTAGAATGGCCAGCACAGTCCCCTGATTTGAACCCAATAGAAAATTTGTGAAACGAAGTTAAAAGGGCAATCAGGAGAAAGTGTCCATCAAATTGCGACGAGCTTTGGAATCTTATACAGGATGCGTGGAACGCAATACCGCTACATGTGTGCCAACATTTGGTCGACTCACTGCCTAGAAGATGTGCTGCTGCTCTGGATAACAAAGGATCCGCAACAAAGTACTAATGTGGCACTAAGGCTTTATGCATGCAACATTATTCAAAATAAATATCTATTTAGTTTTACCTAAGTTAGTTATAGCTTTAAGTTTTCATAAAGTATCCTTATTTTTTTCACACGCTAAACTATATAAATTCATACAAAATCATAAAAATCAAAATATATTATAGGAATAGGAAAAAATTTTTTTAGTAATATTTTTTCTACCGTTTAAGAAAAAATAAATCGTTTGAACAAAAAATAATTTTCGATTTTTTATTTGACTGTAAATGTAATATAAGTTTGGGTGGGCACTGTCCCCATTATTTTTCACATAACTGTATATATCTGTCACACATATGCATAGGCTTAAGGTATTCTTTTATTCTTCTGCCATAAATATTAAAACTTTCCGGTTTTCAACAAATGAGCTTGTTAGCTAAAAGACAAGCCAAACAATGCTTTACGAGTGCTAAAGTTAAAAACTAAGTTCTTCTTTTTTAACGTACCTCTATGTATAATAACAAGTAAAAGTGCTTTATTCGGCTATGCCGAATCTTATATATCCTTCACCAAATATGTAAATCCAGTTTAGTAAAGTAACTCAAACCAAAAAACAAATATAGAGGTGACAGAAAAAAAATTATTAGTTTTAAAAAAGATTTTAAGTTACTTTCGAATTTTATGAAAAAATTAGAGGCAGGATGGTGTTTAGCCCACTGCCTCGGGGGACATAGACCGATCTTGCTAATTTTCAATAGTAACTTTTTCGAAACTATGTCTGATCGACTGGCATATTTAAAATTTTGGCTCATTTAATTCCTGGGCAAAGTTGATTTCAACTCTAACACGGGTGGACAGACGGACAACAACTTCGCTATGCATAAGAACTCAGAATATATTTACTTTATGGGGTCGGAAAGGGTTATTGTAGAAATTATAAATGAAGGTATAAATGGTAGGTATAAGAATAATAAACATTCAGTGCTGTTACTGCGAGTTAAAACGAAAATTTATTTTGAGCATTACAGGATTCGGTACAGACAAGTTTAACTATTTCTAGCACTTTTAAAAATAAATTTAATTCTAAATAGATACAATAAAATATCTGATACAATAATCCTACACAAAACTTTTTAAATAATTCATGAAATACCAAAGAAAAAAGTAAACAGTTCGAGTTAAATAACATTTCTAGTTGTTACAGTTAAATGAAAGTTCTAGGGAAACTGTTATACCTGAAGAAGCATCTTAAAAGAAATAAAAAGAAACTAAGTAGGTATAACAAACATATTTTTGTAATAAAAAAATTGATTTTTATAATTTATATATACATACAGACAAATAGCGTCATGTACATATAAAACATATTTGAACCTAATGCAATCTACAACATTTTTGATCAGTTAATTTTTTTTTTTTTTTTTTTTTTTTGAAATAAAGTCACATTTTTATCGAAAATTACCATGAATGGGTATATAAACTAATTGCAACCTTGAAACTAATCGAAAATCAATTCAAAAGAGCCCTTCACTTATTGGGTAATAACATTCTTGTTTTATGTCAAAATTTTCTCTCTAAATTGGTTTTTATGTATCCGTTTATTTTATGCGTCACACTTTTTTCTTGCGATATAGCAAACTTTTTCCAAAAGGAGTACCTTTTTGTTCTTTTAACTGTGAAATTCTGGTAAAGAACCATCGTCCTAAACTCTTTCTAATAAAGGTATGTAGCCGAACAACCTATTGAAGCAAACAAAAAATGTATCTTTTCCTTTTGTATCAAAGCACGTAAGATATGTTTGACCATTGCCTTTGTTCGCGACCAAAGTCCGCTTTGAACTTCATTCTGGTATATAAGCCGAAGGATATTGCAAATCAACTTGAAGGAAACGCACATATTTATTGAGTTTGTCTCTGTGAAACTCATCGGCTAAAATTTGTTTTAAATAATAATGATTCTTTAAGTCTCATTTTTCAATGTTGACGAAACGTGAGTTATTATCTGAATGCTTTTCCTATTCTTTACATGTACAGACTTTATTTAAATCCGTAAATAATAATATTTTTGCGACTAAAATAGCACTTCAAATCGAATGAAGGATCACAAATAATCTTACAACATCAGTGGTTACAATAGTTTTGTTATAAACCATACAGTTTGAACGTAAAATTTTTGTGAGTTACACATTTGCGCTGATCTCGAGGTGTGCCTTTTATATTTAATTACAAAGCTTAGATAATTTTTTCTTGCTATTAGAAATACATTCTTTCAAAATACAGAATGTTTTTTCTTATTAACAGAGAAGTAGCATTTCAGGCAACAAAGCCGGTTTAATTATTTTTGAACTGTCCTATATTTTTGTTGAAAGGGGTAGAGCAGAGATAAGACAGGTAGTGAAAGTAGAAAGATAGAGAAAGAACAGCTTTAATTTTTTCAACACTGCTACCGTCGTTAATGAACTTGACAGTGGTCAGATGTCGAGCGTTTTTCTAGCAAATAGAAATTTTATTAGTTATTTTACTTAACCGATGAATCTGATATAAGAAATAACGATGAAGGGGCTGCGAGCTGTAATATCAATTTCTAAGTATGTATGTACCATTAATCCGCAAGGGTTGAAGCCAGGTCAATCTGTTTTATAGTCCACGTGCTTATTACATTACAACATCAGCCATTCCGTAGGCACATGATTAAATAATGGTTTTTATACCTTTTTCTCAATGAAATTTTCCCAAACAAAAATCGTAAGCATCTGGAGAGTTTTACACAATGACTGGACGGTAGTAAAAGTCTTTCACGTTCTCGTAACTTGTATCGCTACCTGATACATTTATGCTTGGACTTTTAGCTAGACCAATGTCCCTTTTACTTGCTAGTTTGATTACTATCGCTCTTTTATTTCTTAGTGATTGAGTTAGACCTTAAAAGACTTTTGAACAGTTTTAGATAAATTTTGTTTGGATTTGTCTGTAGATTCGTAGTTAATCGTCACGTGTAGAACATATAAACTTTCTTTTACGATGTAATTAATTTCTTCTCAACACAACACTTAACAAAAATATCTCGTTTCATATTACTCACCACTCACTTATCTGAGAAATTAAGTTTCTATCGCATAAACCATATAAACAGTGACTTAGCAAAAAAGCGTTGTAAAGTGATAACGGTAATAAAAAATGTGATCTATTCTTTACAATGTACATAAAATATTTTAGATAAGAAGTATAATAAAATTTATTCAAGTAAAATTTTGTGGACTTGCCGTTTTTCACGGACTGCTTCTTCAAACTGGCTAAAAAAATACGAAGCAAATAAAAGTTTTATTAATTATCTTAAATAGGAAGAGAGAGAAGCAAAATAAATGATCAAAGGGATGAAAAAGTTTTATCCAATTTGCGTGACAGATCGTGAATGAGACTTAGGGATGAACATTGTCAAAACACTAAACAAAACCAACCATTAAAACATAACAGATACGGTAGAAATTATAATTAGGTGATGTTCTCTAAAAGAAGCTACAATCTAGACACACGTGTGTTGTTGGAATCATTATGTAGTGTAAAAAAATAGCAAACATGATAAGTTTTGAAAATCAGTTCTTTATAAGTTTTTAATAAAATAAAGAGTATTTTGTTGTGAACGCCCAAGGACGTATGTAATAGGAGTTTGAATTTGCCAAAGGAAGGTCATAACTCTAAAAATCGTCGATAAGACCGATTATGCTTTAGTTAGCCGATAACTGCGTTACCTCAACTTAATTTTTACGTCACATTTTGAAAAAGTTGCTATGGGAAACCTAGCACTGTTTCTACACAATCGTTGAAACGTTCTGATCAAATTTTAAAATAATTTTTTAAGTAAATGAGGATTCTAAAATCCCATAAAATCGAACACTTATAAATTGGGATAATGACGAAATTAGTAAAAAGAACTTAAAGAAGTTACTTTGAGTAGTCAAATTTTATTCATTCGTATCACAAATTAATCGCTTCGCATTTATAATTGCGTATGCACTTCTGCTGATTAAGACACTGAAGGCTCCAAAAAAATCTTACTCTGAAACTAAGGATTTGTTATACCAATTTGGTTCCTAGACATTTTTTAAATTATTCTATATTTAATTTATAATCAATATTGTGTTTATAATATTAAATGAACACCAAAAATTATAAGAAATAAAGCATAAGAAAATTCTTTATTCGAGTGAGGTCTGAGTATATAAAATGGATATATGATTACATAGAAAAGAAATGCTTAAAATGATTGGTTTAATTTACGGCCAACAAAAGGAAAAAGAAATATGTATGTATGTTTCTATCCGCCTTTTTACATAAGATTAATACGAAGCATATTATTCAGTTCTTAATACGACATACATATCTTAGCTGCTAGATAGATAGGACACACAAATATATGCTTTGTTTACAACAACAATAACACATTCATAGCAAAAATAAAAACAAAAAAATATCCTTTGTAATGGTTGGCTAAATCCTTCTTGTTGGCACCTAATCGCATGTAATGCGCGCGCATTATCGTTGTTCTTATCTGTCACTTGACAAGTGAAAATATTCAAACAACATGGTCAACTAAGACAGAAACCAAAAAAAAAAGGAGAAAACAATCTTAAAACCGACAGCCAACCAAGTAGCCGACGGTTATCTGTTTATATTTTAGACAACAAAATTAAACACATACAGCTTTTAACGAATCCACACGTACATATTAAATTAAAAAAAAAAAATGTTTTATATTTTACTAGAATACAATGCTTAAGATACGAACAGCAACAACAACTACATTATTTGAAAAGTTGCCAAAAAAAAACAAGAAAAAACGAAAACATGGAGTGGGAGTTGCTTGCTTAACAAGGCATAACGTACGAATTTTTGGCACAACCAGCAAAACACAACAAAAATGTTTAACTCATTTATTGCAAAAATAACTTTATGTTTGATATACTCTTCATCCGCATTTAATCGTTGTAGGTATATAACAAAAGTTTTATGCTTTACTCGCACTCTGTCCCTCTCTCTACAACTGCTTCTGCCTTGGCTGACAACACAAGCACGACCAATATCGCCATTCCACTGCTTTGCTTACACCACTGCAGAAGATGACAGTGTCATACAATACATTTTATTCGTTTTGCGGTTGACATGACACAACCCACTCAAACCATCAAAATCCAAGCAGGGAAAAACAATTCGAGCAGTATCAACTTGTTTTTGCCACAATTGTTGTGTTGGTTTAATATTATGTATTTCCAAAATAAAATCCATGATGTTTTACTTTGATCTACTCCTTGCCTTTCCAAATCATTTTGTGCCAAGTACGAGTAGTTGAAAATTTAAAAAAAATGTCGTACAGAATTTCAAACAGTAACAAAAACAAAATATTATCTCAGAGAGTTAATGTTTCTTAAAAAATTATGGTTCAAGTAGGTATTTTTTTCTTGGTGTTTAAGGCAAAGAAAACAAGTTCTCTATGGATTGTTTCTGCTGCCAATGCAGCAACCTACGTTTTTAACCATCATTTGCATAACCGCATAATCTTTGTCCAAGTTTTGGTGGCAAGCAGTTTGTCTCTTTTTTTTTTAATTTTCACATTTTTTTCTTATCAACAGCTCTCTGCCATATTTTGTTAATCAAAAATTATGAGAGTTAATTTCACTCTAAATAAACTCTCTTTTAAAACAATTCACCTGTAGTAGTTTTGTTTTGGTTGCATACATTTACAAAATTGCCGGTTTTTAGTGTTTGCACGTTTCTCTTTGAAATAATTCTCTTTTATATTATAATTTTTGTTAAGAGAGTAATTTTCCAAAAATAATCCTAAAGTAAGTATTTTTATACAGAATAGGATTAGTGATTCGGTGGCACTTAATTCTTTCTTTTTTAATTATCTTCTTTTTGATTACCATTTCAAAAAAATAAGATCACCTTCCGTATTTCCTTTAATTTTATGATTATTTTCTAAGAAGTTGGGCGGACGTTAAAATTTATATGATATTTCTTTTAATAATTTAAATGTTATAACTTTTATACAAACTGCTTGATTAACAGCGTTGATAAATTTTTACATTAAAATTTTAGGATTTAAAAAACTTTTATGTGATTAAGAATTTAAAAGACATATATAGGCCTCTTGGGCTTTCTAACCGGAAACAGTATCTACGAAATGGTCGCCAAAACCAGTTCAGTTTTAAAACAACGTGTTCGTCGCTTCGTATTAGTTTAACACAACTATCAACGTGTGTCAAAGAAAATATTGGCTTCTTTGACCACCAGTGGCCTTTCACGTCAATAAATTGGTTTTTGAACACAAGAGATGCATACTTTGTAGCTTTGGGCTGCTAGGACAAGCAGTAACAGACCGTCTGCAGCTCGAAAAAGTTTATTTATGGGACAATTTTCTGCAATGATGTAAACGAAAACCTAGTTCTTCGTAATATATTTCTCGGTATATTTAAAAACCGTTTGAATTTTAAAGAATTTTCCATAAAATATATTGATCAAATGTCAAATTTTCGATGGTAAAATTGTGCGGAGGACGTCACATTCTAAATAAAAAGAAAGTCAAAGATTTTTTAATTTTTGACAGTCACTGTATTTAGAAAGTTAAAAAAAAAGATCATAAAATCATGGGCACGTTGGGTGTTATGCCCCAAAATGTAAGCCAAAGTCTGAACTTAGACGGCCGAACATTTGGAAAAAAAATCATCTGGAATTCCTTTTGTTTTTTCATTCGTTGTTTGCTTTTTACTGTTTACACAGAAACTATGCTCCCTTCCCCAACCGAAGTAGGCGATTAAACTAAATGTTCTAGTGTCTAAACGCAGACAATTCAAAAATTGCATAATCTGTTCTGTGCCGGAAGAAAATATATAAGTATAAACGCCCTTTAAAGGGTAAACTTTTTTATAATAAAATGTTTCAAAAGTTAACAAGCGAAATTGAATTTTAAATAAATTTGGGATAAGATTATTTTTCATCTGATTGTTTGTATTCCCCATTTGTTGTCAAAATTTTCTACATGAAAGGCCAGGTACATAAAAGCACTGAACCAGAGTTAACAACTTAATGAATAAAAACACGCGAAGTCACAAGTTCACAAATAATGCAATCACTTCAGTTAAGACGATTTTACTGGGTTTACATACGTCAGCTATTCTAAATTTTGTAAGAGAGTTAAAAAGAAAAACAAAATTTAGTTGGACTCCTTTCTGTTCCGCCAACATTAGATTTGATGCAAGAAAAATTGTGGATGGATAAATCAAGTTATAGAAGGCTGAATCAATGCACTGGTTCAGTAATGAAAGTTTTGCATTAGAAAAGACAATCGGCTTGAAAATCTAGAATAAATAAAATTATGTAACTAATTTATTAGTCGTACGAATCCTTCCAATACAAACCTTATAATATTTTTACCGTTGTATATCTGTTGAAGGCAACAGTTAGTCCAATGAATTCTATCAGTTAAATTTGCCATAGCTGAATAGTCTTGCAATATAAATATTGTGGATATTTAAAGTTAATTTATTTGGGTACTTGAAAAAGGTGAAAGTTATAAATAAAGCAAAGCCCTACTCAGTGAAAATGAGAATGATTCCAACATTGATTTAATTTTAGATTGAAGCTTGATGCTGATTTCACCTCACGCAACTGTTTTATATTTAAATTTCCTTTTTAAAGTTTAACATTTTGTGTCAATAAAATACTGTGATTGACTATTTGGGATAATACAAAAAATCAATGTTCTCTGTTTAATAAAGACCGCAAGTTAAAATTAAACAAATTAGCTTAGACAAGACTCTCCCTGCAGTTTTCTTTTAAAAAGATTATGACTACATGCCACACTTATATTCTTCGTTAAAGCCCCCTCAAAAAACACTTAAGTTTCTTTCTAGTTTAATTACTTTAATTGTTGTGCCTTTTGTGATAATTGCTTTGTTCTTTATAACTGTCGAGGAAACGTAATACTCTGTATTCATACTGCGATAAAATTGCGACATGTTCTTTAAAGTAGCAGTAAGTTGTGCACAAATATCTGCCTAAATATCTAAATAAAAGCTATTGATTTTGGACTATTTGTGTAATAGGTAAAAATTTGTCTGGAGAGGGCTATAGCCAAAAGTAATATTATGTCATCTATTACAATTCCATTAGAAAAATTTTTTTTTATTTATTTTTGGGGGGGGCTTAACAGGCTAATCTACGCTGTTGAATTTGATTCAAGCATGTCGTTAAGGTAATTAATTCATTTTCATGGCTGAAATTAAAAAAAAAAAACTTCATTACAAATAAAATAAATAGATACCGAGAACAATAACTTCATTATTATTTAAGTCATCAAATACCCAATAATCTTCCATTACCAGCCACATCACTCTTGCTAAATAAAACTTAATCCTTAATCCCGTCAAATATGTGGAAGTGGGCAAAAAGTATACACACCCTCAAACATATATATCTACACGATTTTTTAGCTTTACATTTGTAGCTGTTATAATGAAGAGTAAATTTATTTTTAAAAGAGAAAAATAACACTTACACAAGCAAACCTAATAGCCCAACTTACTCACACATATAACAAAAAGAATACATTCGTGTGCGAGCAGAGTAGAACATCAGTTGTGCGACAACTTGCATTAGGTTAGCATGTTGTTACGCGGTTTGTACTTATTTGAGTTGGAATCAAGCTTCATCGTTTGAATTATTATTAACTGAATGTAAATTAAAGAAATGATTTAAACTAAATTGAAAGGAATTAATTAATAAGTGGTGAAGAAAAGAGAGGGTTTTACTACATTATTTATTTTATCATAACGTTTTAGATACTGTGAGTTGACAGTCACTGTATGGCGCCCGTTCGATCAAGTGCGAAAATTAGAAAAATAAGATTTGGAACATTTTTTAAACAAACCTTTTCTGTAATTAAACGCGTGCAAGTCTGCGGCTTAAATATGTATATGTGTATGTGTGTTTCAAGCTTTTGAAGTGTTAAAAATTTAAATAATTTTCATTACAATTAAAACAATTTTTTATTTCGTTTAATGGAATTTCAACAATATTTTTGGCGCATTTATGATGTACAAAAGAAATTGCTTTTGATGCTCTTTTTTGTCGCATAACATACAATATTTTCTTGCTGCCTTTGTAGTAAATTCACCCTGTCGGCTTATAGTTTTTAATGTTTAAGAACGTGTTTACTCTAGTGTCACCTGTATTTGACAAAAACTAAACAGCAAAACGTAATTTAAATGTGAAAAGAAGAAAAACTCATAACAGCAGCTGTCACAACTCTGACAATTAGCTATAGGCAATGATCATCAGCTACATAGCTTGAAATAACAGCAAATAATAATTTAAAAATATAAAACAAAATATCATATTTAACTACCTGCCTGCTGTGCCAAGGGAAACCAACAAACAATCCAAATTGGAATTCTTATGGTTTGCAACATACAGACACACACACGCATACACACACACAAAGAAGAAAAAGTCTGGTTCTAATCATCATTTTGACTAATTGGTTACACCTACTAAATATTGCTAAAACTAAGTTTATGGCTTGAAGTTTTATGATTGTTTTGGATTCTATTAAGGCTTAAATAAACATTTCACAACAGAACTCTTGGGGTTTGTTTATTGTATTTTTGTATTTTTTTTATTCTCCAGTCACTAATGAAGTCGCGTCAATAGTCATGCAAAAATTAAGCATTTCATCAACAACAAAACGCGTGTGTTAAAAATACTGTAACAAATCCTTTAATTGCATTAAATCGTTAAAATCCATTACAAACCGCTACAAAAAAAAAATATTCAAATAAAAAAATAAAAATTTCTTAATGACAAAAAAAAAGTGCGGCATAAATGTCATTATTTAATTTAACAAACACCTTGTGAAGAAAAATACGTTTGCTTCGTTTTGTTTAATATTTTTGTGTTGCCAAAACTTGTAATTAATTGTAACTAAAATATAAATAAACTTACAGCAGTAGTTGAAAAATAAAGTGCTCGAGAGTTTGAGAGTTTAGTGTGTAACGAAATCATAATGGATTTTCAAAGCGCTATGGAGACATTTGCTGAAGCTTGGGTTGCCGCCAATGCCGGACAGCAGGTATGTTGCAATTATTAACGTAAGCAAGTAGACACAAATACTTTCAAAAGGCTCTACTGACATTTTGTCCTGAGGTGTTAATTATTACCCATCAACAACAACAACAAAAAAAGAAGTTCAATTAATGCTTGTCCAAATGTAGGGAAGTGTATAAAAGATACACATGAAAGCAAATTGACATGTGTAAATTTTAGTCCTTTATTTAAAATTTACAAGTGCTATTAAAATAATTTTGTATTAAGTTTTTTTTTTTAATTAAAATTTCAAAAGTGAAGCTCATATTTTGGAGTTTTAACATTTTTTATAAAATGTATAACTCAAGGACTTTGAATATTTACAAATTTTCCAAATTTTATTATTCTACAAAACTAAAAACTATTAACGATTTAATTGATATTAAGTAACAATAAAACATGGAAAACTTTTGAGCTGTTATATTCTAAATTAATATTGCCTGTCACGCACAAAGTTTCTTGAGTGTTTTCGATGAGAGACAAAACAGTTCCTTATAATAATTTTGTTAAAGTTTATTAAGATTTTACACTGGCAAAAACACTTACCATTTTTATTGAATTTTTTCTGTATTTTTCTTAAGAACACTATAAAAAACCTTGCAAAGTCATTTAGTTCAGTAAAACGAAATATGTGCCACTCATATAATGCGCCTAATGTGCCAATACTCTAAAATTATAAATTGAAAATGTGCAAAAAAAAAAAAATAAATAAAAAATAATAATAATTAAGTTATCAATGTTGACAAATCGTTATTAGGTAAAATTTACAAGTCATATATTTTTTATTTGGATCAACATTAAGGGGATAACCCATAGCTATGCGTTGCGTTAGCCGGCACTGGTAAAATGGTGGTGGACATTCAATTTGATTTTTTTTTTACTTGAAAAACGAATTCTTCTGTAACGAGTTGTGCCATTTATCCACTAATTGACCAAAAATAGTTTGCAATTCATCACGAACTGGCTGCATGGAAAAAAAATGGTTCTCTAATATTATTAGAGAATATTTGATTAAATTAAAAGTACAATGGCGAGTCTTATTATAATTTTAAAATGTTCTAATTAATATTTTCTAAAATCAATACAACATATCGTTCATATAAAATTTCTTTTGGATTATTTGAACATATATTTCGAAGCAAATCGCACAGTGGTGAGTAGATTGTACTGCCAATAGAACATTACGTCCCATCACCAAGATCTACTTAACGCTATGGGAATTTACTTTAAAATTTTAATTTTTAGCCGTCGACTGACATTTCGATTTTTATTACAGACTTCCGTTTAATACTGTGGCACTCATATTCTATATTTTACTGCTCGTAATCTAGTGCTAGAAATGCAAATGTAATGAGCGCAAATATTTTGGTCTCTTCCAGGCATATTCATCAAACATTATCTTTTTGATATTATTCTAAGTTCGAAGCTCATGACGAAGATTCTACATTAATGAAAATTGTTATTTATGTTGTTTAATTATCGCTCTTAAGCTTAAAAACGCCATCATTTAACTTGCTTTGCCGTGAATTAAAAATTAAATAACCAAAAACTTAAAAACCTTCGCACAACTGAATTAGAAAAAAAAAAAAAAACCTTTTAGGAGACTTTAGCACAGAAAATATATTTTTTTTCAATATAAAAAACTATAAGCCGTTTAAAATAGAAAAATTTTCCAAATCAACAACAGAAAATTAATGAACGCGTTTAAAGATAATAATGTCTGGTTTTTCGGACTACGCTAAAAGCTTTTTTAATTTGCATATGCTTCATTTTATTATCAGGCATATTACACATTTCGATCGGAATGGTCTTAATTTCGTATTAAATATTTTGATCCCGATTGACTTTTTTTAATCATAAAAAACTCACTTTGGAATTTTATAGTGGTTTCATTCCGAAGAATCGCAAATGAGCTCTGCAACATGACTGTATATTCTATTATTACTATTTTTCACTTTTTCATCGCTTATTATTTATAGCATTGCGCTTGATAATTTTTCTAAAACAAGGCATTTATTAAGAAAACAACGCAAGTATTTATTCTTATAGAAAAAACTTTAGGAAATCATGGTAACGAAAAAAATTTTGTATCTATGTTCTTATAATAATTTCTAGGCAACAATATTCAATAAAACTTGATATCCTTCAGGCGCTCTATTTGGTCAAAAAATTTTTTTGCATGCCGACGGTGCTGATCTTCTTTAAAATTTTTAATTAAACTACATGATTGACCACCTATAAAGCGTTTTATTATAAAAAACAAATAAAACCTTTTTTTTTTGCTTTTAGTTAAAAACAAACAGGTCATTTTATATAAAATGTATATAAAAAACAAATTCAGATAAAATTAGAAATTCGTAATCAATTTATCATAAACAAAATTAATTTATGTGTAACCAAAAATAAAATTATTTAACCAAAAATTGTGCCTTTTTAAAGAAAAATATGTTGGTGTGTGTGTCTATAATTACCACATAAAACAAAAACAACACACAAAAATAAAATTAAAGCCACATAAAAATTTTTAAAACCAAACCAATTCTTATCTCTAAGATATTTTGTTTTTTTTTTTTGCAGTCGTTGTTCTTTTAGTCGTACTTAGTTTGCTTAGATAATTATAAATTATCACAATAATAAAATTAAACGGTTTATAATTGATATACAAGCCCAAAAACACATATACACATTTACCAAAAAAATAGCCAAAAATTACTTTTAATTTATATTCATTTCGAAAAATTCATTTAAAACGCTTTCAGTGTTAAATGGAATAAAAAAAGCACATGTAAAGTAGTGATAATTTCTGTTATCTCTTATTGTGGTTTAAAAAGTTTTATTTCAGTGTTGGAACAAAACTGTCAAAATTTTTGGTTAAAAAATTTATGAAACGTTGTACAGTGTAAGAGATTAGGGGGTTTAGTTATGTTGGCCATATTTAAGAAATCCGATAACAGTTTTCAATTATTTTTGTTTTTAATTTCTAATTTTAATTTCTCTTGTTTAAACTACTAATATAAGCTGCTATCACCTTTTGTTAAAATCTTTTAAATGGAATCTAATTGGTAAATTACAAAACAAAGTTAACAGTTTGGAGTGCTTCATTCGGCTACACCTAATCTTATGTACCCTTCCCCATATATGTAAATCTAGTTTAGCGAAGTAACTCCAATTAAAGAAATAAATATTAGGGTCACAAAGAATTAACATATAAAAAAAAAAAAAAATTCTATATTAATTTTACATAAAAATTTCATCGGCTCTTAATGGGTTAAGTTTTTTTAAAAATTTTTTGTACTTCCTGGAAGACCTCTTCAATAGCTTTTTAATGATATTCACATTGATACCTTAACATATATGGTGCACAATCGTACTTTTCTATGAAAAGTTCAGAGGTTCATAACTCGAAAAATATGGGCGTGTGCTAGTTTTTTTATTTGATGTCTTCACTTAACTAGACTTGTTCCAAAGGATATGGAAAATTCAGAATCAGGAGTGTTGTGTTTTCTTCTACCTGGAAGGGTATGGATCGATCTTGCTGATTTTCATTAGCACGGACTTCGCTAAATATTAGAACTTAAAATTTATACATTTTATCAAACTAACATATACCCATGGTGAAGGGTAGAAAAAAAAGATTCTTAAATCAGATAAATTTTATTATTTTTAAATTTTTATTAAAATTATTTATTGAATCTTTAATATTATAGAAATAACAATAAATAGTTTTATCTAACGTCCAACAATTAACCATTTTAAGCCCAGCTAAAGTAAGACAAAAGTTATTTTATTCTTCTAGTTACTGCTGCAAAAAAACAATATCCCTCCTTCTAAGTCGGCAGGTAATACTATTTTAATTTAACCCATTAGTGCATAAAGCTCCCCAGGAACTTTTAAACAAATTTCTTTTTATAGATGTAATTAAAACTACCATTAAAATAATTTTCATAGGATTTATTTAAAAAAAATATTTGTTTAAGATTTTAGAAGGCGTCCCTTATAAGAGACATTATGCAGTGTAATCACTTTCAGTGTGAAATTTTTTAATACATTCTTTTGGGTGAAGGCCTTTCTTACATTTGCTGCATATAAAATTAGACTTCATACCCCAGCTTGCACATTTCTTATCAGTTTTAGAATAGTTTATTATGTGATTTTTACCGTCATACCGTATGACATTATTATTAGAAACTGATGATCTGGAGCTTCTTACAGAGGGCACACCGTACGTTTCTAGATAGTAAGTAGCTATATATCTACGAAATTGTAACATATTTAAGCAATCGGGAGCATTTAGGTGCAGCTTTTTTATAAGTAGCCAACCATTTACAACCGAAGCATCCAACAGATATACGAAAATTGACCACCACCACTTACATTGTCTTATTCGCGATCGATAAACAGCAATTAACTAGTCCATTTTGTCAACTCCACCCATTTTTTGGTTATAACGTTGAAATAATTTTGGTTGGGCTATCAGCACAGCGCCTTCTCCTCTTGCATAACGCTTACATGTTCCGATCTCGATGTTATAAAAATTAGTTCCTAAAGTGACTACATTGTTATCTTTCCATCGTACAACTAATATATTTCCGTTACCAGTAAAACGATAGTCCGTAGATCCTATTTGATCTTTTTTCATTTCTAAAACGGAACGAAGTGGGCATTTTTCGGTTCGACCATCTCTTAATTGTACCAGATAAGCATATTCCAGAAGCTGATAGATGACGAAGAAGCTTTACGGATGTAAAAAATCTTTATAAAAAAAGATTATGGAGGAAAAATGAAATGAGCAATTTCGGACTCAGGGGATTTAAATTTCCTTCATATTTGTCATCACTCGCATCCGAATCGTGGTCTGTATCATTTCCATCCAAAGGAGTTATTGCAAATATATTAATATTTTGAATACTGCCAACAAATTCTTCCAACTGTTTCAATATTTCAGCAACTAAATTACCACAGAGCAAAATGTCCCTTAAAAAGGACATGAACAAACAACGACAATTACTAATATTTTTAAACACACTTTTTTTTCAAACTTGAGCAGATCAATAACTTAATCACATTTTAATAAACACACATTAAAAAAATATGAATATAACAAATAATTGCTAAATTTTTTTCATAATTACATAGCCTTCACTTGTGCTGCGAATTTTATTATTCCCGTTATACATTTTTTGCATAATATAACGTGCTCAACAGAATTTGTTTGAAAAATAACACTTGTTGTTATGACGGAAACACTTATGAGAATGAGATTCTAAATAAAAGTTAAATGTTAAATTTTTCGTTTCGCTGTAAAGTGGAAAAATAGAGCGTCCCTTAAAAGGGATCTTATGCACTAATGGGTTAAACCAGTAAGTATTTAAGTAATTGATATACCAAGAGCCTGCAAAGCTGTAATTATGGTTTGAACATTTTTTAGTTTAAACCAACCATGCTGCATTATTTGAAAATAGTAACTAAATAATGATTAAATGTTATCAAAACATGTTTCTTGAAACTAGAGCATTGTTTAAAATAATTATAATTTGTATTCCACTACTATACATTGTTGCGTGTACTTAGCAGCCAAAATCTACTCAAAATCTAATAATAATTATAGGTGCAACTAAGATTTTTTCCTTATTTTACAAAAAATAAAAAAATAATAATAATAATAAAATGGAAGGATACACAAAAAAAAAAAAAAAATAAAATTTTTAAGTAACCGCAGAAAACAAAAATGCTAGACAAAATGAAAATTATTAATTAAATTAATGCATAAATAAAACTTCAATTTTCTACATACTTACTTCATCCAATACAATAAATTTCATATTGAGTAAAAAACATAAAACGTTTTTCGGTCAATTTATACTCGTTACATTTGTGAGTGAATGAAAAAAGAAAACAAGCAATAAAAGGTGTAACATCTTCATAGTATGGATAGGTGGGTCAACTTTATGCAACTTGGCTGTTAAAGAGACTGTTCCGACAAGCCCTGTTAAATAGGCCAAAGATAATTTTCTCAAAGTTTTGTATTTGCAACAGTCTGTGCTCTCTTAGAATAAAAAATTAAGGTGAAATTCAAGCAGATTAAGAATTTTTAATTATAATTTCCCTTTATGCAGATTAGCATTGTTTTATATTTAGTTGTCAACTCTACTACTTGTTGAACTTAACTAACTATTTGTTATGACTTTTCTTTAATACAACCCATTACTATTTATAACCTTAATTCTACACTTGCTTCAGAGAATTTCTAGCTCACTATCAAAAATTCAGACAATAACCAGTTAATAATTAAAACTTTATATCTGTTTCATAGAATTCGTACATAGATGATTATCCACAATTTTGAGAACAGTCAAATTACCGCGAAAAAAAGATAAACGAATAAATATTTATAGATAATTTGCATTGACATAAAGTTCACATTTCTTAGGCTTTATTTTTAAGTATAAACTGATAACACAAAAAGTATTATTATTTTTTGATAAGATTTAAAGAAAAATAAGTAATTTTGCAAAAAAAAAAAAAGTATTAAAAAACTAATAACGCACAATGATAAACAAAATAAAATTTTTGAAAAGAAATTAAATGCACAATTTTTATTTTTATACTTTTTCCAACAATCAAAAAATTACTATTTAGATTTTAAGCTAACAGGCAAATCACTAAACTGATAGAAAAGCTTAATTTCTCTCAAGCCCTAAAAAATATTTTTAACACTTATGCGATCTCTGAGTGAAATTTCACCCATTTTTAATTTTTAAGTTATATATCTTTAACAAATTTTATATGTTAAAATAAATTTTTTGTAATTTTCTTAGTTGAAATTCATTCGGCATTACATAAATATTTTATTAATTACATAAAATTCCCTTGGATTGAATTTAAACCGTTAAAAAACGTATAAGTATGACATGAGATTTAGTCAATTCCTGATGAAGAACCTAATTTTGAATCTTATCAAAGATGTGATAGAGCGAAATATAACGAGTGACTATTTTGTTACGTCAAAGGATCTTGCGCTTAGTTGCTTGAACGAAATAATACTATTGTGGGTACCGTTTGGTACAATAAAACTTTTTTGTCGGAATCAACCCAACAAGAGCTTTGTAGGCATTTAGTTTTCTCCGGCGAGTTCTTTTTCAACGATAAAATTTCATAGTGCAATAGACACTTTAGATTAGCTGGTGAGTACATATCTGGTAAAAAGAAAAAATAATACTTCATCAAGTAACAAAAAAAGAAAATTGATTTCGAGCTCTCGATGCTAACTTTGGCCGAAAAATTTAAGTTGTTATTGTTTTTCTTTTAATTTTTTATTGAACTCTGCTGAATAAAAGATTAATAATAATGTATTATGGTTAAATATTGTACATTATTTTTAGTAAGTTATTAAACTTTGTGTGTGATTTGCGTATTTTGAGTTAAATCTAAAAAAATTTACATTTTGGTTTGGAAATTTGATTTGGATTTAGAAATTAAATTAACGTTAACGCAATTTTAAATCCGTTTTGAAGTCTGTTAAATTTACACAGCGTATGTAAAACTGTGTACGCTATAGCGAAAAGTACCAAAAATAAATCTCTTAATTAAAGTGAATCCCGGCAGTAATGTGATATATGACCTCAGCTCACTTAAAATTTACACAGTCTGCCCGCTAGAATAACAATTGCTAAAAAATAAAATCCATAATAATTTGAATAATCTGATCCATAATAAGCATACACATAAAAATAAAAACATGATATTTTAAATTTTATAATGGCCCATACACAATGTGTAAATGCTTTCTTGTATAAGTACAATTCGGACTTGGTCGATTTTTTTCCGCAATACCCTGTTATTCTCCAGAGGATTGCGCAGCGTTACTTTTGTTTTTGAATAAGTTCTATTGCATTTGAGAGACTATTTTCCACTTCCTGTTTGCTTTTCTCCGTAAAATTAAACAGTAATTGCTTTTTAAAAAGTACTTATTAACATTGAATTCAAATGCTAATAATCTCTGATGCTGTAAAAAAGGGTTCCTAATGGTTACCACTTTAGTTAAAAATTGTTTATTAATAATTCGTTTTTTGTTTTTATTTATTGAAAAGAAGAAAAAAGCTATTTCTTGGTTTTTGGTAAAATAAACTTTTTCCGAGTTTTATTTATTACCCAGAAGATTAAAAATGTTTTTAAGTACTTTTTGGTTATACAAAATTAAAAACTATTGCTTGATTTGATTTTTCACTTGAAAATAAATGTCAGATTTTGATTTAATATTTTTAAGATTATAATTTATTATTACTTGCTTTTAATTTATTTTAGCTGCTTAATTTTAATGCATAGATAATAACTCATAGTTAAATTTTAAACAAAAATTATAGTAACACAAGCTAAATTTAGTTTATTTTCATTTATGGTAGCGTTTTATAAAATTTTTTGTTTTTTTGTTAAAACTTAAAAATATTTTTGCATTCCCGGATTAAATTTTCCCATTCGTATTAGTATTGCTGATATTTGTTCTTCACATCCACAAATCGACTTTTGTTAGCGATATTGTTTTTCTTAGCACCTAGGTATTTGCAGAACCTTGAGAAGTGGTTAAAGAAATGTAGAGTTAAAGTAAATGAACAAAAATATGCACAAAAAAGATTTATTAATAATTATAATTATTATTAATTGAATAATACCCTAACTCTCAGAGGTTAAATTGCTCAGTATACATCTGGATAGGCGTTTGATTTGGAAAGGCCATATAGAAGCGAAGGGTATTAAGCTAAACTGTATCATTCGAACAATTATACACTCAGACTTAGACTTGGATTCTAAACTTATATGGCGCTATAGAATACATTTTTAAAGGCGCCAAAGTAAAATTCTACGAATGGTCACAGAGGCCCTCCATAACTTTCTAGCGATTAAAGCGGATATCTTAGAACATGTAAAAACTCGTATGAACAAATTTGAAACAACACCCCAGCTGGAAGCATATTAAACGATCACGAGTACGATTGACTAAAAAGAAGAGACATTGTTTCGTTGTTCGAAAATTGGAGAGATGAGTCCTTATGTTTGCAGCTACTATGAATAAAGACTACTTTGTCTAGCGCGGTCTAGTGACTTAATAAAGCATAATTTAAGATTTGTTTTTTAATTTTGAGGAAGAAATAAACAATTTACGAATAAACAAAAAAGTTTTAAATCTAAGATTTTAAACAAGGGGAAATCATATAATTTTAAATAAAACTAAAATTAGTTCGCCAAGAAATTGAAAATCTCTTGTAGGGAATTTATTTTTCAGATGCGTAGTATACGTTTACAATAAAATGTTTGTAGCAAAGATGTTTTAAAAGCATAAGCGAGTGCATTAATGGACGTTTTATTTTCTTTTAATAAAAAACAAGAATCCTTTTTTTTCGGGAGTTAAGCACTGTAACTCAAACTTTTAATTCAAAAATGACTAATTAATTTCTAACATATTTCGAATGGCTGCATTATGATTGCATCTTGAGGGAACAATCAATAATTTTGAAACAAGAAAAAAAAAAACACGACAGTCGTAGACAATTGGCTTGAGATATACTCAATAAAATAAATCCAATGGAGTTAAATTGCATGATTTTGTCGGACATTCAATAGCATCACTACCCGAAATAACTGTTTTTAAATATTTCGTGGAGAAATCCTTTTGTATGGCAGGTTATATGACAGACGTTGCAAGACGTAATAGTAATTAATCATGTCCCAAAACCATCTACCTCTGACTAGAACATTCTGGACATCGTCACTTTCAGAGACATATGGACAAAGCATACCAAGTAGTGATTTGCATCTACTGTAATAAATTCTCTGTATTAGATTGTAGATTATCATTAGATAATAGTTCTGTTTCTTAAGGCAGCCATATAAGAAAAAGAGAGCCCCGTATCTGAACAATATTTTTTTATAAACAAAATGCATGCAAATTTAAAAGATTTGCAAATATTTTCTGTCTGAACAACTAAAAATCAAACTAAACTCTTGTTTGGGTCCTATTAAATGTTCAACACCTAAGCAATTCTCTTTCTAAGCCACAGGTTATTTTATTATATTTTAATGTTGCCAAACAATTTCCTAATGACGTCTTCTTAATGATGGAAAATGTAAATCTTTTCAATGTTCAATGTTCTCTTAACCAATTAATATGAATAAGTTTGGCTTAGTTTTTTTATCTGTAGGTATCACTTTTGTTGTAACTTGTCGCAATTATTTGTATTTGTTGTCTGAATAGTTTTTTTTTTTTTTTATTAAAAAAATTAAAAAATAAAAAATATAATTATAATATTGAACAACTTTGCATTATTTTCCTTTAATTAAGCCGTTTGCTAAATTTAAATATTCAATGTCTCTTGTTTTTAAAAAAATGTAAACTTTATTCATATTTTGTTTTTTACAATCGTTTTATAGATGGCTTCTTAAAATAAAATATAAAAAATAAATAATTTATCAAAAATCACTTGTGGATGGATCGCTATGTATTTCATTTAACAAAAGTGTTGAAAAAATAAATTAACACGCCTAATCATTTCATAATCACCTACTAGGGCGACAGAATAGAATTGACAAAATAACAATAACTACTAAAACACAACAACAACAAAGACCCAATCTAAACAATACAAGAGAAAAAGCTGAACTCCGGAAAAAAAATTAAACAGACAGTCAGTCAAAGCTAAAATAGCATACCAACGTCCTAAAAAACTACAACAACAATAATAAAAGTTCATATACTAACGTATCTTCAAGCATTTCTAATAAAAGAGGTGATGTTAATGTGTGTAAAATTAATACAGAGTGATCATTAATAAGTCAGACAAATAAGATTTAAAATTAAATTAATAATAATGAAATAAAGAAATTTTATTTCTTTTTATTAAATACATTTCTGTAGTTATTTAGTTCATTTGCATTGAAATAGTTTTTTTTTTGTTGCTTAAATCTTGCAATACAATTTATTAAAATATATTAAAGAGACGAATCTTCAAGAAATGGCGTAAAAGTTTTAAAAATGTCATTCATTTTACTATTTAAATAGCATTTTTTTTCTAAATAATAGTCAAGGGATCATGCTACCATGATCATTTATTTCTTATTTGAAAATATGGAGACATTAATGTGATCCCAAAATAATGACGCTACGTGTCATACAGTGACCACAATGGTTGACTTATTAAAACCTAAATATGATAATAAGTCGACTTTGAGAAATGAAACTATCAGTTGACCTCTAAGGTTGTGTGATCTTGATCTTTCGATTATTTTATAAAAGTCGACTGGAAGACACTTACTTGTGCTGAAAAGCCAGCAGTAATTGACACTTTAGAGGCCAACACTTTTTTAATCGTGACAGAGCCAATGCTCAATGCTCTTCGTTTTAATATAAAAAATTTTTTGTCTTATTTTTTTAAATTTTCGAGTTTAATCAAGATTAAAAAAAAAAAAAAAATAAAAAAATACGTTTAGATGCGAAGAATGCTAATGAAGATTGTAACGATCACGGAAATTTATGTTATGTTATAAATAGTTTCATGTGATAACGAACTATAAACTAACTAATTATCATTCTTTTAAAAGAAAATTGGTCAGCATATTTACTTCTTCTTCATTACTTGTAAGTGATTGCTATCATATATATTACCATCTTTTTTCGCTTATAAACAAATAATTTTAACACAGGTTAGATTACCTAGGTGATGCAGCAAACGTTTTATCGCCCCTCTGAGTATTCTACGGTACGCAGATCTATCGTAGTTTAACATTTCTTCAAAGCCGTTGTTATTTAGGTGAGGCATACATTGTCTCTTGGGATGAATCTTCCTTACTATTTAAAAGTATGAAGAAGAGATGTGGTTGTTGGTTCTCAAACGTTTATTACTGCATTGGCTGGATTATAAGTTGAGTACAATTTGAAGATATAACCTATGTCGATGCAAGTACATAAAAAAGTGTGCGTTAAAGTAGGCTTGGTAGTAAAAAGTAACCTATTAATCACACCAGAGTCTCAGTTATATTATGAAAGCAGTTCAAGAAGATCGGTCCAGAAGTCTGGCCTACCGGAAGGGACGTGAAAAAAGGTGTGGTGTTAAGGGGTATAAAAAAAAGGTGTTGACCAATTATCAGATCTACCCAATATACAAACACAAAAATTCATGAAAATCGGTCGAGGCATTTCGGAGGAGTTTAATTACAAACAACGCGACAAGAGAATTTTTTATTCTAAATTAGAAAAAATCTAGAAATAAAAACGTGAGAACAATTTTATTTTCTTCTGTTAACGCACAAAAATATAATATCCAGCCAAAGAATTTATTAAGTTTATTAACTGTGTGAACGATTAAATATGAGATATTATATTAATAAAAAATTACAAAAAAAGAAAACATATTAATGCAGCCATGCCACAACATCATACGTTTTCTGTTTTAATTTTTTCTATGGGTGCACGAAGATAAATTTAAGAGTATAATTTAATGATTTCAAATATTTCTTTAATGATATAGACTTTTTTTAAACATATGAATCTGTATTTTATATGGTTATTAAAGAATTGAAAAAATTCTATACAGTAGCCAAAAAAATATTTGTTTTATTTTGTTTCTTCTCTTTTTAAAAAATAACAAAACGCACCGAAAAATGAAGAAAGAAACAAAAACGAACAAATCATTTGAAATGATTAAGAAAAATTAAGACTAAAACGGATTTATTTTGGAATTCAATGTCTAACGTAAAATTAATAAAAAAACTATTTTTTTTTCTGTGATTTTTATTTAGGCTTTTTACACTTGTCATGAAATAGAAACTTCAAAGGCATTTATTTTGTAGTAAAATTTATTATTTAAGATTAAAGTTTTCAAAATTGAATTATTTTATTAAAAACTTGCAACAGATGTTAAAATGTTATTTGATGAAGATGGAGGTAAAAATCGGGTATATTTTTATTGATGGTGTTTTAGAAATAAAGAAGACATTAATCAAATTGAATTGTTTAGATATGTAGCTTGTTAATATTTAATGTTCAGTTTATTTGCATTTTAAACCTTCGTTAACTAAACAAAAAGGCATGGTCACATATTTGCTTCGTATGTGTGACCATTCAATCTGTTTTTTGAATGTGTTCACTTACATAAAATAATGGAGATCTGGCACGTTTTGCTAAACTTATGAAGTCGTTAAATTAATTTTTTTTATTTGTTGTCCTAGAGAAAAGGAATGTGTGACCGTACTTTTACAAACATTTAAAGTTTTTAAGATAATTTTTAGTATTATTAAAAGTATTATATTTTATTCGTATAAAGAACTCAAAATCCAGTCATTTTTATGACTGTTTTAGCAAATTGAAATTATTATCAGGTTATAAGAAACAGTTTGCTAATCAAAAATATTTTTAATAACCTTCTGATGTAAAATTTCTCTCTGTTTTCTGAAAGAATATCCATTCAACACAATTGTTGTTAACTGAAATTACGGAAAAAATAATGACCATTGTGTATACCAGGTGGCGCAAAAGTTGTTACTGAATGCTATTTGATTGTATACTTTTGGATGCCTAAGTTCCACTTGTGACACATACTCTCGTTTGGGATTCTAAAATCTGAGGCTTGTTGACATAGACTTGTGACTGCAAGTGTCTTCACAAAAATATATCTAAAACGGCTATATCCAGGTTCTAGCAGGCCAGTACAAAACAACAAAACGAGAGATTAGGTGATCCAGAAATGCAGTTCTCAGAATTTTATCTGTTGGTCGTTTAGTGTGCTCGGTTGTATGTACAACAGTGCCAATTCATCTAAATAAGGTAGGAGAAAGTCGTTGAACATAGCTCTGTAGCGTTTGCCATTCACAGCAACCCATTGGCTGCGGCATTTTCACAAACAGGCCCAATTGACGCCATCTGCGTAAACGCCGCACCAAATATGTGTGTTATACCAAGCTTTTCGTTGCAACAGAAGTAAAAATTTTATTTAATCACGTTTTCATGGAGATGCAAATGCACTTAAAGCTAATAATTATTTTCAAAGAAAAGTTATCTTCCTCGTGGTCTAGATTCAGGATGATCAAACCATTCTGATGTATTGTATTCTCGAAGTTTCGAATCCTTCACCAAAATTCTTGGTAAAAGACAATGATTAATGCCTAATTGCGTAGCATGTAGTCTGGTCATTCTCAGGGCGGCTCAGACCTAACAGCACCTCGAATTGTCCCGTACCCTTTTAGGCAAGCAGCCAAACGCACTATTATTACTATTACTTTTTTTAATTAGGACCAGCACTCAGGGAATGACCCCTACTTATGCAATGCATTGGGCCAGAACTAGGAAATTAGGTTGTGGGATAGAGAATAGAGGGAATAGTGCTTGTGAATATTTGATTTGAATCTTTGCACATTGAAAGTGGCAGGAAAGACCTCTGCAGGGAGTTTATTCCACATACGAACTGTTCGGCTAAAAAACAAATTTTCTCTGTAATGCGTTGTGCGATTCACTGGCCAATTGACCACAAAGGAATGCGCTCTTGATGCAGATCGCGTTGCGCGTATGAAATTACGGTTTTCAGGAAGAAGTTACCTGATTTCATAGGAGCACATTCCGTTGTAGTAACGATCAAACAGTGAAACACACCCCACATTGCGTCGATGCTCCAGTGAGTCAATAGAGCTGGATACCCTACTGTCACCGATGAGTTTCTTCGCTCTCTCCTGTACGCGGTCGAGAACTCCAAAATAGACCTTGAAGCACCGGCCCATACAAGAGAATTGTATTCCATTTTCGGTCTGATAAAGGTGACATAAGTAGTAAGGAGATCAGATGGAGTGAAGTATTTCTTACACCGTTTCAGAAAACCTAGGCACTTGAATGCTTCTTACCAAAAGGTCGCGATTAAGGGTATCGTCCATGTGCTTTCTCATAGCCTACATTTCCCAAAGGCTTGGTCTAATACGAAACGAAAATGAATGGCTTATGCTACTGTCATCTGCAAAAGAATAGATAGGGTTGGAAGTCTGATGTAGAAGGTCATTAAGAAAAATAAAAAATAGGGTAGGGTAAAGGACGAAACCTTGCGGTACCCCTGAATTTACCTTGAACTCGTTTGATGAGATCCCATCTACAACAACTCGTATAGTGCGATCCATAAGAAAGCTCAATATAAGTCGAGTGAAGCTATTACCAACACCAAAAGGAATAAGTTTTGATATGAGTGCAACATGCCACACTCTATGCTTATGTGGTATTAAACGAGAGGAAAGCTTACGTTCAAATTAAAGCTGCGCTAATACCGCTCACAAATTACTACCGAACAAAGTCGAAACAGAACTGACATTTACCGCCATTTATTAAATTTATAATAAATCTTCTGAAAGGATGATGAGTTTTCTGCCACCTTGTAGTTTACAATTAAAGATAGATGGGTTGCAGTTAAACAAAAAATTTTTAACCAACAATTGGAATTCCTTCCTATAAGTTCGAATTACTTAAAATTTCAATAAAAAGACAAATATAATAAATATTCGATTCGAAAAAAAGACAGATAAAATAATTCCGCTTAATCAATCATAACTTTTAATACTTTTTTAAAAACATATGTGAGTTCTTTCTTTCTTTTTTTTTTGTGTAGAGATAAACACTTCATTAATACCCAACGACACTAAGATACATGTGTATCTACTGACAGTTATACTGTACAGTAAATTTAAGTTATTTTTATGAGTATATTAATATTCACATGTACATTTACATACATACATGCATTTGTGTGTGTGTGAAATTGTGTTATTTGCTTACAATTTAAGCTTTACTAAATGAAATCAATTTTTATCGCACCTTTTACGGATTAATTGTGGTATCAGCTCTTGTTTTATATGTATTTAACAGACTAATGTTTACACTCACGCGCACTAACACACATTCATGTATAATTGTTGTATTTACGCGTATGTGGTCACAGCTATGCGAATTATAAGTTCGTTACTTTGCTGTCTTAGTTAAGCTTAAGATAAAAATTAATTTTCTACAGTCAGTGATAAACAAACTTAAACTAGGAATTTTAAGTTTTCTTTAAATGTATTTAACCAAGCAGTTGCCGTATCGAAATAAAAATTCTTTTTTATAAAAAAATTAATTTTTAAAACCATAAGAAGGTCAGGTGCAATAATTATTGTAAATTTTTTTTAAGTATCGTGCATTCGTTAAAAAAAAAATTCTAGACATTTTTAAAACTTTAAACCTTAAAACTTTTGATTATGTTTAAATATTTGGTTTCGCTGAAGTCAAAAAAATTTGGCTAACACAGCTAAAACTGATAGATCAGTTTGACCTTATGTAAAATACCTGTCTCGAGTATATCAGGGAACAGCGAAAACATCAATTTATTTTTAAGCGATGCATATAACACACAAAATCAGAATTTCGATTTAAAAAAAATTTAAATTTTGAAAATTTTTTTATTCTTCTTATACAAGATTTATATTTGATTATTGAAAGAAATTTAGAGTTGTTTGACATTGTACCATCCCACGGCCGATAGATTTCAAAACCTTGGGGTCCTCTGCACATGCTCTGTCTTGGCATATCGGAGGTTAAACAATTTTTTTTTTTGCAAAAATTTCATTCGGAATTGAGACAAGTTTTATGGATGGGATAGTTTTAGGTGGCTTTTCGAAAGTGTGGATTCTGTAACTCTTTAGAAAGCGCTGGGAAACCGATTATTTTGGGTCATCACAATGAATAATTTTGCTGTAATATTTGAGACAATAAGTCTTATTCAACTTTGTGCCTGACAACATGTGACACGACTACACGTTTTCCAGAGCCCGTATCCAGAGTAGGTGTTGGATTTGTTTTTCTAGTCCATTAAATAAAATTCCATATCTTCATGTACTTTCTGAGAACTTATCAAAAAATATTTAAGAATATTTTGTTTAAAGGAATCAACATGTATAAAAAACAAAGAATTTTTTAAATGTAGTTTAATATGTCCAAAGTTTATTTGTGCTTTTGCTCACATTAGAAATTAAAAACGCACCAGAGAACACAAATACGTTATCTTTGAATATTGCTAAATTTTTTGTACATTAGATTTCGGGAAACTTAAAGAAGATCAATAGCTAAAAAATCAACGTGTGGTCAGATTAGTTAAATCTTTACTCAAAAAGACTTAACATGAGAAAACAATTTTTGTCTTTCTCAAATGCTTATTAAGAAACGCATATATTATCATAATAAATATAAAATGAAAGATTTAAGATTTTAATAATTTTAATCATCATTCGTAATGATATGTATCAGAAAGTTTCAATAAACATTTGCAAAACTAATTGGTACGTTTTTTTGGTCAAATATTTAACTTAAAATTAGGCAGAATGCAGATATGAACGAATTTTTTTTTTTTAATTTTGTAACTTTTGAAGAGAGGAACTCTTTTTTGTAAAGACTATTTATTCAAAGACTTTTTAACAAAAATCTCTTTACACTTGGAGTCAATTTTTATAGTGGTGGGTCAGTTAAGCCTTGCAAGTTACGTATTGCGAGTTCAGGGAAGGAATTAAATTGAAAGAAATAAAATTAAATAAAATTTTTCCTTGTTTTGATTTGAAGAATCATTGCAGTATAATTCTCTTAAAATGAGACTGGTTTGGTAACTGCAATTAAGTGCAAGGTATATTTCCTAGGTGAAATATTTCAAACAACAATGCAATACCATTTGGCGTTTTGTTTTTCTTTGAACGTGCCTCCTATAACATAAATCAGCAAAAATTTTTTTTTATTCACAATATTATATAATAATAAAAATTATTGAAAATGTACTCTACGTACCATAAAACAAAAATTAATACCTTAAATACTTAAAAAAAGAAAAAAAAATTAAAAGCACTTTGAGCACATGATGAAAACAAAAACATTTTTCACTATTTTCTCGCCCGTTATATCCCTACCCTTTACTCGTAAACAAAGGAATATTTTGCAAGCAATAGTTTACTAATATCTGAAACTGTCTAATGTGTTTCTGAATTCATTTACATGGAATGGAATACCTTTAAGTATTTAGTAGGTCTCTGGGATTATCTTATCTGTGTATACGAGTTGTTATTTTCAATTTTCAAAGAGGGAACCAACAGCTAAGACAACAAAAGTACACCAACAGATATACACTCACAGTGCCACACATATTTAAAGGTATGTATGTACAAACATACTTACAATATCTTTAAAGTAGGAGACAACAGCACAAAACGCATTAAGTTATTAAATTTTAACTTTAAGAAATGGAAATACAATTTTTCTTTTCATATTTAGCTTTTGAAATGCTACGTTTACGACTATAAGTTTGTGTGAACTAAGCTGACGCATTAAGTAAATAAATGAATAAATAAATATTGTATGACATTATTTTCATTTTGTTTAATTTGTTTTTCGTTTTTTATGAGTCGAAGTGCTAAACTTTAAGTAGTTTTACATTTTTTAAATACATTTTTTTTTGTTAAGTTTAAAAAAGCTTAAGAAAATATTAACGATAAACGGTAATAAAATCATGTACAGAGTGCAGCAATAAAGTTTGTTATTTCGATTGGGTTATTTTAAGGTGGCGGTAAAAACCAAATGACACTTAGATTTCTTATTTTATTTATTTTTTTTTATCCATAAAGAAGGCACATAATTAGTTTTAATTCCTTTTTACTTTCCTTTCAGAATAGTGGTCGGTCAGCTGAAAATAGAAAGAAATTTACTCGCTTACCATACGTATTTAATTCAATGGGACAGCTCATAAGTAAAGAGGACATTTCTAAATTTTTGTACGTTGAAAGTTAAAAAGATTTTAATTCAGAAGAGGCCATAAATGCCAGTTGATTATACTCAATCTACTAGTTTCCACTTTTTAGCGTTTAGGCTTGTGTTTCTGGAAAAATTTAGAGTTATTTTCATTTAGAATATTCTTCCTATACAAATACAAACGCTGGTGCAGCTTATTTTGACTTTCATCCCTAGTGTAAACTAGAGGAAGCAGAAAACGGAAAATATAGAAAATATTTAAAACAGAAGTTTTCTAATTAAAGTAAACTGAATAAATAACTGACATGAATAAATAAATATGAAGAAAATAAGCCTATTGAAGCTATATTCATGCCTTGTAGGGGGCACCCTATAATATTTAAGCTTATGTTCTTATACTTTATTTTAGTTATTTTTATTTTCTTTCATAAAAGCACCCTTTAAATTTAAATTTGTTTTTTTTAAATGCTTAAAAATTTCAGAGGCCCGTAACCCGGAATAGATTGGAGAGAGCCGATTTATTCACTTGATGTTTTTTCTTATTTTTAAATCTCCATCGCCTCATATATTTATTTTCTTGATTGAAGTTACCTTATTGTTCTAAATGATGTAAAAAATTAGAGGTAGGCGTGGTGTTTTGCCCGCTGCTTTGAAAAACATGGACTGATCATGATGATTGCCAAGAGCACCTCTTTCGACATTATACTTAATCGATTGACGTATTTAAATTTTCTCTTCCTGATTTTGTGCGTCGTCAAACTTGATTTTAACACTAACACAGACGGACATACACAGTCGACTCCGCTATGCGAAATAAGTCAGAATGTATGTACTTTATGGGATGGGAAGTGGAACAATAGAAATTACAAATGGAATGACAAACTTAGTTATAACGTTTTCATAATTTAAAGCCACATGGGTGTAAAACTTGATTTCTGACATCAGTTGTTTTTGCTACTAATAGGAACAGAAAAATACACTTCTTTAATGTCTCGTTTTGGCCGATAATATTGAAACATACATATATGTTTCCCAAAATTTTTGTGATAAGAATTCTATTTTTTAGAAATGTCCTACTACACTTTAGAGAGTTTTAGAAATGCTATATAAACCCTAGTATTTTTTAGCATTTAATGCTAATGAAATTGATAATTATTATATCAGGTAGTTAAATACTATTATGTTTATTAGCGATCTTTTAGTTTTAAATTTTTACCTAAAGCTGTTCTTACAATACAGACACATATGTAGGACCCAATTTCTATTAGAACACCCTTTAATTTTTATTAATTTAAAAATTTTTCTTACGTACTCTATGTAAAATTTATCAATTTTAATTTATCTTTACGAGGCACCTTTTAGTTTTTCATTTTAATTTATTACTTTAAATTATAAGCTTTGTATAATGATTGTAAATTAAGAGGCCAGCAGACAGACAGAATACTACAAAGTAAATAATTTTTGTGTATTTTTAATTTTTGTTAAATACTCCAAATAAGAAAATTTAACTTCACAAAAAGTTACTTTATATTAAAAGCTTCTAATCTTTAAAAAATTTAAAACTAAAATTTTCTATTTTTTTTTTACTTTTCCATAAACACTACAAAGCTTTTTTAACTTATTATTATTTAAATTGTACCGATTAAAATTTTTATAACTTTTTTGAACACACTTTTGTTAAATAAAAGTTATTTGTAAAATTTCAGTTGTATCTTTTTTACATTACGGCTGTTGTTTTATTCTTTTGTTTTTTATTTACCCTGTTCTAGTTTTTGATTTTTGTATTATTTGTTTCATTATTCTTATCTACTGATAAAGATTATCTAAAGCTAAACTAAATATAGTCATCGCCAAGATTAAGGTGTAACCAAGAATGAGGAGATAATTTTTTAACCGCACCCTTATCTTATTTAAATAGAACGCAGTGTTCTATATTTTTAAATGACTGAGCATAAATAATTGGGCAATAAGCAGTTTATTATATTATCGTTACGAGCAGTTTTTTTAATCTTAGTTATAGTTCTTAAGGTTGTAAAAGAGGCTGTTAATATATTTTTTTTTAGATTACTTGTTTTAAAGTTTATTGCAGACTAACAAATAGATAGTGTTTTTTATCTTTTTACCTTAGTGGAATTGTCAAAAATATATTTAGTCTTTAGAATGAAAAAAGTAGCGGCAAGCCGATGTGGAATTAAACCAAAATGTTTTGACTAGAGGTCGCCAATTAGAGAGCGTGCATTAAATGAGAAAGTATTGGCCATTTTGCACTGAAAATATTATAATCATTTGTAAAATTAAGTTGTCATTTTATTTTAATTTAACAAAAACAAAAGTATTATATATTTATAGATTAAATAATTATTAAATACCCAAATATTTGTTTTTATGATTATGAGGGTTAAAACATCAATAAATATTAACAAATATAAATCAATATTTTTTGACCTTTATAGTTAATTTTTTTCTAATATTTTAAGCACTATTATGTCAGTTTTTAAAATTTATTTTAATTTCTTTAATATTTCGCCACACCGTTATGTGGCATTATTTTGTTTCCTGTTTCCTGATGATGCCACCCAACAGTATGGTAAAATATTGAAGAAATAAAAAAACAATATTTTATATGTAAAAACTGACCTAGAAACAAATATTTATTCAATAATTGCTTTAAAATATTCAAAGTGCATTTATTTCTCAGGTGGTATTCTGAACATTTGTGACAAAATTAACATTAATAATCTCAAAATCAAGTTTAAGAAAATTATGAAAATTATATAAGCTTCTTATTTTCGTGGAATTTAAAGGAACATATATCAGGAATGGCCCCCCAAAAGCTATAACAAAGTATGCTAAAAGCTATAAGTAATTATAATTATGTAATTATATCTTCATTACTGTAAAATTTCAAAGCTAAAGCAAACATTAATTCTAATCTAAAGAAAAAATAAAAAAAATAATTTTTTTCAACGTGTTCTCCTTTAAATGAATAGAATCTTCAGATTTTTTTTTGGTCCGTCCAAAATTTCTTATCATAAGTTCGGATTTATTACTGTTTGTAGTAAAAGTAATAAAAGTGTTTTTTTTTTAATTTTCAGTTAAATAGAAATATGAAAAAAAAAAACAAAAATTAAAATTAAGTTAAGTTATTTTTTTAATAAAAAATAATGATTTTTTATCAAGTTTAAACTCAAATTGTTGTAAAAGAATTAAAAATATGAAAAAAAAGTCAATTTATTTTCTGAAAATTTGCTTTCTTTTTATATTTTTCGCCAGATTTATATTTAAAGGACCGTCACATTGGTGTAATTTTTTACACAAATGTCTAACTACTCAAGAAATTCTCTGCAAAAATTTCTTTAGCCAGTACCTGAGACAAATGCAGCAGGTTATAGTTTTATGTCCACAAAAAATTTAATAAACTTTAGTAAAATTAACATTCATGCATTTGTGTGAAAACATGCACTTTGAGTGACCGTACCTCACCTTTGCACACCCTTACTTTTCTAGAAAAATAAGGTATGTTTACTGCGAAAAGAAATTTAGGTCTCTTTAATTTCTTACTAAATTTATTGTTGTCAAATGTGTGAAAACTAGTAAGTTGTTAGGGTTGGGTCCATAAATGATATTTAGGAAACACCATGTTCTCATTGAATTTATTTAATTCAAAACATAAATAAAATAATTTTTAAAATGGCTGCAGCAAATTTAAAATATAGCTCCTATTTTACAGTTTAAGTCTTTAGTTAAATGCCTAGAACAAGGTTTTATCAACCTTCACTTCCCCGTCTGCCTTCGGATCTCGGTCCCTTTCAAAAGAGGGAAAATAATCGTTTAGCCAGTATTAAATCTATTTTAAAGCTAAAAATAATAATAAGTTGTACTGAAACATACAAAATTTGTTTTCAGGTTATGTTTGATTATTTAATTTATTTGTTTGGTTATTCTTACAATTTCATAATCTACGTAAATATCTAAGGCGGCAAAAATTTGTAACACATATTTTTTATATATGTTTCAATAACACGAAAATAAAAAGTCTATACATTTATTGATTTAAATCAATAATTTTAAATCAAATACAAAATGACATTAGTATTGAACAAGAACAGCAACAAAAGTGCCAACAAATGTAACAAGAATTTTTACCAGCAGAATTATTAATTAACTTAAAACGTTTTTGTAGTAAGAAAATCTTAAATACAAGACACAGTTTTTCTTTATCAGTGAAGCGGCAAATAGAAAAAGAAACCCCAGAGTGTTGGAAATATTAACAATACAATAATACGAACAATAATAGGACAAAAAGAAAAAACATAACATACAAATTTATCAACAAATATTGTTTGTTAAATGAAAGTAAAGGTTGGTAAAATTTCGAATTAACTGAGGCACTAGATACACGCACAAAACCAAATTGACAACAAATGATTGCACGCGTGACACATCAAATATTTTAAAAAACACACTCTTACAAGGTGATATAAAAAATGATTAAATATAAACTGCGAAGAGTAAAAAAGAAATCATCATCGATAACAAAAAATAAAAGCGGTTTGTTTTCAAATAAAATTATTGATGACATAAATTTACAGATAATCACAAACACAAATAAATACATTCATATTACAAATACTTATTTAAACACATTCATAATTTTATTTAGATGTATTTTGTAGAATGCATACACTCAAATATAAGTGTGTGTGTGTTTGTATAGTGAAAATTATTGTTAAGATTAACACATTTTTCTGTTATTTTTTTTAATACGAGTAAGTATGAACTACAAGGTTTGTCTTTCATTCATTGACTTGACTCTTAAATCACTAAAGACAGAGAGGAAAAAAAAATTTAAGTACAACAACTCAACTTAAAACGTCAATGAACGATTTTTGTTTTTGTTGTTAATATTATATTTTTATTATTGTGGCTTTATTCTCGAAAAGCTTAATACATATACTTAAAGTCTTAGTGCCCTACTATCGGTCAATAAGTTAAGGAAGAATGTGAAGCAATTCTAAAATTAGAATTCTGAACATGGCTGCCTGTTTTGATTTTTTTTGATATTACTATTTTACGATAGATTTTAAGAAAATGTGAAAGATTTTTTATAATTGCAAGGCTCAATCAGAGCACAGCAGATTCCACATTCTTGCATAATTTTTTATATAAAAATGGTCTCTAAAAACGTGAATAGATAAAAGCTATAACATGATATTTTTTAATTGAGACCATGGAATTTCACAAACTGCTTGATCATTGTTTTTAATTTCAGATTTCATTTCAAACTCTAGACAAATCGTCCAAAATTATATCAAATGAACGATTTGTCTAGAGTTTGAAATAAAATCTTAAAATAAAAAAAATGATCAAGCAGTTTGTGGAATTCCATGGTCTCAATTAAAAAATATCATTTATAATGTTTAAGCAGTGTAAATATAACTAAAAATAGATGAAGAAAGTGAAAGGCCTGAAAAGGCAATTAATACATTAAGTGATCTAAAGCAGGATAAAAAGAAAAATAAGCAAATGCTCAATACATTGTGGTTAATATAAATAAGCGGCAAAAAAATCTATTGTCTTCAAACTGTGGTAATGAGGTCACCAAACTTTAGAATTTCATACTATTGTAAAGAAGAATTTTTTTACACAAAACTTAATTTCATAGGTAATATTAAACAAAAAGTTGTGAAGATTTCAGTGATCACAAAATAGTGATATGAAGAGGATCTTTATTTAAATCAAATTCAAACTAAACAAAATACTGTTTCATAAAATTTGTAAATTTTCTAAAACAAGAAGTAAGAAATCAAGAAAAATAATAAACATAAAACTAGTTGAATTCACATCCCAAAGGGAAATTTAAGTAAATAACTAAGCCGTTAATTTTAAAAAATATTTTATTCTTTTACTAAATATTTTTATTTTACTAAAGGCATGTAGGCGTAAGTTTTATAGACTTAATGAATTTCTTTTGGTAAATTGAATATGGTTTTTCAAACAGAATAAGGCCACGTAAATTAAAAACCTGCCAAGACAAAGAATAATATGAGTTAACGGAGGAATTATAAAATTTTCTTTAAATTTTATTACGGTTTTCATGTTTTATAATTTAAAGCCTTTTATGTACTACAAGCCATTAGTAACAGAAATATTTTTCAAATCTATGGCAGAAAATATTCAACTTGTTCTTCTTTATAATGGCCGCAGGTGATATCGTGATTTTTAATTTGCAGATTTTATTGAAGCGGCTTTTATCTCTTACCAATTGTCTAGAGTTTCATAGATAACATAATTTTTTATGCCCGTAATTTTACAAAACAAGAAGTCTCTTAAAATTTACACAGAGTACAGAATACACTGTTCACCAAAATGACAAGTTGAAAAATTAATAATTAATAAGTGACCCACAAACATGTGATTGTCATGTAAAGGGACTTAGCCTTTTCTGTATTCTGTAATTCTCGTAGCTAAGTCTCAACCTCGGTCACTAAAAAACTAAAAATTACGGATAAAAGTGTTACAGAATAGCATTAATGGCCAAAACCGCTAAATAAATTTCTTAAAATTATTAGCGATAGAAATTTGGCTTTGGCGATTGACAGGATAAGGGCGCTAATTGAAAACTGTGCAGTAGTCCTTACAGAGCCTTTAAAATATTTATAGGTAGACATCAAAAACTCACATTGAGTGTGTGCCTTCTTTAAAAATAATTATAAAAAGTTATAACAATACGAAAGAGCATTCCTAGAGAAGACCTGTTTAAAACTTGTACTATTTTTTAACCTGTAACAACAATAAATAATTAAATTTTTAAACTTAAAATAAAAAGATGGTCTGTATAAGAAATTGAATCTTAAATTATTTTACATAATATATTCATTCAATCAATGGAATCAAAATATAAATAAATACTTGCTTTTGAGTTTTAAACTACCATCTTCTCGTGAATACTTTGTCTATTATAGTTTTAACGCCACCTATAATAAGTTAAGGCTATGACCTTAATTTAAAAAAAATATGTATTAAAATAAAATATATTCCCTATCCTTGTCAAAGCTCCCTTTGAACTAGGTTAGTTTTTTCCAATAAGTTTAAATATCATTTGTTAAACCCGATAATATTGAATACTCTTCTCGTGCGTTAAATCTCTAAGGCCAGAAATAAAATTTTTAAGTCCTGATTAAATAAATTCTTTAATCAATCAATGAAAATGACTGTAAGCATAACGAAAAGGTAACATGAGGTTGGCAGTAGAGAAGAAAGTCAGCAGTTTAAAAAAAAAACCATGCAAACAATTCGCAAATTCAAAAAGCCATGAGTGTTATGGTCAAACCATAATTTGGTTTTTTAATGCATACGGTGATGTAGAAATCTGTCGCAATACAAGTTAATGAAGGTTCTTTTTTGCTCTTAGCACTTTGCTATTGAAACTTACCGAGACAATATATTCAAAATTTGATGTTGCAATAAATAAATCTCTATGCACAACCAGATAAATTTGATGCTGCTTAAATATTATTTCATTACTCAGTAAATTTTGCTTTATATATTTCTCGCTTTTTGGAATATAAGCAAAAACAAATGATATTTCCTTCTTATATGGGCACTACAATAGTTCCAAGAGCTAATTGTTGAAGCTACAATTTATTATTGTATAGATCTTTTTGAACCTTATCAACAAGCTAATATCTTTTTGATTTTAAACTTTAAAGATAAATCCATACATATGCACTTAAGTCTTTAACATACTTCTGCATTTGTATGTGAATAAAATATCAAAAGCTAAATAATACAAAAGAAACAAAAACAATAATAAAAATCATTTATAAATACGTCAACTAAGTATTATAAATTATTATAATCCAATCGGATTTGAATAATTAATAAATTTTTATAATGACTGTTAAGACTTTTTTGTATACAGAAAATGAACAGAAATATAAAACGCAACAACTACAATGCGAGAAAATAAACGTGTAAAATAAGAACACAAAATAATAAAAAGCCCAGCAAAATCTAAACAAAGAAAAGAAAAAACAAAAATAATAATCTTAAGTCAAAACATAAATAAGAATATAAGGTGTATGGAGAAATAATCCCAAATAAATGTGACGCTTTAAGCAACAAAAATGATAAAGAAAAAATAACAAAATGCAACACTTCTTTACCTACAATTTTACACTGCTTAGGAAATAATATAAAAAAAATTTACAAACTTATAGTAGGGCAGGCTAAAAAGTTGTAAAAAAATAAAACAAAAAACATAATAAAAAATTTTGTACCCAACTTCAATTAAATCATATTCAAAAAAGTGTTCTTTTTTTCAAAGCTAAATGCAAAAAAAAAAATTAATTAGAAGCGAAAATATTTTTAACCAAAAATACGGCAAATAATGAATTTTTCTATAAATTTTTGTAAGTAAGTAAGTTAGTTTTTCATGCACCCTTATTAAAAACGACAAAGCGAGGAGTCATTAGAATATTGGTTTAATTAAAAATGGTCCGCAAAAATTTAAAAAGCTTTAAAAAAAGTTAGAAATTATAAGGAAAATGTGTTTAATTTTTAATATATTTTATTTTATGTAACCTCCTTAACAATTATTATTTAAAGGCCTGCTTCCTTAAAAGTACTCGTTGTCTAAATTCTCTTATTTTGTTTTACAATACTTCCACACAGTGTTCTTAATCGATGCTACGCGGAAAAATTTGATGTATGTTAATCCAACTATCATAGCTTATCCTTGATTTGTTGTATAATGCCAACTATAAAATTATTTAGCTTAAAAAGGCACGTCTAACACTTAAGGCAGGGGCACATAGAAACCGTCATACGTTGTACTTTGACGTATTCAACTGAAGTCAAAGTAACGACGAATGAGGCTGGCACAATGAGAAATTTGTTCACGGATATTAAATAAAAAGGTTGCTCTCTATTTCTATTCACGTTAAAATTCACTTCGTATTTTATTCACTTGATAATTTAATTTAATTTGTATTTTATATTTGTTACCCAAATTATTTTATTAAAATCACAGAGTACAATTGAAACATAGCAAAAGTTAAAAGAAAACAAAGAAGAAGAAGCAATTGATTGCTGTCAAAGTATTTAACGTGCGTCAAAAGTTAAAAGTTGATCAACTTTCTTACTTTCCGTTGACGGCCAGGTACTGATCGCTCATAAGAAATCATAAGTTTTTTCCGACTTGCGTAAAATTCGTACGTCAAAGTCTATGTGCCCCGGCCTTTGAATACAATAGTTTGAGTGGGGAGATCTTTACAAAGATTTATTAAAAAATGAGAGGAGCCTTAGTGAATAGAGGATGAAAACTGCCAGCTTCCTCAAATACAATCAACGTTTCCTTGTTTCTTTTATTGAAAACAAAAACCAATTTTTATCTTTTGTACGTAAAATAAATGGGCAATTTTTTACTAATGGCGTAAGCCCTGCAGTATTACCGGACATTATTAAAATACTGCTAAGCAATGAAAACCTCACTTACCAATATAGCTTTTGAAAAAAATTTCTAGGAGTTCATACATTTAGAGCGCAGTTGGTGTTATATGTATGAATATATTCAGTGTTTAATACATCTTTCCCTGATTTTGAATATGTGATATGCTTCAAAAATTTTTTAATATCTTAAAAAAAACATATATTTTCTATACCGCTTTCTATTAAACGGATTTTAAATATTTTATGAATTCTTTTTATTTCTCCCTCGTATTTAACAATTGTAAAATAATAATAAAAAGGTGTTAAGACGTTAGGTAATGAATGATGTAGTTAAAAGAATATAAGAAATGAAAAACTCACTACAAGACGACACTGCATTAATAAACAGAAATGAGCTAGAAAAGTTTAATAAAACCGATAACAAAAAAAAAAAAAAAAAAAAACAATGAAATACAAAAATGGTGTGAAAGGAAACTATCATGTGTTTGTTAACTACAGCATTATTCTTGCTCTATAATATTGAAGATACCTGCGCTAACAATGGTACAACAACAAAAAATTAAAATAAGAACAATCGTATTATAGACACATTATGAAAACCATTAAATGCACATTTGACTACTGGTCTTGAAAACATGAAACAATATGGACTAAACATTTAAAGAATAAATTTATTAAATATGCCATAAATTTAGATGTTTTCGGCTGCATGTAGGTGTGAAATGTTATTTTCGATGCTAACAGTTGCTACACTAAAGTCTTTGGTATAGGATCAGTGGAAGTTGTATAGATTTATTAATAAGCCCATTTTTGATGTACCATCGTCACATGCAGAAAACAAAACTTTAAAATTAAATAACAATTTTCTGTGTGTTTAATTTATGTTTTACAATAAAAGTTAATTTGCTAAAAAAAAATAACTTTTAATTTTGTATGAAGACAAATGCCACTCTGTTCGAATTTTTAACAGTAAAAAGAAAAAAACTGAAAAAAAAACAAATTAACTAAAATAATATTAATCTAATGTTTAAGTCCAAAAATGCACAAGTGTTAGCGATAAAGTGTGGTAAAACTAATAAAGATAAAATCAATTTGCGTAAATGCACACAGTCAGACATACCACCTAGTTGATACTACGCATTAAGCTGCTTGCGTTAAACTAAAACAATTTTTAATTATTTTTTATCATAAACTTATCTACAGCGACAAGTTAACTTGTTTGTAATCGCCTATTTCTCAACCTGCTTTACGATCTATTTTAATTTATTAACATCAGTATTATAAAATTAATTATTAAACGAATAAAATTTATCTTAAAACAACAAACCGATAATACAAATTAATCACTTTTAACTACAAATTATGAAAAAATAAACTTAAAAACTTTTGAACAATTACCGATTAGATTAAGAAGTTATAAATTTTGCCCCCCATATACATGTGATGACTCGAAAAATATTTAAACTAAACTTAAACTTTTCCAATTGACAAAGAAGTGATGATAATAATTTTATGTTTAGTTTATATTTGTTTTAAAAGTCTTAAACTTTGCTAGTGGTAAAAGAAGATAATGCGCATTTGTAGATTTTGAAAATTTGAAATATTTGTGCAGTTCACAACTTACTGCTAATTGCATGTTGTACCACATAAATACAACCAAAGTAGCTATGGACAGGCTGTTGAAATTTCTATTGTTTAATTTCTAACAACACTAAAATTTTGAAATAAAAATTTATATTTTTATTATAATAAAATATAAAAGCCAAATAAAAATTACAAAATTATTTACAGAAAGATGGGGTTATGGTTTTATCAAAGTACCTCAATTTCATTTCTGCAACAGTTAGTAAACATACAAAAGTTAAAAGTAATGTTCTTTGGAATGGTGCAAAATATTTTGACATTGTTATTTTGTTTGAGTGAAGTTTTTCAATTTACAAAGCTGTTTATTATGCAACTGATTGGTAGAGATTGCAAAATAGATGGCTGTATAAAGTTTTGTAATTAACATTACATAATTAAATACAAAATTCTTTGCACTTCCAAACTAATTTAAATTAATTATCTCGTGACAATATCTGAATGGGGCCGGGTGAATAAAGTCGTTTGTATTGCTCATAAGCTTAAGCGTTCCAACAAAAATTGTGCTTCATCCTTAAGCATGGGTGATATAAATATTAAGAAATCAGAAGCTATTGATGTTTTCGGCATGAAAATTCTGTGTGATGTTCGATGGACTAAACATATTTTTTCATGTCTCAAAAGCAGCTTTCAAGTGCCTTGACTTTTTGAAATGATGTAACACCACCTACATCCAGCAGATAATGGATTACAACACTCATGTATGAGCCGGTGATTCAAAATCTATTTTGGAGTTACTCGACTGCGAAGAAGTTCATTAGTGATAGTAATGTTTTCAACTCTCTTGACTCTCTATTTTAACTCTCTTGACTCTCTATTTCGCTATTTTATCGATACTACAATGGAATGTACTCTAATGAGATTAGGAAATTTGTTGGCAACATCCGCAGGTTTTTGCATACAACACGCTTTTCATTAAGAGCTTATCCGTTTATAGTCGATTGGTCAGTGAATAGCACTATGCACTACAAAGAGAATTCGTTTTTAAATCAATCAGTATGTGGAATCATCTTCCTGCTGAGATCTTTCCTGTCACTTTCTATATAGGAAAATTTAAATGAAACGTACACAAGCACTACATCCTTCCAATAATTTTATGTATTTGGCCTCGAAGGCCTACAGTTTATTAATTTTTGTCCAATCTGTTGATGTGTACATCGTAATATTTTTAAGTTTTGACAATTTTTTAACATTTTACATTTTGGTCTAGCAGCTTTAATCGTCGCATTACCAAGTAAAATAAAACTTCTATTTTCATACCAATGATTTTTACCGAACACTGAGCACAAGCCTTCTTGAAGTATGTATATTAGATGTTCTTTGGTTGTCCGAAGTCAAGTTACCTTACCAGTAGGCTTTAGAGATTTTTAGCACAAAAGTCATTTTTTAACCTTTTCGACAATAAGTATTCTTTATTCCGTATTTCTTTGCTTCTCTTTTTATGATAATTTCTCCAGTCTTATGCATTTATGCATTTTCCATCCAAAACCTTTAAACTTTTAATTATCTCCTTTAAAGAATAATGACTTCAGTAACGGTTTGCTTTTAATAATATGCCTATAATAAAGCTTGAGTTTCACAGCATCAACATCGATATCGCTTTCATTTTTCTCAACCCACTTGGCATCTCCTTCTTCTGAAGCTATGAAAATTAAAAGGAGTGTTGTTACATTTAATAATAATATAGAAAGTCTTAGAACCTTATTACTGTCTTCCTTACAATAATTATTTTAATAATAATAAAAAAATATATGGTTAAATATATTACATTTTTGTTAAAAGGTTTTAAATCTTAGGTTGTGGTTCGATTATTTTAATTTAAACTGTAACCATGTTATGATTAAATATTGACAAAAAATGTTTATCATGATATTTTATTAAAAACAACTATAATTTTTTCGCCGCAGCTGTACATCGTTATGGAAAACATAATATAATTAGAGTGATCATATTACAACCATGTTTTTTCTCTGTGTATTCTAAATATGTAAAAATCGAAATTTATTCAAAATGCACCTTCTCCTAGTGCACGATTTTAAATTTATGCTGAAACAAAACATTACAAAGGGTATTGCAGAGGCTGCAGAAGTTAACACTGTAATGCAGAATACACTATTAAGAAGTGCAAATAATAAAAAAATTGGGCACTTTTGTTTAATTCAGAACAAACAATCGCCCGATAAGTGAGTGTTTAGTAATATAATAATTTAATAGATTAATAAAGTAGATAAATAAGCTCTGAAAGGATAGTGAGCTATATGACTAGAAATCTGCTACTTACTAAATGAGGTTTTTTTTTCTTACTGGAAAAACATTGGTTTACACTTAAGAAGTCATTGTGAAAATTCTCTCAAAGGAGGTGCTGTTACACAATGGTTTTTTTAATTAAGTTGGCTCGACTAAAATGCTTAACACTATAAAAGTTAATTTAAAAAACAAAAAAAAAAAAAAATTAAATAAATTAAAAAAAAATTATTTTTGAAAAAATGTTAATCGATTTTTTCTATTTTAATTTAAACACTATTTATCTGACTTAGCATGTGTGTATTAAAAGTATTTTTTTTTTTTTGTATAATACAACGAATGTCATTGCTGCTAGTTTGTTAAAAAAATGTTTGCTATTAGAGATTGCAACATGTTGGATAGATTAGAGGTGCATGTTTATAGAATGTAGTTTAAACAAATTTCTGTTTAACATAAAGTATTTAGAAAATCTCTTTGTTTGGATTAGCAGTCACGCAAACATTGTGTATTTTGATGATGAAATTCTGTAAGGTTTACTGATTCCTTTAGTCCAGTAAATCTATGACTGTTTGACCTTTAATAAATACAGCAAAAAAGAAACAATAAAGAAATAGATTAAAATAGTAATTGAATTAAAGGTTTAGTGGAATTTAAAGATGTTATCCAGAACATGATATAAAAGGTGGCAGTGGGCAAATTAATCAATACAATGTCTGAATAATTGAAAAAATATATTTGTTGCATGCAATGGAAGAATATTTGCAGTAAACTGTAGACCACAATTCGCAAATTGAATTAATGTTTGCAAAAATTTGTCACATTTTTGGTTATTGTTCTTATTATTTTACTTGGTTTAAAAACACATGGTAACAAAGTTTTTGTGACATCGAATGTATGGCCAGTTTTTTCGTTGGAATGCTTAAAATACATTTTTATGGTCTTTAATTCTTAGTGCCTGTAACTAAAGCTTTTGGTTAATAAATAGTTATTTATATTATAATCCAGTAACATTAATTATTCAATATCTAACCAGGAATAAAAAAGTGCTTCCTCCACTTAGCATAATCATCAACTGTTTCATAAAGTTCTTTACCACTGAAATAAAAAGGGAGCATAAAACAAAACATTGCTGTGATTCTGTAGGCCACACTTAACTTTTGCAGCAAATTAATACCTCTGCATCTCAGTGCGATGTGATTGTTTTTTTTCATCTCGTCATCTCTTCCTTTTTTATTTATTTATTTTTTTTTTTGTTCAAGTGTAAATGATGATGATCACTAGCAAGCATTCACAAAAGAGATTAAAATTTATAAACACAAGAAGTCAAGACAGTCAAAAGATGAAAAAAAATTATTTATAAAAATTAATAAACTTTTTTCTCTTTAAAACTGAAAGAAGACTTTGCTGGTTATTAGACTTACAATTTTCTTCTTCTTTTGAGGAAATGCCTATAACTATAAAGCAAAGGAAGAGAAGGGAATTGAAAAAGTGGAAAAAAATATGTTATTTTTGTTGTTAGTGTTGTTTGGGTGTTTGTTAAAACGAAGTTGTTGAGCTGCTTAACTAAATCCGGCTTAAAGAAAAAAACTGACAGTAAATTAATGTTGACGCATAGTCATAGTTTCTTAGATATATTCTGTTTGTGTTATGTTGGTGTTGGTGTTGGTGTTGGTGTTGTTGTTGTTTTTGTTATTTTTGTATTTAAGAAACTTAGGCTCAAGCCTTACAAAATTATACACACACACACATACTACAACTATAATTACCTAGACATTTGCTTACAAACATACTTTGGACTTAAAAGATAAACATTAATATTTATTTCATTTGATTTGAAAGACATTTAGCAAAATAAAAATAAGACGAAGAAAAAATCACACATTAACATTAGAAAACACTACGTGATATTTTGTTCAATTCTCTTAGTTGTTCTCTTTTTTTTATGGGACTTAAAAGTATTTAAGAAAATATGATCATTTTTAAATATCGACGATAAATTTTTGACTTAAATAAGATGAAGAGATTATAATCTTAACTTTTACTTTAAGAGTAAAAATTATATATTTTAAGCTGTCTGCAAATGTTACCCCGGATTTTTTTTCAATGCAAAATTCCTTTGTTTTGCCTAATCATGTCACATTTTTTCCATATTCTTTAGCAGCAGTTAAGAACTCTTTTTAGAAAAAGATCATTGTTTTTATAGATTTTGTTTTTTTTATTGTATTATATTACCAGGATTAGTTTGTTTCATAATGGGCTTAAAATAATTAGCAAACAATGTAACGTCTTAGTAACTTAAATTTAATAGAAAGGAAACATTAGAATGATTAAAATTTATACCTTAAAATTTCAAGAATATTGATACAAATCCGACAAATCAAAAAAATATTTATAATTTTAAACTTACATGAATTACGACTTCCTGACTTAAAAAACATTTTAACAAATTTGTGATTAACTTTAATAATCTTAGGAATTTTTACAAGTTTGGCTTAATTTAGTTGATTTGAAAAATGTAAAGAAGCGTCAATACTTCTTGAGTAAAGGATAGTAAAAATACAGTTTTTTCCTAAGGTCTTTGTTTGCCTTTTCAACGCATTCTCTCTAACTCGCAGTTCAACTTTTAAAATATATTTCTACTGATTTGATGAGAATCTTTATGTTGTTGGAATCTTTGTAATTTTAATTTTATTTCTTTATTATTTTAATAAAGAACAAATTAATATGGTAACCATCATATAACTAGTTTTGATGCAAGTTGTTTGTCACAAAATAAAATAGTTCGCGGATTTAAATTTATCGTCTAATCAAATATTTATTCCTTTAATATCTTTATAAATTTCTAAATAGTCAGGGTTGGAGCAGAGTGGCCGCTTGTTGCCGAGCCGAGGCGATTGACGCTTATTGCGAGAACCAATGTGAGAAAACTTGTACTATACAAATTAATACAAATAAGCGCAGCTGGGCAGTGCGCAAGGCTGATTAAATGCAAAAAAATTAGTTTCAAATCGTTTTTCATCACCGAAAACATTGTTTATGTTACATACATACTTATGTTGTTATGATTTCAATTTGTTTTGAAAACATTACAAAAAAAATTAAAAACAAAAATTAAAAAAAAATAGTAAAAATTAAAAAGAAAACAAACATCAAAAAATAAAATAAAAATTAAACAAAAACGATTCAAATAAACAATAAAAATTAAATCAAATTATAACAATTAAAAAAAATTAATTAATTTTGTAATTTTGGGCATACAATTCTTTGGGATAAGTAAAGGAAAAATTATATGCTGTCATTCATCTTTTTATGGCATTTTTGTTGAACTTTTCTTGGGTACAGTCATGTGTTTTAGTTTATTTAGATTAAATGTAGAACAATTAATAAGTGAAGTTTTATCTCGGCCGGCTTTGTGAGATCAGAAAAATAAATGTTATAATTGTGTTTTAGGAAAAAAGCTATGGATGTCAGTTGCTTCAAACACAAATAGTAGATAAAATATTTGCGCTGATTCTCGCGTCCACTATGCACATTCAAACTTGTTTCTCGCAATAAGCGTTAGACGGCTCCGCTCGCAACAAGCGGCTACTCTGTTCGCACCCTTAAATGCGGGCGTCCTAAACCTGTCTCCTTTTTGATCATTTTGTTAATAATCTCTTGTACTTTGTATGGGCTTGGCTTTAACCTTAGGATTTTACTATTTGTTATTCAAAGCTAAAAGTGTTACTGTTCAAAAATTAAAAAAAAATACGCGACACCTTTAACGTTACAATGAGCACACTCTACATCAATTTTAACTGTCGGCCTATAAAGGTCTAAAATATATAGCCATGCACATGAAAATCACTCTGAGAACACCCTATAACTTTTAATCTTTATATTTTCATTTTAAGTGAACATAGTGCCGTGTTTTAAATTTCAAAATCCTGTTTATAGTTGTTCAAAAAACAAGTACATATGTATACCTCAAAGTCACGGGAATACCCTTTATTTTTACTCTTCATGTGGGCATAATGCTACATATTCTGTGTAAGTTTTAAATGTCTGCCTATAACGGTTTAAAAGATAAGATCATTTTCGTGAAACTGGCGATTCTGTAAGGAAAGGTAGGGTAATCAGGAGATTTAGTTGTGGAGCAATTATAAATAAAATGCTCCTCTTATTTTGTTTTATAATACACTTAAATCAAAATAAAAAATTTTTAGTTGCTTATAAAAGTCTTAACAAAAAAATTTTCATCAGATCAAGAAACGAATTAATTCAACACTGGCACACCTTTTGCACACCTTGGCTAGACAAAGATCATAAAATATTAAGCACAATTTTATAGGCAATAATACTCTTGAGTTTATGTTTTAAGTTAAGTTTTTAAATGTAATATGCCACTTATAACGAATTATGTTTAACAACATAGGCTGGGGTATTGGTGATTAATATTTCCAAGAGTTAAAAGATTTTTCTTAAGAAACATATGCTTAAGGATTTTCTTGACCTTAAACTACCATAGCAAAATAAACATTCTTTAGTTATTCAAATCGTTCTTCTAATAAACAAAAATTTACTTAATCTAAAATAGTAACTATTAGGACAATATTTTAGTAAAATTATTTTATATGTTTTAATTTAACACAGCATATTTTAAACTTAAAAAAATGTTTCTTAATTTGCAACACCACTAAAAAATACAACATAAGTGTTGTCATCGATACTATAAAAATTTACATTCACAATTGCTTTCGTCACAGGCTTAGGCATTTTTTTATGGCATAAACATGTAAGATTCTGTTTTTTATATGACAAAAAAAAAAAGATACATTAACGCTGTGGAACTTCAATGTAAAAATTTTCTTTTTAATTTCTGTTTTTTTTTGTTTCTTTTTGTACATTAAACATTTATTGTATTTCCTCAACTGTGACAAACCGTTAACGGCAAAGGGAAGTTAGACGCCTTCTGGTGATGATAATACACACATATATAAGCGCATATAATATGTTGTAACTAGTACTTACATTATACAAATTTACATTAGTGCATTTCGGTAGTAAACAGCAAATAACATTTGGCTGACAAAGGACAACAGACATCGGAGAGGGGACCAAATACTATAAGAAACATTTTAAAATGCTACAGCAAATTAAAAGCGAAAGTGTGTTTTTTTTATTTTTTCAAGGTGGTATTGTTTGCGTTTTATAAGACGTGGAGTCATACATAAATAAATCATCTCTAAAAGGCAAAATACTTTATTGCAAAATGTCACTAAATAGTTTTTAATTTTATTTTTAAATTATTTTTCTTTTTAATTAGAACACAATATTTTATTGTGACCCAAAAATAGTTGTTAATATAAATTCAATAAGTCAATATGACAACTTTAAAGCCAAGATTCTAGTTCAATTTTTTGGCCTATAAAGTGGCATTTTTTATAAATAACTAAACTCTCACATGAATCACCAAATTGAAAAGTTAGATGTGTATATCTCGTCATTTAAAACAATTAAAAAATTTCAATCCATCTCGACAGTGAATGGAATACTTATTTTGAAAAATAATTGCAGAGTAGTTGATTCTATTAGGCGATCTCCTGCCCTTTGAAACACAACAAAGCAAAAAAGGCACAATAAAGTAAATCGAATAGTCTAAAAGTATTGAAAGAATATTTAGAAAAATCTACTGTCCAATTAGTTAAATGAAAATAATATTATGAATATGAGATCTGGCAACACACCCCTTATTTGGCACAAAAAAGCTAAGAGTGACTTAATTATAAATTCCAACACTAAAAATTTAGTGTTTGCGAGTAAGACAAAAAGGAAAGTCAATTGATCATTATTAAACCTGTGCCTTTGTTGAGCAAATGGTTATAAGTAAGAGTTCAAATTCCAAGAGAGTCTTGATGAGTTGGTTATACCGGGTTTACACACGTCAACTTTTCTTTCTGCAAATCTGTTCTTTTCGGAAGATAAAGGAGTGCAGAATCATTTTATTTCTCATTTTCTATCTAAAAAAATTCAGAATTGCTTCAAGAAAAATAGACGCGTATGAACTCGGTATTAAAAAGCGATTAAATGGTAAACAAGAGGTCAAACCTGAGGTAGATGAGTAGCCAGCTTACTAGATCTGAGATGGTCAAGTTGCGTGTATGTTAAAAAATGCGTTTTTTAGGCCTCAACAAAGCCTTGACTTCGTTAGTGCGTCTTGACAAAATCTTGTGGTTCGGATAGTTGCGCTGATTGGAGATAAATGTATGCATCTGACTGGAGTTACAGAGCGTGAGGTGTGTGGCTGCATAAGCTTGTTAAAAGTACATATTTAATAAAAAGAGATCGTTAGTATAACTACTACAGAGATAGAAACCCAAGATAAGAAATAAGGGGAAAATATAATGGCAGCATTTGAAATCAAATTAAACTTACGCTCGAGAAGGAAAAAACGTAGTAATAGTACCAAGGTCCGGTCAACAACAATTCTTTTATTCCACCATTCTTTTCCTATAATAAAAACTAGGTTTATTGGACTGTTGGCATATCATTCCATGATCCTATTCTTAACCGCATAAACGCTTGCGGGCATTGAATTTAGCAAAATTTCACAAGAGCCCACATAAAAACTAACAAAAATTCGTATGAAGGATATATAGAAAAATAGATCTCCCAATTTTATTATAACTGTTGATCAGTCTTTTCACTATTTTTAACTTTTTCTTAACTCTTTTTAACATAAAATTTTTTTGTTGAGCCATCCAGGGACTGTAAAAAACACCATTGAGCTCCAAAAAAGCATTTTTTTGTAAAGCGTTTATGGTAGTTTGTATCACTATAAAATTTTAGATATGTTAACATTAATTTAAATTTTTTAAAGCAATATTTTTGTGTCTCTTTTTAAAAACATAAATAGGTACAGATCTACTTCAACTTTAAAAAGAGAGCAGTTGCTGTACATTTTTTAGTGTTCTTTTTGTGTTCTGCATAATGTCTTAAAATTTCTTTTAATTTTTCTTTATCAAATGATTATCCAATTACATACACATACAAGATCGGAAAAAGATAGTTAACCATTTATAAAGAAAGGCAATGTGTAAAGTTTCAATTTACTTCAATCGAAAATCTTAATAATTTTCCTAATGTGTGCATATTTCACAAAGAATTCTTAAGAAATATTGTATATTTTTCGTTTTTGATATCATGCTTTAATCAGGAAATAAACATTAAATAGGATTATCCCATAATTTATGATCATTAACAAATGAAATTTGTTTGAACAATCAACCAGGCTCTATTTAGAATAAAACCTCTATGAAATAATCATTAGCGCACCTTTTTGCCTACAATATTAGCACGATCATTTGTGAGATAGAAAATGACAAAAAAAAAAAAAAAAACAACAAAGAGCAAGGGAATAGTGAAAGGAAAACAATGAGGTCATGTGACACACAGTAAATGTGACACAAAAAATTGTGTCATATAAAACATTTATATTATTCGTGTTTGTACCTAGAAAAAAGGTTTGTTACAGAATTGCAGGCATCTACAACAACATATGACATTTAATGATACACACACACACACAAACACATGTATATATATATATATATATATATATATATATATATACACTTCCCCATGTAATTACAATAAATATGAACATTAAACCGGAAGAAGGGTCAAAACAATAATAGGTACGTATGTATGTATGTACACACAGTTGTCAGCAGGAATATAAAAAACAACAAAATTGTAAAACAAAAACACAAATAAAAAAACGTCTTTCATTTCAAAGGGAAATGCTAGACAAAACATTATTTAAAAAACGCAGAAGATTAACTTATCTCTATTTTGTTCTTGATATGTCCCTGCCGGCAGTATAGAGTAATTTTAAAATACGTTGGCAATTAGTATTTACAAAACAATACACAAAATATTCACCTGTTGTTTCGGTTTAAGTAAAAATTGTTTTTTTTTTGTTTTATTATTTAGACTTACAATTGTGTTTATAATAAATTTAAATACTTTGTAGTACTTAATTTAATAAGCCTTAAGTATTATTGTTGAAGCAATAATACTTAGACTTTATATTAAAAAAAAAAAAGGTTTTACATGTTATTCGGACGCACTGTACTTTGGATGCAATCCACCCTAATAAAAAAAACATAAAGCTATTACAGATGTGCTTGCTGTTCACTAATTCAAACTTGAAATGTCTTGCTTTTAATTCAACTAAAAACATACGATAAAATAGAATATTATTAAAGTTCTCAGGAAGCCTAGAAGAGAAAAGATGCACTTTGTGTTAATTTTTGAATACAGGAAGGAAAAAATAAAAGTAGAATATAACGAGTAGCTAAAAGATAAAGAAGAGAATTAGAAGAATGTTCCACTATTGAAATATATTTGATAAGAAGAAAAAATATTCTTTTTGGGTTCGGTATAAAAGGTGTAAATACGTAAACGCTATTAAATTAAACGGTATCGACATGATTTTTATTTCTGCAGTTTTTATTTTTTCAACCTGGATAGGTAGACATTTAGAATTAACACCGGGTATGTGCAAATATGTCCACTATGAAAATAATCTTAGAAATTAAAGGGAGTTTCTAAAAGACAGCGTGTTTTACGAACATGGCCTTATCTTTTAAATTGTTTTAGGCAGACGTTGAAATTTATACAGCGTATTTGCTTCAAGGTCTGCTATAAAAATAATTACGAAGAATTAAAATGAAATGAAGGGTTATCCGAATTAAAAACAAAAAACAATCAAAGGTGACACATACGTTGTGCGGAAAAACACATGTGTGAGTCAGACTCACGCTTGAAGGGGATTTTATTTTCAACCTACTTTAGGCTGAGCTTTGCCAGTTATGCAACTAATAGCGCATTGATTTTTTTTTTCAATGTACATATATATTTTCTAAAACATTTTGAATGAAGAAAATAATTTAATTGTTAAACTTAGAAATATATTTTGCTTCTTCTAAATACGATATTTATAAATCAAGAGTATGAGGCTGTGTTGGAAACTGGTGACACCTTGTGTAATTCATTGCACTGGTTTATAACCAAATAATATTTAATACTGCATTTATCATGATTTATTAACGGGTGTTAATCATTGAAATATTTGTTTATATTTTGGCAACTATCCAAATAAAAATACATTTGTTTCTTAAGCGATATTCAAGGTCGACGGGTAGTTTGATTAAAATAAATTCTTACTTAATAATTGGCGCGACGTGTCGAATGACGTGTAACTTTCAAGAGTTTGTATATAACGGCTAAAACGATAGGTAAATTTACTTTAAATATGGGAACAATACAGATTCTTTGTAAATTTGAGCTCTCTATTTATAACAGTTGAAGAGTTTGGCCACATACATCAACTTACATCTCAACCATTTGGACACCGTTAAATTTCCAAATACAAAGTTTTTGCATGTTATTATAGCGGACTTAGCAATAAAGTTCCTTTGTATGTTTAAACTATCTGGTACACATACATCAAATTGCATTAAATTTATTTATTTATTTAAATGTTTATACTTGTCATAGTTATCAACATCATGTCAAATCTAAGCGCTTGTCTATAACGGTTCAAAAGAAAGGCGCACATAAGTTAATTTACGTCACCTATGGGAACACCCTTTAATATTTAGATTTATTTTTGTATTACTTTTTGCTGTTGAAAGCTATTGTAATGCGCATTTTTTTAAACTTTAAAGAAGTGCGCTTTACGGTTCACAATACAATTAAGAAAATTGAATGTTGTATGGGGACACCCTTTAGTTCTTAAGATTATAAACTGTTTTTAAAGTAGGACCAATCTATAAGCATAATCTAACCAATTATATAAAAGTTTCAAAATCGGTTGAGAAATAACTGAGTTCTGCAGGCACAAGTATAAAAAAGCAACATCCAGTCAAATTGATAACCTACTTCTTTTTTGAAGTCGGTTAAAAATAGACGAAATAAGAAATATCTTTTTATGATAAATATAAAATTGATAATAATAGTCTCCAGATAAATTAAAAAAATTTGTTAAGGGATAACTTAGCTATTGAACTGATATGATTATCTGTTTAAGAATAAAAATTAATATTTAATAAAATTTTTTTAATATTTTTATATGTTACGAGCGATACTTCGCTATGCCGGTGGTGGCTTGTGGCGCTTCAAAGCCTGAATCCACTTAAATTATTTTTCTTTCCTTTTTGTTTTAAATTCTACAGTTAGTAGTTATTGCTTCTCGTCTTATTGGTTGTTTTATTTAGGATATTTTTCTGTGTTTACCAGATATCATGTTAAGAACGCAAAACTTTTTAAGTAAACAAATTTTTTAAGCACTAAAATAAGGAACAAAATATTTCTTCAAAATGATAGAAGAATCCCTTCGTTACTCAAATATCATGAAAATTATTTTGAATAAATAAATTGTAAAATCGTTATTAATTTTAAAATAACATCAAAAAAGGAAAAAGACAATAAAGACTACAAAAACACATTAACCATTAAATAACTATTTTTCTTTGTTTTTCTTTAATTTTTCTGGAATTATTATTATTAATAATTTTTTTAATTAACATTTTTAATACATAAACGGTTTTAACGAAATCTGAAAATATTTTACTTGCGGTCATTTTCAAGAGCTGTTGGTTAAATGATTTATTTATAAAATATTCCCGTTTCTAAGAGCTTATAGCTGAAGTATTGCAAAAATTTCTTTTTAAATAGTTGATTAGTTTCAAATTAATTTAAATTATAAAACATGTATAATTGTGACAGAATTTTTTAAAACTTTGTTCTATTAAAAATGTCTCTTCAATACGTTTTTTTTTTAATTTAATTTTTTAATTTTATTAAAATTAATTACTTTCTGCAAATTTTTTTCAAGTCATGTACTTTAATTAAATAAAGAAAAATTTAGTTAAGGGTAGGCAAAGTCTATTCACTTTAACTTCCTTTTAGGATGTAATTTTAAAAAATTGTTTTGAATCCTTTGTTGTATACCTGTTTTAATTTCTTAAATCGTAGACGTTTTTCTAAACGAAAGATGTTAAAAATTTATTGAATAAACTTTCACTTAAAACCACGTCATCGGTGTAACAGGACTATAAAGAAGAAGTTAACTTTAATCAAGAACCTTAATATAAATTTAATATTCAGTTCAGTAATGACATCTTAATTGAATATTTTTTCAACAGTTTATTGTTTTTAGACTCTTCACGATCTAAAAAATAACAAACTGTCCATCACGGAGCATTTTTTTAACCTTTTCGATCTTATAATTAATTAATCTTACAACGAAAATATTGACCATAAATAAGAAGTTAACTGGCAGCTCAGTGCATAAATATGGTAATGACTACTTTTTCACAATTTTTCCATTAAAAAAAATGAAAATAAAAACGCGGAAAATAAAATCAAAAATCTTAAACACAAGTCATCAATCCCCTTCTGTTAATTTAAAGAAATCTAAATAAAAACGCAAAAAAAAACAAATGAAAGAAATAAAGCAGAAATCAGCAGAAACAATAAATGTCACATTAAAACAAATCATTAACACAAAACTTTAGCAAAACCTCAACCATATTAAGTATAATTTATGAAAGCCCTTCATAACCATAAATGGGGCAATTAAATCCATTTTGATATCCATTAACCAAAAACAATAAGTAGCTATTAGTCAAGAAATGCTACCAATGTGATTCTTCTCTTCTTATTTCTGCAGGCAATCCAAACAAATAGTTACTAAATGATCAACTTGATCATACAACTCGTTAGTCGTTGTCGCATGTAGCAACTTAAAATGAAGAAGAAACAAGAATATAAACTTAAGCGAAACTATGTTGTTGCATTTACTACCAGCAAGGGAATGATAAAGTATAAAACACATACTACTCATGCAACATGCGGCAACAATTGCATTGCAACACATTTATGATTATGATGGCACGCGTACAATTGTCATTGCAAATTGTTAGCAACACAGTAACACAGCCACACAGCCACACAGCCACACGATCACAAGCAAATGCAGCATTGGCTGGAAATATACTGAGTTTTAAGTTTAAATGCAAAAACAACATGACATAATGCTTGAGTTGTTTTTTTTTTTTAATTTTATTTTGTTTGCTTCATTTCTTTTTTTTAACGTTTTGTATTACGATTTTGAATGGGATATTGTGCCTTCTAATAGTCTAAATGTATAAGACATACTTGCCACATGATTCGTTGGTGTAGTTTCCAACACACAAAAGCATAGCAAGAATATTTCTTGTTACGCTGTAATATGTTTAAAAACTTTAATGAAATTAAAACAAAAACAGAAGAATGAAGAAAAAAGAATTAAAAAAAAAATCCATAAAATAGGCGACAATCATTATGATCATTCCATCCAAGCATCCATCTATACTTTTACACAATCTTACATTTGTACGATAAATGCTGGCAACAAATCAACACGCGTTAGTGTGTTTGATTGTAATTATTGCTGCTGCTGTTGCTACTCCTGTCGTTGTCTTCAATTGCTTGTGGTATCTCGGCATATCGCTAAATATGTTGCATTATAAAAATTCTCATACACATATGAATGTTTGTGTGTACTTTTATTATTAAATCAATTTTGCTTGTTATTCAATTTGTGGCCTTTCTTTTTTTTACTTGCAGTTGTTTTTTTCTTTTTCTATTCACTCTCTACCATAAACTCCTAGACATGTTACGTTTTTAGATCAACTTTACACCTTTTTTATTTATTTATGATTTTGTTGTGGTTGTTGTTGTACTTTTACTACATACATTTGTTGGATGCATTAAATAAATTGTTTTGGTTTTTATACTCTTGTCTCTAATATTGGTAGTGAGAATTAATTTTATTACCTTCAGCATTTTAGCCAGAGATAAACAAACGTGGGCACTAAATTTAATAATGAAAAGTGGGTGGGAAATGAAACATTTGACATTTCAAAGATTTAATTTAAAAAATGCATTTAATTACTCAGTAATCTTTTTTTGAAAAGTTCTTTTTGCCCACAATGTATTATTAAAGTTCATCACTTTTCTTGAAAAAATTAAACTCAATAATGTTAACCTGACGTTGCTAGCAAGGAAGCTCTGAAGAGACGGTTGTGTCTTTATGTTAAAACTACCGTTAGGTATCTAAGACTGAATTTCTAGAAACGTTCAGACAATAATACTGATCGGATTACTAACATATGGCAAGAACATGACCAAACATTTAACAAGCTTTTGAAATCATATCGAGATTTTGATTAAGGATAGTCATAACTAAAATTATTGTACTCGGCTAAAATATTCTATAGCGACATATCTACTTCATAAAAGTGTATTTTGCTTAAATCTTCGATTTTGTAGCTGTTCGAAAATTAAAAAGATTAGGCGTAAAACATATTTTGCTTAACTTAAACTTTTTTGGAATATGACTATCTTGCCGTAAAGGCATTATTAACCAGCCAATGCCTGGTTAGACTCTAAAAAGACTATGGCTCTTACAGTCCACCCTAAATACGGGCGTTAGGCACGACGTAATTTAGCGTCTAGTTTTTACGCTGTAATGAGTAACTTAAATACGAGCGCCAACGTTGTGAAACGAACAGTATTGTTTACTTATCTTATTTGCTAAAAACCACAAAATTAAAATAATTAAGAGAGGTAAAATCGCGAAATTGACCTTAAAGTAGCTGTAATGTCATTACTGTTGGAAATACTTTTGTATATACCACAAAAAAAAAAAAAAACAATAACAACATTTATTTTGCAGCCAACTTCACTTTTTACGCGCGTCAAAATTGGATTTTCAATTGTTCAACGTTAGCGTCGCGCTATTTGGGTTGGTCTCATACATTTTGTATGGGCATGAGAATTTTTGACAGTTAAATAACGTCTTACGCTCGTATTTAGGGTGGACTGTTAGTATTACATCAATAGACTGTAAATGTTAAATGATTAACTGTGACTAGATTACGATCATGGCATGATCCTATTTATTACCATTTTCCTTTTTTTAAACGTGGGATTAAATTTATCGAAAAATTATTAAATTAAATTTTGTTTTTTTCTAATTTGTCGAATTTCATTTACTTTCTATTTCTGACTATGCCTTTATTGATGATCTTTTTATTGTAACCATATGCAAGCCTTATCTGCTATTGTAATATAGGGATGCCTTTATCCTCCGCGGCTACACAAAAATAGCTTCATATTTCTCATCGAGACTTCGTCAAATACTGTTTTACATTTGTTTTACCTTTCAACAATTCTATCACAATGACTACTAAGCAATAATTTTTCTCTGTTTTCAGCTCGCTGTTCGGTTTTGAACTCATGACACATCCGCTTAAGAAGACAGGTGGACACCTCTGACAACCCCTAAGTTTTTTTTTTTTTTGATAATGCAGTCTTAATAAAGTTTTTTAACTGAACTCAAACACTATTGCACATTAGGCTATGCAGGATTTAAATTATATTAAATAAATTTAATTAAGGCAAATCATGCTCAATTTTATTTTACCTTTTGGAGATAGGACCATGACAGGAAAAAATCTACAACCCTTTTAAAACAAATTCCATCTTATAGAACTATAAAAGCATTATTCAATTTCATAAACTCAAGCTGAATGCACCATCCCTGCTTTCTACTTTATCATAACATAATAATATTTTCCGCCTAATTTTTTATGATTTTTCCCTGCAAAAAAAAAAAAAATGAAAAACAATTTGTGCATGATGTGCGCTGCTAAATTTCTTTTCTGTTACATGACATATTGAAACTATTAAACGTATTTTAACCCGAGTACTAGAACTGCCACAATAAGTAACGCATTCATTTAGTATCTTTAGATGTCAACAAATCGAAACAACATAAAAATCTAAGAATAAATTTTTAACATTTTAATGAGTTATAAAACTTGAAAAAAGCAAAAACAAAAACCTGAAAAACTATTAATTGCATTTAAGCAAATAGTGTTTAAACATTTTCCGTTTGAAAAAAAAATATTTGCCTATAGTAGCTTAAGGACAAATTTATGCCTTTTTAAATCATTTTAGAGGAAAAAGTAAATATTTTGGTAGTCATAAAATTTAAGCTAAATTGTAAAAGTAGTAAAAAAATATGTCTCAATATTGCAATAAAAATTTGTTTCTAAGATAAATTTATAATATTAGGATTTTTTACTAAAAAAACAATAAAAAAAATTATATATAAACTAAAATCATTTCTAAAAATTTTTGAGTTTTCTTCAGTACCTATGAGCTAAAACTATAGTCTTATGTTTTTCATTCATTTGGAGTGTTAACCATCAGTTTTAAGTTGAACTATAAATTTAATAATCACGGTAGACTCTAATCCGTTTTTATAGGTTTTAACTGCGTTTTTAAAAAAATGTGGGAGATATAAGCACGGATGTATTCTTTGAAACATGGTTGCTTTTTAAAGAAGAGTCTTCTCCGTAGGCTTACTAAGGTTGATAAGCTCCATATCACGATTTTTCTGAAATGTTCAATTTTGTCGCTTTTTTTTAAAGAGTGTGGAAGTAATAAACATAAAGACTTTTATGAGCAAATAAGAATCATCATGCGTGCATTCACTTTAGGTGACCCTTGTTATCTTACAACAATTAACCTGTCGTAGCATTCGAATTTTAATTTCTGTGGCCTTAAACTGACGCTAAATGTTAGAAATCGTCAAGTGCCACTTTTTTCCTTACAAACATGTTTCTATACACCAAACCGCCAAATAGAGCATCAGTCTTGTTTGACATGTTAACAAAAAAAAAAAAAAAAACATGGTTATGGAATATCGACAAGAATAATATTATGTTGACTGCAATAAGAAATGTTTACAGTAAACGAATTATGGTTATTCAAAACAATAATTTAGTTACGATAAAAAAGTTCTCGATAGCATTTGACCATTAAATTGTTATAGCGCAATGGCTTTCGCCATTAAAAAAATACAAGCAGTTTACTGGTTGGTTTGTAGGTTGCCAATTTGAATGAGAATGTTATAAGCAAAAATAATACAACTTAATATCTTTTTAAAGAAATAAAAATGTATATAAAATTTATTAAAACGAATAATATTTGTTCAATTTAAAAATTTCTACTTAGGACGAAATAATTAGCGAAAAGAAAAACTTAATTATAATTATGGTTATATTTTACAATATTATTGTTATGTTAGACAACAAAATGATTATAAGAGTAATAATAATTAAATTATGTTTAACAATAATATGATAATTTAATCATAATATGTATGTCACTTTTAGATTGTAGTAACGTTAACTTTATATTTTTCTTAACGTGTGCTTAGAAATGTTTATGTATTTCTTTATAATATGTCTGTATTATTTAAACCTGATATTTTTACTAGTGAATTAAAAAATTGATTCGTGTACGCTTAAATCCACCTTAAATAATACTTCAGACTTTAACCAATTTTGACAAGGAAATGTAAACTTTCTTTATCTGTTTGGCGAATATTAACTAAAAGGTACGTGTTAATATCGTTATTGTGATGTATTAGAACTTTAATCAATTTAATGAAGAAAAATTGTTTTATATAAAAAATAAAATATTTTTGCTAAAACAAACGCCCCACATATGTAGACTTCGATAATCACACAATGAAAAAGTAAAATAAATCAGTGCGAAGGCCCTTGATAAAGTTAATTATTATTTTAACAGAGCTGCCAATATGAAATGAGGGAGAATGGGGAGACATTAAGCAATTTATTTACTGGAAATAAGAAAAATTATTTACCACGAAGTTGCATTAATTGTTGACAAATTTAAATTGTAATTTGTTAAAATTAACGATACCAAGTCTGTTTATTTTAATTAACAGATCAGGATAGAGTTTGTAAGTCTTTCACTAAAATCTTTACTGTTAAAAAATGCTTACAAAAATGATATAATTTTAATGAAAAATAAAAAGAGTAGGATGCAATAGTGCGTCTTCCTAGAAAGCAGGTTAAAATATGATTGGTGTTATACTTCTTACTGAGAATGTATGCTCTACCTCAGGAGATTTATGGCCAAACTGAAAAAATTGGATTAATTTGCCGACATACTGCTTCTGATACTGTTTTTTCTATCTTTATGAAGTCCGCTTCGAGAGAATGACTTGCCGTTCGTAACCATGAACCAGCAGCTGAGGCATGCGTCATCGGTCAAACAAGTAGTACTCAGAAGAGACAATATGCCAAGAATACGATAAATGGGAAATACTACTTCAGTGTTTGTTGCCATTATAACCAGAACAAGTAATGTTTAAAGATTTTTGGACTATAAAAAGTTTCATTCTCTCTCTGTCAGGAAACTATCTTTAGTTGAACTTAACCAATTGGCTGGTGACGACCTTTTGCACTTAAGCAATTTACGGCGCTTCAGAGAAAATAATGTACAGTGATATTAGGCTGGCGATATTTAACATTTAATTTTCCAACTGAAATTCATAAGCCATACAAAGAGCCGCCTATCTCTATAGCCAGTTTTAGGTTAGGTCCTTAGGGCTGCACGTAGTGACTGTTGGCTAAAATCGGTGTCCACAGGGAAGGTGCGGTGCCGTATTGAATGTGCTGTTTGAAAGTCTCCAAACCTTAAGCAAGGGGAAGTCCATAGTCGTGGAAGCAATGTTCTTAGAATTGAAACTCTATTGGTTGCGACTTTGGACGGCGCTAGTCGATGCTATTATTTTATAACTTGCAAGTTTTTCATCTATTTGGTTCTAGATTTCTCGACCTATTTGATTTAAATTGTATCCATCTCAGTAAAAATTTGAATTCCACCTTAATCTTTGTGTATTTGTAATTTAATTCTTTTTGAGCTTCAATCGGTCGTATTAAGAGGGTGAACCTAAGACTTGAAAACATTTAACCTGAGCTCAAACCTCAGGAGTATTGCTCGTTATGAGCATGTTGTTGTAATAATCCTGTCGCAATTATAACTTTTGTATATTTGTAGAAATTATAGATATTGTTATAAAAATTTTTATTATCTGTAGATTAAATTTATATCCAAAAATTACACTTGGATTTAAACTTTTGTTTTTTTTAACATTGTGACTAAAGTCTCTGCAAACATCCCCAAACAGTCGATATCGTAATTACTTACAGAAAAAAATGGATTAACACAAGATAATGTTAATATTAAAAAAAAAATAATTAAAAAAATATTAACTTGTTTTTTCAAATTATTTCTCGTTTATTTTTAAAGTGATAATTGAAATATGAAAAAAATTTTTTTTATTATCAAGATAAGCAAGCGTGTGTTTTAAACGTTTAAGTTCCGCTACAATAAGAACATTAAAAAAATTCAACTATTTAATTAAAAACATTTGTTTAAGTTTTATAATTTTTCATTTTCATTCAAATAATTTTCATCAAATGCAAATAAATGAAACAATTTTATTAACTGAAACAAATGTTTGCAATTGTTCTTAGTTAAGTCGTTAGGGAATTAATGTTTATGATCCATTAAGTTTGTTAAATAAAATTGCAAAGCAAAAGTGTTTAGCTGGTAGAAAAAAATTGATCTGTATAAGTGAAAATTAAGATAAAGAGCTTGATATATTTTGTGAAAATATTTATTTGTTTTGCATTTTTTAAAGCGTTTTTTTCTCTTTAATTTAATTATAGACATTTTAGAAAATATAATTAGGTGCTGAAAATGAGAATTATTTTATGTTTATATATATATAGTTGATATAGTAATTTGTAGACCTAAATAAATCTATTCATATTATAAAACAGTAAAAGGCTCAATTTGTACATAAGATATTTTTGTTAATTATGACGTTGGTATAGATAGTAATTAAAATGGAATACAAAAGATCCTTTTTGGAATTTTTGTTTTTCTGTCTATCCGTCTGTCTGTGTTCGCATCAAGTAAAAATTGTTAGATGGTTTTGAATAAAATTTTGTGAGGAGGTCGCTTAGAGCCGTGGTTCAAATATGCGAAATTTTTTTTTTATTGGTAAAAAAGTCATTTTGTTGGTTCAAATGTGAAAGCGTCCAATTTTACCGGCGAAATTGAACTTGAACTGTTGTCAGTACATTTAATTTTTGTACATGGAAAATTGTTAACACTGTTTAAAAAACTCATTAACAGACGTTTAAAAAAATATATTTTCTAAATCTTAATTTTAACAAAATTAGAAATGTTACCCCCACGAAGTCGTAGGCACTGCTAGTAAATAAATAAAATCAAAATTAAAGTATTAGTGGCCCATAGGTTTTTTTTTACAACTATTATGTAAAATCTACTGCGTACAACAAATTATTTTGTATCATGTTTGGTGGTCTGCAACTAAGCCCTCTGCTTTGAACGAGTTTCAACGAGTCTAATTCCTTTTTTTTTGACATCCTGTGGTCCTCTCTGGGTATTCCATTAGATAGACACTGCAGATTTTTTTGTTGTTAGAAATTGCTATAGAAAAATTGCATATCTAATTTTGAAAAGGCCAGTGACAACTCTCAGGTGGTATGAAGATCATATGCGCTAGTGGCAACAGAACAGAAATTTTGTAAAATTAATAATCGACCTCATTAAAAGATATGTGGAAGTGAAAGATTATTTTTGGCCTTAGGAAAAAGGACTTCACGTCTTTATGACATTTAAAGGCTCTATTCTCTACATTAAATTTGAAACCCGAAAACTTTAACCTTATAGTTCTACCCTACTATATCTGCATAACGCACCAAATAAAGTTCATAATTCATAACAGATGCAAATTATAGCTAAAAGTTATGGTTATTGGAATAATCCGAAAGAGAAAAGCTTGAAATAATGGTTCTTCGACAGTTGTGACCTTGGGGTGATGTCTTTCAAAGTACATTTTTCATGTTGCAAAAGAAACATTCAAGTGCCTAGATTTTCTGAAACGGTGTAAGAAATACTTCACTCCATCTGATCTCCTTACTATCTATGTCACCTTTAGCAGACCGAAAATGGAATACAATTCTCATGTATAGGCCGGTGCTTCAAAGTCTATTTTGGAGTTACTCGACCACGTACAGGAGAGAGCGAAGAAACTCATCGGTGACAGTAGGGTATCCAGCTCTATTGACTCACTGAAGCATCGACGCAATGTGGGGTGTGTTTCACTGTTTTATCGTTACTACAACGGAATGTGCTCTTATGCAATCAGGGAACTTGTTCCTGAAAACCGTAATTTCATACGCGCAAAGCGATCTGCATCAAGAGCGCATTCTTTTGTGGTCGATTGTCCAATGAATCGCACAACGCATTACAGAGAAAATTCTTTTTTTAGCCGAACAGTTCGTATGTGGTATAAACTCCCTGCAGAGGTCTTTCCTGCCACTTTCAATGTGCAAAGATTCAAATCAAATGTCAACAAGCGCTACTCCCTCTATCCCCCATCCCACAACCTAATTTCCTAGTTCTGGCACAATGCATTGCAAAAGTAGGGGTCGTCCCCTGAGTGCTAGTCCTAATTAAAAAACAACCAAAAAAAGCTGTTCTGAATATTTAAATAGAAACTATGCAAAAATTGTCTAGAGAGAAATGTTTCTTATTTCTCGATATTTCTATGCTGACAGTAATATTCCGAAATAACAATTTATCAAATTATTTTTGGGCATTTAATACTTTAAATTTTTTCAAACTAAATTTCTACAAATTAACACAACAAATAAAAAAATGCTGCAAAAACATTAAAATAATAAAACAAAATAAATATAAATAAGTAGGCCACCAAGGCGTTTATAATTTGTAATAAATTTAAACTAAGGGTGTTTTAATTTATAACTAAATAAAATATAAGAGAATAATAAAGTAACAACAAAAAACCCTTCAACTTATGGCTTATTTTATTGCTTTATATCCTCAAGACATTTTTTCCTTTCAAACAGTATTTTGCTACAAAGGATGTAAAAAAGTGACGCTATGCTTTTTCTTAATCTTTTAAGAAATCGAAAACTCTCCAGCACCTTACATTCGCTTTAAAAAGTGCTTCCTGTCTGCCTGCCATGCAACTACTAGAGGGCAAAATTAACTAGAACAGGGTAAAGGGAATTGATATTTTGATCTTGAATGAATGAATGAATGTGCTGTGTTGTTGTTTTTTACACAAATAAAAATTACTCTTAAGGGTGGTTATGCGAAAATGCTACAAAAACAAATTTAAAATAAAATGTTGAACGACTTTACTTTAATGAAATAAGATCATGGTTATTTCTTTTTGTAGAATTTTATCTTTAAGACTTGATCTTATTCTTTTTTTACTTTTTTTTTTTGTTTGTTTTGTTTAACGAATAACATTTGTGAAAAAAAGTGAAAACTTAAACGGCAGATATGGTTTTATATGAAACAAAAAAAGCAGGAAATATTGACCTATCTTAACAATATTTGTACATGAGTTATGCAAATATTCCAAATGAGAAAAGGCTTTTAATTATTTTTAAGGTGATTTATATCTTTGTTTTATAAAAACCTTAAAAATAGGCCTTCTTAAATTTAGAAGCAAATTTCATTTGCATATAAAATTGTAAATTAATTGCATTCATTTGCCTGTTTAAACAAAAAAAAAAATTTATTAAATTCCTATTACAGTATGACATAAAAATTGTGTTTTAATTTGCTTTATATATGAATTTGCTTTGATTATTGTAGATAATGCAAGAATATGTTCATCAAAAATACTAAAACGATTTACGCCGGAGGAGCATCAAAAGCTTTTTTTAAAAGTTTTGGTTTTGCGGTATATCGCAGCGAGAGATTTTTCGTCATTTTCCCTTAAAGACTTCTTCCTTTGTGGCTTTTTAAAATATTGGGTTTATCAATACAAACTTAAAAAGGTCTTTTCTCAGTTAGCCCTTAAAAAATATTTTTAACTATAATCACCAATGTGAGTCTCTAAAGACTACCCAAGATGACTAAAAACTGATTAATCAGTTAAGCCTGGTGCTCTTTTCAATTTTTCATGCGGAATACCGTCAAACATAAAAATTTGTATAAAAAAGTCATGAACAAATATTGCAAAAGTGCTCTGTTTTTACTGTAGAAAACATATGAAATGTTTCTGTCAACATTTTATCAAAGCTGTGAAATAAAGCCAAAATGCATTATTTCATGCGGAATTTCTCAAACAACAGTTGATCATATGTATCTGCGTACATTTTTACAACAATAAAGTATACGCGAAAACAATTGCTTAATTCACAAAATCTTGTATGGTGTATTTTGTATTGAATACACTTTCTGTTTATATGCTTGTGAACCCGCAGTGTATTATTGTATCAATTTATTTTGTATAATAAACGTCAAGCAAGTAAGAAGAAGAAAATAAGTATTCAGAAGAGGGTTTTCAGGAAGTAAAATGGACAATAGGACTGAAAAAAGCAAAATTTTAAATTTTGTATGCGAAAAGTATACTTTTGATATGCTAAACAATACAAATGTCTTTTGTTTATTTTCTTTTTCTCAATGTGATATGGAATTCACATGTAGTTGATAACACGATTACCAATACAACTTTTCAAAAACATGCAAAATAAAAGTGTATTGGTGTATTGAAATTTTAGATTTTAAATTTCCAACAATAAGCATACACTATTGTATTTTAATTGAAGAATACACATTATACACGGATACAAGGATTTTTGTGAATTATGCAAATAAACGTTTAATTCTCCTATATCGCAAGATAGACAACACATTGTAAATGTCAAATTCAATCCATGTTGCTCAACAATTTTCACATATATGAACAGAGTACCAGGCTTTAAACGAATTAAAAAAGACTCGAATATAACTCTGACAAACGAAATGAAAGCGGCTTGTTTAAAGAAAAAATCATAAATTTATCATTGATTGTTTGTTTATTATTTTTGTTACTTATAATGTTTGATAAAAAAGAAAATATACAATTAGGAATGTGATTCAAAAAAGAATCGTATTTTATTAAAAGTAAAATGCAAACAGTATCAAAAATGGGTCAAAACGCGAGCCATAAAGGATGAGTTTAGAAGAGTCGCGGCTAGGGTACCATTTTCTTCCGACAAAGCAATCATTTTCAAATCAGAAACGAGTGCATAAATAATTGCTATAATCGCGCAGAAGAGTAAAAAAACTTGAATATGATCAATAATATAAAAAAATGCTAAGTGAGTTATTTAAGATAAGAAGGATTTTAGAGCAACAATATTAAGATTTTGCGAGCAACAATTCAAATTTCTATAAAATAAGCAACCATATGCATCAACCCAGCATAAATGTAAAAGTTATTAGGTAACAAACGAACTGTCTGTCATGCTGAGATCAGTTTTTGACATTTACGATCTGTATATTCGGACAAGTTATCATAAATAGATTGACGCTTAAACAAATCTGATATCTTATTTATATTTAAAAGTGAAAATCAATCATCAATCGGTGCAACTTATAAATTATTTTCAGCTCATAACTGGCTTAAAGGGTTTGCTAGTAAACAATATAACAGTTTATAGTTTACACCATGACATCCAGAAAACTTTACTATTTGGTGAGGTTTGTATGCTGGTGTTAATTCTTTAAAAAACTGAAGTTTTGTTTCTGGTCTTTAAATATCATTCACTTTGATATTGGCGATATTTTGTTGAAAAAGGATCAAGCTGCGTGATATTGCTCTGTGTAACATGATGTACAACATTATTCTTATAATATAAAACTTAACATAAGTCTAAGTTATATTGTACTATTATTGAACGATAATTATATATAATTACTAATGAAGTAAACTACTTTTACTTATGACTGCGCATTTTAGTGGTTATTCATACTAAGATTTTAAATTAGCCAAATAAATAAGTAAATCCTAGGCGTGGCTAAAAATAATACTCGAATTAATTGTATCATGTTTTATGATGAAAATTGCCAACAACAAGTTGACTACATATTATTACCAGGATTAAAAAATACAAAGGAAATGTAAGTTGAAGAATAAAGGTTTTTATTTGGAACTTTGCCAAAAATCGGTTAGCAAAAACCAGATAAAAGTGTTTATAATACACTATCTAGAGTAGATAAACACGTTTTAGCATGCAGTAATCTATAAAATGCCTTACACTCTTGTAGTGCTTAAAACCTTTCTGTATATTTAAAAATATTTTTTTTTGTTGCAAAATTAGAAAAGACCAATTTTATATTAATATATTTTTCATTTTTCCTTTTTAGCTCTTTGTAATTTTTACTGTTTTTATGTCATTTAAAGTTTTTGTTGTTAAGCCTTTTTATATTTTTATGTGGTCAATTAAAAATTGGTTATTTTTGTTTATTTGTTTTTATTTTAGATTTGTTTTTTATTTGAAATTCATTTTTTTTTAATGTTTTATAGTCCTGTCTGCCATGTGTCTGCTGTCTAAATGAATTTTGCCTATTGTTGCATTATTGTTTAGTTGTATATCACATTCACAAAATTAAGTTAACTTCCTGTGTCTGGCCAATAATAGCAAATTAATAAGGACTTCCGTTTATTTAGTTTTTTTTATATCTGTGTGTTTTAGCAATAACATTAGTTGGTCTTTGTTAATATCTATCCAAATAACTTGTTGATTTATTTTGTTTAGTTTGAAGGACAAGTTCGACCGTTTTATTAAAACTTAAAAAGGGTTTTTTTTTGGTTATGACTGAGAAATTAACAAAAAGTTTATGATTGAGTTAATTTAAAATATAAAAATCACAAGGGTTAAAAAGTGAAAAACAAATATTACTAACACATTTTTAATAGCAGGTAAAAGAAACATACTTTTAGATATTTAAATAAAATGTACATTTTAAAATTTACTTTTAGAGACAATAAATTTTGTTTCAATTTTAGAAATATTAATACATTTAAAGGCTTCTTTCTAAGCTGAAATTATAATAAAAAAAATAAACACTTTCTTAAAAAACTATTATGAACCAAATTTATTTAAATAAATTTCTTGGTTACTTTTATGGCCAATTTTATTAAAATTTAAAATTGAAATAAAAAACAAAAATTAACAGTTGTTTACTTCAGATATAACAAAACTTTTTAGCGGTTAATTTTACAAAAAAAGTCCTTTTTTATTACATTTTTTAACGTCCTTGCAATACGGCATAATTTTTTCTATTTAAACATGTAAAAATTTGTTCTGCTTCGCTAAGTTTATGCCAACAAACACACATTACAAGACTAGAGACATTTTAAATAAAGTTAAAGCACTTTGTGTATGCAGGAAAAAATGCCTATATTAACGTGTATGTGTGTGTGTGTGTTTGTGTTAAAATGTGTGTATATGTTTAGTTTTAATTATGGCAACAATTACAACATAAAAAACAAGACTTTTAGCGCCAATTTGTTGTTTTAATGTTTTTACAAACAATAGCTAAAAAAGCACAAAGCCTGACTTACATAAACATAAAAAAATAAAAATAAACAGACGGACAGACCAGCTATTAGAAGCATGAACAACAATGCAGCAGTATAGACTCTTACACTTACACTAAAAGCAAAAAGTTTAATTTTTATAAAACAAATTTTCTAAATTGATTTTCTGCCCATGAATGGGACTGCTATGATAAATAAATAATATTCTGAAACAATCTAATATTGTCGTCACGAGAACGAAACATAGAATAAATATTTGGCAGAGCTACATATCACTGTTCTCATGTAGAAAGGACCTTACTCGGCCTTTTAATAAAGGGATTTTTTCGAGATATCTAAACATTTAACACAGACGTAAAACTTTAATAAATTAGGATAAAAAAGAACGGTTTTACAGGCACTTACATTTTAAAGACTACATTGTACCAAATACAGTTCCCATCATATAAATATAATTTAAATTTACTTTTATAAGTTTTAAAAATTAAAGTTTGGCATAAGTTATAAAACGAGTACAATATACTTAACCTGCTAAGAGGACGGACCAGTAACTCCATCTGGTTATAGAGGTTACTGTCCTCGATTTATTATTTATAATTATTATAGTTATTATGGAACTAAAAAATGATAAATGTTAAAAAAATAAACTTTTTTCGCTTTTAAACTAAAGAAAAATTCAAGTTTAAAATATCAATCCAATAGCAGTAGAATAATCTGGAACTTCAATCCATAATTTGACTTTACGAAAATATTTCTGTTCGACTGCTTATCTAGAAAACAAAAAGAATTTAACATTTTAAAGTTCAGTTCTTAAATTAACACAAAGAAAACTACATGTAGGGTACAAAGCATTAATATCAAAAATAAAAATTTGCATGCAAAGAATATTTTGAAGTTATAAAACTGCAATAAATAGATTCATTACGTAAAACTGTTATAAAGTTAATTGATGTGTTTAAGATGTCAGCTAGATTTTTTTCGAAAGCTACTTAATTATTTCTTTAAGTGTAGGAAGCAGCCAAAGCAATAATTAAAACAGCAAAACACTAACCCACAATAAACAACAAGTGTTTTTATATTTATTTTTTTCTGGTTAATAGCCAAATAGCAACAACTAAATTCCTCTTACATGCAAGTAAAATATATATTCTTTACTGTTGTTGTTGTTGTTGTTGTTACTTTTGTTTAAGTACATACTCAAGAGTAATAGTAGATCAACAATCTTAGTTAAACCTTAAAAGTAAATGTTAATAAATATTCTTCCTCTTTTTTTGTATTGTTATGTTGCTGCCATCGCTGTAGAGGTTGGCATAAATGTTGCTGTTCCTTTTAGTTGTTGTTAACTTCTGTTGAGATGAAAAGTGTAAACGTTTATGTTACAACCACATCCAATTTGTCTTTTTCATTTATAGGAATATGTGCAAATGTGTAAGAATGTTTGCTGGTATGCGCATCTATTAAAATGTTGTACTTGTTGCCATCAAATCTTTGCTATTTTACATCTTAAAGCCATTAAAAATGCTCTCTAAAGTTAATTTTTATATATTTGAGTATTTGCTGCATTTTTTGTTTCTTCTGGTGGTTCTTCTAATGGTTGTTAAAATATTTAATTTCTTTGAAAAATTATAATAAAAAAGCATTTTTATGCGAAATCTTTTTTAATTTTGTTGGAAGGATTTTAAAGAGTTTTAACATGAGTTAAAGTGATCATTTATTAAATGAGTAATGTTTGTTACCATAATTTTTGCTAAAATAAATTTATTTATTAAAAGTTTTGTAATGATTTAGATACAAAATAAAAAATGGAGAGAGAGCATTAAAAAATACTGAAACCAAGCCGTAATTAATGCAAAAATAGTGCGATAATTAGACACACAGGTTACGCCCTGCTTTGTCAATCACATAAATGAAATCATATGTAAAGATAAATCAAGACATAAAAATATATTTTGATAAAAAAAACATTTAAATAATTTCTTTTAAGTGCACAGTTATTCGCCCTTGAAATTTTTTATTTGATTTGGAGCAATATAAATGTATTTTGTAAAAATTGGGTTGAAAATTTAAGGAAAACTTATTAGGTAACATTTGACATTTTGTTCACCATCGGTGGTCCCCTTAACATTCAAGAAGGCTGTGACTTGATTTGTCTTACAGACTTTAATTCGATTGTGTGTTCTAGCCCAAAATTATCATTAGCGTCCCCTTCATAATAATAATAATAATAATAATAATAATAATAATAATAATAATAATAATAATAATAATAATAATAATTATTATTATTATTATTATTTACTTAAATACGTTTTGCTTTGTTGATAGCTCTGGTAGTGTACGTAAATAATTTGTTGTCAACAAACACCTAAAATAATAGCAACAAAAAGTAACGACTCTGTAAAGAAATAACTGTTTAAAAAAATAGTTTATTAAAAACAAAATTAAATACTATTTTTTTTTTTGCCTTTTTAATTAATTTTCTTTTCAGTTTTTAAAATAAAAATATTGTTTATTATTTTTTTTTAAATAAAAAATATAATTTAGATATATTGTTTCCCAACATTGTGGCGAAATATTAAAGAAATAAAAAAAAAAATAAACAATATTTTAATTTTAAAAACAGACCTAGTGTTAAAAAATTAGAAAAGAAAGTTAGTTACAAACTTAGGTCAAAACTGAAAGGATAACAATTCATATATAATAATATATTTACAACTATAAAATAATTAAAAAGTAATTAATTTTCTTAAGCATTTTTTTTTTTGGTTTTTTGTTTATTTGTTAATTTCGTTTAATTATTTCTGTTTTGTTTTTCTTTTTTTTTTAATTTTCTATTTAACAGCAGAGGACGAAACTAAAATATTTTGGAAAGTAAAAATTAGTTGTTAATTTTAAGTCATGCCTTGTATATGTAAAAACTAATCAAACCACTTTGTTCGTGGTAAGAATTTTAGCAAATATAAGTTAATTCAAACCATCAATTTAGGGTTAAATGTTAACAAAAATTTATACATCGTGGCAAAGTATTGTATAAAACGAATACAATTTTTTAACGCAACGATATATTGTTACAGAAAGCATAATATGGTTATTGTGATCATATGACAGCTATTGTTTTTCTCTGTAAGTTCTGCGTTGAATAATCTTGTCATCTTTAATAAAAATTCGTGCTGTAGACATATCTGGGGGCAAATTATGGCATTCGATATCAATCGAAATTTACATTTAAATTCTATTGAAATTTCGATCGATATCGAGTGCCGTAATTTGCCCCCAGGTTATTGTTGAACTGAATAACAACTAACGATATGCTTTGTTAGGTTGGACCCACGCTAAATGTGCACACAATTCTAGAATAACTTTATAGTAATCAACCGTATGGGAGCTGTTTTAGTTATTTAATCGTAAAGGAAAATTAAAAAAAAATACCGAAACTTTTGCATACATATGATGTCTGTAACAAATAAAGATCCACTGACTTTTTTATCCAAAAAATTAAAAAAATTCTGCCTGGCCTTTAAATAAGATTTAATTATACAACATTTTATTAGCTGAATTTTGAATTTTGCTAAACAAATATCTAGAAACACAAACTAAAACTTTTACATTTATTTTACTTTATTTTATCCATTTTTGTATCAAAGGGGCTACAACTAGCTGCTTTCAAAAAGTCTTCATTGAATAAGAGGTTTTTTTTTAATCAATATTATATTATTTTTATATGTTTTTATATGTTGAAACCATTGCCGAATAAAAGTGGACTTATAATGATAATTGAAGCCATTAAATAAGCCAATAAGCCGCAGCTGAATTCAACATCAACGTAAAAAATTAAGATCTTTCTCAAGTGCTGAAAATAAAGCAAATAGACAATGATGTTTGTAGAAAAAATTTTTATGATGCACATAATATTATCAAGGAATAACAGTAAAATAAACCCCTGTCTGACGATCGTTTTATTTCGGTCAATATGAAGTACTAAATTTTGAAATTTTATTTGAGTAATTTTATTAACATGTTTATTACTCTGTTAATGCAGATGAGTAAATATTAACCAGTATAATAATAGCTGCAACAATAAACATGAAAAACAATTGAAAGAGAACTATGTGAGTTCTTTACTTAAAGAACTATAAATCTTCTAAAAACTATAATTATGTAGAAAGAAAGAAACAGTTTGTATTTGATATTTCCATTTCTCAACATTATCACTACATCATTCATGGTATTTTTTTTTTATTATCTTAAAGAGTGTGTGTGAGTAAAAGGTACTGTAGGGCAGCAACAAACCTTAAATGTGTTAAACTTGTACGAAATAGCAAAAGTTCAAAAGGTTTCATTTTACATAAATATCTTTACCACTTACTGAAACAAGTGGTAAACAATTACTTTGTGCTATGTATGGCATCTTAAGAAAAAAAAAAATAAAAACCTATTAACAATATAGAGAATGTCTATGAATTGCAGGCATGCCATGGCATAAAATTATCTTGTTGTATTATCGCTTAAATAGCAGGAATTTACAGGTTTGTATGGTATACTAAAAACAACAATTCTTCAAAATAGGAAAAAGTTAATACGCATACACTTAGGCCTATTGTAGATGCAACAAAAAGCGGCATAAATAAATGCAAAGAAAAAAAATATATATGTACAAGAGGGATAAAATAAAAATTTACCAGGTACTCCCTTGTTAATAGTCATTGATATAGAACGCTGCTGTTGTTTGGTAGTTTTGTTCACATTCATGTTGTATGTATGACTTTGACACATTTTTTTTTTTTTTAGTTTGTTGTGTGGCTTTTTACTTGCATTTGCTTTTTATTTTTCTTTTCTCCTCTACTTTCCCCGATTAATTGGCATTTGCTGAAGGGTTTTGTTTTTAAGTTATTTTACAACATTGGCAAGTGCAAGTGTTTTATTAAGGTGTGCGTATAAATGTGTATGTTTAAGCATTGAAAGGACCTGTGTACTTACAGGAAATTATTTCTTACTCATGTAGCACATTCAATAAAACAGCATTTGTTTTATTTTTTTTTTCGCAACGCTTTAAAATTATCCTTGCTCCGTTAGTATATTGCAATTGCAATTTGGCCGCTTAATTTTTTCCTTAGTTTTTTTTAAGTCCTGTTTGAATATTTTATTGATAGATAGCCTAGCGCCCTACTTTGATAAATTGTATTGTTAATAATATGGCAAATGTCTCAAGTGTTTGGTTGTAATATGAATTCAACAATTAAATGGAGTAACAGTTGTTGTGGCTTGAAACAGCAAGAAACGTTATAAAGCGTTAATTGTTTAAATTTCGTTATTTTTTTTTTTTTTTTTTTGATGTGGCAAAAATGATCGATTAAGTAGGTCAAGGACAGAAAAGCATGTGGGTGATATTCTTAAACATAAAGGTAATTGTAAGTATATAATATTTCCAGCTGAGAAAGGACATGAAAATGTTTACGTTTTCAACATTTCTATGTAAAAGAAAATTATTTCAGATTATAACTTTATAGAAAAATCAGCCATCTGATATCTCTATTATAAGAAAATTGTAATAGAGAAATAAATGTCAGCTTCTGCTTTTACGTCTATTAATGTGATGGTCTTCCTGTCTGGTTAATATTAGTAAAAATTTATAAACCATGGCTGCCTAGATTTTTAATATGAATTTTGTTGAAAGAAAAGAATTAAACTTTATCATACATTTTACTGCAATATATTCTATTAAAGTAACAGCTGCTTCATAGCTGAAATTAAAGTTTGGACTACTACACCGGTCTTAAACTTAGAAACTAAAAGGCGTCAACACAAATTTAAAAGAGAGATCGCAAATTTTTGCGAGTGTGTCCAAAATTCGAACAAGCGCAGAGACTTAAACCTGCAATTGCTTAAAGTGGAAAACGTAAAACATGCAGCAGCGTATTTAAAAAATGTTGGCATAGATTATTCATATATATTTAGTATTTGCTTGTAACTCATAATTTCTTATTTAATTTAAAATATCAAACTGTATAACGATCTGAATCTCTTATTTTGTGTGTCTCCTACAAGAGTACGATTTATGGCTCACTTTTGCACACGCGTGAAAATACGCACAGACACAAGAAATCATTAAAACTGTTTAAAAGCTGTGTCTATGTAAAGAAGATAAAATATTTTTCGGACAAATGAGCCCTACAGTTCCTCCAAACACATACGCATCCTTAAGTAAAAATACCTAATGAATGTTTTCCATAAACTTGTCTGAGTTTCACTGGAAAATGTCCCTGAATTGTCTTCTCCAACCTTAATGGAGGCTTGATTTACTTCTTATAAAGAAATCCATGAAACCTATTATCGATGACGTTGTACAATGGAAGAGTAAAGTATTGTACATAAAAAATAAAACAAGAAAAAATTCAGGTTTGAGGTTGTGAAATATAAAGTAAACAATTTAAATTTACTATGTAAATAGATTATTGTTTTCTTTTAAGCTAGTCATTTTTCTTAAGAAAATCCCTAAAACTTTTCGTGAGAAAATACCATTCTGACACAACAGGGTTTTATGCCTTTAATTGCCTTTAAAGTACGAACCATCTGTTGAACTTTTTTTTTACAGAATAAGATAACTTAAAAATCAACAATTCATTTTAAAAGGTTTTGAAATCAAACAGATATTTTAAATACCATCTCTTTGCTGTTGGTTTAAAAATTTTCTCTGGAATACTTGACTAGTGAACTTTTTCGAGGAACAACAGATATGAAGATACAAAATGACTAATATTTTATTCCACAATCATAGCAGTTAAGTAAAGTTTAGAAATCCTTACGAATATTAATTCAATGACTTTTTTTTAAGGTTCAGTAAAGGATAAGATTATGAGTATAACCTGTTTCGTATGATTACTACATAATAACAAATAATTCAAAGATTATCAAGATCGTTTGGATATACTTTTCAATGACCAAGACGACTCTCTTTTAAAATAGATCTAAAAATAATTCTGTTATTTTGCGATAATGGCTTAGGAACCCGTATAATTAGATTCGCCCTACTTCACGTTATTGGTACAAAACAGCAAACACGTTTATTTCAAAGAAAGCAATGAGAAATTCTACTGACCTCAAATAACAGCTGACATTTTTTTTATTCCTGTTTGGTTGAACAGAGCAACCATTTTTAGTTTGTAAAATAACTTAAATAAAACAAGACAAATTTCAGTTTTAATATAAAAATGTAGGTGCCCTTGCTTAATTTCAAGTTCAAATAACAACGGATATATTTTTTTTTTGCTTAAAAAATGGGGCGGTTTAAATTATGTATTTTGTTTTCATAAGAAGTGAAATAAAAAAAATCATTCAACTAGAACGATAAACCAAACGACAAATGCCTTTTCACAAGTATGTCATTTAAGACAAAAAAAAAAAACTGAAAAAAAACGCAGCAAAACTGAATCCACGCAGTCATTAAATTTAAATTAAATTTGCATTATTATAAATATATTTTTGTTGTTTTCAAAATTCAAATTCAAAAACTAGGCAGATGTTAACATAGATATGATTTCAACTTCTTTTCTTTTATTGCTATCAAAAGAATCCAATTATAAGTCAATTAAATTACAAAAGGATGTGATTGTGTGGGTTAATTTTACAGTAAAGTAAAAATCAATAAAGATAATATTTTTTGAAGAGAGAAGAAATACTCAAACAGTGATATTTTATCAGAAAAAATTGTGAAAACTGCATTAATCTGCAACACAAAATGATTTAGTTTAGGAAGCTGGTCTAATGAATACAATATTCAAATGTAGCAATCAGTAAGAGACAAATAATAAAACAGTGTAAGTATTTGATACAATTATTTTATATATTATTTTTTTTAAGACGAATTATTTTTTTTATGAAATAGCTGTAGAAGGCCAGCTACTTTTTAATAAAATTTACCCACGGTCATTTGAATATATTTTAAGCTTTTTTATAGATGCTGCAGGACTTTTACAATTTGAATGTTTCCTTGATTTCCTTTTAATTTAAAAAACGAGGCAATATTCTATAACTAAACTCCATAATACCACATTGGTTTAAAGATCGCATTATAAAGTAAAACTTTGCAATCTATTCATCATAATTTCTACCCTTCATTCAGTATATTTTTATAGTTTTCATACCTTGTCAAGCATTTGCAAAACGACGAACTGCGTGTTATATTTTTTGACAAAAAGTATATTTGAAAGAGATCTAAATCTCAATCTGCAGAAAGTTCTGCTACAGCCGTTGTATAACATTGCTAGGGTAGGGTAGTAGGGTATTTTTAAGCCTATAAGGGTTTATAAAAGGGTTAACAGGGTACACAGTTACATTGAAATCTTTTTTGATATTTATGATCAATGTACTATTGCAAATCATCGTGTATAGATTGGGGCTTGAGCAGCTTGAAAATGAATCACCAATCACCAATCAATTGTCCAGTGATGAGGCTAATTTTTGGCTTAATTGGTTTGTTAGTAAGCCAAATTGCTGCTTATTAAGTGAGCTTTGCTTATTGTATTATAACTTAAAAACTGCATTGTTTTGTGCATTTTATACGCTATTGGCATCTTTGAACTTTATTTCTTTAAAAATGTTGGTCAATGATTTTATTCTTTGAATATATGGATGACATTGAGCTGGGCGAGATTTAGTTTCAACAGAACGGCACTACGACAAATATAGACTTGTTAAAATTTAATGATAAGTAATTTCGAGAAATAGACCCGCAAGTTTGCTTCCGAGGTTGTGCGATTTGACCTTTATCGATCGTTTTCTGTTGGACCACGTGCGCTGACCTACAGCCAACAATTTACATATTGCCAGCAAAGCCTGAAAAAGCTGAAGCGTTACCTAAATGCTCAAAATTATTTAAAAATATTTATGTCATGTTTTGATAATTCAAATTAAAAAATGTTGTTTAATAACATTTAAATCTTTATGCTGGTATTTAAATTTTAAAGTTCCATCTGGACAAAACCATTTAATATAATGCTGCATAATAAGTTGTGACCTTAATATTTAAAAAGTTAGGCATAGCAACTCTTAATAATCCAACGATTAATAATCCCTGTTTGAAAGTGAGCTTATTTCTCCATACAGTAAATAAAACATTTAAAATTTTTTATTTTTGCCTTTGCGAAGAGCTAGTAGTTTTTGCGTCCATATAAATATTCATATCGTTATTGAAATATCCATTAAATTTAATGTAAATATTACAATAACAGTTTATAGCTTAATAACTGTCGAATGCCTTTTTCATAACTAAGTCTTGATAGCTATTTTACCATTTGCATTACACTGAGACACACCACGGTCAATGGTAGCTAAAACAGGTAGAATGCACCTTCATCTAATATAAATTACCAAAAATGTGATAACTGATGTAACAGAGACTTGATATCAAAGCTGGTATTTAACTTAGTGACTCATATACATTTTTCGTTTTCTACCATAAGACTCCTTGTGTAGCATTTCAGACTGTTTGTAATTGTTTCAATTTACCCTATTGCATTCCCCAGAGTTACCCTTTATTCTGGCTCGAGCTTTTAGCCGGTTAGCTTCTTTTTCTTTAAAACAGCAGTGTTCTTTCATCTGAATTATTATTTTTCTCGAAATTTAAACTCTTTTTTATTAGAATAATTTTTCTTAAAGAGAAGTAGCACTTCAGGCAATAATGCCTATTTAGTTATTTTCGTAACCGTGCTACATTCTTTAGGAAAGGGATAAGATAGGTGGTGAAAAGAGAAAGATAGATATAGCCATTTTGTTAGTTATTTTACTTCGCCGGCGAATATGCTATTAAGAAGTATCGACGAAGGAGGCTGCATGTTTAATGTTAATTCTGAATATGTATTTACGAGTATACCATTAAACAGAAAAAAAAATTTATTTTTGGTTGCCGCAGGGGTTGAACCCTGGTCAACCAGGTTTGTAGCCAGGTTTGTACCATTTCGACTACAGCAGAATAATTGTATATCTCAAAGAAAAAACAAAACACAAAATCAACTCGTGTTTATGTAAATTTATTTAGAATACTACAAATTGCTTCTTCATTGATCAATCATTTTAATCATTTACAATGACTTTAATGATCTCACAATCGCTGTTGGTTGAGTTATTGTTTTATTTTTTTATCATTAAATGTAACCACACAAAAACTTTGACTAGATATTGATACCAGTGACAATTCTACAATCTGTTCACACACAAACGATATGTGTTTTTATGAAACAAAAATGAAAAAGGAAACGCAAGCTTAAGTATGTTTGATTATAAAATATGCTTATTTGTATGGCACATGAAGACAGGGCGAAATGAAATTCAAGAAAATAATTTTAATTAAATCGCACCAATTAAGCATATTAAACTAAACAACAAAGAAATCTACCAGAATGTGTGTATGATATTAGTAAACTTTTGTATGCCCCCAAAAAGTAAAGGGGTGATGATGATAATCAACGCAGCACCACTATCCTCATGGCTTTTACCATTGACAATTAATTCTTTATTCCACAGTCCACAGATCACTTTCAAATATATATTAAGATTTTGTTTAATGAATATTTGTACCCTACTCTTTGTATTTTGAATTGCTGTGTGAGAATAATTTAAGCCTTTGCAACAATATCAAAAAAAAGTTTTTTAATCGGTTTCACTTCTTCCACATTTTTACATAGGGTTCTAGGAATGCGTTGTTTTTTTTTTTTTTTGCTCAGGTTCTTAGTTATACACTGTAGGCCTCTACAGCTGTGAAATTCCTTCGCCAACCCGTCTTTGTACGTTAATTTATTTTAAGTGTAGGCTAACTTACGCTAATTTATTCTGAATCAATTTGGGACAGTGCTTACTGCTCTAAATATTTTATTATTGCTAAGAAATGCGTTATTTCTTTCTATGCCTTAGAAGCTTAAGACTTACCTTTCTAACGGTCCGAAATATACCAGTTTACAGGTAAAACTGGAAGAAAAAATTAATTTAACAATTTTAATTGGGTTAACCTGGTATTTTTAGTTCATATTTATTTGAATGCAAAAAGAAAGAGAATAGAAAAATTTAATTTACTCAATAGCGAAATGAAATTGCGGCACGCTAAAAATACACACTTTCTCCATAAAAATCGTACAGAAATTGCCCAGTATCAACCATGATCAGATGAAAATTCAGGCACCAACGTTTTTTTTATTAATGTAGGATGTGCCTTCCAATAATGATAGCAATTTAAATTTCAATTGAACAGTGTGTTTCGCATGTCATCATTTTTTTATTCCTTTTAAAAACGTACCTATTGCTTCAGATTTAGACAGAATACTCGTATTATTCAAATGTCTGACGCGGCTTTACTGGTTGGCGTCCATTCATAAAATTCAATTTTTCATGATTCTGGCACATAAGACATCCTGAACCTGAGCGCTGGCATGGGTTATTTGACTTTGTGGTTTATTCGCATAAGCCTACGCGCTAAAAAAACCGAACAAAAGGCGCATCCATCATTTGCATATATTTGTGAACGTAGCACCTGCCCATGGTGATTTAGCAAAACAGGCTAAATGAGTGTAAGCCCATTCAAAATATTGCCGCAAACGACTGTCTAAGCTCTTGTCAAATCTTCGTATAGTTAATAATAGAGACAAAAAATTAGTGTTGAGAATTATTTTTCATTTTTTTTTTTTTTTTTCAATTTTCGATAGCTTCATAAGGAAAATATATGTAATTCTTAGCTTAAAAAAAAAAAAAGACTAATAGCAAAATTAAATTAAAAAGAAAACTAAATTGTCAAACGGAAAATTCATATACGAATAATGTTTTTAAATCTTTTATGTTGAAAAAATTATACTTTTACGGAAAGTTTTAATACGCATACGCACATAATTTGTAATAATTGAAAAAATACTTTTATGCAATTAAAACTTACACACAATTTTACACCCTCTCTATAAACTTTAAAGTTGATTCTTCGAATATTTTTTCTGTCCAAAATGTATCGAAGCTTGTTATTATCTCCTTTATGATCATTAAATTCCCAAAATCAGTATGTGATTCATATAAGATCAGTGAGACCATATGAACAGCTATTTTTTGTGAGAAAAAAATTATTTTTGCATTTCTGATCCGATTTTGTAACACAAACAATCCTGGTTTTATATTTATTTAAAGAGCATTTTTTGTACAAAAAACAACAACAAACCATTAGGAGTTGTCCTATTATAATTTAAAAAATAACTTTTATTTTTCATTTAACTTCCACATATTTTTTTAGACATAAAATAAATTTTTAACAGTTTTCCATACACGACAAATTTTTCAGAGTATTGAGTTAGTGAAAGAAGAAAGAAATTTTGTGAAAGTTTTTATTTCAAGTTGTCTAACGCATCAACCAAACAATATAGATAATATTTATCTATTAAGAGGCCATGCTTATAATGATAATTTAACAACAGTTGTTAAACAATATGAAAAGAAAAAAAAAGTTAATGCTTAACTTTAAATGCATTTAGTCACAGAAAGAACAAACTTTTATTTCTTTGAACTTTTGCTAAACTGACCTACGTTTCACTACTCTATTTTGCAGTAAATTGATTTCGGTTTGATTTTACATGCGAGTATAGCGCACTGCTTAACCCATGTTTTGCTACTCTATGGCTTGTTTCTTATTTGTTGTATTGGTTTTAGACTTTTTTTTTGTTTTCTGTGTTAGTAGAATGAATAACAATTAATGCACACTTTGTAGTGGACAACACAAAAAAAAGCAATAAGTGAAGCTGATAAGTAATAGAAAAGAACACATAAAAAAATCTTAAAAAAATAAAGGAAAGAAAATTAACAATTTGCGTCACAAAATGCGACCTAGTGACTGTAGCACATTTAAAAGTCTTTCTAAACAATTAATAATAATTTTTACGATCTTTTTTTTTTGTGTTGTTGTTAGAGCTGTTGTTTTTGTTGTGTTCAATGTTTTCTTAAACTTTCGAAATTCTCTTGGAATGGATAGTGGTGGTATATATGTATATAGAAATCTATGTATTAAGATATATAACTTCATACAAAGAGTCATTAAAGTCTCATAAAGTCTGTCCATATACACACTTTATGTAGATGGATTTGTATTTGTGAGTTTTATGAGCTTTTTCTACGCATTAATACAATGTTACGATCACATTGTTCCCATTCCAACAACACCCATTACAAATTCTAATTTTTATTTAAATAAATTTCTTACTGTTTTACTATACCACATAAACTTATACTCGTATACTTTTCTTTCTCTTCATGCAATTTATTACTACTTTATGAAAGTACATGCCAGAAATTTCTTTAATAACCGCAAATGTTTTACTAATCTGTTTAGGTCAATCGATGTTAAGTAGAATCACGAATCATCTGAAAAATTCTACAACCAATCAACCCATTTATGTAGCAATCAACCACATACGAATGTATAATAATAATTGGAAGGAGGAATATATTTTTAATTGTTTATGATATATGAAGTACAAGTTATTTCCACACATAGACTGTCAGATGTTGCAATAAGCTTATGTTTGTGAATATTGTGTCTTTCATACAACACGCTCAGTGATAAATGTCCACCACTAAGTTCTAAAGATCAATCTGCTTTGTTGCGTTTGTGTGGTGGTTTGGGCGTCTTGGCTGTCAGAAGTTTGTTTTTTTGTGCATGATTATGAATGAGATTTTGATTAAAATTAATTCAAAAACAACTTTGTTAATAGAGTACATGAAAGATTCCTGCATAATAAAGATAAGTTGAGAAACCTAAGAAGAAATTTTGTTTACAATTAATAATCGAATGTAAGAGATTTTTGTTAAAAAAAAGGAATATATTAATGGGTATTTGCCTGAAATATTTGTTAGGTTCTATTTTAATTAATATTTAAATATTGTATGAAGTAATAATAAATAAATAATAATAAAAGCTTAATTTATTCAAGTGATTTTTCGTATAAGAAAAGAAGATAATATATGGAAAGATTTTTTGTAAATAAATTTATAGAAAGATTTAAAAAACATTTCCCTAGATTTTAACAAGTCGATTTAATGTTTCTATTAATAATCAGCCAACAAAATATAGGAACTGACATAAGCCTCGTGGCTTCCAGAGTGAGTTAAGCTCGATTTCTGGCAGCACACATAAAGTGATCTTTTGAAAGCATACCACTCGAAAGGCAGAGGTGTGAAATTTATGTGACTTATATCTGTATTATCTATCATTAAATACAAACCACAACCTTGAACCCAATATATTAATGTAGTCTTGGAAGATAGTCTAAATCAATATGACTCAATAAACAATAGCAATATTATGCCAACTTAATATCGGTCAACGGCTTCGTTTTTGCTTTTTGCTAATAAACGTAAAAAATAAAAAAGGAAAAAAAAGGGCGCAAAAAAACTGAAAAATTAACATTCATATGTCTACGACTTGTTGCACAATTATTTCTGTATGCTGTTTTAAACAAAATATTCTTGGATCAACTGTATATCACGCGAAGCAAGTATAACGATCATCTAAAAAGGATCATCAGAGTCATCACTCAACTAAGACTTCAGTTTATTCTGGTCAGAAAATACTTTAAACGGAAGCCCTACTCAAGGCGCCAAATTTTCTAGAAAATTTTACTACCTGATTTGACTGAAGAGGCTTGTCCTAATATAAGCCAAATTTTTTTTACTTTTGAAAACATAAAAAATTGAGTAGACTCTTGTCATTTATCAAAAAGGATAATTTTTTTTTACGAGAAATATTACACTTAAATGTAATAAAGTAGTGGCTTGCAAAAGAATATTTCAAATATTAGAAGAACATCTTATTTTTCCTTAACTGAATGTATTGGATTTATTCAGTTTTTTAAAAACCAATTTCTTGTGATCACATCTGTACCTTGGATATTTATTAGTAACAAGAAAATTAATTTAAATATTTAATTTCATTTAAAGAAGGGTTTATCCCAAGACGAGGAAGATGTTTTCGCCTATAATCAAGTTTTAATTTGGCGTAAGTATTTGACCTGGAAAAATGTCGTCAATAAGACCCCAACGTTCATGCGAACAAAAATTGACTAATATTAAAAAAAAAACAGAATTTAATTTTTTCCAATCAGGGATTGAACCTAAGCAAAAAAGTAAATTTTTATTAGTTTATAAAAAAAATATCATTAAACAGGAGCAAATAACTGATAATGAGGTTGAAAATACAGTATCAGTTGAAATCAACGTGCTGCTGCATTTTTCAGCAATCACTAAAAATTTTCTGGTTTTAATAAATTAAACTAAAAAATGTTCAGTAATTTGTACAAATATATTTTTACTCCAATTCTACTGGTACTTGAATATTTCTTAACATCAAATTATTTGTTAAATAGCCTTATTAATTTTTGTTGCACTTGTTATTCTACACATTACAGAATATTATTGTCTTCTATATTCGGGAAAGCAATTATTTTAAAATTGCCAAAAATTGTGCCTGCATTATATTGTAATTTAAAAATTATTTTCAACACATAGACTTTTTATTGAAATACAAAGTGTCTTTTAGAAATACAAAAAAAAAACCATAAAAAAAAAACAAAATACATGATAAATTTCATATTGAAAATAAAGGGTACTAAAATATGTTTAATCATAACACTTTGGCAAAACTGCTTGATAAAATCTTGACTCCTGCTACAAAAACAAGAGATACCTATACGACATATCTGTGTGATGAATATTTTCAATGTTTGTACGCTTGTGTGGTTAATCGAATAAGTACCAGCCCTTTTAGGTAAGTATAAGTCAGACTTCAACTGAATAAGTAACCAGCCAACCAGCCAACCAACCACATTACGACCAAACTTACTATGTGTCATTGGTATAGGGTTTTCAAATATGTTGTTACGTGTTCAAAGAATTTTTGTCAAAACTACCAGCAGACACACAATGTTTGTCTTAAAATTATAAACAGAAGTTGAGAAAGACAGAATTGATAAACTTAATAAAATACAACATTTAATTATTTTTAGTTAAAAATGAAACCCTTATAAAAACAGGAAATATGTTTGGTTAAGAAGTTTGAGAATCTTATGCTGCTTTTGGTGATGATGGATGATCATAAATTTTATTACAATTTCGATATTTTTTATTGTCTTTTTCCAACAGCGTACATGGTCAGACAAAAAGACGCAAACAAAAATCATCTGGATTTTTTTTATTCAGTATAAAATGCCTGATACTAGAAAGAATAAGTTCAATGTAAAATCATTATAAATTTACTATACAATTGGATTCGTTCTATATGTACGATAATGTATAAAACATTTTACTGCCGTTACGAAATTTATATTATCGCACAGAAGTTAAGAATGAGTATAATGCGTTGTTTTGGTTGTGATCAGCAAATCCTGAAGTAAAAGAATTTTACAAAAATGTGGTCAATATTGTAATACTAAAAGTCATTAATTTTAGCAGTTAGTTTTCAGATTATATTTCCGAAATATGGAAATAGTAATCCTTAATCTGATTGTGTTAAGTAGAGAATATTTTTCCTCTTTTAGAAAAACGAAATCTGATTCAATTACTGACTAAGTATTTGTGTAATCGTTGAATCCATCCTGATCTGAATGAAACGCACTTTTTACTCCAGAATAAAATGACAATGGATGTCAATGTGCTGTTGGCTGTCGGCTGTGTAACAACATAGAATGTTTTGCACTTAAGGAAAAAGTATCATAAAGAAAAGCGCGTTACACGAATCATAAGAAATTTAATGGGGATTTGCAGAAAAATGCATAGGAATCACGCAAAAGTTGTTTCAAATCTGACTCTCACAGGTTAAATAATTTTTTTAAAACCAGAAACCTGGAACATAAAACAAACAATTGTCCAAAGGAGTTGAAAGTATCAGCGAGCCTTAAAGCTATAAACGCTTTTATGGAATCTAATCTCCATCTATATTTGTAGGTATGTGTATAAGATTGTATGCATTTTCATGTGAATTACTTGACTTTTATTCACCAAATAGTAAGTTTTATCAGCACAATCGTACAAATCGCAATACGCTGTGACTCCGGGCAGACTCGGAATAAAGAAATTTTGTTTTATTTGCCGAGCTAAATTTTTTTGTATTTATGTATGTGTATATGTTTGCTTTTTTATATTTTCTGCGTTATTGTAAAAAATATGAGTCCTTAATAGCTTAAGCTGGCGGTTACGTTTACACATATTAGAAATTGCCTGGACTAACTTCTCTATTGGATGTCACCAAGCTCAAAGTAACAGTTACTGTACGGGATTGGTTTCAAAAATAGATTTCAAATCACTTCCACTTATTAGAAACTTATCGTTTCTTCGCGGTACAATAGAGTTTTTATATCTCGAAAATGATTTCTTAATAGGAAAAGGAATTTCTAAGAATCGTTAGTAAAAGCAACTACAATTAGAATCATAAAAACCGCATTCTTCATGTTGAAATAAATATATAAATAGTAATTTAATACATTTTTGCTTGCTATGTTATTAAGATTTTGTTAAAAATTTCTGTTGCAAGAAGAAATATTAAAGATCGTTAGAGAGAAAGAATTTCACCTCATGGCATAAACTTGTGACCTTGTGTATCTCAATAAAATTACACCGTGCCAAAACTTTTGTTTTTAAAAATTCTTATGTCCGTTGCATAATTTTTCCAATAATGACTAAAAAAACAAGAAATTACAGTAAAAAGTATTTAAGTGTTGCATGTTTTGTGAATAGAAGTATGCTGGTTTATTCGATACCAATATTTGTAACTGGTGCCTGCTATTAATTGTGAGTTTGAGTTTAATGAATAAAATAATTTTAGCACACGCACATCAAATGTTTTAATAATGTTTAGCGTTTTGTTTTTCCGTAAATTAATTGATTTGCAATGTTAATGTTCATATTTTATTAAATATTATTTATCAGCATAAAATCTTGTATATGGAAGGCACATTTAAGAGGTGGTAAATTTTTTTAATAAATAAATTTATTAAAATAATTCTAGGCTTTATTGGCTTCAATGAAGGAAAAAATCAAGTGATTTTAGTTTTGTTTCTTTCTTCAATTTCTTAAACGCATTTATGTCATATCGAATTCAATGGAATTATTATTAACTATTATTCATTTGAAATAAACAAATATTCAACGTCATTAACAAATTGATGCAGTACGTCTTAAATGCCACACACACATATACGTTCACACGTTCTATTTTACATGTTCATTTTACCAACTGTGTCAATTTAAATTATTTAAAGCTTTATTTAAAAGCTTTTTTTTATTTTATTTTATCACTTATTTAGTTTCGTTATGCATATTAAAGTGCTTAGGTAAGTTGACTATATGTTATTATTTATGTAAGAAATGTATATTAAATAAATTGAAACGTAACACAAAATGAAAAATAATTTGTAGATTCAAGCTTTAAAAAAATTCTACTATTTAATTATTTTTAGCTTTCTTTTATTACTAAACTATTAAGTTAACTCACATGTATTAAAATTTGAGAATGCAAACAATTTTAAATATAATACAGACACATTTTGATTGACGTCATAAAAAAAGCATTCATGCTTTACTATCCGATATCTTGAAGTACCATGGCAGAGGTTGCTATTAAATAATCTCGGCGTATTTTCTCTATGGCAAGAATATAGTTTTATTATATTTTTTACGATAAATATTCTCCATAAAATGTTTTGATTGCAAAGACCAACACAACCAGTGTTGCCAGAAGTAGGGGGAAATCCCTACATGTAGGTATTTTTGATACTAAAATAGAAGCGTAGGGAAAATCGGACAGAATTTGTATATTCTCCAAAATGTAGGGATTTTTTCGTCATGTCGCATTATTTATGAAATAAGTACAAACATAACCATGCTAATGCCGATGCAGAAAGGATTTTTTTAATAATAACAGATGTTCGTGCCAAAAAGCGAATCAAATTGAGCCACACAAGTTTAAGTTCAATTTGTATACTAAGATCATTTCTGCAAGACAGTGGAAAAGACTGCATAAATTTCGAATGCACTGATAGTCATTTTAGAAAATTAGATTTGAAAGAACTTTATTAATTTTAAAATATTCTGTTGTTTGTGTACCTGTTGTAAATTTATTATTTAGAGATTATGTTGTGAAGAACTATAAATAATAATTTTAAAATTACATTATTTTTATACTTTAATTAAATGTAAGTTCTCATGTTTAAATTAGTTGACAAAAATGCGTAAGGATTTTTGTAGGGGAAATTTTTTCAACGTGTAGGGAAAAATCGGATTTTTTTTAGCAAGCGTAGGTATTTTTTCAAGAAATGTACTGGCAACACTGAACACAACTTTTTGACTTAAATATTTCTGAACGAAAAGATTTTCTCCAACGCAGAAAAAGCATAAAACTAAGCCAGTACTATGATTTTTGATGTGTTTTATGTTTTATTCACGTAAATAATTTGTTATATGTTTTGCGTTAAAAAGAGTTAAATAAATAAATAATAAATTAAGATTGAGCACTCCATGTCTAAAAAGGCACTATTTAAAAATAATTTTGATACCGTAAATAAGATTTAAATGCATAATCGACTTTAACATTTTGCTAATTACCGATCGGGCACAATGTTGTGCTCCAAATCCCAATTTAAACTGGATTGAGTTTTGTTTCGATCGGTGCTTCAACAGAGCGGGCTCTTAAAAAATTAGAAACTGGTTGGTAGAGTTAACTTTTGTATTCACTCTTCCTTAAGCATAGTATCAGTAAGTATATAAGGGATTGATACTTAAAAAAGTCTCGAATCCCGGATGGAGGGTATAACATCACTAGCATGCTTGATTCAGTGTTATAAAGTATAGTGCCTTTTAGTCTAACTTTTTTGTACGTTGTACAATGCTTAGGTATCGTAAAAAGAAGAGTTTTATAACTCGAAAAAAAACATCTCAGTTACAAATATTTTCTTGTTATTTAAAACATTAGTTAAAAGCCTAATGTTTTAGTAAGTTAGAACATTACACCATTTTTAACTCCATTGGACGTTACGGAAAGATAATGTGACTTGATTGCAATTTATTTTCTTATTAAAATCCATTTTTAAAAACCAGTATTTAGTACATAATTCTGGGTATATTTTAATACCAATATAAATTTACAATATTAATAATAACAAGAGAAAAAAGTGATTTTTAATAATTTTTTTTATTCAAAGAATCAATATACAGCCACTGCTGTTTTTAAGGCATTAAATTCTAAAGTCCCATTTTGAGGCCCTTTTTTTAGCATAACACAAAGCATATGATGACTTCAACTCTGACCTGTTCAATTGACTCAATTTATTTTTCTGAAATTTTATTTTGTTTATTTCTACGTCATGTGTATTTTCCATTGCAATATCATGGGGGAGAAAATTATAAAAAAAAGAAAATTTTTTTTGCTAACATTGGTGTCACCTTGTTTGTTTCCTTGCAGTATGTTATATTTGCCTCTCACCAAGACCTTGCTCTTTTTAGTTAAACGTTTACCAAAAAGAGCAATGTGATTGATTTATATCTCATCCACCTTTACGGTACAGAAGGAATTGATGATTCCATTTACAGGTTGAACATGTCGGAACTAGTGTTAAGGTGTGGTTAATTTAGATAATATTTGACCAAAAAACGTAACCACTATTTTTACATATGTTTTTAAAGTCTTTTCTGGCACGTATCATTATGAATGACGATTTATAGTGTAAAAAATGTGATAACAATTATTTGAAGAGAATAAAAATTGCTTGCCATCATTAAGTAGTTACGTCTTTTTCGTCAAATATTTGATTAATATGACCGTATCATTAGTGTAAGGGAAGTTTACAATTTCATGGAGTTGTTAAGATGCACTTGAATAGATGTATTGTATGGCAAAAATACATAAACTTTAAAAAATCAATAGGACATGCCACACATAATTATTATTATTTTGTCTTACAAATAGCCTCTTTTTTGAATTTATAAGGACAAATCTATACATATAATACAACACTAACGGGAACATTTCTGTACAATTAATAATTTTTTTTAAAATTATTATGTTGGTGGAGAAAGTATCCGATATGGAATGCAAAATATCTATTTTTAAATTTTTGCCTGGATGTCTCTGTGTTCGCATCATGCAAAAACTACTGGATGGACTTAAACGATATTATGTGTCCCTGAAAAACTTGGTTTAAATATTAAATACTTTCGAAAGAAAAGGTAATTACTTGGAGAAAGTAGAGATACATATGCGAAAGTAATGGTACTAAAAATTTTGAACGCTGTTTGCAGAACTCTAAACTAATTATTTAAAATACATTGTGCTAAATTGAGATGAAGTCTTGGGCACTACTAGTATTACAGATATCAAATACTATGTGGTCTTAGACCAATATTTCGGTCAGCTTTTCTACAGACAGGTCCCTTTTTTGGCGCAGAACGTGTCAGAAAAAAGTGGCAAAATTAGAAATTATTATCGAAGCTTCTTATGTAAAGAGAGTAAAAAGTTTAAAATATCTGTTAATTATTTCCATATAAAACCTTTTTTGGAAAAACATATCTATACTCTTAATTAGTAAAGCCCTTTTAAAACTAACAGTCAACCCCATTGGCTTTGTTACGCATAGTGACAGCAAATTCAAATCAAAGCTGCAACTTTAATGATCATCATTAAAAAGATTGTTGCCAACAATTAGCAGTTTTATCCTTAACCACTTAAAACAACTGCACAAACAATTTCTGTCGTACAGCTTATTTTCTTTGGGCTTTCAGTACTTTAATTATATAATTTAAAATCTTAACATTCTCTCTGACACATTTTCAAAAGAATAATTAAATTTTAACTAAAAGACTTTCAATAAAACAAGTAATGAGAAAAGATACAAATTAAAAAAAAATCTACAATAACGAAACTTTATTAATAATATTTATCAGCTCAATTTATTGCCTTAATTCACATTTCATCAAGCAATAAGAAAATCACGGCAAGAATTAAAAAAAAAGAGAAATAATAAAGTAAAAAAAAAAACACCAAGAAGATATAAAATCAAGTTAATTTCATCCACTACTTCAAATTTGGTCATCAATAATCAATATTGTAGAGGATGCAACAGCAGCCAACAGCAAACATACACAAATTTATACATAAGAACAAGGTACTGCTGCTGCCACTTGTGACAAGTCTGCAGTAACCACGATATTTAATTTTTAATAAAAAAACAATTTATTTTTGCAACATACAACAGTAGCAGCTATTTAATGCCCTCTTTCGCTAAAAAACAGGAAAAAATAAATTTAACAGTCTGACATGTTTTTATGCAAACAAAGAAATATTTAAAAATGTTTTTATTTTTATGTTTAATTCATGCGTGACAGTGTTGGGATTTTATTTTAAACATTTTCTTTTCGTTTGTATAAAAAGATGAAAACTTTTTGTAAGAATGACCTAATTTTCTCTTATTCGTGTGTTAAATTTAACAGGCAGGTGATAACGTCTATTAAAGGATGTATGGTTCAAAAACTATTATTCTTCTTAGCTTCAGAAGAAAAAGATTTTTTCTGTTACAGCCATACATGTCACATGTTACTATTTAATATATTGTTTAAAATAATCTTTCTAGTAGCGGTTTAGAAATTACCTGCATGCAATATTTTGCTCTTCAAAAGTCACTTTGAAGAGTAAGCCCGTTTTCCTTGTCTCCCATTTTAAAATTGGCTTTTCGGTTTAGTTTAAAGTAATAAAACTTAATTTAATTATTTATTGTAATAATTTTATAAATGTAATTTTTCCATTTTCTTTATTATCCATATGAGTAAAAATGTTCCCTAAGAAGAACATGTCGAATACCCTCCACTAGCATTCCAACCACAACGGTCTCTTATAAACATAAAGATATCATCCGGAAATCAAAAACCGCTATTGATGCGGAAGGCATCTTCAAAAGTATTCTCAAAACTAATATATGTTTATTACATAATTACCTTTATCAGCCTTTTTGTCCAACTTTACATATATCACACTGTCAAGACATAAAATTTTTTATATAATTTCTTATTCGTTTTTGTTGTTCTCCATTTATAGTCCACAACAACTTGCGTTGGAGATGTGCGTTTAATGATTAAAACACATTAAGAATCCAGTAGCTTTTATAACGATGATCGCACTTGCCATATTATATTCAACCAACAATCAGCAATGAAATATAAATGAAAAAGCATGTAAAAAAATTAAAGCAGTTTTGAAGAAAACAACATTTTTTGGAGGATTTTGTTGGCAGCAGTATTTGAATTTTGTTTTTTTTTTTTTTTTTTTTGATTTTTTAAGAATGTGTTGTATTAAAGTAATCGTCACGTAATGGCAAGAACATGAATTTTTGTCATGCTTTAAAAGGTTCTTTTTTATTGTTGTAAAAGGATTGTTTTTTTTTTTAAGGTTTGTGTTTTCGCATTTTTTGATCAAAACTTGACAGAAATTATTCATAATATGTGAAATTTTAACAAAATATATTCAGTAAAGGACATTATTACCAAGATGTGTGTTTTATGAGAATAACTGCAAATCAATTCATAATATTGAAAAATTTGTTTTATTGTGCAAGTTGTTCTCCAGGAAATAAAGTGACCGATTCCAAAAATGTCTCTGCCCTAATTTGATTTGGTGGAAAATCTTTTTAATTTTCTTATTAAAAAAATAAAATCTTTTATTATAAGTGTTAGTAAACAAGTCACCTTAACGGTAAACGGCCACCTTATCAGGCTTTTTTCGAGCATCAGAGTTGTATGATAAAAATTTAGACGATTATTGGCAGACAAAATAAACATTACTGGCGTTTATCTTTGGGCATTGGTTAATGTCTTTCAAAACCAAAATTTAGTTTTCTATATTTGTTTCTGTGGTAACTTTGAATTTTATAGAAGAATTTTCGTTACATATTCGACCCAATTAGGCTTTAGAAGATAAGTAAATCATGGATATGAAAGTCGCTGGAATTTTTAATAATAATTTTTCCTTATTTAGTTAAAATGTAACACTGCAAGGGAAAAACCAACGAAACATAAACCAACACATATTTAAAATATTATTAAGCATAGAAAATTCCCTTAATTTGTGCCAAATTTTGACTTAAAATTTAATTTTAATTTGTCATTTCATGCCGCATGTCCAAATATATAATCTTTAATAACCATAAAAACTGTTATCTCATGTTTGGTTTTTTTTTTCAGAATAAAAAATTATAATAATACCTGCATTAAAAAATACATATCTGCAAGGATGTTTTGTGGCACTTTTATTATATTGAAAAAAAAACTTACCTTATAAATATGCGTACACGTTTCAAACTATCAATTATTTATTATACGAATATTCGAGTTTGTCTGTTAAAATTTATTCTTATGAAGATCATGTCCAAAATGATGATCATGGTGATCAGCCAGAAAACACGAAGTAAAAGGATCAAAATTCATCCAAAAACACAATGTTTAAGAATTATTCTTCATTATACGGCGACATAATATTCCCAATACTCACACATACCATTATAAAATTATACAAATACTTAAGCAGAAACAGTAGCTGAAAGAAAATTTTCTCATTTAAACGAATAAATAATTAGACATGTTTAAATGTCCCGCAGGCAAAAATTGCATACACACACAAAAAAAACAAGGAATAATTTCATCAAAAAATCTGATTTTATTATTGTAAAAAAGAACAACCAAATAAAAAAAATTAAAGAAAATGAAACTTAAACACTGAACTGGCAATCAAACTGATGATCGCTAAAACACGTACACCAAAAATTGAAGACTACAAAACCCAACATTGATCACAAACAAAATGCTATAACAAACTTTAGCAACAGCAGCAGAAATAACAATAACAAACACACAAAATATAAATATCTTTGGTCAATAGCATGACTGGAGGCGTTCCATAGTAGTTCATTTTTATTTAAAAATTAGCTTTTTTGATTTATTCCTGTTGCTGGCTTTCAGTAGATGGATGGATAAATTGTTGTTGAACAGCTACTGTTTTGTCACACAATCTTTTGGCAGCTTTAGTATTTTGTTTACCTTAACATAAACATCTTATTGAAATTATCATCATACCTCAACGCAACTAAAATTCATCATCGATCATCTGACGTTTAAAACTTGCAGAAATTCTTGTCTTATATGCTACTTTTTGTAGCTTAAAAACAAAAACTTATTTCTTTAGTGGTTTGTTAATTTTTATGTTTTAAAAATTTTTTGTTTTTTTTTTGTTTTACCTCTCCCGTTTAAGGCAAACAAATATTTTCAGATTTGTTATTTAACATAACTTTAATATGTTCAAATGTCATCTTTGAAATTGTGATGATCATCAACTGGTTGTTCAGTCTTTTGCATGGTGCCACATTTTGTAAGTAAGAAGTTAGTTGTGTTTGTCTTAAGTGACAAAACTGATCTTAATCGTAAAATTATTTTGGGTTTCAAAAAGTATTTATTGGCAACTAAAAACAAAACATAAAAAACATGACAATCTGGTCACATTTGTAGTTTGTATAGAACGAATTATAAGTAAACTACACAATGTGACAGATTTTCTTTCTAATAAAATAAATGCCTCTAAGCAAGAGTAGATCAAAATTAATTTTGTTGCATATATTGCTATAAGCGACTGTTGTTATATCGAGTTTACACAAGTTCATTTAATAATTTTTAATTAAAAAACCAGTGTTACCACAAGTTGTATTAATTAATAACTTTATTAATATATGTAAACAACATTTATTATATTACAATTTCATATATTTACGGATTTACATGGTTTTAATTTATAAAATATTTTATTTTTTATTTTTACCATCTTTTGAAGGTATTTTCCAATGAATTAAAATTTATTTTTGGCTTGAATTAATTTTTAAATTTATAAAAACCTTAAAAAAAACAATATTAAAGGGTATGTGGTTTTTACCTATTTTATATTCTCTTTTTCCTAATCACTGTCTGATATAAAGAACTTTTCAAGTGGTCCCTTTTTGCTGTAAAATTCCATTAAAATCTATAAAGAATGAGCTCTTCTCTCTCTAATAAAAACAAAGGATCTCTCTGCGATAGTTTAAACAAGATTTGAGCAAAATTATAAATTCATGTTTTATTTTGTTTATTGTTATGTTTTACTGAACTATAAACGAGAATTTTATTTTGCAATGCACAGGTAGCTGTGGGCTTTGGATAAACCCGTAAAAATTCCAATGCTTTTTAATCTACACGAATCCAGTGCCTAGTTTCTGTAAATTAAGTGAGAAATTTCTCACATAAAAATATTATAGTCATCTTGTTTTACATAAGGTGTATTAAAATTAATAATGGACTCTTTTAATTTTTTATTATAAAATTCATGATTTATTTAAATTCACTGTGTGTAAATCAATATGACTATAATATGTCAATGTGAGAATTTTCTCACTTCAGTTTTAGAAACGAGGAACACTAGATTCTGTAAGTCAATTACTATATCAGAGGCACTGCTTCAACGCTACAAGAAAAATATATTTATGATCGTTGTGCAATTTTTTAATGCGGTAAGGCTACAAAGGGCTTTGCCTAAATTTGTATATTCGATTTCTGATTTAACAAACATTCTTTAAGCCCAAGGTAGTCATCCTAATCAGAATACCCTATTTGAACTGACGAATTAATTTTTTTAAGCAAAAATTTACCGCTTTAACAAAAGTGCTGCCATCCAGATCACCAAATCCTAATGTTATTAGCTTCCGCTTAGTTTCGAATTTTCCGTTTCTTATTTACTGACATAAATTTTTATATAATTTCTTTATTTGGAAAAATCTTTTTGTCCTCAAAAATATTCGAACAACGTTTCTTATTTTTCTATAAAAGCGCCTTGACGATTACAATGCAACAAGTTTTTTTCTACCTAATCGTTCTGTGTGCCCTTTAGAGATAATGAAGAGCCTGATATTCTCATAAAACTTTTATTAATAAAAAAATAAAAATAATACTGCGATACTACTGGTTTCTATCCAAATTTTGCATAGAAAATGCAAAGGTCCTTAACCGAATTGATTAAATGAGAACAATATTAAGTCAACAAAGTAAAAAGATAATAAAAACTCAAAACTCTCTAATAAAAAAGTACAGGAGGATAGCCATGGAAAAATTTTCAAATAGTGGACCAGGACGGGAGAAAAATTAGAAGAGGAAATTTTTATGCATCTTGAACAATCTTAACAAAGTCTAGTCTAATCGCTTTAATGAAACAGGAAACATGAAACATCTCTATCTGTTTCCAGAGCAAGGATTTGAGGAAAAAAGAAAAATGACGGGTATTTACGTCGGTACCGATTGCAATAAAATTTTAAACATAGATATTTATGTAAAGGGTAGAATAAATTGTGTTTATTTTGAAAAAATTGAAATAGGAAGGGGGAGTAAGGGAAAGTACAAACTTAAAATTTTATTAATCTTAAGCAACTTTAAAAAAGTCATACTTTAAAGATATTTTAAATATAGACAACTTATCAATAAGATACAAACAGATTTGATAGTTTTTTAATAAACTGTACCTAGAAAGATTCTTTAATTAATCCAGGCAACGCCGGATACAAGAAGCTAGTGAAAAAATAAAAGTAAAGAAAATTTTACATCAATATGAAAATTTATGATTTGGAGTCTTTTCTAGGTTGGATTGATTCCAAACAATAAATTTTCCTATTGATGTATGTATTTCCAGGTGCACAAAAGATTTCATAATTAATTTTTGTTTTCCAGTTGCTTTCATTCAATTAGTCTCATAACACCTCATATTCTAGTGTAGAATTGAAGGCCGTTTTGTAAATATCAATCTTAGGATTTTTAAGAGAAATATTTTCTTTTTTAGTTTTTTTTTTTGTTGTGTTGGTTATGAAATTGTTGGCGTTTTAGTAGGAGTTTTTTCTCGTTTTAATGATTTTTGTTGTTGTTTGGTTTGTGGCGTATTTTAACAATTCGATTCGTTTCGAATTATTGCGATCTGTTTTGGATGTTTGATTTTTTCTGCCGCACTTTAAGCTGTTATTGTGTGAGAAGTTTTGTGATCACTAGCATTTTTGAATGTCTGAGATTATGTCTGGTGTGTGTTTTTATGTTCATTTTTATTTAAAAACTGTAAAATATTCGTGTTTATCATTGGCTGGTTTAAATGTAAAAAAAATTTCATTAAGTTTTTTGTGATTGGATAATCAAACAGTTTTTTTTTGTTTATTTGTTTATTTTGTTTTGTTTCGTTAACGTTTTTCTTTGCTGTTTAAAGCCTTTTCTTAATATGGTCTTTTTCCAACATAATAAAATAATGAATCATGTTGAGGTATGTTGAAGCATAAAAATGCGTTTATAGTTTGTTATTTTTTTTTAGTATTCACACAAGTTATATTTTTCTCATTAGAAAACGCTTGAAAAAAGTGTATAAAAACCATTCAAAAATAATTTTATGAAATTATGAGTAAAAACATATATTTTTTTTTAGCTGAAGTATTTAAAAATTGATTTTGTTCAAATTCATTTAAGATTTATACAGAAAAAAATGGATCTTTTTTAAGGCTTTAATTTTTTTGCAGATAAAAGATCCGTTATAATTTTTTTAGTTTGTATAAAAACGCATATCTTTTTTATTTAAATTTCTTAAACCATGGGAACATTTTTAAGAGATTATTTAGAAACTTTTGATATTTAATTTCTATAAACTAAATAATATATAATATTAATAAATGAAATTTAATTTGTTTCGCTTACAGGAAACCTTTTGTACTATTTTATTAAATCATTTTTATTAAGCTCACTTTTGCCATTTGTGTTGCCATTATATTTTCTAGCATGTGTGTTATTTTGGTTGCAAGCGTCAGCTCGTTATATTTTAGTTTTTCCTATTTTGTGACTTTGTGGTTTACTATACATTCGCTTTCATAAACTAGCGCAGCTACATCACTGAGTTACTCCAGTGAAATTTTCGAATTTTAGCTTACCGATTTATACCACAAATTACTGTAGACCCATTCAGATTTAATACACGATCTGTTCTTATATTGTTACATTTTATACTAGCAAATTTTACCGCAAGATTTTGAACAAGACTTGCTTGTTTTTTATATGCAGACTCGTGAAGCTTATCTGCCCTTTTAGTATGCAGGTGCCTTCGCCTGCTTATCTATGTACCTCGAATATCTTATTATTCCGAGATATTTGTATTCTGTTTTTGATTTATTCGGTCCTTAAACAACTCATCCCATAATAATTATATATGTCAACATTTGTGGCGCTGACGGGCTTGTTCACAAAAGCTATACTAAAACGCAGCCATCGCGGCTGCTGGATATGTGTTAGCCAATGTTTTCTCTTGTTCCCAAGCCGAAATAGACGCACAACTTGTATAAATACATTTGGAAAAATTGAACGGCTTTGCCAATGTAGTGTTTCTGGTTATAAATTTTGTTCAAGTTTTTTAGTTGACTAAATCTAATTTTTGTCTCGTGTATATAACATTTGTTTAGTTCAAAATGCAGCTTATATTATGTTTTAAAAATTCATCTAAGTTTGCATTGAATTTTTTGTAAAAATTTAGAAGTTTTTTAATATTTTGTAGTTAAAAAAAGGTAAAAAAAATTATAGAATGCAATACTGTTCGATACAGATATCACATGAATACAAAATTTTCGGTCTTTCTTTTCATTTCGCTTTTAAGAATATGATAGAAGATTTGTTATACGCAATGACTGGTATTTCGTTTAACCGCGACTGTAAAACTAGCGACACTATTCTTCTAGAGTCAGCTCAACACTTGCTAAGATATGCGGAGTACACCTCGTTTGATTTTTTCTACAAAATAAACATATATTTTTTGGCAGTAAGACATTTTAAATGAAATGGTCACAAAGCTTGGCAATACTCTAAATAAACTAAAAGAGACTGAGAATTCCTAATTGTGAAAAGAGAATTTTCAAAGTGATAATATTAGAGTGAAAGTTTTATTACCAAAAATGCTAGGCGACATCTTATAATAAATGTTTCCCACTAATTTTAGAGGATGAGAGAAGCTCTGATTTTCAAAAACTCACAAGTCGTATTTTTATAAAGTTTTAAAATTTCTTATTTAAATAAAAAAGTTCGCTTTTAAAAATTAAAAAAATTGCCAATTTTCTAAATAAACCTACATGAGATTTTAACTAGAATTATAACAAAATAATTATATAACAAAAAAAAAACAAAATAATTATATATGAGCAATTGCTTGTGACGTACTTGAGTGCGTCAAATTTTTTAAAGTACGCTGAAGAAGTATACGAAAAATAGTAAAGAGGTTAAGTTCCATTCAGACGTACCATAATTGTTTTCAATTAAGCATATTCGATATATTTTGGTTCAAGATATCGAGCATGACATGAAACTTAATTGCTACAACCGGGAATTTAGGGAGGAGGTATTATTTGTTTTCTTGGTGTTATCGTACAAAGTTTTTCTTCTCTACATACAATATTCATTAGTATTTGTTTGATTTTTTAATGAACAAAAATTTTATATCGTTCTTCCCTTCGCTACAAATTTTTCTGTTATATGCAGTATATCTTGCTTTGAAATTTAATTGTGGAACGCTTGCAACCAATCAATTATGAATGACGTACACAAATATATTTTCTTTACGTCGTGTGTGACATTATAATAACATCAAATGTAAAAAAATACCTTTAACCGAACCCTATATTTTCTCTTTCCCCTCGGTTTGTTGTTTTATAACGTATTTATAATATTTATACACCCGAATCAATTAAATTCCTTATTATTGATTTTTACTATTGCACAAAGCTAAAAATACTTTCACGTGGTATGTTTTTTAACTAATTTTGACAAAAGGCTTAAGGGTTCGAAGATTTTTAAGTGTGGTTGACTAATTCATGGAATTGCCAATATTTACTTTGGTATTCCGAATAGTTTTAAGTAAAATTTTCTATCTAAGTTTAAAATTTCATTAGGTGAAACATAAACTGTTCGTTGGAATGAGTCACCCTTAATATTTAAAGGTATGAAAACTAAATGTTGACCGGTTCTCGAATGTTTATTTTTGCATTGCCTGGACTATAAACTACGCACGATTTAAAGAAAAAAAAGATAAACTATATCGAGGCAAGTACATAACTAAAAAAAGTAGGCGTTAAAGTAGGCGTGGTAAAAAAGTATCCTATTAATCATATCAGAGTCTCAGTTATATTATGTGAAAATTTCAAAAAGTCGACCCAGCAGTCTTGTGTTTCCTGGGGGTATGATGAAAGGCTTTGAGGGGTATTAAAAATATACATATGTTAACCGATTTTCAGATCTACCCGATATGTTCAGAAATACCATGCAATGTGTATAAATATAACAGTGGAGAGTTTAGCTTCAAAATTTTTAGAATTTATATCGATAAAAAATTTTAAAATGTCAAAATTATATCTCAAAATTGTTAACTTCACAATAACATTTCAAGATTAAATTGTAACAGTGTTTTTAATTCTTTACTTTTTTACTATAATATAGCGACGTAATAATGTTTCTTTTTTTTTTTTTTTTGTTTTTGTAAGCTAGAATTAGAAATTAGACAATTATAAAAAATTATAAAAATTAAGAAATCAGCAATATGAACAAATATTTTTAATTTTGCATATTTGTCTTCTTCTACACTATTTTTATGTATTAATATTTTGTTAACAAAAAGAAGAAACAATAGCATCACGACCAGCTTTATCCGAAAAAATCAAGCAACTCAAATGTAAAATCGATTTTGAAAATTGATGTAAAATGTGTGATTTAAAAATCTAAATAAGATTTAATATTTACCTATTTATAGTGACTTAGCTGCTGTTATTAATGCAAAAAGCTATCAGGTTTTTTAAAATTTAGTATACAAGAACATATGTCAGTTATTTGCTTGAAAGATTAAAAAAAGTTAAAAGAAGTTTCTAGATTTCAGTTCATAAAATTAATTTTAAAGTTATATTTTTTCTAATCAACAAAAGATGTAAAGATCAACATTTTAGTATGCATTTGATTTATATCGCAATACAGCACTCGTTATCTACTTTTAAACATAGAGTGGGATTTGCATCAGTTTAACATAATCCTCATAACTAATAAGTTTATCGTGCTGTGCTATTTTATTAAGAAAGGAAAACAACTCGAGAATCTATCCATAATGAAACCTCACCAAACAAACTTGTACTGAAAAATGATTTCCAAAGATTCTTTCTAAACTAAGTTCTAAAATCATACAAAATTTTTTTTTAATCATTTTAATAAAAACAAAAAAAAAATAAATTTAAAGATGCTTATCTTTTACTTTATAATTTTTTTATACATCGTATGTACTTTCAACATATTAAACTAGTTTTTAATTTCTTGCCAAATTATTGTTGAACTTAAGCGACAGACTAAAATAACCAAAAGCATTTTTTATATTTGACTAAAATTTTATGCCAAATCCTCTTTACTATAAAGGAAATCCAGTAGTTTTGTTGCGTACACTAACAGATCATAAGGATAAATCTTATAATTATTTTTATTATTTTTATTATTCGACATAAATCGCCGTAGGACAATTTGTGTTTTATAAAATAACATTAGCGGGCTTACATACGTGTGCATGTATGTATGGATATGCAGTATTTTAAATTTGAAAAAAAACAAGAAATTTGACAAAATTTGTTTTAACTTGTTTTAATTTTTTTTACAGTAGCCTCAACCAGTTAGCACACGACGACAAAAGTAATCGATCTTTAAGAATATTTCTTTTAATCATAATTTTTTGTGAACAAAAACCTTTTTAAATCACAGCTAAGGGACACGTTTCTTAAGCTAAAAGATTTAAAATTGAAAACTAAGGAAAAAATATTTACGCTTTAATCATTTTTTTTTGCAGGCTTAGTTGTATTATTACTTATTATATTTTAATTTAGCCTTAGGGTTTTAAAAATACCATGCACCATCCATCTCCTGCCATGAATGAATCTGACTTTTACTTGAATGTTAAGTTATAAGTATTGACTCGTATTTGGTTACCATGGTAAACAATTTTTGTTTATGAGTGTTTATTATAGCAGTTGTTGTTGATACGCACATGTCAAGAAATTGACGAAAATTCGATCATCAAAAATTTTAATTGATCGCCCTGCAGTTATGGCGAAATTGATCTTTAGCATATTTGCTGCTGTTTGCGATACCGCAGCAATAACATTCTCGTGCAATCTTATTCATTCCAAAGTTAAATATGAAATATTGTACACTTGCCTTGTAGTGTTGTATGGGATTAACTTGTGTTAGTGCAAGTATGTTGAGTGATTTTGATTATGATAATAACAACAAGCTTTTATATCAGGCTATACAAACCTTAGGCCCACAAAATTAACAGCAATATTTTAAGGATGGTATTTTATAAAATTAAAGAAATTTTATTGAGTTTTTAGATGCTTGGAACAAGAAAGACCAATATTTGACCAATAATAGTTGCATTTTTCTACATGAATTAGAATGTGCTGATCACAAAAAAAAAATTTGTTTTCATATCGGCCATTGACCAGATAATGGAACATTTATATTTTTTTTTATAAATTCCATTCTTGAAAACATCATTTAAGGTCTAAGGTTTGTCTAATTAAAAATTGAAAATTGTTTTCGCTTAAAGATAGCAGTTGTTGCGGGTAAGAGTTGAATTTTACTAAAATTTTTAAAGATTTTCCCTGATTGTTGTCGTTTCAGTTTATAAAAATATTTTGGTCTTACTAATTGCTTTAAGATATGAAAGAGTGATTAATTTTTGATAATGATTATTATAAGAGCCACGGTTGATTAAGTGGCCCTCTTTCCAACATAATTCTTACCTTCGCGTGAATATTTCTTATTTTTAATTTTGATATCTCGTTATTCTGATATCTTCGCTTACTCATTTTTTTTTTAAAATAAACTATTGATTAGCGTGAATTGTTATTCATCACATCTTGGACCACTGGATGACGAAAATTCATGTTGTGACGCTGCTGGCTTTAATAAATGAAACTGGTGAAATGTGTTCGTAAACATATATTAGCACTACATTTTTGTTCATACGTGTACATGTATTAGTAAGTAGACCTTACGCCTAAAAGTAAGAAAATTTTTGTAATGAAAAATTTTGGCACTTATGCACAAAAATCTACCGGATATTTGAATGGCTTAAAGCTATAACACAACCAAGAAACAGAAGAAACAACAATTAGTTTTAAGAACGTGAAAGCGAGCTGATATTTCTTTATACTAAACATTAGTGTTATTTTGCCAGAATATTTCGAAATATAATGATTGTTATCATATTTAAATATAAACGCTGTCTTAACTCCTTTAAAATTTTAAAGCTGAAAATGTATGTGATGAAGGAAAAAAATATGTTGCAACAAACTACTCATACATATTTAATTTTTATAATCCTCATTAGTTTGAAAATCACGTCCTTTTTTTGTGGCCAAAAACAAAGTTAATTTTTTTTTATTTGATGGTGAGTCAGTGTAAGTGTGTGTGTGTGTGTGTGTGTGGTTTGGCTGAAAGTTTTGTCTTTAGTTAAACTAAAACTTGACAAATAACTTATGAAAGAAATTGTTTTTTGTTTTTTTGCCTCCACGATATAAGCTGCCAATCATTTTGGTTAACTGGTGCTTAAGAATTTGCTGCACTAAGATTTTGATCTTAACTAAGGCCTTCTTTGCTTTAATTTTAAGCAATCACGCTAAAAAATTATAAGAAATGAAATGTATGTTTATCTATAAGAATTTTGTATCACTTGTAGCAGCAATGTCTGCTACAAATATTTTTGCTTTAGAATTAAAAAAATTTTTTTTTGTGTGTTAAACAAGCAAGAACCTCCAAAATTGCGTTCATACTTTGGCTTCTGTTTTGCGCCACCAGAAATATTCATTTAGTTGAACATTTATTTTGTTGTTCTTGGTGTAGAAAAGGCCAATTTCTTTGGTGAGTTTTACTCATCTTTAAAATTGTGTAATTTCTTTTTATTGGAATGTTTGCTTATTTTTTTTTTCATGTTGTATGCTGTTGCTGCTGTTGTTATTAGGTTTAAATTCATCAATTTTTACCTTCCAACGTTGACGTTTACTTGTCTCATAATAATACATCGCAACAGGTAGTCTTTAGTTTTCAAATAAATTATTATATTGAGAAACTTGATTTGTTATCATGATGTTATTTTTTTTTCGTAATTTTCTTCGTTTTTTTGAAATTTTTTCAAAAATCATTTATTTTACTTTTATTTGAGATTTTGAAATTATATTCTTGTTATATTAAATAGAAAATCAGTTCGACAATGTATTCGTTTAGAAAAAAAATTATATTGAATTTGGGAAAGCAAATGAAGTTATTTAAAAGCTTTTTTATACGTATTTTATGTCAGTTGCATTTGATATAAAAGTGATGTTTTTTAAACAAGAGTAAGATATAAATTTAATTATATAAACCAAGCTTAACAGTCTATGTTTAAGAATATAACATCCTACAAATTAAAAGATTCTGTTTCTGAACTGGCTGCAAAAAATAGTTTTTATATTATTTGCAGCTGCCAGAAAATTCCATGACAGTGCGTTGTCTCAGAGGTAAAAGGCAAAATAATCATACTGATAACAAATATTCTAGTGTAATGAAAATAATCTTATACCATATCGACACAAAAGAGCATTTTAATAATTTGCCACTCTTTTGGCTGTTCATATAGTGATTCGATATAAGAGATAAGATTTTTTTCATTATTGATATTCGGCGTGTTCGTATCACTAAGTTAGTACACAAGGAGAAACATTTCTGTGGAACATCTTAAATCTTACTTGGAAACTAAAAATAATGTCTAAGCAACGCTTACACATTCTAAAGTTAGAATATTAGACAAACAAAATGCAGTAAGTTGGAAAAAAGTCTTGTTCCTTTATTCATAAGGGACTAAAAATTCTCTTAAATACTTTACAAAATTATTTATTGATTAATTTTTTTTGTGCGTTTAAGCGCTTATTTCACTTTAAATCAAAAATAATGAAATAATAACACACAGTCTCCATTATATTTCAGAAAAGGGAGAATGAACTTTTTTGAGTTCATAGCGTTCTTGAAGAGATGTAACTGTCTAATAAAATAATTTATAATGTTTATCGCATTATGTTTGCCAACTGAAAATATAACTGGTTTATAAAAATGTTAAAACTTATCACAAAACTATACTCAACATTTCTATTTTACCAATATATAAATCTCAAATATTACTCCTCAAACAGAAGTAATAAAATAGAGTCACGGTAAAGGTCAAAATGTCTCAAAACATATCGATTTTAGATGCATTTTAATCGCTATTATAAACAAAATATGTTATCAAAACAAACGATCTTTCAAAAGAAATCAGGTACCTGTACCAAAACTTCTTCAATTTTTAATTTTGATATCAAGCAAAATCACTTAGCAGACATACTATTTGAAATATGGAAACAAGTTACTGTGGCTCATGCTCGAGAACTATTTTAATGAAGATGCCAACGCCCTGGTCACACAAGTATAATTTTTGCAAGAAACTGAATGTGGTCAATATTATATAATATTTTCTGACTTAAAGAGATCACTCAAATTTAAGACATAATGTAAAAAATTACGGGCCATATTAAATAGGAAGGCTCTGTTGTGTGTTCTTAATTAATAAATGCATTAACAGTGTCTTACAAGTCACATTAAACTTTTGAAAATTATCTCTTTAGCTTATCATGGTTGCCTGCATAATATTCGATTAATTTTTACTTTTATCCTATAATTTTGTAAACTTGGTATTTATTTCTTTATTAAAAACTTGGTTTTTATATTCATTTATTTATTTTTTCTGGAATATTACTATTTTTTTTTTTGGTGCAAGAATAAAATTGTTTGTTTTTAAAACAAAACCTTAGCTTAGAATTGAGTTGTGTTAGTGGCAGAAAATAAGTAGCGAGGGAGAGCCCACAGAATTTAACGAGAGTAGGAAAAAAAATAAATATGTTCAGTTAAAATTGTTTAGGCTCTGCATTCTGATCTTCATCGGCGATCATTCACGTAAGCGTATTTTTTAATTATCTTTCTAAGGAGAAATTTATTATCTATAAAGAATTGGAGAAACAAAGTTATAATTAATAGCAATCAATGTGTATTAAATTAAAATTATACTTTAAATTATAAATTAAGGTTATTTTTTGCGAATCACCTTCTTTGACTTTTCTTGATCAGTAAAATTCTACCACTCAAAACAGACTTAACATGCTAATCGCTGTCATCAGAAAACTTCTACTTTGATAATTCTGTTTTATTATTTAAAAGTCTGAATCAACTGTATTTCATTCTATGAAAAAGTTTATTATTGTGCGTAAAAACAAAACATATGACAAAAAAAATCTAAAAACTAGAAAAATACACTATAAACTGCACATGTCGCTGGCTCCTAATGGAAAACCGTATATAAGGATAAACAAATAAGTTTTTTCTAAATTTTTCTTAACATTGTCAATCTGTCTTAATAAATAATTCTTTTCAGTTTGATTTGTCACACACATTCTTATGGCAAACTTAACAATGATCACGAGTAGTCACTATGAATTGATCAATTTAACACTCAAACCACAAAGAAACAACAGATTCAAATAATAAAAGCAAAATGCTATTGATCTTAAATTCAACAAATAAAATTGATAATACTTAAATAATAAAATAAATTAATTGATTATTTGGGTTATTTTGCTTTACTGATTGACGGACAAATAAAACAATTATTCTAAACGTAGTTGATGGAATATAAAAAGAAAAAAGATTTAGAACCAAACTGAATATCGACTTTAATAAAAACCACACCACAATGAAAACGTTGAACAATAAAAAGCAACTTTAATCATTTAATTAAATGAGAAACTGTTAGGAAGGAATTTAAATTGTTCTTGATAAAAAGACAGTAAAGTTAATAATTTTATTACTAATAACTTTTTTAAATAATTTTATTTGCAGAGCCAAGCTTTAGCTTTAACACGCGTAGCGAATGCAGCAGCTGCAGCTGCCGCAACAAATGCCAAGTCGCTTTCAGCAGATAATCTGCAACCAGATGTGGTAGTTAAAAGAGAACATTCTTTAACACCGCCGCCACAGCCACCATCGTTACCACCGCCTGCTACCACCAATGCCAATGCCTCCTCATCCTCATGCCCACAGCTCTCAACACGTCAATCACCCGTTAGCAATAGTAATGTAAATGCACAAACCTCTATAAATCTAAATGCGGATGAATGCCAAAGTAACACATCATTGCAACACAGTCAGCACAGTAGAAGACCTTCAATACAGGGTGTACAAGATAAATTGGCACAATTTCAACAACTACAACAACAACATCAGCAACATCATCATCATCATCAACAACAATCGACTGATGAACAACTACAACGTAGTCCTAGATTTTCATCTAGTAATTTATCAGCAGCTCATAATACTACACCATCGCCCAGACAAGAGTTGGTACATACACCTACCCATAACTTAACAGCCAATACCAATCCAACAACGTCTAGTCAAAATAGCTCAACACCAAAGTTAACAACTGATAGAGATGACCACCATCATTCACTTCCTCATCAGTTGCAACAACAGCAACAACGCTGCACAGACACACATACGCCACGAGTTATGGGTAGCATAACTTGTTTACCTCCATCAGCTTTAAATGCAGTAGCAGCAGCCGCTGTGGCACAACAGCATCATCAACAACAACAACAGCAGCATCAACAGCACCAACAACATCAATCTACAGATAAACTACTTGCCTCACCAGCTGCCTCTACTATGGAGCAACGTAAAGATTTTGATGTTACAAAAGTTAATTGTAAGTACAAATTGAATTTCTTTTTAATACTAAACCCAGTAGGAAATTAAAAAAAAAAGATATTATAGCATTTGGATGTAACGTTTTATTTTCATAGAAATAAGTTTAAAAAATTTTTTGGATCAGCTTTGGAAACATTTTAGCTAAATAACATCTTTATCGTAGCTTTGTTCTTCTCAATTGAGGTTTTATAGATTCTTTTCTTTAATAGCTATACCAACTAATTTTTTTCCTAAACAAAGTTAAATAAGAAATTTTTATTTTACGTGAAGCTTATTAGGCTAACTTTTGAAAAAACAGGCTTTTAAAAATGAATTCAACCAAAAATAGCAAAAGACTTCCTTCTTAAAAGTTGTGTTTGTCAAATAGATAAAAGTTGTTGAAAGTTATTTTTTTGAAGTTAAATCAATGTTTTTTAAACAATTTTTCAAATTAAAAATTATAAAAATAATGACTGATTGGTTATATTTTCATAAATTGAAACTGCAATTATAAGTGGAATAGAATATCATTCAAATGTCCACCATGACTGCGTCTGCAGACATCCATCCAAATATCGAAATTTTCAATGACTTTGTAACTTTAATGTTGTTCTTTAGATCATTAATTGTTTGTGGCTTGTTAGCATACACTTGACTTTTCAAAAAACCACACAAAAAAAATCTAATGGTGTTAGATCACATGACCTTGGAGGCCAATTGAAATCTGTATTTCGTGAAATTACACGTTGAGGAATTATTGATCGCAAAAGCGCAATGTTTTCTCGAGTTGTGTGACATGTAGCACCGTCTTGCTGGAAATTGACGTCAGACACATCAATATGATTCAACTGTGTCCATAAAAAGTCTCTCAACATTGATTGATATCGCTCAGCATTCACAGTAACAGCATGGCCCAATGATTCCATTTGCCCAAAATGCACACCAAACAGTAACTTTTTGTGGGTGTAGAGATTTTTCATGAATAACACGAGGATTTTCATCACCCCAGATACGACAATTTTGCTTATTGACGAATCCATCCATTCTGAAATGAGCTTCGTCACTAAACAAAACTCTGCTTGAAAGAACGCCCATTTTCATAATAACTTTGAATGATGTAAACGCGTTGTTGCAATGTGTACCTGTCCATGGTGCTGACATCTAGGCGTCACATTTGGATGATCCTTTATTATTTGAAAAAATAAAATAATTCTAAACGGTTTGAAAAAAATTGTCCACAAAACTTTTTAAACTTCGAAATGGCATTATTTTAAAAGATTTGTTTTATTAGAGTTACGAAAAAAGAAGCAAAAAATCGCAGTTGTTTACTTTTTGCAGAAAAAAGGGCTAAAAGATATTTTTGTTTTTTTTTTTTCTTTTGGTTTGCTCATTTAAATTTTGTCTCTCATTAGAAAGCAAATAAAAATGCAAAAATAAAAGAAAACAATATGAAAGAAGTTAAAAATTATTAAATACAATAGAAGGCTGCACATCGTTAAAGCATATTAAGGGAAATGCGTGGCAAGTTTAGGTATCATTAGGCAGGCACTAAAGCAAGTATTACAAGTTCCACTTAAGCTGGTAGTTAGTCTATTCTTCATCCAGCGATTTGCAGATTTTTCAGATCTTCACAAAAAAAATTTTGCGAATAGGCTCTTTGTGCAGAGAAGAACCTTTGTTCCTAAGTTCCAAAAAGAGAAAATGTCGCTAAGAGAAGTGATTGAAATGACACTTAGAAAGCCTTATGCCATTTAAATAACACAGAGTGCATTTAGGTATTACTTTAGGCAGATAGTTTTACTAATTGTGTTAAAACTATTCTCTGTTTTTTTCCTTTACTTTAGCTCTTAACCTGAATAATTATTTACATATTAAAAAACAAGAACAGCCATAACCTTGCCAGCCTACTAAATAGGCTTTCTTTAATAAGGGAAGATAATTCTGTTCGACTAATATTATCTTTTTTATGTGTAACGTTAACTGTCTGTACTAGAAACTCATTGTGACCACTGAAGCAATAAAAAGGCAGCACTCACGATGTAAGGCAAAATTTTAACCACTTGGCCTATTTCTTAATGCGTCAGAAATTTATTTTGTGTGGCTTAAGAAATTACAGTCAAAGACTGAAAGTATAACGAGATTGACTAGAATGTCGAATTATATTTACTTTTGGCAAATGCCCATGACAAATTCTTGTTATTCCAATTAAACAATTTCTTTTATAATGATTTATAATTCAACTTCAATAATTACCAAAACAATTGTATTTATTCCAACCCCTAATCACAAATACATTAACATACAAAATCCTTAAATATGGAAAAGTTATATTATTATTTATTTCTATTCTATAATAAATACAAATGAGGGTTAAAATCGTTTAATCCTTTAGTGCAGGCCAACGTATTTATATATTTAAATACGTGTGTATGTATATAAATTATATCCTTTATTTTATTATATATTTATTTGTTGCTCAGCAAAATGTTCCCTTTTTCGAATATAAAACAGGATTTTATAGTTAAAGCTTAAGGTATTAAGAAGAGGATTAATCCTTGCCATGAATATACGCAACAGACAATATAACAAGCAATTGCGTATCATTGTATTTTATTCGTGTACATTAAAAACAGATTCATTGAATTGTTAAAATAAGATAAACATCAATTTGATGGCTGTTAGGATTTCTTTGGCAGCTTCTTTATTTTGTAGTATTTAAATAAAATATTTTAAAAGTTGTGAACGATGGTTGCTAAATATGCAATTATAAACTTTTAGAAAAGTTTGATGATTGATAATGAAAATTGTTTTTTTTTTTTTAATTTATTTAAATTAATTTAAGTATATTGTGTTATTTTTTTTTTTGAGTATAGAATGATGTATTTGTTATATCCAGATTACTTCTAAAAATACAAAGTATTGCTGAGTACATTTGCAATATAAATTCTATGGTTACCTGATGATTAGTTCGTGTCTTGATGCAATTTGATTGAAGCTTAAATGACACAAGTAGAAAGAATGGCAATTTAAATAAAAGTTTTTATTGGGCTTAATTTTTTTGATTACAAACTTTTTATATGTGTTTATATTGGAATTGCCGATCTAATAATCTGAAGAAGTGTTTTTTGGATATTGATATTTGATTTGTTTGTTTTGCATTTTTTTTTTTTTTTTTTTGCTGTCATTATTTTATTATTAATAACTAGCAGAGCCCAAGACTTTTCTCGCATATCTTTAAATTCGAATTTAGAAAAATGCGTTTTTAAACATTTATTGTAGAGTTGTGTAAACAGTGTTTAAAATGATCCATCTACAAAATTAAGTTATGCTGATAACTGCTTTAGTACCGTTTAACCGGTGAAAATGGCTGCCTTCACATTTGAACCTTTACGATATAACATATATTTTACCAAAAAAAAAGTATTCTATTTTTGAACACATCTTCTAGGAGATCTCCTCACAAAATTTTATTCATATTTATTACGTAATTTTTACATAATGCGAACACAAACAGATAGACGGACAGGCAGACAGACAAAAATTCTAAAAAAAATACACTGACATTAAAAATTTCATAAAATATTTCATTTATAGAAATGACCCCATTACTGTTTTATTATATGTTTGTATAAATTATGCACTAAGAAGATAAATCGTTATACTTCCGATTTAATATAGTCAGTTTGAAGTTTGAATAGTTAAATGAGTGTCTCTAAATGCTGTATTTTAAAATTATTAGCAGTCTCTTGGTGCTTAACAAAACAAAACAAAAATTATCAGGCTTCTAGTTTTAACCGACGCGTTATGATCCGCTTAATTCAGTTGTAAATAAATCATATTATTTTTGTTACATATTTTTTTCTGTTTAGGGCAATAATATGTTTAATACAACTATATTTATGTTAAAATATATTCAAACATTATTTGTTCATTTTAGCCATACTTAGTTTACTTAAAAACTTTATTTAACATATTATGTTTATTAATAAAATATTATTGTCAAATATTTTATTTATTTATTTATTTATTTTTGTTAAAATTATTTTATTTATTTTTAATAATTAAATGCTTACAAAATTTTGTTTACCAAGACAAAAATATTTTTTTAAAAACTATAATTTTTTCACCTTAATCACAAGCAAAATCTAAAATTTGAAAGATTTATATTATTTTCTATAGAAAAAATAAAAGTTTTTAAATATTCCAATATTAAATTTTTTTATTATAAGTTAAAGTGTTCGATATATAGACAAACTAATAAAAGAACTCAGCTTAAATTTATTTTTATTTAAATTTCTAAAAAAAAAAAAATTTTTTTTACGGACGTTTCGCAAAGAAGACAGAAATAATGCATTCGTGACCAGAACGGTGGTTGGCGGAAAGCAAAAACAAATATATGTAACGATTTGCAGAAAGAACATCGAAGAGAAGCTTTGTGTTGTTTGTGTTTATGAATATATCTCGTCTTCTTATTTACAAAATGCATCAGTTAAACAGATTATGTTTACAATGTACACAACCTGAGGTAGTTTAATGCGAAGAATGCTGATAATGGATGTAGCGATGCAGAAAATTATGCATTATATTTTGCTGATGTCAGCAAACATTTGTTAATAATTATTCCTTATAAATAAAAATAATCTTATGTCGAATTAATTATTTTATTTTTAAATCAGTAATTTCCAAGCAATAACTTGCTAACCAAAAAAAAAAAATATTAAAAAAAATTTTTTTATTAAAATTTATATCTCTAACGGGTCTCTGAAAGATATTGCTTTTCTTGTGAAATTTACATATAAAGTTTTCTTGCGGGAGCTAGTTTTTGTAATATCGGTTAATAAGAAAACACTTGTTTGCATATAAAATAATTTAAAGCTCAGCAGCGGTGACAAACATTTCTTTTATTCTTCTACAATCTCGTATTTTGAAAAAAATTTGGTATTATAAGTTAGTTGTGCTTGAAGTTTTAATCGCTTTGATTAAGTAACGTACACATCTTTTCAAAATCTAGTAATAAAAACAATTTTTATTGAACAAAAACTATTTTTGATTAAAAGAATCTGATGCAGCAATAAAAAAAATATATTTAACTTTTTTTATTTGTAAATAAAACTATGTTGAAGAGTTACTTTCTTTAACTCGTTTAGCATAGATTAAATTAAGAGTATGCAACAAATACAAAAAAAACGTACGATAACACTTAAACACAACCACACAAATGATAGCAAATAAAGGTGTAATATGAAATATGTGTTTTGCACATAAAGTTCTAAAAATTTAGCATTTGGCAAATGTTTTGTATTGCAAAAACATATAGGGAAGCTTAAGACTAAGCGTTATAAGTTTCAATAAATTACAGCAAGTACTGTTGACATTATATCACTCAATACTGTAAAACACAAAAACCATTCAAAACTCCATAGGAGTTTTTGTGATAAACAAAAGTAAAAATGTAAAAAAAAATAATTCTACAAAATGCATACATTCAACGAGATTTGCACACAAAACTATTTAAGTCTTATACTCTCGAAAGGATTTACAACATTGTACAAATACACAAACCTCTTCTCAATTGGAGAGAATAGGAAAATAAAACTATCACGAGCACCCTTAGAATTATACTACTAGAGAGACACATTAACACATTCGTTTAAATTTAAATAAATGTAATTTTTACCCAAATAAATACCAGGTGGGGAAAGGGCAACATGACAGGGTTAACTATGGTACTAGCGAAGCAACAGGAGTGTATATTTCCATAACATTTGTACAGAAAAGCAACAACAAAAAATGAATTAAAAGATTTTTCGACAAAAAACTAACGAGTGTACAAAAGACAGTGGGTTGAAGGATTAAAAAAATGTGTGTAAAAAAAACTTGCTTTTTGTAGTTATTTATATCAAAAAGAGACTAAAATACAACACAGAAAAGTTCAGAGAAGGATTAGCTGGCTATATTTGGACATGATTGGACAGTTGTCAAATCTGATCTCGTCTATTGCAATAACTGTTCAGAATATTATTTTAGCAGAGTGCCATACTACTTATAGTTCCAAAGTACCAAAAATAATTCCCTACTACTAGCGATTGATCCTAACAGCTTAACTTAAGTCCTAAATTATTAAGAATCCGATGCCATTTCCAAATCGATTTTTTAATTTGTAATCATAAACAGGTTTTGCTTTTAAAGACTCAATCTTGGTTCATCTTTAAAGTCATTTATGTTGTTAGCTCTCCACAACACAGCTGTTTTTTTTTCACGTTAACACTCTAAGCAATTGATTTTGCTGCGCTAACATGATCATAAGGGTGCTCTTTTTTAAAAATAATTAATTTATTTTTCAGTTGTATTTTGCTCGAACTATTTTTATGAATTATTAGTTTATCTTAAGGTCGTTAATAATTATGCTTAAAAAGAGAACACTTAAACTTAAGTAATAGCAAATCATTTCATTTGTTCCTCTTTATAATAAAATAATTTTTTTTAATATTTTTACCGACCCTTGTGCACATGCAAACGACTCTTTAAACATTGTTGAAACAAAAATTTTTAACCCTTGTTTTAAATTGATCATTCCATAAAATTTTTCTAAGTTCCAAATAAAAAATGTTTTCTAAAATTAATGACAACATAGTTTAACGGCTATAAGAGAAGAGACTTTGCCTCAACAATGTTGAATATAATATCCATTTTTAGGGCCTGAAAAAATCTGGGGTAGTGATAAAAAGAAACTTAAAAGCAACTTGTAAAATGGTTTTGAATTAAAATAAAAAATCGATTTTTACTCGAACTCAAACTGACTAATTTAATAAAACTTATTTAAAGCTTTTTGTTATTTTACCTCCTATTTCTGTGGTCTCTTTATGTGTGATCGCTACACATCTTATTTTTAATAAATTTCGTTATTGTTTAACTCGTACTTTTGCGGTATAACTAACGATAACAACATGAACTCGCAACTAGAAATTTTACTTTAAGTTTTCAGCTTTGAAATATTTAAAGATAAGTAAGAGTTAGTACCCTTATTGTAATTCCTGTAATATTGTAAATATAACAGCTGGAATTAAGAAAATTAAGTACACGAAGGTCTCTAACAAAGTTTGTTTTAACTTTAATTATAAAATCGTAATATTGTAATACAAATTTACGCAGGAACGTTCTTATATAAACGTTGTATTACTTAAATCCTTCATTATAAAGAATCCGGTGCACTTTTCTAAACATGTTTTGATAGTTTTTGAAATCTTTATTACAATTCACACATGATGAAGCCAATAAGTATTTAGTGGCTTTAATAAAAATTATTATTAAATGTTTTATTAAGTCCATCTAAATGGCAAAACACACGCTTTATTTTTCCTCCCATAGTGCAATATAAAGTACTCCAAACACATTGTTTTTTTTTGTGGAGTCGTAAGTATAAATTTGTATTTTAAATAGATAATAATAAATGTGAGTGAATTTGTTTTTAAGTCAAAACATATTTATGAATTGGTTCTACAGTTCTAAAACTATTCACCTGATATAAATGTATAGTGTTAATGTTAGTTGTTTGTTGCTCTTGTTATAAGTATAATATTGAAAATATGTTTCTAGTATTCTTTTACAGACACACACCTACAGACCTTTGAAAATCCTTAATCCATATTCAAACCAAAAGATTTGTTACCTAAAATTTAACAACACTAACATTACAGAATTATACATATGCTACAAACTTTAAGATTATTATCTAACATGCCTGTAGTAGCTACAATACGCCAGAGATGGGATTTAGGTTTTAGCTAAGAATGGCTACAATTCTTTTCATTTATCTAATATTAGAAGTTGTATTTTATGAGAACTAAATATTATGGAATTAAATATCTTAGAATGTGATTAGTTTTAGAGGAATATAGAAAAGCCCGGTACAAGCTCATCAGCATTTTTATTTTTAACTGTGAATTATTAAAAAAAAAACATTATTTCTAAATAGAAGGATAAAATGGATTACATAAAGTCCTACTTACCATAAATTAATATCTTATTCAATTATATTTATTGTAAAAATAATTTTTAACTAATAGGAATAAATTTTGACTTTTTTTGCTAAATTTTTGTGCAAAATCCTTTTTTTGTTTTTTTTTTATATACATTTTTGAATTTTAAAATTCTTACTAATTATTATTATCGATAACACAGTTTTTTTTAATACATTAATCTTTCAAAGAATCTCAGATACAGAATATTTATGGAATAATAATATGGGTTCATTTTCTATGAATTTTAATTTTATTAATTTTTTTTTAATGTAATTAGGGGTTGAATAGATACTATAAATGAACTAAAATTAATTTTTGGCTTAAATTCATTTATTTAATTTTTAAAAATCCTTTTTAGAAAGAAAAGTTATCGTTGTTTTTTTTTTTTTTTTGTTTTTGTTTTTTATCTAACATACCAAAAATTATAAATGGAAGTTGAAACTGATAAATAGTTTTTTTTTTCATAAATAAATAATAAAAAATTACAAATATATATGCATATTTCCCTTTACAATAAAAACAATTGCTTAAAAAAAGCAGTGGAATCTTGAATATTTTCAGAATTATTTTATTAACTTTAGTCCCAGTCAGGGGTTGAACCAGTGATCTTCGTAAATCAATTAAAATTTTACTTTTTCGGCTTTGGTTCATTTTTAAAGAATGCTGAAGATGGATTTGGCGGTCCTGAAAATGCAGCATTACATTCTGCCAGCGTCTAATTTTTCTTGTTGTCATTGGAAAACTTCCGCATACATTTGAAAAATAATTTTTCTTAATAAAAGTTAAATTAAAAATGAACCAAAGCGGAAAAAGTAAAGTTTTAATTGATTTATTTTCAGAATTTTAATTGTAACAAGACTTGTAAATGTATTGTATTTTCCAGCCTTGTTATGTCTGACTAAGAGAACTAATATAACTATTGTCAACAAACTTAAACGTTTGTTAGTTGCTGTTCGAATATTTTTTGTAGTTGTTTACCTCAAAAAAAGCTTAAACTTGAGCTTACTAAAGTCTAAACAAATTTAGACTAAAAACATGTTAAAAAAAGTCAGAGGTGGCATTTACAAAACGTAGTTACGTTGATATACATAAGATTCCGTAAATAGACTAGTAGTATTTAAATCTTTCTATTTTTAACATTCTGCATACTATGACTTAAATCGAGTTTGAAAGAATTTTGTATGAAATAAAGGTATAAAGTTGATTAAGATATATTGTATATAGAAACAATCAAGAACAAAGATTTATGCCAACAGTTAAACCTTCTACTGGTTTTACAGCAATAATAGCGCAGAGTTAAAATAATAATTTCGAGTATCTTTTATCATCACCGTAAATAATATCACTTAAGGCCAGGATTCACTATCATACACAATCGTACGATTTAATCACACAAAAATTGACAGATTTCTGTCCTAGTGAGTGCCACACTATTTTACAAAAAAGATAAAAAACATATGCTTTTAGTTATTTGTTGTTTTTTCTACTCATCTTTAAAAAAAAAATAAACTCTGATCGCATAGAAAAATTCATTTTATGAATTATTTCAAAAGATTATACAATCGTAGAGATCTGTCAAAAAGTCTGTCACAGACATACACTTTTAATCCACACTATCATACTTTTTGAGGACACATGCAATTTTTGACAGATCGTACGACTGAGTATGAGAGTCAATCCTGGTCTTTATAGATACGTTTAATTAACTAACAACAATTTGCTTAAAAATATTTCTTATGCTCCATAGGTAGGCCATACCATAGTGGAAGTTTTTTTCAATTCATACATTCATGTCATTCTTTAGAATTGGGAATACAATATGGGAAAACTTTGTTATAATTTTAACAAAATTTGTCTTAGCATATAAATGGATAAGAGTATACTAACATATGAACACGCACACAAACAGATGACAACAAATGCTTAAATACACTGTTGCATTTGGAAGATTTTGCATTCATTTTGCAGCTCATACATACTTTGACAATTATAAATACTTGATATATGGATGTGTGTAGAGTTGGTTAGTGCGTATTATAAACGGATTAAAATTTCTAATACTATTTGGAGTTATTTGTATCAAAACTTACAAATATTTTCGAAAATAATACTAACAACTGCATACATTCATGTTTGTAGCCATTTGCTGATATTGTTGTAGCACCACTTGTATCTATTGTATCATACTCGTTTTAAATATTTCTTTAAACAAATTGTATTTAATCTCTTTGGAGTTGCATTCGTGTTGATGTGCAGTAGAAAATTGTTAGTTATTTCTTAAGACCTAAACGATTTAATCCTAACAAATATTTATTACGAAACTGATTTAACATTTTTGTCCTGTAATTGGAAATTATTTTTTTGTTTTCTTTAACGTGCTGCATATATGTTTTTTGCATATGACAATTCCTAATGGCTTTTCCGGGTTGTCAAGATCAGCGCAATAGGCCTTCGAGGAACCTACTGTTAGATATTTAATTATGTGCTAATACTAAGCTTGAAGCAACTGTGTTCGATATTGTTTAAATTGTATGATATTGTTGTGTGCTGTACTGACTCTTTTAGGGGTCTTTTCATATTGAAGTTGAAATGAATTTTTGAACAGCATGATCCTTTTGGAGATTTTACGGTGTAATTTGTTTACATTCAAACTTTGAATACTTATAAACTATAAAAAGCTGCTGAGTACTACAAATCCTCAACAACACAGATGTTTTTTCTTTTTCACACAAACACCCTAAGCAATTGATTTTGCTGCGCTAAAATGGTCATAATGGTGCTTTCTTTTAAAAATACTTAATTTATTTTTCGAACAAATTTTTATAATTTTTAGTTTATCTTTAGTTTATCTTTAAGACTAAGAGTTAAATCATTTCATTTTGCTGTTTCTCTTTGTAATAAACTAAAAAAAATTGAAATATTTTTCCAGATTTTCGTTATTTCAGAAGCCTTTATTTTAACGAATAATAAGATCTCTATTGTTTGAAATTTTCTTTTTAAGTCCTTTCGCCGCATGCCAAAAAAAGTTTAAAATTTTTAAACCAGAGTTAATTTACATTGGTCATTAAAATTTTCTAGTTTCTAAATAAGAAATAATTTTAAAAACAAACGACAAAATATTTTAGTGATTAGAATCTGCTCTCTGCAAACCTAAAAATATATTAAAAATTTAACCAAAGGGACTTTGCCTTAACAATGTTGAATATATTAATAACTATTTTTACGGGCTAAAAAAATCTGCGGTAGGGATAAAAAAGAAACTTAAAAGAAAGTTTTGAAGCGACTTTGAATTAAAATTAAAATTCGATTTTTACTCAAACTAATTTTATAAAACTAACTTAAAGCTCTTTGTTATTTTACCACCTCTTTCTGTGATTTTTTTATATGTGATCGATACTCATCCTATCTTAAATGAATTTTGTTTGTTAGAGATGACAACTTCAACATAGCTAGAAATTTGTACTTTAATTTTTTAGCTTTGAAATATATAAATATATGTTAGTGTTAGTATCGTCCTTATTATTCCTGTAATAATGTAACTTTATCAAGTGAATTTAAAACAAAAATAAACTTACGAAAATCTTTAACAAAATTTGTTTTAATTTTAATTATAAAATCGTAACATTGTATCAAGGATTTACTTATCAAAACTTTACTTTACTTATAAATACAAATTTACGCAGGAACATTCTTATATAAACGTAGACATGAACATTAAATAAGACAACAACGTATATAACTTCAGTTTATATTTAAATACTGAATATTGTTAGTGATTAAACCTTAAAAACAACCTATTGATCTGTCACATATTTATCACAAAAAAAGTATATTTTGCTTCCAAAGCTAAACATAATATTTATTTATATGGAAATAAAGATGTGTAAAACTTTGTGATATTCGTATAAATGCACATGTATTTGTTGATGTTGGAATTGGAATTGAATGTTTATGTAGAGTAAACTTTATACAATTGTTATTTATTAAATGTTATGAATGCAAAAGAGCTTTTTGTATAAATCCTTAATCCTACTGTTAGAATCTTCTTTAAAATGCATCTAATGTACATAGTGAGTCACAAGGTATTATTAGTTATATATGTATGTATGTATGTTATTATTTCATGAAATACATTTACAAACAGTTGGGTCTTTTTAAGGAATATTTAGATTCAATATAGTTTAGTAATAATACAAGTTCATGATAGATGTTGTTTGTAACCGTTGCATAGTGCAAAAAGAAATATAACAAACACTTGCACAACAGCAAATAGATAGAAGGACAGACAAAATAATAACAACAAATACAAATGTGTTGTATGGCATATAAACCTTAATTCAAATACTAAAGCATTCAACACATCCTCATATGGATTGAGTGTGGTAAACAGTGGGTTTTCTATGCTTTAGATAATTTCTTTTTTTATTTTTATTTTTTAGTTAAAAGTTTCAAAAATTTTTTTTTACAAAAGGTCTTCTTAATAAGAAAGTTTTCTGACTTCACCATTTAATTCAATTATTTATTAAAAGAAATTTAGACTTGAAATATTATTATGGTAAGAATTATAAAATTTATCTTTATGTATTTGGATTCAAAAGGGTTATGGATTATTCAAATTAAGAGAATAAAAAAGTCCCTCTGTAATGCAATATAAAGTGCAAACAGTTAATAAACCAAAAAGAAATTAAAAATATATTGGAAGTAATTTTCTTAAAATTGCATAAAAAATTAAGGCTTTTGTAAAAAAATATTTCTTGGAAACCGTATCTGAGAAAAAATTTTAAAAATGCTTGGTTGAAAAATCAAAAAAAAAAAAAAACATTTACCTGTTGCTTAAGGTTAATAGAGACAATTGTAAAGTACAAAAACTTGTTGAGTTGAAAAAAGTTGTTACAAAATTTTTTTGCAAAAAGTTTTAAAGATAAATATTTCGTTAAAAAAAACTATATAATTGTAAGACTTTATTTAAAAAAAATTGCTGGTAACGGGATTTTATTTGCACTATGTTCATTTTGGATTTAAAAAAGTAAACTTTAAAAAAATGAAAATTTCGAATATTAAAAAATTTTTTAAATAATTATTTAGAAAATAAAATGTCATAATTTCTGTTTCGGTATTTTTAAATCAGAAAACAGAAAATAATAATAACAATAATAATAATAATAATAATAATAATAATAATAATATTAATATTAATATTAATAATAATAATAATCATCATAAGAATAAGAATAACAATAACAATAATAAAAATAATTTTGAGTTCTCTTCCTGTTGGTTCTTTAGCCACTGTGTTTGAAATAAAAATTATAAAATAGTATTTGAATTAGACATAAACATTCACACACTCAACTAACATATCAAGAGAATTTGTATTGGTGAGGACGTTTTTTTTGCTGTTGATGGTGATGTTGATGATGCTGATCAAATAGGGTAAAGGATTTGCACTAAAAATTAACACAACCAAAATCACAGTTCCAACAACAAAAATAACACTTGTAGCAACAGTAGCAACAGAAAGAGAAACTAATAGCACAACAAAAATAGAAAAACTTATCTACAATACAAAACAGAAATAAAATCTCAGTATAATATGTTGCTACCAACACTTTGATGATACATATGCTGCTATTGCTAAACCTGCTACAGTCGTTGTCGTATTGTTAACTACTGGGCTTTAAAACTTGACCAGGCTACATGCTCTAAAACATAAGTTGAGGATTTTATTAAAACAACAGTAACAAAATCTCTAAACATCCTTTCTATATTGATGTTAGTATTTTATAGCAAATGAATGCAAGTATTTGATTTTATTGAACGTATGGATGTTTGTGTGTTTGGTATCAACCCATGTGTCACATCACTTAAGTATTTCATACGATTTTGTTGATATTTTTGAAAATATTTTCAAATGGATTTATACATGACATTCATTGCAAATCTCTCTTTGCTTTATTCTTCCCAAAAAAAAACCAAAATTTACATTTGGTGTTCCCCTTCAGTATTTGTTAGGAGCTTTGTAAGTTTGTTTTTAAAAAGCATGTGCAAATAAATCTGTTCATTTTTATGATAAAGTAAATTGTAACTAAAACGTATTTGTATGATTTTTATTTTAACAATTAATAAATTTAAAAAGTAAAGCTTTCCGGATTGTTCATTATACGCTTAAACATATGCTCGTATAATTTTTTATATTTATTAATATGCAATAATATGTTTTATAGATTTTCTTTTGTTTTTAAAATTAAGTAAATCCTTTATAATAACATGTACATTAACCTCCTCTATACTAATTTATATTGTCTTAGTAATTTGCTCAAACTTCAAAGTTTGTTAATTTAAGAAAAAAATTACTGATTATTTTTCATCTGGCGTCTGTTTATTTCATTGGTGGAATAAGTTTTAAACTTAATCCATAATCAATAACGAAGAAGTTTTAGCAGAGATTAACTTTAACTCATTTAACGAAACAAAACCTACAAGGGAAAATAGGAGAGACTTAATTCACGTCCTTATTTTATTTAACAAAAAAAAAAAGAACTTTTAATATATTCAATGAGTTAAATTCATTGAATATATTCGAAATTCTTATGGTCAATACGTAGTAGTTGAAACCAGGCCTGGGAGTTCTAAATCACAATTTTAATTAAAGGTAAAGTGTTGCAGAAATTGTATTTGAAATCAAGCACCAAAATAAATTTCAAATAGCCTCTTATTGTAATTGAAAAATCTCAATTGTAATTAAATACTTCTTGCTTTGTAACTGCACATTTTCGACAGGACAATGGACAGAACTGAAAATATTTTTTTTATTATAAATATTTAAATAAAAGTAGCAGTAAGCTTTCGTTGCTATTAAAAACAAATTTAAATACATGGAAATTAGCGGGATTTTATTATAATATTTTTTTCACTTTTTTAAAAGTTTACCTCTAACTAAATTTTAAAAATAAGATAAGGATAAATTAATTATGGAATACTTATTTACTTACGTACTTTTTTTTTACAGTAAATATTTAACAGTAATTCAAATTGTTTTAATTACAATTAGATAACATTTGATTTTCCAATTACAATTATAAAAAATTGCAACAAAAATTTTCCAATTAATTTTGTTTGTAAATTAAAATTTTTACTAAAAACTAAATGTAATGTGTAACTTAAAAAAATTTCAATTACAAATAATTGCGTAACTGAATGTTTGAGTAATACGAAATATTTACGCCTCAGCTCTGATTGAAACTCAGATTACAAGATAACCTTGTTATTTGTTAAATACTTCCGGTAATTCCTGCTAAATTCTATATTTATTCCATGCATTTATTTCTTTTTATACCCTTCACAGCAAAAAGTGGAAAAAGGATGTTTCTAAGTTTGTCATTTCTACAATATCCATTTTCGACCCCATAAAATGTATATATTCTGAGTCTTTATGCATAGCGAAGTCGTTTGAGCAATGTCTGTCTGTCCGTCCGTGTTAGTGTTGAAATTAACTTTGCCAAGTCACTTGATGAGCTAAATGAAGTTTAAATAGGCCAATTGATCAGACTTAGTTTCGAAAATTTTGCTATTGAAATTCGGCCAGATCGGTCCATTTCCTGCGAGGCAGGGAGCAAACCATCTCTTATTTTTCTATAGAATTTGAAACAATGAAGTAATTTCAATTAAAGAAATAATGATAGAAATTTAAAAAATAAAAAAAGAACATCAAGTGAAAAAATTTATGCTCGCCCATAATTTTCGAGTTATGGGCGACTGAAATTTTCATAGAAAAGTACGATTGTGTACCATAATTTTTAAGATATCAACATAAGTATCATTTAAAAGCTTTTGAAGAGATCTTTCAGAGAATAGTAAAAAAAATATTAAACGTTGAACCCTTTAAGAGCCGATGATATTTTTATGTAAAATTATATATAATTTTTGTCATCCCTATAAGTTTCTTTTTTTTTTTTGAGTTACTTCACTAAACAAGATTTACAACATGATGAAGGGTATAAAAGATTCGGCATAGCCGAATATAGCACTGTTACTTGTTTAAGTATGTGCTTAATGCCAAGTCCTTTAAGACGCACATTGCAGCTTATTTAAGATTTATACTTCGAATGCGTGTTCTTCAAAACTCATAAAACTTAAATGTTCTCTGGGTAGACGCAGCTGTTAAAAATTTTATCGTCAACAACTGTTTCAAAAGTGTGATTGAATGAAATTTTGAATCTTACGTTTCGCACGGCGAGTGCAATAATACATTTCAGTTTCGTCCTTAGGAAATCCAAACGTAAAATCCCTTAATCCCTTTTTTTCGGAGTTTAAAATTTTTAATAAAATTTATTTTTACTTATAATTGAATAACATAAATATGAAATATTGCACATACGTTTTTGTAGATAATAATTAAAAAATTTATAGAAAATTATTATATTTAAGATAGGTAGGTTTTTCTATCCAAAGTTGAAGCTGTTTTGCATTCTAAAAACAGTTATTTATTGAAATTATTTTTGGAGCAGCCAAAAATATTGTACATATTGTAAAAAAAAAATCAAATATGATCCTACTAACCCAAGAGAATAAATAATATTTTATAGAAATTTTCAAATATTTCACTTAAAAATCCAAATTTAAATCAAGTCTCCTTTTAGCTTCCCATAAACTTACGCACATAACACTTAATTAAAACAACAATAGCATTTATCGCACAAAAAGGATAAGCACTGTAAATTAACAACAAAAACAAAACAAGAAGTAAGCATTAGACAATGAAAGAATAAGAACATGTAAAAGAATAAGTGAAAGCTATAATGGTAAAAATTCTTACAACTTTGTTTAACCATAAGAATTATGCTAAAGTATAAATAAAATATCCTCGTGTGGCAATAAATGTTTAAATATACATATACATGTTGTTGTTGTTGTTTGTATTCTTTATAGAATATTGCTTGTGCCATGGATTAAGGCTCCATAATAAAATACAATTCATTATGAGCTGTCAGTTGTTGTTTTTGTTGCCATTAAATTTGTATCAAAACCATCAAGGATATATTTACGAAAAGTTTAATACACAAACAAAAATATAGAAGCACACATATCTATACACATATATTTACATCTAAATCCCTAACCATGCAACTCACACTGCGGCAAAACAAAATACAAACTAACTCCATATTTGCAAACGGCTTAAGCTATAATAAATCTCACTGCCAGCGTTAACGTTGTCAGTTAAGCCGTAAAGCTTAAGCTTTATACGTGTACAAGGATATACGACGAGAGAATGTAAATGTGTTGCACGGTGGTTTTACCACTTGCCACCCACAAATGTTTTAACACATTGTCTGAAGCCGGTGTATTTGCAACAAGGAGAAAGTTTGAACAGATATTTAAAGAGCCAAGAATGCAAGTAAGAGAGAGAAAAAGAGAGAGAAAGTTAAATTTACCAAGAGCATTACAACCACTAGAGCAAAAGACAATGAGTTATTTGAATAGATGTTGCTTAAATACACACATTTATATGGAAATGAATTTGTAAGATTGTTTAAGCTAAAGCTAAGGGATTAAACGACGTGGCGCAATGCTTTTGTTTACTTCAGGACTCCCTTCCCTCTTCCCTTCATCAAACACCAACAAAATATAAAAACTAAACAGCACATACAAGGCCAAAACTCTGTCTGCGTTTGCAGCATTACAAATCCCTCGCCGGCATAAGCTCAATGGAGGGATTTAAATTCGTTTTCTTTTTTATGTAGGAAATTCGTTCAATTTAATTTTTGGTACTTTTTCCATGTTTATATACAAACAAAGACTTTATATTTGCCAGGATAAACTTTGCGTTGAAGTATTTGTACAGCTTATCTTTATCCTTATGTGAGTGTGTTAGATTTATTTTTTACACTAAGATAAGCTCAATGAAACAACTAGTCAATGTAAGGTTGTACATTTTACAGTTATGGTAGGTAAGGAAAACAGGAAGCTAAAATATAAATCAGTCTTGTGTGTGTATATGTCATGCTACTTTTCAAAGTGTCATTGAACTTTTGTCATGTGAAGCAAAATTTCGAGTATAGCAGTTTTAAATTTATTAGAATCGTCTGGCAATAAAAAAACTGCAGTTGGATATCTTTGAAATTTAAAGTGCCTTATAGACGTTTGAGAGAATACCTTGAGTAAGATTGCGAGAAAAAATGTCCTTTCAATGTATTGTGTATTACAGATGGAGGATGTATTGAAACGATTAAAGTCGACTTTTATTAAAAATCCATTATTCATTAATTAGTAATAGTTTATTGTTAAATATGTTAATAGTGGGTTCTATAGATGTAATATAATACAGACTCCTACTTTCCCGGATCTACTCAACAGTATTAAATCGTTATCGAAGTAAATCTTAACTAAATTACTGCAACAGATTCAAGATCCTACTTAACACTTCTATCGCTACAAGACTCTTATAAGAATAAACATAATGTACAATTGCGGGGCTTAAAGAAATTAAGCAGCCACTAAGCCATTGAGAACTGCATAGATAGTCTCAGTATGTTTTTAACCGGCTGTATCTTGTTCTTTTCCTGTAGTTGGTCCACATATATGACGTATGTATATATATATTCGGTTGATGTTTAATTGGAATTATTTTAAAAAGCTTCTTATACTCACCATTGGTTCTAACTTAGAAAATATGTTCTTACTGCGTTAGTACAACTTAAAATAAAGCGATCACTTTCCTTGAAATGTCTGTAAAACCGTCCCTTTTGCCATACCCCAAGGTGTGCTTGAGCTCTTTATTTTGTGATGTCAGATATTGGTAGCATGTGAGGAAAAGTGAAAGAAATTGTCGTTGACAATTCAATTCAGGATTTTTCGGTTATTAGCCTTCGACTGAGATGTTACAATCCTTCTTTACTTCCAAGAAAGTGATAAGAGACGCTATAAACTTTTAAGGTTGTGGCGAAAGTCTTCATTCTTATAGAAAATTCATGATGGATATTAGATATTAAAGAATTTCGGCATTTGTTTTTTTTTTTCGATTTGTATGCCATATAAATAAAAGATAAAAATATATGTATAAACAAGATCATCTTGAGGTGGTGCTGGTTGCTTCGCTGTTGATGACAGCAGACTTTTTTCAGAATCTTTTTTCTTTCTTTTTTACTCTTTGTGATTCGTTTTACAGACCGAAGTCTTTCTTAATTTTTTATCCCAAAATTAAGCCCACCTCATTGCTAGATAAGTCGACACGCCGATGTTCCTCTCGCATAAGCCATTCCTTAACAAAACAGTCTGTAACTTTTCGCTAGTTCTTGTTTTCTTGCAAAAGACTTCACGAAATAAAAATATTTAAACACACATTCTAGAGAGCCCTTGTCTCTATATGGAGCCTGCAGGAGGATCTGTTTTTTCGACATTTAAGTGTGGGTTCTCTAAATATAAAAAAGTTGTAAGTCGCATCGCAATACCATCAAAGTAAATAAGAGCGCATCGCTTAAGATGATTTTATTCGTTTTCTTTAAATATTACTGATCACATCTAACGTGATATTATCTTTTTTAATCTCTTATATTCAATTCTAAATTATTTAGGATTATTAACACTTTGCTGCACAAAATGCAGCAAATTCATATGCAAGCAGGAAAGACTTGTCAGCACGTAAACTCAAAATTATAACTCTTTTATAACCGTATAATAAAATAACAGTTGCACCAACTCTTTGATTGTGCATGATTTATTACAACAAAATAAAGATTCAGTCACAAAGTGCAAATATGTAGATGCGGGTTTAGTTTTAACACAATGACATTTTAAATAAGCTTTATATTTTCTGCACATCAAGCTATTTGAAATAAATTTTATAGGCTTGAAATATTCATATAAAGCACGACTCATAGAAATTTATACAAATATAAGCAACATGCACATGTACACGCATAAAAAGATTAATCCTTAATAGCAAATAAATGTAGAATTATAAAAAATTATATTACAATTCCTACAAATCATACTCTTGTACAATTTGTGCACCTATACTTTCCAGCAAAAACTACGATTCTATTTGAAAAAAAAACTAAATTTTAGTCAAGTTTTTCACATGAAAATATCAGTCATCCTGTTTCACACAGGGTGAGTTAGAGTTGTTAAAATGTTTTATATAAAGTAACTGTAGCTCACCCTGTTTAAAATAATATTACCATAATATTTAAAGGTGAAATATTTTTCACTTTAATTGCAGAAACGAAATACTTGTTTTTGCTGATTGAAAATTTGTGCAGATCTTTTACAAAATTTATTAATTCATTGATATTAAAAAAATTAAGTTGACGACCAAATAAATTCATTTAAATGAATTATGGAATAGACTAAGAGAAATAAGTAACGAATATATTTAGAAATGCTCTGACAGGTGGTTTTATACAGGATTAAGTACAAAATTCTTACAGAAACGCCATTTCCATTTTTCTCGCTGGGTTATTTCTACATAAACACAACAATCATATACGTACAAGGAAACGCATGTATAATTTTATTTATAAGCATTGTTGTTATTGTGTTATTTTCTTTTTATACGTGCGTATTTATTCAGTGGCAACAAACCATGCATTCATAGGTGAAATGCATTATAATCAGACAACAATGTACATCATTATTATAAATATTAAAAAATAAACACGGTGACCAACTAACTTGGATATATTATCAAGGATAAATTTTAACAGCGTTAGAAATAAAAAACTTGATTGAAGGATTAACATATTTTTTTTCGTGATATTACTTAAAGGTAAACAGTTTTAAATTTTAAAAACTTTGTTATTTATTGGATCCAGTACACTTCACCATGATTTTTGCATTTTGTTTTAATACATGTGAGAGTATTTTGGAGTTCGTTATTTACGTGTGTATTTATAGATTTGTGCATTTTGCATACGCCTGCATTTGTTTGTCTTGCTGGGTGGATTTCACTCTTAAATATGCCAGTGAACTTTTGTACACGTTTGATGTGAATGTGTACTTTTAACTAAATCCTTTTGTAAATACCTTCACAATGGATGCATGTTCACCAAGAGAGTAGCTGGATTTACAAAAATGTGATCATAATACTATATAGATGATGATGGTTTGATACAGTGCAAGTAGTGCATACTTTTCCTGCTACAAAGTTGAACAAAATTTTCGAGTGAAATTGTTCTTTAGCATAAGTAGCTTTAATGTTTTGCTAAAAGAAATATATTTCAAAGAGAGGAAGAAAGTACGTTAATTAGCAGACAGCTACGTTACCACAGCACATTTTGGTCCGTTTACTGGTCTCCTAGTGTAAAAGCAATGGACTAAGAGGTACCTGAAAATTATTACTAAACTAAAATTTTTTAAAAATTTTCTAGTGTTTTTCATAACTTTTGATTTAGAATAGAAAGCAATAATTTTTAGAATTTTTGCCTGTACAATTATCCATATACAAGACCAGATGATCTTTGATGAATAAAGGGCAGGTACCTTAGTACCCGGATCAAATTTTAATATAATTAGAAATGTGAAAACACGCAATTTTACGTTTTAAAAGGATTATCAAAAGTTCTGCCAAGGCCCTTTATCAATAGTAGAGGTTTTACATATTTATACATTCTTAAAATCAATTTGTTTTTAGAAAATTTAGGACGCTTACTTTACGTTGTCCCATGATAAGTAAAAACAAGAGTTATATAAAATTAGTTAATATCGACCGGTGAAAAGTGATTAGTATCCATACACATTCAATAGAGCCCGCTTTATGATTATTATTTTAAAATGTTATATTTTTAAAATTTTTAATCTTTAGTATTGAATTATCTCGTTAAGGTTTCATCTCAGACCTGTTACAGAATAGCACAATAGTGGCAATCAAGCCCCGTCAAAGTAAATGCCATCATAATGTTACACGTCCTTTTCATATCAGCGTACCAGTTTCAAGTCATTTCTCTTCGATTAAACGTTTAAATACAAAGCAGTGGGCAAAAGTGCAAATATGTTAGTGCTAAAATTGTTTAAATATTAGTTTGCTGGTAACCGTTTTCGAAAAACAACCCTGTGAAAAATTATTTATTAAAAATATATTTTTTTAAAGTACCTTTAACTCGTACTTTTTTAGGGGTCAATTTTAAAAACTATAAAGTACATTTTAAAGCTTTAATAGAATTATTCTATTTCTAGTATTAACTTCTGAAGGTATCTCAGATTATATGTAAAAACTTTGTAGTATGTTAATCTAAAAATATGGGTTGTCGCCACTTTTTATACTCTTAACCACAAAAAGTGGAAAAAGGGTATATCTAAGTTTGTCATTCCGTTTGTAATTTCTATCATATCCATTTTCGACCCCATTAAGCATATATATTCTGAATCCATATGCAAGCCGATTAAGCGATTTTCGTCTGTGTTAGTGTTGAAATTAACTTTGCCAAGGCATTAAATAAGCAGAAGAAAATTTAAATGCGTCAATCGATCAAACATAGTTTCGAAAGAGTCGGTATTGAAAGTCAGCAAGATCGGTCCACGTTTCTTGAAGCAGTGGGCTAAACACCACACCTGCCTCTAATTTTTCCGTATCAAAAAAATCAAATATAAAAAGCGATACAGAATTAAAAAATAAGAAAAAACATCAAGTAATAAAATTAGCGCTCGCCCATATTTTCTGAGTTATGAGCCTCTGAAAATTTCATAAAAAAATTAGATTGTAAATATGTTTATCATCTTAAGCTTTTAGAAATTACTCATATTTAAAATAAAAATGCTTAACCCATTAAGAGCTGATGACATTTTCATGTAAAACTTTTTATCGTACTTATTTTTTTCTCATTTTTTAATTCTCTGTCACCGCAATATTTTTCTATATATTTGTTTTCTAATGCGAAAAAATTTTCAATTATGCTTCATTAACTATACTTATGGCTGTTATAGAATTTAGGGATTTAAATTCAAGGTCTTTTCAAACGGCACATTTACACTACTGCTTTAAATCATAATTTGCACTGGCATCTGCAGTCATTTATTCATCCATTGAGTGTAAATTTTTAATCCCAAAGAGGCGAAATACATAAAAAACAGCGAGATATACAAAGAGTAACTGAAACGAAACATTCAATTGCACGCATTTATCAACACAAAAATTTTGTGTTTTTTTATTCAAGCAAAGGCTTTAAAGGATTTAGCTGTATGAAAAAAAAACAGCACTTTACTGTGTGTTTAATAAGAATAAAAACAACAACAAGAATACACAAAACCTATAATCCGTAAGAATTCACTTTATCGTTTGCCACCATACTTAGTTTCTTTTTTATCTTAATTCATCTCGCTCTTGTTATATCCCCCCGGCCACATCAAACACATCTTAACTCCTTTATGAAAACGAATAATTTCTCTTTACTCAAACCTCCTTGAAAAATAACACAGACAATGAACAGTTACGCTCTTTTTGATTTCATTGAATATTTGTTTGTGGTTGAATGTTGTTTTTATACTTTTGCGTTAATCCTTAAGCCAAAGCACGGTCAGACAGTTATACAAATATACAATCATTAGTAGAATATATGTGCGTGTGTTTGTTATATTTTATGCATGCACGTTTTATTTTCTGTTCAGTTCAGCAGCCGTTCACTTAAAGCTTAAGCTTAATTTATTTTGCTGCTACTGCATTTCTAAATAAGACAAATATAAAGGCCCACACTTCTATCCTCACTTCATTACACTGTGGGTCTTAATAACTGATTGTTTATTAATCTCGGAGCTGTTAAAAAAGCTTTTGATGTTGTTTTATAAAGGTAGTAAGGTGCCTTCGACTGATGTTAAAAAGCGTTTAATACGGTGAGTTTTTTACATTATTCTTGTTCGATTCCCTGTGAACCTTTACAAAATTTGCTTGTGTAAAGTTCAGATGATAAAATTTTGTTTAGAGTGCTTTTTAATTTCAAGTCACATAGCAGCTGATATCACATGTTATCAACAGTCACAGGTTATGGCAGTTGCTTTTGAAAGGAAAAATAATGTTTCGCCTGTAAATTGATAACCCATGTCATGTGAAACCGTCTTTAATTTTTATAAAAGCTAAAGAGTTGAAACTTTCAAATTATTCTTTAAACCTATAAAACTTTACAAAAAGCTATTTCCATATTCATTATCGTTAAATGGCCCACTGTATTCTTAAGCAGTGAAAAGGTGAGAAAGTGTGTCATATTGCCATTCAGTCTGTCAAACTCGCTAAATATTATTGTATATCCATCCAAACTTATCCATTTAAATACGACAACAACAATAATGAAATAACAAAACCGTTCACAATCATAACATTGGTCTGCCGTTTTAGTGGAATGGATGATGATGCATAGATGCGAGAATACTTTTAAGTGTATGCGTGAATGAGAGCTTGTGCTTGGGATGTTGCGGATAAAAAAATCGTATATAAAATGGATTGAGTATAGGAGCTTGTATAATCCATTTTTGCTTAGCTGTTGGCGTTGAGCTTAATCATTTTGGGCTTATGAAATGCCATAGCTGCTCTTAGTTGCTACTGTCGCAGCCTTGGCGTTGCTGTTGCTATTACTTTGTCATTGCCACCACTGCCAGTTGTTTTATTTTTTATTTTTTCGTAATTTTTGCCGGTCTATCTTCCTGTCGGTCTGTCTGTTTGTCTGGCTTTATATCTGCCTTTTTGTTTATATGGCTGTTAGCTGTTTTCTGCTAAACTGCAAAGTTCAGTTGTGTGTGTGTATTAATACTCTGTGTTTTTTGTCTTCATCTCATTCTTTCGTTGTGTGTTTTGATGTGGTGTGGGCGAGGGATTTAATTTCGTGCGGGATTATTATTTTGGATTTAACTCTTCGTTTTATGGATCGTTTGGTTATTATAAGTAATACAAGCAGACACGCAAATTACAGTTGCAGCCAAAGAATTAATAACAGCTTATTTAAAATAAAAGATTAAGAGTAACTAAATAATACATAAAGACATCAAAGCAGTCTACAGCGAAGGTGTAAAATTTATTTTATTTAGTTAATTAAATTAACTCAAATACAAGGTTTTTGTACACCGGCATTGTTGAATAATATATTTAGTTTCTACTAAAAAAATTAAATAACAAAGATAGAGAAGATCGAGTAGGAACATAGTTTATTTGCTAGTCAGTTTAAATATTTCTGCTTAATTCTCATTCTGTTCTTAAAAGTAATAAAAAAAAACTATGTTTGGTTTTTCTAAGGTGGTAAACGTTTGGAGAAGTATTTACTTTAAATATTACAATTATTATAATAAATAACGTTACTGACCTTAAGTTAAGCTTTAGATTACCCTGTAATTTTAACACGAAAATACCCCAATGAATATGAAGACATAAAAAATATGCATCAAATTTACTTCACTTAACCTGGCCTTAGTAAATTTAAAGAAGAGTAAATTGAGTACGTGAGCACACATGAAAAATTAAACTTTATTAAATAAACATTCTTTGCAGAACGTTTTAAAGTGAATTAAAAAAATGACAAATTTTCATGTTCTCGAAAAATTAATTTTTTTGTGGATTCAATCATAAATTTTGCAAATAATGTTTAATAATTATTCCATATACATTTTTAATTGATTTTTTATATTAAAGGTTACCAAAATTTGGGTTTTTGCCAAGGCCTTCGAAGAACAGTTTCTAATGTCCTTCTATATCCAATAATTCACCTGGAACAGTAGTATGTTTTAATTTTATCAAGTAATTTTATGGCGAATTATACTAACTTGCTATTTATTTATTGAAAATTCAAATATCAAACAGATAAATGCAATTTGGTATAGAAATGTCTTACAGACATTTTATTTTTTTCTAATGTTTATTAAATCGTTCTCTCTTACAAATTTGCTACGTTTAAGAATTATGTAAATACTGTCTACTAACAGATGTCGGGAATTCTATAGTTCTTGTCCTTTTAGTTTACACAAATACCGGTAGTAGAGGCATTAATTTCGTTTCTTGCAATCGTGGACAAAATTCCTGCAAAAAACATGTACTTGAAATGCTAACTAGTACTTCAATAAAAATAAAAGGCCGAACTTGAAAAACAGAATAGCTTCATACACTTCTCCAATGGACTATAAAATGAATGCAGGAACATTTATTCAATTTTAGTATTGTTTTTAAACATTCTTATATGCTAAAGCTATTTATCTTTATACAAAATAAATAATTTTATGTCTCCAAGCAAGAGTTGTCTAAAGTAATATATTTTTTCCTAGAAAAATTTGGTGTTTTTGTTTGTTTTAATACAAAATTTGGCTAGAATCCACTGATGAGCATATAAGCAGTAGCGAAATAGCCATATGGATATGCTTTTCCCGCAGTGATACATTTCATTTTGCAGTTTTAAATAATAAATGTTTCGTGACAATATCATGAAATATTTATATTTGAAGGAATTAAGCACAATTAAAGTAAATTAACAGAAAAAAAAACATAAATATATAAGTATTTCTAATGCTTGCAAAAACATCAGTTCATAATAAGCCAGGGCGTTCTACGTTAATACGTCATGGCAGTGCCTATGACTTCGTCTGCCTGTCATGTATAATTTTCTTAAAATTCAAAATTAGACAAATGTGTTTTGAGTAACTGTTAACATTACTCGTTAACATTACTTTTACAATTGTTACTCTAGTTTCTTTACGAAATGATATAATTCTATTAAAAAAAAAAGATTTTATATTCGAAGCAAGGTTCTAAGGTACCTCCTAACAAAGTTTTATTCAAATCCATCTAGCAGTTTTTACGTAATGAGAACACAGACAAACAGACATGTAAAAATTCCATATCGATTACTTACTGTCTACGCCAACATCAAAATTTTCAAAAAATATTTCATGTACGGCAATGACCCCCTTACAATTTTATTATTAATAAAGAGTGCAAACAAAAATAATTTTATCTGCATTAAAAATAAAAATGATCTAATTAAATATGCCGACGGTATCTCTCAACAAACAATGAGATTATGTTTATGTGACAAAAAACAAAACTACAAATCTTAACTTTAAGTATCTAAAACTATTTTCTTACTATTTTATTTCTTCTTTGTCTAGAGATTTTACGAAAGCATGTTTTGCTAGTTGTTTCGTGCGAACAAGCACCTTTTTGAATATTGTACTTGTTGCCGTAGACCTGAAACTGTTATAAACAAAAATCCGCAGTATTATAATAGCATTATATTCATGCTATTTAAAGACATATACATAGATACAAGCAAATAAACATAAATACGAGTGTAAACTTATAAGTAGTTTTGAAATGGAATACCTAGAACAAGCATTTCATTTTATTCAGAGACTTAAAGGCCTCTTAAATGTAAAACGTTTTTATATATTCCCTTTTATGATAAGAACCTCACTCGACTGATGGAGATATCAACGATGCTCTAGAGGTTACATTGGGTCCGCCAAATAACTTTTTTTTGAAAATGCTATAACAAAACGTATTGGATGGTTAGTTGGTATTCAACTCCTGAACCAATTGGACTTTGTATGGCATCATACCAAAGTCTTTGTAAAAAATTCGTCTCAATGATGTCTCAGAAATGTTCAATTGGTGAGAACGACAGTGAATTTATGTTGCTGGCGCTTTACATACACTTTCTGCCACAGCAGAAAAATTCTCGGGTGTACGCACTGTTTTTGGCTTTTCACGTTTTGATTTATCAATGAGGGTGTCAGTTTCTTTCACTTCCTTTACAAGATAACGAACATACGGAGCTGACAGTGCTTTTCTTCTTCCAAAATCCGTGCGCAATTTTCGCACACATTCTACACCATGATTTTCAAAGTAATGTCGCAATATTTCCTGGCGTTGTCCAAGCGTATGCGCAACCATATTCGTTCAGCGGAAGGATAAAACTAATTATATGTCAAATCTCGTGTCTGATTTGACATATAATTAGTTAAGTGTTACCATTCACGAAATAAGCACTAGTTGAAAACAACACGTTAAATGGCGGACCCTTTACAATTGCAGTCAGTGTAAAATATGTCCCTTTGTGGAAGAAAACTTTCGCTCGTATAAATTCTTAAGTTTTTGTTTAGTTATTTCTTTTAACTTGATGGTGTTGCTGTTGACAGATGCAGTATATAAATTGAGCTTAAGTAGCAAAAGTTAGTTTAAACATGAAAGAATTGTGGTATTGAATTATTTTACCCATGTTTTAAAACCTTTTTGTGGCGAATAACAATCGCAATAGATCTTTTCAAGAAGACAGCAAGTAGCAATAATAAATATTTTTACTACATTTTTCAGCCCAAGACCGCGGGAAATTTTTCGTCTAATTTATTAAGGTGAATGTTAAAAACAACAGAAAACTAATTTTAACTTAAACATAAATTACTAAATTTATCAAATTTAATAAAAAAAATATAATTTAAAAACCAGATTAATTTTTATCAAGGACTTTTATTTATTGACCTCTTGCATACAAACATTTAAAAGATATACTTTACATTAATACTACTGAATAAACTCCCAGAGCAACAACAAAGCCAGTGTAAACTTACTATATTAAGCAAACGAACGTACACTTTATTTGTTCATACACACAATCATTGAGATTTAAAGACAAACAGACAGACAGGCAGACAGACAGTCAGGCGGACATTCAGGCCGCCAAACATAAAATGATTATGGTGTATAGAAAGGAAATAAATTTATTCGTGTATAAAATACAAAACAGTATTATCTCAGTATAAATGACATCCCTTCGAAATTAATCCTTAATTCCCTGTATTCATTCATTTATACATTTTGCATAATCCCTGAGATATGAGCCCAATAAGACTTAATGTTTCTGTTAGTAACTGTGGCTGTGGCTGTGTTTTCGCTTAAAAACTTGGCTTTGTAGTGTGAGTAAGTGTAATTTTATAAATGCCTGAAATGAGAGAGAGAGAGAATTTCTGAGAATATAATATATTCTATGGATTGATAACACGTATAGTGTAGGTGTGATTAAAGAGAAAAGATTTACAAAATTATTCAAAGAGTGTAAGTTCTTAAGAGAATGAGTAAAAAAAGGTGGCGTTTTGTAAGTAGTGATGAGTATTTTGGCTCCCCTTTTAATTTCTGCAATGTTTAACATTGACTGCTGGCTGCCACATGTTGCTTGCATTTAATGCACACTATTCATGTGAATCTTTCGAAGTCGTATATAAAATTCAAACGTATTGGTGGTAGTGATGGGTTGTTTAGTAGCCATTTGTGAATGGGTTCTTTAGTAGTGCGTGAATCATGATAGAGGAAGGTTGGTGAGCTCTTTAAATTTTGTGGATATAATTTTCTAATTTCAAATTGTTTATTTTTTATTTAAATTTGTGCTTTGCTTTATTTAATTTGCAATTGAGTCAAAAAATTTTTTGGCGGTATTATAAAATGTTTAAAGAAAGTTGAAACCATAAAAAAATATGATGTGTTAAGCAAAAATTTTTTTTGTGCGTGGTGTTTGAATAATACAAAGTCAATGAGTGAGTGTTCATATACGTTTTTTGTGTTATGGGCTAAATGTTGGATTGTAGGATTTTATAATTAAACAAACAGATAAATATTTTTAAATAAAAATTTTGTGCTAATATATCGGTAGAAGAAAACAATTGAAAATTGGAACAGAAAAAAGAAAATAATTTTAAAAATAAGAAACTGAAAAAAAACTTATGAATTGAAATAAATTAGAAATTAAAATCTTAAAAAATCATAAAAATTTTGGTTTATTGATTTATTTTGCTTTATAGATAATTTGCTCTTGCCGTCTATATAGTTTTTATAAAATCTAAAAATTACGAAACAATAATAGAAACATTTTGTTAAAATTATGTACTATTTTCGAAGAAATAAATTACAATTATAACGATATTTATACATAAAAAAAAACACACACAGCATAATTCGGACTCTGTTTAATTTAAAAATAAAATTTTTATTTTTATCAAATTATTTAAAATTGAATAAACAAAACTACTTAAAAATAAAAATCAGAACAATGTTCACTTGGTTTTTTCTTCTATAAAGTTTAAATTATCATTAAAATCATCTGCAATGATAACAATTATTTGTCCTAACAATAAATGTGCTAATTTTTTCATTATTATTATTTTTTTAGGAAATATTTTGCATTAAAATTTTTGTTTTGAGGTGAATCAGTCCACCAGAATATGATTAATCAAATATGAATTTATTTTACCCTTCAATTCTCCATTTTTTTAAATAATTTTTTCGTTTAGTATTATTTACAAATTGTTTTGTTGTTTGTTTATTTCGAACAATTTCACAATTTAAAAATAAAAGTAAAAAATATTATAAAAAAAGAAAGTGAATTAATATTGTGATCATAAGTATTTATCATTAATTAATAATATCTTATGAATATTGTTATTGCTTGTGTGTAATTTACAAAAATATATCGAGTAATGTATAAAAAAAATTCTTAAGGAAAATAAGTCCTTAAACACGAATAACTATTTCAAAACAAAAAGAAATGTTTTATAAAACGTTACAAATTTATGTCAAAATTTCCTTCATATGCAAACAAAATTTGGACGACAGCTTTAACCAAACTGAATATATATTTGCAATAAAAAAATCAATTTGTTTTGAAAACTAAATTTTATTAATAAAGAAGTGTTTTTAATTATTAATACTACGTTTTTTTTTCTGAATATTTTACAAAGAAAACATTTCATGAAATATTAAATAAGAATATATCGCTTTATTATATTTTTAATTACCGCTCTGCAAGTAATGTCAAATGAGAGAGTACAATTTGTGTAATTCATTTTCAGTTTTTCTATATTCTTAAAGTTTGCAATATATTTTAGAACAAAAAAATTTGAATAGAAATTATGAATGTTTCTTCTGCAAACTGTTTGAATAGAAAATAACAGAAACCATTACGAATTTGTGATCTACTTTCACATCTGCATGATCTTTCTAATTTGATTTTTTTCAAGTAATTTAATAACACGCTTCTTAAATTCAATATATGTAGTCATATATCAAAATGTTTGTGTTTAAAGAGCAAAAGTATTCCCTGAAAACGTATTCCTCCGTAAAGAAAAGTTTAAATTTATATCTAAAGATAAACTCAAGTTATAAAAAAATTTAAAAATTTCTCAATTTTTTGTTTTGATTTTATTGGAGATATGGCACGAAATTTATCTTATGATATTTGAATTGAAAAAATGTAATTTGTGATCAACACTATAAACTGAAACTAAAGTAAGCAGTTTTTTTAATAAATCTTCAATTGTATTTATAGCTGCTTATTATTAGCTGCTTAGGTAATTAATTTTGTGCCTTCAAAGAATAACAATTTTAGTCGAATTATTAAATAGTTGATTTATTTTTGCCATGTTATTCCTAGAAAAGATAATTTTTTATTTCATTAGAAATTTCTTCAATAAATTTGAGCCGCCAACGATTAAAATCACTTATTTTTAATTATTATATTAGCGAATATTTTAGCGGTAATAATGTGTTCTTTTAAAATTAGGATGAATATACTGTTAACGGCTTTAAGAATTTTAAATTATGTATGTTATTTAAAAAAGAATATCGTTATTGGATTAATTTAAACTTAAGTTGATTCGCTAAAAGCTTAAAATTATTACGTAATAAAAGGAAAAGTAGTTGCACAACTGTTACGCTTAATAAAATATAATGTATGGGGTTTCTGATTTTATTTATGTTGAAAGCACATAAATGTTTAATAAGAAAAATCTATAAAAAAAAGCTATAGGTCGAGGGGGAAAAACATTATATTGTGGTCCACTTAGCATTGAGAATTTGAGAAAAACTATTTCTTTTTGAGTGATTTCGCAGGTTGGCAGATAATTTTCCACTGTTAAAATATGACAATAAAATAGTAGTATGCAATTATGTTGACATTGCACCATAATAATTTCAATCACAAAACTGTCACTTGCTTTTCGATTTGCGATTTCAAATAAACAGTTCTTTGCTAAATTTTGCTATATTTTTTTCAAACAAACTAATAAAGTTGTTCTGCTTGAACGTTACCGTTCGAGTTTATAGAAAATAAATTAATTTTCAAAAGGTTTAATGCAAAATTTGTTTTAAAATAGAAAATTAATTTTCATGGATACGTAAAAAAATCAACATTTTAAAACGTTAAACTACTTCATAAGTAAAGATAAATATTTAATTAAAACAAATATGTTCATTATGTAGAAAACAGATTATTACTCATTTTACCTAAATATTATACCTATTTAACCTTATCTCTAAATTGTTTATAAAAAATATAAAACTAAAACTTATCTTTTTACTTTATTTCCTTAGTAACGTATTTTAATTCCCTTTAATCACACAAACGTTACGCATAACCTTATATTCTTAAAAATTTTAAATGAATCAAATTGTCTATTATATCTATTTTTATTTGTTATTTTAAATTCTACCAACTAAAATTAATTAAACAATTAAGTGACAGAATGTTTCAGAGAAAATTGATAATAGACTTTTAAAATTTCTCTTTTTTTTAACATTGATATAAAGCAAGAAATGAAAAAAAAGAAATTTTTAATTCGAAAATATAACGAGTCCCAAAAAAAAAATTCTCAAAAAATAATATAATAGGTTTTTAACCTTAACAGCAAACTTAGAATATTATAAACTTTTAATTTTTAAACTTATTAAACGGCATATGCTACCAGTTGATTTAAAAAGTTCTAGTCTAGTCACAGATATAAAATCCTTAGAATAACCCACCTTTAATTTGTTTAAAAGTCGAAATAATTTTAATTTATTTAAAATTAAAATTAATTCTGATTTTCCTTTTATAAGATATTTTTCCTGTTCTTCTTTAGTTGGCTATGCCGAATCTTATATACTCTTCACCATGTAGTGAAGTAGCTCCTATCAAGAAAACGAATACTGAATTAAAAAATAAAAAAAAAAAAATAAATTAAAATGTCACCGGCTTTTAATGGACTAAGCTTTTAAATTTTTTTTAGTATTTTCTAAAAAATCTCTTCGAAAGCTTTTAAAAGATACCCATATTGACGATAATAAAATTCTAACTTTTTTATGATATGATTTATTAGAGATTGGCGTGGTGTTCTGTCCGCTGCCTCGAAGGACATAGACCGATCTTGCTGATTTTCAATAGCAAAATTTTCGAAACTATGTCTGATAGATTGGCGTATTTAAATTTTCTCTAGCTCATCTACTGCCTTGGCAAAGTTGATTTCAACTATAGCACGCTATGCATAAGGACTCAGAATTTATATACTTTATGGGCCCGGAAATAGATATTGCAGAAATTACAAATGGAATAATAAATATAGATATATTTTTTTTCCACTTTTGCAGTGACTTGTATAAATATAAAAATTTCAGCCTCATTGAAAATTGATAAGAAGAAAAATTTATGATAAATCAGCATAATTGGGTTTGGACTTAAATACGGTTCAACTTTGAGGAATGATAGACGTTGAGTAGATGCAATTAATTTAGCTACTCGAGTTTTATGTATAAAATTAAGTTATAAAAAAATCGTCATTATCATTACATTTAAAAGTGAGCGCAAACATTGAAATAACTCAGTATCTGCTTTATAACTTTCCCTTAAAACTTTTTTTTATAAAATATCCACATACAAATTTGTATACTGGAAATGAAAGAAGAATAATAAAAGTCAATGAATTGGTTGTATCAAATGAATCTAAAGTCCCTTCGAAATACTATGGAACTAAAAAGAATACAACATTCCTCTCTGTAATCGTTTTTCGTGGGCACATTTCTTTCTTGTTTGCAGGCATAAAAATTCTAGTTTTTAATTTAAACATCATGCAGCAATGAATCCTTACGCATACATATGAATATATGGAGGTTAGAATATTTATTTTATCACAAAGTTATAAATTTTACTTATACACATCCGTTTTTAAGTTATAATTAATCCGGATTATAAAGGATCTACTGAAATGAAAAATGATTGCATTATTTTTTAATAGCGATAAAATAGGAAAACCTATTTAGGTCAGTGTTTAATCACTTTAAGTGTGTTTAGAAATTGTAGACAGACAAATAAACACGTTTATTTTAGTTTTATTTATTTAAAATGCAGTCCTGTAAATAGATTTACTTGAATTGAATTTATGTTGACTAAAAAACAAAATCAATAAAAAAATTAAGCATTAATTAATATAAATAATTGCCATCTCTAAACATAGTTTTGAAGGGTTTTTCCAGAATTTCAATAATTAGCTAAAACTGAGCACGTTTAGCTAATTTATTTTGTTTAATTTATATCTTGTGATAATATTAATATAGAAAACAGAAATAAAAAATATTTTATTGCAAATTTATGTTTTCTCAGTTATAAATTTATTTGAAAATAAATACAAAATTTTCTTGTTGTAACAATTACATGTTTAACTAAGAAAGAAAAAGTGGACGAGGCTGCGACTGGAGTAATAAAACTTAAAACAAAAAACGCGGATGCTAATGCATCTATTCAATTTTTTTTTCATTATTTGAAATTATTATTAACATTACTTTTGAAGGCTTTTTTTAGAACTTGACTCTTTCACTTTTGAAAAAACCAATTTTTATTTTTGTTGTGGTTTGGAAGCATTAAAATAAAAACTGAGCGAAAATAAAACTAGACCAAACCCTTAAAAAAGAGAAGAAAATTGAATAAAAGGCATGATTTCCTTATAAGAAGTTGTGCTTTACATTTAAAAAAAATGTCATATAGACATACATGATTTGTTATATTCTCACAAAATAATGCTAAAAAAGCTGTGGTGAGTTTTACAACAAAACTGATTGAATGAGAATTATAACCATTTATTTCAAAAGGCTAACAAATCAAATATGTTTAAGCAAAAACAAAATAAATATTAAAAATATATTTCTATTTTATATATCATTCTTCTTTATTTGCTTGCGATTAGAAAAGAAATTATTACACATAAAAATAAGATAGATAAAAAAACATAAATAAACAAAATAAATATAAAGAAAAAAAAGCGGCGTGCAAATTTTGCAATAAAAAAATGTTAGAAATAATTTTCAATCTATATTTTACATGAATCGTATATAGACTTTCAAAAAATTATCTTTTAGCTATAATCAGCTGATTATATTCTACTCAAGCTTAAAACAAAATTAATTGAGTGCGAATTACAATCAATTGATTAAGTCAAAAGACTAAGAGAAATTCGTTTTGAACAAATATATTTAACAGTTTAAAAAGTGTGTTGAACTAAACACTTATAAACAAAAAGAAAGTGGAGTTAATCGATTTAGCCAGTGAAGAATTCTTAAGAAAGAGCCAATCTTTTCATTGACATAAGGGCTTAGCAACTGTTTTTTTTTTCTTTCTTTTTAGTAATTATATTTTAATTTAATAACCCAAAGTAATTAAATGTGAAATATGATAATCATAATTTTATGGAAGTTAAGCATAATCGTGAACAGGTTTTAACATTTTAGGATGATTTTAATTGCATCTAAGTCTTCGTGCAGCGGTATATAGTTTTTGTTAGAAGGAACTTCTTCATAATGTCTAAAAAGTAAATGTGCATGGGCATGTGTTTTTTTTTAAGTTATGTACTTTCTCTAGATACGAGCAGTAATTTGGACGTGTTCTTGATGCATAAGCATTATTTGTATGAAATAAAATATGAAACGACAATGTGTTGCATTTAAAATATTTGTATTATTATTTTCAATAATATTTATGTAAGTTTGAGCGTGTTCACGTTGTTCTTTAATTTTTTGTTTTGTTATGTTTGGTTTTGCTTTTTCATAAGTTCTATTTTATACTCTTCACCACAAGAAGTAGAGAAAGGGTATTTTTAAGTTTGTCATTCCCTTTGTAATTTTTATAATTTCCGTTTTCGACCCCATAAAGTTTATATACCTATTCGGAGTCCTTATGCATAGCGAACTAGGTCCATCTGTCCGCCCGCGTTAGTGTTGAAATCAATTTTGCTAAGACACTAGATAAGCTAGAAAAATTTTAAACACGCCAATCGATCAGACATAGTTTCGAAGAAATGCTATTGTAAATCAGCAAGATTGTTTCATGTCTCTTCAGGCAGGCGAAACACCACGCCTGCCTCTAATTTTTCTATATCGTTCACAGCAACGAAGTAACTCCAATCCAAAAAAAAAAAAAAAAAAACAAATATATGGAGAGATAGAGAACCAAAAAACAAGACAAAAACATCACGTGAAATAATTGGCGTTCGCCCATATTTTCCAAATTATGGGCTTCTGAAATTTTCGTTTAAAAGTGCGGCTGTCAATAGTGGCCAATATGGGTATCATTTAAAAGCTTTTGAAGAGGTCTTTAAGGAAATACAAAATTTTTTTAAGTTCTTAGCCCATTAGGAGCCGATGACGTTTCATGTAAAATTATATATCGTACTTATTTTTTTATATTTTTGAACTCTCTGTCACCGCAATATTTCTTTTTTTTGTTTTGATAGGAGCTACCTCATTAAACTAGAAGGGTATATAAGATTCGGCATAACCGAATATAGAGAATATAGCTCTCTTACTTGTTGTGCATTATAATCGTTTGAAATAGCAGCCACGATGTATCAAAATAAAAAAAATAATAAATATAAAGTACAATTTGAATGGTTACTATTTTGTTTTTGAAAATTTTCTGTATTTCGTTTTTGCCCTGTTGATTAAATATAATTTCCATTTAATCAGTTTTATTTTAGACTTTTATATTTAAGATTTTCTGAAAAAATTTTGAATAAACACTAACATCATAAACTATTTAAGCGAAAGCTTTCCCTACAGTAACGATTAGCACTCAACATTTTTTTATTACGACTGTATAGAAAATTGTTTAGTGTTTCTCGATAGTAAAAGGATAAGGATAGTAAAAGGATAATTATATTCATATGGTTCAAACACTTAACATCTGCGATTTTAACGATATCCTCGAAAATTTTAGATACCCATCAATTTCCTAATGCAGAAGTTCTGATGATGTGACGAAGATCTATGGTAGTACTCAACTCTGTCCTAGCTTGTCTTATTGGGGACTTCATATTAACTTTAAAAATTGCTGCCAGATTAATCAATTTATTAAAATAAAATTATCAGCAAATTATTTTTTGTCAAATTTGATTCTATAAAGCAAAAAAAAAAAAAAAATACTTCAGATTTTAAAAATTTTTCTATGAAAATCAGTAATCTTCCGTTTGTGACAATAAATTTACTGTCGCATCAACAAGGATTGTTGGTAAAACATTCACCTGTTAGAAAAAACTTATCTGACCTTAAAAGTAGCATATTTTCTTTGTTTAACAGTTAAATAAAATAATCTTTTTTATCTTTAACCCATCAATAAAATGGAACAACTAATAAAAGACGCTTGTTGTTGTAAAATTGTAAAAAATAAATCAACAAACGTATAAATAACAAACATATGCTTGAATAGTACAAAAAACACCAATAAAAACAAAATCTTAAATTGAATAGGAAATCCAGGAGCTAAGAGAAGAATGACAAACACAAAAATAGAAAAAGAAAAAAGAAATAAAAAATCAAAACGAGAGTAGAAGCTCTTAATACTGATGCTTTCATGAGGGCTAATCCCTGTGAAGTTCACTAGATTTGTTTGCATTCTTCATAATGTGAAGCTGTTGCTTCATACGTTCATGCATCTTGCTAAATATTTATTGTATATAAAATCCCCAACCAACAAACAGCCATCAAAACAGACAGACAGGCAGCATAACAGACATCCTACTCACACAATTAGTAAGTAAAGCTGTACAAGTTGCATGTATGTTTCTTGCTGCAAAAAAAAAAAAAAAAATAACAACAGAAATATTACAAGTAGTAAGTGAAAAACGTCATACAAAAAATAAAAATAAAAATCTGGCAAGCAAAGTGACATTGTTGCGGGTACAATTGCACAGACAGCACTGCGTTATGCAAGTAAACACTAGAGTTTATAAAATGCTTTTGGTTCGCACGAGGGTAAAATAAAAATTTAATTTCTAACTAATCAAGTAAGAGTGCTATATTTGGCTAGGCCAAATCTTTTATAGAAAACAAAAGAAAAGAATTGCATAAAATGCTGTAGGCATCTCCCCAGCCTCTTCAAGGTGCAGTCTGCAAGTACAGTTTCTTAACTTTCTTTTTACTTACATATACTTGTGGCCTACATGACCTATTTTACAACTTAGAAGTCTTTTTTCTAGTTTAACTCATCCACCTTATAAACGGTTTTTCAACAAGAACTTTGTTCCTTTAGTTGTGGCACCACTGGCAATATGATAGTTTTGATATTTAGTTTTTAGGCGTTACAATAAATTCAATTTCGCTCGAAAATCATATTAAAATAATAAAAATACACTCCTAAAATTTTGGTTTTTCTTTAAAAATCATTTTTCATCGTATGTCCACAAGCAAAATATCCGCAATCAGGCTTCTGAAAATTCTAGAGCGATTATTGAGAAGCCTTTGCATGCTCAACGTGTCACTGTATAGTACGCTATATAATCTGGAGGCGCGATTACGCCATTCTTTTTGAAGATAACATCTGTCAGCGTGCTCGTGGTGGACATTTTTCAGCCATCACATTTTATTTATAATTACAGAACTTTTCCCTTTGCAATTGAATAAAATTTTGAATAATTTTTATCTAAATTTTTTTTCTTTTATTTTGTTTAAAAAAAGTCGATTTAAAAACTCCATATGATATATTTTTATCCATCTCTTCTGAATTCCTTCATTTGACAGCGAAGACTGGACTTCCTGCAGAGTAAATTTATTTACCTCTTGCGAGGATTCCTTGTCCATTACTGTCAGATTTTCAAACTCCTGTTTAATTTTATCAAAATTAAAATTCATAAAATTTCCAGTAATAGCAAAGAGAAATGTCCACCCACACAGAGCGCCATATTTAGGTGGGCAGGTATCCACGGCTTGCTCTACTTAATTAAGCCAAATAACTAGCCGTCACAAGGTCTAGAAGAATAAGAAGACTGTTAACAAAAGTACTACAAGACTATTAATTGCCATCAGGAGTAGAAATATTGACAGTGCGTTCAGTTACGGAAATCTATATCCTGGTATCTGTCTGACGGCCTATTATACTAAATTTATTTATTTAATAGGAAGTTAATCCGAAAATCTCCAGCTTGATTTATTAACTACCAAAAGGTATTTAAAATTTACGACAAATTTTTTCATTCAAAAGCAGTTTTTTTCTAAGGAATTTTAAAAATGGCTTTCTAACTTGGATTAATTAGTTAAATTTTTAATTGTTATTTTAGTTTTCCTAAAAAAGGAAATTTTTTATTTTTAATAACTTCTTTTCTAATTATCCTCGTTTTTTAACTAACACAAAGACTATTAAGAGTTTTGCACGGATTCAAAACTTTGTATAATAGTTTGTGTCGCATACAAAAGAATCTGCTACTTTCAGATTAATGTGTATTACACACATACAAACATACATACGTTCATCCATATGTATGCTTTTTATAACAACAGTTCTTGTGCTTTGTTTTATTTTTTTGTCACATTTAATTCATTTCATGCTTCTTATATGCACATTTTCTTCTTTGTTTATTTGATTTTATTCCAAGTTTTTTTTACACATTTTGTAAAGTCTGCGGGATAAAAGGAACGGAAAAAATAAAAATAACGCGTATTAAACTTAATCCGTCAGGATATGTTGTGGTTACGTTTTGAATGTTTCATTGTTTATAGGAAAGTATTTGTCGCTCTCTCTTTCTTTCTGTGCAAATGAGAGTGTTTATTTATGTATGCGTGTCAGAGTTTTTGTATAAAAAAAATACAGGATACAAGAAATAAGAATATTAATCCAGTGCCGCCGTTGATGGAAGGAGCGTAAGATTAAACAGTCAAAGTAATAAATTCAAGAACTATTGTTTAGACATTTTAGAAAAACTTACTTTTATTACTTTAAATATGCTGACGGAATGCAAATGAAAAGCCACTAAAGGTTTTTAACAAATTTAAGCTAATAATAAAATATATCAAAAACTAATAGAAGTTGATAAATAAAAATTACTAACTTTAAATTAGAGAATAACAACAAATATATTAATTGTGATATTAAAGTAAAGTATGGGTCTGAGTAGTGTGTGCACGTAACTCGTTAAAAACCAGTTTAAACAATAAATGATGGCATTTGAAAATATTAATGTTTTAAATTAATAAAAAATAAAAATAAGAAATCAATATAAAACAAATATTATTAAAACATTGAAGAAATTGAACACAAGAATTTCTTCATAGCGGTTAATATAGAAACACAAAGAAAAATTATTTTTAAATGTATGCGAACGTTTTCCAAAGAAAATAAAAAAATTAGATGCTGGCAGAATGTAATGCAGCATTTGCAGGACCGACAAATCCCTCATCAGCATTCTTCACATCTATCTACCTTAAGTTTTGTATTGTAAATATCATTCATTTAACCAACTAATGAATATTTATTTGGTTGTACGAAATTCACATACAACTCAAAGAATTTCTTTGTTGTTTTCTTTGGAGAACGTCCGCATACATTTGCAAAATAATTTTTCTATGTGAAAATAAAATTTAAAAATTAACCAAAGCCGAAAAAGTAAATTTTAATCGATTTATGAAAATCCACGGTTCAACCCCGGGTTAATAATTATTCAAAATTTAAAAAAACTTGCTTATATTACTTCGGCGTGCTTCCGTAGCAAAGTTAAAAAATAAAATAAATTTTTATATTTTAAAAATAACCAATAAAACTATAATTTGGCTTTCTAACACCAGAGGCATGGCAACACTGTATCTAAATACAAAATTGGTAAAAGCTTTAACATTTTTTAAATCAAACTGAAAAAAATAAAGAAAAAGTAAATGATTGGGAAATCTTATTTTATACTTTACTAGCAGAATCTTGAAAAGACATTATTTTTTACTAATTAAGTTTTAATTTTTTCACTAATTTCGAATTCGTGTCATCTCACGCTGAAGTATTACTTTAACATACCTATAATTCTAATACTTTCTTTGTTACTTATAACTATTCTAATTCAAATTTGTTTAATATCTCGCTTTTTATTGCGATATTTATTTCAATCTTCTAAACTAGTAAAGAAAAAAGTCAATTTTTCATTGTTTTCACATCATCATAAAATTACCGCACATATTTATTTAAAGAATAAATTATTCTTTTAATTTATTTTTAATCAGATAAACATTAACATGAAAAAAAATCATCAAATATTAAGAATTCCTTTATAAAATACAACCACGCCTCTGTTTGAACCTCTTTAACAAAGTAATTGTTAACTCAGCTTAGCTTACCACACTTTTATGTTCGCTAATTTGTGTATAAAACTGTAGAATAAATATACATATCTATTTAGCAACAACAACATACTAAACCACTGAAGTGTTTTATAAGGTGTAAAATAGCAACAAACAAAACACAACACAAACTAAACCTCAGTATGGTTTAAAAACAACAGCCAAGAATTAAATAAGAGATATTAAAATAAAAATAAAATGTATAAAACACACTACAATACTTTTTTTTTTATAAAAAAGAAACTTAAACTGGAATCTAAAAAAAAGGACAGGAAAAATGAAAAGTTAATCCTTTTGAATTGAAATCCTGACACAAAAAAGAAAAAAACTTAAATCCATGAACTAAAGAAAAACACTAAAAACTTCACTGAGAAGGAAATTTAAGAATTAGAAATAAAGTAAGAAGAAGAAAATTATTAAAATTAATTGTAGAAGTTATATTCCTAGAGCAAACTAACTAAAAAAAAATTATTAAAAAATGTTGGTAGAAGATTTAAAGATTTGTATGAAAAAAAATAAGTCGAAATATTTCTTTAGCCGTTTCGATAGTTAATTTTGTGACTATTTATAAGTTCAATTGTTCTAATCCTTCTTCCATCAGTTATTGTATTTATCTAACATGCTTAATAACTAACGTAGCTTTCAGAAATATCACAAAATTTTGAAACTTATTAAAGCCGTTTTTCAATCCAAAAATCATGCTGAGAGAAATTTTTACATAAATTTAATCTGTTAATCTTTTGGCTTATCTCAAAGCTTTTTAAAAGTTTTTGTCAAAAGACAACTTTATTCGGAACAATTTTAATTTTAAATATTTTTCTTTGCAATTTTTATACCCTTCACCGCTACAAGTGGATACCTAAGTTTGTCCTTGTAATTTTTACAAAATCCATTTCTGAATCAATGAATTATATTTATTCTAAGTTCTTATGCATAGCGAAGTTAATTGAGCGATGTCCGTCTGTCCGTTCGTGTTAGTGTTCAAATCAAGCTTGAAAAGGCGCTAGATAAGCTAGAGAAAATTAAAATACGCCAATCGAATCAGGTGCTAGTGGAAATATTTAAGATCGATCCATGTCACCCGAGGCAGTGGGCTTAACACCACGCCTGCCTCTAATTTTTTCATGTCATTTGGAACTATGAAATAACTCCAATCGAAATCGAACAATATAGAGCATTAAAAAATAGGAAAAACACATCAAGTGAAAAAATTTGCGAGGGCCTCTGAAATTTTCATAAAATCATTTAAAAGTTTTTAAAGAGATCTTTCAGAAAAGACTTGAATTTTTAAAAATGCTTACTCATTAAGATTCCATGATATTTTTTTGAACAACTAAATATGGTACTTAATTTTTTTTTCTTATTTTTTAATTCTCTGTCACCGCAGTATTTGTGTTTTTGATAGAAGCTACTTCTCAAAAATGGATACGCATACATGGTGAAGGGTATATAAGACTCGGATTAGCCAAATATAGCACTCTTTCTTGTTGTCTTCTCTTAATCATTTTGTTTTTAAAATTTTGCTTTTAAAAGTTTTAATTTAATTAAGGTATAAGTTGGCTTAAATTAGTGGAAACAAAAGTAGCGAACTTAAAAGTTTTCTATAAAAGCGACATATTTAATCTAAAATAAAAGAACTTCAAGCTTTAAAAATTTTAAGCTTTCCTAATATTTATTTTTGTAGTATTCTATTTTGAAAGCTTTTTATATTCAGATCGATTAAGACCTAACAGTCTTAGCCTACAAGGAATTCATTGCTGTACTCTTTATTATACAATGCACCCAAGAAAATTAAATACTTTTGAACATTTTACCTCCGAAACTTTGAAGTATTGGGAACTATATTGTTTTCCTTCTGATAATCATTTTAAAAATTTTAATTTAGTAACAAAATTTTCTTTCTGTTAAAATATTATTTAATAACAAGAAAAAAATTTAAGGATATTTTTCAGATTTATTTAAACCAGTTTTTAAAACTCGAAGAGCGTTTATTTAAGGTCAGACATAAGAAGCTTATTTTACATCTTATGTAGGCAAAGCTAAAGTTTGAAGTGTAATACGTTTTATATATCCTTATGATTATTACAAATAAAAGTGCTATTAAATTTTTTTATGAATTTAAATACTTTATTTATAAAACGAAACAAAGTCAGAAATGCAGTCGGAGGACTTGAGCAGCTTCCAATACCAAAAAAATTTTTAAACTTTTATATCTTTTTAAAACTTTCATATTAATGTTGAAACTTAAGTATAAGCTTTCAAAGCTTTGAAAATAATTTTTTGTTGATACCCCTAAGATCAAATCCAAGAGCTGTTGAATTTTGCTGATTATATTTAACTGCACTTACCAACTCTACTAAGTCGTGTGTGGTTTCTAATATTTAAATAAAAATTAATGCTGCCTTATGTTCTGTAAAAAATTGGTTAACAATTTTGGTAAATATCTACGTTCGCTTTTAAAGCTCTGCCAAGCAGTTTATGATTTATGCAAATAAGAAAAATAAAACAGCAATGAAAGCAGCAGAAATAAAACCGAAATAATCGTTCATTGATTCATTTATTCTTATTCATTTATTCTTATTTAAATATATTGAAATACGTTATCAATCTTACACCAACTTAAGTATTTCCACAAGCTAAGAATACTTATTTCTGCCTTTAAGGTATTTGTGTGTTTGCCAGTGTAAACAACAAATGATGTCAGTCAATACCTTAAGTATATGAAACTAAAGGCACTTGTCTTAAAAGATCAAATTTCATCCCCATCAATAGAAATTGAAAAAAAAAAAATAAATAAAATTATATTCTTTGTATTATTCCTATACCACATGCCTTATACATGGAGGTTATTATTAGTTATAATTGACGATACAAGTCATTTGATGGCAATAAAATATGGTACATACACACATATTAATATTTCTTATTGTATTTTTTATTCCAAAATCCTTGCTTAAGCTTTCCACTTAATGCTTTTACCGTATTGATGAAGGTTAAGTTTCCTTTTGTACGCTGACTATAACTTTATTTCTATAAAAACAACAGAAATCTTAACCTCCTGCACTTTGCGTTTGAGAAGAAATTAAATCACCAGCTTAAATTTGTTTTTTTTTTTTTTTTGTTCTTGTTCATCTTATATTTTTGTGCTAATAAAACAGAGACTGTCCATCGTGGTATCATCAATACATTTTTCAAGTTGCTGTTGGTATTAACAGTACCAAATGCAAATACTTCTTCGTATTTAAGCCAAGCCGAGAGCAATTAACTTGCATTGACAATCCATTCGCTATGAATGACTGGCTGGTAGTTAAGTTCATTGGCTGATTGACTAAGTTGGCGGTAAAAATGTGGTATTACGATTATACTTGGTTTATATATTTACTTGAATATCTTTATTGTTCTCGTTCTTTCATATTGAGATATTCATCCGTTTTATATTTATTTTGTTTTAAGCTTAACAATGTCTCCCATTAAAGCAAATGAAAGTATAGTTATTTGTAAAATAATACATTTTATAGTTAAAGAAGATTATATTAATCAAAGCTTTCGCAAGAAATTTATGTGCGTTTTTTTAAATATTGTAAGAAAATATTTAGTCGTAAGGTAAGGTAAGGAGCTTAAATTTTTTAAGACAGTGACACTGACTCAACAATATAAAGTTTGATGTAGAAAAAGATTAAATGAATTTGCTTATTTTATAGCGACTGATGACCTAATGGAGACTGCATTGAATTAGCTAATCCTGTCAGTCAACGCTTAAAAGCAGGCCGTGTTATTTAAACGCTAGCCATTGTTGTTTTTTTTAATGGAAAGTCTTTATTTATACATTTAAAAATACTATGTACATTAAATCATCTAAAAATGTCATTTAAAATAATTGAAAATACATTTAAAAGCAGCCGCTTCACTCATTATTCATTTAAATAGAAATAAAAAAATAAAAAAAAGAAAAGATTCCAAAATCTTAAATTTAAAATATTAATTGGTTATAAAAACAAATTATTTTTCTTTTGTTTTTATTAGCAAAAAAGAAACTATAAATTATAATTATTTTGCTTTCGTTTGTTTTATTTTAACGGCCAAGAAAACTAACTAAAAATTCCTTAATCAAATGATTTTTTGTTTGTTTGTGTTTTACTTTTTCTTACACTAAAATAATTAATTACAAAATCCGTAAATACAATTATTATTTTTTATTTTGTCTTGTTTTGACTATTGAAAAAATAATGACAAATTTTGTTAAAATAAACGATTAATTATTTATTCCTTTTTTTTTTTTTTTTTTTTTTTTTGTTTTTGTTAAAAAAGAATAAAATATTTTTTTGGAATTATAGCAAACAAAAAAAAATAAATAGTTTAAAAATAATGGGTATAAAATTAATTTTTGATTTTTGCCCAATCAGGGATTGAAATGTGGATTTTTATAAATCAATTAAAATTTGCTTTTTGGCTTAGGTTTATTTTTCAATTTAACTCTGAAAAGAAAAAATAATTTCTTTAAAATGTATGCGGACGTTTTTCAAAGAAAAAAAGAAAAATTCTGCTAGCGTCTAATTTATCTTGTTTTCTCTAGAAACGTCCTCACACATATAAAAAAATTATTTTTTCTTTCTAAATCATGGGTATTTTTATTGCTTCTCTTGCACTTATTCTATATAAAGCAATTTTAAGTTCGTTTATTTCAGTTAAGTTTTAACTTTTGAAAAAAGATGGTTCTAAGCATTCAGTTAGGTGTCAAGTCGTTATGTTAATGTGAACCCATATTCACCAATGACAAGCTAATGTTAAAATTATGTGATTTTCCCCTAAATTAAACCAGTTTATTTAAAGTAAAACCCAACCCATGAATTATCTACTTCATTTGCATATATATTTTCTTTTTGGGTATGTAAGATGTTTTTTCATTTTATTTTCTTTAGATCATGTCACAAAATACTACACATAAAGAAAAAAATATTAGAAATATTAATACAAAAATGTATTTCCAAACTAAATTTTAAATAACAATATAAACGATCAATGTATTTTTTATTTATTTTGTTATTTTTAAAATCAATAGATAAAACCGTAAAACAAGAAATCCTTTGTTATTTTAATAATTATAATAAAATTAAGATTATAAAAAACCAATTTTTTTTCTGTGCTAAAATTCTTTATTTCAACGATTTTTTTTTTGTCTTAAATATCCTTAAGCTATTTAATAGATTTAAATCCACTTGACATATTTTAGTGCTTGACTTTCAAACAAATTATTTGTTTTTTTTTTTTTTTTTTTTTTTTTAAAGACAAAAGCCAAAGAATCCCCTATTTTTGGTTTTTGTATATTTCTTTTGCATCAATATATGTTTTAAGAGCTTTTCAAAAATTTCTACCACACACATGCTTGTTATTTGAATGACTGGACGATTATAACGTATACTGTTTATTGACATTTTAATCTCTTTTTTCTTTGCCATTTCTACTACCACCACTACTACTTTAATAAAAAAAAAAAAACAAAAACAATTGCTTTGGTTTTGGTGTTGCTTTAACTTTTTGTTAAGCCCATACATATCCTTAAATCAACCGAATGCATTTTTATGCAGATGTCAAATATGAAACAACAAAAGCAACCCAAAAGGGATAAAAACCAGGAATAAGACGAAAAAGTGTTATGTCGCACGGGAAACCTAAGAAGAAGGGTAAACATTTCTAACTAATCTTATTGTGGCTTTTTATAAAGTAATACTCTCTCTCTCTCTCTTCTTGTACCAACACTTACCATTCGAACTTAAAGTCAAACACATTTTTTTCATGCATGATTTTGTATGCATGCAATCAAGCACTCTTTATTTCTGTCTGTATGTATGTATGTGTGTGTGCTGTATTTTATTCTTTCATTCGATTTCAAAATCATTTATTTAATGTCATTTATATGATTTCGTTTTAAGACTATAGTGGCATGTGTGTTTGTGCGTATTTGCGTAAGACTTCTTATTTTATAAAAATTATCCTTAATGCAAAAACAAACTTAATCCCTTTTTAAGCATATTTAACCCTAAAATAAAAATAAGAGAACATGTTGAGATTCTTTTTATGTAAATATATAAAATATTTTATCTCAACAAGCAAGAGTCTTTAGTTTTAAGGCAATTTATTTAAAATTGAAAATGCAAAAAAATTTAATCTCTAGCTTTTATACTTAATAAAATTATCCAAGAATGCAGCTTCTAGATTTTTATTTTATGGGAATTCAGAACACAAATTTTTGCAATAGTAGAAGTAAACCATATAATTAACGTCCTTGTATCAGTAGATTGTTTAAGGAAAAATGGTGGGAATTTTAAAGACATTTCGGTACACAAAAAGATAAGCAGAAGTAGAGACATAGATTAGTCCGATTGTTGTCACTTAAAACGAAAGATAAATAATTTTCCATCACTAGGTTTAATCAATGGCTTTTAAATTTACTCTTTTACTTCTTGAAAGCACAACTGAAACTGACTACTTATCTGAAATGCTTTATATTGCCCCTCATTACTAGAACAAGACCACAAGCTTCCACAACTTTGCAGAAAAACTTAGAAAAACTGATAAGTCAAGTATTTGACCAAAAATGCATAACCACTAACTAATTTTACAAATGTTTATTTAATCTTTCCTGACATGTTAAATAAGGAATGAAAATTTATAATATAATAAATAAATGTAAATACGAGTAATTTGAAATTTTTTTTGGAGCCTTGTGATGTTCCTTAATATTTCTAAATATTTTTGGAACTATATATTTTAAAAGTAAACCGTTGACTTTAAACAACAAGAGATATTTTCATAAGATTTTTTTCATCCGTAGCAAAGATGTTTTTAATTTCGTTTGCAAAAGCACGGTTTAGCAGAAGAACGGACGGTATATGAAATAAACCCAAAACGTATCTACATATTTGCTTTTTTAATTATTTTATGTTTTTATCTATAACTATTTTTATGCGCACGTTATTTAAAGACGAAAAGACAAATGTTTTAAATTATTTCAACTTTAACAAGATTGTAAAATTATGAACAATTGATATATAAAACATATAGAAAAATAAGTGAATAAGGGCGCATGATTGTCAAAAACACTAAAATTGTCGCCATACATTTTTTTGCAAATCGTTTTTTAATCACAAATTGTTTTCGTGAGTTTTTGACTTGCAAGTTAAGTATTGATTGAGTGTTTATGTAACAATATTTTTATTTACAACGATCTTTCAAACTTTACACGACTCTCTATAAATTTTGAATAGATTAAATAATTGTGCCACTTCCGAAACAAATTTGGATAGCCATGAAGCTCTTTTCAAAACCTTAAAATTGTTTTCGTAAATAAGAAGTTATAACTTAAATGCAAAAAAAAGCTTTTTCAACACAAATACAAGTTGTTTGCAGATAACAATATAATTACACTTCTAGTTGATTTAATTACACATTTCAATAAATATTGTTGTCCACTTTTTTAACTTAATTTGTTCAATTAACTATTAGATGAAAAATTTTTAATTAATTTTCAATTAAATATATAATTGAGGTTATTAAAAATATATGGAAATCTTAATCTAAGCTTCTTAGTTTTATTTAAACAAAATAATAAAAAGATGTAGCCTTTTCAAACAAAATATTTAAATTTTCTAATATAATTTTCATAAAAATATTTTTCTAATTTTACTGAGCTGACTTTTATGTATAATTTTTTTTATACTAAAACTTGTTGTTGTTCCACTTTTGAGGCCCAGTATTTGGTTAACATGTAACTATCAATAAGTAGCCAGAATATTAAGTACAAAGCTGTAATTTCTTTTAAGACAGTTACAGTTACATGTGTTGTTCTTGTTTTTTTTTTTCTTTATTTTTTTGTAACAAGAAAATCCATTAAATATGATCGAATAAGAAAAATAAGAAAAAAAATTTGTTTACTTATTTGTAGGTAGCAAATACCATACAATGTAAGTTTTAAATATGTTCATACGTTAAAAACAATAGTGTATTAGCAACATGAACATAAAATATAAATATTAAATAGGATTAAAACTAATAACCAATGTTTAAAGACGAGGTCACTCCTACTGCTTTTAATTATTCAGATCCAATATAAAACCAATAAGCAAAATAACACCTCTAGAGAGCTTAAAACCAACACTATTGTTTTGAAATTAGAATAGATTGAGGTGGTTGAAATTATTTTTTTAATTGATCTAATTTAAATATGAAAAATTCTAATGACACTCTGAAAAGTAGAACATTTGTCATATATGTTACCCCATTGAATTTATTTCCTTATTGTGATAAATAATTTTAAATAATAAAACAAAAGTTCATTGTCTTTTAAATAATATGCAGTTTACAAATAGCAAATCATTAGCATAATGCCATTGTGTTAAATTGTCACATATTAAATATATGTGACTGATAACCAGTTTGTGTAACTATCTATCTTTGATTTAAAATAAAAAAAGAACTAATTCAGGTTATTAGCAAAATAACAAAATATTGCATATTGAAAGGATTTCTCTCTTAACATTTTGTGTATAAAATCTTTCAAGGGCTTAATAATAAATACATACGTAAGAAATAAAACAAGATATTAAAATCAAGTTTATCTTCTCGTAATAGAAAAACATCTTAACAAATTTAACCACTTGTATAAGAAAATAAACATGAAAGAAATAGTTCAACTGTTACAAAGCTCTGAATTGTGCACAACTTTGCACAGAAAGAAATTATATTTTAGATAATTTCAACCTTTTATTAGAAAGATTATTTTATCGGGTTCGCAATCTAACGTTTTTTTTTCAACTAGTGCTTATTTCGTGAATGGTAACACTTAGCTCAATTCTGATTTAACAGATAATAGTATTAGCCTTCCGCTGAACGAATATGTTTGTGTATACACTTGAACAGCGCTGGGAAATATTGCGACATTACTTTGAAAATCATGGTAATGTTGCAGAATGTGTGCGAAAATTTCGTACGGATTTTGGAAAGAGAGAAGCACCGCCAGCTCCGTATGTTCATTATCTTTTAAAAAAAGTGATAAACCAAAGCGTGAGAAACAGTGCGTACTCCGGAGAATATTGCTGCTGTGGCAGAAAGTATGCGTGAAGCGCCATCAACATTAACTCACCGTCGTTCTCAACAATTAAACATTTCGGAGACATCATTGAGACGAATTTTGCATAAAGACCTTGGTATGACGTTATACAAAGTCCAATTGGTTCAGGAGATGAAACCAAATGAAAAAAAATTATTTGGCGGAGCCTTTATAAGGAAAAACTAGCGATTCCATGTTGCGTTTTAAAGAAAAAAAATGGAATTTTTCTTTCGAGTTGTCAATCTACAATTAAAAATAATTTTTTGAAGACTGCATTACGAAAAACATTTAAATTAAAACTTTTGAAGAAATATAAAGTTAATTATCCTAGGTTTTTAAAAAATTAAATTTAAATATATTATTTTGTCATTCTTGTCCTTAATAAATCACTGCCTTTCCTTCGTACAATCAATGAAGGTGTGCGCAATAAAAACACTAAGCGCATCGGTCAAATTTAGCCCACCTATTTCGGTGATGCTTGCCAAGCTCTTGCTGAACCAGAAAGTGACATCATAAAGAAGGGCTTTCATGCGGTCGCTCTATCAAAATACGGCATAAAACGATACAGAATATAAAACAATTAATTTTTTGACTTTGACTTTTAGACGAGTTTTGAAGAAGCCTGGCCTACTTTAAATAATGTTCTTGTAAAGTATCACATGCTAAATTCTGCTGGATTATTTATGCTAAAATTATAATAACACATTTCTGACCGGCGCAAAACTACTTGACTTATCATAAGTTCATTCAGTTTATTTTGGAATTTTTGGTTAAGTAACACCACTAACTTCAGAACTATCTAACTACCAAACAAAACAATATTATTCAAAAGTTATTATTGTACAAAATAATACTTTTGTTTGTCAGTATTACATAATGGGTGTCTCCTTAAGACTAACCTTTTTAAATTTAGTGTAATATTTTTGGGCAAGTAACAACTTTATTTTAACATATATCTCATATCCGCAGAACGCGTTAATTGTTAAAACTTATTTTAAAAAATTCGAAAGTTTTGTATAGACCAATCACAAACTTTAAAACATTTTTAGTCGAGAAGGTCCATTTAATGTATCAACCACTCAAAGGGTGATCAAAAAATTTAAGCGAATTTAATCGCTTATTAATAGCAAGACTCCTGGGCGTCAACACACAGGTCGCTCTCTTAAAAAAATTGCTGCTGTAAACTTAAGTATTACCGAAAGTCCAAACACATCATTTTAGCATCGTTCTCAACAATTTAAAATTTCATTAAGCAAATTTTGTAAAGGGACTTCCACCTTCATGCAGCTTACTCAGGAGCTTAAAACAGCTGACCATGGAAAGTCTCGCCAATTCGTTGAATGAGTAATGGAAGTAAAGTCAGTGGCAAATTTTTGAAAAAACTTATTTTCTTCGATGCAGTTTATTTCCATCTAAATATTTGTGAATACATAATACTGTCGTATCCTCTTCTTACAATCCATAAGAGCCAAATGCCCTAACAACAAACAACTGACTAGTGTAGATTTTGTCAGGTGGGCTTTACTTTTTTAAAGATAACGCCGAAGCTACAGTGACTGTGAATGACATTCGTTATGGAAACATGCTATCGAAACTCTTTTGGCCTCATCTAGTTAGCATGGGCTAGATAAAATGTGGATTTAGGAAGCCGGCGCAATCGATTTATTGCAAAAACAACTTCAGAATAAATTATATTAAAAAATTCTGATGTCAACTGGACACCAATATGGTGCGATTTAACGATTTTCTTTTCAAGGTTTTTGTGAAATCTTAGGTTTATAAAAAAGAAATCAGATCTTAGACCAAATGCATCAGTAGTGAAATACATGTGGCTGTATAAAAGAGGCTGTCTATAAAAAAGTAATTAAAAATTTAATGAAAAGAGCAATTACCTGTCATCAAAGCCATGGGAGACAGTTGAATAAAATTCCTTTACGCAATTAATAGCAAGAGGGCACTTACAGTCCAATATCAAAGTTATGTTTTATTTTAAAATTCAAAATTGTACTCATATGGAGACACCCTTTATATTAGTTTTTATATCATTATGTATCTTTACAATTTACTGCAGAAATGTAAATAAGCAAAATAAGAAGCTTAAAATTCTAGGTTGTTTCTTATATTAAGTTCAAATATTTTAGAATTCTTACAATTCTTAAACATTTTATGAATGAGAGAAACAAAGCAGAAGTTGTGTTTTTATACTCATTAAATATTATTTTCCTATTTACTATACTGGTTATAATTTTTAAGTTAATATTAAATACTCTACTAACTATATCTTGAATAGTTTTTAACTTTAATTGGATTATGCAAATAATAGTGATGATATTTAAAAAAAAATAATTTACCAACCAGTTTATTAAGTTATAAAAAATATTTCTATTAAACTAAGTTTTTTTTAACAATCAGGAACTAAGAAATAAAGCTGAGATTTATTCTATAGAAGTAATCATGTTACAATTAAATTAGGGAAATTCTGATGATTTTTGTGCTCCATAAATAAAATAATATTCGTAGTTTTGAAAACGGCTTGCACACTAACTGTTTTTATTATTCTTTATTTCTCAGTTTTACTTGTTACAATTAAAATTTTACGGCCGTATGGATAACAAAAAGTTAGCATTAGGTTGGCTGAGGTTTTAGGATCTTTGCAAGGCTCTCCGCACAATTTGAAACTAAAAACAATCATATAATGTAGATAGAGATTACTATAACTATCTACAATGACTTTAAGTAGCTGGCCGTACGGCAAAACCAACTGTGACGCTGCTCAATTCCCTTACTCATATATACGGCTGTTAGTGTCTAAGTAAAATTTTCTAGTTTTTGTTTAGTATATAATTCACTTAATGTATTTCTCCCTAAATTTCTCTGACGAGTCTAGAGTTGTCTAAGATAATTAGCTCTGCATTTCATAGATCAAGTATATGTTTATATTGAGAGTATTCAGTTGTTTTTGGTTTTAATCCTGTTGCAAATAATATTATAGGAACTACTTTTGTGGACTTAACATATCACAGTGTTTTGAACTGGTGCATAAGCTGCTGGTACTTATTTATTTTGATGTTGTATGCAGCTATCAGGTTATTGTTGTTGACTATTGTTGACTATATTTTTTCGTAGATTAATCCAGTTATAAAAGTTATATCTCGGTATGATGTTATATCTCCATGTTCGACGACATCTTGCGGTTTGAGTTGACAATTGAGTTCTGGGTCGTTGTCGAACCCAAATTTTATTAAAAACTGTCTGTATAAAAACTTTTCGGCGTTGTCGTGCCTCATTCTGTAGCTATTTTAGAGCAATTCTGGACAACCAGACATAGGATTTTGAATGGTTTCTGCCTTAGAATTATATTTTCTATACCGGTGTTTGCTAATTTGAATCTTTAATTACATGTTTTCTGTAGTTCTTTGTGGAAAAAACTTGATCTTGTATTGCAACTAACAAGCCTTCAGTATTAGGATACAGGTGGCCATTTGTAAAACAGTGGTTAGTTAAACCAAAATCTATTGTTGTGTTTTCTGCTCCGTTCGTTGACCTTTGGACAACTAGGTAATGCAGACTGGATGTTGATGATTTTAAAGTTTATCCCTTCTGTTGATGAAACCTGTACTCAGTAAAGTCAGTTTGAATGAGAAAATCAAGACTTTCTAATTAGGTTGCGGTCCACCAAAAATGGAAACATATAAATATTTTTTTTTAATTTTTACCGATTTTTTAAATTGCAACTCACAGAATTAAGACTGCACCATCAATTTCACACTCCCTTTTTTTTTGTTCTTTAAGATTATATTCGAAATCAGAAATAATTGAATTATTTTAACTGGAATTATATTGACAGTTTACAAAATACAACATATTTTTCTTAATCACTACGATTGATTTTTTGCTTTCAGCATTATTGTTTTAAAAAGAAAGCTTTAACTTTTCTTATTTTACTTCTAATTTCTTTTATTAAGTATCTTAGAAAAATTTTTTTTTCACAACTTAAGTCATTTTTTTACTTTGTTGTAATTTTATAATATTTTTTAAGTTTTTTTTTATAGTTTACAGCATAAAATTAATAATTGTTTTAAATTTTTAATTGATGTTAAAATTTGTTTTTATTATTACAATAGCTTAAGGACTAGTTTCTATATTCCTTTATAAAAAATTTCTTAGCAAAAACAACAACTATAACCAAAAAATGTGCATATACTTAGAAAAGCTCAAATATGGAGAGAAAAAAATATTTATTTAATAACCTTAAAATTTTCTTTTTTTTTAAGCTGCTCAAGCATCAAATACCTTAATAACCCTGATTGTAAGTTTCCTAAGAACATATAAGATGTATTTAAATTTCTTTTTGTTTGTTTCTTTTTCTTCACAACTCTTTGCAGAAAAGCTGCAAACACAAAATGACCAATTTTCCTGCCAATGGTATTAGGAAAGTAAATTAAAGTAAGAATAAAATAAAATAAACCACTTTTGTAAATATCTAAGCAGGGGAGAAGGTTTTTTGTTTTTGTTTTTGCCTTATATTTGACCAGGCTATTTAAGTCCTAATCTTATGCTCCAATTAAAAAGGTTAGTTTGTTACAGACTTTAAGAAGGATGTTGTTGGGTTGAAATTAGTGTGTGAGTGAGTGCATGAAGGTGGTAACGTGTTTTCATAAATTTCGGGTTCTTATTGTTTAACAAGAATCCTTAAGTAAAATAAGTTTTTAAAACAACAATAATAAACTTCTTAGGAAAATTTTTTTTTTAAGCTTAAACATTTTTGTCTTATAGTTTGCTATTTTTACATACTTACGCACAAATACACTTATAGAGCGTAAAAGCCTTAAGGTCTTAAAAAATGAAATATTCTTTGTTAGTGTTTAGTATAGGTATGTCATTTTTCCGTATTATGGGTTTTGGGTAATTATAAGATTTTAGTTCTATATGATTTTAAATTGTTTATTGTTTATTTAATCATTTTAATCTAAAACTAGGCATTACTTCGCATACGCATATAACTATGTGTCCTTATAATTGAATACTAACACACTCACACACATTTTACTTTTAAGCCATCTTAAATAAATCATTTACATAAATTGTTATAGTTATTAAGTTGTTATATTTTTACTTTATTTATTCATTTAGTAAATAAAAATTTTGTAACTTTATTACTTATTTGATTTTTTAAGCTTTAGGGGTGAAAAAAGTATTTCATAAAAATAAACATTTTCTTATCAGTGAGTGACCACCAATAGATTATTAAAATTCATCTCTTAGAAAACTTAAAGACTTTCAACTAAAAAAGTAAACAAAGAAATGTGTAAAGTGCTATTAAAAGAAATTAAATTAAATTAAAAAAAAATGAAAATCTTTATAAAGAATGGACAAAATATTTTTGTTTAGACGGATCTCCTTGGCTTTTCACAGTTAGTTATCAGATATACGGTTGGTTAAATAAGGCACATTTTTTGTTCCTTAGTAACTGTAACAGCTAACACCTTCAAATTTTGTAAAATTATCATTCTTATTATTGTTCATAATGTGGCAAAAAAGCAGCTGGAATAGTGGGCGTGGTAACTACCAAATAAATTGAAAGGTTACTATCGTGTAGCTAGAACACTGCAAAAGGTAGAGTGTTGAGTAACTGAAAAAAAAACTTCTTAATTGAAACAGTAGACGTGGTACCTCGCATAGAAAGTGAAAAATTATCATTGAGTAAGTTGATCTGATTTTTTTAACAAGAAACTTATTATTATGGAACGTGGTACCTCCCATACAAAGTCAAAAGATGTTATAATTTACTACGGGATCTGTTATGCGAAGGGTCATGAAAAAAATATTTATATAATGAGGGTCTTAAGAAACCTTTCATATAAATATGAATAATCAAGTAAAAAACTGCTTGCATGGGAAACGTGGCCGCGTTAGTATTATTTCCATTGAAATAAAGGCGAACTCTGGAAATAGCTAGTTGTTTTAAAAATGTTAAGTTAAATTTATATATGTTTCAAACAATATAAATTGTGAAAAAAGTCAATCAACCAAGTTCAAATATTTTTTTGCATAAGCAAAGAACTGCTACTAAAAATTAGTTATTCAAAAACAGGGTAACACAGGCGTGCGGTTATGTAACAAAATTGTGGCAACTTTCAAAAAGTGTTTATATAATTTTACGATTTCAAAATTAACCTAAACACAAATACAAAAAAAAAAAAACCACAGTTAACCAAGTAGCACGCTTTACATAATTTTGAGACGAATGTGCCCCAAGAGACATTAATAAACCCGGCAAGTACGGAATGGTTACACACACGGAGGAAAAAATGGTATAACTAAGTTCGTCATTTTTTTATAGCTTCTACAATATCCATTTCCGATCCCATAAAGTACATAAATTCGAAGTATTTATGCATAGCAAAGTCGATTGAGCGATGTCCATCTGCCCGTCAACTTTGCCAAGGCACTAGATAAAGCGAAAAAATTTAAATACGCCAACCAGTTACATAAACTTACAAAAACTTTGAAAATCAGCAAGATCGGTTCATATCCTTCGAGGCAGTGAGGGTCTTGTTTTTCCATACCATCTGGAACAAATCTAGTTTAGTACAGTAACTCGAATCACAAAAACAAATATATGAGCCAACAAAGAATTAAAATAAAAAAATATCAAGTGAGAAAATATATTTCGAGTTACACTATTTTTTAATATATCAATAGGAGTATAATTTAAAATATTTTAAAGAGATATTTTAGGAAATATATATTTTTTTAATGCTTAACTAATTAAGAGCCAATGTTTTTTTTTTATATATAAAAACATTTTTTTTATTTTTAATTCTTTGTCTCCCCAATATTTGGTTAGTTGGTTGAAGTTTCTCAGGCAAACTAGACTTACATATGTATATAATGCAGGGTATATAAGATTCGGCATAGACGAATATAGCTTTCTTACTTGTTTTTTATTTTTTTTTTATTTTTATAGCAAAACTCCTACTTTATACTTTTATGTGTGTAAATCAAGCCCTTATGGGGCTGTGTAATTAAAACTTAAACCTTAAAACTACACTCGATGTTAAAAAATGAATCAGATTATTGTACGAAAGTTATTATTTAATTTTCAAATAAAACATCGCTAGCAAAATGTAATGAAATTTCTACTTTTTACACTTAGTCTTTTTTCTAATGAACAAAAATGGTTTTATATAGAAAAACCATTAAGGATTATTTTCTTTTAAAATTTAAAAAAATATATAATTTTACAAATAAGGCTACCGAAAAGGTTTTGATTTTTCAGTGTCGCCACAACAATAACTAAGTACTTTCTTGTGGATAACAGCTAGATGTCGACCCAGCCTCTTATAACTTAAAGAATTTGTTTTTAATATTTACTAAAGTTTTTAACAACACTATAAGCCAGCTATTTAAAAAAGCTTGTTTGCCACGCACAACATATAAAAAACGTATGTAGTTGCACTAATAAGCTTAACTCCGGTAATAATATTTATTAATTATTCCAATTATAAATCGCTTTTTAGCCATATTGTATTTTTTTAAACATATTTTCACTCTGGCTCTTCCAAACGGTTAAAGAAAAAAATTAATGCTCTATTCAATGGCACACAAGTAGTGAAAATTGTTTTCAACATACAGCAAAACTTAACTAAAACGAATTCTGTAAGATTAAAAAGAAAACTTTGTTGTAAAGCGATATTATACAATCAAGTAAAGTTAGTTCAAGTATAAAAAAATCTACAGTGAAAACAATATTTGTTCGTTAAGGAGGAGTTATAACTAGAATTAATAATTCACTTTGGAAGTAACAATAAAAATGCAGTCTTATTAATAAACAATCGTCGAGATAAAAATTTAGAAATTTTTTGTTTTTTTCTCTTGTATTTTAAGCAATGGAAGATTGCCAGATTTTTTTATTGTTGTTTTTGCAAAAAAGCAAATTTATTTAAAAATATGTTTAAATTATAAAAAAGTCGGCAAAAACAAGAATCAAGGGGTTCAAAAGTTTCTTTTTTATTTATTAAATAGAAAGGATAAAAAATAATATCAAATTATTCATCAGCTTTTTTCGTATCATACATTAATTATTTATTTAAGGTAGTTATCAATTGCAAATTTTTCTTTTTATATAAATTTTTTAAGAGAAATAAAGTGCAATAAGTTCAAAATTTTCTATAAATGGTTACGATTCTCCATTTCTCAAACGTGGGATATTTTTTAATTAAAAATATTAGCACATCAACTTCTTTCCTACTCTACTACTGGGGGTACTTTATAAATCCCTATGTCCTTTAATTCTTACCCTGTAACTTGGCTTTATTTTTATTCCTTGATGACTTTACCAATTTATGTTTGTACGGATGTCTTCATTTAACTAACTTTTCCGCCTTGTTTGTGGCGGAAGTATCTTTATTCACCTCTATTTTATAACGTTCACGCAGGCAACGATAACGCTTCTTCTGGAATTGAAATGAAATATTTAAAAAATAAATCCATTGTTTTAATCTAGAGCTTTGTAGACCCATCATGCGCAGCGCTAAAAAGTCCCAAAATATGTCATCCCCATAAAGTCGTGGATAAGACCTTTAAAACGAAGCATAGTTCGAAAATTGTTGCCTATAGAAGAGAGTTAATTGCATGTAAAAAACAAACATTTGGATGTTATCAAGATCTGGTCCAGCTTTTGCACAAAATTCACTATTTTACTGCTTACAATTTGTGTAAGATATATAAAAACAGCTGACGATAAAGGAGGTATGCGTCCTGCTGTAAGCGGACTCTACTGTAATATCATTCTGTTTTCGTTAATTTAACTCGGAGATCTTTTAGAAAATAGTTAAATATTGATAAATTCGTAAAAAAGCAAGAGAGTTTTCTACCCGCTCTTTGGAAATCAAAAGGAAAGAGCCGTTTCATATCTTCAGGAAGTTTTTTTTAATCTTTTATTGTTATTTTAATTTATTTTTTTTACAATTTACAATCATTTTAATATTATTTTAAAGAGTTCAGGAGGCCATAAAAAAAATTTTGTTAAAGTAGTTCTTTAAAACTAAGAATTTTTTTCATTATAAATGAGTTTTACTGTTCACCAACATTTTACTAACACTTTTTTCCTTATTAAAAAGCATTTTACTGTTTAAATTTTAGACAATCATTATTCTTTTTTTGGTTATAAATATTAAAATTGCCTTTAGTCGTAAACAAAAGTGTATATTTGTAAAAATATAGGTGGTCTAAAATGCATTAAAGTAATAAGATTTTCTTTACACATTAGTGGTAAAACTGATTATTGAAAACAATCTGTAATAACATTAGACTTTACATGGCTATTTGCGCCGCATATTAACCACTCAAAAACTAAGGCTTGCGTCAAAAAATACCCAAAATATGTATTTTAGCTTAAATCTTTTTTTGGGGGCAGTGAAAATCATTTCTATAATATTGTAAATTTTGTTATTATTTTGCAGTTGCATTTAGCCATAATTTTTGTTGGCCATAATGTTAAAACAAAAATATTGCACAAAATAACAATAAAAATTTGCTGTTAAATCCGCTTTTGTTTTAACCTCAAATCATGTTGATGATAATGATGCTGTTGTTTCCCAATATTTAGTTGTCGAATGGTCAGCTTAAATGGGTGGCTTGATAGTAATAACTATTGTATGAGTTAGTTAATGGTTTTAATAATAAAAAGTTTTATTGAATCTTTAAACTTAAACAGAATTTTACAACATCATATAAAGATTTTAAAAAGTATATATAAGTATGTTGAGAGCAAAATTATTTAGTATCGAAAACAAACTTAACTAATAAATCCAAAATGGATAAGAATAGATAAATTTGATCAATCGTTTGTATGTAATTAGGCTTATAATCGATTAAAGTATTGCATAACATGTGTGAGGATATAGAATACGCTTGACATTTTCCAATTTGAGCGTGTTCTCCTTTGGTGCGAAAAAAAACTTTCACCTACAACTGCATGCACATTTAAAGGCAAATACGATGATTTTTTGATTTCTTGTGAAATTACACATGATATACAAAACTTATAAAACATATGATCAATAACAACAAATTTCTTTTTCAAATGACTATCAATCCAAGTGTAAATTTTTTTTTAAATATTATAGTGTAACATATATTCCTGGTCAGCTAAAAGTAAAAACATAGAAGACGGAAAAGTTTTTAACAGATGCGCAGAAGTCTATTTTATGTATTTCCTAGTCTGTTAAATCGATCGGGCAGAGATCTGCAAGTACCGTCAGCTGTAATGAGACATTGTCTCTGATTTCATTCATGCATGCCATTACTGCACGTATAAATTTTCCAAGCGACCTACACTCCATTCTACTTGGAAGAACAGAAATCTTAAACTTTAATTGTTCCACCAGACTACAGAGTATGATAGTAAAAATAGTCACAAATTAATAATAGTTTTAGCTAATTTCGAGCAAAATGTTTCTTGATTTTTAATCAATTTCTCACACGGACAATTAGATTTTGACAAAAGTTACTCAAAAACTTAGATGCAGCAGTTGTTTTTGACACAAAAAACCCGAAAATATCATGCTGTAGAAGAAAGATGACAGTTTAGTAAATAAATTATCAATGAAGATGTAATTAAAACTGAAAAAATATTATTGAAGTATAAATGGTAAAATAATTTCTTAAATTCCTTTTTTTATTATAAAAACGACATGTTGCTCGTGTCGAAATATAGTATGTAAACGAACTATATTTTAAGAAAGAGTTAATATAGAGCCAAAATTAAATTTTTTAATTACCTTTATTAGAACACCACACAATGGGTAACTCTGTAAGTTATTTTAAATTCAATGTTTAGACTCACTCTATGCTCCTGCGATGCAGTATTTCATTAACTACAACAAACACAAAATATTAAAAATGGTATTTAAAAAAAAAATATTAAACATTTATTGTTGTATTTATATTCAATATCGTTATAATTGTATTATATAAATAGAATAATGGAGTAAAATTTAAGCATACATTTTGCATATTTCATTCATAATGCCGCAGATACACGCAAACTTTAATCCTTTACTGTTTGTTGCCGTTACAAAACCTTGGCAGAGTTATAGAACATCAGTTTTAATACAAAAAATGATTTTTTTTTAAATATATTTGTACATTAATAAAAACGGTTCCCAAACTCATGATACATTTTATTTTGTTCATAATTATTAATTTTTTAATTCTGATAATTACCTTTAATATTTGACAATATGTTTAATTTTACTTAAATATAAAGTTTTGCCTTTTGTGTGTGATGTTTTTACAGTTTAAGAATTTAACGAGTCTGCTTAATTTGTTAATACTGTTAATGGTATTAAAAGTAATTAATGTCAATAAATATTTAGATCAGGCAATATTTGTATATGTGAAGTAACTGTACTTGTGTCATGGTTGATCACAATCCATTTGTTAGTTATTTTCCATTGACTTTTCATGTTTAGGAAATAACTATTCTTCTAATCAAACAAGAATAGCCTTATTGGCTCAAAGTAGTATTCTTATTCTTATTTTAATCTTTCTTAGAATATAATCCTCCCCGCTTCGCTTTTTGGAAGGTATTAAAAATTATGGTGTTCTCTTTTACTAGTTAAGGCACCTCATGCAAAAGCTATTTTAGATGATATTATTTATTATTGTTGCACAATTGTTTGGTTTGTACGAAAGAACAATGGAAAAGGATAAGACTTGCATGTGTTTAGTTTTCGTGTTTTCTTGTCACACGTAATTTTAAACAAATAAGAATTTAACACAATCAAAATTTAAATCGCTGAAATAAGTTTTCTTGTGGAAAAGTAAATGCATTTTCTTATAGAGAATTTAAACAATATTCTAAATTAAAACTTGAATGTATAGAGGAGGACTATGAAATTTAATCATCGCTTATACTAGGATTTCCATTTGATTTTATGCAACTAGCTTTTGTATTTAAATATCAACAACCCGAAAATTTTTAATTGTTTGGCCTATCGCAAATATACCTGTTATTTTAATTCGCTATTACTAAACCCTGGAACTTACACCAAACTGTTATATAGTCTTTTGTGCATTACGACAGCTCTTCAGTTTTAAATACTTGACCATTAGATGAATCTTATAATGTTCACTCAATGTTCTCTTAAATGCCATTCAACGCAGTTGGTGTTAAACAAACCCGGGTAAACTTATGTATATCACAGGATTGGTAGAAGTGAGATAGTATCAGTCATATGTCCAGAAAATTGGCAGTTAGTGATTTGTAACGCAACAGAATCTTCTGTTTTAATTCAAATAAATTGCTGTGTATTTATAAAGGATCTTAAAAGTCTACTTGTAAAAAAGATGTATCTGGCTTGTTGACATTAAAAACTTAAAAGTAAAAGGATTAAATTTAATATGTTGGTTTCTTGAATCCATATACTTCCAGAGTACTGTATTAAAAACATCAGTGAATTTAAGAAATTAAATGGCTGAAAAATATGAAACACTTTTTAAAAATTCATTATTTTAAACATAACTGCTGAATTTTTTTAAAATTTAAGTTTTAATTTTTCTCAGATTATTTTTAAAAAATATTCTTCACATTCTCTACTTTGCAGCAAAATCATTGCCATTGCATTGTGTAGTGGAATCAGTACACTCACTGCAAGCATCCTTAACTATAGACCAACGGAGTCCCTGGAAGCGAAGACCAAATATTGAAACGGATAGTTATGTTATTATAGCAGCATCCACGCCATGGTCAGAAATAGTACAAACAGCTTTACAAAGATTGGGTTATTCACAGGAAACATCATCGACAGCAAGAGGTAATAATGATGATAATGTGCGCTTTTCATTAGATTTAATTTTTTTTTTATTCTCGTGTGAGAAAAAAAAAACTACTTTCTTTTAAGGTTTCTTACGTTTTCGGTGGATCAAAAGTACAATTACTGTTAAGAAAAGAAAGTTTAAAAATATATATGAATTAATGTACTTTTAAATTGTTTAGTTTTAAAAAGCTGGCTTCAAAGAGAATTTGCCTTGCCGAAGAATTTTTCTAATCAACAAAATAATTACCATTTAGGTCAAAATTTTTTATGTAAAAAAAAACTACTTATTTAACTTTTATTACTTAAAACAGAAAGCATAACAGGGAATTGATTATACGTGCATTTTATGTTGCATGCAAAATTTTGTAAGACCTGTTGTCAACAGCCGCAATTATAATTTAGCTCTTGTGTGTCACGTTTTTTTGTGTTGTTCTTTTAATTTTCTATCCAAAAACTCGTTAAAAAACAAAGCCTTTTCTTTTAGTATTTTGACAATTATCACTTAATCAATATTTATGCTAAATACCTACAGTGAACTTTATTATCACTGTTTATTGTATAAGTTAAACAGAAGAGCACAAAACTATACCACGGAAGGTCTTCTGTTATTGTGTAAAAATAAGAGCCCGAGAAACCCATTAAAATTCAAAAATCTGTATAAAGTCCATTGTAAGATTTTGGTATTTGCACTACAATTATTTAAGGGATACAAATATTTAAAAAAACAGTAGAATTTGTAAGTCTTAAAGCAGTTTATATCAATAGAACACAATTAGTTTTAATGAATGTCTTGGAGCCTGTTGTGCCTTCACCGGAATGTCTAGACTAGAAAGATCTTATGAAGCCTTTTGCTCTGATGTCTTCAAAGGCTTGATAAAACGTTGACTTACTTACAGAAGATGTAGTTTTCAAGGCAAAACTAATTGTTGTATCAGAGCTATCCATTTCCGCCTTCATAGGTTGTATATATTCTGAGTCCTTATGTATAGCGAAGTTGATTGACCGATGTCGTCTGTCCGGCCATGTTAGTGTTAAAATCAATCAGAAAGATCGGTCAATTTCCATCGAGAAAGCGGTCAAAAGACCATGCCTGCCTCAAATTTTTCCATATCATTTGGACCAATAAAGTAAATCCAATACAAAAAGAAATATATAGAGCGATAGAGAATTGCAAAATAAGAAAAAAATATCAAGTGAAAAAATTGGGCCGTTGAAATTTAGTTAAAAAAGTTAGTCAATATGGTCAACATAGGTATCATTTAAAAGCTTTTGAAAAGATCTTGCAGGAAATTATCAATTTTTTTTTTTTGATTATGCTTAACTCTAGTGTTTCTCAATGATATTTTTGTGTAAAATTATATATCGTACTTAATTTTTTTTCTAATTTTTTTAATTTTCTGTCACCGGAATATTTGTTTTTTTGATAAGAGCTACTTCAATAAACTAGATTTACATAAAGGGTGAAGGGTAGATAAGATGCGGCAAAGCCGATAATAGTACTCTACCTTGACTTTAGATTTGTTCAGATAACAAGATGTCTCCCAAATGGCAGGAGAATGAAATTAAATAGAACCCTTTTTTAAGTCTTTATATTGTTATTTTTCCATTGAATCGTAAAGTTCATATTTATTACTTACGGAATAACACATCAGAGAAATGGCTTTTAAGACTTTGCTGCCACTATCAAAATCTTTTATAACATCCAAGCATAACTATAGCTAAATTTTAGTGATATAGTGATCATTCTTATAATTCTTAATATGCTGGATTTTCCAGCAAAAAAGTACTTGCCGTATAATGATTTACTTTTGTGAGTGCCAAATTATCTTATTCGCTTACAAAATATATTACATTAGTTGGCAAATAAAGGAAGTAGAAATTTTAAGTTTAAAAAGGAATATCTTTCGTACTAATGATTAATAATATTTCCTGTAATATTCATTGTAATTAGTTCCCAATAATTGATTATCAAAGTCTCATGCCTTGAAAAAATCATTAGCTTGGTAATCTATTACCTTTTCTGAAATTTTTTGCTGGGTTGTTGTTATTAAAAAGAAATTAAATGCTATTAAATTACACGAAAAAAGGACAATTCTGGTCACCGAAACAGGTGAGAACAGCAAATGCCTCATTCAATAATTAAATTGTTTTATTTTGAAGATTACCCAGAAGTTACTGCCAAAAATTAAATTTTTGCGTTTAATCCAGGCCACCCTTTATTTTAAGTTTTTTACATTTCTTTATATTTTATTTGTTGCAATTTTTGCTTATGAATATAGGGAACAAATGTTATCAGGCTAAACTTATTATTAAAAATATAAAGTTAGCTGGAGCCCCCATAATTTAAGTTGTATTATAAAAGAATATTTAATACCTCTTATATATTATAAAAAATTTTAAAACTTTTCTTAAAAACATTACTAAATCCATTTAATATTATCTTCTCTTCTTCTGCTACAGGTTCGCTTATTATTAAAAACTGGAAACCAATCCCTTTAGAAAATATATCTGATAATCCGGTTGTTCCTGTATGTGATATTATTGGTGAGCTAACATCGGTTGTCACGTTACGCATTGTTATACTGCGTTGTAAACCATCACCATTTGGTGAAATCAAAGATAAACTTTTAAAATTACTTGTGCTACAGTCTCATGCTCTGCTCAGATCTACTGGTTGCCCCTTAGATGAGGTAAGTTTTATTATAAGACATTTTCCTATTTTTTAATCTATGCAAGAAAGTTTGCGATCCCAAAATGTCAAAAATTAAAATAAAAAGATACACTAATTAAAATCTTATAAATTATGCTTTTTGTCTTAAACACAACAAAAAAAAAAATCAAACGAAAAAAAAACGAAAGAATAAAACATTTTCGATAAACCTCTTAAAATTAAAATCCGCCCTCAAAACTTGTTCTTTTTTCATCTTTTTTCTTGTAATGCGTACATGAGAGTGTGTGAGATTTTTAAATAGTTTTCTGTTGTTAAAGGAAACTGTTTTGTTATTTTGTGTCTTTTGTTAAATATTTATAATCCTTAAATGTCTTTTCTGTAATGAATTTTAATACCTCAATACACCAAAAAAAGCAAAAGAAAAGCTTTAGCTAAAGTAACTATGAGTTAAGTGTGTGCGAATGGCTGTGTGTGTGTATGTGTTTGCATGTAAGCGATTAAGTAATTTATTTTTTTACAAAAAAAAAAAAAATAATTTTCTCTTTTTAAAAAATTATACATAATTCGTTGTTGAATATGTAGTTTTCTTTGTCTCAAGATAAACTTGTAAAAGTAAGTTTTTATATTTTTTTAAAAAATTGTTAACGTACACTGTCATAAATTGTTGATAAGATTTTTAAAATAAAAAAGAATCGTGAAAACTTTTTAAGAAAATAAATAAAAATTAAATGCAATAATAATATATTTTTATTTTCCTTTTTAATATATTTTTAAAATAACAAGCTTTAAAACCATTTTTTAATTAGGCACAGCACATAGAAATGAAGAAAAGATGCATTGTTCGGTTTTGTCTCATATTAATAGTCTTTTGAAAAAAGTTTGTAAATGATTGTTTACTTTTTCAGAAACCAACATAAATTTTTAAACTAATAAATATTAAAACACAGTTTAAAATTATTTATAAATTAAAAACTTTAAAGTTCTTTGTAGTGATGCGCTTCTAGTACCATGGCTAAACAAAAGAGCCGACAGTTTAGTAGACATTGTAAAAAAAAACTGTGTTACGTTTTGAAACGCTCTTTAGCAAATAATTATTTTTAAAGTGTCGAATGCGGTTGCAAAAAATAAATTTTTTTTTTCGATTTTGTAAGCTGTAAACCATTTATAAACCATTTGAGGCTTCCAAAAAAATAACCATCCAATAATTAATTTAACTCTTTTTTAAAATTGAAGTTTTAAGTAAAATTGTTATAAAAATGTGTACACTTTTTAGTAAAAATTTTACAAACTTACAGTTCATTGCCGCACATAAAAAATCTGTATTTTGTTTACCAATGCATTAATAACTTTAGCCAAACACTGTTTGTTTTACGACTAGACATCGAATTCTTTAATAATACTTGTTAGCATTAAAGTTTTAAAGATTATAATTTTGAACTAATCCTGCTGCATTCCTACTTAACTGACTGATTATAGAAACAGATGACTATAAGTAAGAAAACAGACTAAAATCTTAAACAGAAATCGGATGACTAGCACCACAACTATTAATATATAAAAAATAAAATACTGTTATTAGAATTATATTTCGTACTTCTTTAAATATTTGCAATTAAGAAAGCCACTGTACTTTCAGTCAATTACTATAGACTACTACAATTTGTTCAGTAACCATTGAAAATTTAAAGGTTCCTGCATTTTTCCGAAATATAAATTCCTTCAAAGTTAAAAAAGCAATAAAAAGGATTTACTTGTGAAGGCTGAACGCTGTTAAAAAATTCTCCTGAAATGACGTTATTTTCATAAATCGAAACAAGTATGTGTTATAAATGAAAGTTTTTACTGTAAACAAATTTTCAGTATCAATAAAATTTTATTTTTTGTGCAATTTTACTAGTACTGTAAGGTGCCCATCTATTTTTTTAGTACAACGAAATAAAATATAAAATTATTTCGGGATCAACAATATATTTTGGGCTTTTAAAAAGAACTTTGTTTTTTTTTAACAAAGTAAAAAAAAACAAATTGGATATAGAAGATTAAAATTTTTATTGTGTTACTAAGAGGAAATTTCGGCAATTATAAATGAAATATGATATCTGGCAAATGTTTATCACGACCAGGCTAACAGATGTCGATTCTTTTTTTTATCATATCTTGGAAACTACGAAAAAACTTTCAAATCACGCACATAGCGTACCATACACTGACACGGTAAACATATAGAAGCATAAATGCGACAATGTTGCTTGTTTACATACCCTGGCAAATGAAAAGGAGCCTCGTCTAAAAAAAACAGCGAATTCCTGAATATATATTCGAGCGAAACTGAATTTATTGTAACAATTGCCAATGGATCTACTACGAATTTGTTAAAAAACTAAACTTAAAACTATCATGTGTTGGTTTTTCTGTTTGGTTTAAATTATACTTTTATTAAAAACTTATTAGTTATAAATCTGTAGGCAATTTTTTTGTTATAACCAAACCGTTGCATTTTTATGCATATAATCATATGTTTAAGTTAACAAAAAAGTTAACATAATATGCTTTTTATGACCATGTCACATACTTATTTCTCTGCGCGTAACCATAGTAATAAGTTTGTGATGACACCTGTATAGTAGGGCGAAGGTGGTAATACAGAATACTTCGAACATCCAGCACATTGCTAAACAATTCATTAAGTTGTTTGAATGACACCTCAGAAACAGGGACTTAGTGCAAGCAAGGTAAGTTTGTAAATATGAATATCTTCTGAATAGGATATCATGGAAACAAATGTTTCTTGCGTTATGGCCGGATATCAATATCTGTGTGAACGATATTGTCCCATTTTTCACTATTGTTTATTGAAATGTAAAATTTTCCCTCTAAAAAAACAAATTCAATTTATTTTGCGCCTATTTTTTGGAAAATGGCTTCTAAGAATTAAGTTTCAAAATTGATGTTGTGGTTGCTATTTTTGTAATTTTAAGAAAAATTCGTTTTCGATGTTAATTAAATTTTAGCTTTAATAAAAAAATTAACAAAATACAGTCTAACGAAAGTAAAAATATAATTAGTTTGAGTTATTTTAGCTAGAGTATAATATAACTTTAGTAAAAATAAAAAACTAAAACACTTATCAGAAAGATAAAGGTTAGAGCTTTGAAATATTTTTTTTATCAGAGAAAATACGCAGCCATACGCAAATTGTAGATTAATTAAATCTCTATGCCTGTTCTTAAATTACCAACCAACTAATCTTTGTTGACGTAGTTTTTTATAACTTCGAATTTATAACGCTTAACCAGGTGAGGTGCTGGCAAATATAATTTTAGTGATAGATAAACGTTAGATAAACGTTTGTAACAAAAACAAAAAATTGCTGTTCTATGTTAAATATTTTGACTTTGTCTGGAAAAAATAAAATTTCATTAAAATTACAAAAATATGGCTAACCAAAAACAGAATTTGAGGTGGTTCTAATCATCTGATAGAGAGTGTATATATATATTTTTTTTTTTTTTAATTTAGCGCAAGTTTTGGAGTATTTTTTTAAAATCACTGCTTTGTAAAATGGAATTAAAAAGCAAAAACAAGAAATTAATGTAATTATATTTACTATCAATTTTATTTATACTGATTTATGGTATCAACTTATAAAAAAATTATCATTTTTATGGCGTCAAATGATTAGGAAAAGAGGTTCTATAAAAAACTTACAAGATATTTCTATTTAATTTTAATTTATGATTTGAAAAGATATCGATAACAAATAATTCCAAATGAACTTAATACAAAAATTAAACAATTAAACTAATCAATCACAAGGTATTTGAAAATATAAAAACTTAAAGCCATTTAAAAGGGATTGAACGGAAAATAATTATTTTGACTTATTAAATAGCACTTTCTTATAAAATAATAAGCCCCAGATATTTTATTAAATTAAAATAAAATAATATATTTTTAATCAGAATTAAAATAAAAATATTATTATTAAAGATGAAAGTAATTTTCCAAATGTGTCAGCAGCAATATCTCTGGTAACCAGGAAAATATTTTTCGTTTATGAAAATAATAAACACAAAATTTTATTTTCAAGTTATCTAGGGAAAATCATTTCCAAACCTTTTTTATCTGCGGTCAACATGTTTAAAAAATCCGTTTAACAAGAAAGCCAGGCAATAAATTTTTTCTGATTACTTAAATAAAAATAAACAAACAGTAAAATTTTACTGGTAATGCAATTGCAATTAAAATGTCTATAAGGATTCACTGAAGACTGATTTCTATTGCAGTAAGCAGTATTGCAAAATAAATTTCTTGTCAGTAAAAATATTGCTACAATTTTGAATTCAGTTAAAATATAATGCACTGTGCCAAAGTATAACATTTATGACTATAACAGTACTGACCATCAAAACTGCATTACTCACTAAGTATTAGCAAATATTTTTTGTTTGCATTAAAAATCGTTTATAAATCTTTATAACTTTTTTCAGAAAAGCTTAAGTAAAATATTATTACTTTTCTTCTTATCGGAAAACCTCAGCCAATTCATTGCACTGTAAAAATATCATTCTGAAATATTTATTATTATCTAGAGTTGGTTAGTTAATCCCAGGTACTTGAATATTTTATTACACATAGTAAAGCATTTTGTACATTTTAGCTAAGATTTTTATGGCAATAACTAATTAATGGCAAAAAGTAGAGCTGTAAATTTATATTACAAAATCAATATTATTGCGGTATTATTCATAGTAAAAATGCAGTCAGTCCTATTGTTGTACTTCAACTCATGGCCAAAGATTAGGAAACTTAACAAATGATAAATTTAATTTTAGTATAGAAATAAAATGAATAAATAACAAAAATATTTTTTGTTGTTTTTGTTTTGCAGGTAACACTTTCTCAGATATGTCGCAGCTCATATCAGAATCCCTTCGCCTTTCCAGGCGGTGATATACCTGAAGAGTTACGTCGCAAATTTGATCAATGGTGGTCCAATCAATTGACACCACAAACAAACATGGGACCTAAACTCCTGCCTTTTATGAATGCTCCTCCAACAAGCGTAAGCAACGATATGGAACATAATATGGGTACAGCAGCATTAGCTGCAGCTGCAGCAGCTGCTGCCGCGGCACAAGCAGGTCTTCATGCCGCCTCTACAGTTGGTTCTAATGTTGCAAGTAGTATTAGCGCTAGTCGTGAATCATTATTGTTAAATGACTCTAGTAGTCATCATACCGGATCCGTTATACCAAGTGCTGCCACGAGTCATCATGCCAGTATGATGGTTCACCCAGCCATGCATGCTAGCATGCATCATCATCATGCCAATTTAGCAGCACATACACAATTTTCCAATCAAAAGACACGCATGCGCACAAGTTTTGATCCCGAAATGGAATTGCCACGTTTACAGAAATGGTTTCAAGAAAATCCGCATCCCTCTAGGCAACAAATACAAGCCTATGTGGTGCAACTAAATGCTTTAGAGTCTAGGCGTGGTAGAAAACCTCTGGATGTAAATAATGTTGTGTATTGGTTTAAAAATGCTAGAGCAGCTCAAAAAAGAGCAGAAATGAGAGGAGGTTTTGGTGCGATGCATGTAGCCATGAATGGTTATTTGGGACAGCACAGTCAGTTAGGCCAAACATCGGGAGGTAGCAGTACTGGCAGTATGAGCAGTCAACAACAAATTATAGGTTCAAGCATGGGAAATCTTTCGCTGTCTAATGATTTCATGAAAAGTCCTTTGAGCCTAAAGTCTGAAGATATTGATAACTTGTCTCAGCATTCAGACGATATGGATGAGGACAACTCACGACCTAATTCTCCACAATTGCCACTATCCTTAACTATACACGAGAGGCATCAAACCACTCCGGATATGGAAAATAAAGAAAGCAACACCGAAATAATTAACAAAAGCTCTCTTGCGGATGACAATACTGGGGATGATAAAAACACCGTATTAAATGAATCGCAAAATCAACATTCTCATTCGCATACTTTGGAGGATAGAGAGAAATTTGGAAATGATAAAACTACAAACAATAATGAATTAAATGTCACGGAAAATGCCAACAACGAGGAAGTTCAACAGTCCCAAACTGAAAATGAAACTAATAATAATTCTTCAAGTTCGCTAAATAACAATCAATCGGTTAATGATCTAACTCAGTCATATTCGCATCCTTCTTCGCCTAAAAATGGCTCTTCAAAAGAAGACGATGAAGATCTGGATATGGATGACGATGATGATGAAAATGATGCCAGCCATTTAGAAGATTTTCGATCACCTTCGCCCGACATGAATAATGCCATGATGGCTGCTCAACGTAAAGATTTACCTTTTCCCATGGTGCCAAACAATATGTTCCAACAATCTTTCATGTACATGAGCCATTATATGCCTGGTTTTGGACAAGCAGCTGCTGCTGCTGCCCATCCTCATGCCGCTGCTGCAGCACATCATGCCGCCGCAGCAGCTGCTGCCGCTGGCATGCAACAGAATCCATTGATGGGTGGCGGCGGTTTGAATTTATCTAGTATTTCAAATGAAGAAAGACGGAAACGGAATCGTACATTTATTGATCCGGTCACTGAAGTGCCAAAATTGGAACAGTGGTTTGCCATGAACACACATCCATCGCACAGCTTAATCTTAAAGTATACGGAGGATTTGAATACGATGCCCTACAGGTGAGTTTTTTTTTAAATAATGCATTCTAGATTGAAAGGATATTTATAGGATCATTATACCGTTTGTTATTACTAACATCATTAAGATGATTTCGACCTCATGAGGTATTTATATTTTGGATGCATATGGAAGCCGATTTAGTGTTGAAATTATTTAAGAAAACCCCAAAAGGCCATTTTTACTGTTGTAATTCAATAACATCGTTTCATAAATTGTTGCTTTTTTTATTGTTCTTCTTTTGTTGTGTGGAAAACCAAAAATTCAGAAAAAAAAATTCTAGGTTACGGAAAAAGGGTATTTTTCCAAAATATATTTAGTCAAAGTTTTACAAGACAAGGAAATTGAATTTTCAAAAGCAAAATTAAAGACATAAAAAATGAAGTTGAAATCCAATAAAAAAAATAAGCTTCACTAAAAACCAAAAATTCACAAAAGAACTTAAAACTACTATCAATTGAAAAATATTATTTTTTAGGATGGCCTGACCGCAATAATTGCTGTTTCAGACCATTGTATTGTGGTGGACCCAAAAGGTTCATTTTCTACATGACAATATAATCGTGCGATCTCACAAAACTGAGTTGGTAAACAAATACTGCGGTCACCTTCCAATTAAGTTGTAAAATTTTTAAAAATTGTAAATAATTATAAAAGTTTTAAAGACGTGAATAGAATGCGCCAAAAAATTATAATCCTTAATAAAATAAGTTCGTTAATTTTAAAATTTTATTTATTTTCTTTAATATTAAATCTCCATTTTTTTCCTTTTTTCATTTCAGGCAAAAGTTTCCCCGTTTAGAAAGCAAAAATGTACAATTCTGGTTTAAAAATCGGCGAGCAAAATGCAAGCGCCTCAAAATGTCTCTGTACGATAGCAACCTTTGTCCTCAACTAAGCGGACTTAATTCTTTTGTACATAAATACGACGAACGTGATTAAATCATTCAAACAACAAAAAGGCAATATTTTTTGTAAAAAATTAAATAGTTTTTTGTTCTAAATTATAAGAAAAAAAAAACAAAATCATATCAGAAAACATAAAAAATTAATTACGGAAATATTTTTATTCTTTTGTTTTAAAAACTAAAAAAAAACTGAAATAAAAATCCAGCCAATTTTTAGTAATTAGTCAATAATATATTTTAGTATAATAAAGTAAATACAACTTGTTAAATATTAAAACACAAGTTTTAATTTTTAATCGTTAAAGAAAAACACACATTTATATGACAAATAATAAAAACAATTTATAAATATTTAAATATTTAAAACTGATTAAACAGACAAAAGCCCAGTTAGAAATGCTTTAAAGCATAAAATTAAATTTAACTAAAAGATAAACAATTAATTTAAAATATAGTAAATGAATAATTTTTTAAAAAAGTTAATAGCAATTTATTCAACAACCAAAGATGGCATTTTAATTTTAATTTCTTTTTCAAGATATAAACGAAAGAAATCATAAAATCAAATTATTTTAGTTATAAATTATTTTTACAATTTTAGTCATAATTAAAACTGGCCTTATTTGTTTTTAAGTTATAATTAAGTTTGAGTTATAAATTAAATAAATTTTTTTGTTAAAAAATGTATATTGTTTTTAAATTAAAATAAATTAAAAGTTTTTTGTTTAACAATATATTCAAAATTATTTCCCGTTATATTATGTATCATCCTTTGTAAACGAAATATATGTACACATGTTTTGTATGTTTGTTTAAATTAAAATACTAACACTGTTGTAAGGTGCGCGCTAATATGATAAGTTTATTTGAATTTAATCTTTGTATAATATACTGCTCATACCTGCCCTCACATATTTTATTTATTTAAAATTCAAAATATCGGCCATTTTATTCATAAAAGTTTATTTTTTATCTAAAATCAATCTCAGTGACATTTCAAAATTTAGCTCAGCAAGTACAGTACGTGTTTGTTAAAACACGGGGTCCAATATCATTTTTATTATATGACAACTTGGGAAATCAAGCATATAAATCTCTTCTTCTTCTTCCACATCAGAGGGCGATCAAAAATAAAACGCATTTAAATGTAAGACATATCGGTTAATAAAGGCTTAAAAATATATAATCAAATGTAATAAAATCGCAACGACGTTGGTAATCGTACTATCATCCATTGGAGTTCATATATTTTCACTATTCAATCCACATAAAACGTTTTGCATAAGCAGACTAAAAATAAATGAAGGCATCATTTTGACGCATACCTTATTAACAAGAAACCATTAAAAAATTTACCTTTCTCTGTATTAGTTTTACCCTTTTATATACACAAATACATATACACACACACAAACCAATATGTAAATACATTTGTATTTGTACATTAAAGTATCCAGAAAACAAAAATACAATAATATTTTCATACATCACAATTATCTGATTAATTAGTTAATAAGTATTATTAGTGTTTAATATTTTTTTCTCTCTTTCCTTTCCTCTCTATATCTCTTAAATACACACTTTCTCTCTCTAATCTGTACATGAATTTTATTCATGGCATAATAATAATAAAAAAATTCTTTTTAATATTTAAATAATATTTAATATGATATATGATTATTAAAGTAAAAACAATAAATTAAATATAAGAATTATAAATCAATTAATTTTATTAAATCAGAATAAAGAACAATTAAATAAAAGAAATTTAATGTCAAATTTAAAATGAAGCATGTGTTTTATTTTAATAAAAATTATTACGGTGAAGAACACAGGTTAGTGGTCCTGTGGGAGAGTTCAAATTATTAAATTAAACAGCCTAAATTTTCGCAAAACATCTGACTTAAAAGCAGAAGGTATGAGTAGGAGTGCTATGCCAAATCATATATACCCTTCACCATGTACGTAAATCAGGAAAAAAAAGTACGACACATAACTTTATATAAAAATGCCATCGGCTCTTAATGGGTTAAGCATTTTCTTAGATTTTAGTATATCCTGAGAGATACCTTCAAAAGCTTTAAATGATTCCCCTATTGTCTATATTATTTTTTAATTCTCTGTTTCATATTTTTTTTTTTTTTTGATTGGAGTTACTTTATTGTTCCAAATGAGATGAAAAAATGAGAAGCAGGCATGGTGTTAAGCCCATTGGCTCAAGTGACGTGGACAGATCTGGCTGATTTTCAATAGCACCTCTTTCGACACTATGTCTGAATGGTTGGAATATTTAAATACTCACTAGTTCACCCAGTGCCCTGGTAAAGTTTATTTCAACACTAACATGGACGCACAGACGGACATTGATCAATAGACTTCGTTATGCATAAGGTCTTAATGGGGTCAGAAATGGATATTATAGAAATTACAAACGGAATAACAAACTAAGATATCCCTTTTTTGTGTTCTTTATCATTTTTACACTAAAATTCCACAGCGTATTCTTATTGTGGGCCGACTTTCCTCTGAAGATCTAGAATTAACAATTTTGTTCTTTGTAAAGACTATATTTCTTTTGTTTAGAATATATTGTTTTACTAAATAAAAGACTACGTGCAACGTGGTAGTGTATAGAATAAGGCATGCGATATTCGGCTTTAAATACGTTTTTCGCCAATGACCACTTAAAAATTGTGAATCTATATCATTCGATCTATAAAACTTAACAGGAAAAAGAAGGAATCTACATTTAGGAAAGGGCTCAAAAGCTCGTGTAACCACTCTTTTAAAAGAGTATTTTTTAGTTGAATATTACGTTAATAACATTAAAAGACACTTGTCATTATGCTTCGTATATCAGCAGCAACATTCAACTTTCCAATTTGTAGTAATTTATTTCTTTCTTCTTGTCTACGCTTATTTTAAGCCTAAAAAGATACAACCCTGAAATGTACAATTATAAAGAAATAAAAACGAAAATATTGTATAGCGGACAACACGTAACCCAAAGGTACGTTTGTTATTAATACCCCAGTTTTGTTAAAAATTAGACGAATCTAATACCCCTACTTTTTATCCTCTACGTAATTAAAATATTATATTTGAGTGTCCCCACGCAACCCCAACACATCTGCTATAGTTATTATAATAAAAACAATCTTTGTAAAAAATATTTGATCTACAAACGAAATGAAAAATTGTCATACTACTGCTATTTCCTAATTCCCTTTTAGTCGAAAACTTGAAGAAAAAATAAATAAATATTTACATACTAAATACACTATTAAAACAAAATTATAATTTTTTTATAGAAGTTTCCATGTAATTTTGCCAATTAAGCGTCAAGAGCTTTTTTTACAACAATGGTGTCTTTGGTGACCCCCACTGAAATTTTCCGGCAAACATTTTCGTACAATATTTTAATCCTTTTTGATTTTCTCAATTAGAGGGTTAAGATCTTCCACAAAAATAATCCTCATATTATTCTACAATATAACTCAAACCATAAGAATTCTCTCAGACATTAACTTACAGCATTTTTTTTATACAGTATAATGCTCTCTTCGACCAAAAAATGAAAACTTTGACCCACTGTAAAAAAAACTCTGACGTGCTGGACCATAAGTTTGTTCTACAAAAATGATCTACTCAACATACCCTTTCGGAATTATGGGGTTGCTATTATGTTCCATTCAAAAAGTCTTAATTTGTTGGGCAGCCTTATTAAAAAGAAATTAAAATTATGAAAGTGACAGGATTTTGTCGCAAGGGAGTCATACCTTGAAAAACTGAAACTAGGAAAAAGAAGTAAAATACCTTAATTGTCGCTGACGGCCATATAGAATTTTCAAGGTTAAAGTTTAAGCGAAATTATTTATCAATCATTAAAGAATTATCTGAATATTAAAATTATAAATATTAAATATTAAGTTATGACTGTGAACAATTTTTTAAAAAGCCGAATAAAGAAATACTTAATATATGCCGGTGAATAATAGTCGTCGAATAAGCCAAATATATAAAGTCTCAATAGCTCTATAATTTATACCATTAAGTCAAGTATTGCAAAATATGTGCAAAATTCAGACCAACTTAATATTCAGTGGGGGTAATGCTTGTCTTGAATGAAATGTTGAATAAACTGTTTAAACGTTCTAATAAACGGAAGCTCTACACCATTCACAGTCTTTTCAGAACACTTGTTCATCTAGTTACTATTAAGCCCGAAATGAAGATATAAAATAGTGCCTTAAATAATAAATTTAGAACTAAAAGAGTAACTCAATAGAGCCCGTGTTTTTCAAGAATATCGCCTTATTTTTTTAGCTGTCATACACAAACGCTTTTTACAGAGTTTACATTGCTCTGTCTAATATAAAAAAAATTATATAAAACAACCTGCAACTAAATGGGTGTCACCATATGAACTTCATGTGGCAGAATAAAGTTTTATCTCTTAAATCGTTATTGATACATATCCTAAATTTTCAACTATAAATGTGAAAAAGATAAAGTTAAATGCTGTTCAGCGCATATATTTTATTGAACCCTTTGTGTGTTAGTTAAACTCACACTTGTGTGATTTATTAAAGTACGTTGAAACCTGTTTTGCAAGACTCCTACCTGTTACATTTCAAAGTATTAGACCATCGAGGATTGATAACATGACATAATATATTGTAAATCAAGTAAAAACAAATCGTATCTAAAACTCTTATTTTTGTTTTGTTTGTTGTGTTTAAGTCAAATTGTTTGGATATAAATCTTTAGTTTTTTTTAAAAATCTGTGTGTAGTTTCCTGAAGAGCTAAGTAAGTGATAATGAAATAGTCATCGTGTATTCATGTACAATAATCAACATCGGTGAATATAAATTATAAAATTTTATTAAAGAAATAAAATATTTAAATGGTTTCTTTAATAATCATTATGTAGCTGGGATTGATTACGGATTTATTCCTTATTTTTTATTTTTTTAATTTTGTTTGGATGTTTTATGTTTACGAAACTGAGAATGAATTAAACGATATAAAAAATGCTACATAACATTCTGCTGGTCTCTACTTTCAATTACTTTCTTTGAAAATAAACACAATTATTTGGAAAATAATATTCTTTTTTAAGAAATTAAGAATTTTAAATACACGTGAGCTGAAGTTGGCTTAATTATTATTTATTTTGTTTTAATACAACATTAGTTCAATATAAAAAAATATATCGCACCCTAAATACTAACGGGTCACAACTCAAAATTCTTAAATATTCAGGAGAGCTAAAAACTGTTTATGTAAAAATGGTGTTAATATTAAGAAAAATGTTCCATTATGAAAAAAGTCAAAGAAGATAGTGATGAAAGTGTAGTTTTTGAAGAAACTAGAGATGTAAAGTGTGAATTCATTTATAAAAAAATTTCAATTTTCGAAAAATTCGAGTTGTGACCCTTTATTATTTAGGATGCGATATTATATTATATATAATAAAATTTAAAGTATTTTTCTCAAAAATAGTAATTTATATATTAAAACATTAATTAATTTTTTAACTAACAATGCAGCTTGTCAAACAATTTATGACAATTTCTTTTGATAGTTTGTGTATACGTATCTAAAATAGATAATTTCTTCTAATAAAGAAGCGAAAATTTGTAATTAAAACAAAAAAAAAAAAAAAAATGAATGGCTATATTCTTTGGTATCTTATTTTAATTTAAAAAAAAAAATATAGATCACAAATCAAAATAAAACTCGCTTAAGCGTTGGCGAATTAAAACTATAAAAAATTAGAATTTATTAGCGAATATAAACCAGCCAAATCTGAGTTTGATTTAAAAACGAATGGCCTTTTAAATGTATGGATGACCCTCAAATTAAAATTTTTATTTTTAAACTTATTTCAGCGGACATAATAAAATGCACTTTGGGTAAATTTAAAACAAGGCTCTGTGTAAGTAACTTTACTAATCACATTATAGTGGCTGAGTTATACATACCCTGTTTAAATATATAGTCTAAAATTACTGTTCAAAAAGTCATACACATAAACATCCTAATACTATCGCTGCACCCTTTATAATATTTTATTCGTTTGTATTATTTTAATAGCAGACTTAGCGGCACATCTTTTGTACAAACTTCAAGTGCCTGCCTATAACGATTTAAAACATAAGGCGAAATGCGTCATTTTCAAGGCCTCTTACACACCTTTTTATTTTAATACTAGTTGTTAATAATTTATTTTTACAGCGGACAAATTTGTACAATCTTTCTGATTGAGTCCTAAATGTCGACCTACTGCGATTGAAAAACTAAGGTCGTATAAGTTAAAATCATTTTAATATTGGGAACCCCTTTTACCAAAACATTTTCTTTTTGTAATAAACATAATTTTACGGACACTATGCAAATTTGTCACGTTAGCACACCGCTCATGAATATCACGTCTCTTTCGAAACACCTGCAGTACTTGTTCTTATAGCTGCTAATAAATCTTCTTCAACCTATTACGGATGTAGAGGCCGATTGACAGTCGAACGGAGGGACAAATACTGTGACAAAGATAATACGGTTACGTTCTTGCACTTTTAGTACTGAATCCTAAAAACAAAAGAAGTTAAGAAAGATTTCTTTTTTTCTACATTTCAGTAAATATTATAAAATTATTTTTAAAATGTATTATGCACCTTTGAGTAATAAGCTTTAATACGATACAACTACAGCTTGTTAGTATATTTAAAAATTACTATCACAATATATACAAGTATTTACTAAAAGTTACTCAAAACCCTCCCACAGGATACAAATATAATAAATGTTTAAATTCATATAAAAAATATTTCGATTCAACCACTGAAGGCGTGTTTTTGCCAATTCACAATAATTTTCCACCACCACTACAAACAAAAAAATGTTAAGAAATACTTGAAACACAACAACAACAATAATCTTAGCTACAAAAATAAAGCAAGCAGAAAACAAAAATAAAAATATGTACATAAATAATAGTTGTTTTAACTTTGTAAAGTACAAACAAAATACATGCACATTAGTACTGGCTCTCAGCTTCTTTTAAATACAATAAATAACAAGTACGTAGAAGCACGTAAATAATAATAATTATGAAACTTTATGTAAAACTACTCCAAAAAAGTGAGAATGATAAAGTTGTTTGATGTTGCTTCATAAAGTATTTCTTTATTATTATCTCCTCCTGAAAGTATGTAAAGTATTTTCATATTTTAGCAAGCAGCCTGATTTCAACAGTCCAGTTGGGTTCTTTTGCTGATCCCTTTGGTTTTCGCGAAGTAGAATATGAAGGAGAAAGTCAAGACAAAAATAAAAGAAAGAGAGAAGTGCCTTGAGAGAAATGAGGAAGTTAAAATTGGTTATATTTGAAAGAGAAATGCAGCAGGGTAATTGTTATTAAGAACTTTGCTAGCCGGAAAATGCAATCAATTCAAAGACCTTGTAGCGTATACAGGAAATGGGATTAAAATCCAACCGCAGCTTCTCAAAAAAAATTGTCTCTTAAGTACCGGTGCCTAAAGTGCTGTAGTTGTTGACAATACAGTTTGTGGCACAAGCAAACGAAAATTTCCAAGGTCTTCTCCTCACATACTCACTTTCCGCGGCTACACAAACTTAATTTAATTTTTTTAGTCAAGTCTTCAAGATTTGAATTGCTGAGTTCTACTTATTCCTAGTGGCTACTCAACACACTGTTGGTTATGCGATGTTGGGATTTAAAGTAATGGCAGCTCATATTCTGTTTAATGCACACAATTCTTGTCATGGAAGTGACAAGTTATTTAGCTCGGTTTACCAGACACACCTTCAAGGACAACAAAACAGAGTCAGCTTTTTACCAGAACAATATAGTTGGTGATTATTAACTAGGTAGATAAACAAAAGCGTTTAAAATCTAAAGTACGAGGAAATTTTCTCAGCAAAAATTTCAAAAAAGGTATTTGAGTGTGGAATTAAGCATTTTTGGCCGAAGAACTTCCCAACTGGATTACCAACCTAATGATTTTAACAAGGCATGAGACTTTTATAACCAATTACTAAGAATTGATTAAATTAAATGTAACAGGAAATAATAATAATCATTTTAAGGAATAAATAAGGAATAAATTTTAAGGAATTCTTTTTTAACTTAAAGAACTAGTTCAATTGCTACTTCCTTTACTTGCGAACTAATGTAATGTGTTTTGTAAGCGAGTTACAAAATTTGGCAATCACAAAAGTAAGTCATTATGTAGCAAGTACTTTTAAAGGTAATGTCTAATTTTTTGCTGGGTATTTTTGTGTCTTTGTCTTGGGACGATTACTTATATCACTAACCGCTCGCCAAGTCTCATTTCCATGTTGAGGTTTAAAATATTCGGTACAGCTAAATGCACAATTTATTTTATTTCACCTTTCATTTTATTTGCTTGTATATGTTTTACATCTTTATGTAAGTTTGAGCATTCCATAATTTTACTGTTAACTTTAAAAAAAATAAATCTGCAATGTACAGAGTACATTGCTAATGCCAGAGGAAGAAAATTAAGTGGAATTTTAAACAAACTTTATACATTAATTAAAATAAGTTAAATTTTTAACGAACCATTCTAAAGCGTACAATGTGATTGATGCTAAAAGGTACATTAAAAGATAAAAATGTATCAATTATTTTCGAATGGTGTACGAAGATCAATTTAAGTATTAAGTTAATTGGATTTATTCCGCCAGTAAATAAAATATTGTTATCATACCTTTCGGCGAAGACCGTCGTCACTGGCTGTTTATTTGATATGAATGGCGAGCGCTTTCGAAGTAAAGACATCATTTTCAAGCCGCGTTTATGACAACAGTATCACTTTAAGTACTTACTTTAAATTTTTCACCATTCAGGATTTTAAACGTAGATATTATGAATGAACCAAATTTTACTTTTTTTCGCTTAAGGTTCATTTTTTATTTTAATTTCCAAAAATTTTTGGAAAGAAAAATTATATACAAATATATGCGGACGTTTTTCAAGGAGCAGAATGAAATGCAGTGTTTTCTGGATCGCTACATCCTTCATCAGCATTCTTCGCATATATCTACTCTTCTCCGATCATGCAGTATAATTAAATAGAAAATTTTCAGCGCAGCAAGCTTCGTGAACACATAAGCGCTAGCTGCATTCGCAGCCTTGTAACAACTTAATTATTCCGCCAATATAAAAATTTATATCTGCCTTTATGATATTTTAGCAATGTACGTATAAATAATAATTCATATTTTTAACCGAAATATACCCAGAAAATACATAAAAAGTAACAATAATAATAAAAGTAAAAAACAGCGAATGACCAAATCAAGACTTTAAATGAAAAATTAAAAAAAAAAGATGTACAGTTCCTTATCGTGTTTCAGTACTTTTAATTACTAATATTGTCATTATTATTATTATTATTATTATTATTATTATTATTATTATTATTATTATTATTATTATTATAATTATTATTATTATTATTATAATTTTTTTTTTTTTTTGATTTATGATTTAATAAAAATTTCTAGTTTTGTGTTAGAGGCTATTAACGAAGTAAGATATTTTTTGACGCCCACGTCAATTTTTCCGTTAACCAAAAAAATAATTGCAGTATATCTTAGCAGTATTTAAAACAACCAAATATTAAAAGCAATGTAGTTCGATAACATCTACCAGAAACATACTAGTGTTAAGAATTACCAGGTATCCATTAAAAATTAAATATGGTGTGAAGCTGAATAAATACTTTAGCAGCAACTGCGAAGCACAGAAGTAAATTTAGAACTAAAATGTGTCCTCAAAAAACAAAAAAATAAAAACAAGGAATTGTATTTTCATACAAATTTCTTAAAATTTTTAACACTTCTTCCTTGTATGTTATTGCCACCACAAGTAAAGTATTTTTTATTTCAAGAATGCTCCGAAACAACTACACATGTGTTTCGTTGCAATTAACTGATTTAACTCTTTTAATAAACGCTGCAATTTAATTTAAAAAGTGTGTTGTTCCTTTCTTTCTTCAGAATAAAAGAATTTCAAGTCCTTATGCATTTTACATGTCTTTTTGTACTGATATCCCTTAGCTGCTGATTGTCGCCAACAACAATAGAAATTAGTTTAATTAGGCTACAATAACAAATTAGCATAGATAACAACCAGTCTTATTCTTGCCTTCCAATCATGAAAATACTAATTTTTGCTATAGTGCACTCAGTAACCTACTGTGTCGCTTTTGCTTAAAACACTAAGCCTAATAAAATAAAATTGCTACCTGTTCTGTATTTAACTAAAAATTAAAAAATTTAACATTTTCAAAGCATATTTTTTTAAAGATTTTATTTTAATAATACTGCTTTGGAAATTCCAAATGTTTTAGTTTTGAGGGAAATCCAAATTTAAGCACAAAAATATTGGAACATTTTTTAATTAATTTTAATAAAGTTAGCATAAATGAAAGAAAATTATATAGTGGTCTATGAAAATGTTTCTTTTAAATTTTCTTTGTAGAAAACTCGTAAGCATCTTAGCAAGTTATGCTGCTTCTCTTTAAGTCACCCTGTTTCGATGAATAATCTAAAATCATCATTGATCCTATATTTTGCGAAATTGCATAACTGGTCGTAGATATTTTGTCCTAACCAGAGTTGCTCGTCGCCCCTAAATTTCGTGTACTAGCAGAAAAATTATTTCAGAATTTCCGAATCTATATGAAGGCTTCCTATTGCTATTACAGGAAGTTGTTTTTTCATAGCAGACTTATCCATTCTTGATTAGCTCACCTGCGATAAGGTAGTTCTTTTTATATACGAATTCTAAAATAATAATCACTTTAGCCTTAACTTTGTACGAAAGTAAGCTTTTAGTTTCCTTTTTTTCTGAGCAAATGCAAGTTTCTTTTCAATTCAAGCATTTAAAACTTTTGTACCCATTTATATTTGGCAGTCTGTTTGTAGTCTCATACAACGATGCTTGTAAAACTAGCGATAAACAAGACATAACAAACTTTATACTTAAATTAGGAGAAAATAACTTAAATACATAAATATTGAAGAGTTTGTTATTTTAGAATTTTATTTTCTTTTTTTGTTATTATTTGTTGTTTCTGCTTTATGAGCAAATGCATTAATTTTTTGTGTTTTGTGTATGTAAGAAGAGGTTTTTTGCAATTTATTTGTAGAAAGTTGTACTTAAATATTTTTTGTAATATTTTAAATATTTTTTTGTTAATCTCCTTGTATTGATAGCTTCAACTCGTATGAGCAATATTGATAATAAAGTTTCAATACCTTACATCTTCTTACAATACAAGATCCCTAAGGTATGCAATACTTTTGTTTTATTTTCAGTTGTTTTGGTTTTTCATGATTTGCACTACTTACTTTATTGATTATTATTAATTTGTTGATTATTATTAATTTGTAAATAACATATTTTTTTTAATTTCGGCATATAACCATAAAAATTCATAGTGGTTGTTGAAATATCACTATTAATGAAAATTTCTTTTTAGTATAAAATGAAGAAACTTAAAAGTATTAAATGATTTATTTACCCTTAAAATTAGGATGTTAAAAATTATGTAAATATAATTAATAAGGAAAAGGAATTTTTGTCCTACAAATTAAATCAACGGTTCTCAAAGGGGTTCGCATGAAGAACCGATAAAACAGTGTTTTCAGAAATACTAAAAGTTTTATTATGAATTTGGGCTTGAGAGGGGTCCGCGAAAATAAATTAGTTTACTAGGGGACCGTGAGCAGGAATTTGATGAGAGCCCCTGAATTTAATACATCATATTTAAGATTATATAACCAATTTTCTTAAAATTTTTATAATTTAGAAAAAATATTTTTTTGTAAAAGTAGGTTTTTGAAATTACGAGTGTTTATAGTTTATGCTAAGACATGCACTTACAAATCAATAAAGCCAAAACGAGTGATTGTAATTTCATTTTAGACAATAGTGTGCCCTATTTCAAAAGCAACAATAAAAAAAATTTAAGTAATTTTGTTTGGTGCTTCATTTAGGGTTTTTTTAAAAAAACCTATTTTTTGCTAAAGTTTGAAGGAAAAGGCCAGACATCCAAACAAAAATATTTTTTAATTAAATAATGGATTGTTTCTTTCTTAAGCTTATTTAAAGGGAATGAGTTTATATTAAAAATTCAAATTAATTTACAAAAAAAGTTTTCTTCCACTAATTCAAACGGATTATTTGTTTAATATTAAAAACTATGTTTATAAAGTTCATGTCACCCTTCATTTGTATGAAAAATAGAATAACAATAAAATTTCCTAAAAATTTTCTAAAAATAAGCTACCATTTCTTAACGATAATTGTAATTTCATTAGATGTTTAAATTTTTTAAATTTCTTAAACCTGCTTACTGTTAAAAAATTGCTTTTGTCGTGACTTTTTAAAGATACTGTTGTTTTCCTGCATTTTTTGTTGCTTTTTTTTGGTTTATCTTTTATTGGATATATTATTATTCGTAATAAATCTATGTATTCTACTTTTATCAAATAAAACTGGCCTTAAATTTTCATTGTACAAATATATTGCATTCATAGATAGCGCCATAATAGTGCAACAAATAAGAAATCCATTTTAATAGCAATGTTTATAAATGAGTCTGTATATTTTACCCAGATCAGTTTTATATATATTTTTGGAAACAAAAAAAAAACGTATGACTTTTTATGACTTATGATCGAACAAAATTGTCCGGTAAGGTATTCAAACAAATTAATAGGCCCGCAAGCAAAAACCTTAAAAAAAATTATTATTATAACTAGCTTTAAGCTCTATTTTATACGGCTTAAAAAATAAATTTGGCAATTTAAAATAAGAAGTTTTTACACCTTTAAACCTTGGCTGAAGATATATTTTTATTCATAATTTCAATAATATTCAATCCCATCTATTAAATAAAAACTTTCTTTTTAAAATCAAGCAGAAATTAAATTGAACTCATATGTATCTATGAAATGAAATGAATAATGTATGTAAGAAACGAATAAATTTTTTAGAGAACACATACAAAAATATAAACAGAAATAAATATACTTTTTTAATGAGAACGAATCCCAAGCACAACTTGTATTTGATCTTATATACTTAACTTTCGTTAGATATTATACATATAAAATATTATTTGTGTTATAAAAGATTTTAATTGTTTTCATTTTAAAATTTTACTAAATACTTAATTGGTAGAAATATTTACTTAAAAATAAGATATTTTTTGTATTTTTATAAATTATTTAAGTTCTTATCTTTAAAAATAAATAATTGAGTTCATTAAAATTTAATTTTAAACTGGATAAAACGGTTAGTAGGTTTCAAAACCATTTTTAAAAAAATGAGAAAGAAAAGTATAAGACTTTCGATTTTAAAACTATTTAGGTTTCCCCAAAATATGGAAGAAACAAATATTTATTTGTTATTTTGATTATTATTTTAAAAGTCTAATTATATTTTTTTTATATGATTGTACTATGTATCATATGAATCAGTTTATGACTCTTTTGAAGACTCCACAAATTTTATAAGAATACCATCCCTTTTAACTACGTAGGAAGAAAGTACATAAGAGGAGGAAACTAAATGAAACCCATAACGGAAACGGAACTTAAGATGCACCCCTATGGTAATTTAAAAGTGTTTTCCTTTTTGAAAGATATAAAGAAGTTAATATAGTTTTTTTTAATAAATCATGCTCATACGAGTATATAAATATAAACGAAATAATTTAAAAATAATTCCATACCACCGGTTATATGAACAAAGCACTCTTATGTGTGTAAATGATATTTAGTACAGCGAGGGATGAATACAGCTGTACAAATGTAGACTATTAAATTAAAATATAATAATTAATTGTAGATTTAGAACTATCAATAAAAACAAATATAGAAAGCATCGCTCAAGAAGTAGACAGAATCTAAAATGCAAGAAGCATTGGTTGCGTTTTTCAAAGAGAGTCATCTCACAGAAACAGCGCAACTATTTATTAGTGTATTCCTGTTTAAGAAATGGAGTCTCTGTCAATTAAATTTAGTGCCAAAATATTTAGGCAGTTTGTGCATAATTTGATTAATAAGTAACTAACTGGCCTTCAAACAATGATAATTATTGCAGAGCCGATAACAATAAAAAGCAGTTGCATCTTTCGAATGAACAGCTATAAACATTCGACTCGAATCGAAATAGGATTAGTTATAGTTGCAAACAAAATAAAAAATGTTTAAAAATAACATGATTTTTTTTAATTGTATTAATTTAATTCAATTAAAGTTTCAGAAAACATAGAACAAAAATTAATTATCGCATTGTTTTGTGATAATTTATTTTTTATTATAAAAGTCAGCCCGAATACAGTGGATAAAGAAAAATGAAATCGTTGTTGAATATTGCTGTTTTTGGCTTAAACTTTGATTTTTTATCTTTGCCCTTTTGGTGGGGAAAATCTTTTTAATTTATTTAAGATGTTTGCGAGAAGTTTTCTGAAGAGATAAGTAACCGCTTACTTACGCTATCGAGATGTGCTTTCAACCTCAATAACCAATATCGATTATTTAATAATTTAATGGTAAGATAATTATTGTCTTAAAACCTTTATTATATTCATTACATACTTTATTCAAGTGTGCTGCTGTGTAGTATATAAAAAAAACGAAAGACTCATATTTCTTTGTGCTAGTGTATTTCGTAAGAAACAAACACAAATTTACACTGTAATATTTTTTGTTATTATTTATGTATTGTAATATGTAGTAGCATTTCTTTCCTCTTTGGTCTCTTTTTTTTAACTGATAAGAAATTATGAAAATAAATATTCGTAGGAGTTTAAAATGAGTTTTGTCTTTTCCATATTAAAAAACAGAAGATAAATTGTTTTGCATATTAAGGTTAGAAAAATCATGCGAATGCAATAAATAAAAAAAAAGTTCTAAGTACTAAAAAGCAAAGGAAAAATTATTTTTCATTATAACAACACATCACATTATGACAAAACACCTTTAACTGGCGTAAAGATTGAAATAAAAGTTAGAAATTAAAAATAAATGTATGCATATAAATTTAAATTTATGTTACTAATTTTTATTTATTTTTAAAACTTCTATTGATTGTATTTAAAAATTTACCTTTGTATATATTTTTTTAAATTAAGCAATTGTTTGAAAAGTTATAATTGGGATATAATGTTGAACCATAAATGAGCCGTTTATTTTGATTATGGCAAAAGTCACTTTGCTTTTACGCTGATGCACATATGTAAAGAATTGTATTTTAAAGGTTTTAAAAGTGTTAAGGCTAAATCTCGAGAAGACATACTTGCACTTTTTTTTCTCAGGATGCTTACTTTTTCACAATAAAAACTTCGGTCAACATAAAACCGCAGTAACGTTTTTTTTTTTGGTTTTTTTAAGTGACTTATGCCACTTTTAAAATAAACGGCTCAAATAAGCAAAGCTATTTTTAGCCCTAATTGTAAATCTACTTCTTTTTAGTGTGCTCTTATTTGTTTGATAAATAAAATATTCTACAAAATCAGTATTATTTTTGTATTTTTTAATGCATTTTATTCTTAAAATTTTTGAAAAGGTTTCTTGTATAAATTGCAATAAATTTTGAATATTGTGGCAGTGCCGAAAGAATGTTAAAAGTTCTAATGTTATAGTTAATTCTTCTAAATTTTACATAAAAAAATAATAAATTTTTTCTTATTTTTTAGTTGCAATGATTTTTTTTTACAATCAGCAATCGATTGTAAGCTTCCTTAATTTAAGAGACTACTTTTGGGAACAAAATAACCAAATACTTTTTCCAACTGCCCTCAGATTCATTTATGTAGCGTGTACCCAAAGGGTCAATGGAGAGACTTTCTACAAATTTCGAAATAAAATTTCTTTTTTCCACTTTTGCCAGCAGATTGAGGAAACATTATTTTATTCGGCGAGATGAAGCCCAGCGAGCCTTGAATTGACAGCAAAAAATTTTAATGGCATCATTAAAAGCATTTCGACATTTAATCTTTGAGAGAGATCACTTTTAATTAACACTTTCACATTTCACATTATTTCGAAATGTTCTCGGCCAGAAATAAAAACTGCATTCAATATTGTGCCTGGAATAAAGAAAACCGTTCAGTAATAATAATATTGGGCTTATTGCTTTTTAGTTAATAGGTGCAACAATATATTTGCACATTATTGTAGAATGTGCCAAGTTATTCGAAAATTTTTTTTACAAGTCAATTTAAAAAAAAAACAGTGTTTACGCAATTCGCCAAGTATTAATCGTTACTCTCTTTGAAGTACTTAAATAAAAAATAAACAAAAAATAATATTGCAAGGCCAAGTTTTATTTCTGACTTTAGAAAGCACCGAAAACTATTTCTAAATAAATCTAAAATTTGATATGTTTATTCCACGCAAACTTGAAAAGTAGAGAACTTTACATCGTTAGTTGTCATAAAAAAATTTTGGTTGATAGTGATGTGGAATTTTGTGTACTTATACCGAGTAAAAAAAATCATTCGGTTCTTAATAATTAATTTTTTTAAATAATTACTATTTTAATAGGAATCCTACGCACTTTTGTTTTTCCGATACTCGGATATATTTACTGCATGAGCGACGATGTTGCATTACTCGTATTATAGTAATATTTGTTTCAAAGAAAAATAAAAAATAATTAATAGTCTTTTATTTAGTTGAGCCCAAAAGGTTTAAAATTTATCACTTTCTGTCTTTTTATTATTTATTGTGTGATTTGCTAAAAATGAGGTAAAAACTTTTATAAAAAAATTCGCAATAAAATTAGGAGTTCTATGATTTGAGACATAAGTATCATTAAAAATTGATTACCCGTTTTACGTCTGACTTTACAAACAAATTGATAATGGTCGTCTTCACAATCTAATTGTAATTATTTTTTCACATATAATCTTAAAAACTAGTTTCCTTAATTAAACCATTAATAAAAGGCTGTAAGGAAAAAAAAATTAAAACTCTTCTTGAACGTTTCAGAAGTATTTTGAAAATAAAACGCGTAGAAATTGCCGGATTTAAATTAATTGAAAAATGAATGTTTTTTTCTTCGAAAGAACTCCTTATTTAAAACATGGTTCTTGTAATTAAAAATAATTTTCTTCTTATCTTAATTTCAACATAAATTATTATTTAGTGTTTTTTTTTTTGCTTTATTTTGTAAAAGTTCAAAAGCTTCTAAAAAATTCTTAACATATGGAGCTTAAAAAATATTATTTTATAGTTGTAAGTTCCTCTGTTTTTGTGTTTTTGCCCTTTTTGAAATTTAGCGTCATAAATAATAATTATACAAGTAAAGCTTAAGCTTAAGACATTTCATTAAGAAAGTATTTAGCATACTTTCTTTTCCGTTTTCTTTCTAGCAACAATAACCCATCTTTGGTAAGTATTTATGGCAGTGCACACACACACACACACAAATATAATTCTATACGCATTAAACCCATACGCACATGTACGATAATGCAAACACATGCCCATATTCCTTTAGACTAGAAAAAGCTTAAGAAAACTGACAAATATTTTTTTTCATTTTTTCTCTGATGTTTTAGGAACCATGTGTGCATTTTATTCAGAAGCTATAATGGAACAAAATTATATAGAAAATATGTTGTGTATTTCTGTGTGCACAGGATTGAAATACAACAAAGAGAAAACGAGAGAGAGAGAGAGAGAGAGAAAGAGCGAGAGTTTAAGAATGTGTCTACTAAACAAATACTCGTATATTATGAAAAAGGATTAATACGTAACATAACAAGCAACATTTCAAGGAAGAAAGCAACCAGGAAAATCATCCAAGTAGTTAAACATGATAAAGTTCTATTTCTCCAAAAGATAGCACACAAACATATATAATTGTGCTTAAATTTATGTGTGTTTATTAGTATTTACTTTCTATTAAGTCTTGCTCCTGCTGCTACTTTCTCTGTATATTTTTATTTATATATTTTTTTTTTATTGCCAAAAACAGTTTAAGTCATAATTAAAGAAAATAAATTATAATCGTTAAATGTCAGCCGTTCATTTAGTCTTTTATAAATATTCTTCTTAATTCTTGGGCAAATATTAAAATATCCTTTTTATATAAGATTTTGTATCATGCAGTCACTATAGAAGGGCAGTAGTATAATAAAATAAAAAGGATGCTCTACTTAAACGTGTTGTATTATTTATCGTTAATTTGTTTTCTTTATCATTAGGACACATTTGGCTAAGTTTGGTGAAAAGGTTTGAATTATAATAGGGAAATTTAGGATGTATTTTAAGATTTGAATGATGGTTGTTTTTTCTGTTGTAACATTATTCATATTCATACGTCTAAATAGGGACTGGCATTTTATTAAATGAATAATTAATAAATATATTTAAAAAAAGTAATATATTTTTTATATTTCCAATGTTAATTGGCCTCAGCATTAACCTAAAAGAAACTTTACTTTCTCCTTTTTAACTGATGGAATGTTGCTTTTTGTGTTTGTGCCTGCAGAACTCAGTCATTTCAGAACCGATTTTGAAATTTTTTGTAATTGTTAGATTGAGTTTACAGATCCGGTCCCATCTTAAAAGCGCAGCTCCCAATAGCAAAAAGTAATCCAAAAATAAATCTAAAAATGAAAGGGTATCCCCGTAGGTGACGTAAATTAACTTATATGCGCCTACGTTATGAAACGTTGGAGACAAGCGCTTGAAAGTTTGCCAAGATATCGATTACAATGACCGTTATAATAAGAAATAAGAACATTCAAAGTTATAAATTAAAGGGTCTCCCAATAGTTAGTGTAACTTAATGTATGAGGCCAATCTTTTGAACTGTTATAGCCAGATAATAAAAATTAATAAAGAACCTTTATTGCCAAGTCCGCTATAATAACAAGTATTAAATTTGTATTTGGAAATTAAAGGGTGTCCCAATAGTTGATGTAAGGGGATGTATGTGGCCAAGCCTGTGTTGCTAAGTCTGCCATAACAACAAGTGCAAATTTGAATTTAGAAATTAAAGAGTGTTCCCATATTTGAAGTAAATTGAAATACTATATGGGTTGAACGGTTATATATTGAAACTCTTCAAGTTCAAACTTTTTTGTTAAAAATCGTGTTTTAGGCAAACAGTTTAATAGATAAGACAATATTTGTTAGAAACAGGTTCGTTATGTCAACGGAATGCCTTCACAATTTTATTTATTCTATTAATGTTTTCTATTTATTTTTTTACTATTAAATTTTTGCAATTTAATTTTTACTATTCTATTTTTTTATAGAGACAATTTTTGTGTTAAAGTCACGTGCGTATGAAGACATGCCTAATTTTGATGTTTATTGTTTTAGTTGCCATAATAATAAAACTTCTGTAAAAATGTCAAGTACTTAAGACTCTAATGCTGAAATTTTTGACAAGTAATCGGGAATTGCAAAACTCATAAAAAAATTAAGTCGAAATTAATTGAAGAACCAAAATATATTTAATTAAAGCGACCAGAGGAATATATGCAGACACATACGTCATTACAGTGCCCACGACTTTTTCCGTGTCTCATTTCTAATTTTCTGGAATTTAAAATTTAGAAGAATGTGTTTTTCAATATTTATTACAGAGTCCTGTGAACATTGTAAAGAATATTCCATCTATGAAAAAAAATGTATTGACAACTGTTCTAGTACCACTGTAGTGATAAAATTGGGTGCTTTTACATTTGTATCTCTGGTTTTTCTACAAAATGACATGTTTTTATAAAAAAAAAGTATTCTATATTTAAACCAAGGTTTTAAGGGACCTTCTCACAAAATTTTATTCAAATTCATTTAGCAGTTTTTACATGATGCGAACACAGATAGACACACAGACAAAAATTATAAAAATATACAAAATATATGTTTTTTATACCATATCCATTACTAACTACACTAATATTAAAATTATCAAAATATATTTCACCTACATTTTATTTTCAAGGAAAATGTAACTGTGATGCTTCTAGAAGGGAAAAACTCACATGAACATTATTGTTTCATTTAATAAAATATTTCATACTTTGTATTAACAAATCAGTTGCCTTTCTAAACTTTATAAAACATTATGATCTGCATTAATTTTATAACTGAAGGGACAGCCTTTTTTGAAATGTTGTTTAAGTTGGTCGCAATAACTTGTGTGATTTGCTAATTCATTTATAATCTTTTGCATTTTGTATACAAAGTTGCAGAATAAAAATTATCTAAAATGAGATAAAAAACAAGAACCGAGCAATGCAAATATCAAGGCAGATCTGAGATAAAAATTAAAAAGCGTGATGTTGTTTTTGAACATGCAAATTCAATCAAAGCTTTGGTCACATACTTGAGAGATTGGTTCCCTTCTAGGAATTTTAATAAATTATCTTGCCAAATTACTCTTGTGATTACAGGATACCGTTTTATATATGCTAGGAGTGGCGCCTTTCAGTAAAAAAGGATATATCGTAGTATACCATGACTAGAAAATCACAGGCAACGCCAGGTACAATTAGCTAGTAAAAGAAGCAGGTACTGCCTGAGATCTACTTAAGATTAACTGTTTCAATTCAGGGGATAAGGGCATAATTTTAACATTAGCTTGTCACTTGCTTTAATGGCTTCACATTATTGTTACCCTGCAGGAGTTTAAAGATTGTATCGACTCCAACTTTTATTTACATTCCAAGCATTTTCAAATGATGAACGGAATGATAGGTGTTTCGCGTAGAATGTATCTAAGTTTTTCTTAATAAATTTAAATTTATTTCTTAATTTTAGTCCCAGCCAGGGGTTGAACCAGTGATCTTCATAAATCAATTAAAATTTTACTTTTTCGGCTTTGGTTCATTTTTAATTTAACTTTTATTAAAAAATAATTTTTCAAATGTACGCGGACGTTTTCCAAAGAAAACATTTGAAAAATAATTTTTCTTAATAAAAGTTAAATTAAAAATGAGCCAAAGCTGAAAAAGTAAAATTTAAAATTTAAATTTTTTAAGAAAAAAATATAATCTTAATGGCACCTGTGGCATGTTTCTGTAAATTAAGTGAAAAAGTTTTATTATTCTCCCAATAATGTTATACAATTTTATAATTTTTTAAATTAATTATTCTTTTAACTAAAGTTCGGCCTTGATGCTCGATGCCTCTCAAAAGAATTCAAACATGCTAAACAAAAGTTTTGTTTCCTTGTGCTGTCTCTTTGTGTAATTTTGCTTCATTCAGAAGTTACTTTTGCTGCAAAAATAATTGTATTTAAATGTAACATTTCTTTTCTATACATTTCTGTAATTTATAAAATATGTGCATTTTCACGTTTAGAGAGTTTTCTTGAATAAATTTCTTTTGCTACTTTTTTGAACTTGTCCTTATGCTTAATAAAGGAATCAAATTTTTGCAATTCTTATTTTTATTCATTAATATTTATAATTAAGAAAGAAAGATCAAATCAAAGCATCAGTACGGCCAGTCATTTTAGATACTTGGCAACAAAGCGTTAAGTAAATGTTCACTTTTGAACCTAAAATTTATGGCAAAGACAAAAATGAAATGTCTTTGAAAACTAAAATAAAAGAGAAATAATCAATTTGAAAAAGAAATGATGCCTTTGAAATACTCGAAATAAATTTTGTAGTATAAAAGGAAATGCGTATAGTTTTTGGTTTTTTTTATTTGTTTAATAAAATTATCGTCGTATGATTGTGTGAACCCAATAAGCATTGGCGTTTGAAATCCATTTAAAAAAAGTATTTAATCTAATTATTTCCGGAGAATAATGAACCGACACTTCTATATCGTATTTCTGGTACATTGCAAATTTAAAATAATTTTATAAAACATATTGAGACATCTAATATTTATGGAGCTTTTAATCACAATTAAGGGAGAAGTTCCTACACATGTTGAGTAGTTGCATGCATCGATAGCAGTGTCTAAGGATCTGTCAGAAAGACGAGTCATAAGCTCATATCCCAACAGAGTGTTGAGCAGAAAGAAAAATTTGAGTTCAGAAGTCCTTATAAGAGTGTTGCTAAAATTAACTGGAAAACAATTGTGGTTTATAAACCCTTCTTGGTTTCTTCTTTTCTTATCATATATTTAGAATATTATGAAATTTGTAATAAAACCTGCATATTTTCTAATACAACTTATTATTCTTTGAGACTTGGATTTTTAGTATTTCAGGAACAAGTTCCGTGGTACTTAAGCCCGCTGAAAATACAAAAAAGCGCGAACGTTATTAAGACTAAAATTACAACTCCAATAACATTTACATTTGATGTGTGCTAGACAGTGTATCAAACTAATAACCAACCACTGCAGTTACAAATAAGCGACTTATAGAACGAAAAAATGTTTGTGCTAATGGTAGTCAAACTAATGAGCGTATAACAAATAGTTTATTTGTACAAATAAAATCTCTATGTCCTTTGTATTTACACTCAGAAATTAAAGTAGGTAAAAAATTAATATGTTTCTTCACACATAAATATTTAATGATATTCCCATTAATTATATTTCTAATTTAAAAAAATATATATGAAATGTATTACTGCGAGGTCCGATCTGCACCTAATGAACGTTGTGCTGGGAAAGAAAACAGGTCTTCGTGCAAACCTAAAAAGAGTATTAATTTTTATTAATTTTCACTTTAATTTCGTAAAGCTTTTATAAAATTTCAATAACGTTTTAAGAAAGGTTTATTAATTGTTACTAAACTTTTTTTTTATTTAAAAGTATATATTTTATATTTTAAACAGTAACGAAACTGTATATTCTATCACAAATTTGACTAGAATTTTTAGAAACATTTTTAAAACTCCAATTTTAATCAAGCCAAATGGACGTTTAAAACCTAAAAAAAAGTTGTCTCTAAAGGAAATCCATTTTGTTTTTGCCAATGATAGATCAGGAAGACAAAGAGGATATGCAAAACGTGGATGAGTAAAAGTCGCTTCTGACATTCGTGTGGATGTCTTAAAAGTTTTTTTTTTTTAATATAAATACAGTCGACTTTTATTATTTTGAAATTTAATTTAATTTGAATCTCTTAATTATTTGAACTGTTTACCAGGTCTCTTGAAAAACACTCAATATATTGAATTTTTGTCCTCTCAGTAATTTGAAACTAATTCAAGAGAATTTTATTCGCCGACTACATACAATTTAAATTTTTTAGCTCTACGCTATATAATTGTTTTAATGTTTAAAAATAAAACAATCATTTATTTATTTTTTTTTTTTTTTTATGTGCTACAAAATGATATCTTTCCTGCCAACATTTTAAAATTTTAATTTTGATTTGTTACACCTTAGAATTTGAGCTCGTAATGTATTTTTTTTTTTCTGTTTTTAAAAGAAATTTAAACCGTTTATTTAAGTATCTATCCCAGATCTCTAAGCTCTTGTTAATATGAATTTTTTTATCTTTCGTTTGATATTTTAAAATCTCGTTAATATGAAAACTCGATTATTGGAACTTTTTCCCTTGTTCCTTGAGTTTCATCTTATCCAGAGTAGACTGCAGTTTATTTGCTCATGGCACCTTGAACAACAAATCCCAGTGGCCTCTTTGAAATCAATCCAGTAGAGACTAAAAGCTAGCACAAGACTCAATAAAAATAAAGTAAACATTAAAAACTTATCGGATTCCAGAAATCATTGAAAAAGGGTGTCCAAAAGTGACCCATAACGTTAATGGTCTGCATATAGAAAATTAAAAGTTGCTAGACGCCACAATGAAAAGATCATATAAAAAATTGTCTAAAATCTAACAAACACAGCAAAAACTTTTTATTTATTAAATCTTTAATTAGTTTTCGAACTGTAATTTAGCTATTTTTTTTATTTAATTACTTTTTTTCATTAGAAAATTGTTGTATTGTTTTTTACTAATAAAATTATAATTGATTTAATAAATTATTTAATTAAAAAATTTTGTATTACTTTTTAAATTGAATTTATAGTTGAGGCAATAAAAAAAATAATAAATTTTCAATCTGAAACAAAAAATAAGACCTTTATAGACGCAAAAATTTTTTCTTGAAACAAACTCAATCAGTTATTAACAGCCCAGTCTTTAAATCACTTGTTTCAATGTGTAGGAAATGAAAAAATTAAATAATTCCCATCAAATACTGAGCAAAATTAAGTTGCATAACTTCTAAATTTATGGTGAAATTTGGTAAGAGCTTAGTAGCACAGATTATTTTTTCTTTACATACTCTTAATTCCTTCACAATATTTCTACTAACTGTATTTTTTGGAGTGGTTTCTTTTAAATCACATTTTTTTCCTTGCAATAGTGTGTGTGTAGTGTGCATTTATAACTGTATAAATGAATTAGTTTGCAAGTATTTGTACATTGGTGGGAAAAAATACTTTTTCATGGTTTCTATTTTGTTGTTGTAATAGTTTTGTTGTTCTAATATTTGTTTAGTGCAATTTGGCAAATTGACTTAGGAGCATGTTCAACAATATCAAACAGTGGTTAAATGTATCATTGTTTGTTCGTTGTTTTTGGATGTTTTTTGTTGCTGTGTTTGATGGCTTGGCTTGGCTGAATGGCTGGATGGCTTGTGGGTACACGATAGCGATTCAAGTAGTTGTAGTGGTAATAAAATGTATAAAAGTCCAATTAAATGGTCATAAGTAATAATAATTTCGCTTTGATTTGTGGGTGAACATAATATTGCGGTTCATTTAATAGATGTACATCCATTCAAACACACATGCATGCATCTTCATAAGCATGAACAGAGGAGTAGTAATGCCTACATTCATTTTGATTTTCATCCTTAAAATATATAACAACACTTTGTTTTATTTTGGCTTTCTTGTTTGTTTGAGATATTATTGTTGTTGCTGCTGTATTTTATAAAATGTTTATTATTATTATTTAGTTGTAAGTTTATGCTTTTATTCATTACATTTTTATGTTGTAAGTAGATAAATTAGTTAAAGTACTTTGTATTGTTGTCATTTTTCAAAAGATTCCTTTCTCTTTTTTTTAATACATAAAACAATGATTCTCTATTACAAATTATATTAATTAAAAATGGATTTTTGAAAGCTATAAAATATAATACCACTACTGTACTTTACTTTAATTAATACAAAAGTTTTTTTTTAACTGTGTTAAATAAATAGAATTTTAGCTCAATCTGCTGGGTGATGTACATATTTGATCATAAGTCAGGTACCTATTCATAAAAGACTTTTAGATGACTTATCCTTGTTTAATCGACAAAATAATTAACCATATCTGAAATTGCTTGTAATATACTTTTTATGTATAGCTGTTATTAAATCACATAAGATTTAACTACTAAATATTTATACTAAACATCGGTGGTATTCCAATTTTTTTCGATTGAGATAAGCTAGAGATTGTCACAAAAGGCAGAAATATGCATCCCATATATGAATACTCTTCTACATTTTTGGTAAAATCTCGAAAAAGTGTTGCTCTCAAGATGAAAAGTTTTTATAACTGGTAAGAGAATAAAACCTAATAAAAATTTGCTTATTATTTTAAACGCATCTGATGATTCCTCATATGCCACAATTCAAATAAGAGTTCCCTTTATAAGTAAAATTTATAATGTTTTGTTGCTACATAAAACTATTAGTTTATACACAAATAAACACCAGGAAAGCTTTTTTGCATTAATTAAAGGTTTTGTTTTGTTTTGCCATTTAGCCTTAATTAAATTTTTAATCGATACAATGATTTGTTTAATTAGCAATCAATTTTTTTTAATTAAATATGTAGTTACTTTAATTAATTATTTGATGGGAAAAATTAATTTTTTTATATAATAAAATTATGCAAAAAAAATTTTTTTACGCACATTTCGTATAAGATACTTTGCATGTTAAACTAAACTGCCTATAGATAATAGTCTTCCGTTCCATATAACATTATTTGTCTATTGTCTATTACTTTAGAAGATATAATTCCATATGTTTGATGAAAACCTTCAAGGCCATAAAGTAAATATACATCAACCCCCATCAAAAACATTTAAAAATTCAAAAGTATTTTTAAAATATGTGCTGGCATATAATTTTATTTTAACCTTAACTTTCTTTAACAAAAAATAACATCAGGCCATTTGAAAACTTCACGCAAAAAACAAGAAAAAATAGAAATAAACATAATAAAGAAAATGTATTAAATAAATATTTTTTATTATTTACAAGATAAGCTAATGTTGTTTGCAAAGGTGTTTGCTTGCTTGCCTTCTCATGCAGAACTGACTTAAAAAATTAATTGCCTGATTTTAGGCGTTGTTGTGAATATTCACACATCAATAAATAAAATGTGGGAGTGATAAAGATGATCGTTTTATGTATATATCATTATTTTTATTTCTTTTTCTATAATCATAATAAATTTTTTTGAATAAATATATTTTTATTCATATTTTGATATCTTTATGACATCTGTAAATGTTTAATGTTTATATTTTAATGAAATTTAAGAAAAATTTTCGGTAGCAAATAGACTTTGAAAACATTTTGAATATCTAAATTAGAAATATTGTGAAGTAATATACACATCGTTAGCTATTAAATAGAAAATTAAATAATTTAAGAGAGAACTTTTTATTTAGACATTTTGTGGATAAAAAGTAAGAATTAAGCAAAGTACGAAAAATAAAGGTTAAAAGTTTTAATTTCTTAAGAAAATTAAATCTATATAATACTGAATAACTGCTCTTTAATAACCGTCTGAGTCGCATTTCCAGAAAAAAAAAGACATAAATCAAATGGGTGTTGTATTTTAAAAAATTGATTTGCAAAATTCTAAGCTAAATTTCATTCTAAGGAGTTGTTCTCTTTGAGATTGTGAAATTAGGTCTACACAAGTGAAAATTAAAATGAGTAGTTTTGAGCTTGACTTTTTAGGCTGCAAAAGTTGTTTCTGTAAAAGACATCTTCTAAATAAAGTTTGCTTTTGAAAACTTCAGGCCCTTGTTTCTGGTTTACCAGTAGCTAAAGAATTGACTTTATAGGACAGATAACTATTTTATGGTTATTGCAAATACATGTTAAGCTAAAAGTTTCCGACAAGCTTTTAGGTAAATAATCTCCCCTTCAGCATTAAAGTTATCTATTTAATGTTTTCATATATTTTCCATACTATAAAGAATAACAAATTTACAAAATTCTAAGTGAATAGAAATAATGAAAAGGAAACAACGAATATTTTACTTAAAGGAACAAAAGTTTATTTCATATTCTAGAGCTAAAATTAGAACAGCTGATCGTAATTTATCATAATTTAATTTAATTTGCTTACGATAAAGACTGTCAAATTGGACACACGAGGGTCATCGTATATTAAATAAAAATGTTAATAAACACTTTGTTGAAATTTTAATTTTCTATCTATAACAGTTCAATTACATTCCATATGGAAGCTCATATATCTTGTGGTAATAGTTATATATACTGTAAACATTTCAAGTGTTTACCTATATTTCTTTAAAAGACAAGGCCCTTCGTTATAATTCTTGTCTCATATTTCCTGTTATATCGGACATAGAAATACATAATCTATATAAATTTTCAATGTATAAGGCCAAATACTTTAAATAACATCATATATAAACATATAAATTATAAGAATTAATTCACATTAACAAATATTTTACTTTTATTTACTTTTTATTACAGCGAACTTTTTTTATTTTTTTTTAAGAGAAGTAGCACTTCAGGCAATAATGCCTATTTAGTTATTTTCGTAACCGTGCTACATTCTTTAGGAAAGGGATAGATGAAAGGTAAGACAGGTGGTGAAAAGAGATAGATAGATATAGCCATTTTATTAGCTATTTTACTTCGCCGGCGAATATGCTATGAAGAAGTACCCACGAAGAAGGCTACATGTTTTAAAGTTTATTCTGAATAGGTATTTATACCATTAAACAGAAAAATTTTTTTGTTTTTGGTTGCCGCAGGGGTTGAACCCTGGTCAACCAGGTTTGTAGACACGAGCTTAAATGATTTTTATAATAGTCAATTCACTAAGGTCCCTGTTATAATATTCTCATGTTCACATGCATCAGGCGCAAATATTTTACAAGACACATTTTATTTTGTAGTTAAAAATTACATGACTTATATTTCAATACAGATTTTAAATGTGTGATCCTAATTATCCTACAACTCTGCAGTGCTCTTTTGTAGGTCCTTCCACTATAAGTTTTACCTAAAGTTTTGGTCAGTGCACTCATTTCCATTAACAAAAGTATGGGCTATAAAATAATGCATACTCTACCGTAATAAATTTTTATTAGTTGCTTTGCACCTGTTGCCTGTTGCCACAGAAAAGCAATTAATAAGAGTCTAGCGACTTTATTTTAAAAAGCTTGTCTCCATTTGCAAATTAAAGTTAAGATTGTAAAAAATCAAACTTGGTCCATCCCGTCACATTATTTTAGCTAAACAATTATAGTTTCCGATAGCTCAAATGCTATTGTAGCATTTTTGCCAAAAACTTTTTTTTTTTAGGAATAAAATTCTCACTATATTCAATTTTCTAGCTCAGCTGAAATAAGTTGCCAAATAATTCGGTTTTTATTAAGTCTTATCAGTCTGTTTTAAAATACATCCTTCACCCAATTGACTATGAAAATATAGATTGCCATAAATTGAAAATCTGTAGCAAGAATTTTATAGTAAATTAAGTTCTTTTTATATCCGATTCCTAAGATCACCTAGACAGAAATATTAAAATGATATTGAAGTAACATATAATCCACTAACACTTTAATCTTTACTTTCATTTTTGCCTTTTAAGGACAATTTTTTTTCCAAAAATTAATCTCTAGTATCTTGTGACCTGTGACCTAAATATTCACGAATATAAACATTTACAGATCAGCCATTACGTTAAAATATAAAAGAAGTCTAAAGTTGCCAGAACGAACGAGGACTTTAAAACCAAAATGGTAGTTTGTTTATAAGATTAGATCCTTTTTCTGGCTTCCATACCAAAGAGCAGCTTCTTATTTCTTTGTAACCGTCAGTATCCAACGCTTTTTCCATTCCATCCATTTTTCCATTCAATTGCAATGTGCAACGTAGAGAAATACAATGTTTGTTCCATTAACTTACTATACTTCAAGTTTCTTATTTCAAAAAATTATTTTCTAAAACATTGTTTTTGAACTGGCTCGAAGAATATTTTGGTAAAGTTTTTTTTTCATTTTCTTTTTAACTTGTTAAAAAATATGGTACAAAATTAGTGGTGGTTACTTTTACCATTCTTAATTTTTTATAATTTGAAAATTATTTTAAATAGAAATTTTAACAAATCATAAAACTCTTTTATCTTTAAATCACGCCTGTATTTCATGCTGATTACTTTTAGCATTTCAAATATCTTAAATAGCAATAAATTTCGATTTGTTTGTTGTTTCTGTTCAAGTTACTTTGTTAAATAAATGCCTGGTGAATTATAATCTTTTTTAAATACTAAAGTTGTGGGGGTGTGGAATAAGCTCCCTTTTTTGGGAAACAAGTAACATTTAGAAATTTTTATGTAACTGACTAAAATGTCTTTCTAAATGTTCAAAATGTATTCCAACATATATTTTTCTTTTGATAATCATAATTTTCTTTTACTTATTACAAAGAAAGTACTTATTGTCAAAATGTATTAGAAATTCATAGAACATTTTAAGCATTTAAAGTGTAACACCTACCCCCTTATTAAATACCTTTTGCCATTTTTACCCTTTCCCCAGCACGTTCAATGAGTTTTCCAAAGTGAATAAAAATTTATAAAAGAAAATGTTTATGGAATGGTAAATTATGAATTTATAAAAATATTAAGTTATTTAGCCAAACGTTTACTGCCAGCCAACAAGACATTGTTAAGATACCACTGTATTTGGAATTGTTATTGTATTTTATGTTGGTTGACTGGCTGTCTGTGATTTCTTATACATTTTTACAGTTTTTCTGGTGTTGCTATTAAACTCATAAGCGAAAAGCTTATAAAGAAAAAGGGTAATAAATCAATTCGTATTAGTTTTATAAAATTTATTCCTGCGGCGACTAAGCATAAGACTTTTAATAAACGTGTACCAAGGAGCCATTTGTTGGTTCGCTCCTGCTCTACTTGCCTGGCTGTTTGGCTGCCAAAGGTTTTATTTAAGATTGCTGCTGCTGCTAAAGTAAAACATTGGTGTCTTCTTTTAGGCTGTTATTTACTTTTTCGTTTTGCCAATCTCACCTCCTTAACATTTTAATAAGTCTAATGAGAAAATCTTTTTGCCATTTCTTACTGTACGTTCAATGTTTTAGATATTTTATTACTGATACCCACCAACCAAGCAAAGACATTTTTCTTAAGCATACAAAAAAAAAAACAAAAATTAAATTCTTAGAAAAACTTTCAAATTTTTTATTCATTGCATTTTTCTTAATTTAAATTATGATATCAAGTGCTTAGCAAGTCTTAAAATTTTCTTTATTTTAATACATCAGATTCACCTGTCTTATATGCTACAATTTTACTTACAGATGAGTCATAAATTAAAATCGTGTTCTGTGTCTTGTGCACTCTACTTCTTAATAATAAAGACATCACAAATTATTTAAAGAAGATATTTTTTGAGTGTTATTTCTCTAATAAGAAATAGTGGTTTGATTTTCCGTTCAATATTTCTTTAGTTTTGTTATACCTTTCAGTATATAAATAGTACTCATGATGTTATTCACATCAAAATCGTGTATAATACGATATAAAAATGCATTTGATTTTATACATAAAGTGATTAAATATGGCTGGATTCTCTGGTGGAATTTGCACTCATGACTTTTGGTTAATAATCATATGACTTTACAATCTTACTGAATCATCTGCTATATCACACTGAGTGACACCAGCGAAATTCGTACTTCTCGATTCATTTTTGAGCAAACCTAAGTATTCAACCCATGCAGCCATTTCAGTAGCCTACTTTAATTTATTTCAACGCTTTTTGTTATCAACGAATATGCCTTAACAAATTTACGAGGCGACCATCCATACCACCACACGCCGTGGCCTCAGTGAGACTCAAGAACCGATGTCCTATTTAGGAAATATATGCCTCTTACCCAAGCAGCACGCTACTATCCGACCAAGCTGTGGTTACTTCAAAACTCAAACCCACGACCTCCGGTTTAATAACCAGATTTTTGAGCCAAATCAGCCACTTATGCCAGACATTGTTTTTATTTTGATACTGCCCCCTTTAACCAGGCTCCACTGAGGCTTGCAACACAATAAATAAATTTTTGACGTAAAAAAAAAACATAATTGTGTGTATAATAATAAACACAATCAAGGCGTCAGTCGAAATTTGTTATACGCAGCGAATTCTACACGAGAATACCAGCACCTTCATCATTCCACCTAGCACGGTTTTTCTTTTTGATTTAATATTAACCCTAACCGACTTATTGGAAAGCAGTAAGAGCCGCCCTCGCCAACCTACCTTTCGCAGTTGTACAAAATTGTTTTTCGTTTCCCGACAAAGCCTCCGGAAGGTTTCAATTTCCTACTTCCATTTATTTACCTTTTAAAAATTTAGCCCCGCTTCTATGCAATAAGTATTTTTCTTTCTACTCAAAGCTTCATTGGGATATGAACTCATGATCTTCTGGTTAACAAACATGCAGATATCAGCATGTATTAGGTAGCACTATTTAATTTAATATAACGCCATTACTCTAAAAACTAGAAAATACAAATTTAAAACAAAATCTATTCTATAGAAGTAAAAAATTTCAAATAATTTTTGGTAGTAAGATTAAAAACAGCAGCCTATAGAACTTCTACAAGGGGCTTAGAGTTTAATAAAAACATATTACCTTGAAAAACCAACCTCCATGGATAGAAAACCTTTCCTCACTTTCTTTCTTGTCAAAATATTTCGGTACTTCTACCATATTGCCGGTAAAATTCTTTCTAAACTGAAAAAAATTTGCCTTGCAAAATATTAAAAAACTTGATTTCATGAATGCGAATTTTGTATTTTTACTTAACAAATTAAACGCGAATGTTATGCAAAAATGCCGGCATTACAGCTTTTCGTTTAAAACACACACTTATTTTATAGTAACACCATCTTTCTTGTTTAATAACAGTTTGTCTGTCTCTTGTTTAAAAATGAAGTGCATATTTTTTTTTATTTTAGCCTCAAGCATAATTTATTGGTACTTTTTAATACTATAATGCTCATTCATATTCATAAATATTTTCTTAAATTTTATTTTTTTTTTTTTTTTTTGGTTTTCTTAGGGAGAAGCCACTACCAAAATAAAATAACGAAAAATCTGAAGTATATAAAATTTTTGCTGTTTCACTTAAATCCTCATAAATCCTTAAAGAAAATGCATCATAATTTTAGAAATTTTTGCCACAATATTCTTCACACACCATCTCACGCTTTTTTAACAACTTTTTATTACTGCCATAGTGAGAGAAAAACAGGAGATAAATATTGCTTCCAAAATAAAAGAAAAATCATTTAGTACCTTTGTGGCCATTTGACTTCATTTACGAGCTCTTTCAAATAAATGAAAAAGTAAATGAATTATCGCTTTTGACAATGGGATTATCATTTTTACATTTGTTTGTTTCATGGAGAGCAACCAGTTTGATTTAAATAATTTTCCAAAAAAAAAAAAAGAAAAAAAACAGAAAATATGTATAAATAATTTTTCTTAAGATTTTCCTTGGAAATACTTCTGTTTTTTTGCTCTTATTTTATTTTATTTTTTTTCTTCTGTTTGATTGCATTATATTCTTAAACTCTCTTGGGGGTAATTTTGTCTTTACATAATTATCATCGTAAATTACATTTTCAACATTAAATCTTTTTCAGTGTTTTTTTGCTTTTGTTGTTGTTTTATTTGACTTTATTAAAATGAATTGAATTAAATGGTTATTTTCACACTTATTTTACGTGTTTTATTTTTTTATTGTTTTTCGTTATTTTGTAGGCCAAAAAGTTTTCTGTGGTTTTAAAACAATTTTAAAAAGTTTTGTAACTAATGTTTTTTAAGATGTATCCTGAAATATAAGGAGATTGCCTTAAGGGATTTTAAATCAAACATTTTGTTTAGTTTGTTTAAATGTTGCTAGAACTATGTTTTGAATCTTGTGGAAATTTTCAAAAAAAATTAAGCATTTTATAATTTTTTTTTTTTTTGTAACTTTTAATTCTCACATAATTTAATGAGCATAATTGTCACGCTTAAAAATTTAAGTCACGGCAAGCATGTACTTCTCACATGCAAGGAATATTAAAATATTTCCCCAATGAAGGAAAAAATGGAAAAAAACACTTTCAATATATTTTTATTCGACGTTTTTTTCTCTGATAGTTATTTCGTAATAAGACATCTTAAAATATATTCAATTAAATCATTAGAGAATTATTCGAAATAACTCCGAAGATTTTAAGGAAAATTATCAAAAACCGTAGGAACTAAGTTCGAATCCCAGCAAAGACACAAAAAATTTATTCGGAGTATTTGGATTGGTTCTCAAGAGAAACGGAAGCAAGGCAAAATAAAGATGCTTTGTGGAACCCTGTAGTCCCAAAAGGCACATAAGAAAAAAAAGCAAAGTGATAGTTTGGGTAACAATTAGTGGTATTAAACAAAACAAATAATAGTGCTATATTCGGCTTTGCCGAATCTTATATACCCTTCGCCATATATGCAAATCTGATTTAGACTTCACTAACTTCAATAAAAACATAAATATTGGCGTGACAGTAAATTAGAAATAAGAAAAAGAAATAATAATTAAGTTCTATAAATAAATTTACATAAAAATGACATCGGCTCTTAATGAGTTAAGCATTTTACAAAAAAATTTATAGTTTCACAAATATCTCCATAAAAGATTTTAAATAAAACCCAGATTGATTTTTTAAAAAATATGACGCACAATCATAACTTTCTATGAAAAGTTAAGAGGCCAATAAATCGGAAAATGTGGTCAAGGGCCGGTTTGTTTACTTAATGTTTTTTTTTTCCTTTTTTTTAATTTTACCGGCCCATATATATGTTTATTATTAGAGATACTTCTTTGTTTCAAATGGTATGAACAAATTAGAGGCGAGGTGTTTTGCTGCTGGTTTTTAATAGCAAAATTTTGGAAACTATCTCTGATCGATTAACAAAATTAAATTTTCTCTAACTTATTTAGTATCTTGGCAAATTTGATTTTAAGCCGAATAGACGGATATCGCTCAGTCTAGTTGATTCTCCCGAAGGGAACAACTATTTATAGTCGCATTATTAAAAAATTATAATTCTAAATATTTTAAGACTTTGTAAAAATAGTACTCGAAATTGAACCACGCGGATGCCATTATCTAAATAATAAAATGGTTATTAAGGTTTAAAGTTTTTTTTTAATATATTTTATACTTCAGAATAACAGGGGTAGCGAATAAAGTTATTATTTGTTTTTTTTTTTTTTCTTGTAAAATTATCAGTTGAACTGTTTGATATTATAACAAACAAATTTAATTAATTTTGGCTAAAGTTCGTTTTTATTTGACTTTCTAAAAATTTGTTGGAATTTTTCCAAAGAAAACAGAAAAAATTTGACACTAGCACATATAAATGTTTCATTTTCTGGATCGCTACATCCATCATCAGCATGCTTTGTATCTTTCTACCTTAGGATGTGTAAATAATGAACATCATCTATTTAACCAACTAAATTTTTAAATAAGAATGCGAGGCGTATCCATAAGCAAACAATATTATTTTAGTTAGAGAAAGTAAGCAACCTGTTCTAAAGAGCTGTTATAAATATTATATTTTTATGAAAAATAATAAAAATGTGCTTTTTAAAGTTTATTTTTTCACTGGAGATTTCTTAGTAAAAAGTGTTTTTAATTTCTCGAAGCACTTAATAAAAGTCCTTTGTGGCTTCTGTACAAAAAAGGAAAATAATAAAAAACAAGAGTAATTAATTTACAGAGTGATCAAATAGACTTTAAAATAACGTTTTATTTAATTACAGAAGAATCCATTTAGAACATAAATATATATTTAAAAAACCTTTTCCTTTAAGAATGGTCATTGTTATATTTTATTTTCTTTTTCTATTTTTATTTCTATGCTGACTACTAATATGGGCTTCTTTGCGTTTAATCTAAATTAAGTAAAGCTTTATAATAGCACTATATGTTTCTGAAACCATTATCTTTAATCTGCATTCTTTCTTTAGAAGATAATTATTTCTCTATCTTAAGAAACCCCCTTTCTTCTTGTTTACTACTGCAAACATATGTCCTTAAGGCCAACAATTGTCACCTGAATGATTATATTTATTTAAATTTTATTCTGTCAAAGTATGGAAATTAGTAAGCTATTGTTTTTCATGTACACATAATTTACATGTACAATTTGAAAACACACAACCAATTTTTAGACATCGCACATCTTGACGTTAATAACATTTGTATGTATAAAGCAAAAAATATATTTGTTTATCGGAAAACTATAGCTGCTTTCACCAGTGGCCTGATTTCCCCGGAAATTTTACAGTTTAACATCTGATATTGAACTGGTAAAATAGATAACTGTAATAGGTAGATTCTTGAAAATTTGCAACAGTAAACTCCATATCAAGAAACGTAGTTTGGAGAAACATAGATGGGATTAAATAGTAGATGTGGTACCTTCCACTTAAAGTGGATAATTAATATCGTATAGCTAGGGCTAAATATAGCTAAATATATAGCTAAAATCGAGAAAAAGCTTAAATAATAATTTTCACGGTCTGGCGATTTATAGAATAAGTTTAAACAGAATTTAAACAATAAGCGCTAAAAGCTGGATGGACTTAGAAATGGATGTGGTACGATTATTTCTATTGGAGTAGCAAAACACACCGGTAATAGCTAGTTTTACATAAAGTAATAAATACAGACACTAGCGCTAGTATAATCGTAAATATCGAACTCCTTTAACTGTCTTTTGAAACCTTAACAACTGCAAACAAATCGTTAATGCATCAACAAAGACAATGTATACTAAGGACTATTTAGCCAGTTAAGATATTTTTAAGTCACAGTTGCCACACCATTTTTTATAAAAAATTATAAATTTCGCACTAAAATAATATAATTTTGGTAAGTAAAAGTTTTTAAATTTTATCATTTTTATAAAACAATGCATGAAATAGACAGTAATCGATATGGAATACAGGTGACATGTCATAATATCATTATGTGGACATTATGTCGCACCAGAAACTGCCATAATGTTCATCATACGAGGTGTGTGGGAAAAACAATGAAACTGATTTCATACTAACCAAAGTTCTTATTATTTTTAAACAACAATGTTATCTACTTTAAAGTAGTTCCCTTGAGCAGCTATACCTCGGCGGAGTCATCGTTCCCATTCTCGATAGCAGCGCTGAAAATCTTGAATTGGTATGGCTTTTAACTGGTCGGTCACAGACTCCAGAGTTCTAAAATGACGTCCTTTTAGTACATGTTTCAATTTCGGGAAGAGGAAAAAGTCACAAAGACTCTGATTAGATGAATAGGAGGTTGAGGAACAACAGTTATGCGTTTTGAGGTAAAAAGTACACGGATGAAAATGGTCTCCCTGAGCACGGTTCATCTTTAACGTGTTCTCGGCCTTCCAAAAATGATTTGCGTCCAGCGGAAAACTTGTGCTCTTGATAAGCACTGTTCCCCATAGGGCTGTTTCAACTTTGCAAAAGTCATACTCGCGGATTCACCAAGTTTAACACAAAACTTTACTGCACAACGTTGCTATTAATTCCGATGCTCCATTTCTGTGACGGACAATGAAAACACAACTTTGCCAGATCTCCCGCAGTGTTACCAATCTCATTACTTTTCTCGCACACCTCGTATTTTATGTAAGAAAGATATAACGTTTCTAAAAACTGGTTTGTAGAAATATTTTTTAAGCGAAGCCAGTGCTGGTTATACCCTAGAGGAGAAAATCTTTGTGCACAACCGAAGGCCGTCTATGCACAAAATCTTAGGTAAGCGAAGCCGTTTCAAATGCGGAACTTAGACATATCTATGTCCATATTAAAAACAACACAATATCCATGGACTTTGAAATTTGTCATAATGTCCATGGATACTTTTGAGTCCATGAACACTATGAAATGCCACCGGAATACAAAAGAGTTATTTTTGAAATTTTTGTCTGTCTGTCCTTCTGCCTGTTTGCATCACGTAAAAACTGGTAGATAGATTTCAATAAAATTTTGTGAGGAATCGTGTATAGAATACTAAGTCATTTTGTAGAGAAAATAGAGATAAAAATGTGAAAGCTTCCAAGTTTACTGGTACATTTTATGTTTGTGCATGGAAAATTTTTAACACTGTTTCCCGAACTCTACAATAAATATTTAAAAACACATTTTTCAAAATTTGAATTTTGAGGACGTGGGAACTGCTAGGTAAAGACTAAAAAATTTTCAAAACTATACGTTATCAACGCTTTATTAATTCTACAATACATAAGTTTTTTTTTGTTTTTTTTAATTTACTCCATAAATCCCACTTTATATTGCACATCGAAAAACTTAAAATACACTTTGGAATTGTCTTTTCACATATTTAACACCAGCTTAAAACCATTAACTTAAATGTCTGGTAACATCAACATCATTTCTTAGATAAATAAATTCACAACAAATGCATTATAGTAAATAAATCTTAAAAAAATGGAAATGAAAACAGTTGTTAAAAAACGGATTCTAAACTGATAAGACATTAAAAATTACCAAGACCTCACAACGAAAATATACTTTCACACAAATACACACAAGTGAAATGTAAAGAAATGAAAACATTTTAACGACTTCCTGGGAAATATAGTACAACATCTCAGGAAATCATGTTGAACATTAAAAACGCGAAATATTTTTGTTGCTGTTGTTATTTGTAAGAAAGACATACAAAGCTTTTAAAATACAGCAGCATTATTTTAATGAAGCGTATGCGAATCTCAATTGACACGAAACTGCATACTCATTTATTTATTTACAACAAACTGTTAAGTTGACAAACAATGAATCATCCTAAATGCACTCAAATACATCTTTGCAATAAGGATACCAAGAGAAAAAATATTCACATTTAACATAAAATAAATATATTTTAACAAGACTGGTTGGCTGATTAAGTCTGAAGACAGCTTGAGAGTTGTCATTAGTTATCTAGATATTTTTCTTGAAATTATATTTTTGTTTGATTTTGTTTGGTTGTTAAGATGAGAGTGTTGCCACTGTGATTTTTTATATATCGTATATCTGAAATGATATCGTTATTATATTTGTGTTTAATTATGTAAAAAGTATGCAATCTTTAAGTGTTGATATGCCCAGATTTTCCTGTAATAAAATACATGATACGCATTGAAAGAAAAGAGTCTGATATTGTGGCAAAAGAAGTCATTCGTCTACAGGGTTTGTCACATTACGCTGTGCATTATGATGGTCACTGTAATTAAGAAACAAATTTTTAAATTTTTGTTTACTTTTACCTTTCATTATAAATTTGTGTCATTTTTGGAAATATTTTGAAGGCCATAATGGTTACAGTTACGCAGAAAAAAATTTATTCTTGTAAATGAAATTTTAGCAGATTTAATTTTTCATTTTTTCCAGACTTCAACCATAGCGTATTCATATTTTTATATCCGGTATGTAAGTTTTATTTAATGCGTCTATTAAATGCAGGCAAAACTAGATTTGACGTTTCTGAATTTAGTTCAAATATCACCTTACCTCTTGAAAAAAATTCCAATTTTCTTAAAAAAGGATAAACGCACGTTATGTTACGATCAATTATCCTCTTTTGTGGACTTCCTTATTTCGAGACCTTCTCTTGCATTTTAAGTCTTAACTTCAAAAAACTTGTCTTATCAATATAAACGAAATAATGAATGTTAAATAATGAATATTAATGGGATTAACCTAAATTAATAAATTAAAAAAAATATATCGTGCTATTTTTTAACCGGGTTAAGTAAATAAATTACCGATATTGATTATTGAGGGTGAAAGCACGTCTCACTGGTCATTTCGCTACCGATTACTTAGCTCTTCATGAGACTTCTCACAAATATTTTAAATAAATTAAAAATTTTTGTTTACACAATAAAGTAAAACAAAAATCAAAGTTTAAGCAAAAAACAACTAAAGAGTTTCCTGTACCGAAATAGCCATCGAGACGTGCTTTTGTCCTCAATAATCAATATCGGTGATTTATTAATTTAATCGGAATACAAATTAAAACTCTTTTTTAATTATTTAAAAACGTAATAAAGCTTTAAGAAAACATATGGTAAAATAGTCATAACACATATTGATTCTGCGAACTGCGAGCAGTAATCATACACAAAGAGTGTCTTACAATATATAGGCCACTCTTTAGTTTTAATTTCCAGGTTAATGTTTTTAATATATTTAATCGGGCTTGAATTCACGCATATTTTAATTTTTAAATTTATCCAAAGGTAAAATTATTCACAAATTTTTGTGTTAAATTAAAAAAAACGAGGAAAAATTTGACATTGGCAGAATGGTTGTATCATTTTCTACATCGCTACACCCATCATCGAATTAATATTAAATGATAATGAATAGTCCACGAATTTTTATTTGCTTAATCATTTGGCTAAGTAGACAGATAATACATAACTTAAGGTAGGCAACTGCGAAGATTGCTGATGATGGATTTAGTGATCCAAAAAATTATGCCTTGAACACCATACCCTTTTAATCATAACTTGTAGTGCTCACAACTTCGTCAGTATGTCATTAATAATTTTCTTACAACTAAAATTTAGAAAAATGTGTTTTAAACATTTATTGAAGAGATCTTTAAACAGTGTTTAAAATTTTCCATCTAAAAAAATAAAATGCGCTAAAAACTGTTCTAGTAACATTATACCGATAAAATTGGGTGACTTCACATTTGTATCTCTATTTCTCTACGAAATAACTTATTTCTAAGAAATAAAAAGTATTCCATATTTGAGCCAAGATTCTATGGGGCCTCTGCATAAAATTTTATTCAAATCCATTCAACAGTTTTTACGTGTTGCGAACACAGACAAACAAATGGACAAAAATTAAAAAAAAATCGGAGTTTTGTATTTCATTCTGATTTCTGTTTACACCAACTATTTCTGTTTTAATATATTAAGAGTTTTTTTTTTAAATTGTTTTTATAAAGGGCACACATGTCGTATAAGTTTTAAATATCTGCTTATAATATTTTAAAGGAGAACTCATACACAAGAAAATTAAATTTTATTGATTTTTTAACTTCTACGGAGATTCCCTTTCATTTAAGTTTCAATTGTTCTTAAAAGTCCTTATAGCAGACATTTCACTACATACTCTGTGTAGAATTTTAGTGCCTGCCTATAACGCAAGTCATTTCTTTATGGGGACACCCTTTAATTTTTAACTTTTTTTAAACTTATCCTTATAGCAGATATATTTAAAATATTTATATTTTGCACCTTTTAAGGCCTTTGGTTGGATGACGATTTAAATTTAGTTTTAAATTAATATTAAAAAAAATAAAAATTATTAGAAAAGGTACTGTCAGATTAGTGAAATATTTGACGGAAAAAACGTAACCACTAAATTATAGACAGATATTTTTATCTTTCTCAAATACTTCTAAAGAAATACAAGGTCATTATCAATTTATATTATAAGTCGTCATTCTTAATAATTAAATAATAATTTGTAAAATGTAAAAATAGTTGTTACGCTATTTTGGTTAAATATCTGACTAATCTGACCACAACCTTACTAATATCATAGTTTCCCAAAATAATTGTTTGCATAGATAAACTATAAAATTGATAAATACTTAATGAATTAATGAAAAAAATTGCTAAGTACCAATATAGCGATCTAGATATTGCATCACATTCACCTTTTTTCTAACGCTAGAAATTTTCTCTTCTATAAAATTTTTCAAATCAATAATTTAGTTGACTTATGCTTTTTCATCTTCAATTGTTGTTTTAACATCGTTTTTAAAAATCGCAATATTATATTTTGATAAGAGAAAGAATAAGGATGTCATTGTCAACACCCATAACATAGACAGATTCACTTCACAGCCACTAAGAACTAAACACCGGAAGTCATTTTTTGACATTGATAACAATTGTTGGAAATCAAGTAAACAGAAATGTTTGATCCCATTTGAAGACAGCTTAAAAGTTATTATTTACAACAACCTTAAACCACCACTAACTACCACCCACCACTAAATAAATATCTAGCGACTTTTTCTATAAGTTATCGCTAAAAGAAAGAAATAAACTAAAAATAAAATTAAATTGTATGAATGTATTTATGATGTTTAAAAACCTCCACCTATAGAAAGCTTAACATACCTTTAATGTTGGTTACGCCACATTAATACTATTGTCTCTTCCTAAGGTTTTTTCAGTTTGTTGAATAATGATGCAAAATAATGATTTTTCTAAGGATTTTCGTAGCAAAAAAAGAAAAAAAGAACTACAAAATGAAACGACTTTTAAGGATTTAAACTTATAAATACAAATTCCAATACAAATTCAAATATTTTAAGTAGAATGCTTGTTGGCATTCAACTTCATCGTTAAGGATAATTAGTGGTATTACAAATGCTAAGCAGTTTCATATACACAGGACAATGGTAGCTGTATGCCTTTGCAACAGTTTGTCTGTGTGTGTGTGTCTGAACGTTTCTTTTCATTATTCATTCAGATAATGAAATGATGACGAAAGTTGATGTGAATTGTCACAGTTGAAATCACAAGTTAATACTTTCTTTCGAATATCTTAACAGTGATTTTGTTGTTGCTGTTAACATCAACTTTATCGGTTTTATGAATTGATTTTTTATATGTGTGAGTGGATACAATTTATGTTGAATTGAAAGGCATTTATAATTTTAACCTTAACTTCATGTTACAATCTCTAGTGTTTCCAATAATTTCCATAGCTTTTTTCCGCTGCTTTTGTAAATGAATTGATACTTGCTTTTCTTCTTTACACCAAAGCTCTTCTACAGTTTTAATCCTTAGAACGCACTTTTAAGGATTTTTCTGTTGTTTTTGATAGAAAAAAATAGATAAGAGAATTTTTATGTTTATTATTATTTTCTAACAGGGATTTTTTCTATCGTTGTTTAATTGAATGATGCATTTGTTTTTTTTTTTTATGATAAATTTTTCTTTCAACAAAATCCAACAGAAATTGTGGTTGATTTTATAAAAATAAACAAATAATAGATCAAAAATTCCTTAAAAGGAATTAAGACTTAATTTATTTTAAAATTATTTTTACAAAGGAATATTTAATTATCAATAATCAAAAGGTATTAAATTTTTTTATGGATTTAAGTTTAAATTTAAAATTTAGTAGAACATTGAAAAGCAAAAGCGAAAACTACACACTTCCGTTTTAATGCCCGCGACTTTGTCCTTGTATCATTTCTAATTTTCTTTAAATTTAAATTTAGGAAAACAAATTTTAAGAATTTGTTGAAGAGTTCTAAAATTTTCCATCTGCAAAAATAATATGTACTGACAACTGTTCTCTTACCAAGTTGTGTTGTACTTCTAGTTTCTCTACGAAATGACATATTTTTATTAAAAGAGGTATCCTATACTTGAACCAAGCTTCTAAAGGACTACCTTACAAAATTTTATTCAAATCCATCTAGCAGCTTTTACCTGATGCGAACACAAACATACAGACAATTTACCAAAGGTTGCGAATTTGATAAATGTGTCCCTATGTATGCTAATCCGCTAGGGAAAAATTATAATTTATTACTTTTTATACTGCAATCAAATATTGTTTATTAAAACTGTTTTCAAATATATGTTCGATACATTGAAAGTATTTTTATAACTTTGTATTAAAGGCATTTAAGTTAAACATTTGCCTATAAATATGCTTAATGCCCACGACTAACATGGGATATCACTACGCAGATCATTCCAACTTTTAAATATACTTTCTTATTTTTTTAAAAATGTTCTGTAATTTTAAACAAAATATTATATTTCCAGAATTTGCAAGAATTTGATTGAATTTGAACCGACCTAATAAAACCAGCTTTTTTTCATAATACCATCATGATACCAAAGTTTTGTTTTTGACTAACTTTTCCATTTAATAAACAATTAATTTTATTTTCCAAATATAATAAAATGAAAATAAAATTCTTATTGTTATTATTATTATGTAGTATTCAGAGCATTTCTTGTTATCAATTTTTTTGTGTGTTTGTGATTGAAGCTTATCTTATCAATGCGAGTGAAATTGAGATATTTTTTAAAGGGTTTCGAAACCCCAGCACGCCAACAGGTGAGTAATACTTTTTATTACTAGTATTAAATGAGATTTAGACGATCAAACAACACCACGACTAAAATAGTGCAGTTTTTAAAAAATAAAAGTTAAAAAAAAATTTAAATGCTATAAGAAATTAGAAAATTCAACATATAATCTAACTGGCATAATAATATTTTCTTAATTGTTATTAACTTCTTCAATATATTAAAATAAAAAAAAATAATAAAATAATAAAATAAATAAGAGAAGTTTAATAAAATCATTAAGGCATAATTTGCAGATAAATAAAATGTGATAAAGCAATATTTATTTTAATAAAAATGACTGAATACTCTCTAGTATAAATAAAAAATAAAATTAATATGAATACAATTTTAAATTGCTGATAGAATTAGGGTAAGAAATTCGAGTTAATTTATAAATAAATTTCTCTCAATTATTAAACTCTAGTAAAAAAAAAATAGAGTAAATATTGGTACAGTGAAAAATAAATAAATAAAATATTATAAATAAAATATTATTCTTTTAAAAAACGACCTTTTTTGTTGAGAGGAAGGTGCAGGTGCGTGTGATACATTTTACTCTCACTCTTGAAAGTTTTCTTGGGATTGTGTTATGTACGTGAAATCGTACGGGTTTGTTTGACGATCAATAATTATGTTGTTACAAGTTTTACACAAAATGGGAGCCAATACTATAAATCAACTCGTAATATAGTGTTGTGAATTTAATCTAAATATCGTCGCAAGAATTAAAGAACGCTGTAACTGACAAAAAATGAAATGTTCTCCAGAGCCAAAAAACCTGTTTGATAGCAAAAAAAAAAAAAATCATATCACATAAACTATACAACTTAGGAACATATTTTAAACCCGTATTTTTATTTCTTCTCGCTTTATATATTGGCTGTAGACATTTTCTCTTAGGTCTATTATTCCCGGTGATTCTGCGGCTTTCAGCAAACGATTTTTCTTCCAAAGACCTATAAAATGCTGTAACTTCAATGTTTGTTTTTTCATGGAAACAAAATTTTAGAATTCTAAAACGCTTTAAGTGACACATTTGGTTTTTTAAAGTAAAATTTAATGGCTGTAAGTTAAAGTGAATTAATAAAGTGGGAAAAGATTTTTTGAACAAAATGCAAAGAAAGGCGTAAATGTTACTTTAAAAAATTTAGCTGACAAAAAATTTAGCAATAAATGTAAAAAATACAAGTTTTTTTTTGGCTTACGACAAAGAAGACACGGGTACTTTTCAAAACGCAGACGGCGTACAAATATGGGGCAGACACCAATCGATGCAGCACTTTCTTCTGATAAAAAGCGTGTTTTCAATTTTATGTCAGCTACAACGTTCATTGATTCTTGCGACGATATACTTTTGGCAAACGTTTTTATTTGCTTTAATAATTTGTTTTCACAAACACACATTCTTGTTTTTTGTTTTTCCTTTTTTTAGCTCGAAGTTAATATATTCAGGTCTATTATATAGAGGTATATTACAGGTACATGGATTAAAAAAAGTTAAACGCAAAGAGCACACATAGTGTACAGGTTTCAATAAAACATAATGTCAACCACAAGACGACAACTCTTAACTCGTAAAAAATCGAATCGGGTTATTATTTATTTTAATTGTGGTAACACTTTGGCGACATTATTATCAATAAAAAAGGAACCGCAGTTAAATATTATTAGACCAGGGTTAATAAATGCCTTAATATGTTCTCTTTTATTAAAAAAGAAAATTAAAAATAACTTAAAATTTTAAATGAACATAAAAATAAACAAATTGTGTCTTTTGCAACACTGCATGTAATCTATGCAGTCTATAACAAATTGGTCAATTGAAAAAATTTTGTTTCAATTAATTTAGACAAATTAGAACACCTTATGACGACTTTGTTCGCGTATCATTTCTAACTTTTTAATACGTTTTAAAACATTTGCTTTAGAGTTCTGTAGGCAAAGATAAAAATTTTTCATTTACAAAAATTAATTGTGCTGTCAACTGTTTAAGTACCATTATACCGGCAAAATCGTATGCTTTCACGTTGGTATCTCTAGTTTATCTACGAAATGACATATTTTTATGCAAAAAAAAGTACTCTAAATTTGAGCCAAGGTTCTAAGGAACCTCTTTACAAAATTTTATTCAAATCTATCTAGCAGTTTTTATGGGATGCGAACACAGACACACAGATAGACAAAAATCAAAATTTTCAAAAAATATTTCATGAACTTTTTTATTAATTATATAGATAAAACTGAGATCACTAAAAAAAAAGTAATTTTTATATTTTTGTGTTTTTAAAAAAATAAATAAGACTTTTTTTGTCAGTATAACACATTTAGTCCTTGCACAGAGGGAATAAATATTAGATTATTCGATTCCCAAAAATTACACAAGGCTGTTTGTGATGTATTATTGCATAAATAAATAAATCAAATAATAGTGCTTGACTATAATGAATGCCGTAAATGCTAAAGTTAAAATAAAAAAATAATGTAAAGAACAATTGCATATAAATATATTTTCAGAAAGGTTTAAAATTGGTTTTAAAACCACATTCCTTATCTGGCCTGTAGGGTAGTTGTTGACTTTATTAAGTATATTTTTAGACGATCTTTATTATACCTTCATTGTAAGCATTGCGCTCTTGGGAAACAATATTTATAATCCGATTTAAATCCATTTAAATTACATAAATTACTTGATAGTTTTTTTACCTGACCACCTCTATTTCCCAATCAACGTTAATTTGTTCTGTCTGTATGAAAATTTTCAGAAACCTTTTTTAAACAAAAATTTCTTTTCATTCCTTGTAGCTAATACATAGCCATAGCAAACAAAGAAACAGACTACCGATCATCTTTAATATTGATAAGATCAGGCATTTAATTTACAAATAAACTAAAAATTCATTTAGGCTGTTCACGACTATATGTTGGCGACCAACAAAATAATAAACAAGGTGGATAGTGTTATCCAACTTATTCCTAAGCTTGGGTGGTTTCAAAACGATCATTGAATTAAACCTTCAAACCCTCCTCATTGAGTTGATTATAAATAATTGATTTTTTTTTTGTTAACTATGAATGCTTTTCCCAAAGCTGAAAAATTGAAAACTTTAAAATTTGATAAAAGGCCTTGTTATCACTTTATAAACAATTTTAAGTAGTAGAGATTTGACTTACCTACTTTTATCTTTATTTTATAAATTTTTATTTTTATTAATATTTTTTGTTTTGTTTTTTGTTTTGTTTTTTCTTTCAACAAAAATTCAAATTACAAATTTAACATTTTTTTTAAAAGTATTTTATTTTCTGATAAGCTTAGATAGTAAGTGTTGATAGGTAGCCTTTTTGTGTTCACTAAGTTTTTACTTATAATCAGTTTCAGACAAATGCAAAACAAACAATTTAAAAATATATATAATTTTTTCACATATTTCTTTGTTAGATCGTTGTAAGCGATTTTACTATCTACTAAAAATATTAGCTTTTCTATTTCCCTGATTAAATAATCTATGACGATAATAATAATCATTGACTTTTCACAACTTTTTTTTTTTTTTGTAAAAAATAATGTGAGGATTTTATAAATAAAAGAGGTGTGTAATGAAAAGGTCTCAAGAATTTGTAACATTTGTTTGTATTAGTGTTTTTTTATTACAATTAATTACGTTTTGAAATCATTAAAAGCCGCACTTAAGTCGCCCCTATATAAAAAATTATTTTAATAAAATTAATTTAATTTAAGAATAATAAATTTAAATTTTTGATACAAATATATTGATTATGACGCAACAAGTTATGAATGAGCGGAACTAATACATACGACAAGAATTTTATATTGAATGGCGTTACAATTGTAGAACTTTTAATACAAAACTGGAATGATTTGTTTAGTACACTAAATCTAATTGGGCTTGTGTTTATAGATCTGTTGCAAAGATTGTATTAATTCAGTGGGTTTAAGGACTTTTGATAGTTTTTTGAAGAAAAGTTTAAGAATATTTTTTTTTATGTCTACTAAAGTCATCACATGTGTACAAAAGCTTCTGTCATTTTTTTCTTTTTCCATTTAAAAATGAGTAAATCAATCCTTTGTTCTACGTTTGCCAAGCAAATTTCTCATTTTTTATAGAAAGCAACTTTGTTCAAAATTTTTTTATACTAAAAATTTTAAGTGACTTTTAGGACAGCAGTGATTTTGGACAGTTGGCCTTATGCGTGACAAACAAAGTTCAGAAAAAATCAATATATTTACAACTACAGTGCCCACTACTTCGTCCGCTTACCATTTATAATTATCTTAAAATTAGAATTTAGCAAAATGTGTTCTTAAATATTTTTATAGAGTTCTATAGTGTTAAAAATGTTCCACCTACAAAAATAAAATCTACTGTCAACTGTTCCCCTACCATTATACCGGTAAAATTGCATGCTCTTAACATTTGTATTTCTAGTTTCTCTACGAAATCACATATTTTTAAGAAAAAAAAAAGAATTCTATATTTGAACCCAAGTTCTAGAGGACTTGTTTACAAATTTTTACTCATATTCATCCGGCAGCTTTTACGTTATGTGAACACAAACAAACAAAAATTCCAAAAACAGATGTTTTTTATTCCATATCAATTACTATCTACGCCAACAACAAAGTTTTTAAATAATATTTCCTGTACAGAATTGATCCCGTTACTGTTTTATTATATTGATGAAATATAAAGTTCTTTTGTAGGTAGACTTTGCTATCGGAAAGATGTTTAACCGTGATACGGTTTTAGGAGAAGGATTATTAGCTAAAAGGAGACAATCGTACAATTTTCAAGCCAATAATTCATTTTTATCAGTTCCATTTTAATTTATTAAAATATTTAAAACTATTTTGCTTGGCTACGCAGAAAAATAGACAAAAATTTTTGTTTTAAGGATTTATTTTTTGTTTTAAACTTCAAGATATTATTAATTAAACCAAATTTAAAGTTTGTACTCACACTTATTTTATGATTTTTTCATTTCGAATAAAAAAGATTATAAAATTTAAATAATGAGTTAATTTCTGTCTTTGTTTTCAGCACTTGCTTAATGTTTCGCTCACCAAAAGCAACTGTTTTGAGAAAAAGAATGATGCCTTCACACATAAAATCTATCCATATTCTACACACATTACTAGCCATCACTTTGCTATCGAGTAAGTTGCAGCAAATGGAAGCTATAAGTTGTCCGCCTAAAAATTGTAAATGCTCTTGGATATTGGATAGTTTAGAAGTGAATTGTGCTAACAGCGGCTTAATAGAATATCCAGACTTTGACTCCATGCCCATAGAACGTGTCGATCTATCAAACAATTATTTTGTACAATTTCCCCGTCAGCTGTCAAAATATGATTCTTTGATATACTTGGATTTATCCAACAATCAAATTGAATATTTAGACACTAATGCATTATTTGGTTTTAATGCCTTAAGGACTTTAATATTGGCCAATAACACTATAAATTTCTGGTTGAACTTAAATCCAAATACTGTTTTTTTAGATGCAGTTAGTTTGCAACGTTTAGTATTAAGTGGCAACTCTTTGAAATCGTTTAACATGGATGACCAACAGCAAGTGATAGTTAGCGAATCACTAATACACTTGGAGTTGGAAGATTGTAATATTAACCAGGCTGGTGGTGATATATTACTGCAAAATATGCCCAATTTAGAGAGACTAAATTTAAATAGAAATCCACTTGGCTCCCTGATATCACTTCCCTCTAAATCCATAAGAGTTTTGGAGTTGAGTAATTGTAATTTACAGCGAATTCCTCGTTCCTTATTAGATGGTCTTCCAGCTTTGGAGTACCTACAGCTGTCTTGGAATACAGCTCTGCAAGTGGGTCCCTCAGAACGCCTACACTCAGTAACACTTAACGAATTAGATTTGTCTTATTGTAGTCTTGATGTGATTGATTTCTCTGCCTTGCCCAATTTGCAACAATTGCGTTTGCGTGGAAATATGTTAAGATCTCTGACAAGTCAAACTTTTAATAATAATACATTGCTGGAAATTATTGATTTATCTCGTAACTCACTGCGCTCTGTGGAGTCAGAAACATTTTATAAATTAAAAAAGCTTTCTTTCTTGGATTTAGCCTACAATGAAATAGCTCGCTTAGATCGCAACGTCTTTCGATCTAATGACAATTTGGTGTCATTAAATTTGAGTCATAATGTTCTGGATAAGTTTACTAAGCTGATTTCGAACTCATTGCGCGACATTAATTTATCTTGGTGTGAAATAATACAAATTGATAGCACAGCTCTATCAAGTTTAACATCTGTGCAGAAACTGGACTTGTCCAATAATTTGATAAGAGATTTGCCAGCAGGCATGAGATCTAATACTTTAAAAAAGGTAGATTTAAGCAATTGTCGGTAAGTTACTTTATAAAGTTATAAATAGAGAATAGAGAAAACTGCAAGTATTAATTCTTTTTTTGTAGTTTATCCGTTTTGAGGAATACAACCTTTCAACATTTTCCCGAATTAGCTGAACTAAAACTGAATGGAAATCGTTTTACTAACCCTATTCCTTGGGAATTCTTTCGCTCTAATAAATTTTTAGATGCGATATGGCTGGGAGACAACACTTGGATCTGTAACTGCCAGGATCCAGTTTTTATAGATTTCTACGATTACTTAACAGCGGCGCCCGCAAGAGTAGGTACAATCAATTTTATATCAAGTGAAAATAAATCCTATCTTTTAATTTGTAATAGCTTAAAGATCCTAATAGTTTAAGATGTGCTTCGCCTATCTCCAGCTATGGCATGATTTGGCAGGCTGCTTGTGAAAAATATTGGGTAACAAATAATCACTCCACAAATGGCAAAAATGTTTTGTCCACAATTATGCTAACGATACTTACGATAGCCGCCTTTATATTCCTTTTTACATGCTTTCAAAAATTTATGGCCTGGAGAAAAAAAAATTCAGATAATGACGAGTATCGGAGAAATCATGATGAAATGAGGGAGATGTAAGTGAATCGAAAAGTTTTTTTTAATAAACTTTTAAAGTTTTAATAATTTTCTTACAGACGACGTCTTAATCAACGTATTCTTAGTGAAGAGGCACGACCTAATGCCCCTAATAATTTGGAAAATACTTTACCATCTTACGAGGATGCGCTTAGAATGCCTAAGCCTGAGAGACCTATTAAATCGATGTTAGATTTATCAGAAGAAACCTCCCGAAAACGTAGACGATTAAGAAAATACCGCACCAATACCGGCGAAGATATAGCAGAGAGAGATGATCAAGATATACAATATGACTACAGAAATCGATTTCGCAGTGAAGAAATGCTTACGAATCGTATTATGGAGCGAATGCAACACATTGACCCATGCAGACGTACAGGCTGGATAGCACACAACAATTCGAGCAGCCGCCAGTTTAGTTTAGAAGACTCTCGCTTTCCAGCCGCGCACTTAAAATCGCAAAACCTGCAAAGTGCCGAACAAATTGGAAATTTTCAAAGTTATGAAAATAGTCCCTACACGAAACGAAAACCAAAAATTGCAGAAATACCGCCCTTTAAAAGAGCCAACCTAAAGGCGGACAGTGTTGAATTCTTAACAGACCCTGAATATGAAGCTACAAGTAAACCAAGCAGTCCCTTTGCCAGACGCAAACCAAAGTCTCCCTCTCCCACAGCCACACCCTTGGCCCCAGCGGTAGAAGATTATTTTAGTTTAAACACAAAAGTTTCCGATTCGCCCGAAAGCAGTGATTTTCATGTTGTCATAGAACCTGACATTCAATCTTTAAAAGATATCAACTATAGGTCCTCGTCAAACGAATCAAATGCAGAAGACGAGCTAATTAAGGGCAAACGGAAAAAACTACGCAACTCATCTACCCGTCGGGCCAGTGGTAGTTTTATTGCAGCAGCTGCTACAGCAGCCGCAAGTGGTGATACTTCAGAGGAAGAACCCATTATTGTAGTGCATCGACCTATGCGAGAGACTTTATTTTAGTTTTAAGATTTTAAACATCTATATGAGACATTAAAGTATTAAGGTTTTTATTTATATTTTTTATACAATTTTAATTAACTTTCTGCATTTAATTAAAGAAAAACTAATTTCCCTTGAAATATTCATCTTACATTTAGTTAATTTTCTTATTTATAATAAATAGCAACCAGGGACTATGCTAAATAACATTCATACAAAATCTGAAGAAAGCCGAGAAAGCCAAGACACAAACAAAAAATTAAATAATCAAAATGTGCTAGTTGACACATAGATGGCCCTGGGTATTTGTAGTAAAGCTAAAATGGTTGTTGACTGTACTTAATAAAATAAGCTCTAAAAAAAAACTTTTTAACCTATAAGCAACAACCTAAAATTATAATAACTTTTTACTTTATAATTAAATAATTTGTGGTACAGACTCAAGTTATAAAGGTTTACAAAAATATTTTAGCATTTATTATTTTTCTAGAAGTAAACACGAGACACAAATTTTGTTTTATTTAGTTTAAATAACTAAATTGAAATAGTTTTGTTTAAAACGAGTTCAGATAAGGATATTAACGTTGCTCTTCTTAAGGTAATCGATTGTTAATCTCAATTGTTTTTTTTTAACCAAAAATAGAATTCAAATGTTAAGACTAACTAATTTTAAAATGCTTATGACTTGACAATTTTTAAACGTAAAAAAAAGATTAAAGCACCATTTTGTTGGTGTTGATAAGCTCTATAGGACCATGTAAAATTTTTAAAAATCAGATAAAAATTGAAGAGTTGTCAAGTGTTAGAAATATTTTTAGGTGCGAGGTAACCAAATTTGAGACCACATACCGCCATCCCTGGATAGTGGACCATACTTAGCTTAAATACTTAAACTTAATTACTTATCTGCTATTGTCAGGCCAAATTTTGGATAATTTGGCTTAGCCCTTTACAAAAGGCTGGGTAATTATCAAAATATATTTATTCTGTCCCACTATGAACAGCTTGCTTCGGTTGATTTTATTCAGTGTAATGTTAAATTTTTCGGCTATAATTACAATTTTTGATAGTATTTACTATATAATAAAAAATTTTAATAAAGGTCAATGTAAAAATTATCTCGAAACTTACAAATCGGACTTGAGTTACATATACTTTTATTATTAAATAGTAGTTGTCGGCTATTTAGGGCTGAGGTTTTTTAAAAATCCTTGTTAATTTAGTTATAGAGTCAACTTCAGCTAAAGTTATAATTTTCTATCATCTGTTGTGTAGCAAATTGATTGTTTAAAATACTTTTCTTACATTTTTTTAATGGCTTTTTAAGTACAATTTGAGCGTTTTTCATATCTCCTTCAAGTCAACTTTTTGTGTTCAAATAACCCAGCATTTACAAAAGTTTAGTTTGTATCATAACATCAAATAAATGCAAGTTAACTTGTTTATTACTTGTGAAATCATCATCAGCGGTTATACACTGTGCCGATAATATTTTAAAAAATTCTTAAATATTCTCTTCCACGTACTTCGTATAATAGGCATATGCCGCATTGTCCTCAACATACGTAAAAATTTTCATTAGATAAGACAGCGAATATTTTTAAACTTTAAGCAGAACTCCTCACACTCTTGTAACGAAGATCGGTTCATTATAGTTTATGATATAACAAACTTTGGTTACAATATTTAGTAAAAATAATACTATTATCATGTTTTGTGAAGCAACGGGAAAATTTATTTATCTTGTGTTAAAAAACAATACTTTGATATTCCCCTGATACAAGAATCTTTCCAAATTATAAAATTTTGCCAAATTTGTCAAAGCATGTAATAGCCTTGATCTGATAAAAAAAACACCGAAAAGTTGGTGATTTATTTGTAGTTAGAATTTATTCTAGTCCTTTTGCAGACTGTATAAGGCTTTACGCGTCACAAAACTTAGTATAAGTTTATTATTAGTGAAGGGTTTCGGTAGGTTATATACCTGTTTTTCCATACTGTTTTGAACTAAAAAGAAAGAAGGAATGAATTCATTGCAATTTTTTATGTGAAATTATGTAGAGCTATGTTAAGACTTATTACTTACATTGTGATGTAAATCTTTTAGTAAAGCATCCATCTCTATCTTTTTACCAAAACATGTATAGAGAAACTGTTAACCTATTCTCCTTTTGTACTCATCTTTGTTAGAGATATCTTATATATTTTGTTGCATGACAGCCCTTTTATCGAGAATTACAAACTCTTGAAACTCTTTCGCTCGTATACGAAAGATACTACAGTTTAGAGTACAGTGAATATGAAGTTTAAGATATATCAAAGTTTGTTTCCTTTTATTTAAGCTGATAATTTTTTAAAACTTTTCGAGGTATATTCTATGAAAAAAATACAATACAAGGAATTTGTTTATATATATTATGGTCTAACTTTTCAATTGTGGCAGCACCATCAAAGTTATATTATTAATTTTTAGCTCTTTGTCGTTTCCGTAGTAGATGCATTGGCAATTGTTACCATGAATTCAATATCACTCGAAATTCGCATTAAAATAGAAATAATCCTCTATGAAGATTCATTCAGGAACAACCTGCGGAAAATGCTAGAGGGATTATTGAGAAGCCCTTGCATAATTAACGTGTCATTGTATAGTGCGCTACGTGGTCTAAACGCGTGATTAGATATTTTTTGCGAATTAGCCAAAAAATGTTTAAAAAAATTAACATTTGCCAGCGTAGCCGTAGTGGATATTTGCCAGATATCATTGCTCCTTCATAATTGCCGAACTCTTCTTTTAAAAATACAATAAAATTTGAATCATCTTTTTAAAAATTATTTGTTATATTTTATTTTCCAAAAAAAGTTCTTGTTAAAAAACCCGATATATATATTTTACATTCTCTTATTATTTAAAATTTAATTTCTGGTACTGACAAAAATAACTAAATATATCTTTTAGCTTTCCTTAAAGTGTTAGCTAAGCAATACGGTTTGAAGTTCAAAATAAAACTATACTAATACTTTTGTGGAAACTCTGTGTTGTACGTTCAGTTTAAGAAAATTCTTGTACAATTTCAATTTTATATTAATTACACTCCACACGTACCAAAGAAAAAAATTTTAAAATCAAATGAAAAGTTTTCGTTTTACTTACTTGCACTGATCTTTAACAAAAAGATAAAAAAACTTTATTTACAATTTTATTTATTAATTTCAGTAGTTTTGAAATGATATTTAATATATTTTTTATTTTACAACTAAACTTAAGCAACGAAATTTTTTAAAACCTTTTAAAAATACTTTTAATAAAAATTAAAAAGGCAGCTTAAGATTATCAAAAAACAAAAAAAAAAAAAAAGGAAACAAGAAAAAAACACGTATTAATGTCTGTTTATAAGAATTAAAAAATAAAATCTAAATTTACGTACAATTAACAACTTAATAAATACTTAGTTAGAGTATATAAAGAAATACATACATGTTAAATAGGAAGTTTTAAAGAAGTATATTTAACAATTAAAAATATTTTTAACTTTGGTATTATACTAGAATTTACTAACAGAAAAAATATTAAATAAAAAACTTATATTTTTAAAATAACTCGTAAGGTTTAAAAGTAAAATTGTTAATATATTTAAATTTATGGTTTTAGTTTGGTAGGAAAACAGGCCTTACATATTTTTCTTCAACTTAAAAAAATATTAATTTCGTTCTGTTCTCCTTAAGGCAAAAAATATTCTATTTTCCTTAGGGCATTTTTGTTAAGTTAATTTCTACAAAAATATATTTTTCCATTAAGTTTAGATTTCTTATTTAAATCTATCACAATTTTATATATTTTAGTATAAAAACCTTGATGCTAAAAGTTAATTCCAATTGTAAAAAAAAATTGTTTAAGTTTCGTTATTTTTTAAATTTAAATGTGCGTATTAGTTAATATAGATCATATTTTTATTCGTTTAATTTATTTCTTAAAAAATTTTAAGTGAGTTGTAGCTCTTTTTATTAAATGTGCTTTAAATAATTTTTGTTCAAATCGTTGGATTTGTTATATAAATTAGACCCTTTGATTTCTTTAATGTTTAAAGGCACACTATGTTGGCACATTTGATTGTTGTCAGTTAAGCTCAGTTTATTATTTTGCTGCCGTCTTAAAAGTGATTTTTTTCACAAAACTTTTTTGGAAAAAAAAAACAATTTAATTTTGTTTGTTGTTTGCAAAGTTCTTATAAAAAAGTTTCTTTTTATTTGTTCTTATATTTAAAATATGTAATAAATATATATAAAAATAATTAATATTTATATATATAAACTTTAACATTAATCACAATTAATAACAATATTCCAAAACTTTTATTGAAAAGGATCTTTTTAAGTTCTACTGAACGTTGTGAGGGTTAAAGATTTACACAAGCTTTCGAGCTTAAAGCTTTTTTTATGTTTTGTTATAAGAAAAAATAGCTTTTGATTGTCATAACAAGAGCATTCCTGCTGTGGTGAAAATTTTAAAACTTTTGCAGATATTTAAAGTTCATTTTAAATTGTTTTTTTTTTAATTTTTATGTTTTTTTTGTAATTGAAATAATACTTGCAAAACTTAACTCTTTAGCAATTTAAGGAACTAGATTTTTTAAGTCTTCAGAAAAGGTGTAAACACACCGTAGGCGAAAAAATATAAGTGCCTTTGTTTGTAAATGTTTATGCATTTTTATAGAGATTTAAAAAAGCTTATTATTTTCTAGATGCACTTTAGTAAACTATTTGAATTAATTAATTTCTATTTACTTAACAAAACGATTCTCTATATCCAAAAAACATCTTCTTTTATCCTTGACTTTTCTACACGCTTGAAAAATTTGTTTCAAATTCCATCACTATTACAATAACTGCAACTTAAGAAGTGATCATTAAATTTTATTAAAAGAATAGAAAGAAAAATATTTTTAACAAGCGCTTTGTTTTTTTTAAATCGTTTTTAAATAACAGATTTAAAATTAAATCTCTTTAATATGTTGTTAATTAAAATTATATTTAATCCTGTACCTTTGTCAATTTACATCAGCTGACATTTCCTATGATTTGAAACCTTTTTGATGTTCTATTGCTAAAAAAATTTTTTTTTCTCAAAGTTTAGTCAACAATTAATATCTTTAACTATCTGCATTAAAAAAAATATTTTTACCACTTTCACCACTATCTTTTTCATTTTTGTTTACACTTTTGCACAAAAAAAAACTTATCATAAATAATTTAATATTGTTTGTTGTTGGTGATTATCTTTTTTAGTTTTTGTTTTTAATTTTAAGTTTAACGTTAATTTCGCTTAAAGCACCTTATTCACAGCATTTTAAACACTACCTTTCTTTAAATGATTGTTGTAGTTTTGGGTGATAGTAGTGAAGGTTGTAGGGAAGAAAAAGGATTTTTGTTAGCACACTTCAACCCTTTGCTACTTATCAATGATCACCACCGGCACGTCCATTTGTTGCAGCTGTATGTACGGGAGTGGCTTGGAAATTTTCCATTTGTGTAGGTCTGACGGGCGTGGTTATAATATCACCAGCATTTGAACGACTGCGTGTCACTAGCATGGGTGTCTTAGGACGGGGTGTTTCACTAAGTTTGATCTTAACGCGACCAGTTTCAGGTGAGTACACAGGCGAATAGCGACCGGATTTAGGCGACGCAGGCATATAAGTTTGACTGGGATCATTGTTATTGGGTTCTGCCTGTTGAGGTTGCTGGCTGTATTTAGAAGCTCTGGGCGATTGAGGTGGTGGATACCTGGGAGAAATTGGATAATACTCGTGTGGTGCTTGAAGTTGTGAATTGGGGCGGCTATTTTCGGGCTCTTCAGCATGAACAGCACCGTTACCGTTACTGTTAGCATTACCGTTGCCGTTTAGTAATGGTTCATTTTGGCTGGGGCCATCTTTGATGTCGGCATCATAAGGTTTCGATCCATTTATAGGTTTAGCCATATCAGCTTTAGATTTTTCTCCAATCAGAGGTACATGTTCGGGTACGCCATTGCGCAAGGCCTTACCCAACTGTTTTTTGTCCATGTCAACCAATTCAGTTTGAGGATTTTCAGGATCAATACCACGACCGTTATGTTTGCAGCGATTTATAGCCACATATAACAAAAGGCCAATGACTATTAGTACTATAACGCCCAAGAGGAAGTAAGTGGCATTACTATCATCATTGGTATCACCCATTTTAGCATGAGCTACAGCATCAGCTGCAGGACCTTCAGTTGAAGGCTCATTTCCTTCACCCAAAGTAGGCACATGTATCGGCTTAATTTCTTCTTCTTCAACTTCAGGTTGTTCTGTTCTCGGTCTAGGTATTTCATCACCATCAAAGATACCCATATGGTGATGGAATATATCCGGTCTAATTTCAGGCCCCTCAGTGGTTTTTTTATCATTCAAGTCATTTTCGTTCTCTTCATTTGACTTGGTATCGTCAAAGTTACCGTATATTTTAATATCTGGTATCAGTAACAGACCACCACCACTACCTGAACCTTCATCATTATCGTTTAAATCAGTGGTGACTTCGTTAACAGAAGAGGATTGTGTACTCGAGTCCAAAACATCTAAAGGCAAACTCATTTCACTTAAATCTCCTGAGCCTTCAACATCATTCAATAAGCTAAGATCAGAGTTTGGGCCACTGGTAGTCTTTTTTGTGTTCGTATCAATAGGCATGAAATCTTTACCTAATTCCTCTTCATCTTGCAGCTCATCACCGGAAGTTTCAATTGGCTGATCGCCCATCATAAGTTCGTTTTCTTCTTCCTCAGCAAAATTGTAACCCAATCTGTTTTCCTTTTCACAAACTACCGAGTGTTTTACTTGCAGCCAAGATTTTCCTTTGTACAGCGGAGGATAAAAACATTTCACTGGATGTTCCATGAACACATGACGTTCTTGCAACCAATTTCTTACCTCTAAAGTGTCACAAGAACAGTTTATTTGATTATGGGCTAATTCTAAAGAGTGCAATTGATTTAATTTTTTAAACTCCAGAGGTAAGTTGGTTATATCGTTGTGCTGCAAGTTTAAATACTGAACATGCTGTGGCAGTTTAAACAATTTAGACGAATTGATGCGATTGTGCTTCAGATTTAGCTTCTTAATGCGCCTGCCCAAATGTCCGATTTCATGCAGTTCATTGTGCGACAAATCAATGGATGTGAGATCTTGAAGTTTTTCCAAAGAATGTGCTAAACGAGTCAAATTCAAAAATGACAAATCAATGGAATGTATAGGCAGTGTAGCCTTTAAGGTCTCTTCAGTCTTAAGACCCTTCAGAGATGAACATTTGGCGTGCAGAAATGGCTTGTGTGTGTTGTGAGCCAAAACACAGTGACAGTCTTCGGGACACATATAATTTTCTTCAGCTTTAAAATCTTCAGATGTTATGGAATTTTTAGTAACCTGTGTAGTAGTTGGGGGAGTGGGTGTAGCCACAGTCATTGAGAATAATAAAAGACCAAGCAAAGTTAAAGACAATGCAGAAGATTGTCTCCTGGTTGTTGCACTCGCCATTTTGTATTTGTGTGACTTTCTTGGTTTTCTTGTTTTTGTTCTGTTTTATTTCTTGAAAGTTGATTTCAGTAGAAATGATAATTGAGAAAAAAATCCTTGTGGCTCAGAAAACTCTTCAAGTTATTTAAGCTGAAATGAAATAAAAATGCAAAAATAATTCAATTTAGTTTTAAAAATAATTAAATAAAATTACTCAACACCTTACAAAAAAAAAAAGCAATCGATTCTTAACTAACTAATTGTAACCACTGCAAAAGTCTGACTAATTTTGGTTCTATTAGTGGCATAATTATTAACCTATTTTATCAATAGAAGTATTTTTATTTTTATTAATTCTCCAATCCATTTTACTGTACTCTTTGAAATAAATAGATATAAGTTAGTATTTCAGTGTCACCGTTACGTCATTTGTATTGAATTCTCATACGAATGTTTATTTATTCGTTAAATTTTTGATATTTAATTCGTTGAAATTTCGCTTCTCTCTTTTTGTTCACTGATAAGAGTTTTTTTTTTTTAATTTGTTATCTTCGATTTCATTTGTTAACGTTACCAGGTTTCGTACATCTTCTTAAAGATATCGTTATCAATTTCAAGGGGCTTAGTAAGTGTTTGTAGTGTAAATGGCTAAAATCGTAAAATATGTTAATATTTATTCAGGTATTTTTAAATTTTCTTCGCCTGACCAACTTGTTAGGGCTGTGTTACGTCAGTTAAGAAATGCGGTGGCATGACATCAGTCTTTTTTGTAAGTTTTTTTTCTAAGTAATAAGGTTCTATAGTAACTTATTCTGGCCGAGGAATAAAATTTATAAAAGGAGCACACGTTTCCTTTTTCTATAGTTCATAGCCATGAATTTTATGAGCAGATAAGCTTACAAACTTTTATTAAGAAATACAGTCTATTCTTACAGTGACCTATATTAAGTTTGGAGAGCTTAACTACTGTACTACTCCAAATGTAGGTTAAATAATAATCAGCTTGATTTAAAGCTATACGTCCCGTCATCACAAACCATAATACTTTAATACTTTCAGAGTGCCATTTGTCTACAAATTGGACATTCAGTATTTACTCTCTATTGAAAGCTGCTATACCCCACGTTCTATTATGGTAAAGGCATGTTATTTTAGCTCTATTAGCTATAGAATAGTTTGTAATAACTTTGGGGACAATCGATTACCCCGACAATACCGCCAATTTTTTACTCAAAACGACTCATACATCGCACAATATAAGAACTAAGAACACAACTGAGACGAACGACGAATTTCGTTCAACACGACGAATTCGTCATTGAAACTTTGTTGTGTAAGTTCGTCCTATGAAGCTTAACAGCGTTGACAAAATTTTTTCACTATTGTGCGATCTATTGTATCCCCAATCGGGCACAAATGCACTTATTACCAAATAGTTTCTTGAGGAAACACAGAATTGCATTGATCGTTGACAATTTTCCAGAAGGTGCTTGTCCATTTTTACTCAGAAATCGAAAATAATTATAGAAATACCTCTACGGGTTGCTGACCACCAATGTCAAATTGATCATGCTTCGATTTCAGGATATTTTTCAAAAAAAGAAACTTACAAATTGTAACTGGTTTCTCAATTTAATTTTTTCCTCTCTAAACTTTAATGGAAGGTGGGTGCCTGTTATCGTTATCAAATGATTTCAAATATGTACATTCAGTAATTAAATTAAATAGAAAGAAAAATAAGTTTTTCGTTAAAGAAAATAATACAAAAAATAAAATAAATTCAGAATTCACGTTAAACATGAATCATATTTAGATAAAAATCAAATGAAGTAACAAATAAAAGCAGACACAACAAAGACAACATTCGTATGTAGATCGTCATTTTAAAAGTTATTTATGCTTAACAACGATGTAACGATGTTGTCAACCTGGTTTTTATCTTTAAGATCTAAATAAAACCCAGACGAATTTGCTGATTAAGATGCACATCAAACTTTTACAATACAAAAGAGTTGATCACGGTGTGGTTGTGTGTTTGTTAAAGGTGATCGTTTCAGTTGATGCAGAACATCTACTCATTAAGAAATTTGAAATTGTTTTTAAAAGACTACAGTGGAAAAAAGAAATACTTTGCAATACTTTCATGCAGTGAACTTAAGACTATAATTTTAAAAAAATATTCTTTTTTGATTCCTTATAAATACAATCACAATAAAAAATTAGTTCAAAATTAAAAAAGAATATTTTGAACGTCTTAAAAATTGAATATAAATGATATTTATTCCAAACTGTTTTTGAAGCATTGATTTCCCATACCATGTATGAGATACCCTTTAATTTAAAATTTTATTTTTTAAACGGGTTACAGTTGGCATAGTAAAACATACTTTGGATAATTTTAAAATATAGCCCTCTAAAATAACATTACTATTAGAACACATTTTAATATTAATTTTTTTATACTTTTTTTATAGCGACTAAGAGATACATACCCTACCTATAACGGTTCATGTATGGCTTGCTTTTTATATGTAAAAATTTCAAGCATCTGGCCAAAGCGGAATAAATTGTACATACTCTTTCATTGAAAAACTAAAGCCGTATAAATAAAAATCACGTTAAATTTTGACACCCTTTAATTTAAATTTTATTTTTTCTACTTGTTGCTATAGCGCACATAATTTTACTGACACTGTGCAAACTTGACGTTCAAAAATTAAAAATATTTTTATGAATATTAAAACATTTTTGGAACTCCCTTTAATTCTCGTTTTCTTTGTTGTTATAAAGCAATAAAAGCAATAAATCTGTGAAAATTTAGGAGTCTACCTGTTACGGTTCTAGAGATGAGGCCTGTGACATATGGACAGATATTATGAAGAAAACAATGGGACATGTTTTTGCAATTCGTGTACGGAATCCATAAAATTCTGAGAAGCTGAGTCATCTGTGATATTAAAAAGCATGTCTGTCGAATAACAAGCAATGAAAATGATAACATCGAATCATGAAAAGAAGAATAAAAATGTGAAGTTTTAGAGGAGTCACGCGATTTTCATGACGTTGTGTTATATTTTTAAACTTGAATGACAAAATAACTATTTTGCCTAATGATTATTGACAGCAAAACAAAAAAAAATCCAAAAAAAACTTAATTGATTATTAAATATCATCAAACAAAGAACCATGCCTTCCTAAGCGATATATATTGTTTTTATTTTGATGACTTGTTGTTGATTATCCAAACAAATACAGCCATATTAGGTGTTTAGATTCAAAAGCATTAATGCTCTTAACACATTACTACTATGCCTACTATTATTACTATGCCTACTTTGCCTAAAATAGATTAAATTGACATTATGTTTTCTTAAAGATTAAAATATTTATTTTTAATACCGATGGTCATAATTGATCCTCTTGATTACGTGTTAGGCCTTCGCCTAACCGGCACAATCATATAAATCGCCATAAAATACTCTGATGTCGGTACCTTTGTTCAGTGGTGACCGTGATGCATCACGCTCCTAGTTAATGGTATTGTCTCTGCTAGGAGACTTGCTAAGTAAACTCGAGCAAGTTCTGGATACCTATCGAACTCTAATTTACTTTATATATATTTACCTGTATATATGGAGCTCTAAATTAGTGGCTCTGTTTTTTTTTATTACTCAAAATTTTAAGAATTCTGCGTTATAGTAAAGAATTAACAAAAGAGATATAGAGTTAAGTCCCTGAAGGAACTACGGTATTATAGACCAATTGATGTGATCAAGGATTATTCGCATAAAGTAAAAGGGGCAATCTAAAGGAAATCCCGAGGCATAAGTTTATTAGCATATGCTTATACAGAATAAAGATACATTACACGGGATAAAAGTGTTAGTGCCAGGTCATGGACTTGAAAGGGTCTAGTATTAGGCCTTACAACCAGGAATAGTGAACTTTATTAAAACGATCTAATTAACACAACGAATGGAGTTTAATTCTACTATTAAATGTGTTCTCCGTATCAAAGTCAATATCAACAGTTATAATAATGAACTTTTTCGAAATATTTGGGGATAAAATAGCTGTATAAGAAATATTTATGGCACATGCTCCCGTCGGAACATGACGATGCAAAAATTATTTAGAGATAATGTAAAGTAAATTATAGTGACAAATCGTATGTAAAGAGGTCGAGGACGGTTTTATCTGCAGCCAAGCACTAAGTATATTTTGTCATGAATTAGTAAGACTAGAACTACTTCAGGCATAAGTAGTTCTCTTTATTAAAAACAAGCTTCTAACATTCGAGTCGCTACTTCATGCAAACAATTTACCAATTTCGGTGTGTCAAATGAATGACATTAATTCTAGTTCGGAAAACTCTAGGAATTATCTCGTTTATAAACTTTATTCTAGATATCGAAAGAAAACATGACCCAGCTAAGATGTAAATTTAACTCCTAATTATCCCTGTCCAAATGTTCATTAATTTAAAAATCTACATCAATAAACATACATTTTTTCAGCTATTTCAGATCAAATAAATACATAAAACTTACAACAGATATTTAAATTAATTTCTTATATTTTATAGTTTATATAAAGAGACAAAGTTTTTATGCTGCTCTATGGTTACAAATTTGTAGCTGCAGTTGAAAATCATTTTATTTTTGTACATTCAATCTTTTATGTTATCAAAGAAAACATGTGTGATTATTAGCAGATAAAAAAAACCTTTTCAAAAATCTTCCTTATTTGACACTTGGACAAACATTAATAACTATAAATATTTATTGGCAAAATACAGCAGAAAATTAAATTTGTGAAACAACTATTTGTTAAATTAATAGCTTTTAAAATTGTTAAAGAAATTTTCTTAATGTACAATAATTAAGACGGACACACAAAGAGAAAGTAAAAATAAATCTTACAAAAAAAATCCATTAAAGCACTAGTCGTCATTTCAAAGTGTCTGAAGTATTAAAGAAAACAAATTAAGCTACGTAATCCTGTTCGTCTATGCCAGCTAAAAACGATTAACAACATCACTCGGAGAGTTTTCTTATTGAAAAGATTTTGAAAATTGAAGAAATTAGATATTAACAAATTAAATGGATTAAAAAAAAAATCTCCTCATTTGTCTAGCAATAGAAAAGATAATAGACGCACCTATTTTATGTTTTTTCAATGTGCAAATGAATAAATAAATGCTGCCTTTAAATAACAACGTGCAATGAGGCTTTTGGGAAATCGAAAAAAAAATGATGTTTACAGTCGTTGTGATAAACAAATGTCCCTAAGATTTGCCATTATATTGATGAGGCTGATCGTGCAACAACAGTTGCGACAACATTTAGCACCATATTTGTCGAAATTGTCAGTAACTGACCATTTATTTTTAAATCAATAAATTTAACAGCTGCTACTTATTAGGAAACTACCAACAACTGCACCAATAGAATATTTTTATATTTTATTTACACTGAAAAACGTTGCAAGCGTAAAATTTTCATTTTTATTAAACAATTATTTTGAGACCTTATGTTTTTGTTGGTATAATTTTCCTTAGCAATTTTTTGACTCATATGTTCGAGCAGAGTGCGGTGTCTGTTTTTTTTTTTTTTTTTCTTAACAAAGAAATATAAGTTCAATTCCTAACAGAGCCCGGTGGATGCGTTATTTAAACGATAAGTAAATGGAAATAGTTCAAGCGCCCCAAATCTTGATAGGAGAAAAAAAATATTAAAAACATTTGTTGTGTAACCCCGGATTTTAATTCTTTTCCAGACGCCTGCATATTAGAAAAGGAGATAAAATCGCTAAATTTCCTGCATAACAAATTTAGAAAATCGTGGAACAACGATCAATGGAGCTTTAGTTGGAACGGAAAGCAACAAGATATAATATTCTCTAGCAGTTTTGACTGAGAAGATCGTGAGTCCCACCAAAATTAAAACGTATTGTGGTGTGTATGGCAGAGTACTTTTTTAACCCTACGTCTCCACGAGCTATCAGCTCGGTGTGAACATCATGTCGCACATGAGTTCGGCTAATGTAGACACCCAATGTTTATATTCCGTTCATGTGCATCATCGCTGGCCGAACATTTAGCAATGATGTTCGCCATCAAATATGACTTTTAGTAAGATTTCACTATTTCGAATTAACGCCATCTCTTAAGGAACAACGCGAACACTCTCTTTCTTGTTAAAAACATTGAACAACCCTGATGACAAACAGAAAATTATGCTCAAACAGAACATGAACATCGACACGTTTTCGCCATGTACAAGTGCATGAACAAATTAATACAATTGTTCTGCCGGCGTTAGGTGCATGTCTTGTTCGTGGGGTAAAAGCGCATGTATTGCAAACATAAGATCGTTGAAATAAATATATGTAGAACTGACATATGGGGAGAGGATCATCGAATACGAAATAAAAATTAAATCTGTCACATATCTGTCTATAACTAATCAAAATACAAGGCCACATATATCAAATAACACCTATGGGGACACCATTTAGATTTATTCTTGTTGTTGTAGCAGACATTTAAGTACAAATTCTGCATAAATTTCAAAGGTCAAATTACGTCACCTGGGGTCTGTAGTGACACCAACTGTGTTAAAGTTTAATGCAGGTTGCTGTTACGGTTCAATATACATGTTAAAATCATGTGTATTGAACGGCCACACCCACTAGTTTTTAAAAACACAATATTTCAATTAAAAAATAATTAAAAATTGGCGGACATAAACAGACAAATTGATAACCTCTTTCTTGTCTGAATAAGATCATGTGTGAACTTTTACGCAAGTTAGTGTGGTATATGGCTTTTTTTATAGAAATTATTAATTTGACGCTGTTCTGAAACAATTTTAAATAAGCAGATAGGTTGTTTTAAATTTAACATAACAGATGCATTTCGACCCAAGTAATTTCCGCCCATTTAATAGTCGCCATCGATTTATTTCTTGATATTCAATTAGTCCGAATTACACTTTTCCTTAGATACAAAAAGTCATATTTTTTTAATTTTACTTCTTTTTTAGAAAAACCCTTATTTTTTTCAGTGTAAATTTATCAATTGTTTGCTTGACATCATTTGTATTGTCTGGACATGATGTTTGTTGTCGTGTTTATTTTAACTACAATAAATTTAATTTTAATTTTTTGTTGTTGTTTCAATAATTTTTTACACACTGTATAATTTCATTTAATAAAAATCAAAAGTGACAATTGCCATTTTAATGATACTTTAATCATTAAATGTGCTTTTTTCTCATATTGAATTGTTTTTGCACTTGTCTATAATAAATTGTGTGTGAATTATTGATAAAGACATCGCAATCGCAGGGGAGTTATTAATGAGACTGTGCAGTAGTAATGATAATTTATACGAAATAATAGCTTATGAAATTTATTTAAATTTGTCGGCTTAGTTTTAATAGATTCGACTTGTAAATTACAACAGCAAGTGTTGAGGCTTCAAAATTAAAGACGTTGTAAAGAAAATATATCGGGCCTGGGTTTTTACAAGGAGTTTACAGTTACTTTAGCTTACTCCGAGTTAATTTAAAAACATACACAAAAAAATATGTAAACGGCTACTATTTGTCACACATTTTGTGTATTAATTATTATTTATTTTTTTCACACATAAATTTAATTCAATTACACGCATGTCACACACAATAGCGATGCGAAACAAAAACAGCTGTCCGTACATCTCTTATTCGAAGCACTTATACAAATTTAAACATGACAAATAGATAGACTAACTCATACTTTTACAAAGACTCCTAAGGCTAAACGCTAGAGCGCTAAACAACTATGAACGTGGTTTGATTTTATTCACTTTCTTCGAGTCATTAAAGGCGAAATGTTTTGGTATGGACGGGTTTTTGTCTGCAAGTGTGAACACAGTGAGGAAAATCTGATTATTCATTATTAACAGCAGCATCAGCATTTGAGTACAAAATTGGACTTTGTTAAACTGATTGTCATTGTGGGCAGTATTTTAAAGGACTGAGTTCATGCTTTGAACTAATACTAAACAGGGTCAAATTTTTTACAATCGATTTTAATATACAAAATGTTCTTAATGGTCATAAGTCGAATAACATCTAACAAACTCTATTACGGTTGTTCTTCCTTTATTAAAAATTAAGAAAATGCAACAAATTTTTAATTGAACCAAATGAAATTTTGAGATTTGGAGTACCTTAGAGGATAGAATTTTAAGAAAAAAATACATTTATTTCAATTTTATCAACCCCTAGAAATCACAATAGCATTTTCGTAACAAATTCACAAATTCTTCCTTTCAAAGACGGCAAAAGTTTTTAAACATATTTGTTTTGTGTTTCTTTGTTTGTTTTTTTTTTTTTGTATTTTAAAAAGTTTTCTATTGACAATGTACACACTTAAGCTGAAGAATAGTTATTGTTATCGTTCAAGGTAAATATGGGATCGTGAGTGATGTTTTTGTTAACGCTCATGAAGGTCTCAGAAGAAAAAAATTTACTCACGACCATTTTAACAATGACAAAAACGCAACAATCATATGCAAATGAAAGAATTCAATATTTTTTATTTTCCAAGATTATTTTTCTACCTTAGTATTAGACTTGTGCCATATAGTTCAGTAATCAACACTTTTTTTTTAATTTAAACTAAATTTCATTATCAGTAAAAATTTACTGCTTACTGCAATTTTCAATGCAGTTGAAATATAATGCAGTGTGTCCATGTATGCCAAAAATGTAACCAGAAACTCCTAAAGAATTAATTTAAACAAATTTACAAATAAATAAATTGAACTTGGTTTAAAAAATGACGGCAAAAATTGCTAATCTAATATTTTTGTTTTTGTCAAAGCAGGAAGCCAAACGCAAAGACAAAAAAAAATTAATTTAACAAGCAATTAAATCACGAAGCAATCACAAAAAAATGTCTACTCATTCAATTTAATTATGATCACGTTCTTGCTCACGGATGAGAAACAAAAATTTTTTCACGATCATGCCCGTCTCGTGCTTATCACTTCAGGGCTGCACTTCTTTTCTTTAAAGTTATTAAATGCATTTATTAATATAATTCCATATGTATAAAAAATCTTATAAAGCAGATGTAATTACCCTTAATTTGTTACTTAAACTACCCTTTCGAATAGTGTTAAAAAAGTAAAGGGGAAGCACTTGAAGTTAAACCACTCAAACGTACAAAAAACTTGAGCTTTTAACAAAATACTTATTACGTTGCAATAAGCTTAGCAAATTTATTTTTAAGTTAAACTTTACTTGTGGTGTTGTAATTTTTTTCTAAAAAGCATTTAATCCAAATTTTATGTTAAATTCACTGTAAAAAGTCTGTTAGAAAGGTTGGTTAATATTTTTGTACAAAACCCTATAGACACTAAAAACAAAGTATGTATGTTTCTGAAGCTTATTGAATTTCATAAAAGGAAAAAAAAAATATTAAGGTTAAGGTCAGTTATTCGGTTTGCTTTTTTTTTACAGCAGCTGTTATTAATAAATTAATTGTGGTCGTTGATTACTTCTTTTATATTACAATGAGGTCTTTGTTACACGTGCATGACGATTTAATTATCTACAATTGCATTAATAATATTTTGAGGAGCCGCAGTTTTTTTTTTTTTTGTTTGATAAACCTTATTTGGGATGACTAAATGCTTTAAAATTTACATTGCAGATCATCAATATCATGGCCCAAAATTTTATGTGCTCGAAACGGCTATTTTTTTTTTAAGCCAGATAAAACTTACGAAAGGATTATTTGTGAATCGAGCTGTCATACTGCGCTCACTGTTTGACATTTACGATTATCCAGGTTAACTTTCGAGCAATTTGTGTCGACTTCTTGATAAGTTTGAAATGAGTTTTATGCTTGGCCTTACGGGGGTTTTTGATGCAAAATTGCGGCAAATAGAGGAACACTAATTTAAAATAGACTCAAGAGGCTTCATCACATCCACAAAAAATCACTGTTTGATGTGGTTTACTTGTTGGTGGCATCATTCTTAAGAATTGTAACCGGAACTTGCTTTACAGATCGTAACGCTTTTTCGCTGTTTGCTCATGAATAAAGAAATTTTCTTTGAAATTATGAGTGATATTGTGCTGCTCAAGATGTGGTTTAAGAAGCCATACATATGGCTTTCGCAACCACCGACAAATTAAAATCAAACTTTGGCGATAAATTGATTTAAAAAACTGGACGTGTCAATTGGCCCACAAGATCACGCGATTTAATATCTGTCTTGTAAAGTCATTGGTTAGTCCCAATTCGCACGATGCAAGAAAATAAAACTGCTTATTTTCATTTTCTTTTTTGAACTTTCATTATTGTTCGCACAGTGCAAGTCTTATTGCTTAAATTGTTCAGATTTTTGCATGAATGTACACACACACATCTGTGTTTTTTGTTTTACGAATATGGAAGCAAAGTTAATTGCAAGTACAAGCAAGTCTGTACTCATTTAATTTTACCTCACCCCGTTGCCTACAACCTAATCAGCTCAGCTTAAATACTTGCATCCTGCGAATTGGGACTTAATGTTAATAGTGAACCAGCAACAACTGACGCTTTTAAATCTCACATTAATCGTGACACACGGCCATCAATGCTCACATAACTGTTCTAAAAAATGGATTTCCAAAATGCGCTTCGTATTAAAATGTGGTCCTATTATTTCACAGAACATCTGAAATTTATCCCGTATTATTTGAAACATTTGTGAAATTATTAAATATTCTAAATTATTACTCTTTCATTTCTCTGGCTATTTTAAAGAAAATATAAATTAATAATAACGTAACGCACCATTTGTCAAAGACCATTAAAATGACGCTGGCAAGTTGGCAGCGATGGTAATCGTCTGATGGCATGCGTATAAATGATAAAATTTAAGATTTACTGGGCATGCGTTTAATTTGTAGATTTATTCTACTTCTTCTTTTTTCGTTTTTTGTTTTTTGCAAAACTATGACTGTTTAATGGAGTTTGAATATGAAGCAATAAAATGATTTAAAAGCAACTAAAAAATTAAGATGGTTTTTGTGCAGTTTCCGTTATTTCTTCAATTTAATTCTTATTTTTTACCGGCGGCATTTTTTGTTTGATTATTTTGAGTGGCAAAAATAAATTCATTTGTTTTTTTTTTTTTCGTTGATTATTTGAATAAATTGTTTTGTTATTATTTAGATATTTATCATTATGTGTTATGTACATCTTTAAGAGGTATTTTCCGTTGCTTTAGAAAGAAGTTATTTTTTATACGGGAACTAATACACTCATCTTGCTTAGGGTAGGGAACTTAATTACAAGTCACATTTCAAAATAATTGAACAATAAAAAATTTATTTGCCCTACGTTTTAAAAGACGGTCAAAAAAGTGCAAATTATTTAATGACTTACAGTGGCTGGAAAACGATTTATTTTGGACATAATTTGGTATCTCATGAAGCACTAAATTTATCTTAATGAGACTTTACAGAGGCAAAACAGAGATTTTTCTATATTTTTGAGTTAAACATCATTAAAAAAATGAAGCGAGAAAAACCATTGTAATACTGTAAATCTAGAAGTATATAGAGTCTAGATTTGTTATAGGAGCTTTTCACACCTCACCTTCTCTTTTTTTTCTTATTAAATAGTTTAGTTAATACAACACGCGCTATTTTTTACTATTAAAAGATAGAAAATAGCAATTTGGGCCACATGATTCGAGCAAATTTTTCAATTTAAACTACGAGCCAAAATCGAAGGAAGGAGAGGCATTGTTGAAGAACTGATATAGATTGAGTAACATTAGAAATAAAACTATTGAGTACCATTAGAAATTAAACATTAGAAATTAACTATTAGCAGCCTAAAAAGAGCGATTTAAAATAGAGTAGAATTTGCAGTATTGATACATAACTTAACATAGATTGTGATTCGATTACATCCTGAAGAGGATATTGCACCTAGAAAGAAGGAGAAGTTTTAAGTTGTGCTTTACCAGCTGTCTACTTATCAGTTGAGGGTATTTGGATTATTTAAACTCCTGTCTAAGGAATTCTAAAAACAATTGTAAGCATATACCTGTAGTGTTTAACCTTTTCAAGATTCCAATATGCAACCATTGTAATACCTCACACACGTTAATGGTTATGAACGTGAGGAGTCAAAGTTTACTATCCGTTTGCTGCAGCATTTAACATTCACCAGGGTTAATATACTTAAGTTTCGGCGGAAGTGACTATTTTAGCCTCTTGATAGAGTACGTTGCTGCTAACCGTCGTTACTCTCTAAAGCAGCGTTTTCCCTTATCTTTATCGGACTGGGTTGAAGTTTTCATCTTTACCATACTTGTTTCTTTGAAGTCCGATTTTCACACATTATTCCACTAAAGTGTTTTCGTCTTCTTCATTGCCACTGTGTTTTATATAAAACTATAAATATTTCAGGGTGTCACAAATGAAATGGCAAACTTATTATGCTCATTATCTCTAAAGTAATTATTGTAAAAAAGAATAAAAAAAATTTGCTTGTTTGCTTACTTCTTAGTATTTCATAGAATTTTTTTTAAGAATTTAAATTTCTATATATTTTTTTCTTACGTCTGGCATCTGCTCTTTTTTTGTACTGTTTCATAGACTATTTGTAAAGCTTTTTATTATAATCTTTCACTTTTTACCCTTTTTTTAGAGAACTGGTTGTTAAAATTTTATTCGTTATTTTTTATACTCGTATTCTAATTATTATCTACTATTCATTTGCACACATATGCAGAACTCATATGAGTTAAAAGTATCTTAACAAGATTTTAAGTGAATTTCAGAATTAGATTTATATGACAACAATCTGGTTTTATTATCACAAATTGCTTGAAATTGCTTCCGTCTTTTTTCTTTCTTTTTAATTAAAAGATTTATTAGCTGCCTAAAAATACCTTTATATTTTTTTTACCAAAATCAGACGTAAAGATTAAAGTACGTTTTACACTCAGTTTTATTTTAAAAAGTTTTAAGCAGGATTGAATAGTTTAATCATGTATGGAAAGGTTTCTTGAAATAAATGGGAAAATATGTCATTAAGTCCTGGAATTTAGGTTCTCAAGCATTAAGCACTCGTAATAAAAGATATTAATTCACTTAAGCTTCGTTAAGACTGGGCAAATATTAACGGTTTTTACTTTGAAAATATTAAATTTGTGGATCTCTTCTGAAATATTGGCTTCACATTTATAATTAAAACAGTTAGGCGGGTCTACGATTATTAAAGTAAGAGAGGAAATTCAAATCTTCTATGGGAGCACTCTTTAATTTCCAATTTTTTGCTTAGCAGGTGTATTAAGATATATTCAGTCTCTATACGGCTACAGCAGATAAGATTCTTGGGTTTAGTTTTTTTTTTGCCATCACACACTTTGCGAAAATATCGAATTTCTGCTTAAAAGATATGTTAAAATCACGTTTATAAAATGTAGGCACCCTTTATTTTTAAAATTATTAAAATGTTTTCTAAATGGAATCAATCTAAAAACACAGCCTTTCAAATAAAAAAAAAACAGGTTTAGCAATAAAAGTTTTCAAAAATACTACAGATAAACAACTTCGACCACAAACTTCCAGAACATTAACAGAGCAAACATTTCAAAATTTTCCCCAACATTGACAGTTTTAAAATGGGCGTATAACTACGACTAAAATATTTTTCCCTGGCCAGATCTTACCAAGTTAATAACTTGCAGATTTAAAGTTAAAGCTGATTAGTTAAAGTAGTTGAAGAAGATGTAAAATTGCCAGTCCAGAGAGAGACCATCAATACAAGTAAATAGTGACCACCAGGCTTAAAAACAGCCTTCACTACCCTATAAATAGCTCTGCGTAGGTCAGCTTTATTTCTCTTCTTTTGACAAATGATGGTAATCCAAAAAGAAGTAAACTCTAAAATTAATATTAAAGGATGGGCGAATTCAGGTCCCAAAAAGAACAGAAACACCAGTTACTTTAAAGAAAATATCTATTAGCATCATATTAGCAAAATAGTGACTGAAGAAGCGAATAATAAGATGGAAGAACATGGTTAAATTCTTCCAAAATCAAGTTCATTAAACGATTAAAATTTACTCATATTGTGTGAAAGGGGATTATCGGAGTTAATAAGATCATTGATTATTTTTAAAGACAAGAAGCTCTAAAGCAAAAATGCCTATAGAATAATTTAGATTAAAAATAAATTTTTACTAATTGTTGCTAATAGTTACTAGAACGTGTTCACGTACTTTTTTTTTTTAATTGCGACCAGCGCTCAGGGGATGACCCTTAATTATGCAATGCATTGTGCCCGAACTAGGAAATTAGGTTGTTGGAAAGGGAATAGATGTAGTAGTGCTTGAAGACATTTGATTTAAATCTTTGCACATCGAAAGTGGCAGGAAAGGCCTCTGCAGGGAGTTTATTCCACAAACGAACTGTTCAGCTAAAAAACGAATTTTCTCTGTAATGCGTAGTACGATTCACTGGCCAATCGACCACAAAGGAATGCGCTCTTGATGCAGAGCGCGTTGCGAATTCCCTGATTTCGTAAAAGTTAAATTCCGTTGTAGTAACGATAAAACAGTGAAATACACCCCACATTACGAATATGCTCCAGTGAGTCAATAGAGCTGAATACTCTACTGTCACCGATGAGCTTCTTCGCTCTCTTCTGTACGCGGTCGAGTAACTCCAAAATAGACTCTGCACTAAGCACCGGCCAATACATGAGAGTTGTATTCCATTTTCGGTCTGATAAAGGTGACATAGATAGTAAGGAGATCAGATGGAGTGAAGTATTTCTTACACCGTTTCAGGAAACTTAGGCACTTGAATGCTTCTTTTGCAACATGAAAAATAAGCTTGTTCCAACGAACATCGCATTGAATCGAAAGCTTCTCATTCCTTAAAATATATATCACACATAATTACAGACGAGGTAGCATGTTCGCACAGCAGTACGCCTGTGCGAAAGCACACAGCACTTAAAAAACTCAAAAGTAGAGAGTTAAAAAAGAGCGTAAAAGTGTGAGAGAGAAAAACTTTGTTGCAAGTTTGGGCTAGTAAAATTTTTACTAGCAAGAATTAGCCAACCAGCTGTTTCTTACTTTAATTTACAAGATGGTTAGTTAGTTAGTTAGTTAGTTAGGAGTAGCGGCCTCTCGCGACGAAGCGCACTTATGATACCACAAAGAAAGCGGCATGACTCCCATTACCCAGCCGAGAACCATGAGGATTCGCGGATGAACTTCGCTATGTCCCTTATAGAGTGGGATGATAGCTCCGTAAGAGTTCCAAAGAAAGGAGAGCCGAGAATTCTTAGTTTTCTTCGAGCCAGGGATGGGCAGTGGCACAGGAGGTGCAGTACGATCTGCTCGTCATCCTCCGAGGCACAGCTGCGACAGAAATCATTGAAAGGCAGACCAAGCCTTTCAGTATGCCTACCTATTAGACAGTGTCCAGTAAGTACCGAGACCGTGATACTTATGGATTTTCTATCCAGTCTAAACAGCTTAGATGTACTATATGCACCAGCAAGCGCCCTGATTGCCGCCTGACTGTCCGAAAATATCCGAATAGCATGACCGGAAAGATCGTCACTGAGCGCTATTTCAGATGTTTTCAGAAAAAAAATTTTAGTAACATTGAAGAAAATCCAAGTATTTGGCAATTAAAAAAATATAAAAACTATATTATTTTTCTTTAATTTAGCTGTAGAAGTACACAGCACAAATGTGTAAAACAAGATAAATTTGGTTTGGAATCTGCGAGTCTTGCAGGTGTTTGTATTGTTTTAGAATTAAAAGTAAAGAAACCAGTGATGAAACATTCAATATAATGTACTTTCTTTTTTTTTTTTTTTGTACAATTTAAAGAAGAGTAGTTCAATTACTACATATAATTTTAAATTGGTTATACACATATATGAGGTTAAATTTATTTTTATTTTATTATGAGAAATGCAAAAAAAATTATATTTATGATGAGTTTAAAGATCACAAACGCTTTTGAAAATTACCTAATAATTCAAAAAATTTAAAACATTTTATGTACATATTTTTGTTATTTGGTTATTTAGAGTATTATTTTGAATTTTTCCTTGTGGTTATCAATTTGCTGACTTTTAAGACTCTTTATTGTTGTCTATTTAATGGCCATACCGTAAAGTTTTTAAGTCTTACATATCATTCCCGAACAACAATTTTCTTTGCTAATTTTCGTTAGTAAACCTTTCATTTACTTTTTTACATTTGGAAAATAATTTTAAAAGTTTCTGTTTTACTCTTTCGTTGCTAGTTTTTGCTAGTAAAGTTACTGAGCAGATCTTATATTAATTAATAGTCAACCTTCCCTGGTAGTAGGGAATAGTACGTGGGAGTGATAGAAAAAATTTAAACTGTTTCCGTTTAATGTAGTTAATTTAAGAAAAGTAAAGTGTTGTAGTATGTTTTGTACTCAATTTGTTTTTAGTAGAATTATTTCCGAGATCAAGTTTATATAAACTTTACTCATAAATAAAACTAAAAAAATTTTATGTCAAAACACAACTCATGCTTATTTTATTACAATCCATTTTAGAGTTGAAAATGTCTGCCCTTAACCTTGATGCCCTTGTGAGCTCTTAAACGACAAACATTTTAACCATCAAGGTGATGAAACACGAAATAATAATAATTCCATACTTAACATCTTTGTGTGTTGCATATTTTTTATTTTATTCTTTTTAGCAACTTCCGCTCAATTGACTAAACAAATGTATGGCATGATTTTTATAACTGCAAATAAAATGACATAAAATATAAAACAAATATAAAACAAATACTTGTAAATTTATGTATTTATTTGCAAGTCGTTTTGTAAATGCGACCAACGTTCATTTGAATACATTTTTGTCTTTAGTTACAAGTTTATTGACATGAATAAAACAAACATGACATAAATTTTCATATACAATAGAATTTTTTTTTTTTGCATGTACAATATTTTTTATACTCGTATTTAATGAATGATCTAATTCATGACACGTTTATGCTAAAATTGCAGTTTAAATAAGGCGAAAATGATAAAAAAGAATAATAAAAAATAAAATTATTTTTTTTTTTATAAATATTTTCAGTTTTTCTTTTTTTTAATTTTACTCTTTTTTTTAACTACACTTATATAAAAGACTGGCTAGTTGTCTGTTAGTATGTCGAATATGTTGTCTACTTAAGGAATTGTAGCAAAAAAATTGTATTGAATTTCTTTTTTGTTTAAGACTTAAGAGAACATTGGCTTTAAACAAAAGTATGAAAAGTTATAATCAAGCAAACATTTAATTAGGATTTCTTATAAAGTGAGATATTAAATTAAGTTTCTATGTACTTAAACTTAATTGGCTTATAACTGTTAACTGGGCTAAAACAATTTTCGCAAAGAAGTAAATAAAATCTTAGTTCTAATTGAATCTATTTTTTTTTTTTTTGTTATTAAAAGAGAACTGAAAGATCTTAAATTAAATTTTAACTGTTGCTCTAAGCACACGTAAGAATGATCGCATTTTTTACCTACTTTTAATTCAAATATCAAAGAGATAGCAATAATTTTCGTCTAAATCACATTTTCATCGTATAACAAATATTCTTTTTTTTTAAAGGTAGATTTTTATTATGATTTTTATTCTCTCTCCTAACTGCTCAAATAACTTTTTATAAAGTCAACACTCTTTCGTTTCGTACATAAGAACATGAAATGCATAAAGCTTTGAGAAAAGTTCTTCCTTATAAGTTCCTGCAAAAGTTTAAGTCTTTTCGTCCAAACAGACCCCAATAATTTCGTGTGCGGAACCCAAACAATTAGAAATTTCCGTGTCATCGTAAAGGCTTGTTTGAAATTTACGAACCCGAAACATTGTTACCTTCAAATTAGTATACAAGTATCTATCCCATCCATCTGATATGTGGCCACTATGCCAAAAGTTTGTAAATAATTTAAATGTAGAGAACAAGAATGCAAGTGTAGTGTAGATCATTTTAGATGGTTAGAGCTTATCCTGAAATAAATTTGTTCACTTTTAAGGAAATCAGCAGGTAATGAAATTATTTTATTCAACACTCTGCAACATCGATAAATAACTTTTCCTTTTATTTTGTTTCAAGTAATTTTTTTGCAACCAGTCCACTGTGATCTCTCTTTTTTTTTTTTTTTGTTATTTATTTATATGTTTATTGCAAAATTTTTGCGTTAAGTTTTGTAAAGCTTTTTAATTTAGGTCATTACACAATTAAGTAACAAAAACCTCATAACTATCTTTATACAAATTTCAACTCAAGTCGAAAGATTGATTTAAAATAAAATGTAAGAAAAATAGAATTGAAAACTACAAACAATCTGCAAAAAAAAATAAAAAAGTATAAACCATACAATAAAATAAGATAACCGAAATATGTTAATTAGTCAGTATTATACCGCAACTAAGCTACAAAAACAAAAATCAATTCATGGAAAAAAAATATAGAAACTGTAGAAAAATATAAAATAAATTGTTCAAATATTCAATTCATTATTGCAAAAATACTCAATATAAAAAAGTTTTTTTTTATATTTTAGTAAATTTATTAATAATTTTTACTACACGAGAATGAAGATAATTTCAGGAGATTCTAACCTAATTTTCCTTTTGGTCCAACAATCGAATATAAGAAAATCTTGGAAGAATAAAAAAGATATGAAAAGTTCTTTGTTTTGTTCGTGAGGAGATTTATTAATTAGATTTGATCAAGTCAACTTCAAATATATTATCTTGATCTCAAATCGAATCAAGAATTAGTTTTACAAATAAAATATAAGAAAACTGCATATTGATAGCATATTTAGTTACGTTTTATAGCGAAGCACAGTGGGCTTAATAAAGTATTTTGGAAAATTGTATATTCTTTTTATGAAAAAGATACGTTTACAGTAGAGTAGACACAAAGCGATTCAAATTATTTGGTTCATAAAATTAAAAGAAAACATAGACTGACTTCCAATTCCGTTTTGAAAATCCTGACTAAATATGTTTTATTTTATTTATGCTAAATCTGCACTTTCTAATTTTAATAGGGCAATATTGGTCACAACAAGTTAACAATCAGACAAATCTAAATAACGACACAAAATAAAAGAAATTTTAAAGACCAAAAAAAAAAAATAATATTCTGCTAGAGAAAATCTTTTCCACTTTGGAATTGAACAGCGTTTTTATTCTGAAGCAATTTTTGGTTGTTCGTTCTCTGGAGAACCAATTTGCGAAACTTAAACCAATTTCGATCATAATTAAGTTCTGTGACATGTTATCATGCAATTACGTATAAAAAAATAAATTAAAAAAATAAATTAAAAAATAAAATAAATATGTAGAGAAAAAACAAACAAATATTTACAATAAGAACAGCAAAATAAATATAATTTCTTAAAAAACATTTCGTTCAAAAAGAAAAAAATTTATCGTTGTGATAAAAACCTAAAGGAACAGTTAAGATCTTACCTACCCATTTCTACTTTTTGATTTTAAATTTACACTATTATATATTTCAAACAAGATGGTTTTTGAATGGACCTCGTATAATCAAATTAACTAAAAGTATTCCACGTTATTAAAAATGAACTCAATCTAAAATAAATGAATGCACCGAATGCTAATGACAGATGTTGCGATCCAGAAAATGCTGCAATTCATTTTGCCAGTATCTAATATTTCCTGTTTTTTAACAAAGGTTAAATTTATTTGATAATATTTCTTAATAAATTTAAGCAAATAATTAATTTGTTTTTAAGTTCTTCATATTCAAGAAACATTTTCATAAAGACTTCTTAAGAGAAGAATCATTATTTTTCTTTATATTATTACTTAGCATAATCTTTTTCCATAATAATGCATTCATTCTTTCATTCATTCTTTTTGGCAAAAGTCTTTAATACCATGCGATACGATTTTCTTGAATACTAACAGCACCATGCATATTTCAATGAGTCTCTTCTTCATTCTACGATAATTTGTATTGTCAGACTGTATGGAAAAACATACTACGGCGTTATACAATCCCATCCTTATGTCAATCTCGTGATAGTTTTTTAAAAACTGGACCAATTTCTAGAAAATTCACAAATTGGAAATATTGACTATCATTGAAAGTACAATTACGCTAGCTCATGTCCCAACATTCTTGTGGTTTTTTGTTAAGTTTTAATTAAATCAGCGGAAAGCATATTTCAAGGTTCACTGAACAAAAATTATAGAAAAATACATGTGAAAAAAAAAGTGGAACTGAAATGTTTACAATTAAGCTCCTGTTTATCATACATGGAATTAATTAACTAACTGACAATTTTATGAGCATTGAATGTTAAATAATGCTTTTGATGTTTGTAGCATTATCATTGATTTCACTAACGGTAACGCTTTTTAATGAAAAGATTTCATTGACAATTAGTTTTAAAAAAAGTTATTATAAGCGACTAATGATTAAATGATTTCAAAGCATTACCAATAATAAATAAATGTATAGGAAAACATTATTTTATAATAATTATCATTAATTGATGTTTTATAAAAATTTTAAATATGTAGAACCATCCACGAAAGGGTTTAGGTTTATTCCATTTATGCATGGCTTTTTTGAAGGTTTTGCTTAAAATAAAATTATTTACATTAGGTGATATATGATTTTTTTCATTATCAATATTTCAAAAAATCCCAATGATGCTGTATTTAGGATGCCATAAATTTGTTGTTGACAATTTAGTGTTTATTACCGCTGAAATTGAAATTTTCTATGATTTTAATATTCCACCTTAATATTTAAGCATTAGAATCAATTTTTCTTGAAAGTTCTGTCCTGGCTATAACCCATATTCTTAAACACATTAAATTTGTAATATCGCTTCAACCAGCCCTGTGTACGGTTTCTAAGTTGTCCTGATTAAAATCTTTTGGCTTAAAAGTCTTTTAACGCCTGCGTGTTACAATTGTATATCAACTAAAAAACTGAATGCTTCATTTAAGGGCTTATCACCTCTAGCATTCATGTATTTATATTTTCTAGAAATTTTACAATTCCTTTTCGTCTATGTATGCAATGTTTCAAAGTTTGTCAAGTGTTAAAAAACATGAAAACTAAAATAAATATAAAAATAATTTTGTTGTTAAGGAAATTTATTACAGCTAAATGAGAACAAAAGAAATCACTAATCTAGCCGAAGAATACCTAAATTGGCATAACTGATCTCATCGCTCTTGAAAGGTTTTATGCAGGCATAAACAAAACAGCATTTGAAAGTTTCACTCTTCGAAAGTGGGCTCTTTTAACTCTATTGCGTAGTTTTCGCAAAGAAACACTTAAGCTTTAGTTTCTCTTTTCTATACCCGAGTAAAATTTGTTCTAAAGCGAACTAGTTCTCATCATGTCACAAATTAATTCGGCTAAAGTAGACACCCAATGTTCATGTTCGTTCATGTGCAACCATCGTTGGCCGAACATTTATGTGAGCAATGATGTTCCCCATCAAATATGACTTTTAGTATTATTTCTCTATTTCGAATTAAAGCCATCTCTTGATCAACAATGCGAACACTCTCTTTCTTATTAAAAACATTGAAACAGCCCTGATGACAAGCAGAAAATTATGCTCAAACAGAACATGAACATCGACACGTTTTCGCCACATACAAGAGCATGAACAAATTAATACCATTGTTCTGCCGGCGTTATCTGCATGTCTTGTTCAATTTGATGGCTAGTCGAGACGTTGGGTTAACAATTGAATTATTTTTATTTAGATTTTGATTCTAATCCACTTTTTTTGAATAAAATATAAATTATTTATTATTTAATTACATATAATCTAACGACTTGAGATTTAAAGAGTTGAGAAGACACTTTATAAAATACAGCTTTTTGATTTACATTTGAAAAAAATTTTGTTAGTCTTGGTCAAAGAGGGGAAAAACAAAAAGACAAAAAATGGAAAACATTGAAAACTACAAAAAAAGCCTGGTCAAGTCAAAAGAACTCATAAAACAACATGAACTAGTGCCTGTTCTGTAAATAAAGTGACAATTTTCTCACCTGTAGGTATCATTTTTATCTTGCACCGCATGTGCCGTGAATTTGTTTTAATATAACGTGTTAGGAATTAACGCTAGTTCAACGAGTGTAAAACCATATGACTACAATATTTTTATATTGGAAATTTTTCACTTATTTTATGGAAATATAGCGTGGAATTATTGGTTTTAACTAAGATGTATATTTTCAAGCATATTTAGCCGTTTTTTTTACATATACAAATGCTTTTATTATCTTTTAAGATGGCACTGCATTTATTGAGCAACATCAGGAGAAGTAGATGAATAATTCTCGTTTTTTTTATTAAAAATCGGTAAATTATGATTCGACCCTCCTACTATTGTATTGCACGTCAAACATATTTTAGCACAATATTCACTATAATGCATTTTTAAATTTTTCTTTAAAAAAATATTTGGCGGTCATAAATTTAAAAATTCATTTTACTTAATATTTTGTATGTATATACTTTTGCTTGCATTTATATGTTTATGTATTTAATGTGTTGACAAAAAAAAACGCTCATTTATATTTTTATTTTTTTTAAATGTCTTATAGATTTGCTTGAGTTTTTGAAAGAAATGCATGGGTATAATATGTTTTTTCATAGACTTATTTTACTTTCGAATTTTTTTTGGCATCACGCCACTCAAGAACTTGAACTTATAATAATTTTGATGTTTTTATTGCACACATTTCTAGTAAATGAACTTGAAAAGTAAATAATCATAAAATGATTATACATATACATTTTGACAAATAATAAATTGTTGCTTGTTTAAGACATACAAAAAAAATTAATTTTTAAAAGAATTTTTGGTGTCAGTCAGCAGCATTGAACTACTTCGATTTTAAAAATTGTTGAAGACACGTGCCTAATAGGCAAATCATTATTATTTTGACGTTATGACAAGTGTAATTTTGACAAGTTTAATTTAAAAAAGAAGAAGCAAAAGCTTTTAATATGGAAACTGACAGACATAGTGTTCTCTCAGGGTCACACAATGGTTGCATTTAATAAATCTACCGGGAGAAAACTGCATTAAAACATGCTAAAAGACTGAAGAATAACATTACTTAAACTCAGATCTTAGCTGAAAATAATATTAAATAGTATAAATTATAATAATAATAATAGTGGGCATCATTAAATAACAGCACGGTATTCATTCGTAGTAGCCACGTTGTGTAAACTTGCTACAGTTTTTCTTTTACTGTTTGTCTTTTGTTTTTTTTTTCACATTCTTTAAGGTCTTTTAAATATCTGTCCTAACTAATTGTTTTTATGTGAATAGTTGGAGCACGCAGACAATAATAACTCTTTTCTATTTATTTGTAGGCCTGCAACCTGCTAACTTGATAAATATCCTTGACTTTAAAATTGTTTTCCAGCTGTTTCTCCTTTTACACTCTGAAGCAACCTAAGAATAAGAAATATCGACTAATGCTTTTTCGTAGTCAACTATAAAATATTAAGTTACAAGTGCTATTCTTCTGTTATATTTAGAACAATTAAGAGTGAGTGAGTAGAGTAAGCCGGACTGCTATTTCTATATTTTAAACTCTAAAAATTTGTATACCCTTCACCACAAATAGTGGAAAAAGAGTTTATATAAGTTTTTTTTCCGTTTGTATGTTCTACAATATTCGACCCTATAAATTATATATATTCTGACTTCTCATGCATAGTGAAGCTATGTCTGTCTGTTTGTCCGTGCTAGTGTTGAAATCAACTTTGCCATGGCATTAGATGAGCTAGAAAAAATTTAAAGACAGCAATCGCTCAGATATAGTGTCGAAAGAGGTGCTATTGAAAATCAGTCCATTGCCCTCGAGACAGTGGGCTTAACACCACGCCTGCCTAAAATTTTTCCAAATCATTTGGAACAACGAAGTATCTTCAACCTAAAATATATAAATATGGAGCGATAGAGAATTAAAAAATAAGAAAAAACATCACGTGAAAAAACAGGCGCATATTTACCGAGTTATGGGGCCTCTAAAATGTTCACAAAAAAGTTTAATTGACAGGGTATCATTTAAAAGCTTTTAAAGAGATCTTGGAGGAAATGCTAAAAATTTTTTAAAATGCTTAACCTCTTAAGAGCCAATGACATTTATATGTTAAATAATATATCATACTTAATTTTTTCTATACATATTTTTTAATTCCCTGTCACCGCATTTTTTTTTTTTTTTTTTTTTTTTGGATAGGAGCTACTTTACATATACGATGAAGGGTATAAAAGATTCGACATAGCAGAATATAACATTCTTACTTGTTTTTATATAAACATGCAGTTCTTACATAACTATTTCCACTTACATTATTTTACCAAACATTTAAGTAGTCATTTCACTTCATTATCTAAAACGGGAAGAGAAAGTCAAAATAATTACAAAATTAAATATATAAATAATAAATAATAAAAATGGTAGGGATTCAAATATTAAAAGTAATTTCAGTAAATAAGTGAATATGCAGTTATTTACTTTTAAACTTTAGTAATTCTATATTTGTTACCACTTGTTTTACGACTGGCGCCCTTCACTAAATATTGTGTAAATGTTAAACTAACTGCAAACTTCGTTTGAAATTTTTTGCTTGTTATACTTTAGAAAAAAGTTTACATTTTTCATAAAAGATTAGGATGATTATCAACGTTTAAATATTAAGTTCAATAAATTTTTAATTGTCATCGTTGTTGTTGACATAGCGAAATTAAAACAAAATTATTTAGTATTAATTTCTGAGGAATTTTATTGCTTTCTGATGATAACCTAATTACAGCACTTAAGTATTTGATAGTTTGAAATTTGTAATTTAATAATTAAGAAAAAATCTGGAAACAAAAACAAACCTTTACATAGAAAAGATTAATATTTTATTAAATACAAACTAGGAAAAAGAACAGTTGCACAAGTCATACTGCTACCATAACAAAATAAAAGGAGACATGTTAAGAGACATGTTTGCATATTTGTTTAAGGAAAATAACATGAGTTCATTTCCCATAGGTATTATGAAAATGTTTAAAACTATAATTTAATGGGAAGCAGCAGCTTAGAATTCCCTAAGTCTCTTTCGCACGGAAGCATGTTGTCTTGAAGAGTTTCAACTCTTACACGTTTGGGTTATAAGGTATTAGATGTGCAGAGACCTGAAACTGTCAGGTAATCAACCTTTAAACTCCTATAAGATATTCAAGTAAACTAATGGTACCACGGGAAGTGTAAGCCGACATCGATTTTGATCTCTTTATCGGTTACTAGTAAAGCCGTTCGGTGAGTGTACTCCCCCACTCAAGTAATGAGTGCTCACACGGTTCTGTAAAGCCGTGTGATCAAAGTTTTTAAATGGTCTTCTATGTTTCTAGAAAACGCTGGCAGACGTGTTTTATTCACCCTTTGAAAAGGCCATCAATTACTAGCCTAATGGCTAAGTGATGATATTGTCTGTATCATACACAACCGTAATCCCTGGTTAGAGCTTATTAAGCCGGTTCTTAAATAAACTCCAGGAAAGTGGAAAAAGAAAAACAGTGAGTTAGTAAAGGCGCATTAGCACAGCAGCTGAAATACTTAAAGCGCTTGTTTTGTTATAAAAGAAAATTGTGGTCCAAAGCGTAACGAAGCATTAGTTAGAGAGGCACAATAACAACATAACAACAATATGTAGCAATCGTTTTGTTAGTTGCAACGATCTGGTCGGTATATATAGATCGCCAATTGGAGTCTCTACCGGTGACACAGCGAACTGTGGTATTTGAAGTGCCTCGCATGTTTGCTAAACCAATTAGTTAGAGTCTTGTCGTTTTTAAGGCTTTTAAAAAACCACATGTTTGGTTAATAAAAGGTCATGAAAACGACCAGAGCCAGAGCCGCAGAGTAAGAAGGTAAAGAAATAGAGAGAAAATTAGTGTTTATTCTTAAAATGAAATTCAGTTCGGCGACAAAGCAAACTGTACGTCAAAAGGCTACGCTAGTAAGCAGAATTGTCGCATAAGGAGTGAAGATAAAACAAAATCATCACAGCTAGAGAAAGTCACTGCCTGGTGCGCTATATTGGGCTGGTGGATGTAGTATTTGAACCTATAACTAACAAAAGAGTTATAATAATCTGACCTAAAAATTTATTTTCTCAACAGTAGTTTTTTTTTAATAACTACAATAATCAATCACAACATCAATTGCAATACAATTAAACTGCAACAATGACTTTATTGGCATTTTTTTAACTTTTAACATTTTGATTATTTTCTTTAAATAAATAAATGACATTAAATGCTTTGAAATTAAATGTTAAAAAAAATTTAGTTTTTGTTTTTCTAATAGTAGTTATGATCTGTTTATTTATTTGTCTTAATATCACATTAATTAGAAATTCAATTGTTTATTATATAATTATCAAGTGCATATTTTACAGATCGTTAGCAATACAAAAATTTGTAATAAATGTAAAAATGTGCGAGTAAATAAATAACACAATTTTTATTAATTATTATTTTCAGTACATTTGTAGGAAAATATTTAATAATAGCGTTAATAACAAAACAAATAAATTGACTTTTAATAGCACTTATTAGAAAACAACGATGCACTTAAAATTTTTCAAATAAATAAATGAAAGAAACAGATTTATTAAGAAAATAAATAGGAAATTAAATAAATATTTGGTCAGAAATCACAATAAAGATTGTACTCGAACTTGGATATTATTAAATACTGAAATTTAATTAAAATTTTAGTTTGGAACAGACAATATAGAATCTCATAAACGCTACACAAATGAAAATGTTGTGCATTCTGCTGAAGTCTAATTTTTCTTTTTTTCTGTAAAAATTGGCTGCCTAAATTTGCAAAATATTTTTTTTCCTTCTAAAAAGGCTTTTAGAAATTTAAAAGAAAAAAAAATAATTTTAGCCAAAATGAAATTTAATTTAATATTGTAAAAAAACTTAAAAGTTATTAATTAAAAGTTTCTAGCTTTTGCTCTCTTGCATTTAGCTTAACTTTAGGTTAACATTTATCTTGTTTAAACTCCTTCTAATTTTCAAAGAATGGCAAAACAATATTTTTCTAAATCTTGAGCTAAAAAAATAAAAAAAATATAAACCTTTTTGACGATATGCTATCAATATATTTGATACAGTTATAACGCCTCACTTAGTTTAAAAAATTTGGACGAGTACATTAAATAATCATGAAATAGAAAAAAATTCTTTAGTTCACAAATAGCAATCTTGGTGAGTTGTAAAATGGAATTATATTGGAATTAAAAAATCCTCTATTACTGATGATGGAAAAACCCTGATTATGAGAGTTCTCACTCAAATTCAAATTTGGTTTTTTATTTAGATAACCTAAACAGCGTTAATTGAAGCCGTATCATTTCTCACCGCGGAAGTATCTTTTCACACAAATTGGTAGAACCAGAAAGGGGACAAATAAACTGGAAAACAAATACAAATTTTATATAATTTCTTACTTATTCAAGGCCATTGCTAGGAAAACAACAAAAAATCTTTTGATATACATAATATGTGGTTCATTCCTCGATCCGAAGGCTAGAATAAAAAAAATACCTTCAAATCTACTGAAGAGGCTCTGAACTGATGTCTTTTATTTTTTCGTCTTTTTAAAAAACTATTTTACTGCGACTTTTCAACAAAATTTATTTTCCTTATACTCAAGGCTCTGTTGGGATTTGAACTTTTGGTATGATTTTTAAAAGACAACAGACTATTTCGCTAACAGAACGACTACTGCTGCTCTATCACGTGGTAACCAACTTTAATTTTTATTCTAAATTTCCTCGCACACTGCATTAGAAATTAAAAACTCAAAACTGTTGAGCACACGCATCAAATTTAATACTTTTAACGTACAACAACAATTACATTATCTCAAGCTTATTTGTTACATTTAGGTGTTGTCTTCACCATCTAACGTTTTTTTTTTCACCTAGTAGTTATTTCGTGAATGGTAACACAGCTCATGTCTGATTTGGCAGTTTTATCTTTCCGCTGAACCACCGTCAGCTCCGTATGTTCGTTATCTTTTAAAAAAAGTGAAAGAACCTGGCATCCTCATCGATAAACCAAAGAGTAAAAAGCCAAAAACAGTGCGTACAGTCGAGAATATTGCTGCTGTGGCAGAAAGTGTGCGTGAAGCACCATCAACATCAATTCACCGTCGTTCTCAACAATTGAACATTTCGGAGACATCATTGAGACGAATTTTGCATAAAGAACTTGATATGACGCCATACAAAGTCCAATTGGTTCAGGAGTTGAAGCCAACTGAGCATCCAATGCGTTTTCGCTTCGCTAAGCAGTTTTTTTATAGCATTTTCTAAAAAAAAATATTTGGCGGACCCTTTATAAAATTTGTAGGGTATGTAGCTTATAAAATTTGTTTCAGAGCGTAATAAAATCTTTATTGTTTAAAAAGGTTATTTGAATAAATTAAAATAATGCAAAGAATGCTGATGAAGGATGTAGAGGTCGGTCCGGAAAATGCGGCATTACATTTTGCTAGCGTCTATTTTTTCTTGTTTTCTTTGGAAAACATCCGCATACATTTTTAAATAATTTTTCTTTCTAAAAATTTTTAGAAATTTAAGTAACAAATGAACTTAAGCCAAAAAAGTAAATTTTAATTCATTTATAATATTCCAATGCCTGGTTGGAATAAAATTAAAAATTTAATTTATCGATTTTAGTTTTAAAAACTCTTCTTAATAAAAAAAGTAAACTAGCTTATCAAGGTTAAGCACTAAGTTATTAAGCTTTAATTTCTGTCATTAAAATTTATAATAAAATGATTTTATTATACCTGTTCAATTAAGAAACTTATCTTATTGCTCTTCGTAATTTCCAAAATTTGCATAAATAAAAATTTATATCCAAAGGTGTAGGTTGAAAAAAATCAGTGCCGTACATAAGCCGATTTGTTTCTGCATATGACTAAACTTACTGTTTCTTTAAAGAGACACAGGCCGCTCCAGAAAATTTCCCGTTACGCTTATGATACAGAGTACCCCAAGGACCATTATACCATTAACTTGCATCAGTGTGTTCTCTTTAACAAATTTTAAGTTTTAAACTATTTTTAAGACTTTTTTCGTTATGATGTCTACTAAAAATATTGCAATGAAACTCAACAAAAGTAAGTCCGTCACTATTGATTTTTTAAAATATAAATTTCAAAGAATATTTGGTCATTAAATTTCTTAACCAGATTTTTAAGCCCACCACTGATTTCAAATTTATTTTCATTCAGAATTGATTGCTTAGTTTCGCAATAATAAAATACGTAATCATTTTTTGCCATAAATTCAATTGTGGTTTAAATGGTTCTTAGGGTACTTAAAATATTTAACGTATTCCAACATTTGCATTATTTGCCTTTTCTCTTTTGTAAGGCATTAAATAAGTATTCGAAAAAAGTGACCAAAAACCAATTTACACTGATTTCTTTGAATGTCAAAAATACATTAAATTTTATTACAGAATCTGATATCATATGACGGCTATTAATATATTTTTGTAAATACACTCTAATGTTTTTTTATGTTAGAAGGGCCATATTTTTTGAAGTTTAACAACGTGTATTAAAATTTTACTGCCAGCGAATAGTGTTACATTGAGATTAAAAATGCATAAAAAATAAAGAAAGTTGTTTTTTTTTAACATTATTAAAAAAAATTTGAAAAAGAAGAAAAAATGGGTTTTCCAAATTAATATAAGTTAACAAAGCACGCTGAGAGTAAGATCGTTAAAAATTGTAAAAACGGCCGCTAGAGTTTTTTTTAGATGCATTACATCCATAAGATGTAAATTACAATGACACTAGCGCTTAGATCAGTCTACATTTTGAGAGGTTAGCATTAAAATTTGGAACACAACGGTGGCTTGCAGCTTATTAGGCGACTAAAACCCAAATTTATAACATTCTTTGTCAGTTGTTGGTGATGTTAGTTATTGGTTAAATAAACATGCGCACAAAACGATTGCTTATGGCATCAGATAACTGCAGTTGTGTGATACGTAGTGCCCTGCTGTACAAAACACATGTAAGTCGAACTACACTAATTTGGGATTTTCTACATTTCTTCACAATCAATAGGGACATTTCCTATAAAAAACAGTTGAATCGAATTTTATCATTTACAGTTGCATAGGGAAATAATATAAAAAGACAACGAAACTATTCCGTAATAAAGGAGTAAAATTTTCCTAGAAGTATTTAAAAGGTTTTGAGATGCTAAAATCAAATTTGTGGCAAACGCTACCTTTTTAAATAAAGAATATAAGAGAAGTGATTGCAGTAATTCTAAATTTCGTTTATAATTTATTTTAACTGCAAACTCCATTCCAAAGCAGAAAACTTTTTTATAATTTTTTGCATTTTTATTCAATAGCGTTCTTAAAATGAAACACTGTGCAATGACGTAATTTTGGATAAATGCAATAAGAAGAAAAACCTAAACAACTTTAAGCAAAATACAGAAACATCAAATACATAAATTTAATTTAAAATCATCAACAAGCAGATTTATTTCTGCGGTGATTTTATTATTTTTTTATTTTTATTTTTTTTTGTGAATATTGAGTTTGGGTTTTTGACTTTACTGAGTCAAGGTTATAAAAAAAAGACTAAGAAATAATTGAATATATACACGTACGAGGGCCGCTCAGTAACTAAAGAAGAGTCAGAAAGAAATATTTGCCTGCAATCATTGACCATATTTTAATCGAGTGTTTAGAGAACCTTACAGAATATGACACAGCTAGCAATGTCACGATTCTGCGTCACTTTTGGTATCATTTTACCAACATCAGTTTAGTAATGAAATCCAAAAGGTAAAAAAAGAAAATTTAGTTTCCTCAAGGCAATGCAACAATTCATACATTATCAAAGCTGAAGACAAAAAAAATTTTAAAAACTATTTCGCCTGATGGCCTTTTTTTTTAAATTAGGGTTTTCTTTAAATTCTTCAAAAAAAAAAGCATTTGAGGTTAGAGAAACTGCCTTCCAGCGGAGCAGACTTATTTCTAAGTCTCCCCTGTGTTGCAAGCTAAAGTTAACTTGTTTTATAATTTTTGTAAGTCTCTGATAGATTTCAAAGTTCTGAGATGTCCCTCGCATAACTGCTTGTTTTAAAGCTGAAAGTATTTTTTTTTTTTAATTTTTTTGCAAGCTAACTAATAAATAAGAATAAAACTAAAGTAGAAGATACAAACAAGAGTCAACAAACATTTCAGAAATTTTCATACAAAATACTACAACAATAGAAATTGCGTTATTTTGATTTTTATTAAGTGGCATTAATAATTTGAATTGAATTTGTTAATGGTTTAATTTAAAACATCTGTTTCATCATCAGCATCGCGAAACTGTTCTACATCATCTCTGATGACACTACCATCATCATTTTTTTTTGTAATTTTCTTGTTTGAAATACTGCTTCCTTCTTTTTCTTTTATTTTTTCATTGTTTTCACTTCTTAAGAAAGAAACGCAAATTTAACTTCAGCTTGCTGTATTTAATTGAAGCATGACTTTCAAATTAAATGCGAAAAAGTTTGTGAATTTTTATGTGTTAAAAAAATAATTTTTATTTTCTTTTACTGGAAGTAGAAAAAAATATAAAAAAATTAGCACGGATCAAGAAATCACCATTTTTCAATGCTTAAATGTTTTTAAGTTTTTTGTTTCATACTTTACAGATTTAAAGCATTCAAATTGGACTTAGTCTCAATTGCAAAATATGCAAATCAAATGCATGAATTTGTATGCACAAAGATCGACGTAACTTGAAGAGTATTGTCTTAGCATGTTGGATTTAAAAAAAAAAAAACAAAATGAAATATGGACCACATTAAATATTCATTTTTATCTCAATAAAATAAACGTATTCATAGAGCGGTTGAAAGTGTAACAACTGACAGCATATAACCATCAATTCGTTTTATAAGCTGAACAAAAGTCTTTTACAATATAAGAAAAATATTAAAGGTATTAAGGTTTTCCTTAAATAATATTTAAAAGACGTCAGTGGCTTTTTTGTTTAATTCACATCTAAGACTTTCAAAAATAATCTGCGAGTGGGGGACACCTCATAGAAATTTATTTCAATAAACTGTAAGTAGAAAATTGTTTTGAGAGTGTTGAAAATTAGTTGTTATTTATTAAAAATAAAAATCTAGACTATTGTAGATTACAAAAAAAAAAAAAAAATGATGTATGCATTTCTATTTAGTAAACGACAGCTAATATAACCTCAAGATCATAAATGATGCAAATATATTTGTAGTTTGTTTTATATTAAGAAAATTATAGTGATAATAGAAACACGTCTAAGAAAAAACCAGAAGAAAAAACTATTATTTAAATTTAATGGCTTAACCTTAAGAAATTTAAATATTAAATTCCAAAGCTATTGAAATTACTTTGTGTTGTTATATATAAAGTAATAATTTTTACTTGTGCAAAATATAAGCTGGCGACAGCACGTGTCACTAATCTTAGTTAAAGGAAATAATTCTTAATTTAAGCCGATTGTTTTAGTATAATTTAAGTATAAGACATTTGAATAAGACAAGCCCGTTGCTTAAATATACAAAGTTTGGCGCTTCAAAATAAAACAATTAGAACGATAATTCAAGCTTTAGTAATTAATATACTTTTCACTAGAAAAAGTGGAAATCTGGTATATCTTAGCTTGCCTTTCCGTTTGTAATTCCTACAATATGCATTTTCGACCCCATAAATTATATATATTTAGACTTCTTAAGCATAGTGAAGCTATGTCTATCTGTCCGTCCATGTGAGTGTTGAAATTACTTCACCGAGGCACTAGATCAGCTAGAGAAAATTTAAATACGCCCATCGATCAGAAATAGTGTCGAAAGAGGTGCCTGCCTGTAATTTTTCCATATCATAACCATAACAATGAAGTAACTCCAGTAAAGAAGCACAAGAATGTAGTGCTATAGAGAATAAAAAATTAATATAAAACATCAAGTGGAAAAATTGGTGCTCGCCGATATTTACCGAGTTATGGGCCTCTGAAATATTCATTAAAAAAATCGATTGTCAGTATGGGTGTCATTTAAAGCTTTTGAAGAGATCTTTCAGAAAGTATTAAAATTTTTAAACATACTTAACCCAGTAAGAGCCGATGAGATTTTAATACCTATTTTTTTTTCCTTAATTTTTAATTCTTTGCCACTACAATGTTTTTTGTTTTTTTAAAGGAGCTGCTACACTAAACAAGATTTACGTACATGGTGAAGGGTATATAAGATTCGAAATAGCCGAATATAGCAATCTCACTTGTTTTTGATTTAAATTCTTGGATTTAGTATAAGAATATAGTTTTAGTACAAAACAATAGTTTTAATGTAACACACAACTTGTCCTATAAAACAATAAATTTAGTTTATTATAAAGCAATAGTTTTTTAATGAAAATTTTAGTACAAGGAAATAATTCTACTACAAAATAATAATTCATAAGTAAATAACAATATTTTTTGTTAGACGATCATTTTATTATAAGAATATGTTTTTAGTACAAAAATGATTTTTAGTACAAGTTCAGTATTTTTAGCATAGGTCGTCACTTTTATAAACTGACAACGTTTCAAGACTAAGATGATACTACTGGCCTTATGCTTTACTTTAAGTGTAACATGGTTCTAGTGTAATGCGATTATTTTGTCACATTTATCATAAACAAAAGAAAAGTATAAATATTTATTTAGTTTTAATATTTAGTACAAAAAGGTAATTTTATTATTACACAATAAATTTTGTACTTAGTATAATAAGTAACTATGGACTTTTCATTACAATAGTTTTAGTACTAAAAGGTGATTTTAGTATTAGATAGTACTTTTAATATGACATCTAATTTTTATACATCGACATTGCTTTAAGAATAGGACAATACTATTGGTAACATGCGTTAGTATAAAGGCAGTGCAATAAGTTTCTTAAATAATAGAATTAAAGATTCATCCTTACAAATACTTCCTTAGTATTAGAAGGTACTTTTAGTACAACGGGATGCTTTAGTAAACCTTTAGACTAAGACTGTTCTATTGGTATCAGTCTTTATTCGTTAGTGTAATACGCTTTTTTTGTAATAAAAACTGGTAAGTTTCAGACTTAAGACTTTTTCATTTTATTTACGAGTTTTACCGTATTTCAAGAGTCTTGAAGACTTTAATACAAATACATGACTAAAATCTTGGGAAAAGAAATAATTTTTAGTTAAAAATCATAGAAAATAATTATCTTCTATTATAAAACTAAATTGTTGTTTTAAAATGGTAGATTAATTGAAATATTAAAATTTAGTACTAAACTTTTAATATCCTTTTGTCTTAACTGGTTAGCTGATAATGCCAATTGGCTTTAAAATAAATATAACATATTATTTTTTTAAATAGGAAATTTATGTTAATCTACTTGAAGTACATTAATTCAATTTGGATTTGAGCTTAAAATACTTACATACATTTCGTTACAAATATACTCCAATTTTCTCGTCCATAGAAAAAGAGTGAGAGAAAGGTGTTTTATATGTTTCAAACGTGACAGTTTTATTAAATGCGATTAATTTATTTTGCATAAACTTTTGCCACATTTTCAATAACATAACCAAAGCTCTTAACACATTTTGGGTGTATGCAACATGTTGCATTTGTTTGTAACTTATCGCTAACGCTTAATAACCTTTTGAATGTCATAAATTGTTGATTTTTAAGTCGGCTTGTGTGCCTGTACGTTTTAGCAGTAGTGGAGTGTAGTGTTTTTATTTTGTTGGCTTTTGGAGCACCTTTCCCTCGTCACATAAGTTGTTTTTTGTAAAAGTATATTTTTCAGTTGCATGTTGCATTTGGCATGGATTTGTTTTTTTAATGCTTTGAAAAATATGACACCTACACATTTGATTATTGTTAGTTGATTGTCGATTGGCCAGCGGGCAAATAAAATAAAGAAACCAAAATAAAACAAAGCTAAAATGAGTTTATTAAAAATAATGTCTGTAACCGGAGGACACTTAAGACATGCAAATTCAATTCAATTCAATTTATAATAAAAAAATAAAAAAACACATAAAACTTTTGGTGTAACTGATTTTAGGTAAAATTTATAGAAATAAACAAAAATTAAATCAGACAGTGACACAGATCCAATTGTGTTGCCAGAAAAAATCAATAGAAAGGTTGGATAAGATCTAAATATCCCCCACAATTTATTTTTCATAACAACTTTCTCGCATTTAGTTTTTTAACAAAATAAGCTGAAGGCATAATTTATGTATAACAATTTTAAATTATCAACTATTACTTTTTTTATTTTAATTGCATTCATTTATCATATTCTCTGTCGCACATGGAATTGTTTTGAATTAAGTTAATTAAGTTTCAATAACCGTTAAGTGCACCAGCAATTAAAACTAAGTCAATTTTATATTTTAAATTAATAGTGATTTATTTGCATTGATATATACAACTCAACTAATTAGCGTATAAATTGAAGGTTTTCATTTCATTAATAGTATTTGTATAAATAAATGAAACTATTATTAATTGATGAAATTATAAGCCACCGAATCAGAGTTGACGAATTGCAAACAAAATATTTTTTTTTTAATTCTTAAAAAATTTATTTGCAAAGTCTTGTGGAAGTCGGGTCATTTTACTGAACTTATAATTTAAAAATTCTTCTTCTCTCAAAAAGAAATTTTTTTTAATCAAAAATGATGATGTCAATATTTTTTCTAATTTTTTCAGGCAACCCTAGTTTTATCATTAAAAACAATTTGTTGATGGCAGAATATAAAATATAAGGAACGAATGTATGCATAAATTAACATTTGCACGACCAAAACATGCACGCATGTGACGTTATTTCCAGTTTTTTTGGCCACAGTTGGAGAAAGGTTAAATAAAAATTTATTATTCCATTTATAATTTCTACAATATTCATTTTCGACCCGATAAAGTGTAAATATTCTAAATTCTAATGCATAGCGAAGTTGATTGAGCGATATCCGTCTGTCCGTCCCTGTTCGTGTTGATATAAGCTTTGCCGAAACCCTAGATAAGCTAGAGAAAATTTAGAAATGCCAATTGAAAATGTTGCTATTGAAAATCAGCAAGATCGACAAATGTTGTTGGAAGCAGTGGCCAAAACATCACTCCTACTTCTAATTTTTCCCTATCTATTGGACCTAATCTAGTTTAGTGAATTAACTTCGATCAAAAAAACAAATATATGGGGTGATAGAGAACTAAAAAAAAGAAACAAATATATATCAATTAAAAAATTCGGTGCTCGCTATCCTTGGAAGACTTCTGGGCATTTAAGGACTGTTAAAGAGATCTTTTAGGAAACATTAAATTTATTTCAGAACGATTAACTATTTAAGTGCCGAAAAATTTGTTTAATTTTGTATTTTTTTTTTTTATTGCGTAAATTAAAATTAAAAGGTGATAAAAATATAGAATTATTTATTTAAAGAAAAATTAAAGCAACCTCTAAGGCCAAAACCGTCTTCCCATACTAAAGATTTCTAACATAACCTTCCTCCGGCCTTCATCCAGGCGCAAGAATTTTTTCCTCTTTAGCACAACCAACTAATGCTTTCCTACGTACTGCATGTAATTTTAGATCAAAATATAATTTATTTTTAATTTTAGTATTTCCTTAAAATAGGAACGAGCGTCATTTTTTTACTAATTTGTTTTTTTTTTCTTATATTTTTATTCTCTGCCATTCCATATATTTTGTCTTTATGCTTGAAGTTACTTCACTAAGCCAGATTTAAGTCTACTTTTCTTCAAATTTCGTTTGTATTTATGCAGATGGTTGTTATTTATTTTGAAAAATTGGTGAGCCTTCATCTGATACAACAACCTTTTCATTAACTGAGTTGGGACAACAACCTTAAGCAAAACTTAAAAAAAAAATTTTAATAGGAAGTCTGCATTTACTTGTTTATTTTAATTATCTCTGCTTATAGATTGAACTCCCTTAAAACACATTTTTAGTAGTTTTAGTACTAGAAGGTGTCTCCGAATAACATTCCATATTAAAACGCATCTTTTCAGCTTTAAGGAGAAGAGATATTATGTTGTCACAAACGGCGTAACGTTATAACTTTCAAAAATTAAAGGATGTCCGTGTAAGCGACGATGTTAAAACTTGAAACGTTATTGACAGTCTCTTTACATTTTTACAGAAAATTTGTTACTATATCCGTTATGTTAAAAAGCAAAATTTAAAGGGTGTTCTCATAGAAGACGTAAACTTGAGAAACGACCTTTTCAGCAAATATTTCCTATTTTCTTTGTTTAAGCTGTGTGTGTATGGATTGGCCCTCATCGCGCAGTTACGTACAATTAAGTCCCAACCAGAACTTGCAATTTTTTGCGGTTTTACGATTCGATTTATAATTTTAAAAAATCAGCATATTCAAGTAAAAAAGTATGAAACAGATTCTGCAAGATTACAAATAGTTCTAACTAAGTATTTCAAGTAAAATATAACCACAAAAGTGTCTTCGATAAGTTTAAGCATTTGACAGGCTTTTCGTTGATTTTTTTATAGAAGCTTAAGCAAATAAAATAGTCAGACATTTCGTTCAATTTTAATTGTGGTATTAAGTTTCTTATTTTATCGTTATGCCTTCACGCTGTTATTGGTTTTTTGATAAAACAGCAGCCGATTCTTAATAATTCTTTTGCCATAATTTGTTTAACAATGACGTTAAACATGTTACCATACCTTAACTAATATTTATCTAATAAGTCTAAAGAATAATTTATCTGATTTATGTTGAGTTTGAAAATTGTATTTATTTACAAAACAACATTTAATCAAGACCAATTTAATAATACTTGAAAGATTGTTTGTCTTTATTCATGTAAATATAGTAGAATAAAAATTTTCAAATATGTGTTTTCTTGGTCCAGTTTTTTGACAAAAATGTGTTAATATTTTTTTATACATATAACTAGATTTAATATATTTATTTTTCTTTTTGTTTTTTGCACAAATTTAAAATAATTTGTTAATAATGTCCTCTAACATCACACATTTGAACGATCATACTCGTATATTTGTTTTTCTTTAAGCCAGTGCATGTCAAACTTTTTTCTTTAATTCATTTTTGGGGTGTAGGCGTTTACATGTGTGTCATTATTATTTTTTATTTTAAGCTGACAGCAAGTGTTTCATTGAGAAATAAAAATAAACTTGAAAAAAAAATAAATAAATAAAATACATTTTAAAACCCAAAGTCAGCTGACTATTTCGCAATGTGCTCTTTTTGCACATTAATTCAAGATAATAAAGTTTTATATTTTATATTTTTTTTTTTCATTTAATTATTATGTTTTATTAAGTGAATCATTTCAAGTAATTTTTGTTTATTTTGTTATTTATTTTTCTGCCCACTTTAGTTTTTCTTGTTGTTTTTTTTTTTTTGCTCTTGCTAACAGAGGTATTCTAAGTCTTAAATTTTGTTTTTAAAAATTTATAACTAAGAAATTCTTAGATTTCTTCGATTACTACATTTGCCTACATTTGAAAGGATAATTAAAATTAAAATAAGAGAAAGAAGTTTGAATCCTTGAGGTGTTGTTCTAATTAGCTCTGGCCAAGTCGGATATATAAATGTGAATTCAAGTTTAGCGTATGCAGAAGTAATAAAATATAAACAATAGAAGAAAAGAACTGGCATAAAACTAATCACTTGACTGACTCTTGATAAATAGAAACCAATTCTGACTCAAACACTTTGCATTAAGGAGAAACGTCGCTTTTACAGAAAATTGTTATTAAAGAAGATTAATTGACGCTTTTTGTATACTTTGAGAAAGGTTTCTGATATTAACTTTTTGAGCTCATTTACAGCTAGTGACTAGAAATAACTAATAACGAAAAACCTAATTAAAAGTAGACAGAATTAAAGGGGTCACAAAGACACTAACAAGAAAATTTTTAAATTCTGTGTAAAATAAAAATTTTTTAAATATTTTCAACATCAACTATTTTCAAACTAAATGTTTGTTGAGACTTTTTTCTACTGGTCACATTTATAACTTTTTTTTAAGTGCAAATTTTCGCATTCCATTTGAAAAATTCGTTAGATAAATTAAAAATCAATTTAGCAAAAGAAAGTAAAATTTACAGTATTTGTTTAATTTAAGAATAAATAATATTTGAAAAAAAAAATATTTTTTAAATTAATGACTGCAGTTTTGATAATACAAAAAAATTGATCTGTAATTATTTTCCTTTAAACCTTGGGGACCTTAAATTTATAAAAATAATTAATCACCAGTTTTTTAGACGATTCATATATTTTTGTGATACGGAAATAATTTTCTTATATATGATTAAAATTTTTAAAATTGCATAAATTGAGTAGTTTAAAAATGAATAATTTATAGTCAGGCTTAAGTTCGTTTTTTAATTCAATTAAAATTTCTACTAAAACTGGAAAATGTATTAATAAAAAAATCAATTACTGATGATGATTAAAAAGACAGAGAATGGCATCTTTAAACGTAGTGCTAACTATATGCTAAACAATTTAGCGTATTTAAAATTAAGATTTTTCTTATATATTTTCTTAAATTTGTTGATTACTTAAACAATGCTTACGATGAAAATAAATCATAAAAATAAAATAGATAGAAATGATCAAATTGTATTAAATGGAATTAAAGAATACCAATACGGTTTATGCTGATGTTAAAGCAAAATTGTGAGTAAATGATTTTAACTTAATAAAATTTCTTCAGCTTACAAAATTCTATTATCAATAAAAGAACTTGAAAATTTTTTATTTGAAATTCATATTGCTCATAAAGACTGCATATTCTTACCTCAAAAAGGTATAAAATATTCAATGATGCCCCATATTTCTAACACACTAATTAAACGTGTTTATTTAAGCAAATTGTTTAAGTCATATTTATATGCTTTTAAGTTAATTTTAATTATATTTTCAATTAAAATGAATTTATACATCTAAAGATGACAATTTAGCAAATTTAAATGGCAAAATATTAAAACACATTTGGAATTATTTAAAAAATTAAAAATGTAAATGAAATCATAAACTAAAGTAAGTCATGAGATAATTATTTAAGTACACTTTAAAGCAATTTTTTTATAAAAAACATCAGGTTAAAATTAATAAAAATATAAAGCAATTTACTAAAATTACACACAGTTACTAGTTTTGTATATTTTGTTCAAGATTTTAATTTACCGTGTGTGTTATATATACATACATGTTGTTCTAAAATTTTCTAACGTTTAATCACTTGAAACAATATTTTATATGCTTAAATGTTGCTATCAACATGTTGCTTTGTTTTCAGTATCTAAGTTTAGTTGAGCCTAGTACTCAGTTAGAATTTGTGAAATATGTTGAGCAAAGATAGGTTATTTCACTTAATAAATTTGACGTTTATTACGTAATTTTTCTTTGCCATTTACCAGCATTTTGCGAATTTTATTGGTTTTATGTTGCTACACTGTTTTTCATGTGTAAAAAATCCCATATGTTTATTTATTTAATTGATGGTGCTTGACAAAGAAAAACAAGTTAAAGAAAATTCCAAAAAATCTAAATAAATTAAAAAAAATATTGAATCAAAATGGAGAATGGAATAATACTGGCTGCATGTTTTTGCTGCAATATATTTCATTTTAACTCATTATAAGAAAAAAAAAACTGGTGTTAGAATTTCATGCGAAATTAAGGCCGCTCATAATCTTCTCACAATATTGATCCCTTTTTTCCATTTCATGTAAATTTTTTGTAATCTTCACCAAATGTGGTATCTAAGTTTAACATTCCGTTTGTATTTTTACAGTTTTGCTCGAGAAACACCAACCCATTATTTATAGTTTTAAAAATTTGGCTTTTAACAATCAGCTAGATCGGTCGATGTCCTTCAAGGCAGCTGGCAAAACATAACGCCTGCCTCTTATTTTTTCAAAGTTTTTGTTTTCAATTTTCCTTTGTATTCCTGGTTGTTGTTTATGTTAAAAAATTAGTGAGCTTTCACTTGTTACAGAAACATTTCATTTACTAATTTGAGACAATAACCATTAGCAGAATTTAGAATTTTAGAAAATACGCTTTTAAAACAGAAAAACTAAAAGTAGAAAAGAATTTCTTATCACAATTTTTCTTTAAACTATTAAATAGGAAATCAGCTTTATGTTGTTAGTTATCACAAAAACACAATTTAAATGCCAATAAAAATCGACCCGCTTGATTAAAATAAAAATTTTCTTGAAAGATATGTTATTTCAAATAACAGCAATCTAGTTTAAAGAATAGTGCGTGTTTACTTATATTAAGAACTCAGGCCGGTAAGAAACAACAAAATTGCTTAAGCTTCCTTGTCGATCAAATACATCATGCAATTTGAGTGCCAGATAATAGTGGACTGTCTCTTTAAATGATTAAATGCAAGAAGTATATTTTTAGTTTTTTTTTCTGCTTTTAAATGTTGCTTTACCTTTCAATATAATCGCAGTTGTTGCAGCTGTATTGTTGCTATATGAGTAGTTGGCCGGCTATTATTTTTTCTGTATGAGTAGTTGACCGGTTATTTTGAAGAGTTAACTAGCTTGCGGGCAAAATTATGTCTACGTATTCATTTTTTTCTTCTTAATTTTAGTGTCCATTTAGTGAGGCACATCAAGTTCTTTAACAGCACATATTTTTAAATAAAATGTAACACATCCTTTTCTTAATATCTGCCAGTGGCAGGTAAATTATTTTTCTTAGACAAAGTATTTTTGATAATTACCATAGATTTAATAATAATGTTTAATATGTCCAAAACATATTAGTTTGCAGTGCAGAGCTTAACACAAAATACATTCCTAATTTAAAAAGCTTAGAATGGGGTCAAAAATGGAGAAAAGTTTTTTAAACAAATATAAATTATAAAAGTAAATAGTTGTTGCCTTAAACCTGGTTCTTTATTTTTAAGTATACTGCATTGTTTTAGAAATGTGAACAAAAACCACTTAATTTTTATTATTTCATTGAATTAAAAAAAATTTATTTACGTGTTTGAAAAATATTGGCAGCTTCTTTGTTATATCACCAATATCAGCTGTTGTTTAAAAAATACCTCACGTAATAATGATCACTTGCGTAATTTTGATACTTTAAGAAATGTTGACAGAAACATTTCTTATGTATATTATCAACTATAGCAACAAAGCGCAACTTCTGCAACATTTTTTTTTTTGCATTTTTATACACTAGTAGTATAGTAGTATTATGTAGTTTGACAGCAGAGTAGTTAACTTTTTACCAACAAAAAACAAAACATATGGTGTTTGCATAGCAAAAACAATCATATTCACCCCTATTCTGCTTTTCGATTCGAATTGAAATTTTCTCCGTCAGAATACTTTGGTATTCTACGTTTCGATTCCGCTCAGTTTCTTTCGATTGTATTTATTATGCATTACGATCGAAACTCCGTTTTTCTCAGTTGTTTTTGGTTAACGAAGGATTTTCTTTGTTTGTGTTTTTTGGTTAAAAAGTTAAAAATTTTAAAAATGTAAGTGGAAAATGAGATAAAATGTTTAGAAACGGTTTAAAAAAAACACTCAAAATTATTTTTAGCTAGTGTATTTAATTAAATTAATTTTCTTTTGTTTTAAATTGTTAATTTTTGTACCCGAATCTGATGTGTTTTTTAATGTATTATGGGTCAAAAACAGCAACACCAGAGCAGTATGAAAAACTGGCAGATGTAATGGCATTTGAAGCAGATATTAAATGTGGATACCACCAGCGATCAAAGGAAGAAGTAGCAGCGTTCTAAAAGGAAGTTGCAGGAATCCTCAATGCACTAAGTACTCTAACAAAAAATGCCAGCGCAAAAATTAGTTGCCGTGAACAACTAATTTTTATTTTGTTTTTATATTTTTTATTAAACTTCATTAATAAATTATTTTTAATAATGTAAACACAAAACTTTTTGTATTAAATTTGACATTTGTTTATGAAAATCATAACTTGCTTGCTTATTTTGCTATTTTCACATTCCACAGTGATGCTATTAATTTTGTTAACATTGTTGTCTTCTTCTTTTTCTTTAGATTCCGTTTTTCTTCAGAATACCAATTTACGATCGCAACGAAACTGAATGCGGAGACTTAATCGAAACACAGAATAGGGGTGATTATGTTCTCTGTAACAATTTATGGTTGCGGTAAACAAATTAAAATTATTTTAAACAATTTTTTATACGATAAATAAGCATTATTATTAAATATTTGGATTAAGCTAAAATACTTTTGCTAAAATTCAAACGCAATCATATATTTATAACTATCATAAATTGAAGAAAATGAATAACTGTAAAATATTTTTAATAAATATAGTGAATTAAGTTTGTAATCAAAGTGTGACTTTAAACGAATAAATAATGATGAGTTTAAAAAATAATTTGAATTTGCGGTTAAGCTATTGCCATTACACTATTATTTGAAAACGCGAAATGTAAAAATATTGTAATGTTTTTTAACAAAAACTACAAGTAAAAATTAAAAAAAAAATATCAGAAAAATTAACTAAAATTTTATTTTTTTAGTTGCGTATTGTCATACTTTCCGGTGAAGACCGTCGTCCGTACTAATGAAATCGCGGCTTGAAAATTATGTTCTCACATCGTAAGCGCTCGCCAAACGTATTAAATAAACAGCCAGTAACGACGGCGAAACAAGTCCGATTAACTTAATACCTAATCAATATTTATTTGGTTAGACGAAGTTCACACACAACCTAAAGCATTTCTTCATTGTTTTCTCTGTAACTTATCATGTGCATTTGTTTTTGCTTTTTGTACCAACCATCGGTATGGCCACAAAAAAATTTAGAATTTAAATTAAAAAAACTAAAACTAAGATGAAAAAAGTAAATCTTAATACATATACAATATATACGTTTCAAATACAGATTTGGAAAAATTAAAAAAATTATCAAAATAATTACTTTAATTTTTATTATAATAATTATATTATAATATTATGTTGTTAGGCACTATTGTTATTTGTAAACAAACTATAACCGTACGAGTATTATTATATTATAATGTGTTTTTAAGACTTAAGATTTCAAAAGGGTGAAGCATCGTTAAAAGTGAAGATGTAAGCCCTGTAAAAAGAAGAATGTATAGAGACTTCAGTTATAACAACTACATAGTATTTGATTAAAACTTTGCCTTTTAACCACGGCTTTCTACTGGCCTGAAGACACATTTTTACTAGAAAATAGAATGTTGTTATACAATGACTTGAAATGGTTGGAATTTAATAACTTTTAAAATTACTGAAATTTATTTGGTAAAAGGCAATACGCATCACTAAACTGATGTAAGCACAAAAGCCCTTGATATATTATTAAGTCGTGAGGAAAATGGAAGGAAAGTTAATGTTTGAAGGCTCTGCGTAGAAGACTTCAGATAGGACTAGTCTGTTAAAGCAGGGACGAAATATAACGCAGGCTCAGTTATTAATGAAAGAGTTAGTGCAAGCGTTAATAACTGCGATAAATCCTAAAATTAATAATATTTTTCACTAACCTCTGCAGTACTGGGCCTAAGTAACTCAAAATGGAAGCCATCCTTAATATCACTAGAAAATGTAATAAGCTAACAAGCCAAATTTAGCAGATGCAATTTGAAATATTTTTATTTTTATTTTTTTTCCCTTTTGACAGCGTTTAAATCATACACTTTTACTAGTATTTCCGCTTCGAAAAGCTTAAAATGAAAAGTGTAAATGTTTATATTTTTTTGTTTGTTGCTTCATGTAAAACAAAACTATTTAATTTTAATGTTTGTAATTTATTTTAAATCAGTCTGTCTGTAAGTCCATAAATATACCTAAATTTGGAAGCTAAATATTTTTTTTTTTTAACATTTAAGGTAATTTTGTGATTGAAGATTTAAGTGTGTGTGTGTGTTTTTTTTTTATAATTTATTTCACTCTACTGGTATTTATAATGTCTAGTTCAAGTTGAGCAATTGTTTTTTTTTTTTGTATTTTTTTTTTTTTTTTGTGTTGCAACTAGATTTATTCATAACAAAATTTCCAAAGCAAAAACTAAACATGATCAACATTACAGAAAATAATTGCTTTTCCTGCTGAGTGACTAAGTTACAGCAATTAGATTGTAACCGAGCAAAAAAAATTATATTAACAAACCATATCAGACATATTTAGTAGTTTGCTAGTCGATAGAAACAAACGTTTCAAGCATTAAAGCTAACGTCCTTATAGTTTTTTTTTCTACTATCTAAAGTTAATACTTAAATAATCTATAGAGGTTCTTGTTTTGAGCTTGTAGGAAATTTTTAACTTAGAATTGATTCTCAATGTCAAGCGTTATTTGAAAATTTTTTTAATTTACCGAAATTATTTTAAAAACACTCTGAGTTTGATTTGTTCTCAATTAAGTGATATCTTCCTATTGCAAAGGGATGGACACTGCTTTATCGTAGAAATTCGATTGATTGCGCGATACTGTTGCTTCTGTTGGGTGTTTAATGATCCAGTACGTGTTCAGCACGACATTTACTAAAATATATAGCACGTGCGCATAATATTTTCAATAGACACTTTTTAAAATTTTTCCAATCAAAGGCCTGATCGTCTCAGACTTCTACATCACTAGATTTTTTAAAGAAAAATAAATTGCGTATAAAATATATCAAAAAATGATTAACAGGCGCTCTGATTTCATTAACCCTCTAGTACCCAAATTTTTTTCTTGATAAAAAATTATTTTTGTAATCTGAACTTTTCTTAAAGTAAAAAATATTTAAAAAATTTTTTTTAAATTAAAAGCAATTTTTGGAGTACCACGAATTAGACAAAATACAAACAAATGTAAAACAGTGTTTGGAAAGCGAATAAGTGAGTAACGAATCTAGCCCGTCTATAGGCGGTTTTGGGTACTAGAGGGTAAATTTAACGATTTTTTAGTAAAATAAATAAATAACAAATACAGTAACACAGCTTGTAAGTGTCGTTGCATTATCAAAGAATATTATGTTTTAAGAAAATAAAATGAAAAATATTAAAGAATTTCCTCTTTTTTAACAGAAACTGATTTAATTTTACAGAAAAAATTTAATAATTTTAACACTTAATTAAAGTCAATGACTGCAATAATTATCAGTATGAAAAAGTACTTTTTTTGTATAAAAACTTACGCAGATTATTTTGCAAATTTTTTATGAGATTTTCAGTGGAACGCATAATACACAGTTTAACAGAATTTATAAAGAAAAATAAAAAAAAAATACACACAAGCTTACATTACGATTTCTTAGAAATTGTTTTCTTAAACTTTAAGGAAATTAAAGTTTAATGATTCAAGTGAGAGGCAAAAACTTAATAAAAAACCACAGCCAGCTTATGATGAAGGGTGATGCAAATAACCAGTATTGCCTTGTATACTTTTATAAAAGCCAAATTATACATAACTAAATGGAATACTAGGAATCAACTTATTACCAATAACATTAAAATCTGACTCTAGCGGGGAACCTCTTTAATATTTCACTAATAGCAAAATTTTAAAAAACTTATTAAAAACAGTTCTTCCGTATTACACAATTTAATTGTTCTTTACACATTATTTTAACAACATCAAATTAAATATTGAATAATAAAAGTATATTTAAGAAAAAAAAGCACAATATGCGTTAACAAAATCCATTGTTAAAAAAAAATTGTATTCGTTTTAACCGAATTAAAAAAAAGAAGGTTATCAATTTGACTGAATCTTGATTTTTTCACAATTGTGCCTCTATAAATCAGTCATTTTTAATCGATTTGGGATTTTTTTTATTAAAAATGTGATGCATACAGATTGGTCTCGTTTTAAAAACGCTTAAAAGGGTGTCCCCATACAACATACATGTTTTTTGTGTATTATGAGCCGTAAAGAGCACTTCTTTAAAATAACAAAATAGATCCCAATGCAATAGGTATCACAAAATAAATTTTTAAATTAAAGGGTGTCCCCGTAGGTGACGTAAATTGATCTATATAAATATATATTTTAAACCGTTATAGATTAACATTTTCGAATTGAATAAATTGTCGATTGCTGTAATCGTCATTGTAACAAGTCTTAATATCAAAATAATAAATTAACGGGTGTCCCAATAATTTATTAATTTTAATGCTTGAAATACACAAAGAACTTGTACTACTTACTTTGCTATAAAAACAAACAAAAAACTGGGATTTGTAAATTAAAGGGTGTACCAATAAATGATGTAATTTCATGTAAGGTGGCAACGCTGGTAGCAATTAGAAAATAATTTTTAATACATTTTACAGGACTGTAAAAAAATACCTATTATATATCTGACATGTTAAACAGCTTTCGTGCTTATATGCCGTCTTTTAGTGACGACACAGCCTTTCTTCTTCACGAAAGCCCTCATGAAGCACCCAGTTGTTTTTAAGACCATATGCCTCTTTTGGAAAAAGGTAAATGAGCAAATATGTACCCATACAAAACTTACACCGTGGGGAGTATCATAGAGTTAAATATCTTGGTATTAATTTAAACGGGTGTTTGATTTGTAGAAGCCATATAAAAGCAAAATTCCTTCAAGTTGAAAATAAACTGGCTCATTGGTAGAAACTCTTTACTTAGACTAGATTGCAGGGTTCTTTTTTTTTAAGGATTATGGTTATAGGGCACTGTCTTCGTTTTAAACTTAGAAACAAATCTAAAGTGAACCATAAAGACCTAAACACTCCGTTAGTTAAAGCCGAAATCGCAAAACCTGCAAGAAGGCAAAAGTGGAAAGTTAAAATAGACCCCAATCCCTTAGCAACAATATAATAAGCGATCGTGTTTACATTCGACTAAGGAGAAGAGTATTTGTTCCTTGGTCGTAAATTAGAATATTTCTAAACAAAAATTTATTTTTAGTTTTAAAAAGGGCTTAGGCGGATTTTTGAGTTTTTTTTAACCAACGCCAACCGATTTTTAAATGTATAAGGCGTTTTAGATATCAAATAGTTACGTTTAAAATCTCTAAAATTGAACAAGGGAGTATAGTAAGCTGTTCTCAATGCAAACACAGAAAAAAACTCTCAACAAAGAGGGCAAAATTCATTACACACACATGGTAGTCCTCAACACATAAGGAATTTTTTAAAGCAATAAGTGCACTTTGATCGTTTACTATTAATTAATAATCATGGAAATACGCATTCTGCTATTCAATAAATCAAGTATTATATATTAAAATTTTTTGGATGTAAAATCACTAATACATTCTTATTTACACCACACTCTCTGAATAGCAACCTTTGTTTTTTAATCATAAATAAACAACAAAAATTTTAATTTAAATAATAGTTTGGCTGATATTTTTATTTGAAATAACAAAGATTCTGCAGAAAGTATTTCTAAGAAAACAAGCACTTACAATTTAATAACACCTCATCTTTTTTAAACATAAATTAATTCAAAGGTCTAAAATGGTTGACAAGTTCTTAATTTTAGTCTCCAAAAACTATTAAAACCCCGATGTGGCTGTTAGTGTTTATCGAAAGAAAATCAATACCAACACAAACCTCTGTCCGAAATATCTATAATCTTATTGCGCACTTGATCGAGAGTTGTTTACTTGTGTATAAAGGCATTAGCTTAAATTCTTCTCTTTCCAGATTTTTATATATTGGAAGCGAAAAAGTATTAGTCTAATTGAATTATATCTTTTTATAATAAAAAATATTTTTATGAGAATCATTCACTTAATAAAATTTCTTTTAACTTTCTGTTTTCTTAATTAGTTTTTTCTTTTAATTATTACCTCGCTATGCCTTTGACCTTTCGAAAAGTAAATTAAATCTTAATAGAAAGCTTGTCAAAAAGCTTTTAAATAATTTGCAAGATTAATTGATTTAAAGATAAATTTTAACTTTTTGTTAAAGCCAAAAAATAATAATAAACCAAATTGTTGATTACTTTTATGATCAACAAACAACCCACATCTGGTTAAATTCACTTTCAATTCGAAAACAAATGACACAAACAAAAAGTTTATTTAATTATTTCACCAAAGACTGTGTTTTACTTCTCTTTTTTCTCTTACTAATTTCGTAGAAAACAAAATCAAGTTTATTTTATTATTGCCTGAATTGTTACTGCATTGAAGAAATCATTCATATATGGGCAACAACAACAAGAAAAAAGTTTGCCAAAAGCGCCGGCCGGCAAAAAAAAAGTACAAAACTTGTTTCTTTCAATACACAGATGTGAAGTTTTTTTTCTAAAATATTTTGTGGCTGGTAATTTGATTTTTTAAGTGAATTTCACATGATTTTTTTAAAGTCTGATAAAATTTGCTTAACTTTTACAGTGGCAATCGATTTTTGTTTTAAGAAAGAAATGTGTGGGACTGGTTTTGTGTACATGTGTGTGTCTGTGTATGTTTTTAAACAATTTAGACGTTAGTTTTCAATACACAAAGTGTAAGAGCAAAGGTTTTTTTTTTGGTTTTGTTTTAAATTGAGTACACCTCTTTACCGACTGTTAGTTAAAGTCATGTGAGTGAGTGTAAAAATTCAATATGTGGCGTGATGGGTTTTTAAATTTTTAAAAGAAAAAAGTTGCTAAAAAAAATCGTGACTTAATAAGTTCACACAAAAAATTTATAAAAATAAATAAATTATTGTTTAATTTCTTTTAAAAAAATCGCATTTAGTAATATGGATGTGATGATGATGACATTTATTTAATGAAGAGAAATTACTTTCAAAAAGGTGTTCGTTCGCGTCTTTATAAATTAATTAAAATTAAATTAACTTAAGACTTTTTATAACTTTAGCACTATAAAGTATATTAAAGTTGATTATCAATATCATAAAAGTAAGAAAAGAATACAAAAATTTAATTACCTTTTTTAAGGCATAAACTTCATTTAGACTTTGGTTTTTTCTGTTAGGTGCTGCAAAAGATACATAAAGAAAAGAGGTAAAAAACAAAACCTTGATTTATATAAAAAATTAACTCAAAGCAATATAATTAAGATAAAAGAAATATATAAAAATATAAGTTAAAATAATTTAAAATAATACCAGAAATTTATTGAGGTCAATTTTTCTAAGTTTTACAATAAGTCTACAATGTTTTTAGTAATTAATTGAGTTTTTAATTTATTTTAAGTCTGTTAATCGTGCGGTCATGTTTGTTTTCGACCTTTTGCAAACACATTTTACCAAAATTAAGGTTAAGGTTTTTTAATATACACTCTAAGTTTGAATTATTAAGTAGATGTAAATCTTTTTATTTAATTGGGTGATATCGGCCAAAATAGGGATTTTTTCTAGATCTCACAATTGATGGGCTTGTATGTTTTTACGGGTTTCCACTGCTTAAAAGCTGGGATTAATTTTGGTACAAATAGCAGCACGTCATCTTTTATTTTTCTCTTTAGTAGCTTTTTATAAAGTGTTTACTTCTTACTCTTGGGCTCTATCAAAATTTATCCCACCATCTGTAGTGTCTTAAGCTCGCTATTAGAAAGAGATAACTACCGAAAATAAATTGATTTCTTTAAGGTGTATATTTTTTTAATCAAATTTAATTATTTACCTTCAAGACCACCCAACTTATAGTCCTTTTAGGTGCTTAATGACACAGTGTGTGGGTAACCCGACATTTGCAATTTCCTAATTTAGGGACTGACCATAACAAATTTGTTTTGAACCTTTTATATCACAAGTTTTTTAACATATTACTAATTTCTTTGAAATTTGTCATATAACGTGCAATTGACTCTGTAAATCTTCCAGCTTTTTCTACCTTTGTAAGAATAAAAAATCTGTGCCATAATATCCTTTATGAATTTAAGTATTAGAGAATAAGAGCTTGATTATCGTCAGTGGAAGAAGTTTTACTTTCCTTTGAATACATTTTTTTTCCAAGGTATTGTTTATGGTTGCGACTAGGTTCGACAGTTTAACAGCTTAGCAGGTTAGTAGCATAACAGTAGGAGGCAAAATACTTCTTAACCGACTTCAAAAAGAAGGTGGTTAACAATTCGACTGAATGTTGCTTTTTTTATTTGTGTCTCCATAGGTGACGTACATTAATCTATATGGACCTATCTTTTGAACCGTTATAGATAATAGCAAATTCAATTGAATGTCGATTGCTATGTCCGTTTTAGTAGCAAGTATTAAAAATTAATAATTAAAGGGAGTCCCAATATGATGTATATTGCCAAACGGTTGAGCAGGAGTGAAACAAATTTTCGTCAGCACTTATTTTGACTCAACTGGACAATCTGAATATATATATGTAGTTTTGTCCTATATTACGAAATGCCGCTTTACTAACCCACATCTTTCCAAAGTATTACTGCCAGCCTAAATTCTTCAGAACTTTTAGCTGTATCGGTTGAAATGCAGCAGCTTGAGTTTAACTAAAGCAATGACGTACTTTTACAAAGAAGCAATTTATTTATGACTTTAATATAATTTTAGAAATGAATAAAGCCGGCTGAAAAAAAATCCTGAAAAAAACGACAGAAGCAACATTGTATCTCTATTTAAAACAATGGATGGATGATGAAGTTGTTGCAAACTTCGATCGATCCTACGAATCCTTATATTCAACTTAGTTTATATTTTTGGGAAGGAAACTTTTACATTCTGAAATTTTGGGTATCAGATGGACGAAAGATAATTTCGGACAAAGTTGTTCGAATTTTTTTACCTTCATCAAAGCTGCTACTTCTGCTGAAAAACCGTAATACACATTTTGATTTCAATAAATTAGCTCATATTACCGCCACATTATTAAAGACGGCATTAAACTTTACTGACAGTTATAATCTTTACGTATTATCTTCCTTTTTATGGTCCAACAAGTTTGATTTAAATATCTTTATCACTGAGGATCTCAAAAAACTGACAACATGACGTGATTAGCTCGACCACGTTCTAGTGATAATCCGCAAACACTGCACAGTGCAGCAGAATAAAAATATTTTAAAAAGAGATCAGCCGTTTCGAAAGCTCGATTTAGTCAAATAAAATTTTACATAACCTTTAAGGACCTGCTACGAGCGGCGTATTAGGCTCCCAAAGTATTGTATCTCGGACATATAAGATATTATACCACACAAGTTCTTATTAAATTTCTTTCTCTGTGTTTTTCTTTCCCACTATTTTTCGAAACTAATACAAGTTTTCGTAAACAAAATCTAAACAGTATTTAAACTACCCAGAATCAAATGACTGCTTTAAAACGAAATACATATATTTTTTTCAGATGCAATGAGCAACATAAAAAATTATTTAACACAAAAAGCAATTTCATATTATTATATTTTTTATTTAATTTAATAAACAAAAAAAACAACTTTAATTGCGAATGTCATGAGAAAATTGTAATTGCAAAAATTTTTTATTGCTTAAATTTCTTAATAAAAATTTAACAAGTTAAAACACAAAATTAAAATTTTTATAATTAATTTCTTTATATAATTTTATTTGCGTTGCGAGGGAAAGTTAATAAGTTATTATGAAAACATAGAATAACTAAAACAATGCAATTTATAAATTTTTTTCTTTTTGCTTTATGCAACATACTGCAGTACAATCAACTATTTGCATAATGAGATTTAAAAGAGTCCTTAAAAAGAGCTAAATAAGAAATAAGTCTTTTTTCTCTGTAACCAAACATTGATCTCTTCGCTTAGTTAGCCTAATGGTGATGTAAAGTATTTTTCCTAGCAATTCAACTGTCTATGTCTTCTTTGAAGTCCGGTTCAACTGCTAGAATCCATTACATCACCTGAAAATTAATTTCTAAAATTAAGTTATCAAACGGCTTAGAAACTAAATAGAAGCTAGAAGAACCATAAGCAGCTACTAAATTATTTACAAGGTTGCATTTACTCTTGTATCCTTTTCATGTATAAAATGGCAAATAAACCACTAAAGCAGGGGATATGCCTGGAGCTTTAGCTGGTCATGCAGTTGCCTTGCCGATCTCCGAAATCAAGTTTAGCTAACACTCATACAAAATAAATATAACTTTAGTTGTATCTGCTTGTTTGAAAAAATAACATGCTTTGAACTTACTTTGAACTTAATCAATGCAATTCTTGTTTATACAAAACTGGCGCCTGTACCAACTCAGCCATGACAAGGCACTTTACGCTCGTCCATTATTTCTGCTTAGTTAAGAATGCGCTTAAATTTTAACTCGTAATCTACTGTGCAGGCGCCATTTTAATTTTTCTTTTTTTTTACAAGACATGGCTTCGATGTGATTCGAACTTATGATTTCCTAAAAAGTTTACGCATGACTTTTAGTTTTACTTAATTAAGACTCCACTAAAATGAGAAATCACAGTTTACTCTCTAGGCGCCAATTTTATTTTTATCCACACAAGGCTACGGTATTATTTGAACTCATAATCCGCTGTTTAATACCACGGCCTTTCTACAGTTATAATAACTGCGTCAACAAAAAAACTTTATCAATAAATCATATTCTAAGTGCTCCTATTCGGTTTGAAAAGACACATTAAATTACCCTCGTATTAAAAGCTTTCCACAAAAAAACTGCTTAAAAAAATTTTTTTTTAATTGCCAGTTTTAAAAATGTGAAAGCGTGTTGCTAAAAACTATGAGATATACGAAAAAAGGTGGCATGTCATAAGGTCGACGGACATGCCACCAAAAAAATAGCAATTTCGGAAAAAACTTCTGTCACTCGCTCTTAATATTTAACAAAGCTCATAGGAAACACCCTTTAGTAAAAGTAGAAAGTTCAATAAACCGACAGAAGCACATACGTTTTATGTATTTAATTAGACAACAATCTTAGTTATGTTTCTTTCCAAAAAAGACAATTAATTTTTCTATCAGTAAAAAAATAACACAAAAAAGCATTAACAAAAATTACAGCTATACAAAGGTTATCAGTGGTCAAGAAAAAGCAAAAAACATAAAAGTTTAATTTCGATTATTCTGTTTGCGTGTGCGCTGTTTTTTAGGAAGAAACGAGTTAAATGCCTTATTGTTTTATACATTTCTTCTTTAAGCATTAAGGTATTGCTATACACGAGTAATACAATTTGTAATTTACTTTTAACCCTGCACTGAGTGATAAGGCACTTATTTATCCATTATATTTTCGATTTTAATTTGTTTTTCAAGATTAATTCTATACCACTCGCAACAGACTATCATCCCGTGAAATATATTTACATTAGCACAAAGATCTCCGTTTTTAGGAACACTCATGTAAATCCTTTGAGCCCCAAATAGAGAAGTTTGGTGAGATTTTAAAAAAACGGTAATCCCATTAAAAAATTTGTTTTCAATAATAAAGGCGTATTGTCTTTTCGTATAAGCTTTAAATTTTTAAATTGTTTTTTAGTTTGTAGTACTTCGTTCTACAAATAGCAAAAAATTTTAATTTCGCCTTGATTGTGTACACTCCCAAACAGACAAAATCTATAATTTCCCTTATCTTAAATATTTCTTAACTATAAAAAGTGCTTATGGTCGAATATAGAGCAAAATCCAGGCTATACCACAAAACTATTACTGCCCGGTACATAGAAAAATTCCAAGGAACAATTTGGTGAAAAAAATATGTTCTTATTTGTTGCATTATATAAATTTCTACTAAAATGTTTACAAATTTTGATTTAAAGCACGTTATTCCGTTCCAAAACATAGCTTTCATGTTAATCCCTAAACAAAGACTTAGGTTCTTTTCGACTATTGCTTTCTTTGATACCAGGTTTTCCAATTGTCAGACAGGAAAGACGTTATTCAGTTTTGACCCTTGCAGTACCTTAGATGCAGAACCATAAGCATAAAGAAGGCTCTCGTGTAAATTTTTCTTTTGTATGAAAAAACCTATACGAATGACCGACTGAGTCCTGACTGAGTGCAACTGAGCTCTTAGTGGTTGTCCAACATTTCACTTGCCTAAAATTTGGTTTGAGGCTTGAGTTCTAAAGGCCAGGTCACATAGAATCCATCATACATTGTACTTTGACGTATTAAACTGAACTCAAAGTAACGACGAATGAGGTTGACACAATTATTACTTTACTAAGGAATATTTAATCAAAGTTTGCTCTCAATTCATTCACTTTCAAATTTAATTCATATTTTATTCACTTTTTAATTAATCTTAATTAGTATTTTATTATTTGCCGCCAAAATTACTTTTTTTAAGTCACAGAGTACAATTGAATTACAGCAAGAGTTAGAAGAAAACACACAAGAAGAAGAATCAACTGATAGCTGTCGAAGTATTCACGTAGGTCAAAAGTTGACCAACTATAGGACTTTACGTTGACGGACACCTACTGATTGTGAAATCGCTCAAAAGAAAACAGAAAAGAATCTGACTTGTCAGCTATGATGGATTCTATGTGCCCCGGCCTTAAAAGGAAGCATATCAATTTTTTCCGACTTCTAAATTAGATTTATATGTCTGTTGTGTTGAAGCCATTTTACCGTCCTTTTGTTAGAAAACAATGCAATGAAGCTGCTGCAGTCAAAGTGGCAAACACGTTTACTACAAACCTGGCTGGCCAGGGTTCAACCCCTGCAACTACCAAAAAATAAAGATTTTTTTTTGTTTAATGATATAAATACATATTCAGAATTAACATTAAACACGCAGACTCCTTCGTCGGTACTTCTTCATAGCATATTCGCCGGCGAAGTAAAATAACTCATAAAATGGCTATATCTTTCTCTTTTCACCACCTGTCTTATCTCTCATCTATCCCTTTCTTGAAGAATGTAGCACGGTTACGAAAATAACTAAATAGGCATTATTGCCTGAAGTGCTACTTCCTTTAAAAAAAAAAAAAAATAAAAAAAACACAAGTAAACGTCCGCCACAAAGAACTAGAACAACGAATTTATAGAAACTATTTCAATATCACACAAAGAGAAAATTCATGTCAGGCACTAAACTACAAACATATTAAACATATTAAACATATTAAACATATTTTTTGTACATGAACACCCAAGAACCTTTTGCACACTCATATAAGGGTTAAGCGAACTTGTCCTTGACTTCATTATATTTATGTTAATATGTTATTAGTGTTGTTAATTAAATGTATGACAAAGAAAAAATTAAGCGTAAATAGATTTACACCCATAAAAAAAAAAAAAATGCTAACAAAAAGGCGCTTACAAAAGTATATGTCGATTTCAATTTAATTTAAATTTTAAAACAATATTGAAAAGATACCTGATTTTTTTTTATTGTATAGTAGGTCGCGTGATTGGCTGTTCCTAAATTTCTTAAAATCCCAAAGAAGTCAACTTCGTTTCGTATACAAGAATTTATCTCTTAACATTAAAATAAAATGATAGCAACACAAACGACTAGTAATTCCAACAAGGCAGCGATAAACTAAAAAAAAAACTAAATCCATAATAAATACATTTAACTTTAATCTGACACTTTTCTAGAAATTTTTACGGCTTGCCAGGCTGAGACTTTTATATTTCGACAATTCCAAAAAATTCAAATTAAAAAGATATTGTTAAAAATAAATTTTTTTTGGGTTAGAATTTATTTATTTTTTTGAAGAAAACAAAAAATATTAGACACCAGCAGAATGTAACGCTGCATTTCCTGGACAGCAACATTCTTCATCAGCATTTTTCGTATCTATCTACCTTGGATTGTGTACATTATAAACATCATCTATTTCACAAACTAATTTTGTAAATAAGAATACGAGTCGACACAAACCAAAGTATTTCTTCACTGTTCACATTTACATTTTTATTTTTGCTTTGTACCAACTATCGGTTGATAACGAATAATATAGGTATTAGAATTTACAAAATGAGCTTAAGCCAAAAATAAATTTTAATTCATTTATCTCCACACTTCAACCCCTAGTTTCATAAAAATTTAAATTTATTTCAGAATTTACTTTTTTTGTTTAAACGTGGTCAACAAAAACTGAAATGGGACGTGTAGTGACTTACTTGGCAATAAATGCTATCAATTTTGCGAAAGATTCCATTCGCACGCATTATTTCTTCAGATCATTATAAGGTAATCAATTTATTTATCCTAATGTACAGAATGTCAACCGTTGAATATTCATTTCAGTACATAATGTCATATTCAATTTTTAAATTTGTTTTATTTAGGTACCAATTATTTGCATCAATGAAAATGTTTTTTATTCCTCAAATTCTTAAAAACATTCGTGATTGATCACCACAAAGCGAAAAAATATTACAAATGGAAAATTAAAGCAGAAATATACAATGACATACATACATAAACAAACAGAATTACTCGATCGGTTTGTTTGCGGTGGTTTCTGGTTTTTCATTTCCATTTCCATTACAATAAATATTATTTAATGTCACTAAATAAACAAATGGACAAACAGACATTTAGACAAAATATTATATTTAAACACATAATGTTCTGAAGGGGGGCAGACAAAATTTGTGGTTGTCAACTGGTAGACACACAAAGGCATTACAACCGAAATGCATTTTAATTTCTAGGTCAATTTAAGTAGTGCGTAGTGTGTGTGTGTGTGTGTGTGTGTGTGTGTGTGTGTGTGTGTGTTGACTTATCATATTATTTTACACGGTGTGGCAAACAAAAAATATATAGACGCAGTAGAAAAAATTGTTACTTTAAAAAATTTCATATTATGAGCGCTTTTAATAATTATGCGTAAAACTCTGGTAGAATGACACAAGCAGTGAAGAGCACTGTGTATGAAACCATAAATTTTCTTCTTTCTGAAATTCCGGTTTTTTTCTATCGCGCTTAGAGAAACATTTCTTATTCCTTAGCAATTACGAGTTTTGATTTACTGCGTAAAGTTATTCTGATGTCCTTATCAGGTTACGATCATTAATTTTTTCTCTTATAACTGTTTTCATTTTTAAATTTTTTAACTTTTATGATTTAATTCAAAAAAGTCAAACAAAATTTTGTTAAAAGAAAATTAAAATTTTATTGTGGAAGTTAAGATAAAAATGTGGCCGTTTTAAATCATAAAACTGAGAAGTGGGAACACACGAAAACAGACTTTAAAAATGCCAACCAAGTGAGTACATAGTTATACGGTCTTCGTAAAGCCTTCTATTTTTTAAAATAAAAATCTTGCTGATTAAGGTCTTGTACACGACTTTCCACTCTGAATCTGCTTTGTTGACTTCGTACTGGTAGTGCTCATACTCGTAAATATTATTTACTTATGAATCGCATTGATAAACTTCTCGTTTTAAAAGTTCATAAAAACGATGTTGATTAGTATCACTAAAATGGGGACTGATAACGTTTGTGTGCCATTTTTGATCGATGTTGTAGAAAGTGAAACGAAAAGACTGTGCTTTTGGTATAAAAAACATGTAGATAAAAACAAAGAGGAAATATAAAAAATAGTAAAATAAAACTGATATCTTTTGTTATTTTTTAAACATTTAACATTTGTTCTTTTCTTGTGACTGCATGTTTTTTGTCAAAGCATGTGACATTTGTATAAGTTTTTTATTTTTTTTTTTTAAGTGGGCTTTGGGTGGAAGCTTTAATTTTTATATTTTTGTTTATGTTTCTAGATAATGCTGTTTTGGTTTTGCTTACGTCTTTTTTCTTTGTTGTTCTTTGGTTTTTTGTCTGTGTTATTTTACTCTTTCGTTTTTATATTTCGTGGATGTAGTATTTTAGCATTTTAGTTATAAGCGAATGGGGAGTTTGTCATACAAAATCGTTTATTTATTATTATTATTATTTTTTGTGGTCGTTGTTGCATTACAGCATAAATTTTATCTACTTTCCTATGCTTCAATGATATACTGCATGTTCGTTTTCATGTTATTTTTATTATATCAGGCGTAAATTTATTTTATTGTCAATCGAATTTGGAACTTATTTTTCGTAACATATGTTGTCTTAATTTGATTAATTTTCTTTGTTTTTAATTAAAAAAAATTTATAGATTTTGTTTTGTTTGTAAAATTACAGCGATAGTTATTCAAATGATAAAGTGATTTCAATTTCATTGTTAGAAGATTGTGTAATAAGCGTTTTTGTTGTTATTAACAAGTACAATATTTTTTATCTATATGGTTCAAGGCTCCTATAGAAAGAAAATAATTACAAATAAATCAAATGTGTTGGGAAAACAGAGCAAATTTATTGATCACAATGAGTATTAATAAGATTTTTCAATAAATAAAAATTGATTTAGGCTTTTCTCAAGTCCAATTAACTGCAGTGTTATTTAAATAATTTTAAAATTATTATAATTTGTAAGATTTTTCTTAGGGTTTTTAATTTAACAAAGTTAAAAATTATTTATTTAAAATAAGTAATGTTCAATTTGCAAGTTCCTGCCATCATGTTATAAAGTTTATTGTCAGCTTAATTTACAATAGTTTATGCTTGTTTTAGTAATTTGGTTGTAACTGTCACTCATTTATCTGCCGCAATTAAGAGTTTAAGAATTTAACTCAGGCATGATTTCATTTTATATTATTTTTTGACAAGTAAAATTGAAGGATCTCTATCTTCTACAAGACTGATCAATTTAATACGAAATTTGGCTTAATATTCCTTAGGAAAATTTTTCTATATAAAAATTTCGATTGGTGGCCGTTTTGCGGCTAAAATACACAAAAATCAAACATTTTGGATTTTTTAGTTAAAAATAATATAATTATTAGGCCAGAAAAGATATAATCTGCAAATATTCCTCAGAATAATTTGAATTTTGCTCGCTAACGCTTGGAAAAAAATCAAGTAAATTTTCTTAAAATTTAAAAAAACTGGACCAGGGTATCGAAATATCAAAAATATTAATTTAAAAATGCTTAAAACTCGTTCATTTTTCAACATACAGATTAAAGATTCATTTTGTATTGATAAGCCCTTTAGGACCATGTATAATTGTTAAAAATCAGACAAAAATTGAAGAAGTTCCTAGCGTTAGAAAAATTTTCAGGTGCTAGGTACCCAACTTTGAGCCCACATAGCGCCATCCCTGGAAAGTGGATAGTACCCAAATTCAAAACTTAAGCTAGAGTATTCCTTTGCTATGCTCATGGCAAATTTTGGATCAATTAGCCAAGCTCTTTTCAAGTGGGTGAATTATTTTCACAATATTTTGTTTTTGCCCCTTTGTGCAATGTGTCAACCAAGCTTAATACACCATTTTGATGCTCTACGTTTGATAAGAAAATAAATCTTGGAAAAATTAACCCGACCTTAAATTAGACGGGATAGGAAATGACGAGAGAAAAGTTACGTCTTCTATGGAGACACCCTGTATTTCCTAGTTTTTACTTAGCGGGTGTAGCTGACCATATATATTGTGTAAACTTTAACTGTCTGTCTGTAACAGTTCACCACTTGTAGGGACATCTTTTAGTTTTTAAAATGTAAAATTTTAACCTCCTGCCTTTTACTGTCCTAAAGGTACGTTGAAATCGCTTATAGTGTTTTGAGACATAATTTTTTTAAACTTATGAAAATATTTGTTAATTGTTCCTTAAATTTTAATACCATGAAAACGTTACTTGAATTTAAATTATTACCGCATTCACCTTCTTTTACTAACCCTTTCTTTCCAAAAGTCTGTATAAGTAACAGGGTAAAAAAAAATTGTATTTAAGAATAGAATTTATGTCTATAGTAAATCGAAACTTAAATGTGTTTCGAAGAGCTTAAAAAAATTTTAAAAATCGTACTGCAAGCTACTGTCGGCATATACAACCCTCTTAAAAATTTTTCAAAAGGAGTCGACATTTATGAAATTTCGTTCACTATAAAGTTTTTTCTTGAAATCTTCTTAAACTCTTAAAATTTGTCATTAAAATATTAAAAATATTTCTATAAAAATAAATAATAAAAAATAATAAAAATACGGATTCAGGTATTTTTTTTTTTTTGCCTTTTTGATGACACATTTTTTGCAAAAACATTTATTGTTTTTCTTAGATCTTTTTAAAACTTTCGTAGAAACACACATTAGATCATTCCTTTTATCTTTTATTGTTTTGCTTCATTTAAACAAAAAGATAATATGCCAAAAAGAAAATAAAATATACAAATTAAAATTTAATGATTACTTATGATCCAGGCATTTATTTTGTCTTATTTGTATTGAAAATTTTTCAGGTAAGCATTTTCGATTGAACTATGATAATCTCAAGTGTTTGTTACCTAAAATTACTTTACCTTTATTATTGGCATTAAAGCAAACCTTTAGTAATTATATTTCAATTAGGATGAAATATGCAGGCTGTCAACAAATGCTAGATCTTATTTGCCGTTTTAATACCTGGAAGAAAAATATCCATAACATTAGTAGCTCTTACTAATGACGTCAGATTCTTTGTAGGAAACATTAGTTTTATGAACCTCTTAATCCTTAATAAAACACATCTATAAAACAGCTTTTAGGATAATTTATAAAAGGCTTTTTTGAGACAACAGAACAGTAGAAAAGGTTTTTAGTTATTTGAGCAGAAAATAATAATAACTCTCATTTAAAGCGAAAATATTTAGTTTTGGATGTACTGATCACAAAACATATAATATTATTCGACGATTGTATTTTTTAGTCTATGAGTGTGGTAAATAAATCAACCAGTGTTGAATCTCGTTTTAAAGACCTCAAGGCGATTGGTGGCTGATTCCTTTCCATCGGAAAAAAGTAATTAAGTTGTAGTAAAACAAATTTCAGTTTTAAAGATTTTGACTGATTGTTGTTATTTGAGAAGATGTTTTTTTAATAAATAAAACACTATCTTCAGTTCTAAAATTTTCTTTAAAAGTCTATTAAATTTCAAGAATTTTAGACTTTTAGCAACGAATAAAAAATAATATTGTGTTATTTATATTTTATTTCATAAATATTTTTCTAAACTGGATTACTTTAGTTTTGTGGGATTTTCGTTTCTTACACAATTCTTATTCACTGATTTTTCTAATAAAATCTAATAAAATTAAATTTTTTGAAACATTTTTAAAAATCTTTTCTGTGATAAATTTTTCTTAAGTTAAGTTTCTTCTAAAAGATTTTTTTAACTATAAAAAGTTGTTTAAGAAGGTTTCCTCGAGGGAATTAAATAAATTTTGCTGTTAACATAAGAACTTTAAATAAAAATCAAACAAACAAAATGTTTTACTAAAACAAAAATCTGTATTTATTGTGTTATTACTGACGTCATGTTTAAGGTATTTTAAATAATTTAAATTAATAAATTAACATTTTGTTTAAATCGAGAGTTGTAGTCTCTTCAGAAAAAAAGAAACTAAATTTTTAAATATTTTACGAAAATCTGGAATTTAAGAAACTATTCACTTAGTACAGATATTTAGAAGATAACTAAAAGTCATTATTCTTTATAAAAACTAGTGTAACATAAACAAAAATCGTGTCTGACGCTATAGTCTGGTTTCACCACACAATTATTAAATAAAACTTAATTAAAAATTATTTAAAGAATTTATGAGTAAATAAGAATTTAATACTTTAAATAAATATAAGATTTTTAACACAAAAAGAATTTCAGTTGTTTATATTATTTTATTTTCAAACGCATTTTTTATTTATTATTTTAAACACTTAATTTGAGTGTGAAGTATGAAGATTTCAAACAGATTTCTTAATTGCAAACAAATGAAATACACTCATTAAAACGATACAAAAATTGCGAGAAAAAAATTTTTTACTAAAAAAGTTTTTTACGGTCACGCACAAAAATGTAAGGTGCGGCTAAACAACTCCTACCAAAATTCCTTTTTGAAAAATTTGAATATTATAAAATATATCGACATTATTTTTTTCTGCTAAAAAGGCAACAAAAAAAATCATTTTATGTTTTATTACAGATTGGTACCATTTAGGAAACATCTTTAAAAAAATTTTAAATAAAAGTTGGCCTCTTACTTAAAGTCTTCTCAAGCCTCCTCTCTCTTTTTATGTCGTTTTTTTTCTAAGAGTTATTCACTCTTTAGCTATTTTATTTTTTGGAAATTTAACAATAAAAATATAAAAAGAAAACCCGGGAGGAGTTTGGATCCACTTTTGACAAAAAGTGTAAAAAAAATAAAATTTTAAAATTATGTTCGCAAGTGTCTAATTTTGATCCAGTCCATGACTTCGTTTTTTTTTTCATTGCTTAATTTATAACGTTATTTTTATCAAATCCAATGTTAATATAATGTTGACTTTAACCTTTATAAAATTTATAGCTCGTTTAAGTTATTGCTTATTTTTATTATTTTTTATTTTTTTTATTGTTTTTTAGCCGTCAAACGAAAGATTTATTTTTAATTTTTGATGTGTTAATGCAAATAATTTGAATATTTTTTTCTATGCCATTAGAAAAACAGGTCTTGGTTTTAACATCCTACAACATGTCAATGAAAATAAAAGTTAATCTTTCGCTACGAATGTTTTTTAACCAAAAACATATTTTAATGTTTTTTGTTTCCTTTTAAACGCACACCCAACCAATTAAAATTAGTCATCAATGACACAATAATTTTTTTTTAATATTGCTTTGAAATTTAATATAAAAAAAAACTAAAAACTAATCCATAAGAAAATTTGATTTTCGAAAATAAATACACTTACTTAAGTCAATCAATCAAATAACGTTTTATCTATTCATGCCCTTGCCCGTGCCTCGGAATGTACATATTTTAACCTCAAGTTCAATGTCCCATTAAACATAAAACAATGAAGCATTTCAGTACTTTTATTTTAATTTATTTCTTTTTCATATCCTTAGTTGATAACAATTATTAAGAATATTAAAAAGAAATAAATAAATAAAATTGCATTTGCTTTTGCAAAAGTTTTTCTTTTGATGATTAAATCCAAATGCTCTTAAGTAAACATAAATTTAATAGAAATATAAAAAAATCGTATTCATTGTAGATTTTTTTTAATTAAAATTCAAATATTGTTTAATATTTTTATTCATTGATAAAAAAGCAACTGACTGTTGTGCATGTATTGACATGTTTTGCATACAGATATTGAATTACACCAAGAATGTCAAATGCCTTTCTATAGTTAATGTTAGAGAATTTTTCAAGTGACTTCATAGTTTATTTCCATTACGGTCAGCTATAAGATTTTTTTATGAGACTGTACCTAATGTTTTCTGGAAAATATCAATCAATAAGTTATTACAAGTGAAGTGTTTTGCTTTGTAAAACCAAAGAAAAGATATATGATCTGACTTTTAAAGCTATTCCAATTAAATTCAAAACATCTTAAACTCAATGAGAATTATGGGAAAATATTTAAGTATCATTGAAAACATTTAAATTAAAACGATTTTTATACAGGTGTGTAGAAATCAAAGAGTTATTGCAAATAATTTATAGTTTTCTAAAGATTAAACTTTAGTTACATGAGATAAACTCTGAACGTTGTTCAAAAAGTCATTAAAGATTTGATAAACTCGATGAGAATTATAGGTAATGATTTAAAACTCATCTGAAACACTCAAACCAAACGTCAGACCGCATTAAAAGTACGCTAAAAAATTTATTAAAATTACCAATGTAACTCTTTCTTATGTAGAGTGAGCGCTAAATGCGGCACTTTTAACGAATAATAGCAGCAAAATTTGCAACACTTTGAAGCTCTTAATTCGCTTTTATAGTGCTTTTGATAAATTTTTAAATAATGCGAGGAATATGCTGATGGTAGTGATCGACAGTATTTTAATTTACCCTGAAGCAGATGCTTAGTCACTACGAGGGCTGCTATATATATTTTTGGCCTGGCAACACTGAGTGCTGCCAAGTGCAATCTGAAATTTCCATTGGAAAGTTTGTCATTTTTAAGCATAATCGTACTCAAAACGTTTTGACGTACGACCATTATTTGTGTTGTTTACAGTGACTTGAAAAAATTAATATAGAAAAAAATGGAATTAACTCGTGAACATTTTCGTGCCATCATTTTTCACAACTCTCGACGTGGATTATCACGACAAGAGTGCATTGATGAACTTAAATCTTTGTATGGCGATGAAGCACCATCCTATAGCACTGTGAAAAATTGGTATAATGAATTTAATCGTGGCCGAAGCTCGCTCAAAGACGAATTCCGTGAAGATCATCCAAAAACGGCTGTTGTGCCAGAGAACATTGATGCCGTGCGTGAACTCATAATGCAAGATCGAAATGCGACATACCAAACACCTGGCCGTAAAAAAGGTTTGTTCTCGTTGGATCCCGCACAATTTGAAAGTCGCTCAAAAAAAGGCTCGTGTCGATTGGTGCAAAGAAATGTTGCAAAAATACGATTGCGGTGCTTCAAAAGACGTTTATAAGATCATAGATCCATGCGTATGAGTCCGAAACGAAACAACAATCGACCGTGTGGGCCTTCAAAGACGAGCTAAATCCAACGAAATTTGTTCGTGGAAGAAACACTTCGAAGCAAATGGTCGCCTGTTTCTTCAGCAAAACTGGTCATGTGGCGACTGTTCCGCTTGAGCAACGTAGAACGGTCACTTCTGAGTGGTACACTAAAATTTGTTTGCCTCAAGTCATCGGAGAAATTCGAAAAACCAACAAGAGAAGACGAATCATTGTTCACCATGACAATGCGAGCTCTCACACATCGGCTCAAACCAGACCGTTTTTGACCGGCCAAAACGCCGAATTAATGGGTCATCCGCCGTACAGCCCTGACTTGGCACCTAATGACTTCTTCTTGTTTCAGCACATCAAGAAAAAAATGCGTGGTCCACGATTTTCATCGCTAGAAGCAGCTGTTGAAGTGTTCAAAAACCATGTTTTAAAGGTGTCTCAATCGGAGTGGAAAAAGTGCTTCGACAACTGGTTTGAGCGCATGCAAAAGTGTATAAATCATGCAGGAGAATACTTTGAAAAACAATAAAACCATTTTTGATTATAAATATTCGCATTTTCACCTATTAGGCCAGAAATATATAGAGCAGCCCTCGTAATAGCTTAAGTTGCCAAGTCTTTCAGTTTAATCGCAAGGAAACCCTTAATGAAACGTACACGAGTAGTGCAAATTTATGTTCAACCACACTAAATATATTGATAGAGAGAACGACCTGGCCAACGATTTTGGAGCGTATATTCACATCCCAAGTAGCAAATTTCAGCATCATGAAACTATCTAAGCCAATGATTTATGATCAGAGCACTTAAGGAGATAAAGTCTTTATGAGAAACAAGCCTTCTTTGAGCAAAAATAAGTGAATTTCTTCTTCTAAGTTCACAGTCTGCAAAATCCTACAATATCGACCAGGAAATAAAGAGAATCATATTTTATTTTATTAGACCTTGAAATGTAACTGATATAAGAACACCACACCTGACAAGTATATTTTGAACACTAAAGCCTTCGAGCATAACTTAAATTATTTACTGCCGATTTCTTTACATGCAAACGAATACTTTTTTCGTATACTTGTATTGAAAAGAAAAACAAAATATAAAAAAGAGATTTTTTTAATATAAATATACGAAAGAATTGTTAGATCGCATGTAGAGAAACCGGCAGTTTGTCTCATTTTGTATACAAAAACACTTAATTATTTGCTCCGGGATCGAGTAGAGTTTCGAATGGATTTGATTTGAGTGGTTCGACGTTTTTAAGTTGACTTAGTTGTAACTCAATATGGAGCTCTTCAGAGTCTTGATGGCAACAAAAACTCGATTGTTATCTATATTTTTTCTTTGGTATCTCAACCTTCTTTTTTTTCAAAAATTTTATGTTACACAAACTTTAATTTATCTGGTAGAATAAACTTTATTTGCCTACGACTTTTTCTGAAGACGTGGCTATGAAAAGGCTAAGGTCGATAGCCGATTAGACTCAATGCTTCAATGGTCGATTGAGTCAATTAATAAACACTGACGAAGTGAAAGATAACGACTTTATAACTTTAATTAATCAAGTAAGAAAAAGTTTTAAAATGTCTCTAAAAGGAGGCAAATACAATTCTGTTGACAGACAAGATCATGAGATCAATAGTTTAAAACACTTCAAGTATTTTTTGTTAAGTAATTAAGAGAAGAAAATTTAACGAAAAGTATTTAACGGAAAGTACATCCTTAAATTTATTGGCTAAAAAAGTAGTATTTTTTAATGCAGGTAAAGCACTGCATCAGTTTTTCCTTCACTTTACCCTTCACCCGCTTTCCAAGCATTTGAATTCAGAATTTGTTTCTAAATTGTTTTTGTATTGCCTGGTCGGACAATTCTTGAAATGTGTATTTTTCACTGTACTTAGCACAAACATTTGTTGTTTTTTTGAATGTTTTCTAACAAAAAACTGCCAACTCATTTTGAAAAGTTCAAAAATGTTATAAAAGCAAACAACCTAGAAAATTATTTTGTTATTTTTTCAACTACAATTTAATTCAATGGAAAATTGATGAGGTGTAACTTATAACAAAAATAAAAATAGACACTTAAACAATAAACAACATGAACTTTGCGGTTAGCAGTTACGTTAATGCTTTAATGTGACGTGAGAGGAACGACGTCATTTCATTTCTAATAGCAGCCGATTAAGCGTGCAAGTTTATAAAAATAAACAAAAACTTAAAATTGTATAAAAGTAAATGAAGTAACTGAATAAATAATTCAACAAAAATAGTAAAACAAAATTATCTAAAAATAAAACTGTATAAAGAAACGTGTTTAAGTGAATTAGTGCATTACAGTGCAGCTTAGAATAATGTAAATGTTTATTTTATTTTTATTGAAGTAGCTTCTATCAAAAAACAAATACTGCGGTGACAGAGAATTAAAAATAAGAAAAAAAAATAATTACGATAAATTTTTTTACATACAGTTATCAACGGCTCTTAATAGGTTAAGCATTTTTTTAATTTGTATTTCCAGAAAGATCTCTTCAAATGCTGCTTTAAGTGGAAGTTTCAAATGACACCCATACTGACATTCGAACGTTTTTTATTAAAATTTCAGAGGTTTATAACTCTGAAAATATGGACGAACGCCAGTTTTTTCACTTTTTTTTTAATTCTCTATCGCCCCATACATTGTTTTCTTGATTGGAGTTACTTTATTGCTCCAAATGATATGGAAAAATTAGAGGCAGGCGTGGTATTTAGCGCACTGCCTCGAGAGCCATGGACCGATCTTGCTGATTTTCTATAGTAATTGTTTTGAAACTACGTCTGCTCGATTAGCATATTTTAATTTTCTTTAGCTCATCTAGTGCCTTGAGAAAGTTAATTTCAAAACTAACACAGACAAACAGACGAGAATCTCTCAATCGACTTCTCTATGCAAACTTATATACACCCTTTTTCCACTTTGCGTGGTGAAGGTAATAAAAAACATGGGTATTTATCAGGTCAGAATGTTATGTTGACCTCCTAATACAAGATGAACTTCTAACGTGGCACAGTGAAATATACCTGAAGATCAGTTTAGCCATACGCTGATGAAATAAGGAAAATAAATTCATTTTCCGATTCCGATTCAAAATTTGCTACATATATTAACCGATATATAATTGGTATGTTAATACCGATATCCACGTAAATTGAAATTACGAATTGAATCGACTTTATCATAATTAGAACTAGTGCCGTAACAGAAGTTATATTCAGCAGACAAATAATATGAAAGACTCCAGATCCAACAGCGTACTTTATCTAAGATATATCTGTGCCAATCCATATCGCTATTTCTCAAAAGGTTACTACTGCACCACTCAGGTCTGGTGGGAACTATAATCGCGACAAGCCTCTCAAAACTTACGTTGTTATTTGAATATCTTTACCAACGTCTATTTGATTAAAATCGAAAATTTATTCCAAAATATTAAGATTTTCACATTTATAAAATATTAAACATAAAATATGATTTCTTATTTATTATTTTTATAATTTATTAATTTCTAAAACCAAGTAATCTTACATACTACTTGATTTCTAATGAGGATGATCCCGTTAAATTTTCAGGTTTTAAAGAAGTGAAGTGCAATATTAAATCTGCATAAACTCACCATTTCAAAACCACGTGAAGAATGTATTGCTCCATAATTAATCCAGATTAGTTTTGGAAAGACAATATAAAAACTCATATTAAATATATGATGGTCCAGAAAGTTCATTATATCCTGATAGTCTCAATTTTTCATTTTAAAATCCAAGTCTTATTGTGCAGAAGCTATTATTTTATGATATTTTTTTAAAGAAGCAAATTAATTAAATCAGCTTAAATTTTTTTTAATTTCTAAATTCCTGTTAAGAAAGAAAAATTATTAACAATTTGTTGCAGATATTTTTTAACAAAAAAAAAAAAAAAAAAAAAAGAAAAATTAGACACAAGCAGAATGTTAAGAAGAATTTTTTGGATCGCTACACCCATCATTGGCATTCTGCGCATCTTAATACTATGGGCTATGTACTACGTTGTATATATCATTTATTCAAACAATTTTTTTTAACTAAGAATTTTTAAAATATTGTCAAATCGAATAGACCTATCAAAACAAAATTTGCCACACATTTTGTTTTTATTTTTTCGCTAATCATTCAAATACCTGTGGTGATACTATGCATATTTCTACTTTAGAAATAAGATTTTAAAATAATCAAACATTCTTTTTTTTGTATTTTTATTTTATTTCATTGTTTTGAAAAATAAGTTTAGTTTTTGAGTTTTAGTTTTGTAATAAAGACTACAACATTGGTGACCCGCGACAATTATAAATTATTAAATTCACGATGTCAACTTCAGATGAATTCGGTTCAGCTTCATCGTTAATTTCATCTGAAATATCGCGAGTAACTGTACGCGTTCCACCATTTTGGCGTCAAAACCCAAGATTGTGGTTTCGCCAGTTGGAATCCCAATTTGTTACTTCTGCTATAACTTCTGATACAACGAAGTATCATACTCTGGTTGGATCAATTGAAAGCAGCATCCTGAACTATGTTGGTCATATTGTCGAAGACCCTCCGGCAGAAAACAAATATGAAACTTTGAAACTGGCATTGTTGAATGAGTTTGTGGAATCCGAAGAAAAAAGACTTCGTCGCCTTTTAGAAAATGTTACTCTTGCTGATAAAAAGCCATCCGCTCTATTAAGAGAAATGCGTGCATTAGCTGGCGGAAAAGTTTCTGAAGATTTACTTAAAACATTATGGATTCAGCGACTCCCGAATACAACAAAAGCCATATTATCTGTTAGTGAAGATACAGTAGACAAACTGTCTCTTATAGCTGATAAGATACATGACCATTCTGACGAGTCAACTAGTGTCACTGCCGTCTCTACGAGAAGTGATGAACGAATCGCTGCTATCGAAGACAAAATTGCCGAAGTAATATCGAAAATAGCCGCTTTATCTAAAACTTATCGTCAAAATAGAAGCACAAATAGAAATTTTCCACGCAAAGGAACTCGTTCGACATCTGCTAAAACATTTTGTTGGTATCACAAAAAGTTTGGTTCCAAAGCAACCAAATGCCATTTACCATGTTCGTTCAAGACTTCGGAAAACAATTAGGCACTTCACTTACGGTGACGGGTGAAGATAGCCAAGAAGTAAGTCGCCTGTTCATTCAAGATGCTGAATTGAAGTCCAGGTACCTTATTGACACCGGCGCAGATTTATCTGTATTTCCCGCCACAGAAAAAGAAAAATCAAAACCTCCGAATAAATTCGTCCTTTATGCTGCCAACAATTCAAAAATACTAACATATGGTAAAAAAGTTATCAATTGTCAAATCGGTCTGCGAAGGAAATTTCTCTGGCCCTTCATTATTGCAGATGTTTCACGGCCAATAATAGGATCAGATTTTCTTAAGCACTATGGGCTCGTAGTCGACATAAAAAATAATTGCTTGGTTGATTCATTAACCAACCTTAAAACATTTGGAACTTGTTCAACAAGTGAAAGTTTAACTATTAAGTGCATTTCGGAAGATGCTGTTAAATTTCAATCAATTTTGAAGGAGTTTTCTGATGTCACAATACCATCTGATAAACTACCTCCAGTAAAACATTCAGTGTCACATCGCATTGAAACAAATGGTTTGAAAGTATTTGCAAAACCACGAAGACTTTCTCCTGAGAAGTTAAAAATAGCTAAGCAAGAGTTCGAGTATATGCTCAATCTCGGTATTTGTCGCCCATCAAAATGCTGTTGGGCGAGCCCGCTTCACATGGTAACAAAGGGCAATGATATGTGGAGACCATGTGGAGATTATAGGAATCTTAACAAAATAACAGTACCCGACCGTTATCCTGTACCGCACATTCACGATTTTGCATATATGCTTTCGGGTAAAAAGATTTTTTCAAAAATCGATTTGGTTAAAGCATACTTTCAGATACCAGTTGCGGAGGATGACATTCCAAAGACTGCCATTATTACTCCATTCGGGTTATTTGAGTTTACCCGGATGACATTTGGACTTTGTAATGCAGCGCAAACATTTCAGCGTTTCATTAATGAAGTTCTTCAAGGCTTAAATTTCTGTTTTGCTTACATCGATGATATTCTTGTAGCTCCTGAAAATGATGAGGAGCATAAGAAACATTTACGGCAAATCTTCTTAAGATTACGGGAGTACGGAGTTACAATAAATTGTGACAAATGTGTTTTTGGTAAAAGTTCTATAAATTTTTTGGGATATTTAATTACTCAAGAAGGACTTAGACCTGACCCAGAACGTGTGGCTGCTATTCAACAATTTAGTTTACCAAAAACTATAAATGATTTAAGTCGATTTCTCGGAACGTTGAATGTTTATCGACGCTTTATACCAAAAGCAGCAATGGCTCAAGCAACCTTAAATTCTCTTAAAGCTGGTCAAAAGAAAAATGATAAAAGACCTATTATGTGGACAAATGAGCTCCGAATCGCTTTTGATGAGTGTAAGAATCAATTAGCAAATGCTGCTCTTCTTGCATATCCAAGCGAATTTGCAGAAATTTCTTTGTGGGTTGACGCATCGGATATTGGAATGGGTGCTGTTCTTCAACAACGTAGAGATGGAGCATGGCAACCTCTAGGTTTTTATTCGAAGAAGTTGTCTGAAACACAGAAGCGATATAGTGCATACGATCGTGAATTGCTGGCTGCTTATTCCGGTCTTAAATATTTTCAACATTTTTTGGAAGGTCGTCAGTTCTGCATCTATACAGATCATAAGCCACTAATTTTTGCCTTCCAACAACGACCAGAGAAAGCATCACCACGCCAACTACGACACCTAGACTATATTAGCCAATACACAGTAGATATTCGTCACGTATCTGGAAAAGACAATGTACCTGCGGATGCTTTATCACGTGTGGAGGTTATTTCAATGCCAACAATTTTAGACTATGCTCTCCTTGCTCAAGATCAAAAAGAAGATGCCGAACTTAAATCCTTTCAAAACTCTTCAACATCTGGATTAGTGTTAAAACTGTTTGCAATGCCACAACTGCCAAATAATAATATGCAAATTTTCTGCGATGTTTCGACCTCAAGGATAAGACCTTTTATAACAAAACGTTTTCGTAAACATGTTTTTGATATTTTACACAATATATCTCATCCCGGCTCAAAAGCTTCCATCAAGTTAATTGCTAATAGATTCGTTTGGCCAAGTATGCGCAAAGATATTTCAACTTGGTGTAAGTCCTGCATCAAATGTCAACAATGCCAAGTTCAACGTCACACTAAAAGCTTAATTGGTGAATTTGTTGTCCCCGATCAAAGATTTAAAGTCGTAAGCATAGATTTAATTGGACCTCTTCCCTTGTCAGATGAATATAGGTACTGCCTTACCTGCATTGATAGATTTTCCCGTTGGCCAGAAGCAATACCATTGAAGGATATCACAGCCGAATCTGTCGCTAAAGCATTTCTTAGCGGTTGGATATCGAGATTTGGATTACCAGCTCAAGTGGTTACTGACCAAGGTCGGCGATTCGAATCTTCTCTATTTAGAGAATTTGCTAAACTTCTTGGAGTTAACGTTACACATACAACACCCTATCATCCTCAAGCGAACGGGCAAGTGGAACGGTGGCATCGAACGCTTAAGACAGCAATAATGTGTCATTCAAACTCTCGTTGGCTGGATGTTTTACCAATTGTTATGTTAGGCTTGAGATCTTCTATTAACCACGATTTAGAAGTATCCCCAGCTGGATCGGTTTATGGTATGGAATTGACATTACCAGGTGAATTTTTCAGTAATATCAAAGTAAAGAACATTAGTTCTGAATGGGTTAAGCAACTTAAGGAAAACATGGAGACTGTGAAAGCTAAAAAGGTAACAAGACACGGTCAAGCTCAGGTATATATTCCGAAAGAACTGCAACAAGCAACTTTTGTTTTTGTTCGAGATGATACTGTTCGTCCGCCTCTTCAACCACCTTATAAAGGACCATATCACATTATATCAAAAAGTGAGAAAACATACGTTATTAATTTTAATGGTAAACATAAAAAGATATTAATAGATCGATTAAAGCCTGCTATAATTTTGAATGATGATAACGATTATTCCAACACCGATTTAACTTCTAATCCTCCAGCACACCAACGTACACTCCGATCTGGTAAAACTGTAAACATCAAAATATGACGTTATCACTAGAGGAGGAGTGATGTGGTGATACTGTGCATATTTCTACTTTAGAAATAAGATTTTAAAATAATCAAACATTCATTTTTTTGTATTTTTATTTTATGTCATTGTTTTGAAAAATAAGTTTAGTTTTTGAGTTTTAGTTTTGTAATAAAGACTAAAACATACCTATGGATGGTTTCCAGTGGAAACCCTTATGAAGAAAAATGAATGAAAAAATAAAATGTGTTTTTTTATAAACGATTTTTAAATTTATATACATTTTTTTGCTTTATTGAATCAATGTCATGCTCATTCAATCAGTTTGGCTTAAAAACTTTCTTTTTAACATAAGAATTTTCTACACAAAATTCGGGTACATCAGCTGTAGCAAATGGCCATACGGATTTGCTTTCCCCGCAGTGATTTAGTACTCTTAAATAATTTGCATATAAGAAAATTATGAAACATTTGAAGGAATCAATTACAATGAAAGCAAATTAATAAATATTTTTTTCATTGAAATTATTTCATCTAATTGTGTTCAAGTTTTTATTGTGAAATGAAGTGAAAAAATTTGCTTTTTTTGCCACATAAAATATGTTAAAAACTACAGTTATGTGCTATAAAGTGTCTAAAATGAGGAAGTTTCAAAAGTAAAATTAATAAATTTTTAAATAATTATTAACACAAAATGAACAACAATTTAACTCAAAAAAAGAACAGCAGCAAGCTTCAATGCTCTAATACTATTTTCACTCTCTTTGAGTGTTTCAACAAACTCAATTAGAGCTTAAGTTATACACACGTATCAAATATTTTAATTAAATAAAACACAAAACCGAACGTTGTGAAAATAAATATACAATTATTATGTGTATAAAATATTAAGGTTCAAGTAACTACAATGTGCTAATTTGAAAAACATTTTGTATTAAATTTACAATATAACGTAAAAGAAAAAAAAACAGCACAAACATATGTATACATAATTATGTATACAAAAATAGGTGTTCATATAAAATTTGAACTTATTAAATTTTTATTATTTTGAGATTAATATTTATAAAGTTTACAGTTTATGACAGGTTCTATGAAATTGATAGTTCATGTGATAAGCCGGTTATTGAAGGAGAAGAGAATAAAACTATTAAAAATAAAATATTAAAGTATTATCTATTTAGTTAAGCTCAAGGTAAGATTTTTGATTTTTTATTAAAAAAAAGTATTTAATTTTTTATTTTCGATATTTCGCTACTCAATTGGGTAATGAATCTACAGTATATGAACTTTTTAAGTATTTAAAGCAAAAAAGGAAATAAAACTTTTTTATATGCTACAAAATGAGGTAGTAAAATTTTAAAAATAAAAAATATATTTATTCTTATTTATTTTGTTTTAAAAACGACCGTAAGAGAGTGACCGATACCGATACCAATACTCAAAAATAAATATCGCCAATACCGATTTCGATACCGTTACGCATATTGAGCTTGAGCTCAAGTAAAAATTAACAAAACTCAAGTAGAGTAATTCTTCTATTATACAAAATAACAGTGTTTATTGATGAGCCATTCAAATCATTAAAATTTTCCATACATTTCAGTTTCTTAAATTCAAATTATCAAACTACAAAACGTCTGCAATATTTACGATTTTACAAAATAAACGATGGCATTCAATTTAGATTGATATTTGATAAGACTTAAAAGGCAACGAATTGAATTTGAGATCATGTTAAAATTAAATTAAAATTATAAAAACAACATTGCAAAAGATTAGTATTTAAAATTGATATTAATAAATTATTTGTTTAAAAGGCAAAGTGTTCTCGAATTTTGCGGAGATAGACGATTTCTCAAATCCGTTTGAAGCAGACCTGCAGTGAAAAATAGTCTCTCAAATGCAAGAGAACTCATTTGAATTTTATGTTCTGCTTTTAATATGTTTTTTCTCATAGTTGTCATGCAAAAAAAGTTAAAAATTTAATATTTTGTTCAAAAAACTCTTAAGAAAAATTTAAGAAGTATCGGCGTATCGACAGTAAAATATCGCCGATATCGATATATTGGAAAACTAGAAGTATCGCCAATATATCAGTATCGGTTGCATCCCTAATAAAAACGTTCGCAGGTATTCGTATAGGAGATTGGGCACGATCAAAATGCTTGACATGAAAGTCGTAAATGTGTGCAGTATGCTTTGATATAATTATGATGGGTAACCGATCGAGCATAGTTTTTTCATAATCGCAAATGAAAGCGAAATTATTTATTTTATTCTTGAAGATTTCCTTATAAATTATGTATTCCTAGCATTACAGAATGACTGTTAAGCGTCATTGAATTCCAATATTTCTTTCTGTTTTCTGGCATTTTTGGCCACCACACAACTCCAAATCTCATTAATAATTAAAAATTTGAACAAATCAAAATTTTTTTATTTTTGATTAAGCATGGTCAGTGTAACGTACAAAAATACGTCTACGCAAATACCACTATAATGCTTGATGAGTCATTTGACCGTGTCTAGGCCGCTTAAGATATCGAATCAAAAATTTTACTCGTTTAAAGAGTAAATAAAAAGGTAAAAAAAACGACAGTGTAATTATTTTTTTAATTATTTAACCTGATGAGAGCTTAAGAGGCCCAACAAAATATCGCTTATCAGCGTTTAAAAAATTGTTTAGAAAATTGTTTTAATATGCAGGCATGTCACAAATTCCGTTCGGATTTGAAATGCTTCCGAAGATACTATTCGTCCGAAATGGTTTAAGTTTCTATGGATTCCGTTCGGTTTTAGTAAACCGAAGAAAACACATAACCACTTAAGTTTGTTCAAACTATGGCAACATAACAACGAATGTAGCAAAAAAAAAACAGCTGACTTAAAAATCAATATAAATTCAAGAAATATTTCCGCTTCAGTGCGAGTTGCTAAAAAAATTAAAATAAATTAATAAAAATTTGTAATCGCAGTTTTTTAAACTATTACTGGCTAAATAAAGCAGATTTTTTATGGTGGTGGAGAAAATATCTAATGATCTTTCGAGCTCTACAATACCATCAGTGCCAGTTCAATCTCGTTTAGCTGTTGAAAAATACGTACAAAATAAAATTTTAGTAATTGTTTATTCTTCTTTGTGGTCTTTTGTGTTTGTGTGTTGTCACTACAGAATTTTTTGAAAAAAAAAAAACTAACAAGAATAAAAGTACGGCAATATCTTTTAAACAAATTCCGTTTATTTTTTTAAATTTTTTATAAATTAAAATAAATTTTATTTGGATCAATAAGCAAGATAAAGAATAGCCCTACCTATGAAAAAATGTTTCGAATGGTTGTTTTGTTAACAAAATACTCAAAATATCAATTTCACATAGCAAACTGAAAGTGGTTTCATTCCGAAATTTTTTTTACGTTTTACGTTTTCTATAGAAGCAAAATACGGAATCAATTCCATTTTCGAACAGAATTTCGTTCTGTGACATGGCTGATAACATCAGTTTTCTTTTTTGAATAATAATTTAAAAAGAGTTTTACATAATTTGCACAAAATATAAATATATTAGCAAATAATATCCTTTTCAAAGGCAAAGCTCTAGAGGCAGTAAAAAGTTATAAAATAAATTCATGTAACATTTTGATGCCAGCAATTAATTATTATAAAATTTAAAAATACTTACAGAAAATACGGAAATGACGCATCCACTGAAAAAAAAAACATATAAAAATAATTTTTATATTAGTTGACATTTTTTTAAATGGGAAAATAATTTAACAAGAGGTACTTTTTATAATTAGTACTTTTTGAAGAAAGTACTTTTCATTAAAAGTACTTTTCATTAAAAGTAGTATATAGCTATGAACAGTATATTTCAAAGGTTTCATTTTATGAATTAAACTTCTAATAAAATGTATGTATGTGTTTTTATTTTTTGCTTTTACTTTACTTGAAACATTCCTTGTATTTTGTTTATATTTTTTATTTTGGCACTGGTGCTAGGTTTTCAAAAACAGAATTCCACCACAAAAAAAAAACGAGCAACATTTAAGCTAACGTGCTCTTATCACAGAAGGTTCTTCTAAGTTTTTAATTTGTCTAAAAAATAGAAAACAAAAACTTGTTCTTATCTAAATAAAGGTCTGAGACGTCATCATCGTTACTACGTAAAACAAATTATCACAAACTAATGTATAATTAAGAACACGTTTAATAATGATTAAAAAAATAATAGCATAATATTTAAAATTTTTTATTAAATTTATTTAAAACACATAAATTATTTATATTTAATCGTTAAATCACATGATGCACGTAACTATAGCAATTAGGCTGGTGTCAAAAAATAAAATAAACGAAGATGTTTAAATATTTAAAGAGAACAGAAAATGTTAAAGCAGATACTAATAGAATTGTTGAAACGTTCAAATACTTTCTATCTATTTAATAAATATAAATAAAATATAATAATATATAATAAATATAAAGATTCTGATAAAAGCTAAAAAACTTCTTCACCATTTTAAATGGGAAAGTGAATTCAATGAATAAAAATTTAGGCGAAAATTTAAACGAACCCTACTTTCAAAAGTTATTTTACGATTAATTTCTGCATTTTCCGGATTTACAAAAATTCCTATTACTCATTTATGTAGATCTGTAGATAAAAAATTATAAACCTGAAACAATATCTTGCTTGAATTGTCTACGATATCTTAAATGAACGAAGGAGAGATGTCGTTTTCTATGAAGATAATTAGGCTAATATATAATAATCGTGGATATTCAATATTTTAATGGGTTTTTCAGAAATAACAAAAAATATAAATAAAGATGAACCTAATTTTTCTCTTTCATCAAGGTCTTAATCACTTTAATCACGTAGCCGTATTTCCAGCCTGAGGCGTTCAGAACTAATCACGCCTTCAGACCACATAGCGCACCATACAGTGATACGTTGAGGACTTTCTGAAGCCTAAATAAAACAAAAAAAATAATTATTTCAGAAGAACCAGCGGGTTGTTCCTAAATGAACTTTTATAGTGGAGTTTAATTATCTTAATGCAATTTTCAAGCAAAATTGAATTCATTGCAATAATTTTCAATGAATTTACTACGAATGTCAAAACCATCATGTTGTTGGTGTTGCCACAATTAAAAAACAAAGTTCTTATTAAAAAACCTTTTATTACTATTCAATTCATAAGGATGGACTATAATTTTTATTTTGTCATTTCAAGTTGATTTTACCGTCACAGAGATGTTTTTGGAATAAGAACCTACTCTTAACAAATACTCGTATCACAAGTTCCTGAGGAGAAGCAAAATCGTTGAAGGGAAGCAGATCCACGCCAATAATACTGAAATAAATTTTGATTACTGGTGGTAATGCTGTATCTGGCCTTAAAATATTCTAGCACGTTTTTAAGTAAAATCTGCATTTCTACCTCTACCAACTGTTTTTGAAAGTACAAACAAAATTACAACTTTTTGGGAGTTACTATCCTTTTTTGTCTTTCTTAATTTTTATACGCTTTACCACAAAAAGTGGAAAATGTGTATATCGAACTTTGTCATTAAGTTTGTAATTTCTACAACATTTATTTCCGACCCCATAAAGTTTATTTATTCTGAGTTCTTATGCAAAGCGAAGTCCATTGAGCAATGTTAGTCTGTCTGTTTATCCGTTCGTATTAGTATTAAAATTGACTTTGCCAAGGCACTAGATGGGCTAGAGAAAATTCAAATACGTCAATCGATCAGATATAGTTTCGAAAGTTTTACTATTGAACATCAGCACGGTCAGTTCATGTTCTCCGAGACAGTGGGGACCAAATACAACGCCTGCCTCTAACTTTTCCATATCATATTGGAAAATGAAGTAACTCTAATTAAAACAACAAAATGGAGCAATAGAGAATTAAAAAATAAGAAGAAAAAAAATAAAGTAAAAAAAATTGGCACTGGCCCATATTTCCCGAGTTATGGGCCTCTGAAATTTTTATAAGAAAGTTCGATTGTCAATATGGCCAATATGGAATATGGGTATTATTAAAAGGCTTTTTAGGAGATCTTTCAGAATATGCAAACATTTTTTTTAAAATGCTTAACCCATTAATAGCCGGTGATAGTTTTATGTAAAATTATATATCGTATTCAATATTTTTTTTCTTATTTTTTTAATTTTCTGTCTCCCTAATATTTGTCTTTTTGAAAGAAGCTACTTTATTGAATTAGATTTACATACCTGGTGAAGGGTATATAAGATTCGGCATAGCGGAATATAGCACTCCTACTTGTTATTCTTACAAAATGTGAAATTTTTAAGTTAGTCCAGATTTACACTATGCAATTTTTTGTGGCATTTTTTTCTCAATTCCCTATTTAAGTTGCAGCGATATGCGCTATTTAAAAATAAATATAAGCAAAAATAATATCCCCTCAAAATCCCAGTAATACCATATTGCTTACTCCTCTTGCTTGACCAACAAGCAAAAATTTCATGCAAGTTTCATGAAAAATTGCCTAGTCTAAATGCGGTATAACTTAAATTTCTAAAAATATTTAAAATATAAACCCGTACAAAAAATGAAGTAGTTCAGTAATTATGGGTATTTTCATTTATAATAAATTTTTAATAACATCCTTTATTTCAGTTAAGTTTTAACTTTTCAACTCATGAAAGTTCACGAAAAAAAAAATAAATTATAAAAAACAAAAGTTAATAAAAAAACGTATCCTTACTACCGAATTCTCACTGTTTTTAAGCATTTATTTAGGTGCTAAGCCGTTTTGTTAATGTGAAACCATGCTCGCCAATGACAAGCTAATGTTAAAATATGCGTTTACTTTTCCTAAATTGAAACAGTTCATTTTACGTAGAACCCATGAATTACCTATTTCTTATGCATGTCTTTTTTTGCTGGGTATTTTATCAATATCCAAACATTTACTTTCCAAATAGTTTCTGTTCTAATTTAAGCTAAATTGCACCTTATTCTTTTTACAGCTAACTACTTCTGTTAAAAAGTTAAAAACAAAAACGCAACAATGCAAGACTAAAATCGTACACAAGCAAAAAACGAAAAGAAAAACTTAATACAGCAAATTGTGTTCATTTTAAAAACAAACAAAATTAGCTTTAATGATTGCTTTATCATCTTATCTAGATTGTAAAAATTAAAAAAAAAAACACTAACATAGAACATAATATGGCGCTAAAATATTTAGTTACACAGTAGAGAAAAGAGATAAAACTTTTTTCCTAAAAGTAAAGACTGCGATCAGTCACTATTGTATTAAATTTATTCTTATGAAAACATGATAGCATTATTGTGTATTTGCAGTAGCAAATATTTTGTACTTCTTGACTTTTTGAATTGCTCTCTAATTCGCAGCGACTAAAACTATCAACACTGTATAAGAACTTTTATAAAAAAATTAATAATCTTTTCCATTCAAATTCTCAAAAATGCACAGTTATTTAAGCTATTTTGTCTTGCAAAAATCTCATTAGAAACCCTTCATGAATGGTACAGTTTTGTCGCCAAGTTTTAAGCTTTATAATCATTTAATAGCCATTATTACCAATCTTTATAGTAAGCAATTTAAGTTTTAGTACAGTACACATTTTACATTTTTATATTTTAATATCAGCTTTCGCCAGAAGAAAAGATAAAATTGTTCAAAAAAAAATAAAAAGAAATAATTTTTATACCCTTCAGCACAAAAAGTAGAAGTGTGTTAGTGTTGAAATCAACTTTGCCGGGGCACTAGAGGAGCTAGAGAAAATTTAAATACGCCAATCGATCAGATATAGTTTCGAAAGAGTGGCCATCAGCAATATCGGTACTTGTCCCTCAAGGCAGTGGGCTAAACATCATGCCGGCCTCTAATTTTTCATATCATTTGGAACACAAAGTAACTCTAATCAAAAAAAAACAGGGACCGTAACTGTTATAACTTTTATCGTAAAAGTCAGAAAATAAAAGTTATTTTTTGACTTTTATTTTTTCGAGCAGAAATAATAGTTAGTTTTTGATTTTAATATTTTTTAGCAAAAATAACAGTTATTTTTTAACTTTTATTTTTTTGAGCAAAAATAAAAGTTATTTTTGACTTTTATTATTTCGAGCATGAATAAAAGTTATTTTTTAACTTTTATTATTTCGAGCATGAATAAAAGTTATTTTTTAACTTTTATTTTTTCGAGCAGAAATAAAAGTTATTTTTGACTTTTATTTTTCCGAGTAGAAATAAAAGTTATTTTTTGACTTTTATTTTTTTGAGCAGAAATAAAAGTTATTTTGTGATAAATTCATTATATTTATTAAAAAACTTTTTCAAACAAAGATAATTTTTCAGTAAAATAATTTGCATATGCTCAAAAATTAATGGAGTTGAGTTTTGTAATCATAATTGCCTCCAAATTTTCTTCCGATAAATTGTATCTTAAGTCTCCCAAAATCAGCTTTAATGCCGAAAACGATCTTTCTACACTAACTTGCGTAGCTGGCACCGAGTGCAAAATTAAGGCAAGTTTCCGCAGACCTGGGAGAACAAATTTTTTGTTCCTCCAGTACTCCATTAAGTCATCGTCAATATCTATTCTTTTTTCTTTATAATTGTCAATTTCGTAAAAAGCTTTGCGGGTATTTTCAGAAAATTCATACCCAACATCGTCATCATCAGAAGACGAATTTAAAATTTCCAATTCACGAAATCCACTTCTTAGTAATGATGATGAAGAACTCTGCATACTGGATTCATCGACAAAAACTTCATCCGCGGTATTAGTGTTGAGGTCTGTTATAGTAATTTCCTGTACAATAAGCATAAGCAAAATTTTACGAATACTGTGCTAAATCCAACTTTTTATTAAGCTTGCTTACCTTTTCAATATACTGCGTTTGCTGAAAAAGGTTTTTCAAATGCCTCTTTGCAAAAAAAATAACGGAGTTCTGTTATTGAATATAAAAAAATTACTTCCTACAAATATTTATGGGACTATTTTTAGAAAAAACATTACACACATATGATTGTACTCAACCTGAAGATATGGGGCCCGAGTCCGAGATGAACCTTTTTTATTTTTTATAAAATTTAATTTTAATTTTAGAGATGTAAAAATAAATACATATGTTTTCTTTCATATTTTATAATTCTAAAATACGTTATGAGTCATAACTTATGACCACATTTATAAGTCATTTTTGTTCGACGTCAATTTTGGCGCGTTTGCAATAGTGAATCGTTAAATTTAATTATTTAGAAAAGAATATTTGGAATATTACATAATATTCCAAAGGGGTTGAAAACACAAAAATAACTTTTATTTCTGCTCAAAAAAATAAAAGTCAAAAAATAACTTTTATTTCTACTCGGAAAAATAAAAGTCAAAAATAACTTTTATTTCTGCTCGAAAAAATAAAAGTTAAAAAATAACTTTTATTCATGCTCGAAATAATAAAATTCAAAAATAACTGTTATTTTTGCTAGAAAAAATAAAAGTTAAAAAATAACTTTTATTTTTGCTAAAACAAATAAAAGTTAAAAAATAACTGTTATTTTTGCTCCAAAAAATTAAAATCAAATAATTACTGTTATTTTTGCCTGAAAAAATAAAATTCAGATTTTTAAAAAGCATCGCGTTTTCTGATAATTTGGTCCAAGACTTTCAAAATGGCATACTTGGTTTCATTCTCCGACATTTCCTTGAGGTTGCTTTTTTCCATCAAAATTTCAAAAATAACAGTTATTTTCGGTCCCTGAAAAAAAAATAAAAATAAAATAAAAAAAAAAATGTATAGATAGAGAATTTAAAAATAAGAAAAAAACATCACGTGAAAAAATTGGCGCTCGCCCATATTTTCCGAGTTATAAGCAACTAAATTTTCATAAAAAAGTTCGATTGTCAATATGGATATCATTTCAGAGCTTTTTAAGAGATCTTTCAAGACATACTAATTTTTTTTAACCCATTAAGAACCGATGACATGTTTATGTAAAATTGTTTATCACACCTAATTTTTTTATTTATTTTTTAATTCTCTGTCCCCGCAATATTTGTTTTCTAATGCGAGCTACTGCATTAAACTAGATTTACATATATAGTGAAGGGTATATAAGATTCGGTATAGCCGAATATAGTACCCTTATTTATTAACTTAAAAATAGCAGAGCACTAAACACAGTGGGTTCGAGAGGCTTCCAGACACAAATTAGGCAAACAAAAATGCACTCGTTTGTAAATACCTGATAAAACTTAATGCTTAAGGGAAGTTGAGTTTGAAATAAAATTATGAAACACGTTTATGATTAAGCTAATTTGATATGTCATCACTTCACTCATGGCCAACTGCAGTAATTAAACACTTCCGACTTTTATACGGCATGTGCAGAAGACAAACATGATTTCGGTACATTGTATGTTAAATATGTCTGCTAAAATAAAAACATTATTTAAAAATTATTAACGATTAAGGTAAGTTTATTTTAGTACCAAATATTTTATAGAATACAAAAAAGACATTTCATCATGAAATTCATTATAAAGATGAATAAAACTAAAAAAGAATAAAAGAATTTCTCTATCTATTACCTGTATTTTACAATACACAACGCATATTCTTAATACCACAATGGTCACGGACACTCAAATTTCAATAAAATGCATGAACAGTAGATTTGTAGTCAAAATGACATTATTCTTTTTTTTTTTTACTGAAGAATCGTTTACAAGAACGAAGGCATGTATTCGGCAGAATTAAACATATCTTGTTGCTCGTTTATCAGCCAAAGATGCTTAATTTGCTGCTTTCGTTAGGCCACCTGCTGAAGGGTCAGCTTAATTATTTTACTTACGGTTTTTGGGCCAGTGCATAAGTATTAATAATAATTTAGAACATCATTTTAAAGGTTTCAAGACGCTTTGACATTATCACTTGTGACATGAAAAACGTTTAAAATAATATCAATCACATACCTAATAGCTTTCAAATGTGACTTCATTAATCAAATTTGCATTATTTTCTATTTTTAAAGTCTTCAACTTTTTCTTAATTAATTACCTTCTGGCTGAAGCTTGAATAAAAGGTTAACAACATAAATTCCTTTGATGTTAGTTTTTCTTTTTTCTTTTATTGAAATAAAACCCTTTAAATTTATATCTAAAAGAATTTTCTAACTAAAGAATACAACAAACACATTCAATATAACGCTCGTGAAATATTAAGACAAAAAGAAAGTCATTTATCGTTTTAAGTATCTGGTGTCCATATTATTTGTATTTTAATGCATAAGTGTCGTGTGTACAGAACAAAAAATGTTTTTTTTTTTTTGTTGTCTACCGTTTTCGTTTAGTCGTTATTTAGAATCCAAAACTTGTGACTTGAATTAAATTTCACTGTGGTCTCAAGACTTTTAGCTGTTCGAGACATATTTTGTCAATAAAACGAACAAAACACTACAAAAATAAATAAAGAATAAAATAAATTTGAACTTATGAAAATAATCAAAAATGATATAGAAATAAAAAAGCAGTTTTATTCATTTGTTTAGTAATAGAAGTAGTGTAATTTTTAGAATTCTTAAATTAAAAACTTTTGCACTACAAGGTTTTTCTTTCTACTGTAATCTACTCGTCTTCACAATCTTTATTCAGCTCGTGCAAAAATTGATAAGAATTTCTAAATGTTTAAAAGTTTATCAATGAAAGTGAGGGGTTGAGTGTACGAGTATTTAATAACAAGTATTCAAATTAATTATATTTTTTATTTTATTATGAAGGCTTTTTACTGTAAAAGTTTAGTAAAAATATACAATTATATGCTTTTAATAAAATTTTAATTAGTTTTTTTTTTTTGTTGAGTGTATTTTCGTTGGCATCAAGTTCTTGGTTTTTATTACTAAAAAAACAAAAAAAAAACCTGTTAAATTATTTCAGATTCTGAAAAATTCTACTGGGGAATTTACCAATTGCTTGTATGAACTAGTTGGTCACCTTTTACTTTATAACTTTAAATATTAAAACTTATTACTATAATGATCATAGCAATCAACATTCTGTTCAATTTTCAATCGTTTATCTATAACGGTTCAAAAGATAGCCCCATATACATGACCTATAGAGACCCCCTTTAATTTTTTTTGCCATTGGGAGCTAAAGTGATGTGCAATTTTCTTAATTTACGAGTGGTGCCCTTTACAGTTTATAATACACATAAAAAACATGTAAGTTTTATGGGGACACCCTTTAATTTTTAATAACCTCCTTCTTTTTTGAATTCGGTTAAAAATATAGCAAATTTAATTTACACAATATGTTCAATTTATAATGATTTCGAAGTTATACTGACATCTATAATTAATTTGCAATCGATAAATAAATTTAAAATAAAATAAAAAAATATAATAAATAAATTTTTATTTTCACATGATAGAGTGCACTTAATGTAACATTATGGTTAATACTCATGATGGACTTCTTGCGCAGCACAGAAAAATTGTTGCTCCTGTTAAGGATTTCATTTTAATCCAACAATCGATTTAATTTGTTTTTTAATTTTTTTGCAAAAAGAATAAAAATGTTTAATTAAATAAAAATAATTTAATCAATTAATTATCTAATTAAAAATGAAAAAAAAAAAATTTACAAATTTTCAGTATAAAACTAAATAAAAGTTTGAATAGAGCAAATTTTGGGTTGCTTATTTTTGTGCGGTTAGAATCCACCAATTATTTTTTTAAATAAAAAAATAAAGAAAAAGTTAAGGTAAATCGCTGGAAGCAAAAGCTAGATACTATGGCTGATACACCAGCAAATGAGAAAACATTCTTGTAAACATGCTTTTTGGCCCAATAGAAGATTAACTCCCAATTTTCAATTATTTTATAACAAAATTGTGGCTATATCTTGATGGCTGGCACATAACGCAATATCGGCAAAATATTTGGTGTGGAATGCGTTAATGCAACAAAGTAATAGTTTCATGCACAGTATGGCAGGTAATGCACTATTTCTACAAACAATTGTTGCAAAAATGAAGGTCCACTTACGCCGTCTGACTGAAACCCGCAACAGATAGTTGCACGTTGTAGAATTATTTGTTTCTTATTGATAGCGTCTATAAATATCAACTTTTTTGTGCCTTGATGAAGAGTCAGGTTGAGCTCCTAATAAAACTAAATCTTTTACCAATGAAGGTATAGGTCTCTCGTCTAAGTTCGTTACGTAGTGTTGTGTGAGGCTAGAAATTATTGAAAAGGATACTTAATTGCAATTTTTGGGTTTTTGACGATATTTTCCTTTACAACAACGACAATATATGTAGGAAACTAAGCTGCTTATTGAAGCGAGGTGTACTTGCCTTCTATCATAGACCAAGTTTCTTCAAAAATTTTTAACTACTTTGGTGTTGTTGACATATTCGGTGCATTTTCTATACCGGAAATTCTTATGTGAACGGTCAATGCAAAATTTTTCCTTTTTACTGGGTTTTTCAATGATACGCCTCCTTTTTATGTAATGATCAATTTTTAATTATCAGAAAAATCACAGGTAATAGCTGATAAATATTAGAGTTGCCACTTGCGAAAAAAAGGCCGCACGATGAAAATTTTTTTATCAAGCTACAAGAGCAGTCATACAATTACGTTTCTTCTAGATGGCAAATAAAGGAGGGGATTCGTCTCGTCCACATATTTTTCTAGCCTAGTTTACTATGTAAAATAATATATAAAATTAAAGTTGTTTAACTATTGCCCGTGGTCTAAATTTATTTTTAATGTCCTAAACGCTGTTTTTGATATGTGATAAGCTTTGCCTAATTAGTCTTTAATTTTTGCATTTATGTCAGATATGTTTTGCGACATCTCAAAAGTACTTTCTCCCATCTTCTGTGGGACTTGCTTGCGATTTAGAACTTATCACCAAACAAACTCAAAAATTAAAAGTCGTGAAAACTAATTTAAAGCCAGATGTTTGACGACCAAAAATTAAAAATGCAGTAAAACGAGACCATATTTACAGAAACTCGGTAGGTAGTCATTTGACCGATATAATTTTTTCGAGTTAATGTACTCGATTTAAAATCTTTTAATAAACTTTTAATAAAAGCAGTTTATGACACGGCCTTACTTTTGCTCCACCTGTTTTAGGTACAAATCAAACTTATTTTCTATAATGCAAAGTATACAAATAAAATTTGTTTTCACACACACACACATCCCTGACACTTTAGACTGACGTTGTAAAGCCACGACAAATTTTTGTGATAAATTGTAATTCCGTATAAACTGTTTTCACAGTTGGTACCACTAAATATTTAAACGAAATTTATTGTTTGTAGTATTTGTATTTAGTTTGTGCAACAACAACAACAACAAAAACAAAAACACAAAATCTAAAAATAATACAATCACTTTTATATTAGGGGGCCTTTATCCCGTGTCTTATCCAACAAAGCTTTTACATTGTTATTTTTAATTTTCAATACAATTCAAAAAAATTAAAATAAATTAACAAACAATTGCAAAATAAAACAAAATCAAAACAAATAAAACAAATAAAAAAACATATTTCGATTATAAACTAAAAAATTTGTTAAATCAGGAGACTTAACAAAATACTATAAAACAATACGTTAACCAAGAAAAAATGCCAGAAGCATTGAAATTGAACTCTTTCCGGTTGTTATTATTAACGAATCAACAAAAAAACACGCAAATTTACAAATTGTTTAAACAATTTCCTTTTCATTTTCACTCTAAAAATATAAAAAGAAAACAAAAAAGAAAAAAAAACATACGATCATCTTGAACTTAATGCGGAAGAATAATGGCAAACAACATTTTTTTTTTCTTAAGAATTTGTTTTTGTGGGCTTTAATTGTTTAAAAATGAGGCTATTTTTCTTTTTAAAAGGAACCAGCAAAAAAAAAGCTATTAAAAAAAGTTTTGCAACAAGCAAGGTCGCCTGAAAAGAGCAATAAAAAAGTGTGAAATAAAAATTTAAGAGGGAAAATTATAAATTACAAAAATAGCCAAATATATATTTTATTATTTTAGTATTAAATAATTTTAAATTTATTTTAACTTTCACACATAAGTTGCTACATATACATATATGTATCAAAAAAAATATATTTTTGTTTTTTAGTTTTTTAATTTTAATTGTTTATGATCGTTATGTCTCAATTTTTTAAGAGACTTGTGGTTGGCCTTGGGTTTGGAAAATATTTCATAAAAAACTGTCATTAAAACTTAATTTGGCGCAGTAGGTGTTTTCGCAAAAAAAAGTATTGAACAAAATAAGAAGTTGTTTTTCACTTCATAAACGTCGGGATTCATTTGTTTGCTTATATCAACATGTCAACTTATTTGGCTCTATTACGGACTTTTTTATTTATTTCCTGTTTTTTTCTACATTGGCTTTTGTTAGCTCGAATTCTTAATCTTTTGCTTACTAGACATTCATTTTTACAAACTTAAGTAGCAATCAACAACATACTACCCCGTGGCTCCAGTAAAAATGGAACCACTCGGTGTCCTGTTTAAAAACGTGCTCCTTTAACCCACATAACCACCGTGTTTGATACTGATTTCTTTTTAACTAACAATCCAATTAAGTTTGGACCCCGATTTTCTAGTTTTAATAAACAGAGAGCCTTAACCATCTCAGCTGCTGTTATAATATACAGGCGCCAGGGCCAACTCATCCATCGTGACTATAAAAAATTGTTTTCTCTTTTTTATTTCCTTTTTTAGCCACAAAGGCGCCTTAATAATCTCAGCGAAAATAATATCCGATCTACCGCAGCTACAAAAAATAGTGAGACTCCTTTAAATTTAAATTGATTTTTTCTATTTACTGGCCTTTTTAAATAACTCACACACCGCGTTTATTTAAAACCCAATATTTTTCTTTATACTAAAGGCTTTGTTTGGATTTAAACTTTTACTGTCAAGGCAGCTGAATGCGAACACTTCTTTTTATACTTTTAACACAACACTAAGGAAAAAAAATTATTATATATTTATTCGCTTTTACTTTTTGTTTAAATTAACTTCATTTGTCATAAAATTCTGCGCAGAAAGCCACTACTTGATGCAGTAGACTTATTTTTGATGTATAAGCTTATAAGCTCGAGGGCCACGGGCTCGATTGCTACCTAAGACACAGATATATTTAATAGGACCAGGCTTTCGTTAGTCCAGTTCAAGTTTAGTAAGATTAATATAATAAACGATTTGCTTCTCTTGCGGCGTCTTCGATTAATACCATGACGCAAAGAAATTTCTAGATATTTTTTTTTAATATTTTGCAACGCAGTGTGATTCACTATACGTCTTAGAACGTTTGAGCCTGCAAGACTTCTGTACCTCTCACAACATAATGGATAAAAAAGAATTTGTTTGCGATTTTTTTTTTTAATTGTTTTTTTTTTTTTAATTTTTTGTCGCGATTTTTTGATATGAAAGGCGCTTTTCAAATCTAAACAATTCTTAAAGCAATTTAGACTTCTGAAATTTCTGTAAGCACTTTAATTCGATTATTGGTCTATTTTATCCTTGTTAATTTCAAACTTTATTTTGGTATTTTTGAACTAATTTTTAAATATTTAGTCGAAAAATTTTTGTAACACTTCCCCATTTTGCCATTTTGACACACTTGCTTTTTTTTTTTTTTTTGGCACTGTTTAATAATTTTAACCGCTGCTGGATAATTGGTTTGAGAAATTTGCGATTATTTATTAAACTAAGCGATTTTTGTCGCCTTTCAAAACTGGAATATGAACCATTTCTTGTAATTTTTTGATTACGTGTGTTATTTATATTTTAACAGCCTTTGAAAATTTCCAATTTTTTTTTTTTTCAGCTTTTCTTAATTCAATAATTTTCTTCAGAGCTGGGTTTTTATCTTTTAGTTTTAATTTGCTTTTGCTTTTTTCTTTTTGTAACGCCGCAGAATTCACATGTTAACAAGTATAATTAAAAATAAGTGTGAACATACATCTTAAAAAAGCAATAAGTAAAAGTAAGTATTAGTGTGTTGAAGCAATAAAATTTAAAACTGAACAGGGGACGCTGTAATTAAAACGAAGGTGAACGTTATTAACACATATTTGTGCAGATCTCTTCTCAAAGTAACTTACCATTCTTCTCTTATGTGTAAGAATTCAGATTATCTATAATTTCTTAAATAGCTGATGGTATCGATGAAGAATTATAAGAAATTGCAAACGAAAAGGCATTAGTTGCGAAAGGTATTTTAATTTGCGCTTTTGTTCGTTTATTTAATTTGCTTTTGACCCAGTTTTTTGTATGTTTTTTTTTTTTTTTTTTTTGTTGTTCAGCTCTATGTTCATTTCCACATCATTTATTTGCTGTACTTAACGTTTATGTTTTTTGCCACTATTCGTTTATTCATTAGTTCAAGCACAAAATGTATTATGATATGAAAGAAACGATCTGGCAGTATTTGTGTGTTTAAAGAAAAATATGTTGTTTTGACATTTTAATTGCTCGAATTTAATTTTATTGCTGCTTCTCTTTTAGCTTGGTTGTAGTTGCCGCATTCAGTGGTACAGAGATGGCAAGCGAAATTTATTCATATTACGAATAGAATTATTATTTTAAAAGGTAAAAAAATCTCTACTTTTGTTGATTAAATTTTTTTATTGCAAAAATATTTATACAACTTTCTTGATATGAGAAATTTTAATATAAAAAATCCATGGATCTAGCGATCCAGGATATATGGCATAACATTCTCCTAGTATCTATTTTTTCCTGTTCTTTTTAATAACTAACTTACCAATTTGTAAAAATATTTTTTTCCAAATAAATTTAGAAATTAAAATAAAATATTAATTTAAGCCATATAAAATTAAATTTATGTTTTATTAAAATTTCATAATTCTGCCAAATTTTCCATCCCTGCTGTGGTATAATTTCGTTAGTGTTGTAATGTTTAATCATTTGCTGATGTTCGGTTTTTTATTTATTTTGTTTGTTTCTGTGTATTTTCTTTTGATTTTGTAATTACAGTTCTTGTTGTATTACATACATACAACAATTTTTAGTACCACATTTTACTTTTAAGTGTAAGTAGATTTTTTTGTGTGTTCATGCAACACTTAGTGAAGTAATTTAGCTAAAAATATTTTTCCTTGCATGCTTTGGCATGAATTCTTACCTGTTAAAATGGAAAAGATTTTTTATGGTTGCTGCTGTGTTTTCAGTCTTAAGTAACTCTGAGTTTAAATGTTGTAATTCAAGGTTAGAAAATTTGTTGAAGAAAAAAAAACAAAGAAAGAAACTTATCCCTTGCTAGACACGTGTAATGAAAACGGCTTAATAATGTAAGGCTTAAGATTATATTCGGTTCTTAATTACGTTAAGCCACCAATACAAAAAAGGAAAGTTGTGGTACAAGAAAAATAAGTTGAATTTGGTCCATTTAGGTAAAATTATTTTACTTAACTTTAAATAGAAGTTTTTTTAAATAACTTTAGACACTTAAAGAGGTCCGTTAAGTGAGAGAAATTTTAATATTAAGCGAAATTTGGTATACAAAATGGTTGGGATATAAAAAAAGCACTAAGGCATTGTTTTTTATTTTCCAAGTTTTTTTTAAGATATGTTTATGCACGCTTCATTATATTTTAACTGCTTTTTAATTTGTAGTTACCAGTAAATTTTTACTGATTTAATTTTTGTTTAATTTTCAGTACATTTAAATTTCACTTCTGATTCCAGTAAAAATCACTGAAATTGAATTATCACTGTATTTTTCCAATAATCAGTAAAAACTGACTGTTTATTTTAAAATTTTTCAGTAAAAAAATATTGGTAATGAAAATTAAATTGCAGTATCAGTAACAATTTATTTTTGTTAAAATTTTACACAAATTGTGCATCTGTGCTTAAATTATTACTGCACTACTCTTACATTTGCTGTTTACAGTAAGAATGTGCGAACAGTATATAAAGTTCGATTACCAATGAATTGAGCTGCTTTAACGCCGACTGGCCAAAATTATTACTACAATAAACCTATTCTACAGTACAGTAAAAAGGAAACATATATCTCTTTCATTACCCCCCCCCCCACATGAGGAAAGAGTATATATAAATTTTTCATTCTGTTTGTTATTTCTAAAATATTTATTTCCGACCTCATAAAGTACACAAAAATAAAGTAAAACCATTTAGTGATATCCGTCTGTCCGTATTCAGGTTGAAATCAGTTTTCCATATGTGCTGCAGAAAATTTATGAAGACCGTTCTCTCAGACATAGTTTAAAACTGTAATATCACTAATTGGAATTGCCGTTCAAATCCAATCCAAAAACATATAGATTTTTTTAGTGTTGCATTATCACTAAAAACCTTGCTGAAATATTTCTTTTGCAATAAAAATTGTGAGACTGCATTAAAGACCGATAATTCAGTAAACAAATTCAGTAAAAAAACACTTAAAGTATCACCAAAATATTTATTTTCAGGCAAATTTCACCAACAACTTTATTTTTTTCAAATTAAATTATAATTGCAATAAAACATTTGAAATTTCATTCAAAACAGAAAATGCACAGAACCACTAAAAAATTATAAACAATTTGAAAGTTTTCGAAAAGGCCTATCTTTCGCAAAAAAAAAACAGAAATTTTTCAATAAATCCAATTAGGATTAATTTCGATCTTATTTAATTAAATTTAACGAGAAAAAACAGCTTGCTTCAATATTTTCCCTCCATTAAATTAGAGGCCTAAAATAAGAATAATTATTTACTCCGTAAGAAATTGTTTAAAGAAAATACAATTTAAAAATAAATAAACTCAACTTTTTTTTCAAACATAATAACAATAACAAACTTATAGCTTCTGTAAATACCTACAAAAATAACACAGCCCGGCAAAATTAAAAATAATATTGCACAAATAAAATTCCCGTTAATCAGATATCAATTACACATAAAATAATATTATCGGAAAAAACGGAATGATAAACTGATATATACCCTCCTCACTTACAGTGAAGGGTTTAAAAAATCTATATCATGAAAACTAGAGCTGATAGAGACAAACTGATTACAGATTTGAATTCAGCGCACCCAAATTAACTAGAATCAGTTGATAAATTCAAAGAAGCAAATTGAGTGTTGGCCTGTGTAATTAACTACAGTTAAAGAGTTAAATAAAAGAAAAGAAGAGCATAAAATCATCGCGATCGAAGGACATTTGAAACGCCTGACTCTGTACTCAGCCTTTCGTCACATTTTGTACTCAAAATTTTACTTGTAAAATTTTTACAAAATTTCTGTTGAAAAAGTAAAATCTTAATTTGAGATTATTTTTTTGCTTAAATAAAACAATTATAATATTAATAATAATATAATAATAATAATAAAATATTAACTCCTTCCTAGGCAAGACGGTGCAAATGAGACTTTTGTACATAATTGCGATATTTAAAGTCGTGTGGTTTAAAGCTTCAGTTTTTATCATATTTTTCTTAAGTTCATTTGATAAACTTTAACTTCTTTTTTTGTAATTATTTATATTTGATGGGCACAAAAACAATGCTTGAAAGAAACTGGCAGTAGAACATGCAATAGAAAAACTTATATCCATCTAAAAAACAGGGCTTATGTTTTTTACAATAAGGAATAAAAAAATCTGTCCATATATATTTTCAAGCATTTTTATTTATATTTATTTGTGTTTTTACTTATATTTTTTCTTAATTTTATTTTTTCAATTAATATTTTTGGGAAAAAAAAGAATTGTTTTACAATCTAGAAATGAAATACTTTACGAAATCATTGATGACACTATTGGAAAACTCAAAATATAAACGGATAATCTGTTTAACATATGGTGGCTTAATTGTTATATAATGAAAGAAGTAAACAGTCACATGGTTTCTTTTTTATCAACTTCTTTTTAAAAAGTACACTGTGATGTACATTAGAGTAGGCTGCTTCTATTGTGTAACATAAAATCCTGGTTAAGAAAACAAGCACACGCTATAGTAACGAAGGCTTGCGAATAGCTCTTCACAAATACTCCAAAGTCACGTTCTTAGATAATAATATTGACGGAATTACTCATAAGCATGTTTTTTTTTCTTTAAAAAAATGTTTAAGAAAAAATAAACGTCTGACAATACACAACATCAAGAGCAAATATTTGCTACATACTTTATAATTTAATTTTGATCGCGGTAAAAAATGTAATAACAGCACGTTATACTTGAGTAAAAACCGGATTAAAGGCAAACCTTAGTAATATACACTCCAGCGGATCAAAGAAGTAAGACTCGCTTGCAGCAAAACGTGCCTGATAAAAAAAGTATAAATTGTGATAGACGGCGAAACATCCGTTAAAGCCGAAGTTTATTTCAATTATTCTAAAAATGTATTTTAACTGTGAAAAAAAGTCTTTGGTTACCTTTTCTTCTATGAAGTGCGAAGTTAAAACAGTAGTATGTAAAAAAAATGCCATTCATTAGGCTCAAGCTAGGACGTGTGCTATAGATAATGACAGTTCGCCTAAACGATGTAATGTTTTGTGATGAATGGTATGTAGCAAGTCATTGCTTCTAATATTACTTCGCTTGTAGGGAGCCCTCTATCCTTAGTCGTAGACTTTACACGCCCATTAAATGATACATTGATGTGCCTTTCTTTGCTTTATTGATAGTAAAACAATTAAAATTATTTGTGCTCCTCAGTGTTAATAACAATAAGATTTTAAAAAGAAAAACTTGGAAGGAGTTTAAAATTCCAAAAAAAAAAAAATATTCAAAATCAAACAAGGAGCCCAAAGTCATGAATAACATTTTTTTAATTGACTAAACACTAAATCTTGTTTAATTAAAAACTCTATTATTACAGTTATTTATACATAAAATAAAACCGCAACGGGATAATTTTTGTAAATGAAATATTTTTTGAAAATTTTGGATACTAAACGATATGAAATAGAAAACACCTATTTTTGAAATGTTCGTTTTTCTGTACGTGTTTGCATCACGTAAAACTGCTAAATGGATGTAAATAAAATTTTGTGAGGAAGTCCCTAAAACCTTGGTTCAAATATAGAATAGTTTTTTTGCATAAAAATATATAATTTTCTAGAAAAACTAAAGATACAGATACAGATACAGAACAGCTGTCAGTACATTTATATATGGAAAATTTTTAAAACTGTTTACAGAACTCTACAATAAAAAACACACTTTATTAAATTTTAATTTTACGAAAATTAGAGATGACACCTAAACGAAGTTGGAAGCACTGCTAGTATTCTATACTTTTACTCAATAAAATGTATCTGCGTACAACACTTAACACTCAGTCAAAACTTAATGAAGAACAAAACAAAAAAAAAACAGGATATTCAAGGTCAACGAAAAGATTTGTTTTTAAAATATAAAAAAAAACTTAAAATAAATTGTCTTTAATTTTTTTGTATTTAATTAATTTAATTTATACTTACATTCGTTACACGCGTTTTTATAATCCTTTTAGTATAAATAAAATTATTTCTCGATTAATTAAAATTGTATATAAGACGTTTTGTCTAGCAAATGAATTATTCCAACAAATATTTTATTGTTTTCTGCAATAAAAAATAATAAAAAAAATTGCAACACATTGTAAAATTATTTTTAATAAATTTCACTTCTTTTTATAAAATTAAATATCAATGTTGCATAAACACTATGACATAAAATTATACAAGTTTTTTAAACTGCCTTTTTTAGGAAACACTTAAACTCACAAAAAACACTTATTTTTAACACGATTGTTTTAACTTTCTTAATATATATATTTTTTTAAGATAAAAATTGTTTTTTTTGGAAAAGAAAACTTGATAAAAATGTTTTTGTTTAATGTAGCAACGTTTTTATGTATAAAATTGACAACGACTTTGGTCGTGTAAATTGAGGCAACCGACTAAATAAATAAACTTTTATGAAAAATGTCAGCGGCAGATATCAATTGTCAAGCAAACACAGACCAGAGACCGCGCTACCGAAAAAGTCAATTGAAAATAAAACAAAATAAAATAAAGGCAGAAAAAACTCAGGCAAAAGCAATTTATTTGCAAAAAAAAAAAAAAATAACAACAATACGAATAAAGAAATTATATTATAAAAAAGTGACAAAAATATTAAATTTAAGGCGAAAATGCCTAACAACTAAAATATACAAAAAGAAATAAAAAAAGTAGCAAAAAATCAAACCCAAATAATTTATTTTTTTATTTTGCGCTACACTTTATTTAATTTTTTTATTTTTGTGTTTGAATGGTTAAAAATTTAAATAAATTGTTTTTTAGTTATTTAATAGGTTTTCGTTTTTTTTTTTTGTGTTTTGCTTTTTCAATAAATATTTTGCATTATTTGTACACTATTGTTTAATAAACGCTTTTAATTAAACTGATTTGCATAACAGACGCGCTAAGCACACTTAAGAGTTAAAACAAAAAAAAAAAAGAATTTCAAGTTTTAACACAGTATTTAACATACACGACAATATTCTGTACAGCAAACACTTGAAACTCTAAAAACACCAACTTAACAATCGATCGTACGATTTGTTTAGAAGCCAAATATGCCGCAAACACAGAATATTAGTAGTACTGTACCGAAATCAACAACCGCTCAATAGCAGAGCTTTTCGTTAAATAAACGGCAAAATTGTTGAAACACAAAAAACCACTTGAAGCATACCCATTAAACAACAACAACTAAATTAACTCAAAATATCAACACAATAATAACCAAATACTAACACGACACTAAAAAAGTCCACTCACTCATTTAGTATCTTAATTTCCCTCTCTTGTTTTAATTGTTCATACGTTCATACTCAATCATGTAAAGGTCTCATTCAATGCAATCACAGAATAAAAACTCTCACAAGTGATAAAGAATTATCATTATTGACACTAAATACTCTCTGTAAGTAACAAACTGAAAGATACTTTTTAAAATGAAGTTCACATTAATTTGGGAAACTACTTCTTCTCTTTCCCAAAAATGCACACACACGCACATGTAACAGAAATGGAAAGTTTAGTACGTTTACAAATTATTTAGTTCTCATTGCAATGAAGTTATTCTAAGACTAAAAAGTACTTTTTTTTAAATAACGCTACTGAAAAAATAAATTTAAAAAAAGTTCATTATATTTATTCAAAGGTTGATATGTGTTTAAAAAACTAGCAAGGAGCACACAAACATTTTTAGAATGAATTGAATTTAATCGTAACCAAGTAGCAAAATTTTTTACTTTATTTAATTTCAGCTTTTAATCTGCGATATTAATATGTTTATCTTTCTTTAAAAAATTTATTTTTCAATTTTTGTTTTGATTCTAAGACAGAAGCAACTGAATATGATATGAGAAGCGAAATTCTTGAAGTAACCATCTCCTTATTTAGTTATTATTGTTTCGGGAAAATGTTTAAGCAGGCCGCTACCTATTTAGGTTTTTTCAACTGCACTTCTAGTACGCACGTGTGCCATCTGCATATTGGTCTTCTTAAGTTTTTTTTTTTTTTTTTTGTATAAGATGCGGAATATTCATATGGCTGTCACTTTTCCAAAGTATTTCCAAGTGGCTTCCCTTTCCATACGTTAGTGTGTTGCATATGGCCCCACATATAATCAGGAATGCTGTCTAATCTAAGATTGGGAGCAAGAGGCTGAAATCCACTTCACTCTGTTGTTTTTAGTCATCTTGTTATCTTTTCTTTTGTGTTGCTGTTGCACTTTCCTCCGTTCTCCCCTTACCTCTTTACTTCAAGTTTAGGACTTTGTCAGATAAACTCTCGCGGTGAAAATATACTTAAAGTCTGCAATCTTGTTCGGTAGCCAGATACATAGCTAGCAAGTCGAAATTGCATTTTGTTTTATTTTGCTAACATACATACATACAATTAGTTAAATAGCCAACAATCTTATACGCCAGTAAGCAAAGCAGTCAGGCTTTTAACGTTACTCACTAGAATGTAAATTATTTGTTAGTTTCTAGGGGCAATAATTACACTGCGAGTATACTTACAGATAATAAACTCGCTAGCTAGGAGATTGTAAATTTACTCAAGCTAATAGAGCCTTAATTTAAAACCTAATTCATGGAATTATAACAATTTAATTTTTTAGTCGAAAATTCCTAGCACTTGATTTAGTTAAACTCAATAATTTTAAATATTTGTTTTCCATGCCTGACATCTAAAATAAATTAAACAACAAACGCAACTACTTATACTCTTCCATATGGCCAACATTTATTTTATACAAAATTATTGTACACTTTGAACAACAACAACAAGAGAAATTTACTCACCAAAATGGTTTTTACCTCAACTACCAACAAAAAAGAAGACCAAGAAAAAAAACAAAAGCCCAATCTTGCTAGAAAATGTTAAAATACCAAAGAAGAATAAACAACGATCATTGATTGGATTGGGGTGACCATTTGTTTTAAGTTTTTAATGTATGAAACTCTGCTTGTTTTAAATAATAAGATGTAGAATGAACAAAGCTCTCTATAATCTGCTGTGTAAAACTGTCTACATGTTTAACATAAAAATTCAAGCAGAGTGAACATAATAAAAAGGTAGGCATAAGGTAGTGCGGAGAGCTAAAATATTTGTAAACTACTTTTTAACGCCAACCCAAGAAAGAGCTGGCTGCTAAATTTGTTAATTTCTTGTTTCAAAAGTAGCAGACCTCACGATATTTTTTTCCTAAAAGCAAGGCCTCTTAAAAAATATTATATGCACTAGAATACCATGGGCCGTTGTGACCGCGACAAGAGACCGTTCGGAAATATTTTTTTTTTAAATATATATACCACGCTTTTCTTATATCTAAGTATGTACATAAGAAATTGCGAAAAGCATTTTTAGGTGCCAGAAGTATTCCCTGCACCATTTTATAAAATGTTATAGCTTGAATGTTTTTTATATTAAAATAGGCGTTTGTTCCACGTTAGAAACTTGTTTACTTAAAAATAACTGCTAAGTTAGTTTAACTACCTGGTCACCTTTTTTCAATCACCCTTAAATGCTCAATGCGGGGAAGCTGATTTGCAAAACAAATCCAGAATATTCATGTCTACTTTAGGTGCCTACCAAAGCTTTTTATATTCGTATAAAACCGTAACGTGCACTTAGTTATTGCTCCGAAAATTAAGTAGTGAGTGAAATAACTTTAGAAAAATAAAGGTGGGCTTTATGAGAGAATGTTTACAAGCACGTGTTTTGCTAAATTAACCCCTAAAACCAAATTAAGAACAGTGTAGAGCAAAAATAACGGGATCATTTGGTTTAATTTTCGCGTACAATTTTTCTGTTTTGTTTTTTCGCTTTTTTTTTTTTTTTTTGTGTAGTTTTGAAAGTTTGGGTAGAGCTTAGAAATTGCGAATGTACAGTCATGCAGTCTAACAACTTAAATATAATTTACAATGAAAAAATGTTTTAATGTACAAAACTTTCAATATATGCGTGACATATATTTTAAGCGAAAATTCATCGATGTCATACATTTTATTTCCCGATGACATTAATCTTAAATTGAAAATTTTCCGATGTCTTAATTTCTTACAAAAATTTCTCGATGGAATTTATTTTCTATAGAATATTTCTTCATAACATATATTATCTATGGAAAATTTATCGATGACTTTTATTTTCTATGGAAAATTTATCGATGACATATATCTTCTATAAAAAATTTATCGATGACATATATTTTCTATAGAAAATTTATCGATGACATATATCTTCTATAAAAAATTTATCGATGACATATATTTTCTATAGAAAATTTATCGATGACATATATTTTTACACACACACACATTTTATTTCTGTAGAAAATATATTGATGACACACATTTTATTTCTTTAAATGGCAATTATTGATAATAGAAAATTTCTCGATGGCATTTTATTTATATAGGAAATTTCTCGATGACATTTATTTTCTAAAGAAAATTCATCGTCGGCTTACATTATCTAATATCGATGACATTTAAATTCTATAGAACATTTCCCGATATTATTTGTTCTCTATAGAGAATTTATCGACGACACACATTATTCTATAAAAAATTTTCCGACGACATTTTTTTTCCATTAAAAATTTCTAAATGGCATTAATTTTTTATAGAAATTTTCCCTATGACATTAATTTTTAATAGAAAATTTCTTGATGGTATTATTTTCTATGGAAATTTCCCGATAAAATGTATTTTCTATAGAAAACTTTCCGATGACATTAATATTCTATAGAAAACTTCCCGTTGACATTAATATTCTATAGACAATTTTCCAATGTCATTAATTTTCATGAAAAATTTCTCGATAATATTAATTTTCTATAGAAAATTTCTCGATAACATTAATTTTCTATAGTAAATTTCTCGATAACATTAATTTTCTATAGAAAATTTCTCGATAACATTAATTTTCTATAGAAAATTTCTCGATAACATTAATTTTCTATAGAAAATTTCTCGATAACATTAATTTTCTATAGAAAATTTCTCGATAACATTAATTTTCTATAGTAAATTTCTCGATAACATTAATTTTCTATAGAAAATTTCTCGATAACATTAATTTTCTATAGAAAATTTCTCGATAACATTAATTTTCTATAGAAAATTTCTCGATAACATTAATTTTCTATAGAAAATTTCCCGACAACCTTAATTTTCTATAGAAAATTTCTCGATAACATTATTTTCTATAGAAAATTTCCCGATAACATTATTTTCTATAGAAAATTTCCCGATAACATTAATTTCCTATAGAAAATTTCTCGATAACATTAATTTTCTATAGAAAGTATCTCGATAACACTAATTTTCTATAGAAAATTTCTCGATAACATTAATTTTCTATAGAAAATTTCTCGATAACATTAATTTTCTATAGAAAATTTCTCGATAACATTAATTTTCTATAGAAAATTTCTCGATAACATTAATTTTCTATAGAAAATTTCTCGATAACATTAATTTTCTATAGAAAATTTTCTCGATAACATTAATTTTCAATAAAAAAAAATTTCTCGATAACATTAATTTTCTACAGAAAGTTTATCGATGACATTAATTTTCTACAGAAAGTTTATCGATGACATTTATGTTTTCTAGAAAATTTATCAATAACATTTATTTTTACTGTAAAATTTATCGACAAGATTTGTTCTTGTTTTTTAAAAAGTATCGAATTAAATAAATTTTTGTAAAAAATTTATCGATGAAATTCGATCTCTACAGAAAATGAATCGATGGAATAAACATTCTATTTTTTGTTTGGTAAATATGAATCCCATATTGCGTTAAATTTTAATGCAATCCAATAAATAGAGTTAATAATAAATTTCGATGACACAAAATATTAAGTAACACAACTTTAAGTCCAAGAAAAAAGTTTTTTTTAAAACATTCTAAAGAAAAAAATAACAACAATTTAAATATTGCGAAATAAGCTTTTGTTGTTACTCATTCACACAGTTCAATACAATTGTTTGTTCTTCTACACACCGTTTTTTTACAGATTTAATTTTCTCGTGCTCAAACACAAGCACAGATACAAATTAGCTCACAAGCCATTATAATATCAAAATGTGAGTGTTGTGCAATTTATTTATTCCCATTCTTGTTGGCTTTTTTATCTTATCTAAAATTTATGTTGTTGTTTTTATCATTTGCAGCAGTTGTTATACTCATCATATTCAGATAAGAAAAGAAAATATTTAGTATTGGCCAATAATTACAATAACTTTCCTTTTGTTTATTTTTTAAAAGGCTGAATAAATGCAATAGAAAGAATAAAAATAATAGAAATGTTACGTTTAGTATGTGTGTACGTGTGTATAAAAGTGGAAAAGTAAATAATTGCGGGTGTGACCATAATAATAAATGAAATGCGTACAACGGAAAACATTTTTTATTTTTTTAATAATTAAAATTAAGCGATTGTAATATTGGATTTCTTCAATAACTTTATGTAGTCGTTATCTTAAACAATAAAACATTTATCCGCAAATCTTATTTTCTCATTAAAAAATCAGAACTTTAAATTAATTCCGTTCGTTGCCCGACAAATCATGATAAAGATATAGATTCAGTTTATTTCATACGATCCTGAAAATCTTAAAAATATCTCCCCTACTGCAAAAAATCGCTCGAAAATAGATATTCACACTGTCACACACAAAAATGTGATACTCAAAATGCAACTCTAATTGCACTCAAACTATTATATTCTAGCATTTTTGAAATACCAAACAAATTACGAGAGACCTGTCATAAGATCTATGAAACATACGCACTTTCAATTCCTAATTTCATTCTTTATTCATTCGTTTTACTATTTTTAACATTTATCACGACTAAATCTGTCATCAAACATTTCAAGTTTCATTTTACAAAAAGTTGACATTAAATTCACCAAACGATTTGAAGTTAAATATACATAAATATTAATATAATCAGAATATTAACATTCTTTTAAATAAAAAACAATACTTTTCAAAAAAGGTCGTGACACAATCCAGAATACTGGTTTGAAATTTAAATCTAAAATTTAAATAACGCTTTCTTTGAAGTTGAGTTATGATTTTTTCTGAACCCTTCAGAAACAATTATTACTTCAAACTCCAAACGGAGCATATTCAAACATGCGTGCTAGGCAATTTGTTTATTTATCACAAAAAATGTCATAAGCAAAGAAATCATTAAATGCCACTGCTTATGAAATAAAACAAAGGTTTGTCATTTTTCTTTAATTTATGTCATATTTTATGGCTTGTTTACACATATTCTTTGTAACAAAACAACAACATAAACAAAACATATTGTTTACAAATTTTTTAATGTATTTTGGCATGTCTGAATGTCAGTACAAATGTCGGAATGCTGACACTTCTAATTAGTATTCGAAAAACATCATGTTTTTTTTTCTTAGCTTTATTTGTTGTAAACTTATTTGATTTTATATGTGTTTTTTTTTTCCTAAAAATCTTTTTAAAGTTCAGTTATGAATTTTTAATTAGATATAAGAATTTGTTGACATAATTAGATATTTTTTGTTTTAATTAAAAATTTGTCTTATCGTTCAACAAATTTTTAAGTGTTTAATTGAAATACTATGAGTGATCGTGTGCACACGAAAGTACTTTTTTCACTGAGAAAGTATAGTGAAATACTGCAGTGTTAAGTACTCAAGTCTGACTGTTAGAAGTTTAACTGATAACAGTTACACAACACCAACCATAAATTGTAATAGAGATTCTACCACTAAACTCCTGCACTGGCGTTTTGCGAGAGTTATCTTTAATTTACTCAAAGAAGCAAATCCTTCTCATTTATAATAATTAAATATCGTACCATAGCGAAATCATATACCAGGTGGTGGCAGTGGCGAATTAATTTATTTTCGCCGTTGCAGAAATTGTCAATATGAAGTTTGACATTTTCTGCAACGGCGAAAATAAATGAATTCACCACTGCCACCACCTGTTACATGATTTTGCCATGTATCGTATATTAAACTGCGCATTCGTTCCATGGCGAAATAATACTAGGTGGTCTTGATAGCGAATTCATTGATTTTCGCCGAAACGTTAAGTTTCAAACACCATATTAAAAAAAATTATACAAATTTTTTACAAATGTAGTTTGACATTTCAGGTATTAAGAAAATTAATGAATTCGCCATTGCGACCACCTAGTATTTATTCGCCCTGATTCGTTCTTTCCCTGTAATCAAATTTGCAAGGCGCATTCCCTGCTAATGATGCATTAAAACACTACTTTCTTCCAGATGCCACAGAATTCTCTTTAAATTTTGGTTAAATATAGAAAACAGTTTTTAATGAATATGATGTCGAAATTTCCTGTGAACATTTTGAGACAATGTAACTTAGTCCTTTTAATACATAAGTGATTGTAGGCTTCAAGCCAAAATATCAAGAAAAGCTGTTTAACTAATAAACCACAATAAAAAACTATACGATTTAGGCTGCAATAACATTCATTTTTGAAGTTACATATAACAAAAAATAAAGGAGAATAACATTCCCAGGTCAATAAACAATAAGATGAATTTTTCATAGAAATAAAAACAAAATTAATATACAATTATTATATTCCAATTAAATTTATTTTTTCCTAAAATTTATGGAATTCTCATAGAAAACAAAAAATAACATCAAAAACTTAACAAAAAGATTTATAAAAACAATGAAAAAAGTAATCAAAATTAATTTTATCTTCAAACAAGTGTTTGTTAAAATAAAAATTATTCACAACTTTTTTTTCTGTGTGGCAGCTATAGTCAAAATAATGAAAATGAAGATTTAATGAAAAGAAAAACAAAAAATCTTTACCTAAACATAAAATCATAATTTCTTCAAAATATTTAGAATTCAACCGAAATAAAAAATTTAGAAAAAAAAGCTAACGAAACTTATTTGTTTGCATAAATGGAAATGTAAATTAAAAATAAGTATTTTTTATATTAGTTTTAGTTATTTTTTGAAGGTTTCTCTAAAAAAGAATTTCGTTACGAAAATAATGCAGGTCAAATTTCATGACTCCCATGAACAACTTTTGTGGCCTTTACAAGAGGTAAGCCAGAACTTAATCTGCATTTTTTTTGGTAATAGTTTTGTATATATGGTGTCATTTCGTTTAAGCACTAAGCACTTCCTGCCTATAGAATCCAACTTAAAAAGGTCAACCGATACATTATTTTTCGAATCCTACTGATAACCTTTTAAACACAGGTTAAACTTTTTTAAAAGCTTTCATTTCTTTGGTGACAGAAAATGCCTAACCTAATCACTAACCCAACAGACTTGAATTTGTTCACAATATGATGAATAGTCAACTAAAAATGATGATTTAAAAATACGAGTATCGATAAACAAACTGACCACCATGCATGAACTATGAAAACTCGACAGACATTAAAAAAATATAAAAAAAAAATTTTACAAATGTTTGAACGAAACCTGAAACGCATGACTCGAAATATTTACTCCGTAACTAGATACCATTTAGCTCAAATCAATTAAGTTTTCACTTGATTTTTTTGCCGATTTATAACAAAAAAAAAAATCATTAAACTTGAATAAAAAATTTTTAATATCAAATGGCTTAAATAAATATTTACCAAAATGGTTATAAATGGTGGAAACATTTGACGATGACAATTTAATTCAATTCTTTACTCGTGTGTACCTAAAGTTTTATACACCTTTTTTTCACTGTCAAATTTGTTTATTTAATTTATTAATTGAAACTTCTAATTCTCATTTTCAATAAACACATGAAATTCTAGTTCGTAATTATTTATTCAAATAAAAATTGTTTCCAAGACCTTGAAAATATTCTTTTAAAGAAAATGAAAATAACAAATAAATTATGTAAACTTTTTTATATTTATGTATGTATTTAAACTGCTAGCTATTGTCAGTGCGTTTCGCTATCCTTATGCGAATAATCGTTACATAATCTGTTTCCAATACACCGTTTTTTATTTATTTATGCACACTGATATGAAAGTTACTTGGGCGAAATTTTAAAACCCTTCCCCTCATAGACCCCTAAGGGAACAACAACTTTCACTTGATATGAGAGGTGCCACGCCTACTGTCTCAATATGTCCAGTACTTCGCTAGAATATAAATTTTATTAAGGAAGATTTTAGTACAAATATACAGGGCTCTACTTGGAGGTACCACACTTACTGTCTTAATTTAGAAGATTTAATTTTAATGAATAGCCGAGTTACTTGTGCAAAATTGCAAGACTCTGCCTATTGTAGTTCTCTAAGTATGGTATAATAATAAAATAATAATCTTTACTTTGTATGGAGGGTACCACGCCCACTATTCCAATCCAGTCTGTGTTTCGCTAAGCTAAGTATGTTGCTGGTGCCAGATTTCAAGAGCCTACTTATTATAGTTCTCTACCTACAAGATAAAATTTTGTCCACTTAGTATGGAAGGTACCACGCCCACTATTTCAATCCATCTAGTTTTTCGCTCTATTATGCTTATAAATGAAGGAGCTATTAAAACAAAATTTCAAACTGATAGCTATTTAGGTTACCAACTAACACAATGATAAATAAATACTTTGTATGGGAAGTGCAACTTCCACGTGAAATATCAAAACATAAGTATCATATTTTGTTAATCGCACATCTTATAAATTGTAAAAATTTCAGGCACTGGGTCTACTAGTGTAGGCAGCTATAACCTTTAGACCGACAAACAAACAACTTAGTTTTGAGCTTTACATATACAGTTTTAGGTGATGAAATAATCAATGTTCAGGTGCTGTTAGTAGGTAGGGGTGTCATTTTTGTGCTGCATTTGTGCATTTTATTAAGCTGTTTTTGTAAAAAAACAATATATTTACATTAGGATCAGTTACTTCACTGGGGAATTTGTCTTGCACAATTAAGCTAAACTAAACATTTATACAGTGATAATAAATAAAACTTGGTTTCTTTTTTAGTTGCAATAAACGTTATCTGAAATAGATTTTTTTGGATCCAAATTGTAATAAACGTACTTTTATGTAAATTTTAATTTTTACCTACATCAGCTGAATAAAAATTAAAAGTTCGCTAAACACTAATAAAATAGTTTCATTTTTTTTAACTTATTTTATATGTAAATGTTTGTATATTTAGAATTAATAAAAAATGGATAAAAAAAGCAGAATAAAGAGTTAAAAATTAGGAAATTCTTATCAGAAAAAAGTCCTCTCGCAATAAGTCCTCTCATTAGTAGATCCAACTTGTAAGTTTAAGATTCGAAAATATTTTTGTTTGGAAAAGCAAAATGCTCACCCTTTCTTGTACTTTGCTTTTTTTACTAACCAAAGTTACTTCTTAAATGATTTCATGTTTCTTTAAGGCTAATAAAAGCCACTAATATGCGATACCACACTACTAAGTCAGCTGTTTGCTAAAGCTGCCTTTAGACGAAATGTTTTTTACATATGACTTGTTAGATTTTCCATAGCAATATACACATGTATCGTTTATACGATTTAGATCATTCCTTGTGTTTAATGTATGTGTAAAAATCATATGCCAAATTTTCGTTTAGAGCGTGTTCTATTTTTACATGACAAAGCATATGACTTCTAGTGGTGCAACTTTTTTTTCTTTAATTATACCGTTTTTCAAGGAACAAAAAATGCACAAAGCACTAAAACGTTGAAGGCATAATAGAGTTGACATCTTTATTAACATTAACAGATCCGCTTACCAAAACAAGTGTTGTAAACAATGATTTACTTTGTAGTTTATGTCAGTCGTATTTTGTACGTTTAAATCCAAAATATTAAGTCATATGTAACAATGACTACTTTGACATACATAACGTATTAAATGCGGATTTTCAAACTGACAAGTCATATGTAAAAACATTTCATCTAAGGGGAGCTTTAGCCTGAAATTAAATATTTAAAATTGCTACAGTGACTCACCTTTTTTTAACAATCTGTTACTTGTTGTATTTTTCAACAGTAAGTTGTTTTTGATGATGTAGACAAACAAACATCTTAATCAAGTGTTATCTCTGTCAAAAAATATGTATGTCAAACTAACAAAAAGTACATAACGTTGCCATATTTGCCCTTTAAAAGAAATCAATTCAAATGATATAAAAAAATCCAAGGGCCAAAATTTCAAACAACAAAACACGTATGTCGGTTTTTCTTGATTTTCCTTGTTTTTTTTTTTTCTACAGTCTATAGTTGGAATAAGATCTGGGATCTGTATGCTGTAATTATTAAAATCAATACCAGATTTAATTTCCATACGAGTAGCTCTCAAATTAGTCTCATTACAATACAATACGAGTAACATTTACGAAAGAAGCGTTTTAATAAAAGATCTTCTTTCTGGCCTGGCAACACTGAGTGCTGCCAAGTGCAATCTGACATTTCCATTGGAAAGTTTGTCGTTTTTAAGCATAATCGTACTCAAAACGTTTTGACGTACGACCATTATTTGTGTTGTTTACAGCGACTTGAAAAAATTAATATAGAAAAAAATGGAGTTAACTCGTGAACATTTTCGTGCCAACATTTTTCACAACATTCGACGTGGATTATCACGACAAGAGTGCATTCATGAACTTAAATGGCGATGAAGCTCCATCCTATAGCACTGTGAAAAATTGGTATAATGAATTTAATCGTGGCCGAAGCTCGCTCAAAGACGAATTCCGTGAAGGTCGTCTAAAAACGGCTGTTGTGCCAGAGAACATTGATGCCGTGCGTGAACTCATAATGCAAGATCGACATGCGACATACCGAGAGATAGAGACATCCTTAAACATTTCTTCCACCAGCATGCATTCGATACTGCATGAACACCTGGCCGTAAAAAAGGTTTGTTCTCGTTGGATCCCGCACAATTCGAAATTCACTCAAAAAAAGGCTCGTGTCGATTGGTGCAAAGAAATGTTGCAAAAATACGATTGCGGTGCTTCAAAAGACGTTTATAAGATAGTCACAGGTGACAAATCATGGATCTATGCGTATGAGCCCGAAACGAAACAACAACCGACCGTGTGGGTCTTCAAAGATGAGCAAAATCCAACGCAAGTTGTTCGTGGAAGAAGCACTTCGAAGCAAATGGTCGCCTGTTTCTTCGGCAAAACTGGTCATGTGGTGACTGTTCCGCTTGAGCAACGTAGGACGGTCACTTCTGAGTGGTACATTACAATTTGTTTGCCTGAAGTCATCGGAGAAATTCGAAAAACCAACAAGAGAAGACGAATCATTGTTCACCATGACAATGCGAGCTCTCACACATCGGCTCAAACCAGAGCGTTTTTGACCGGACAAAACGTCGAATTAATGGGTCATCCGCCGTACAGCCCTGACTTGGCCCCTAATGACTTCTTCTTGTTTCCGCACATCAAGAAAAAAATGCGTGGTCAACGATTTTCGTCGCCAGAAGAAGCTGTTGAAGTGTTCAAAAACCATGTTTTAGACGTGTCTCAATCGAAGTGGAAAAAGTGCTTCGACAACTGGTTTGAGCGCATGCAAAAGTGTATAAATCATGCTGGAGAATACTTTGAAAAATAATAAAACCATTTTTGATTATAAATATTCGCATTTTCACTTTTAGGCCAGAAATATATAGAGCAGCCCTCGTACACAAATATATTTACTTTTATGTGACTAAATAAATAAAAGTTTTTTAGACAATTTTCGCACCATAAACAGAAAATAATTGCATAAGTTAGTGCAAGTCTTCGCGACATAGGTATTATATAACATTATGAGTTATAAAGTCATATATATAACACACATTTTCTATGAGTACACCCTCCAATTTCAAATTTTTTTACTTAGCAGCTGTAGTCACACATATGCTGTATAAATTTCAAATGTCTGTCTATAAGGATTCAGGAAATAAAATCGTATACATTAAATAACGGCACCTATACAAACACCTTTTATATTCTAAGTTAAGTTTTTTTTAAACGTTTTGTTATTAGAAGCTATAGCGATATTCGCTTTTTCACAAATTTTCACAAATTTGAAATTCCAGCTCCTTATCGCTCGAACTGTACTTTAAATCACATACGTTGAATGGCGACAACCTGTATTTTTTTAAATTTATAAAAATATTTTCTTCATAAAATCAATCTTTAAGCAAAGTCTCTAAAATAAACGGCAATTAACACAAACATTTGTAAATAATTTTATACGTGAATTTAAACCGGATTAAAAATAATTCATTTGGGTTTATAAAAAATCAAAATTTGTTTTGCACTTAAGGATTCTGAAGTATATTATATGCAAAAACAACAACAAAAATTAAGACACATAACCTTGATAACCTTCTCCTTTTTTAAAGTCGGTTGAAAATGACATGTTCTCATTTCTCCAAATGCTTTTTACACTTTACGTGGTTAAAATCGATGAAACATTGTTTTGAATTGTACTGTGTGCAAAATCACAAACAGCTTGTAAGTTTTAAAAATTTTAATTTATTATAGACTCCATTAAAAGCCTTTGAAACTGGGATTAATGAGTATAAATATAACACAAATCTAGATATTAAAAACTTTTACTGATTGTAACAGTTTTTGTTGTTGTGTTATGTAATTAAACAATTAAAAGTGTATTATTACAGTCTTATAAAAATATAAAGAAGATGAGGGAAAAAAAATTAGTTTTGCTATTATTGTTTGACAGTTACACTTGATATCAATTTCAGTATAAAAAGAAAATATTTTTAATAAATGAAGCTGCAAATGGAATTGTATCTACAATTTGCACTTATACTTGGATTATTGTACTTAAAATGCTTAAATTTATAATGAGGTTAATTGAAAAAGGGCTTAAGTGAAAACAAAATAGAAAAAATTGAAACTTTTTTTATTTGGTTTCAATGCTGTTTTTTGTAAATTTTCCCATACCGGATTATTATTAAAGTATATTAAATAAAAAGAACGTTCCCGTTTCAAAATTACTACTGGATTGTCAATATATTCAATGACGACCCATAGCAGGCCGATAAGTTAAATCAATACGTTAAATGGTTTTGTATAAACTATCAAACATAATTCTGTCTAGAGGCACTAGTAATGCTAACCTTGGAAACCAAATCAAGTCCACTTTTAATAGAGAATTGTTTATGAAACACAAAGTAATTTTTGTAAACATGGAATGAGCAACGCCACCTTATAAGAAGAGAAAGGATATGCAAGAATATGAGAATAACATTCAGGCATGGAGCAAAGTATAGGAAATACAGTTAATGAAAAATAATGACGGTTACTAGAGTTCATTTTTCATAAACATTCAATTGCTTTTTTTTTTTATTAAACCCCTCTGGTGATAAGTAGGCACATTAAGTTTTAAGCCGCTTTATGTTATTTTTAATTCGTTGAATATTTAATACTGTATTGTAATACCGGCGTTTTTCGCGCTGTTATAAATACTTATTTTGAAAACCTTAATTCATACTAGAAAATTGTTGTTGCTCAATTGGCGGTGAATGGGATATGAACTCAGCCCACCAAACTAATCATATGCTCAGTATTCAACGTGCTAAATATCTATGCTAGAAATACCATCAAATATCTGACGAGCACAGAACTATTAAAAGCAAAAACAAGAGAAGATGTCATATTGTACCAAGGTCTATTGGGGACGAATAAATTTAAAAGTGACCGTTGGAGCCTTAGATATTTACTGCGCCATGTAATGATATGTAAGATCATGGCTGATCATGTAGGCAATCGTGAACAGTACTAGGAGAGGTAAGCGAAAGTATTCTTAGAGTCCCAGCAAATTAAAGAATAATGATGACAAAACGTTTATTAGAGGACCAGAGTCAGACACTTAATTTTTGCCTTGAAGGTACCCATACGAGTACACGACATGTTTTTAACATCTGACATGTTAAATTTGTCACTGTAAAAAACATACATGTCGTGTAGGGCTGTTAAAATATTGCTTCTGTAAAATACATGTTGAAAGTCATCTAACAAAATTTCATTTAGAACGTGTTCTATTTTGATCTGACAAACCATCTGACATCAGCGATTGGACAAAAAATAATTTTTTTTGTGAAACTAAAATTGTTGATCCTAAAAGATAAGAAACTATGTTTAAAATAAACAAATATTTCTGTAAGTAGAAGGTGAATTTTATTAAAGGTACCCATACACGACATATTTCTTACATCTGACATGTCAAATTTGTCACTGTAAAACACATACTTGTCGTGTAGGGCTGTTAAAAATTTTGCTTCTGTAAAATTCATGTGGAAAGTCATCTGACAAAATTTCATTTAGAACGTGTTCTATTTTGATCTGACAAACCGTCTGACATCAGCTGTATGAATCTATGCCGTATGGAAACAATCAACAGCGGCTAAGCATTGGCGGTAGCATTAGCCGACTGAAGATAATATTTTATATGACAACAATTATGTAAATTTTGTATCATTATTCAATCCAAACTGATCCTCTTTATATTTTTTAAGTAAAAAAATAATCAAAATTGACAAGTCTTCAGTAGTTCCGCAACGCCAGCAAAAATATTTTAAGATGACTACAAGCCATTTTAACACTGGACGGGTTGGATTTTTGTACAGTAAAAAAAGCGAGTTAATTAAAAAAGGAAATTCTTTTATTTTTTATTATAATTTAATTGCTGTTACAATTGAAATAACACTACACAATTCAATTGTTTTAGTTTCTAAATCCATTTTTTAATAATCACTTTTAACAAAAAACAATTTTAATAAAATTTGCAGATCAGCTGTTGTAAACAAATAATAATTATGTCAGACATAATTATACATGTACGTTTGTGACCAAATATTAAAAGTCTTCTGTAAAATACTAATTTTGATACACATGCAGAATTACATATGACTTACACAGATAAAAAGTCAGATGTAAAAAACATGTCGTGTATGGGTACCTTAAACAAATGCTATTATTATTCCGGGATTCAGTGATCGGAGAAAAGAAATACAATAATGAACAGGTAACCATTATTAAATAAGAAAGGAAAAAAGAAACAATTCTATTCTCTATTTTAAAACCTGGGCATAAGCGATCTTTGCACAAAGGAGCCCTTATAATTAACTGACGGACAGGAAGCTGGGGTTACTTTAGTAAAAATAAAAAAACTTAAATTAAAATAAAAAGCGTCCCTACAAAACAATACAATCGATATTTAAATAAAACATAAGTCCTTTACCACTTGACCACAACTACAGCAGATAATGTCTCCGTAAATACATTTTTATTAGAAAAGACAACAAATAATAGGGGAAATGATGGCACCATATCAAATTAAAATATAAAAAATGTATTTCAAACACTTGTGGTTGCAAATTGTAAAAAATGAACAACAAAAAATAATAAAACACTTGTAGTATACTTAAAATATCAATGGAGAACTTAACAAAACAATATGCATTTACTTCTATGTATTTATATACTTTATATATATTGTATACTGATTATATACATGATTTAGTTAGTCTTTTTAGGAGGTGTAGGTGCCAAAATAAAAGTGATCTGATACATAGAAAAATTTAATCATATCTGACAGCAAACTGTGTGGCAGTGTAAAATGATTCATATGCAATTTTATAAAGGAACTTGTAATTGTGTCATTTAAAAAAATCTTTTCCTCTATATTGCATGAATGAAGACTAAATAGTCTGTTGGCAATTAAAATAAGCGGATATGTTTTTTTAGATAAGAATTTAAATAAGAAGTCACTATTTAAAATCATGCACTAAGAAAAAAAATATTCGTTTAGCAAATGAAGCAGCTTCATTAATAATTTCTCATTATATGAATGAAAGGTTTTTTGAATGAAATAAATATTAAATGAAATAAAGTTTGCTTTAACGGCTTAAGGTTCTTATTTTATTTTAATTTCCAAAAATTTTTAGAGAAAAAAATCATTTACAAATGTAAGTGGAGGATTTTCAAAAAACCAACAAGAACGCTAGGCACTAGCAGAATGAAATGCAGCATTTTCTGGATCGCTACATTATTCATTAGCATTCATCGCATCTATATACCTTATGCTCGACACTTCCTAACTGTTCCTACTTTTGCCCTTACGTCTGCTCAGTGCAAACACCAACTAATATATCTCTCCTTCTAGAGTTTATGCTGATTTTTGTTTTTGCTACTTGCCAAACAATGGCTGAGCTTGATTAAAATTTTACTTGATTTGGTCGGACATAAGTCATCCATAATTAAATTGGAAAGTAGTGTGGAAACAATTCGTTGACATAATTTTACTTTTAAAAATTTAACTAAATTATAATGGAACGAGAATATTTAAAAATTTACGGATTTATTTCAGATATTCAACATTTGAAATTTATTAAATCTTATCACTGTTTTTTATTAACGAAATTTAATGAATTAATTTCAAAATCAAATTTGATATTGGACGTCATCATTTTCCATATTATTTTATATCCAATCTAATGTAAAATTATTTACGTGACCTTATCTGTTGTAATTATGGTTAAGTGGAAAATTGGATAGAGTTTTGTTTAATTACATATGACTGCAAAAAGTTTTGTGAGGTATAAAACTTTATATCCTACAACTCTAATTCGTTTCTTATTGAATACTAATTATATGTTTGTTATTGTCTATCTCTTCTCCCTAATCACTAAATTACGTACTTTTTATTGCACTTGCTTAAATAAACCTTTTCTGGCATCAAAATATTTCAAGTTGTTCTGCCTTTTTGCCATCACTGTTATCCAATCGATAGCGTTTAAAGCCTAAATTAGGTTGGTGGCCTGAGTAAATATTCCAACCGCTACCAATTCAACGATCACAAATTCCTGATAAGAATTATTCTTTGTGGGAAATAGTTTTCGTATTAACACTTTTTTTTAATATGAAAATGACTCTAATCCTGTCATGATTTACAGAACCGATACATTACGTAGAAAACTTTGAATTTTCTTCCAATAGGGGCTAAGAGAAAAAATAATAAAAATTTAAAAACAATTATTATATTTTTACACAAAAGAGCCAGTGAACACATGCTCTTAAATACGTTGAACACTAAATAATGTAGATATCGATATTAAGATAAACATGGACTTAAAAACTGTTAGCTATTTAGCTTGATAAATAATAGCACTTTGCTATTTCTGCCGCAGTTGTTATCATTTAATTAGACAAAAATATTCAAATCTGTATTATATTTAGTCTTTTATTATAAAAGAAAAGGGGTTTACAATCTATCACTTAATTTTTTTTTTTCTGCTAATAAAATTTCATCACTATTTTTATTTAACGTTAAATTTTAAACACAACCATTTTTGGCAAAAACAAAAATATAAGATCAAATTTTAAAGATAAACAAGGTTTTGCTAGACTTTGCACAGCAAGCAAAAAAAAAATTCCTAATAAGATAAGCAGACAATAAAACTAAAGCTACAATTTTAAACAAATAAAATTTTATTTTCGTTTATTAAAAAATTAAATCACACATTTTTTATATATTTCAATACCTGTTAAGTTATGTTTACTTTGTGGCTTCGAGTAAAAAATTAATTTAGATAGTAAATGCTTTTTCTAAAAAGCAAGTGATTGTTTATTTAAGTGATTAGTTTTATACAAATGCTCGACTTGCAGTGATTATTGATTTTTGCAAGAAATATTTTAATACGACCCATTAAAAATTCAGTAAACCCACAAATAAAAAACACGGTTGTACTATGTTATCTGTCACAACATATTTTTACGTCAAACAAATGGAATATTTCTTTTTTTCAAGATAAACATTCCGTGGTTAACGTTTACAAAAACCGGGTTACCAGAGTTTAAAAATATAAATTTTGTCTAGATCCTTATCACTACCAAAGCTTTATTATAGCGTTTGTAACCATAAAACAAAATATATTAGTGTCTAATCAGTATAAAATAAGAAGTAGTTCCTTGGGTCGGAAGCAGTATGTATGTAATTGTGTTCGCTTGTTGGTTAAGGTATCAAAAAATTGATTATGTAAAAAATTTATTTTTAGCTTAAGTTCATTTTTTTTTAATTTCTAAAAACCTTTCCTTTCCTATTGATATGAATATTCCTCGTATTCTTATTTACAAAATTAGTTGGTTAAATAGATGATGTTTACAATGTACACAATCTAAGGTAGAAAGATACCAAGAATGCTGATGAAGGTTGTAGCGATCAAGAAAATGCTGCATTTCATTCTGCTAGTGTCTAATTTGTGTCTGTTTGTCCGCATACATTTGTTAAATTAATTTTTCTTTCTAAAAAAAAAAGGTTTTTGGAAATTTAAGAAAAAAATGAACTTAAGCCCAAAATAAATTTTAATTCATTTATATCAACAGTTCAACTCTTAGCCAGAATATTTTTAAAAATAAGCATTAGCATGTTTTTCATTATACTTTATTATAATCGATATTATTTTTTCATTAAATTATTAACATTATTTGCGCTGTGCCCGTAACATATTTCTTTAATTCAGTGCTTACTGTATATTGTAGTTGGCATCAAATACATCAGTCGTTGTGAACACACTGTCTTAGTTTCTTCTGTTATTCTGTTAAAAACGTCAATAAAATGAAAAATTTAATTTTAACAAAAATTACTGGTGAGGGAGTGCTTTACTGAGCTGCGAAGTCTGATATATTTCTCCTTTAGTTCAACTGAAGGGAGGTGGGATTCTAAACGCGGTTGCTGACCACTTATTTTATAATAAAAGACTACATCCTTTCAGTGCTGGGAGTACAGTTTTATCACATTATATTGTTTATTATGTTTGTTATGTATGAAGTATCCTTTGTATCGTTTATTTTCTGATGACCTATAGTTTGTGAATTTATATAAAAATAAGGAGTAGATGACAACCTTATGCCTTTTACGCTGTTATTGTATTAAGAATTATGTTTATTTTAAGTGTACGTCTATTACTGTTTAAAATATAACGTCAGATATATTGAATCTATGGAAATACCCTTTAGCTTTTAACTACTATACTTAATTAAGTGAACTTCGCAGCGCACAGTTTGTATAAATTTCCAGGATTTATCTTTCACGTTCAAAAGATATGCTTCAAGATATTTTGGGTGTAAGGAACGCTTTAAGATTTATATTTTAATATCTGTCTCTAACAGTTCAATAAATAATTTTAAGATTTCCTTATTACTTTTTATTAGTAGGGATCATAGCGTGATATACACTTTGTGAAAATGTATGTGCCAAAACGAAAAAAACGAATTGTGGCAAAATTTTAGTTACAACTTTTTTCTTTTTATTATTTATTTAATTTTTTATTTTTTTATTATTATTATTTTTTAATTAAACATATTTTTACAAACATTTCTCAACACGAAACTACGAAAACAAATCTAGTTATTGAATGTCACGTGATACAGAAGTTCAATTTACCTTCACGTTGGAAATTTAATTTAAATTTAAAATAGTTTTTCTGCTGATTATGATAATTTAATCAAGCTTTTTTTACTTTGGTTTAATTTAAATTTTTTTATTTTTAGAGGCTGGTCAATGACTTTATAAAATTTTTTTGAATTTTTTCTTTCTTAATTTTTGCAAGAATTGTAATTTTTTATATGTTATTTTGCCATTTAGAAAAATTGTAAATTGTTAAACTTATATTGAGATGGAAATTATGTAGTTTATTTGTTAAAAAAATTTTTGGATGTTATGAAAATAAATGAAAAAATGATAAATAACAAGTGAAGTGTGTTATTAAACGTAAGAAGGTTATATTTTTTCTGGAAGAGAAGTAAGAGCTAATTTGTGTAAACTACATAAATGATGATACAGGAGTTTATGGGTGAGAGGGATAGTAAAAGAAACCCAAAAGGCAAGTCATTTAAGTATTTAACCGACTTCAAAGAGAGAAGGATGTTATCGATTCGACTGAATGTTGTTTTTTTTTGTGCCTCCATAACTCAGCCATTTCTGGATCGATTTAGAATTTTTTTGTTAATAAAAGTGGTGCCTACAAGTTGTTCTCGTTTTAAGAACAATCCATAATCTTAAAAATTAAAGGGAAACTGGTATTTTTTGGTAAGCATTGCCTGAAAAAACTTACGTTCATGCGGGAGAGACAACTGCACCAGGAAAAAAGTTTCTAAAGATAGAATAACGGCCCTTGTGTGCTTGTGATCGGAAAGTCATAAAAACAACGCTCCTTTCGAAATAATATGCTGCCTGTTGACTACACAAATTCGAAAAATGCATGGATTTTTTGTATACTATACAAAAGCTGGTTTCTTGAGAAATTTTTTTCGCAGACATGTCGTCTTAAATTTTTGATTACATAAATTTTATTTAAAACTTTTATTTCAGGTTAAAGAATTTCTTGCCGAAAGTAATTTTCCAGTCAATGCTGTTTTACTTCTGGATAATGCGCCGTCTCATCCTCCGGCAGAAGAAACGGTAGAAAAAACACACAGTGACAAGACTTGGGTGCTTTATATGCCCCCAAATGTTACGCCCTTGATTCAACCAATGGATCAGAATGCCACTCGTTTGCTTAAGTTGCATTTTAAAAATGGCCTCTTAGCAAGAATTTTTTCAACACCGGATTAAAATGTAGCCATCTTTCTGAAACAATTAAATTTGTATGAAGCTGTTACAACATAAACATTAGCGTGGAAATCTATTTTTCAATCATCTGTGGCAAAGTGTTGAAACAAGCTTTTAAGGAAAAAATTATCATTTTGATGAGGAAGATGATATTCCTTGTAATTTGATGTATATTGCCGAACTGTTGAACAGTTGTAGACAGACAGTTGAAATTTACAAGCAGCTGTAGTGCTAAGTCTGCTATAACAAGCCTGATATTTGGAGTTAGAATATAAAGGTGTCCTAATAGGTAATGTAATTTAATGTACGTGACCATACTTTTAACCCGTTATAGACAGACAGATAAAATCTGTTTTCAAGTCAGCAATTGCAAACCTTCTATGAAAGTATTTTCTAGCTTTATCAGCAGCAAATGTCAGTAATTAGTCTTATTCAGGTTTGTTTCTTACTTCATGTATAAAACATTTTAATACCTTTTCGTTTAAATCATTTTTTTTTAATACTAATTAATCAATTATTTCTTTTAATCAACAAAAAAAAAAAAAACAAAAATATTAACTCAAATAATAATAATAATAATTACAATTTACAAATTACAGCAAAATTTATCATTTATCATTTAAACGTTCCCTTTACTCCTTGCCTAAACATTTGACACATTTCAATTTGTCTTTTAAAAATCACATTATTGTTGCAATTAATTTGCTTTTGTCTCAATATAATTATTCGCACAAGATTATGACATTAAGTAGGAATATATCGTATCTCATTATTATTATTTTACTTTTTTTTCTTGCTTCTTTTGTTTTTGCTGGGCTCCAATAAGTCTGAGTTTAATTACATCTGATGCTCAGAAAAAAATAACCGAACAGCAGAACGATAATTAAAAAAAAGCACCAAAAAAACTTATTAAAATTTAAACTGAAAAATACAACGTTAAAAAAGCACTGAAAATGTGAACAAACTTTAAAAGCAAAACAATTATGTGCCTTGTGCACAGCAGGAAGTGTAATATGAATGATACTAAATTGATATAAAGAGTTATGTGCGATATAAATGCAAAAAGAATGTACACACAAGTACAAGAAATTTTTATTTATATGAAAGTTTCATTTCGTTTGTATGTTAATTAAAAGTCAAAAATTTTATTACATCTCATTTGTATTTGAAGTTGATGAAAAGATGAATTTAAAAATGGAAAAACTTCTTTATAGTATTGAGTTGTCACTAACTAACAAGAAAGAAAAGATCCATTTTATTATTTCAACATATATATTTGTTGTTAAACTATTAAATTTTAATTTAGTAAACAATTTTTAAAGTGTCTTGAGTCCGGATTTAATGTGATAAAATTAGAGCATAAAGGCAGTCAATTTAAGTGTGTAGTACATGTGAAGTTTTTAATTCCAGGTTTTTATAAAATCGATTTATTAGTTGCTTTAGCACGTGTCATTATTATTTTGGGGAAAATGCACACAATTCAAGGTTGAATTTCTAGGGAAACAAAACCGCAAAACTAAATTTATTATAGTTTTAAATTTAATTAATGGCCAGGAAACTGGTACATATTCATAGAAAAGGCAGCCAAAATTCATATTTAAATAAATCGATTTTTTTTCAAATGACATAACCATTTTGTTTTATTAGAAGGTAGTACAGTTTTAACCATGGACAGGAACACATTGCCACATTCGCTAGTTGGATTATTGAACAACATACAACAGATCCATTGTTTTCAAGCTCATTGCAGAATGGATGGATTCGTCAATAAGCAAAATTGTCGTATCTGGGGTGATGAAAATCCTCGTGTTATTCATGAAAAATCTCTACACCCACAAAAAAGTTACTGTTTGGTGTGCATTTTGGGCAAATGGAATCATTGGGCCATTTTTCTTCGAAGATGATGCTGGAAATGCTGTTACTGTGAATGCTGAGCGATACCAATCAATGTTGAGAGACTTTTTATGGACACAGTTGAATCATATTATTGTGTCTGACGTCTACTTCCAGCAAGACGGTGCTACATGAGAAAACATTACGGTTTTGCGATCAAAATTTCCTTAACGTGTAATTTCACGAAATGCAGATTTCAATTGTCCTCCAAGTTCATGTGATCTAACACCATTAGATTTTTTTTTTTTTGTGGCTAACAAGCCACAAACAATAATGATCTAAAGAACCACATTCTATATTCAGATTAATGTCTGCAGACGCAGTCATGGTGGACATTTGAATGATATTCTATTCCACTTATAATTGTAATGGATCATACTTTTAATAAAAAAAAAAACAGCTTGAAAAAATTGCAAATAGTTTGTGTTTTATTTCAAAGAAACATGTAGGCGCATTTTTTGGATGACCCTTTATAAAGCTTTTTTGAAAATAAGGACTAAACAAGCTTAAACTTGCATAAAAATGTAAAGCTTCTGTTTGGATTATTTTCCTGCTACCAGTATATTCGGACTTATTATGCATGACCAAGTCAATTGAGTGATGTCCATCTGTTCGACCGTGTTCGTGTTGAAAGCAACTTTGCCAAGGCACTACATGAGCTAGAAAAAAATTTTAAGGCACTATTAGATCAGACATAGTTTCGATAATTTTTCTATTGAAAATCGGTCAATATCCTTCGAGACAAAGGCCAAACACCACGCTCTAAACTTTCTGTACTTTTTTTATTTTCGTTCATATTCCTGGGTGTTGCCAGCTAGTAGTAATTAGTCTTTACAAAATAGTTAAGGAATGCTGCAGGAATACTAAGAGGTAAAGACAACCTTTATTATTTACCACAAAAATACTCACTGACAACAACCATGATATTACTTACAAGTTTTGACGATTTTTTAAACAGAAAGACATATGTACAAATTGTTATACATATATGATGAAGGTTTTGTAAGACTCAAAATATCTGAATAAAAAACTTTAACTTGTTTTCTTAAGTTTTTTATTTTTTAATTGGTTATTAACTTCATGCTGTCATTACGCACTTCAATTAAAAAAATATAACGTTAAAGGACATCTGCACGAAATTCCTGTTACAAAGCTTTGAGTTAGCGATATATACATACATATGTACATTATAAAGCAATAATTCAAGCAATTGGTTGTACCAGATGAATTGACCCTAGAAAAAGTAGATACTGACATTAATGGTGTTCGTGATTTAAGAAGTTTTTTTAAGAAAAAAATAAAAACAAAAAACAATATCCAATAAAAACACACAGCTGGGGTTGCCAGATTGTTTCTTGATTCGACTTCAAACATATTATTAGTATTTTTCTCTTTTCGCAAAAACCTACGGATTCTTTTAATTGCAAATACTACTATGGCACATTATAAATTCGCTATTCTCTTAACTTCTTATGGCTCCATATGGCTACATACTTGATCCTAATCCTATCCGTCTTTAGGATCCTTTCGTGTCGTATTTACTAAATATGCGTTGTAACAAACGCAGCCATCGACGCTACACTACTGTGTTACTCCGGCGAGACATGAACTACTCGATGCCTTGTTTAGTAACCTCAACCATACACAGTTCTCTCCCACCTTGCTTTGCATCTAAGCCAGTCATCTGCATTTAATCCAATAGCCACAACTTAAGATCTGCCGTACTCTGTTTATCATTTTGTAACTTCCTTCCGCTAACAGCTAGAACTCTTCTCTTTCTAATAAAGGTCGTCTTGACAATTATCTGCTAACCCTGCATTAAATAGACGTCTTCATTTATTTATCTGGCTATTGCTTCACACAATAATTGTCTTTTCTCTTTTCGGGAGGTTTGTACTGCAGTTTCTTAATTTTAAATTGCCTTACACAATTATTATTCTTCCTCTGTACGCATGTCCGAAGATGGGCTCGAAACTCACGATCTTTTGTTTTACAGCACTCACCTCTACCAACGCAGCCATTGAGGTTGCTCAACTTGTGTAACTTTTTCAGTTCTGTTTTTTTACAACGCACATACGGACAACAACAACAGGCGTTGCCAGATCTTATGTTCGTAACAATATTTTTCTTTCTCCAAAAAAAACAAAAAAAATTATTAATCATAGGCAAAGATGATCTTTGCTACATAAGACTATTTCATACCCTTCCGGAATTTCGGGCAAATCAAAAATACTGAAAAAGATATAACAAAAATTTAAAAATTTGCAGTAAATAATAATTTATCTTCTGGCAATTGCCGAAAGGGGTCTTGCGAACAGGGTTCAATTTAACGCTTGGAAAATCCAGCGTTGTGTCCTCTTGCATGACTTAATACGCTTGTTCATCTGTAATTAAAGGTAGTGTAGATATTAAGGAATCAAAAGATTATTTAAGAGTTACTCAACTGCGTTCAGGAGAGAATAAAGAAACTCATGGGTAACAATAGGTATCCAGCTTTATTAACTCACTGGAGCATCGATGCAATATGGGATATGTTTCACTGTTTTACCGTTGCTACGTAACACGTTTTTTATCAAGAGCGTATCCCTTTGTGGTTAACTGGCATTACACACAAAATTCGTATCGTTCGTATATAGAATAAAATACACTTCCTGCAACGGTCTTTCCTGACATTTTCACTTTTCAATGTGCAAATCGAAAGTCCACAAACACTGCTCCCTGTATATACCTTTCACACAACCTTATTTTACATTTCTGGCAAAATACGTAGAATGAATAGGAGATAATGAACTTTAATCGGATTAATAGTTGCGAAATTGCATGTGCTGCAGTGTAAAAATCACACTCTTAAGGCCAGATTTTTTTATTTTTTATTTTAATTTACTCTTATTTGATTTTTTTTTCTATTAAATATTGACATTTTTGAAGTTTAGCAATTTAAACTTTTACAATGTGTTTGCAACTACTTAAGTTGTATTTAATACAACTTACAATTTACAATAAGCTGTAAGGTGGGTAATTATTTCACTTTTAGTTTTACTAACATTTAACTTTCCCTATTTGTAATTTGAATACATAATCTTTTACAAAAATGTTACAAAATGATTTTCAATTAAACAGAATTGAACCGGAACTAAACAATTTAATTGGGGATAATAAAATATGCTTAAACCCATTTAATTGTTAAATAATAAGAAAGTCTAAATAATTAAAGACTTACAAATAAATCCACATATCTGTAAACAAAAACATTGTAAAGCATAAATAACTTTCGTTAAGAAAAGGGGAAACACTTTTAAATTGCTTTCGAAAAATGTTGTAACAGTTTTAATTGTCTTGCAATAACTATTGGTTTTATTGACGTTAAATTACTGCTGCTACTTAAGAAATATTGATCATAAATATAAAAATTTTAGTTAACTTTCTTTAAGCTTCAGAGCCACAAAATACTAAACGTCGTTAACCCATTTTTGGAATTGAACTTCACTTCCTATTAATTTTATTGAAAGGTGTGGTAAGATTTTAATTTTGTAAGACTTTTAATGGATTTTTTTTAGTTATAATATTTTATTTCTCTTTTTCACTAGAATTTAATTACTTTTATTTTAAATACAAAGAATTTATTTTTAATATTTTTTTTTTTTTGTTATGCCTCGTAGCATGAATTTTTACGTTGATTTCCTATCTTAATAAAAAAAAACGTGTGGATACAAAGATAGATATTTGGTTAATAATTTTTGATACGTGATGTCATTTTTGTAATTTTCGTTTGACTTTGTGTAACATGTATTTGTCAAAATAAAGAAAATTATTTGATATTTAAACAAAAAATTAAAATTACTCATGCAGAAATTGTCTAACCTAATTTTTATATTTGAATTATAATCATTATAGTTTTAATTATAATAAAAAATATTTTTTAAAACCAAAGTAATGCAAAAATGCAGAAAATTATAAATGCAATATCAATTTTTTAAAAGTCACATTTTGTTTTTTTTTTTCTTTCTTTTTGTTACTAACTCTTGCAAGGCAAATACACAGAATGATAACAGTGTTACCATTTAAGCAAAATTTATTTATTAAAACTATATTAATATTATTTTTATTATATAGTTTCCAAAACAGTAGTATTCCTTTAATATACAAAGCTTCGTACATTTGTTGGTTTTACTTGTTTCTCACAGTGTCAGCTAGAAGAGATCGTAAATTTTTTGATATCTAAAAGAAACAAAACCAGTGTGGCCGCAAAAAAAATTGGTGATAAGTTGTAAAAAATTATTTATTTATTTATTTTTAACAACCCACAACCAAAAGTAGGTAAAAGTAAAGATTTTAATTTTAAGAGTTAAGCATCTCCCAAACCACGCAAACTATTTTCTAGAGCTCAACAAAAAAGTCTATAATTCAAAAAATTTCAAGAACGTACTTTCACAATTTTTTTTTAATTGACGAGCTGACCAAGAGAATCTAATGACTTTTCTATTCCCAGTCGACATCGCTATCCATTAGGACTCAGAATATGTGGTTAAAATCGGATAGTAGAAATTACAAACGGAATGACACGCTTTTTTTTCTTTTTGTATAAACATAAAAACGGTCCCTCTACACAAAAGTATTCTTCGTTTGTCGACATAAAAAATAAAAAATAAACCGATCGCAGAGTTTGTAACTCATGACGAACTTCGTTCGATGCACTTATTGTTTGCGACTTTATATACAGAAATGCGTTTTGTTTTCGACGACGAATATTCGCAACGAAAAATTTGTCGTTCGTCGCAAATCTTGGGGAAGGCACACACTCTAAATCCGACAAATGTGCGTTTAAGTTATTTTGCCACAACTAGACTATTAAATCTTTTTCTCTTCTGCACAAAAATCTAAAATCGCTCAATTGAAAGTACAAAGCGTCCAAAATTTAAAAAGAACAACTCCTTTAGAACAGTCTAAAGTCTTTGTTTTGTTACAAAAAAAAAAAAAAATCGTTACCAAAATGAAAGCAAACATGATTAAGTTAAAATAAAATTTAACCCAAAAACCTGTTGTGACTTTGCAACTTACGAATTAGTCATATTTAAGCACGTATTTTTTTTCCGTAATATTTCACTTCAAACACACATTCATCTGAAGAAAACAAAAACTTTGTATTTTAAAAATGTTGCAACAAATATATAAACAAAGAGTCATCGAAAAGCAACACAAAAAATCATTTTAAAAACATTAAATGAAAGTAATTTCCCAAAATTGGTAAGTCGCTAATATATAAGTTATTATGTATACAATATGCCAATTTTTTTGTTTTTTTGGAAAAAAGAAAAAAAAACAACAAAAGTAAATTATCATGCAACAATTTCAACATCGTATTTTAAATGTAAAAGAAGCGGGCAAAAGCCACCAGGCAACTTGGTTAATATACAATAAGCCAGTCAGTCATCCAAATACACAAACAAACAACCAACAAGCCAGCCATTAAGCCGACATATCTGTCAAGGTTACTTTTGTTGGTATTGTACAACGTCATTCAACTGACAACATTTAGTTGCAAGTTTTTATATTTATTTGTTTTTTTTTTTTTATATAATTTTCTTTCTTCTTACACAATGTCTGTCTTTCAAATGTTTTAAACGAAAATCTTTTTAATAAAAACAATAAAAATTAACTTTTGCTTTTTGTTTTTCATTTTAAAGGTTTCCTTTCCAACAAAGGAGAAAAGTAAATCTCAGAAAATCCAAGACACTGAAACAACTACATTTTTGTCATTTCAATTGCCAAATTTAGCTAAATGACTTTAAAACTATAAATGGCTGTAATGCTTTTGTGGAGTCAGTTAAACAAACTGTATTTTCATTGCTTACTGCCGCCAATGTCGACACCATAATAGTTGTGACCACCATCAAACTGTATTGGAAATCTGATTTGGCTATTTTTTATTATGAATGCAACAAATGTATTTGCGTCAGAGGAATGATAAAGTCAAATGGCATTTGTGAAAATATTAATCACAATCACCATAAAAAGAAACAAAATAATAATGAAATTATAATTATAATTGAAGATGAAAAATATGCAGCAATAGCGGCGCATTGGTGTTTGAGTAAAAAGTGTTGCGAAAACTTTTCAAATTATTATAATTTTGTGCTAAATTCACACAATTTAATATTACCATTTTTAAGCGACAGTTACTTTAATTGAAAAGGAGGTGGGAAAGAAAAGGGCCCTTAAGCTTAATAACCAAATCTATTAGCTGTATATTGCCAGATAATCGCACAAAATAAAGCCCCCTTAAAGTTGAAGAAAATTTTGAAATACATTTAAAGGGTATTTTTCTCCATAAACATCGATGGTAATTTAATATAATTTTCTATCAACTTAGTTAATTTAAATGTGCGCTAGAAACCGAATATATGGAATGCCGCAAAAAAAATAAAAAAAGTAAAAACCTGATGAATCTTTTGGTTTAACGATATTGACTTGAGAACAGTAGCTAAATCGTCATGTGATTATGCTTTCCCCACAAAATTAAATTTTACTTTTTTAATTTTTTTTTCTTTAAAGATTTTTTTAAAGAATTAATCACTATCACATCAATAAAATAAAGTGATGATTTTAAACACATACATAAGTTAATTATTTTTTTTTTAATTTATTTAAAACTAGCAGTCCCCAACGGTTTTATCAGCGTGTCATCTCTAGTTTTCTTGCAACTTAGATTTAGAAAATTGTGTTTTTAAATATTTATTTAAGAGTTCTGTAAACAGTGTTAAACATTTTACATCTACCAAAATAAAATGTACTTACAATTGTTTCAGTACTATTATACCGGTAAAATTGGGTCACTTCATATTTTACCTCTATTTTCTCCACAGAGTGACATAATTTAATAAAAGAAAGGATTCCATATTTAAACCAAAGTTCTAAGGGACCTCTATACAAAATTGTAATGAAATCCATTCAGCAATTTTTACGTGATGTGAACACAGTCAGACGAACAGACCGAAAAAAATTCCATAAATGGGTGTTTTGTATTCCATATCGATTACTGTCTACACCAACATTACCTTCCGGTTTCTCTACATGCAAACGAACATTTCTTTCGTATATTTATGTTGAAAATAAAAACAATTTTTTATATTTTGTTTTTGTTTTCAATACAAGTATGCGAAAGAAGTATTCGTTCGCATGTAGAGATATCGGCAGTAAAACTTTCCCATGTACAAAAATGATCCCATCACTGTTTTATTATACAGTGCAGGTCAATATAATAAAATCAGCTGCAATATTCTAATTCGAAAGATGTTAAAATTTCATCCATTTGTTATATTATATTTTTTAGTGTAAAAAACAGTTATATTTTTATGCTATTTTCGAGTGTGTGCATTCGTTTTCCAATTTTGTATCGTTTAATTAGTTTTAGAAGATCTTTTGTCAACAGTTATTGTTTCGTGCAGTTTTTAAAATAGCACCAGTAGGCTTTTCTAAATTTTTGGAAAAATAAGTAAAAACGGAAGGTAATAAAAAATTTTAAATATACTTTTTATAAAATCGTGTAATAGTTATTTATATACAAATTGTGTAGTTATGGGTCGCGGAAAGCATTGTTCGCCGAAAAAACGTGACCTAATAAAGAAATTCCATCCGAGAGTAAATCGTATTCCCAGATAAGGGAATTGCTGGGCTGTTTCAGTAAAATGATAATAAATGCTCTTAGGTACGAGCAAAAAGTCAAACCCCGAGAGCTTTGTCAACCTTAATATTAAAACGGTTTGTACGGACGACTAAAGCAAATCCCTTTATGAGAGCTACGAAGCTCAAAACACATTGGATGTGCCGGCAAACGTGGAGGCTATTCGCCTCAATGCCTGTAGTCCTCGAAAAGTGCCGGTTCTTTCCTCTAAGCATGTTGCTTAACTGATATCTTTTGCTAAAGATCATCTAAATTGGCCAAGGGAAAAGTGGAGAGTGAAGGAGTGGAGTGTTATGGACTGACGAATCTAAAATTGTTCTTTTTGATGGAAAGGGTTCCTGATGTTTTGTCCGTAGGCTACCTTACAGCGAATAAAGGCCACAATTTACATCAAAAACTATCAAGTATGGAAGTCATAGTATTATGGTATGGTGTTGATTCTCATACCAAGGTGTGGATCCTATATATTGGATCATCACCGCTATGGCTTACGTAAAAATTCTTGATGAAATTATGCTGCCATATGCTTTCTACAAAATGCCGCTTCCAGCAAGACAATGACCACAAACACACCAGCAAATGGCCAAAAAAAATTATTCAACGATAACTCTATAAATGTAGTGGAGTGGCCTCCGCAGTCCCCAGATTTTAACCCTATCAAAAATCTGTGGAAAGACATAGGGATGGATGTATCTACAATAAAACCAACAAGCGTTGAAAGGCTCTGGGAGGCAGTGCAGAAATTTTTTAGTTCCGTCAAAGTTAAAAGATGCCAGCATTTAGTGGATTCAATGGAAAGGCGTTGTGCTGCGGTAAGAGCAAACAAAGGGCACGCGACAAAGTATTAAAACCATACAATTATTTTATCTACAAGATATCTGAGTGAAATTTCATATTTTTTTAAAAAGACCACTAATTTTTGTTAAAAATGAGCTGAAGTGCTATTTTTTTGACTATGTAGTTTGTAAGTTTTTTGTTTATATTAATTAGCGTATTGTAGACCGTTGAAAAAACCGAATAATTTTCTTATAATAATAAACCATTAACATCAAATAATTTAATATCTTGTTTTGAGTTGATTCTGCCCAACAGACAAACAGATGTAAACGGAGTCATTATAAATTTGTGCGTATTGCTATTATATTGAACGCAGTTGTATGTTTAGATATAGCAAAGGTTTTAAATTTATAATCCGATCAATAATAACCGCACTGCACCAAAAAAACTAAGTTAAGGTCGAAAAAAATTAAAGAAAAAATTAATATTTTCTCAATTTAAAACAGATAACCTACACATGTAAGCAAGTTTTTTATCTTAACATTTTAATATTTGTTTTTAAAAATAAACTTTTTAAGACATTTTTAAAAAATTAAATACCTGAGGTACCCAAAGTTTGTAGCCTACCTAGAAGCCCCTTCAACTTAGGGAGTCGAACGTTCATAGGTTCACTGAGAAGCAGATCTGTGCTATTCATGAGAACCCAAGATTTTTCACTAAATCCTTTTCAAGCCACTGCGCATTAGAATACTTGCAGACAGACAATACAAAGTTAAAAAGATTATGAATTCCTAATGCCTCCACAGTAACGTAAAACTTAAATAGCCCATAGTCACTTAAAATTAAACTGACTGTGTAATAATGTATCCAAAAAATCACATCGCCTCATAGAAGACTTGTACCTTTTACCGTAATAAGGATGTATAGCTATGACTGCTGTGACTCCTAATGCACCATAAAACCCTCTAAGGGACACAACATCAACTTCTCCTCTAGAAAAAACTCAGATCGAAAACATTAAAGTTTCATTTTATTTTACAGGCTGTATATTCTTTAATAAAGTTATAAATAAAGTTAATCAGATTTGTTCTACTAGTATATATTATACTTTTGTCATACCTTTCGGTGTATACCGTCGTCACTGGCTGTTTATTTGGATAAAAATCCTCGTGTTATTCATGAAAAATCTCTACACCCATAAAAAGTTACTGTTTGGTGTGCATTTTGGGCAAATGGAATAATTGGGCCATTTTTCTTCGAAGATGATGCTGGAAATGCTGTTACTGTGAATGCTGAGCGATACCAATCAATGTTGAGAGACTTTTTATGGACACAGTTAAATCATATTGATGTGTCTGACGTCTATTTCCAGCAAGACGGTGCTACATGTCACACAACTCGAGAAAACATTAGGCTTTTGCAATGCAGATTTTTGAAATGCAGATTTCAATTGGCCTCCAAGGTCATGTGATCTAACACCATTAGATTTTTTTTGTGGGGTTTTTTGAAAAGTCGAGTGTATGCTAACAAGCCACAAACAATTAATGATCTAAAGAACAACATTCAAGTTGCAATTCGTGAAATAACGCCAGCAACATGTCGGAAAGTCATTGAAAATTTCGATATTTTGATTGATATCTGCAGACGCAGTCGTGGTGGACATTTGAATGATATTCTTCCACTTATAATTGTAATGGATCACACTTTTAATAAAAAAACAGCTTGAAAAAATTTCAAAAAGTTTGTGTTTTATTTCAAAGAAACATGTAGGCGCGTTTTTTGGATGACCCTTTACTTTTAGTTTCACTCAAAAGAAAATAACCAATTAAACATTCTACGTAAAGCAATTCTAGAGGAGCGATAACCTAACGATGCTCATTTAAGGAGAGTGAAAGCAATTATGAAAAAAAATTAATAATGAAGCGCAAAAAAATAGAAAACATAATTAACAAACGAACTTAAATACAATAAGTCGCATTATTATGACATAACAAAAAAAATTAGTTGTTTGTGAAGAGAAATAAGTCAGTAACCAAGTGTGTGTGTATACAATCAATTTGCACCACAAAATTGCTGCATATTAATGTGATTTTATCTTACTTACATTTGCGCGATTATACAGTATTCTACGAGCTTAACATTTGTTTTATTTACATTTGTTAGGAATTTACGAGCATGACAAGTAACACAACAACATACTGATCTTTTTTCATAGATAAATGTAAGCCACATACGATGACTTAAAAACTCTATTACGTTTATCAACGGGTGTCTCAGTTGTTGTTAGTGTTGTTACATGCAGCTAAAGTAAAAACAACATTTGATCAGATCAAAAAATTAGATTAATAGAAATGGACAGCAGACATATAAGCGCCAATTGGTTTCAGTAAAATGAAAAAAGAAATTAATAACAACAATATAGTATTTAAAGCAAAACAACAACCAACAACAACAAAAACAAAAAACAATACGAAATTTTTATTGAGAGTGTTGCTTTTTTAAAGGAATAATCAAAAATAACACAACAAAAGCAGCTGGAACAAAGTTTATGATGCACTTAACTCGCATTTTAAGTGCGATTATAAGATTTTTTTTCACTTGGGTTGAACTCAATATGATATTTAATAGCGAATGGAATAAATAGTAAATATTAATAAAAAATAAGTCGAGTCGACAGCTTAACACGTTATTTTTAATGCAACATAATCATATGAATTAAAAATTTAAAATAACATTTTTTTTACTTAACTTTTCACTTTTTTATTATGATTTTACTAGAGATAGTGAATATTCCTATTACCTATAAAACACACAGTCATTAATGTGACTACAACGGCCTGCAAGTACTATTCTGTTAGTCTGATTTTCTTTGTTTCCAGTTACTAGTTACATTTTACGGATGACATGAACAATTACAGCCTTAGGAATTATTTGTTATTTTATTGCTCAGTATCGGTTTGTAACGGCATCTCACAAGAAGAAGTCTAAAAGCGTCAAATGAGAGATCCGAGGCAAACTTAGTGCGCAAAAGTAAAAAACCTTCGGAGCAAAAAAGAAACTCTGTAATATTAACCCTGCAGCACCCATTGCTGACTGGAATGGTTTTTCTAAAAGCATTTTCAAAAAGAGAAGGCCAATTGTGCCACCATTCATCATGATCTACAACAAACTGGCACTCTGTGTGAATGTATTTGCCTAACGATAATGACTTGGGAGTACCCCCTATGCGACATTTTTGCTTCTTGGCTCATTCTCATAGAATAAAAAATGCGTCGTCAGAAAATATAATATTTCGGCCAAAGTCGCTGTCTGGTTAAAGCTTCTGTAAGGCGCAAACTGAGAACCGTATCGAAGTGAATGGTCGTGTTTCTTCAACTGCTGCGTCAGTTATACCTTGAGAGCAACTATTCCAGATCTTCGTGGGATATTCTGATCAGGTTCGTAAATAAATACGGAGTTATCAAGATAGTACACTTTAACACATAGCAGTAACATTTAACCAGTAAGCCCAACACAATAACGAGGACTACCAGCGAGCCTGTCTCATGAATTTTTCGCAAAAACTTGCGCACAGCGAATTTTTTTTTTTTTTTTTTTTTTTGACAAACGATAACTTTACGCAACAAACATATTGAAAATAAATTTGCTTTATTTTCTAACGTTGCTCAAGTGTATAGCGAAATATTTTAGTCCGTAGAGGTATGATGCTGATTAATAGTCATTTAACGGACAAAAATCATGCATCAGCCTAAAAGCAAAATATAGTTTAAAACTAAAGCGCCAAATAATTAAAATCTAATTTTGCTTAATATTTGACAGAGTAAATAACATTGAATTTTTATAACTGTGTATAAGTTAAACAAAATATTAGTTGTATCCGTTATGATTGGAAAGCAATAAAATAATTTAATTTTTTCTATTAAAAAAATTACATCAGATTGTGAGATGGGACCTGCTGACATGCGTGAAATAATATATATAAAAATATGGCTATTCTAAGACATATTATTTATTCCTATATAAATTGTTTAATATGAAGTCATTCGGGGAATTATCTACCAATTTTAAGGGTTTCGATACCAATCAGACTAAAAAAAAGCCACTCTGCTTGTTACTCTCAATTCAACGGAGTGTGTAATACTTTAGATAATTGTTAAGCTGCTTTTAGACGGCTTGTTTTCTACATTTGATTTATAAAATTTTACACTGCAAAACACTATCATGACGTGTAAACAAATTAAAATATTTTTTGTGTAAAAATCAGATACATGAGAAATTCCATATGCATTTTCAAAATAACAAGTCTTATAAAATAAAAAAAAAACATGTTGCCTAAAAGCAGCTTTACTACATCTTATTAATAACCCATACTCTGCAACAAAACAAAACTGATTAATCAACCCCTTGACAAACTTAAAATACCGAGTATAGTATTCTTAATGTGCGAGTATTTGAAAAAATGGAAATTAAATTTCATAAAATAATAAAGAAAACTATATAAAAAAAATAAAGAGACGAGTATGTGTTGATATTTATCAGCTCTGGAACAAAAAGCTGGAAAACGACTTAACACAAAAATCACACCCAATTTTCAAGTTAATGAACGATAATTTTTTTTTTTTTTTTTTCTTAATTGAAATTTATTTTTCAAAAATTAAGTTATCAAAACATAAGAAATGTGCAGTCATAAAAAAAATATTAAATTCTTGGATATTAAGGGAGATCATGCTCGCTTTAATTTTATATTGAGGTTGCAAAACTTCAATGATTGTGATTTTTTTGCAACAATAATAAAAAAATTTTTAATTTGTATTTAAAGGATGGCCTGTTTTTGCAATGTAAGAGGCTCGCTTTTGAAATTTACTTCAGTTGTGTTATACTATATCAACTTTAATTTTATATTTTTATTATACACTTCACCGCAAAAAGTAGAAAAATCGTATATCTAAGTTTGTCATTCCGTTCGTAGTTTCTACAATATCCATTTCCGACCCCATAAAGTGTATATATTTTGAGTCATGCAGAGCGAAGTCGATTGAACAATATCTATCTGTCCATCCGTATTTGTGCTGAAATCAACTTGGACAGGGCACTAGATGAGCTAGAGAAAATTTAACATGTGTCGAAAGAGGTGCTATTGAAAACCAGCAAGATCAGTCAATGTCTCTCGATACAGTAGGCTTAACACGCCTGCCTCTAATTTTTCCATATCATTTGAAAAAATAAAGTAATTCCAATAAAAAAAATATGGAGCGATAGAGAATTAAAAAATTAGAAAAAAAAAACAAGTGAAAAATTGGCGCTTAATATATTTTTCTAATTATAAGCCTCTGATTTTCAATTGGTCAATAAGGGTATCATTTTAAAGCTTTTGTAGAGATCTGTTAGAAAATTCAAAATTTTTCAATATCTCTTTTTTTTTTTTTTTTTTTTTTTTTTTGATAGAAGCTACTTCACTAAACTAGATTTACATACATGGGGAAGGGTATATAAGATTCGGCATAGCCGAATATAGCTCTTTTACTTGTTTAATATTGTTTTTTTTTTATTTACAGATTCGTGCCCTGCCCGTTTTAAAGTCGATTAGTTTTACAAGAACATCATATCGCAACTCACATTCGGAATGCTTTCGAATACTACTCAAGTTATAACACATCAAATGCTCTTCATATTGCCGGCAATAAAATTAAATAAATTATAAAACAATCACCAATTAGGCTTTAACTTAATTTTACTGTTGTGAAGTATAAGTAAATATTATTTCCAGCGACAGTGTACAGACAATAAACCTGCATTGTATTATAAAAAAACGTATACAAAAGTAAGTATAAAAAAATGGAAGTATATAAAAAAATAACAAGCAGTTTAATAAAAATAACAACCCAGACCTTTAAGAAAAATTACAACAAAAACTTATTCAATTTCTAAAACTGGCCAGATAATCCAACAAACTTGTTTATATTCATATGCATATGGTCAATTTGAATCAATAAACAATTGATGAAATTGTTGCTAACAATTTACAAGAAAATTTGCAACTACAGCAGCAGCAGCAGCGGCAGCAGTAACAACAAAACAATGACAATAATAGAGTGGCATAACTGTCAATAATATTGTATGTTGCAACAGAGACACAACAATTGAAATACAGACAAAAGCAAAAAGAGCAAAAAAATATAAAAGGATCAAAATGCTGGCATTACGAATCTCGCCACACAAAGTTAAGGTAAACGAAAAAAAAACGACAGACAATCAAATAAACGAATATGTCGATTGGAATAAAAAAAAACAGCAGCAACATAAAATTATATGCAGGTGGTCTAGAAAGCGGACGAAATAAACATAATCAATGCAACGAGGCAAAATACGAAATTGTTAAGAATGATTCAAGAATCTTAAGCAAGAACAAGAGGAAACTTGTTATGGCATTAAACACCCTGCAGCAACACCAACTTTTAATTTGGGTTGGGGAAAAAACAGTTGAGATTGGATTGCTCCTGCAAACTAAATAACGTTTTTATTTACTTATTCAAATATTCAAAATTTTAATGCACGCTTTAAACTACGTCTATAACTGTAAATTACTCTTTTTTTATGCCTAACTTATAACTTTTAATAATTTAGCTTTTCGTATTAAAGTTTTAATCAAACGGAGAAACGGTAAAATTTAGTGATTAAATTCTTTCCATTAGGTCGTTTCTTTATTTTTTGATTAACTGTAAAATAAATATTGGAGTTAAAACATCATCAAGGCAATTTTAATAATTTGACTTATATTTTACAAAATAAGAAACAATTAACTTCCCGGAGTAAACAAATATTCCCCGAGAAAGTTCATCCTATGAGACATCAGGCACAAGCAGTCATAAAACACATTCTCTAAAATTTTAAGCTTCCAGTAGCAAAAGAACTTTGATGTCTGATTGATCCTTCGGTCCTTATAAAGAACAAAGGCCCTTTGAAACTAGAATGGGTAAGAGTTATTCTCAAACAGAAGGATTATCCACATAGAGCCCACAATGCTTCTGATTTAATTGTGTTAATGTTAAGCAAATTAAGCTCACTTCTTCAAGCTCTACCTACCATTAGAATACATTTGGAAGCAAAATAAATTAATTTTTATTTATCAAGTTGCTAGATTTTTCGAATGAAAAGAGGCGGTTTTACAACTATTCCTTTGGTCTATGATGCTTTAGGTCGCGGAAGATATAACTAGCTGGGCAAGAATTTAATCGAAAAGGAAGACTAATGACTATCTTAAGGTAATGCAATATTTCTCCGACCTCTTTCCTAAATAATCATTCATTTACTGCTACACACACACCATTAGGTTCACAAATACTAAAAATCGAAAAAGCTTTCATGCCAACCCAACAGATACAGTAGGTATTGAATAGACGACTGGTTACGTCGCCTCTGTAAACGAACTCATAAACAAAATAAACGTTTTTAAAACTGCAGGCAGTCATTTGTGAACGAGACTCTTGACTGTAACTAAAAGAAAAAAACAAAACAAAAAAAAAAAAAAGTACACTTGCATGAGGACTTTTGACTGTCCATTCTTATGGTTGTATATGCTGTTAAACGGCATTGGATGGTGTAAAGTAAAGTCTATTCTCTGTCATTTTGAATTCAAGCCTCTTTTTATTTTTTGCTTACTAGTGTTGATATTGGTGTCAAAAATACGGCAAATTAAGGAAAAGTTTTTTTTTTTTTTTTAATAAAATCTTAATTTTGAAACTTGTCTTTTTTATAGATATTTTTTTATTTCTGCAGTCTTTAACGGTTTATTGCTGTATTTATGTCAAGTTGACACAAGGTCAATGTTGTTTGCATTGTATGTCAGAGTCAAAGATTATGCATTGCAGCAACAATAATGACAATAGTTGCTGCTGCAGCTGTAAATGAATTAATAAGACAAAAACAATAAATTTGTTGCTAGAATTGGTTATTTAAGTTTTACTATTAAGTTTTTCTGTGTTTTTTTTTTTTTTTTTTTGAAACTTAAAACTTTAGACAGTCGAAAATCGCCATTCAACACAACAATGTTCTCCATAGCTTATGAAGATGGTCTGTGTGTGTGTTAGCGAGGAGTTTCAATCAGAGTGTGAGAAGAGGTATAAGCTCTTCTAGACTGTAAACAAGCTTCTTACTCTAGCTTTTATAAGCAACATATTCAATGCTGCTTTATTTCGACTATATATATATATATATATATATATATATATATATATATATATATATAAAGTAATTACTTTTACACACCACACCTTTCACTGATCACCATTTAATTGTTTAATTTTTTTTTTTTTGATAATTTATATTTCCGATTAATGCACTAATGGTATGAATGTTCACTTGCTCAACTGAAATAAAAATTTTGCTAATTGCTCTTGAAACCAAACATTTATTTTCCCGTTACCTTTAGGAAAGAACAAAAAACAATTTCATCGAAAGTTATGAAAAAACACAGATAACTCAACTCAAATGGATAAAGAATGTAAAAATACGTTTACTCTTGTGACGAATATTTCCCGTTACTTTTGTGCGCTCTCGCATTCATCGCTTAGTTGTAAGGCATAGGCAATGGCGCGCGATTCACATCGTAAACGTTCAAAATTGTTTTCAGATTTGAGTGCTTTAAAAAAAAATAATTCACTTGTGTACGCTCGCGTATTCATCGCCTAGTTGTAAGGCAAAGGCGACGGTTAGCGATTCGTATTCCCTGAGAATAATCGCATAATCATCGCCAAACAAACCATCGCCAAAAAATCTCAAAATTGTTAATTAATTTGTGGGATGATCTCAAACTTACTTGTCAATAAAAAATATCAAATTTTATCGATTCATACATTTTCTCCTTTTCACAGTTCAAAAGATTTTGAATACCGTATTTTGCTATTAAACATTTGCTATCATGATAATAAAACAAAACACGAACAGTTTGTGTACTTGACATATAAAAAATACAATGATCGATGAATATCCCGGAATTCCTTCAGCGTCTATCACTTCTGGATGAAAATGAAAAGAAAGCAATATTATGGTACGAAAATAAGATCTGCAAACACATCTGAGAACAAAAGTCTGGGGGTAAATTACGACATTCGATATCGAACGAAATTTCAATTTAAACCCTATTGAAATTTCGATCGATATCGAATGCCGTAATTTGGCGCCTGTTGTTGTTGCCTCTGCATGTGAATAGAATAAAAAAAAGCTAGATAGCATGTAAGGAGCAATATGGGTGAATTTAAATTACCATAATTTACAACGCGCGATCTATTAAAGCAGAAAATGAATGGCCGTTAAAGTCAAAGAAGGAAATTGAGGTCCAACTGTTAACGAAGCATTAGTATGAGGGAAATCCATTAAAAAAAAACCCGTGGCAGTCATGGCTCAGTTGACTAAAAGGGTGTGGTTGGTAAAATAGGAAATCATGAGTGCGGGTCTCGCCGAAACCACAGTTTACTGTGCTAATGGCTACGCGGGTTAAAAAGGCGTCTAATTGCTAAGTGAAGCAGCAAGTACATTAATCAGTAAATAATTTTTAAAGTGTCGCTTTAGTAAACATTAGATCGTGGAAACATTTCTATCCGAAGCTACAGAGTAAAAGAATTAAAAAAGTGTCACAGAAGATTAGAACAAAAGCTAACATTCTGGCATTTTTATAGAATTTCTTAACTTTTAGTTTTTTTATTTTTAAATAGTTTTCATTTTACAGTTTTACTTTAGTTTAATGTACATTTTTTAAATGCTATAACTTATAAAAATAGAAATCCCATTCAATAAACTGTCGGTTTATTTTTGTTTAAGACTATATTTATAATTTTTGCTATATAATTTAATTTTCAGAAGATTTTAAACGAACAGCTTTAAATTAAATTACTCTTTAAATTTCCCTCAACTGTGTAAAACAATTTCCTTATCCCTTGTAACTATTTAAATAACCCATTGAAATTTATAGCGTTGTGTATTAAATTATTTTATTTGTTTCTTCTTTCAACAAACTTAATTCATAGCATACTTTAGGGATGAAGTTTTATGAAAACATTGGCTTAGAAACAAGCTAATGATCTTAAGGATATTATAGACACAAATCTTTTCAACAAACTCACCACGTGTTAAAAATAACCACTAACCTGATCTTATATTCTGCAACTTCCTAAATTCTTAAGTGTTCGTGGGCGTTTTTCTACAATGAACAATTTGGACGGCCTTAAAAAGATAGGAAACCCAATCCAAACAGAAAACAAGTTGAAAAAACCCAGTCATCAAGCAATTTGAAAACTTTTATTCTGGATTTATTTTATATTTTTTTATAGATACAGTATAATCTCGTTAATCCGGACAATTAAAATGGAAAATAAATGAAGCAAATATTAAAAATAAATAAATAAATGATTTAACAATGTGTGCGATTTTTTCTGATGAACGCAAAAAAAAAATATTTTTGTAGAACTCAATTATTAAAATTTATTGTTGCTAAATTTTCATTTAAATAATATTTGCAAACGACAGCCATAATCGTCTTACTCGTCTATGCCAAGTCTTTTATACCCTTCACCATGTATGAAAATCTAGTTTAAACAAGAATTAAAAAACGAAAAATAAAAAACTTAAATAGAAATGTAATCGGCTCTTAATGGGTGAAAAATTAAAAAAAAAATTATGTATTTTCTGAAATATATCTTTAAAGACTTTTAAATGATATCCATTTTGTTATTTTACAAGATATGGTGCACAATCATACTTTTCTATGAAAAATTCATAGGCCCATAACTCGGAAAATATCGGCGAGCGCAAATTTTTTCACTTGATATTTTTTCTTATTTTTTTAATTTTCTATCGCCACCTATATATATATATATATATATATATATATATATATATATATATATATATATATATATATATATATATATATGCTAGGCATAAGAAGTCATAATATATATACTTTATGGAGTCGAAAAATGGATATTGTAGAAATTAGAAACGGAAGGACTTAGAACGAATTAGTTAAGTACCATATATAATTTTACATAAAATTTCAATTCCTAAAAATGTCACCGGCTGTTAATGGGTTAAGCTATTTTAGTACTTTCTTAAAGATCTCTTCAAAAGCTTTTAAATGATAACCATAGTAAAATATTAAAAATATGGTGCATAATTTTAAAAATATGGGCGAGCGCAAATTTGTTCGAATAAGCGATGTACGCAAAGCGAATAAATACACGGTGGGAGCAATGATTTTTGCCGGTAGCCCAACCGTCAAACTCCATATATAAAAAATCTGTATATTATTTTTTTATATGTAGTTTGACATTCGGGCTTACGGCGAAAACTAAAAAATTCGTCATCGCTCCCACCGTATATTATTGCGCCATGGATGTATGACTGAAATTCAAGCAAAAATAAATAAATGGACTTTTATGGAATGGAATATTATTATTATTTTTTTTTTAATAAATGAGCAAAAATAGAAAAAAAAACGAAAAAAAAAATATTTTTCTTTATTTTTTAATAGTCAATCAAATTAATTGATTTCTTTAAATAATATGACTTTTTACGTGCAACAAGAAGTCACTTCAACAAAATATTGAGAAAAACATCTTTTAATCTTATTATTGCTCAAAATGTTAGCTACCAGATAAACCAAATTTCGATCTCCTCTAAAACTAAGCATGGCGAAATAATACTAGGTGGTCGCAATGGCGAATTCAATAATTTTGGCCAAAATCAGAAATGTCAAACTCCATATATAAGAAATTATGTTTAATTTTTTTATATGGTGTCTGACACTTAACGTTTCGGCGTAAATCAATGAATTCGCTATCGAGATCACCTAGTATTTAATCCAAAACTCAATAAAAAAAACATGTAACTCACAAATATTTAAAGTTTTTTTTTTAATTCAAGGAGATACATTTTCGTTTAAAGCATGAAATTCTAAAGAAAAACAAATTTTAAATGTTTTGTTAGTTACATGATTTTTTTATTTTAGCTGACCACATGCGTATATAATACAAGTCAACTCGGTTAAATTGTCAAATAAATTTTTTATAAGCATTAATTTTAGTAGCAACGTAAAATTAACTACAGAAATCGACAAATTCGTTTTTTTTCAATTTGCTTTTCATAATAGCTTTTCTGAAGTCGTACCTTTTATTCAACTCTTTTTTATATATTTTTAGATTTGAAACTTGTTATCATTGCTTCAGGAACTTCAAATTTATAAAAGCAAATTTTGTTTCCATCAGTAATTTCTTATTGGGAAAATTAATACATTGAACACATAAGCAGCGATTTCAAGAAAGAAATAATTTCCAGCGTAAACTATTGCCCAAAAGCCAAAAATGTCTTTTGTAATTTTTTAAAGAGTTCGTATTTTTCAAAGGTTCTTTTAAGCCTTACTTTCGGTTAGTGTTCTAAACAATTTTCTTTGAAATCAATTTGGTAACAATTGCAATTATCTAGAACAATCTAATATATCGTAATGCTTTTAAAATGTTAACTTGACTAAACAGGGGGCAAATTACGGCATTCGGTATCGATTGAAATTTCTATAGAATTTAAATGTAAATTTCGATCGATATCGTATGCCCTAATTTGCCCCCAGTAGTCTAGTGTCGATAATGGTGAATCCCCAAAGCCCTCCCAACAAATTTCTGTCCCCCAACTTGTGTTGAAATCCATAATTTGGGGAGAAATCCCCTTATCTGGCTTCACTGCTTACTACTCAAGCTGTTAAGTACTCTGTAAAGGATACTGTCCTCTTATGTATTTCAGATTGTACTTTGTATCTTCTTTAAACCAACCACGTTTCGTAACTTTTTGCATGCATTATAATTTTAAGAGCTGTAGAATCACTGCGGTTAACGATTGTGACCAATCTTAAGCAGAATAATTAAAAAAACCAATTAACAAATTTTTATTTTATTAAATTTGAAATATTTACAAACATTTTAAAAAACACATGTATGTAAAACAAATTATAAAAAAATTATAAAAGAATAATAAGTTTGAAATGTGATTAGTGACAAAATCATTTCAAATCTATTTTAATATAAACCTCATACAAACTTATTACAACTAAGTAAATTTAATTGTACGTTGTTTCATTATAATAAATCAAAAGAACATTAAACAAATTATTGGGGTTGAGATCTGTTGAAAAAAAAAAAAAACAAAATGGAGATGAAAACAAATTATAAAAAGTTTTAAAAATATTTTGATAAAAATTCTTATGTACTTTTAATATTTTTGTTAAAAGTTATAAAGTAATGCTAAATTTTATTGTACGATAATGTAGTGTCTTGACCGGGCAAAAATGTTACCAGATAACTGTTAAATCTTGTGTGAAAACATAAATAACTCGATCCTTCTTAAGGCGAGGATAAACTTTTATACACAATCGTACGATTTAATTACGCAAAAATCTGACAGTTCTATCCTTAAAAAAATCGTTTCAAATGGCGACGCAGGTGCCACACTATTATTCAAAAAAGATGCAAAAAACATAAAGTAACATAAAAAACTTTTTTATTATATCAAACGATTATAAAATCGTACAGATCTGTCAAAAAGTCTACCATACACATATAATTTTAATCCACACTATCATACTTTTGAGCACATATGCAATTTTTTACAGATCGTACGACTGGGTATGATAGTCAATCCTGGCCTTTAATTGTGTTTATTGGACTTTCTTCACGCAGCAATTTATTATCACTTTTATAACTATACACTTGTTTAGATTGTGCAAGTTCTCTTGCAGCAGCTTTGTCTTGTTTAAGGTTGCTTTGCTTGTCCACACGTGTTGTTTTTCATGGCAGAAGGAAACTAGTTTTTCTTTATCCAACTAACTTCAGGCTAATCGCTCTCCACTTTGCTTTTCATGCTGACAAATAAAATAAGACTTGCTGCAAGATACCTTGCACGATTTCGAATACATACATTAAAATGAAATGTTCAAGGTACATTTATTTGACTAGGTAATAACGGCTTTATAACAAATTCAACATTTGCGAAAACAACATGGCATTTTATTGTTGCTTTGTGCGTGGAAATGTCAAAAATAGAAAGAAATAAGAGAGCTTGCTTTGTTTCGCTTATGCTTGTTGTTGGTGTTTTTGAAATTCGTAAACAAAAGTAGTAAACAATTCTTGACATGTCCAACTACAAACCAGCTTGGCGGACGACACAACTAAGTAAAATAAATGTACCTTGAGAAATGTTTTTGGTAACAAAATATGACATACCTATCGGGCGTTTCATTTTAATAATTTTCTATTCCGCTAGAAGAGTTGGATTGCAAAACCAAATATATACCATGCATAAACTCATTAAAATAAAAAATATTTGTACCACCACCAGTACTATAATTAAAGCCATAGGCATATCTCCTGGAAACATTTTTGTTTATTTATTTTTGTTTCTTTCTTGATTTGATTTTTTAAATCTTAGTTTTGTTCACCGCTTCAGCTTCAAATTCAGTTATTACTATGATGTTAAGCAATATAACAGAGTCAGAAAATTCCAAGCTTATTATAAATTTTCTTACCTGGCTGTTTGTTACAAATTTTCAAATCAAATTATTACAAATTTAATTGCAACTACTATCATTAGTATGTTTGCATCGAGTTTAGAATTTTTATGAACAACAGGCTCTTCTGACATTATCAATACTATTTTAATGTCTTAAAAGAAAAAACAACTTGATTTTTTTTTCATTTATCAAGGACAAGGTACATTCATTAATTTTTGGCGTTAGCCTAATCATCAAACTAAGGCGAATCAATACTATTTGATCGCAATGGCCAATTCAATAATTTTCGCCAAAACCTGAAATGTTAAACTTGATATATAAAAAATGTGGATAATTTTTTTATATGGTGTTTGAAAATTAACGTTTCAGCGAAAATCAATGAATTCGCTATCGAGACCACCTAGTTTTATTTCGCCATGCATCAAACTCCATATCATGGCGAAATAATACCAGGTGGTCTCGATAGCGAATTTATTGATTTTCGCCGAAACGTTAAGTGTCTGACACCATATAAAAAAAAAATATATTAAATTTTTATATATGGAGTTTGCCATTTCAGGTTTTGAGCAAAATTAATGAATTGGCCATTGCGACCACCTGGTATTGATTCGACTTGCTCCATATATATAAAATCTGAATCAAGGCGAATAAATTACCAGGTGGCAACTATTTTTTCAAGGCGAATCGATTACCAGGTGGCAGCGTAGGCAAATTCAGTACTTTTTGTCAAACTCCATATATAAAAAATTTGTGTATATATTTTATATATGGAGTTTGACAGTCGTGTATATCAGCAAAAAATACTGAATTCGCCTACGCTGCCACCTGATAATTTATTCGCCTTGTATTTTTTATATGTAGTTTGACATTCGGGCTTACGGCGAAAACTAACGAATTCGTCATCGCTCCTACCGTATATTATTGCGCCAAGGATGTACGTCTGAAATTCAAGCAAAAATCAAAAAAAATGACTTTTGGAATGGAATATTGTTATTATTTTTTTCAATAAATAAACACAAAAATAGAAAAGAAAAAATCATATCATGGCAAAATAATACAGGTGAACGGACGGGCGAAAAAGCTCAACAGCTGTATACGTTGTAGTTGTCAAAGCGAATTGTCTTATTTATGAATATTCTAAAAAATAAAATATTTGTTTAACAAAATTGTAGTGTGTTTTGATTTTGAATAAAAATGAAGTATTTAAATTCCTGAAAAAAATGTACAAAACAGAATCTACATTTTAATTTTAAGAAAATTAGAAATGGAACGCGGTCGACGTCGTAGGCATTGCAAGTCATAAATAATTTTGTAGTTGGACAATTTGAAATTTCTTTTATGTCTCCCCACATATTAGCTCTTTCGGCTAACTAATCCAAAATACAGTTCCAACGAATCAATGCTTAGGAGACCTTTCAAGTTCAAGACGTTTTCTCTAGTGTTCCGTCCAAATTTCGTATCTATAGAAAGAGAAAAACTCACTTGTAGAAAAGTAACAATACCCAAGATCTTATAGCCATATAAAGAGAATTCTGGCTGTAACCAATGTCGAGTAAGAACATAATTGATGCCAGTTGCTCGTTTAGAAATTTGATGTTTATCACACGTAAATAGAATAGGGGCTTTCAAGTAGGTGCGTGAGCATCGCATAAAGTTCAAAATCGTTTTTAGTTTCTTTTTTGTATCCGGTACTATTTCATCTTGCTCTTAAATATATTTTCCTAGTTTTTTAATGACCTTTAGATATAATGCAAGCCATACATGTTGCGACATGTCGTACAACTTTGCTAGTAATCATGATGGGTGTTTTCTCTACAAATTATACAACTTGCGTACAATCGCGCAGCACAAAATCATTTTATATAGAAGCCATTACAGTAAAGATGTTTTCAGATATTATTGCGTATGTTGTAATCGATGAAGTGTTTGCCCACAGGTTATAATATAACTAGATTTTGTTTTTTGTGTTGTTGCATTGTTGTAGCCAAGGCAAATTGAACACTAGGTAAAATCAAGGTACATTTATTTTACTAGGTAATAGCGGCTCTACAACAAATACAACATTTGTAAAAACAACATGGCATTTTATTGTTGCTTTGTGAGTGGAAATGTCAAAAATAGAAAAAAAAAGAGAATTGGTCTAAAAACACACGATCTCTTTGTTCTACATATGATTGTTGTTACATACTGTTTTTTGAAATTCGTAAACAAAAGTAAGAAAATAAAATCAACTTTTGACATGTCCAACTACAAACCAGCTGGGCGGACGACACTACCTAGTAAAATAAATTTACCTTGGGTAAAATCAAGGCAAATTGATTACTAGATAATCGCATGAGGACAAAAACAAAAAACGTGTGTATTTTGTTTGTGTAAATTTACTTGTACGCGTCAGTAAACAGTGACGAATAATATAAAAAAACACAGAAGAAAAAGAAATTTATTGAACAAATTCTACTTCAATTCATTTTTCCTTTAGTGTCCTTCGGAATATCGAAAACAATTCCATCCCGTACTCGAACTTTTTTGCAAACTGCACAAATATTTCTTCATAAATATTCAAATTTTTTTTATTTATATACATACATACATATGTATATTTTGTTAAAAAAAAATAAAAAAAATCAAAGATGTTTTTGAAAGAAACGTTTTCTTTTTATTAAATGTTGTTTTTTGTTTCTTTTGTTTTATATTTTAACTTCAGTTCTTGGGCACATGCACCCTTTTCACTTTTTACACAACGTTTTATCCCTACATTCACATTTTTATCTATAAATTAATTATTTAAATATATTTTTTTAATGTTAAAATTGAACATTTTTTCATTATTTTAAATAGCGCGTCAACAAAATGTAAACAAATTTTGACATCGGTTAGGTAAAATATGTAAAGCGATTTCGATCACCTGAGCTATTAATTTTACCCAAGGCAAATTGAATACTAGGAAAAATTAATAGCTCAGGTGATCGAATTCGCTTTACAAATTTTTCCTAACCAACGTGAAAAATTGTTTACATTTAGCTGACGCGCCATTTAAAAACATGAAACAAATTTTCAGTTTTAAAATCGAATAAAAATTTTTAAACCATTATTTTTTTGATAAAATAGTGAATGTGTAAAAAAACCGTTGTTTGATAAGTAAAAAGAGTGTGTGTGCATTTATAAAAAATGTTTGAAGAAATATTTAAGCGGTTTGCAAAATAAAAAGTGCTGGAGTGGAACCAAGGCAAGTGCCTTGAGTAGAACTTTGTTCAATATGCCGAAAAACACCAGAGGAACAATAAAATTAAGTAGGATTTGTTCAGTAAATTTAATTTTCTTCTCTGCTTTTTTATATTATTCATCACTGCTAACTGACACGTACACGAAAATTTACAGTCCACCCTAAATACGAGCGTAACAGTCCACCCTAAATACGGGCGTTAGGCACGACGTAATTTGGCGTCTAGTGTTTACGCTGTAATGAGCGCCAACGTTGTGAAACGAACAGTATTGTTTACTTATCTTATTTGCTAAAAACCACAAAATTAAAATAATTAAGAGAGATAAAATCGCGAAATTGACCTTAAAGTAGCTGTAATGTCATTACTGTTGGAAATACTTTTGTATATACCACAAAAACAAAACAATAACAACACTTCTTTTGCAGCCAACTTCACTTTTTACGCGCGTCAAAATTGGATTTTTCAATTGTTCAACGTTAGCGTCGCGCTATTTGGGTTGGTCTCATACATTTTGTATGGGCATGAGAATTTTTGACAGTTAAATAACGTCTTACGCTTGTATACTTGCTCTTATAGCGGACTTCGTAATATTGGTTCTTTGTAAATATCAATCGTCTCTTTACAACCGTCATATACATAAAATTAAATAATCTATTGGGTCACCCTTTAAGTAATAATTTTAATTATTTATAATAGTTATTATAATGTTATCGACATTCTACCCAGTCTTCAAACGCTTGCTTATAACGGCTCAAAAGATAGGACCATGTTGGCCAATTCTTGTTCCGTATTCTAGTTTAACCTATTCGGCTTTGTTCTGGAAGCACTATATGCCATTTACAAAGTGATTGTAAGCAGCCAAATTCTTTCGTACCATCAAAACACCCTCGCTATCATTTTTTTTGTTGTTAATATAAACTTTCTTTTTTCTGCTATAATTTTAATTGGCTCTTTTATTTTAAGTTTTTTTAAAGCAGTTTTTTAAATTTTTATATTTACTTTTATCTGACAATACTTTCGTTGCCAGATGTTTAAAATTTTCAACATATTACAATATATTTTGAACTGACAATGTCTGACAATGTTCTGACAATGCAAGTAAAAGTGTTCACACAATTGTAAGATATCTGACAATATTATTGTCAGGTAGAAGTCTGACAATGTTGTTAGAACACAATTGTAAGTTCACACAATTGTTAGGCGTTTTTTGTACATTTTTCTGACAACATTGTAAGATCTGACAACCGTCTGTACAAAGTTTTAGTTACATGATTTTTCATTTTAGCTGACCACATGTGTATATAATACAAGTCAAGTCGGTTAAACTGTCAAATAAATTGTTTATAAACATTAATTTTAGTAGCAACGTAAAAAAAGTTAACTACAGAAATGGACAAATTCGTTTAGAATTGAAAACTTTAAGAAATATCTTTTATTTAATTTGCCTTTCATAATAGCTTTTCTGAATTCGTACCTTTTATTCAACTCTTTTTTATATATTTTTAGATATAAAACTTGTTATCATTGCTTCTGGAACTTTAAATTTATAATAGCAAATTTTGTTTCCATCAGTAATTTCTTCAGGCAGCGATTTCAAGAAGAAATAATTTCCAGCATTTTCTTCGTATGCGTAAACTATTACGCTTCTGTCTATGGATATTTTTAAAATTCTATACACTGAATTAAATTTATTTATTAATGGTTTAAATATTCTTAAATTGTAATTTTTTAAAGAGTTCGTAGTTTGCCATATTTTCAGGGGATCTTTTAAGCTTCCCTTTCGGTAAGTGTTCTAAACAATTTTCGTTGAAATCAATTTGGTAACAATTACAATTCTTTAGAACATTCTTACATATCGTAATGCTTTTAAAATGTTAACTCGACTAAACAGTAGTCAAGTGTCGATAATGGTAAATCCCCAAAGCCCTCCCCACAAATTTCTGTCCCCAAACTTGTGTGGAAATCCATAATTTGAGGAGAAATCCCCTTATCTGGCTTCACTGCTTACTACTCAAGCTGTTAAGTACTCTGTAAAGGATACTGTCCTCTTATTAATTGAGATTGTAGTTTGTATCTTCTTTAAACCAACCACGTTTCGTAACTTTTTGCATGCATTATAATTTTAAGAGCTGTAGAATCACTGCGGTTAACGATTGTGACCAATCTTAAGCAGAATAATTAAAAAAACCAATTAACAAATTTTTATTTTATTAAATTTGAAATATTTACAAACATTTTAAAAAACACATGTATGTAAAACAAATTATAAAAAAATTATAAAAGAATAATAAGTTTGAAATGTGATTAGTGACAAAATCATTTCAAATCTATTTTAATATAAACCTCATACAAACTTATTACAACTAAGTAAATTTAATTGTACGTTGTTTCATTATAATAAATCAAAAGAACATTAAACAAATTATTGGGGTTGAGATCTGTTGAAAAAAAAAAACAAAATGGAGATGAAAACAAATTATAAAAAGTTTTAAAAATATTTTGATAAAAATTCTTATGTACTTTTAATATTTTTGTTAAAAGTTATAAAGTAATGCTAAATTTTATTTCACGATAATGTAGTGTCTTGGCCGGGCAAAAATGTTACCAGATAACTGTTAAATCTTGTGTGAAAACATAAATAACTCGATCCTTCTTAAGGCGAGGATAAACTTTTATACACAATCGTACGATTTAATTACGCAAAAATCTGACAGTTCTATCCTTAAAAAATCGTTTCAAATGGCAACGCAGGTGCCACACTATTATACAAAAAAGATGCAAAAAAACAAAGTAACATAAAAAACTTTTTTATTATATCAAACGATTATAAAATCGTACAGATCTGTCAAAAAGTCTACCATACACATATAATTTTAATCCACACTATCATACTTTTGAGCACATATGCAATTTTTTACAGATCGTACGACTGAGTATAACAGACAATCCTGGCCCTTAATTGTGTTTATTGGACTTTCTTCACGCAGCAATCTATTATCACTTTTATAACTATACACTTGTTTAGATTGTGCAAGTTCTCTTGCAGCAGCTTTGTCTTGTTTAAGGTTGCTTTGCTTGTCCACACGTGTTGTTTTTCATGGCAAAAGGAAACTAGTTTTTCTTTATCCAACTAACTTCAGGCTACTCGCTCTCCACTTTGCTTTTCATGCTGACAAATAAAATAAGACTTGCTGCAAGATACCTTGCACGATTTCGAATACATACATTAAAAAGAAATGTTCAAGGTACATTTATTTGACTAGGTAATAACGGCTTTATAACAGATTCAACATTTGCGAAAACAACATGGCATTTTATTGTTGCTTTGTGCGTGAAAATGTCAAAAATAGAAAGAGAAATAAGAGAGCTTGCTTTGTTTCGCTTATGCTTGTTGTTGGTGTTTTTGAAATTAGTAACCAAAAGTTGTAAGATGTAAATAATTCTTGACATATCCAACTACAAGCCAGCTTGGCAGACGACACAACCAAGTAAAATAAATGTACCTTGAGAAATGTTTTTGGTAACAAAATATGACATACCTATCGGGCGTTTCATTTTAGTTATTTTCTATTCCGCTGGAGGAGTTGGATTGCAAAACCAAGCATATACCATGCATAAACTCATTAAAATAAAAAATATTTGTACCACCACCACTACTATAATTAAAGCCATAGGCATATCTCCTGGAAACATTTTTGTTTCTTTCTTGATTTGATTTTTTAAATCTTAGTTTTGTTCACCGCTTCAGCTTCGAATTCAGTTATTACTATGATGTTAAGCAATAGAATAGAGTCAAAAAATTCCAAGCTTATTATAAATTTTCTTACCTGGCTGTTTCTTACAAATTTTCAAATCTTTTTGATGACATTTACTTTGTTTAACATCCATGTATCGAATATAGCACACGCCAATTGCAATTATTACAACTTTAATTGCAACTACTATCATTAGTATGCTTGCATCGAGTTTATAATTTTTATGAACAACAGGCTCTTCTGACATTATCAATATTATTTTAATGTTTTAAACGAAAAACAACTTGATTTTTTTTTTCATTTATCAAGGAAAAGAAAAACTAAAAACTTTTTCAAGGCAAACTTGACAAGAAAAATACGGAGAAAAAACATTCTTTTTAATAAAAAATTTCCGTATGCTAAAAGCCAAGGCGAATCGATTACCAGGTGGTAGCGTAGGCGAATTCAGTATTTTTTGCTGGCGTACACCACTGTCAAACTCCATATAAAAAAAATTTGTGTATATTTTTTATATATGGAGTTTGACAGTCGTGTATACCAGCAAAAAATACTGAATTCGCCTACGCTGCCACCTGGTAATTTATTCGCCTTGCTAAAAGCTTTAAATTGATTAAAATCTACAGCAATTATAGCGATTATTTAAACCTTTAGCCGGAAACGCAATTGCGTAATAAATATTTAAATTACCGTTGAAAATTCAACAGCTTGCATTACCCAATATTCACATTTTCTTTAAAGAATGATATGGGATGATTACATAAGACCGCAATAAAATAATAAAAATTTTTCTTTAGTCTAGTGATATTCCTCGTGCGCTTTGCTACACTAATATGAATAATGTTATTACTATAGTTATGATTATTATAGTTCTCTATGTCGTCGTTCAGACATGAAATTTTTGCTTTTGCAATTTTCTTAAATACTCTTTTCAATTTAATTCGTGTCCTCACATTCAGATTTTGTTTCTGCAATTTCGGCCTTGATTGTTATGTTTTTGTTTCTATTCGTCTTTCTCTTAACACCAAAAAACTCAAGAGTTGTGAAACAAAGTTGCAATGTGTGGACGGAGACTATCGGGTAGATGATAATATATCACATAGTCTCGGCAGTACCTTTCTTCTCACTCCTACACTTCCAATCTAGCCATGTTTTTTTTTTCTTTAAATATACACATTTATGAAAGAGTTTTCTTTACTAAAGTTTAATACTCGACATGTTACTGGAAAATATTCAGTTTGAATGGGAGTTAACATTCGTATACAATACGAATATTTAAATTTTTATAGTCGTTATCACATCCACTCTCCCAACCCACTCAGGTTTTATTTTATATATTTTTTTATTATTTTGATAATGCACATTGAAAATGTTTATTTTGTATAGGAAGCGCCTCAACAACTTGAAATATCGAAATAATGTTCAGTCTATTTTACCCAGTAGTATAGGCAGATACAGCTTTTCGACTAGAAAAAACAGCAAACACACAGAAAAAGATGTGATCACTAAAATGCCTATAAGAAAGCGATACACATCGAAGACAAATTCATTTTACCAGGTGGCATCGTTGCGGCAGCTGACAATTTTTTTTTTTGCTTTGTAGTGTGTAAAGTAGTTGTCAAAAGTAAATCATTTTATATTACAAAATTTCTTTTTTTTCATATTTAAAGAATAGAATTGAAACAAGAGTTTTATTTAAATCAATTTAAAAAACAAAGCTTAAGGCAAAATTAGTCTTTACTTTCCGACAAGTCAGCTGATCAGTTTCTGTTAAATGTAAAATATGTATCAGTGGTTTGTTTTTACTTTGACTTGTGTTCTGTTCCGTTCAAATCAGTAGAAAATAGAATTCAACGTTAAGTTACTTTGAAGTTGTTTTTGTCATTGTAATTGTAGTTTATTTTTTGTTGTGTTGTGTATTGTTTTTTCTTTGTTTATTATAAACAGCTGATATGTTGTTACAGAAAAACTAATTACAACAATTTAAAAAGTAGAATGGCACGGAACAGAACAGCAACAGAAAGTAAAGACTAATGAGGCCTTTATTAAAAAAGTGAAATAATTAATTTTGTTTTGAAGTTTACCATACTCTTAAGTACCTGTTTTTCTTTTTATTGTTGTAGTGGCGCTGCCACCTTAAGGGAATTCGCCTTGGTCAAGAGTTCTTGTCCGGATGTTTGTTAGGGTTAGGTTAGGTTAGGTTGCACAGGCCATCGGTGCAAAAAGAGAGACCGACTCACTTGGGTCCCAAAGGTCCCATTGTGTTGCCTGGAAACAGGATGTGTGGGATCAGATTGAGGTCCCTACGGCACCATCAAAAGATCCACATCTAAACCACCCCGAGGACCGGATAAACGAGTTTATCCTAGCAACATCGCAGACAGACAAGTCTGCAAGATTCAGCAGTCTCGGACTGCCAAAAATAGCCGCTCTATTCCTAGAAAAAGCCGGACAGTGGCAGAGCAAATGCTCCACCGTTTCCTCCTCTTCCTCATCTTGACAACTCCTACAGTAGTCATGATGAGGAAGATTCAGTCTTCTAGCGTGGGCACCAATGACGCAGTGCCCTGTCAGCACAGCCACCAGTGTGCCCAGCTGCCCCCGAGGAAACCTCAGTAGACTTACGGATCTCCCACTATCGTACTGAGGCCACAGTGTCCTCGAGACCCTGCAGGTAACCTCTTCAGACCATCTAGACTGTGCAGCCCTAAAGAGTTTCTGCCGAAGTAAAGCCTTACAGCAGTTCAATGGGACCCCCACCAGTGGATCTATTTCTCGGTCTTCTAACCGGGATCCAAGTCTGGCAAGTTCGTCCGCAACGATATTTCCGGGTATGCCCGAATGAGCTGGCACCCAAAGCAGTTCCAGGTTGGAATGTCTCGCCATCTCGTTGAGAGATGTCCGGCATTCACGAACCAATCTGGATGTCGTATAGACACCTGATAGGGAGTTAATCGCCGCCTTGCTGTCAGTACAAATCCGGATATTCTCTCCGAATATCTTGTGGTACCTCATCCAGCAAGTCGCCCTTCTAATGGCTGAGATCTCAGCCTGTACCGCGCTACATTGATCATTGAGCCTGAACCTCATCCTGATCCGAAATCTAGGAATGAAGACGCCCCCCCCGACCCCCGTGTCCGACTTTGACCCGTCAGTATAGACATCAAGCACATCCCCACGAGACATACTCGACGTGCCTGACGTTGATACCACAAAGTCAATGTCAGACATGGGGGTGGGAGCGCAGTAATCGATGTTGTCGGGAATGACCGAGGAATGGCCCAAGATGGTCACATGTCCAAAGTCTCCCGACCTCCACGCCGCCGCTGCATCCAGTCTGACCGCCGAGTTTATGGCCAATTGCTTGGCCATAAGATCGACCGGTAGCCAGTGTAGCATTGTAAAAAGGGCCCTCGACGGGGTGGTGCGTATTGCACCAGTGATCATCAAGGCCGAGGTGCGCAGTATCTTGTTCAATATACTGCAGTTCTTCAGTTTGCCCATTGCGGTCCACCATACGAGGACCCCATACATCAATATGGGTTTTATCACCGTGTCAAAGAGCCAGTGCGACGTCCTGGGATTAATACCCCAGTGTTTGCCTATGGCCCTTCTACACACATACAAGGCCACTGAGGCCCTATCCGCCCGAAAACGGACATTAGGGGTCCATGACAGTTTCGAGTCCAGGATAATACCTAGATACTTCGCTCTGTCAGACAACCCAAGCTCCACTCCATTAAGGAGTGGTAGCGGAAAGGTCGGAATCTTGTTTCTTCTCGTGAAGAGCACAAGTTCCGTTTTCCGAGCGTTCGCGCTAAGCCCACTCTCAGTACACCACCTACTGACGCAGCCCAGCGCCGATTGTAGGCGTTGCGATAGCGTGTCGGGATATTTTCCCGACACTGCAACCGCTACGTCATCCGCATATGCCACAGTCCTGAACCCCTTGCAGTCCATTTCTGTCAGTAATGCATTCATGGCGAGGTTCCAGAGAAGGGGAGATAATACCCCCCCTTGTGGTGTGCCACGCTTAGCTACCCTGTATATGGTAGCTAGCCCCATGCTGGAAGTAATGACCCTGTTTGTCAATAGATTCCATACAAAGTTTATAATCGACCGACTTACGTTCAGTCCCTCCAGGGCCATTTTGATGGCCTCCGGTTTCACATTGTTGAAGGCCCCTTCTATATCTAGAAAGGCAACCAATGCATATTCCTTATGCTCTAGGGATTTCTCTATGCATCCCACAAGCGTGTGTAGTGCCGTCTCAACAGATCTGCCCTTTACATACGCGTGCTGAGAGGCGGAGAGTCGGTCCGGATTAATTGTCATCCTCAAGTGAAGGTCAATTATCCGTTCCAGAGTTTTCAAAAGGAAGGAGGATAGACTTATAGGTCTAAAGTCCTTCGGTTCAGTATGTGAAGTCTTCCCTCCCTTGGGAATGAAGACTACAGAGCAGAAAGTCCACGGTTCAGGGATATACGCCCATGTGATACATGCTCTTTATATCGGGATTAACCATGGTATAACAATATCCGCGTTATGCTGCAAATCAGCCGGTATAATGCCGTCAGGCCCCGCTGATTTAAACGGGTTAAAACTACCCAAGGCCCACATGAGTCCCTTCCTATTTATAGGGAAGGGAACTGATGCACGGTAGTCAAGAGAGGCTGAGTCTTCTCCACTAAAGGGAGCGCAGCCCGGAAAGTGAGTCTCCATGAGAACCTCAAGGGTCTCCTGTGCACTCAAGGTCCAATTGCCACATGGTTTCTTAATGAAACCAGGGACAATGGGCGTTGCCGATAGAATCCTACGAAGTCTGCTCGTCTCGGAGGAGCCCTCTACTACACTGCAGAAGGATCTCCAAGACTTTTGCTTCGCATTTCTTACCATATTTTTGAACCTATTCACTGAGGATTTATAAGCAGACCAGTTTCCTGATCTTTTAGCCTCATTGAAGAGCCTACGGGAGACTTTTCGTGCCTCCGCAATATTCGAGCTCCACCAGGGTGGTTTGCTCTTTCCACGGCAGATATTTAATCTGCAAGATTCCGAAGTCGCGCGCTCAAACGCACTGGTAAGTGCATTCACCGCGGATTCAATGTCCCGCCGATTTTCTATTTTCGGTGGGCTCGAAAGAAAACCAGAAAGAAGGGAGCGTTGACGTTCCCAGTCCGTTTTCCTTCTGTTCCGTCGGGGAATAACCCCATATACCCGAATCACCACATCAAATTCAATATACCTATGATCAGAGAACGAGCAGTCACCAGAGACCCTCCATGCCCTAATCAAATCTAAATGCTTAGCACTAACTAGCGTGATGTCAAAAACCTCCTTTCTATTTGCTACAACAAAAGTGGGCTCTGACCCAACGTTTACAACGTCTAAATTATTACAAAGAATGAAATCAAAAAGAGACTCACCCCTTGCGTTGGAATCCGAGCTACCCCACACAACATGGTGTGCATTGGCATCTGCTCCAATAATTACCGGCAGGTTCCGTGTGGCTGCCATATTGACCATATTGTTTGTTACGTTCTGGCATTGTTTTTTTAGAGTTGGCATTTTTTCTAAAATTATTGTTTTAGTGTTTTTTTTTGTTTGTTTCGAGTGTCTTCAGGTTAGGGAATTGTTATTCAACAAATATATTGGTAAACACTTCTTGAAGTCAAACTATAGTCTTTCTGGGGGCAAGTTACTACGGTACTCGATATCGGTCAAAATTTCAATAGAATTTTAATGTAAATTTCGATTGATATCGAATGTCATAATTTGCCCCCTGAACCGATTTTAAAATTTTTTTGTAATTTGATAGATTATGCTTACGTTTCATTATCTTAAAAATTAAAGGGTTTCCCCATACAACAGTTTTTTAAGTGTATTATGAACCGTAAAGCGCACTTCTTTAAAATAAAAAAAATGCGTATTACTATAGCTCCCAATAGCAAAAAGTAATACAAAAATAAATCTAAAAATTACAGCGTGTCCCCATAGGTAATGTAAATTGAATTATATGCGCCTATCTTTTGAACCGCTACAGACACACACTTGGAAATTGGATAGGATGTCGATTACTATGCCCGGTTTAATAATAGGTATAAACATCCAAAATTATAAATTAAAGGGTGTCCCAATAGTTAATGTAAGTTGACGCATGTGGCCAAACCTATGAACCGTTATAGACGGACAGCTAAAAATTACAAAGATCCTGTATTGCTCAGTCTGCTGTAATAAGACGTATAAAATTTGAATTTAGAAATTAAAGGGTGTTCCCATCTTTGAAGTAAATTGACCTTTATGGCCCTATTGCTTGAACAGTTATTTACAAATACTTGAAAATTAAGCAGAATGTTCACTACTTTGTCTGGCATATTAAAAAGTATAAATATTTAAAATTATAAGATGTTACAATAGCTGCTGTTATTTGATGTCTATGACCAAACTGTTAAACAGTTGTAGACAGTTGGTTGAAATTTGCACAAAACCTGTATTGCTAGGTATCCAGCAATCTTTGACCCTGGCATCCTCCAGGTAACACATACAACCACCCATGATGGTGCATTATCTGGATGTCTCGCCAGAATTCTAGCCAATACGTGGGACACATTGAACAAATGGTGGCAAATGGCAGTGACTGCTCCGATCAAATCCGCTGACCAAAACTGGCTCAACTTTTAAGGTTAAGGTGGTTGGTAGCAGTGCTGAGAACCTGAATAGCTAGTTAGTGTTTAATAATGACTAGTTTCTAACAGCTCCCCTCCGACGCCAAGGCACGGGTTAGTTGTAATTTTAGTTGCCCAGTCCATGAACGCTGTCACTGCATGGATGGTTGATCCCTTTACGTACCTACTCTTGGAAATCACATGCAAAAATCTAAAAATAACAAAAAACAAAACAACAACACAATCAGTGTGGCAGGAGGTCAGCAGGGGAAACCCAAGCTGACTGAATGCAGTTTAGCCTCAGCTGTCCAGTCTGTGGTTGAGGCGAAAAATAACGAGGTACCACTCGATTTTTCAGCTGGCACTTCTAAGGTTCGTGGTGGCATAAGACCAGCAGAAATCCCTGCTTCAGGTGCCTCTGCCAGTGCCGCAGGCAGCCTTGCGGTAGTTGTACAGGTTGGACCCTCCACCCTGTCGAGAAGTTCAACTAAGGTACGTCACCCCGCCAAAACGGCAGCAGAAAAAGACCCAGAAGACCGCAAAAACAGTATATGAAGGGCCTTTGTTGAAGGACAACGTCTTTTAGACAAACTCGACAGCATCTCATCCACAAAGCTGTCGACACAAGAGAAATCTTCTCTAAATTGGGCAAAAGCTCACCTTGCTGCTGCGAACATCTCCAAACCCGATGTTGGTGAAGACAAACCATCTTCATCGACAGCGCCCAAAAGGCAACGGTGGGGGGAAGAAAAGTCACAACAGCAACATCAGCAACCCAACAGCAAACGTCTAAAAACGCTTAATCAGCAACAAGCTCTACCAGGAGTCACTAATAGACCTTACAGTGAGGTTGCTAAGAACCCAATGATAAAACCTATTATAGACAAAAGCGCCTGTGACGGAGCTATCTCTCGTAAAAAATAGGAGATGATTCGTATCAAGTTGCTGGAAGAGTATTTTAAATTCCTTGAAGCCAACCCAGGACCAGCGCCGCAGAATGAGGATGCTGGTTGGTTTAAAGGCCACATTAAATTGCTATCGTGCTCGAACGATAACTCGGCGCTGCAACTTAAGCAGGCAGTCACGTCCCTCGGGGACGAGATTGGATGCGGTCCTGGTCAGCGATATGCCTCGAAGACCGAGATCCATTGCGATCATACCGAGAGAACCACACGACCCTGCGACCATTCTTGCAATCATCCAGAGAGGAAATTCTGATTTGCCGACTAGTAGCTGAAAGGTAGTGAAGGTCTCCAAACCGGAGGGATTGATAAGAAAGGCGGTTGTGGTCCTTAAAAAGGAATCGTTGTCACCACTTCAAAAGAAGCAAGGCAAATCATTTATGGTTTTGACAGTGTCAAGCTAAGCATCTATTGAGGTGATGACAAACCCAACCCTGAAAACTCCAGCGACCAATTGGAGGTGTCGCAAAACAAGGACGTGGTTGTTTGCCACGAACCGGTGAAAACCAGTTCAAACATGAGTGAACCGTGGAAGCTAGTTCAGACATAAATGAACCGCTGACACGGAGACAATAGAGGGCTCCTAATCAGACTCTTGCCTGGTTGGCGAGCTCTTTGAGCGCCTGGACCTTGCGGAGGACGAAGACGCTCTTCTGGATTCCGATCCAGACCGTCACCGTCATTTATGATCCGGACCAAGAAGATGGTGAGGGTGATCCAGATTAACCTCCACCACTCTAAGGCAGCGACTGCTGCATTAATTCTTCGCCTGGCAGAACAAGGCGAAGACATCGCATTGGTTCAAGAGCAGTGGTTAAACAACGGCGAAATATGCGGACTCAATACAAAAGGCTACAAATTACTGTAAGTCGCAACTTTAGGTAATAAAAGAAAGATTAGAGCCTATATTTTGGCGAAAAGTCACCTTAATATCTATATTTTATCTGAATACAGTGATAAAGATTCGGTGACAGTGGCATGGGAGGCAAAGGAATCCGCGATCTAGATTTCTTCCACCTACATGCCTTACGACCAGATGGGTCCTCTACCTGGTTCATTGATCAGGAGGATGACTAGAGTGGTAAAGGCGAAGGACACACCTATCATCATAGCCGCCGACACGAATGCGCACCATTACATCTGGGGTAGTTCCAGCACCAACGACAGAGGTGGGTGTATTCTTGATTTTATGTTACATTATAATCTAGTCGTAGCGAATATGTGTTCTTAACCAACTTTCGTAATATGAAACAGGCAAGAGGTGTTAGACATCACGCTTGTCGATACACACCATGCGTTCTTAATTAAGGACTGGAAAGTTTTCGAAGACTGTTTCTTCTCTGGTCATCGATACGTTGTCTTTTCTATTGTGAACGGATGGGGCACTAATGCTGTTTATGTTAACAGATGCAAGACGAACTAGGAGGATCAAAACACGATCCTTATGGATACGTTGGACTACCCCATGGTCCTCAGGGACACGGGGGATATTAAAGATGCCGTGGGCAGACTTACCAACGCTTTTAAGAACGCAACCGAAGGGTCATGCAGACCATCAGTGCAACGCACAATCCACAGACCACCTTGGTGGTCTACGGAAATAGCCGGGCCTCGTAGAGCTTGCCGCAGACTTTTCAATGAAGCAAAGAGATTGAGAAACTGGCCACTCTATAAGACTTAAGAAGTTTAAAAATCAGGTAAGGAACGCATGTAAGGATCCTAGAAGGCCTTCTGCAGTGGTATAGAGGGCTCTTCAGAGACGAGCAGGCTGCGTAAAATACTTGCAAAGCATCCGCCAATTCCGGGGTACATTTGGAAAGCTGACAGCACTTGGACAACCAGTGCACAGGAGTCACTGGAGGTCCTTTTGGATACATATATCCCCGGTTGTCACTCGGCAATGGAAATCCAGTACGAACCTGTAAGGATGGACAGTGTGAAAACTCTGTACAGATAGGTACCGATAGACTACACTGGGCCATTAAGACTTTCCATCCATTCAACTCTCCTGGCCCGGATGGGATTATAACGGCCGATCTTCAGAACAATTTGGATCTGGTCACCCCATGGCTCTTACGACTGTACAGGGCCTACCTCTCCTGGTCCTACATTCCGGATCAATGGAGGAGGTGCAACGTGGTCTTCATCCCCAAGGGGGGGAGGACATCGCTTACATGGGCAAAGGACTTCAGACCGATCTGTCCGACGTCTTTTCTGCTCAAGACACTGGTAAGGCTTATCGAGATCCACATGAGAATGAGGATAGATAGAAGCCTTCTTTCTCCATCTCAGCATGCCTACACAAGGGTCATATCGGTTGAGACGGCTTTACACTTGCTCGTGGGTTATATAAAGAACTCACTCGAGCATTGAAACTACATCATCGTAGCCTTCATGGACATTAAAGGGGCCTTCAACAACATCGACCCGACTGCGATCACTCAGGCTCTCAGAGAGCTGGGGGTCGACCGGTCGATAATCGGGTTCGTAAAACGCCTGCTGAATTGCAGGATAATAGCATCCACTTCTGGCATAGCGAGCGTCACAAGGACGGCGGTAAGTGTGCCCCACACACAGGGCGGAGTTTTGTCTCTACTGTTGTGGAACGTCGCGATTAATAAACTGCTTGTGGAACTAGATTCCATGTGCTTTAAGACTGTCGCCTACGCGGATGACGTGGCGGTGGCAGTGTCAGGGATATACGCCGAAACGGTATCACAAAGGTTTGAAACAGCGCTCAGGGCAATCTGCACCTGGGGGCGGCGGAAGGGGCCTGATAGTTAATCCAACCAAAACGGAACTTTTTCTTTCTCTAGGAAATATAAACTTTCTTCTTTTGATTTACCTAGACTAAATGGGGATCCACTAAATCTATCCAAGAGTTTCTAGGCGTCATATTGGACAGTAAGTTATCTTTGAAGAAGAATATCCAAGCCAGGGCGTCAAAAGCCATTACGGCAATATACGTTTGCAGGAGGGCAATTGGTAAGACCTGTGGCATCAACCCAAGGGGTATAAATTGGCTTCTTGAGACGGTAATTAGACCGATTCTGCTCTACGGAGCTCTTGTCTGGTGGAAGGCACTGGACTCTGCAGCGAATGTCTCTATCTTGGAGAAGGTGCTGCGCAGTATGGCGAACTTAATGACTGGGGCCATTATATCAACGCCCACAAAGGCGCTTTTCGCTCTGCTTAACTGGCTGCCCGTGGAACTTCAGGCCAAGAGGGTGGCGATGAGGACGGCAGTCAGACTGAATGTTATAGGCGCATGAAACCATAAATCATGGGGACATGCTAGCGTGCTACGGATCACGGATGTTTTTCCTGATCTTGTGGACTACCGCACCCCAGAACCCTCCCTCACAAAGAGGGAGCACTCTGTGTATACACGGATGGCTCCAAGAGAGGGACGAGAGTTGGGGGTGGGGTATACATTGAGAAATTTGGGATAAGGATGATTTTCAGACTCCCAAATGACTGTAGTGTTTTACAAGCGGAAATATCTGCTATTAGAAAGGTTTTGGGAAACCTTGTTGCCGACGAACTGGCAAAGAGGGGGACAATGCTTGACGATGGTGACATTAACATTTTCTGTGGCATACCCCTCTCTGCTTGCAGACGGCGCAGACCAGATGGTCTAACGAGTCGACATGTTCGACCGCTAGCAAAATCTGGCCCTCTTTGGATCGGGGCAGGGCGGCTGCACTATTGCAGCTACCGAGAATTCGACTGCGTGACTTGGCGGCAGCGGTCACTGGGCACTGTCTATTCGGAACCCATGCTTGGAGAATGGGTATCCCTTTTAACGACTTCTTCTGTCAATGCCTTGCGCTGGAGTGTATACGACTGAGATATCTTGGTCAGCGTTACTATGACTTATTTTCATATGCTTAGTTTTGTTTTGTGAGTCAAGCATACACTTGGCAGACTTGGCATAAAATAAAAAATGCAGTTTTAAAATAAATAACACACTGGGATTTATATGGCGGTCCATCTCACTAATAATTTGTATATATTATCTTTAATTTTAGTTTTTTATTATAAATGCGGCTATAATAATACACTAAGCTTAAATTAAAATAATTGCTGTAGCAGTTTATAAAACACAAAAAATTTTTCAGATGATACAAACATGTTTTTGTTATACCCCTTGCCACAAGTGGAAAATCGTAATTTCGACAATATCCTTTTTTGACCACATAAAGTATATACGAGGGCTGCTCTATATATTTCTGGCCTAATAGTGAAAATGCGAATATTTATAATCAGAAATGGTTTTATTGTTTTTCACAGTATTCTCCAGCATGATTTATACACTTGTGCATGCGCTCAAACCAGTTGTCGAAGCACTTTTTCCACTCCGATTGAGACACCTCTAAAATATGGTTTTTGAACACTTCAACAGCTTCTTCTGGCGACGAAAATCGTTGACCACGCATTTTTTCTTGATGTGCGGAAACAAGAAGAAATCATTAGGTGCCAAGTCAGGGATGTACGGTGGATGACCCATTAATTCGACGTTTTGGCCGGTCAAAAACGCTCTGCTTTGAGCCGATGTGTGAGAGCTCGCATTGTCATGGTGAACAATGATTCGTCTTCTCTTGTTGGTTTTTCGAATTTCTCCGATGACTGCAGGCAAACAAATTGAAGTGTACCACTCAGAAATGACCGTCCTACGTTGCTCAAGCGGAACAGTCGCCAAATGACCTGTTTTGCCATAGAAACTGGCGACCATTTGCTCGAAGTGCTTCTTCCACGAACAACTTTCGTTAGATTTTACTCGTCTTTGAAGACGCACACGGTCGATTGTTGTTTCGTTTCGGGCTCATACGCATAGATCCACGATTCGTCACGTCTTTTGAAGCACCGCAATCGTATTTTTGCAACATTTCTTTGCACCAATCGACACAAGCCTTTTTTGAGCGACTTTTAAATTGTGCAGGATCCATCGAGAACAAACCTTTTTAACGGCCAGGTGTTCATGCAGTATAGAATGTATGCTGGTGGGAGAAATGTCCAAGGATGTCTCTATCTCTCGGTATGTCGCATGTCTATCTTGCATTATGAGTTTACGCACGACATCAATGTTCTCTGGCACAACAGCCGTTTTTGGATAACCTTCACGGAATTCGTCTTTGAGCGAGCTTCGGCCACGATTAAAATCATTATACCAATTTTTCACAGTGCTATAGGATGGTGCTTCATCGCCATACAAAGATTTAAGGTCATCAATGCACTCTTGTCGTGATAATCCACGTCGAAAGTTGTGAAAAATGATGGCACGAAATTGTTCACGCGTTAATTCCATTTTTTTCTATATTAATTTTTTCAAGTCACTGTAAACAACACAAATAATGGTCGTACGTCAAAACGTTTTGAGTACGATTATGCTTAAAAATGACAAACTTTCCAATGGAAGTGTTATATTGCACTTGGCAGCACTCAGTGTTGCTCGGCCAGAAATATATATAGCAGCCCTCGTACGTTCTGAGTTTTTATGCATAGCGAAGTCGATTAAGCGAGTTCCGTCTGTCCGTCCGTGTTCGAGTTGAAATGAACTTTTAGTGGACATAAGTTTGTAGGTCACATTACACTATGGTTATTTCAGTATATACTTCCATATATTTTTAGGAGCCGCAATGGAAAATTTTGGGAGAAAGATATTTGTTTTTTATTTACCGCTTTTATTTTAGTAAAATTGCCGAAATTTTAAGCTCAAGGTCACCAAATAATATTAGTTCATTATAAACAATATTCTTTTTATGTTTTTTAAGGAATCTATCTAAAGATGTACCGAAATATTGAAAAAGCATAATTTTCCCAGGCGGATGCTGGTTTTTTTCTTTACTATAAGCACAAAATATATAAATTTATTTATATTCAAATTTAAAAACAAAAACTCATGTGTGCCTCTCCTTTTCACTTAAAAATATTTATTTATAATATTAATGTCATTTAATCAGTGATGCCACCAGTATGTCGAGATTACAGTAATTTTATTAGTGGTGCCACTAAAATAATCGACAGACTTATAGTGAAACAAAATGAGATAGGAACATCTTTAAAGGTTTTGAAAGATGTTGGTTTTTTAGCCCTGTGTATTTCTTATGGGAAGATGTTAACATCTTCGCGAATTGATGGTAGATGTTAGATGTTGATTGGTGTAAAAAGCCTATAAAAGTGGAGGCTTGACAAAATTGTCTTAGCGTTGCAATAACAATAATATGAGGAGTCTAAGCCTGATAAATTATTGTCTTGATAATGATTTGACTTTTATCAAGACAAAAATATATCAGGTATAGACTCTGGGTTATATGAGAAAGAGTATAAAAGATTCGACATAGCAGAATTTTATTTAACTTTTGCGTGAATATAAAATATGTCTAAAAAAGACATAAGTTTATCAGATAGCAACGCAGTGTATTTAAAATAATTCAGTTGCTTTCGTTTTTATAGGTCCGCATGACTTCGGTAATTAATTGGTTTAAGATGAGTAGCTGAACGCAATAAGTGTGTTGGGCCATAGTTGATTAATTATAATAATAATAATAAATGAATTTTTAATAAATAATACTGAAACTGATAACAATACTGAAATTGAATAACTAAAACTAATACTTAGCTTATTTTAAATTGCTTGTTAACATTTGCTGAAAATATAAAAAGTAACGGGCTTGCTGATTAATGACGCATCAATATACACACAAAAATGTACTTACTTGCAAAGTAATATCTAAATGAAACCGTCGTGTTTTCTTTATCGAAGTTTTGAGTTTTATCAAGATTAAACTTTTCACCCGAGTGCCCAACTATTTTGTTTAAATTTTAATTTAATTAATTAAAAAAGTTCCTAAAAATATTAGAAATAAACAAAGTGGGCTTTTGCAATTTATAGACCATGTATTGTTATTCTAATAGTTATAAAAAATTATACTAACGGCTGCTCATTTAGTGTCTGTGCTTATGAACCGTAAAGCTGGATTCACCCATTGTTTCCGAACAAAATTTTTGTTCCGAAACAATTTTTTTATATGTAGTTTGACATTTTTCTTTTTGAGAGAGAGAGACACGTCAAACTACACATAAAAAAAAAATGTTTCGGAACAAAAATTTTGTTCGGAAACAATGGGTGAATCCAGCTTAAAATAAAAAATGTAGAGTAGTGATCTGTACATATTAAGGAACAGCGTTACCGTTTGTCGACTAAAGTCGCATTTTGACCCTTATTTGGCGGTCTGTAATTTTTTGTTACTTTTTTAAGCTCAGCTAATTTTGCGACTTCGCCTTTTTTTTTTTTGTAAGTTTGTAGTTAACCCATAATAAGGAAAATGTTAATCTTATTCTCCTTTTTTTCTAAAAAATCGTCGAGAGGAAAAACAGCGTTGTTTCACTTGGTAACTTTTCTATACTCTTTTTGGAAAATTGGTAGAAAAATACTAGGCGGCTGCTAAGAATTTATCTTCAAAAATAAAGTTTCTCGGACCAAGTATTTAATAATTTTCAAAAATTTAAGCAATTAACCTTTGAATTTGGCAGTCTTTGTTAATAATTAATCATCAAAAAAGTGAAAAACAATGCAAAGCCAGTGATATGTGGTCGCAGTCAGAAAAAGCTACTGAGTCTGAGATTCTATATGTTATACTAAGAAACGTAATTTTCGCGATATTAATTCCAATGGGAATATAAAGAGAAAGCGGCTTTTTTTTAACGACCATTTTTGCCAACTTGGAAAAAGTTCCAGCGGTAACGCTGGTACTAAACCCTTTATGTGTGAGCGAAACGGAAGTTTAAGGAAATTAGTATTAGTTCGGGATATATGGTTTCAAAAATATTTTAAAACAACTTTAACCACTTTTGGCAACAACTTCTTTAATATCTAAGAAAGAATGGGCGAAAACTTTTTTCTCTAAAATATTAAAAAATAGGTTTGAATTGATTTTATTCCGTTCAAGCTAAACTGTTGTTGGTGAAAAGGTAAATAATTAGAGCGATGTTTTCCTTAAATTTTTTATACTCCCGAGGTGATTTACTTCCACGCTATAAGACAAAATACCCGAAATTTAAAATTTTTGCTCGGTTATAAATTCTATTCTATAGACGTGTAGTTTGCCGTTCAATACTATAAATTTTTCTTTGTGCTTTCCGAATATTCCCACAACGACGGTATTTGAACAAACAATTAGAGGGATGGGGTCTTCACGAGTCAAATTTATGTTGAAATAAAAAATCGTTTAATGACTCATCAAAGCGGCGTATATAAGACTTTCGAGAACAAAACCAAAAATCCGTAAAACAACTCTTTTATTATATATTCGTAGAAGTCGACGTTCACAAAGTATCATTTATTAAATGTGCGATAGACAGCTTTCTACTACAAAATCCAATGCAAGAGATGTTAGTCATAACACAGTCATGCTTGGTTCATATTGTTAGGTCCACTAGCCAAAACTGTTTTAATTGAGCGCATCATACTGGGAATAAGTTCTAAATGTTTATCCACACATTTCATTGTGCAGCGTTCAAACTGGTAACGATATTTTGTGATATCAGATTCATGTGTATTCATTGGTATTCTGCCACGAATATCATCATTGCATTGCTGAAAAAATGATATTTGAAATAAAACGAATTGAAGTTGATTGAGTCATTTTTTGTATTTTGCCAACTTACCATGACACAGTTTTGAAGTTTGGCCTGAAATTGTCCCAATTCATGCTGTACAAAGTCTTGAGCTCTTACTAAAGGTACAGCACAATCTTCTATACAGGACTGTACACTATCTATGGATGGTCGACGTGTAAGATCATCACAACAGTTGACCGCGCATAAATGCATTTGAGATTGCATTTTTCTTAAATGGGTTTTATACATATCTTGGATCATGTCAGAAACAGCTTTTTCGACACGTTTTCGTTGATCTTCGATCATAATCAATTAGGTGGTCTTGTATTTGAAAAAATATTTTAAAACTTTAAACGAAAATTTGGAAGAAAAGTATGTATAAAAATATATAACTTTTACTTTCAGACTGAAACATAAATAATAGAAAACATTATCAAGTGTTGAAAAATGTAATATTTTTATGTTGAAAATTATTTTGTTGCAACATTATTCCATTAGTTGAAAATTCATTATCAAACCGGTTTTAAAGTTTTTCTAAAAATATTTTCTAATCTATTGTTTTCTTTTATTTAAACAAGCTCTGCTTGTAATTTTTTTTATTTCAAAACAACTTTTGCTTAAAATTCAACAAAAATATTTAGAAAGAACGTTATAAAATATTTAAGCTCGTGATAAATTCTCAGGGCCTTTTGCCAGAACGGATTTCATAGTTTTCATCATATGGGGTATTAAACCGACATGTTTGTCAGCACATTTGACAGCGCAACGCTCGAATTGATCAGTATATTTGGAAACTTCATCTTCGCTGGGATTGACAGGCATTTTAATTTTAATGTCATCATTGCATTGCTAGAACAAAAAAGTTTATTTATTTCAAGATATTTAAAAGCTGCGTAAATTAAAAATTCTGCGTCAATTTTTTATATGAATTTTGATACTTCTGCAAACGGCAAAAATTAATTAGCCGCTGCTATTACATGGTACAATATATAAAGCATATAGTTCTTAAATTATGGTGGAGTTATAAGAATTTGGAATGGTAGTTAAAATGTAATTTAACTATCCCTTTTTTTTAATTTTAAATCGTTTTATTAAAAAAACCGACTAACCTTTCAACTAAACTACTAAGATAATTTACTAACCATTATACATCTTTGCAGTCTTCCCTGAAATTCACTCAATTCATGTTGTACATATTTCTCGGCCTTAGTCAGTGGTTGGGAACATCTGTCAATACAACGTTGTACGCTATCCATACTGGCATTGGTGTCCTGACAACATTTGGCTGCACACAAGTGCATATCAGTCTGTAGAAAAAATTAAACCATTCAATTTATTAATAACATCTCAAATTCCTTAAAAGTTCAATGACCAATTTTACCTGCATTTTGCGTAAATGATTTCTATCCATGTCCTCGATCAATTCAGTGACAGCTCTATCAATACGTTGACGTTGTTGTTCAATCATTTTGCAGACAATTTATTTAAAATTTAATAGAAGACCAAGATTAATACATTAAATAATTAAGTAATTGTGAAAAGCTAGTAACTCGTGTTTTGAAAATTTATTAAATGATTAAACAATGGGTGATTCCAAAAAATAAATTCGTGCAATTAAAACAGCTGTCACGATAAATAATAAACACAACTTAAAACACACTTAAAAAATTTTTTTTTCTTAAATACTTCCAAATAACTCGTAGGTGTGCCAGAGGAAGGATTTTCTCCTCTATGGTATGACCAACACCGGCTTCGCTTACTAAAGATTTTCAGAATTGTCAAAAACGTCTGGCAATATTAGTGTACGTATTTAAATATATTTTCAGTGGCTTTCTTATTTTTCACAAATACATACATATTGCAAGACGTTTTTAACAGCTTAACAAGATTTTACAAAAACAAAATACACGTAAAAGCTAAAACATATGTTGACCGCATGATCTAATGCAGTCAATCACTGTTGTGATTGTAGGTCTTTTAAATATTTTATTATTTTCAGTTAGAGAAAGAAACAAATGATTCTTTTTTATGATTACATTTGTTAGCTTTTTATTTCTCGTAAGTATTTTCGATTTATTTCACGTATGCTTAAACTGTAATCAGGTAAGCTACTTCTTTATATATGTATACGTAAAATTAGCCGAAAGTGACTTTTTAAATAACATGTTATTGATTAAATAAAGAAATAAAAGTGTTACAAGATTACAAAATTGTTACTTTTCTCTCTGTGTAGGTATCGCTATTAACAGATGGTAAAGTTATTATAATGAACACAATTTCCATTGCGAAACAGCTGCTTAGCATAACCTCTCCTATAGAATATTTCTAGTGTTTTGAGATTTCTAATTTTTAAAAAATAATGTCGTTTTTGTGCAGATTAAATAGCAGAACTTTTCAGAGATGCGTTAGAAATATTTCTATATCGCAGCATTATTTTTCATCAGACATTACTGCGGCGTCCCCCGTTGAAAATGTTACTGAAAAACAAAATGCAGCAAAAAGTGGGTTTGCAAAAGCATATGACAGCCACACTGATGTCCTAAAACCTTCTAAGGAACATACCGATACCGAAACTTTTGCTTCTTTATTAAGAAATTCAAAATTTATTGATGTGAGTTACAATTTTTTCCTATAATATAATATGTAAATCAACTTCTATCTTTCAGCTTGGTGACCCGGAAGGTAAGGTAGTTTCTGGTAAAATCTTTCACGTTGTTGGGGATGATTTATACATTGATTTCGGCTGGAAATTTCATTGTGTGTGCACCAGACCGGCCCGTAATGGTGAAGATTACGTACGTGGTGCTAGAGTTCGCCTAAGGATAAAAGACTTGGAACTCTCTACAAAATTTCTTGGTTCGGATAAAGATCTTACTATATTGGAGGCTGATTGCCAATTACTAGGTTTAATATCTTCTCCTGCTAGACAGGGTACAATGCGAACATCTGCATCGACAGCTTGAAAATAAAACTTATTTGTTTAAGAAATTCAGCTTTTTTTATTATCATCATATAAAAACTGATAAATTTCATAATGATGATTTAATTCCGGAACACTTTGTAGTTGAAATTTGGTAACTAAAGCACCATTTGAAGTATTTTGTATAAAGAATACTCTTTTAACGCGACTGTGAACGAGAGCCATACTGCACATTAGACACGGTTCATGGCTGAGGTAAACGTCATAGCCTGTACATAAATACGGACCGTATTTTGTCAAATTATCGCCATCAAGCGAAGAAACTTCTTCCAATTTATGCTTTTCTTTTTCGTGTAGTTTTTCCGCTCCTAGCTTTAGATTTTTAAATTCCTCATAGTCGTTTAAAAATGACTCAAAATTCTTAGGTATGCCAGCCATGTTTAAATCATTTGACTTTTCTGCATTTAATTTATAATCGTTTTCACCAGTTATATCATTCCATGCTCCGGCGTCTTGTGTTTTGGCTACAAAGTCAACTAATACCATAGTAGCATGCATTACTGGACTTGTTTCCCTTCTACTACATGCTAAGGCTACTATTATTTTATACCTTGGATCTATGCATATTCCAACTGGTTGACATTGTGAAAATTTTGTAAACGTTTTCTGTAGCAATGAAGCAATTTGTAAATGAAAATTTTTGTCTTCGCTAGAGAAATTTATACCTTTGTATCTTTGCTCCATGTACTTATCGGGATGAAATTTGCACGGCCATTTGGAACTGATTAAGTCGAACTGATATTTTAATTTAGGTGCAGCTGCAGGAACTTGAACGATATCAATTTGTGTTATTATAAGGTCTACTATTCGGGTGTTGTCAAATTTTTGATTTAAAAATTCTTTGAGATTCGTATTTTTCTTTACATCATTAACCGCACACAATATTATTTGATTTCTATTCACCCTCTTTAAATGTTGCAAGCTAGTTAAGGGCAGTTTGCTAGACAGTTCCTGCATAATTTTTGATATATCCTTTTTGTCCTGCACAGTGGTTACAAAAACTTCTATGTCTGCAATGTTTTCCACATATTCATTAGGCAATATAGCTTTCATTTCAGTAATTTGATCTGCTTTTAAACGTTTTATTGCAGGCTGTGACATTTTTAGTTAATTAAAAAGGACTGATTAGTATTATTCTTAACTATCGCAAATAGAAGAAGCAATTGTAAACAGAATAAACAGCTGTAGAATAATTTTATTTTAGCGCCATCGTGCTTGTGTGGAGTGTAGTTGAGACTGACTAAACAGATATTTTGCAGCATTGCCATACCAAAATAAGGCACAGTTAAGAATTTCTTGGAATTATAAAACTAAAATCTCTATTATTATTATTATTGTTACTATTATTATTATTATTGTTACTATTATTATTATTATATTTATTATTATTATTTTTATTATTATCTAATTATCATTATTATTGTTACATAGTATTGATTTAAGAACATTCCGTAAATGTAAAAACACTTCATTGTTATGTGTGCTAGTTAACTTGCCAAAAAACCTATCTGATATAACTTCGTTCGTAAATATATGTATATTTATATTTGTGTGCATATTAATGTGTTTGTATATAAATTCTTTCAATAAATCTTTTCACCTAGGCTAGACTGGTTTTACGATATATAAGATTGGGTTGCTTTCACCTCGACTTGACTTCCTTTAGTATGACTCTTATGACCCTCCGCAGTTATCCTGTGAGCTCTATTCAATTATATTTTACGTTATATTGTTGTAAAGTCTGCGGTAGATACCACCGACATAAGCGATTTATATCACTGCCGACAGTCTTAATTATACATAAGTATAATTATTAATTATACATACATAAGTACAATTATACGGATGATTTATAGGAACACCCTTTAAGTTTTCAGCTCATAAAACGGGACAAATCTGTAAGCATAAACATTCCAATAAAGAAACAGTTTTCAAAATCGATTCAGAAATGACTGACTTAGGGCACAAGCATAAAGAAAGCATAATTTTAACGAATATTTTAGCTCCTTCTATTTTTTTAAGTCTGCTAAAAATTCAGTCGTTTTAATAAGGTCATCCTATTTTGAAGTTTTTTCCAAGGGATGATTTCAAATGCACTTTTTATACACAAACACTTGCAACACTTTCAAAAACATTTCAACTTTTCTTTCAAATAAATAACAAGTCATTTATAACTCAAAAAATGTATTACCCTTCGCAAGTCTTAAATAAAATATAGAAATATAGAATACTTCACGTTTTTCAAACAGCTAGGTATATCCTTCTACTACTTGTTGAGGTGTTTTTTACAAGACGAAAATATAAATTCACTTAAAGTACATCTGCGTAATTGTTTTATCAGTCTGTAATATTTTTATGCCACTTGTTGATTCAAATTTATTATCCGTTTATTGTAAGAAGATAAAATTATGTGAAACAGAATATTAACAATTAGTTATGTAGCTATTCTTTTTTTGCAAAAATATATAAAGGTGGTAAATAAGATGGCTATTTGCTTTTCTTTATGAGTTCACAGCTTCGTGTTGTGAAAAAAAACTCCAACAAGTAGCAGTAGAAACATGTTTGAAAAATGTTGCATCGAACATGTAAGTTGCATAAAAAAGTTTACAAGACTGTATGTGTTGCACGAAAAATACAATAGAATGTTACGCAGATTTTGTACACGCAAATAACTAAATTGAATTCAGGATTGTCGTGATAAATCAAGTAAGAGCGCTATATTCGTCTATGCCGAGTCCCCTATACTCTTCACCATGTATGTAAATCTAGTTTAGTGAAGTAGCTCCTATGAAAAAAAAAATATTGGAGTGACAGCAAATAAAAAAATAAGAAGAAAAAATCAAGTACAATGTATAATTTTATATAAAAATGTCACCGGCTCTTGATGGGTTAAGAATTAAAATTTTCTTTAACCATTTTTTGAAAGATCTCTTCAAAAGCTTTAAAATGATCCCATATTGATATTATTAAAAATTTGAAAATGTCAGAGACCCCTAACCCAGAAATTATGGGCGAGCGCCAATTTTTTCACTTGATGTTTTCTTTTTCTTATTTTTAATTCTCTATCGCCCTATAGACTTATTTTTTTTTTATTGGAGTTACTTTATTGTTCCAAATGACATGAAAAAATTAGAGGCAGGGGTGGTGATTTGCCTGATGCCTCGAAAGACATGAACCGATAATGCTGATTTCCAATAACACCTCTTTCGACACTATGTCTGATCGATTGACGTATTTAGTTTTTTGCCGAGGCAAACTTGATTTCAACACTTGCACAGACCGACAGATGGACAGACGGAAATGAATATTACAGGAATTATAAACGGAATAACAAACTTAGATATTACCATTTTTTTTTTTTTTTTTGATAATTTGAAATATTTTGTAGGCGAAATATACCTGCGATCTATTCACCAAAGTTTTCATTTTGTTATTACGATGTTCGACATCGACTGAATATATGATAATTTGATATGATAACACTCGATATCGAGGTCTTTCCCCTTTTTACTGCTACTGCTTATTAACTTATTTTCTGTTAAGAACCTTCTTAGCTTTCTAATATAAAGTCGCCTTTACCGTCAGTTTATCTACTGCGGCTACACAGCAATTGTTTTCCTTTTTTAATTGAGAATTTAGAAGGTTTGAACTGCTAATCATTTATTCGCCCTTAAATAACTCACATACTGGGGTTATACAGGAACAATTATTTTTATTCGAGCTACTTTTTGAAAGTCTTAGTTAATTAATACGCAGGCACCTTAACATGTTTTACAACCAAACCTAAATTGGCGTGTAAAGTGCAATATGTGTGTCAAAAAGTCTCATGTGCCTACAAGATGTATGAAGCAAACCATAATCGTGCGGCGTCAACGCTTACCAATTGCAAAATCCGATTTTGTCTGGTTTGTTTGTTTTTTATTGTTGAAGGACAATTCAGTTTTTTAAGGACACTGCTAGATTGTCTCTTTTTTTATTTCTATACAGTGGGTTTAATAAAATAAAATGAGTTAACATTACTGATTGAGACAGAAAATTGACGCTCTTATTTGGTATGACATATCAACTCAAAAGCTATGCGCTTGATTGCATTGCGCTTTACGAGCAAATTTAGGTTTGGCTGTTAGCTTACATTTCCGTTCAGTCATGCTACACTTATAAATAAGAAGTAAGAACTTATAAAGCTTTTTCATTTCTTTATTTCACGCTCAAAATAACATTTTTACCCGTCGATATTATTTTTTGTTGCTACAGATATGCAAAGGATTGTCAAATCTAAATAGCGAATTATTTGTGAAAAACAAAATATGTTTTCTCTTTGTTTATTAATTGCAAAAAACTTTTTTATCCTGCTAAGATAGCATTTTAATAACGATGATACAGTTATAGTTAACATTTTTACTTTACTTTACATTTTTTTCTTAACTATTAAAATGCAGCTTATGATAAGAGAAAAACATATGTGCTTCCTTTATATCTTTGCTGTTTCTAAAACTTTTACATCCTCGAGCAGATTAAAAAGCTTAAAAATTGTGATAATTTTAGTATGTACTCATAAAATACTCATCCTTAAATAAAATCTTTAAAGAAATTTGAAACAAATGGACATTTTCTATTGCACTATAAAATGTTCTCCTTTTTTGCAAAAAAAGAAATTTTTTTTCTAGGCATCTTCAAAGTGACGATTTTATTTAAGGCGAGTTGAACATAATGTTTCTTTCTTTTATGTATCAAAAACTAATAGGAGGGCATTCAGACAGGCAAATTTTACTTTGACAAAGTTTTGATAATTTTCTTTAAAACTTTGTTTGGTGTTCAGACACACAAAGTTTTTCTTTACAAATTTTGTTTCTTTCTGTTTCATCGTTCTTAATTTTGGAACGTTTTGCATTTGGTGCTTATAACAGAAAAACGTATGTATTGCCATATATACAATTGTGTATAAGCAACGAACGAAAAATAAAGCAACTTTGCGAGTACATCAAGGTCTGTGCTGCTTATAATTTTTTCTCCCTCTCTCCCACATAAAATTAAAACTTTGCAAAGTAAAATTTGCCTGTGTAAATGGGGTGTAGGAAGTTAAAAGGTGTGTTTTACGAATAAAGTAGACTACTATATTATTTAACTCAGAACAGAATTATATCTCATATACAGAGAAACTTATAAGGCAAGCTAGTGATACATTTAGATTTAAAACGTTAACAAAGAGTTACATATCATTTTTATTACAATGATAAACTTCACGAATAAAATAGAAAAATCGGTTTATCAAACTCCTTAAAATAGAATTCTATAATCGAGAATAATAAGATAAGATATAATTTTTCTTTTCTTTAAAGTATTGAATTCGAATAAATTTTTTTATACCTTTTACCACAGGTGAGATATGGGTATATCTAGGTTTGCCATTCCGTTTGTAATTTCTTTAATATATATACCAATCCCATAAAGTATACATTCCGAGTTCTTATGCATAGCAAAGTCGATTGCGCTATGTCCGCCTGTCCGTTCATGTTAGTGTTGAAATCAGCTTTGCTAAGGCACTAGATGAGCTAGAGAACATTTAAATACGCTAATCGATCAGACGTAGTTTCGAAAATTTTGCTATTGAAAATCAGCAAAATCGGTCCATGTCCTTCGAGGCAGTGGGCAAAACTCCATTTCTAGCTCTAACTTCTTTATCATTTGGAACAAATCTAGTTTAGTGAATTAAATCCGATAAAGAAAGAAATATATGGAGAGATAGATAATTAAAATGTATGAAAAAAAGACATTAGGAGAAAAATTGGCGCTCGACCATATTCTCCAATTTATGGGCCTTTGAACTCTTTGTATAAAAGTAGAATTATGCATCATATTTTTTAATTTGGTATCACTTAAAAGCTTTTGGAGCGATTTTTCGGGAAATACTAAAACTTTTTCAAAAGGCTTAACCCATTAAGAGCCGATAACACTTGGATGTAAAATTATATATAGTTCTTAATTTTACTTTATTTTTGAAAACTCTACCGACTCAATATTTGTTTTTGTTTTTTGTATTGAAATTGGTTCAGTAAACTATATTTACATATATTGTGAAGGGTATATTAGATTCGGCATAGCTGAATATAGCACTCTTGTTTATTATTTAAATTTACGACAGTCTAACTCAAACATGTTGCAAGTTAGAACAAATTTAATATTACACTTCTCCACCACAATCAATGTTGCCAAGTAACATAATGTTATTTTGCGAAAAAAATCGCTAAAATCAAGTGTGTAATATATATGTATGCTAATTAAATGTATATTATATTTTATTTTTAATCTAAGTATATACGATTATAGACGAATAATTATTTTTTGTAACACTAAAATCGTTATTATAAGTGATTATTTTTAAAGTGAATTTAAAAGTTAGATGCAAGCTAAATGTAATGGAATTACTATGCAATATTGGATTAAATACTTTATTTAAAAATTTGTGAAATTCTTGTTACTTCTAAGGCTTGATCGGACGGAAAACTCTGTATCAATTAAAGCTTAAAAAATACATATAAAATTAAGCAAAATAATTGAAAAATTTCAGCTATTTAATCGACAGACAGATAAAAAATCGTCTAATCTGGTAACTTTGCTCCTAAATTTACCATTTAAAGCTGAAATGTTGCCAATCACAATGATAATAATAACAACAAACTGTCAACAGATTATGTTGCAAGCAACAAATGTTTACAAAGTTGTATGTGTTGTAAGTATTACCACAATAATGAATGAAAAATTTGCACGCACAAAAAATCTTCTTCATACAAAATAGATGGAAAAATCAGTCGTTACCAAACTGCCGGTTATGAAAATTGTAATAAGCGGACAAAAGGAAAGAAAATTGCGAATATACACAGATACGAAAAGCGACCTTAAGAAATTTAAAATCTAACGTTATAAAAAATATCTAATTAAAGTGTTAATAATTTAAATCTACATGAACCAAGTTAATTATTTAATAAAAAAAAAATTTATAAATAAATACAGTTTTGCATTGTTAAAAAAATATAAACAAATTAAAAACTTTGTTTGAGGTAAAAAAAGTTCGTTTGTTTTAATGCTTATAATAAATTAAAAAATGAACTAATGTTTTTGTTTTTGAAAAGCATACAATTTGTTTAATAATATTATTTCCTGTTTCCTTAAGATGCCACCCAACGGTGTGGCGAAATATTGAAAGAAAAAAAATATAAAATAATAAACAATATTTTTATTTTTATTCTAAAACTGATCTAGTGCTTGTTTCATTATAAAATAAAATTAAATAAAAGTTTAATAAAATTTAAAAGTAAAAAAAAAGTTTAAAATTGTTATAAAGAATTAAAATGAAGTAACTGAAAAATATTTAAAGCAGGTGTATTATGCAAACAGTTAGCAATGCCCTACACTCATTTGGCTGCTAAAATTTCTCCTTAGTTTTTGTTTTTTTTATTTATGCGCCTGCAATGGAAGCGGCAGTGGCTATAACTTGTAAAGTTTCTTAAACGACTTTGATATTTTTGCACAAATTTGGCTCCACTTAATACTGACCAATTTTTAAATAAAACCGTCATATTCAATTTCTCAGAACAAAATTTATTGGAGATAATTGAAGAGAAACTCGACACGGCAAAATGTAATTTTGATACTAAATTGTATTGCAGATCTTTGTAGTGTGTGTAAACAATTCGTTGTAAACCAATTAATAATGTTTTCGAACAAAAAATAAAAAATACTGAGTTATTCACAAGAACTTTGTTTTTTTAAATAAAATAAAAAAAATTAAGACCAAGATGATACAAATTTTTATTGCATTACGAAGAGAAAAGTTCGAATTCAATATAATGCTGTATGCTTTCACACAGGCGTATGGCTAAATGTGCTATCTTATCTATAATAATGGGTGTTCGGTAAAACAAGCATATTTTTCAAGTCGCAAAAGAAGCGTTCAAGTGCCTAGGTTTTCTGAAAGGGCATAAGGAATACTTCACTCCATCTGTTCTCTTCGATATCTATATCACATTTATCAGATCGAAAATTGAATACAGCTCTCATGTATGGACCAGTGCTTCAAAGAGACAGTGTAGAGGAGAGAGTGAAAAAGCGTATCAGTGACTGTAGGGTATTTGGGGTGTATTTCACTGTTTTATCGTTACTACAACGGTATGCGCTTTTATTAAAGAATCCATTTGTAGTCGACTGGCCAGTGAATCGCCTTACGCATTACATAAAGAATTTCGTTTTTTAGCCTACAAGTTCGTATGTACAACCACTACTCCCTCTATCGTCCTTCGCTTAACCTAATTTCCTACTTCTGAAACAATGCGTTGCATACGTAAGGTCATTCTCTTAGTGCTAGAAGTAATTATAAAATAAATGATATCTGGCCAATGTCAACCACAACCATACTGACAGATGTCGTTTCTTTAATCAAAGTTTTTAATAAATGTTTGGCAATAGACCATAGCGTACATACAATGAGACGTTGATCATCTAAAAGCTTCCAATAATCGCTCTAGAATTTTCAGAAGCTCAAAGAAAAAAAAAAAACTAAATGTCAAAACTATCATGTTGTTGGTGTTACCATGTTAATTAATTAATCGCATATTTCTAACCACAAACAAAGAACAATTTAAAAACTAATGCAGTTACCTTTTTTATGATTTCATATTTCTTTATTTGTGGAAATTGGCAAGAAACTAATAAAGAATCTGTTGTAGAAGCAATGCGAATGTTAAAAGTGTGCTAAAGAGAAAAAAACATCGAAGTTTGTTCGAAAGAAGAAAATAAGATTATGTGTTTAAATCCCAAAAGGTCAAATGACGAGTTTGTTGAAGGCGCCTTCTTTAGCAAACAGCAATTCAAACATTACCGAATCCTTGAGCAGAATGATAGTATTTTTCGTTTGTTTGTGTTAACGCTGTATAAAAGCAGATCGTGAGTTCAACCTCACCTGTAGCTTTGCAAATTTAGAGCATTTTAACTATGCCAAATGCGCTTTTTTTCGTCTTAGCTCGCCTATTAGAAAAAAAAAAAACGCAATTAATTGGACCGTCATTTCTGTACATGAAATATTTTTTGAAAATTTTGATGTTAGTGTGGAATACAAAATACCTGTTTTTGGAATTTATGTCTGTCTGTGTTTAAATCACGCAAAAACTGCTGGACGGATTTGTATAAAATTTTGTAAAGAGGTGCCTTAGAACCATGGTTCAAATATAGAATACTTTTTCTAAAAATTAGTAATTTCGTAAGGAAACTAGAGATACAAATGTGAAAGCACCCAATTTTACCGATGTAATGGTATTAGAAAAGTTGTTAGTACATTTTATTTTTAACACTCTTTACAGAACTCGACAACAAACGTTCAAAAACATATTTTTCAAAATTTTAATTTTTAGGTTTTGGCTTAACTTTTCACAAAATATTTAAAGCTTTAGGGCAGCATTAAGGCAACAATTAATAATTAAGAAGTGAACTTTTCTTTGAATTCCTAATAATTGAAAACGGTTAACATTCAATTTGGATTAAAGATTAATTAATGTGTAAGTATGTTTAACATAACATTTTGATTTAATTTATTTGGAAAATATTTTTAAGTGTGCCGCCTATATTCATGTCTGTAAATATTTCAAGAAATTTTAATTTTGCTTATAGTTTTCTTTATACTTTTCTAATCAATATTTTATTTAAATCTTGTACTCAATTGCAAACTGTTGATAATTGATGAGACTCATGTCTAAATTGATTTTGATTGATATCGTAAAATCATTTGGTCATTAACAATACATTTGTGATTTGATTTGTGAGGTGATTTTTCATATTTTATTATTTATTTAAGATGACTTTTATTTATCGTTTGAGCATTAATTTTTTTAGGCAAAGAAAAAAAAAAAGCCCAAAATGTGTGAAGGATTATAAAAAAAAGCCTTTATTTGCATAATAAATAGACAAAAAAAAGATTCAAGGATTTGCATATAAATGAAAATGATGTTGTGTGTGTTTTTAAATAAACTTATTTCGAAAAGTGTAATTTAATAAACTTTTCATCTCAATTGTTTATATTTTCATTTAAATCTGTTAAGTAAAAATACTCATCGTTTTATTAAATCAATTCATGAAGAGCGATCTGGACTCACACTTAAAATGTTTCGTGCTATACATGGGCTTATTTATATACCCTTCACCACAAAAAGTGGAAAAAGGTTATAACTAATGTTGTTATTCCGTTATATATAATATATATTTCCGACCCTATAAAGTATATGTATTCTGCTTTACTTTTCATAGCGAAGTCGATTAAGCGATGTTCAGACGATGTTCGTTCGTGTTAGGGTTGATTTAAAGTTTCCCGAGCCACTAGATAAGCTAGAAAACATTTAAATAAGCCAATCGGCCCATGTCCCTTGCCGTAGCTGGCAAAACACCACGCCTACCTCTAATTTTTTTACATCATTTGGAACAATGAAGTAACTCCAATTAAAAAAAAAAAGAAAAAAAAAACAAACATGGGGCGATAGAGAATTAAAAAATAAAAGAAAAAATTGGCGCTTACCCATATTTTCCGAGTTACGGGCCTCAGCAATTTTCCATTTTTTTAAAATATCGATATGGGTGTCATTTTAAAGCTTTTGAGAAGAGATATTTAGGGAAGTAGTAAAACTTAAAAAAAATGCTTAACCCATTAAGAGCCGATGGCATTTTTATGTAACATTGTATATGTATATGTAGTACATACTTAAAATTTTTTTTCTTATTTTTTCGTTTTCTGCTACCCCAATAATTGCTTTTTGATTGGAGTTACTTCACTAAACTTAATTTACATAGATGGTGAAGGATATATAAGATTCGGCATAGCCGAATAAAGCGTTCTTACTTGTTTGAAGTTCATGTTACTATTATTTCTAAATGAAAATTTCAAGCATCCGCCTATAACATTTTCAAAGATAAGGCCATATTTGTCAAAATAACGTTTTTTTTTATGAAAACATCTCCTAATTTTTATATTTATTGTTCACATTATTTTTTAGAGCGAATATATTTGTTCATATTCTGTGTAAACTTATAATGGCTGCTTTTTATTTAAGTTGTATTTTTAATTTTTTGTACTTGCTCTTGTAGCGGATAGAAAAATGGTCAAAGTGTCTACCTATTGCAGCTTAAAAACAAAACCACATACATTAAAATCACTTCAACATTAGGACACTTTTTACTTTAAAGATTTTTTTTGTACTTGTTGCTATAGCGTACATATTTTTACAAACACTGCTTATCACGGTTCAAAAATAACAATAATTTCATGAATATCACGTCACTTTCGGAGTACCTTTTTGTTTTGGGTATTTCCTGTTGCAAGAAATTTTCTATGAAAATGTCAGCAGTTTACCTGTTGCGCTTCCAGAGAAAGAGTGTGTCGAATAATTTTATTTGCTTTAGTTTATAAAACAATCTTAGAAAATACGCCTCTTACACTGCTCTATAAAAAGTAAACTCTTTTGAAACAAATATGACGTGTCCTTTCTGAAGTCTTTCGGAAGCTTAAAAAAAGCTGTTTTCTATCACTTAATTTAAATTATCCAAAACGGATTGACCATTCTTTAGTTGTGGTTGAATAAATTAACATGAACGCTTTATTAATTGCAACCCTTAAAAAAAAACTGTAAGTGATAAAAAATACTGAAAGCAGATTCATATTAAACACTTTAAATCCTACATGCTCTTCTTATTTTGCAATTAATTCGATGAACTACGGAATATTATTGCACCACATTTACTCTAAATGATAATACACATATAGAAAGAGTTACTGCTGTTGTGGGGAATAATATATGGGAAGACCCGAACCTGAGTTTCCGCCATCGTACACAGAAAATCTTTTATTTTGCGTGTTTACAAAATTCAACTCGTACAATAATTAAAGTAATACGATCACCTGGCAAGACGTAGATTCTGTAAGTCGACGCAAAATAAAATTACTAAATTTTGTTTAGCGATTAGACTCACTTTTGTTTGAAGAGGCACGTCAATATTTCGAGTGATGATAATTATCAACTGAAAAACGCGAAAAACTGACTGTTTGTGTTGTGCTTTATGGGCTGGTGGAATCATTGGTTCGTACTTCTGTAAAAACGATGCTGGTGAGAATATTATCTAATAGCGACCGCTTAATCGATCGTCCATGTATAAGGATGGAGAATAAATATACTTTATCGGGTCTGTTATGAATTTTGTACAAGTTACAAGCGGAATGACAAACTTCCAGTCAATGGAATAAAAGGAATGGCCAAAGAAGCTCAAATAATTACTCAAGGATAAGGCGACCTTCATGTATGAAGCTTTTGTATTTATAAAGAGCCATGGGAACATACGTCACACATAAATAACTCAAGTACAACAAAAACATTTTTATTATATCTAAGAAATATTTTAGCAAAAAAATAATAGAGAATAATAAAGAATAGGCCAGGCCGAATATAGCACTTTTAAATGTTTCATCTTATTTCGTTTTGATAATATTAGAATAACTATTCTGTTACGAGGGCTGCTCTATATATTTTTGGCCTAATAGTGAAAATGCGAATATTTATAGTCAAAAATGATTTTATTGTTTTTCAAAGTATTCTCCAGCATGATTTATACACTTTTGCATGCGCTCAAACCAGTTGTCGAAGCACTTTTTCCACTCCGATAGAGACACCTCTAAAACATGGTTTTTGAACACTTATACAGCTTCTTCTGGCGACGAAAATCGTTGACCGCGCATTTTTTTCTTGATGTGAAAGAAGTCATTAATTCGACGTTTTGGCCGGTCAAAAACGCTCTGGTTTGAGCCGATGTGTGAAAGCTCGCATTGTTGTGGTGAACAATGGTTCGTTTTCTCTTGTTGGTTTTTCGAAATTCTCCGATAACTTCAGGCAAACAAATTGTACTGTACCACTCAGAAGTGACCGTCCTACGTTGCTCAAGCGGAACAGTCGCCACATGACCAGTTTTGCCGAAGAAACAGGCGACCATTTGCTTCGAAGTGCTTCTTCAACGAACAACTTTCGTTGGATTTTGCTCGTCTTTGAAGACCCACACGGTCGATTGTTGTTTCGTTTCGGGCTCATACGCATAGATCCATGATTCGTCACCTGTGACGATCTTATAAACGTCTTTTGAAGCACCGCTTTCGTATTTTTGCAACCAATCGACACGAACCTTTTTTTAAGCGACTTTCAAATTGTGCGGGATCCAACGAGAACAAACCTTTTTTACGGCCAGGTGTTCATGCAGTATCGAATGTATGCTGGTGGAAGAAATGTCCAAGGATGTCTCTATCTCTCGGTATGTCGCATGTCGATCTTGCATTATGAGTTCACGCACGGCATCAATGTTCTCTGGCACAACAGCCGTTTTTGGACGACCTTCACGGAATTCGTCTTTGAGCGCGCTTCGGCCACGATTAAATTCATTATATCAATTTTCCACAGTGCTATAGAATGGTGCCTTATCGCCATACAAAGATTTAAGTTCATCAATGCACTCTTGTCGTGATAATCCACGTCGAAAGTTGTAAAAAATGATGGCACGAAAATGTTCACGAGTTAATTCCGATTTTTTTCTATATTAATTTTTTCAAGTCACTGTAAACAACACAAATAATGGTCGTACGTTAAAACGTTTATGCTTAAAAATGACAAACTTTCCAATGGAAATGTCAGATTGCACTTGGCAGCACTCAGTGTTGCCAGGCCAGAAATATATATGGCAGCCCTCGTACCAGCCCTATAAAGAGTCTTTTTAATAGACGTATAAAAAGCTTATGGGACTACAAACCTTATCAAGACTTACAATTTTCTACGCTTTTTTTTGAGCAAAAAAAATTAACGGCAATAATAAATTTATTATGCCGATTTATATGTTCATGTGATTACACATATATGCTGAACGGTATACAAGATTCGGCATATTCAAATAAAGCACTCCTACTCGTTAGTAATAAAAAAGGAGAAATAACATATTTAGATTACAGAGTTGCATTTTTACTTTAGAATAATTAACTTTAAGCAGAGAAAAGAAACTAAAAAAGCGAGAAATAATGGAGGTAGTGTAAGGTTTGTTGATTTTCATTAACAAAAATGGAATAACTTTAACGGTTAGGTTTATTTAATATTTATCTTTGTTGTTGTGTCATGCAAATTCACGACACTATACCGTTAAGTCTACGTTATAAAAAGACGCTTAAATATAATTGTTTTTGTTTTTGTTTTTTTTTTTTTTTTTTGAATTTTGACCTTTGTTTTGACCGCTAATTTTTGTCAACAATTGTGAATTAAAATTTTGGTTACTCAACTTATTTGACCCTACTAAACTTATTTTTACCAGCCGGCCTGTTAATAATTAACAGCAATAAATTATTTTTCTTCGTGTTCAACAAAGCGTGAATTAACCAACTCTTTAAAAGGATTTTTGTTAATATTTCTTTTATTAATTTTTATTTCAATTTTTATTTTTTGTTTAAAAACAATATGTAAATTTGGTTTTTATTTCAGATTAAATGCAAAACTATAAAAATTTTTGACTTGTAGATGTTTATCAGTTTTTCCAAAGAAAACATATAATTGTGATTAGGTCAGACAAGGCAAATATTCAAAAACCTATTTGATAATATATCATGCTTAAGAAATAGCGCCATTGTTGTAATATTAACTTACAATGAATAGAAATAAAGACCTGATTAACCTGAATATAACCAAATTGTTATTAATTTTTAACAATAACAAAAACAATTCTAAAAAAAAAAGAAACAATCAGACAACTTCACTAACCTATGCGCCATTAAAATCACATTTTCCAGTTGCTGTGTTGACCACGTGCTGTGTCGGTTTAATTCAGAATTTTGTATGAGCATACGAAATTTTTTTTTAGATAAAAGATGGTTTTCTTAGTTCTTGCTGTCACTCAATAAACATTTAACAGTTGAACATTATATTACGAAAATAATATTTGGAAAACCTTAATACATCTGTTGCTATTGGCATCTAAACAGCAAAGAAATAGCATCGATTTTGGGAATAAAAAAAAAACGGGAAAGTAAATTTTTAGCGGAAAGCGCTGATTATGCCACTTTTATCTAAAACTGGTAGGCGGGTATTTTGCATGACAGTTTTGGTTGAAAGGAGTGTTGGTTAGAGTCTTGCTGGCTGAATGACTGTACTTTGCATTTGTCATAGTCACAAAGTATCGCGACGTGGGTGGCCGTGCAAGTTTATTTAAGCGCATGTTAAGGAAACACGATTAAGTGGGTACAATTATGGCCGAAGAGATTGGATGACTTCACATGTTTGCTAAAGAAGTTCGAAGGAGTTCGACTCTCAGAGAGCCAAAGGCAAAACAGAAATAACGATTGGCATGCAATCGAAAGAATCCTACGTTTAAGAAAAACGTAACAAAACTTATTGTGTTTATATTCATAGTTTAAATGTCGCGGCTCCATTGTTTTCTTTTGTTCTGGAAGAAAGTGATCGCGAATTATATTTTGACAGAATTCAGATCAAATCGCTTTCACAAAGCAAGCCGTTCATTTATATGACATAATGAGTAGTCAAACTGTTGAGTTATTTCTTGATATTTCTTTGTATTTTTCGAATATTTATTATTTTTGTTTTCGAGATTTATGTAAGTGTTAAGGGAAATTCATTCTCACCAACTGATCTGAAAACTTATTCTCAAAATTTTAAGGCCCTTGAACTTTAAGTAGAGTGCATCCAGAATTTAAATGAATTCTTCTCTATTTAAAATTGTTTGTATTTCTTTTATTTTGCCAATTAAATAACTCAATTATTTAAAAAAAATTTCATATCAAACTCAAGAGAGGGCACAGCGATTATTAAGAATATGGCGCATTAAAATAATTTTACAAATTGCCAATGTTGTTTAAATTAATTTTGTTTAAACATTTAGTTGATGTGCCTCTGGTTTATAAAAAAATGTAATATATTTTTAAGTTGTGAATTGTTTTTTAGGTTATTGTTGTTTATAGTTGCATTTTTAGCTGATAAATATTAAATAATTTGCAACAAAAAATTAGAGCAATTAATATTTCTTGTCAGATTTTTTGCATGATGTTTATACAGCAGCAATAATTTATTTTTATACATACAAAACTGCTTTGGTATGTGTATTTTATGATAAATTATTAACATTTACCTTTTTGTTACAAAAGTTAATTAACTTTAGCAAAACATTTATTAGAAACCAATGCTTAAATGTTGTTAGTAAAATATTTGAAGCAACTCTGTACCTTAAATATCTTAATTCATCTAAGGAAAAATGTTTCAAGTGGGCGTGTCACTTTTAATGCAAAGTATTACTTATCATAGTGCAACTTTTCAACTTTAGTAGTTAAAGCCTTCTAATTTTGTATAAGTAACAACCATATCACAATGTGCATGGATTGGCAGTTGAGAAGGTGGATCATTAAAGTGGGCGGGGAACCTCCCATAAAAAGTGTAAAGTAATTAAAATCTGCCAGTAAGACCCTAATGCGTAGTACAGAAAAAAAACTGGCTGCATTTGGACAGTGAGCCTGGTACTTCCAATACAGAGTGAAAAGTTATTTTTGTCCACCTAGGGAACTATAATATGTAGTATCTTGAGATTTTGTAGAAGTAACCCCTTTATCATTGTGCTTAATCGAACAAAAAATCTTACTGGATAGGAAGAGTGGGCGTAGTACGTCCCATAAAAAGTAAAACAACTTCATGTAGCTAGCGAACTATAAATGTACATTTGTGGAACAACATTTCAAGCCAAGGTTTTAAATATGTTGAGTGGATAATTTGCTCGTAATGGACTGTAGTTGGCTAAAGTAAAGAACCAATGATAACGGTGTTTATAAATTAAACACTTTTCATCATGACACACCTAAGGATGTCATAAATAATAAGAAAGTTCGCCAAGTGCGAACTGGACTCTTACACGATATATGGGCCGCCCCACAGTGGCGGTTGATATGCGGATTTTTCTGATAAAAAGCATAAAAGTCGACCGGCAAAAAAAAAAATACGAATGGTTTAATATTCGTTAACATTAAAAATTGAAGTTGAGTATAAAAGACAAGTGTTAAAACATTACAAAAAAATTTTTTTTAAATGTATGTTCTATTCTTATTGTTACAAATTATAGTAATTAATAGTTTTGTAAACTAAATCTTGTCAGGAAACGCCAAATTTTACGCTAGTAATGTTTTTAAGCTTACAAGGAACAAGGTTTTTTTAAAACATCCTTTGAAAAAAATTTAAAATTGTTAAAAAGTTAAAACTTTCTTAATAACGAAAAGTTTAAGTAAAAAAATCCTATTTTAGCTAAAGTTTTATTTTATTTTGAAGTATTTCTATAACAATTTATAAAATAAATATTAATTAATTTTGATAAATACATATACTTTCAAACCAAAGGCCCACTATACATTAAGCAATTTTATTTTCTAATAGTTGTTAAGCCTCCTCGTCTAATTCGACTGGAATTGTTTTCTGTTTTAGTCGAATGTTGGACATATATGGATCTGAAGTACGTAACAAAATGGTGATAAGGTCTTCATTAGTACAACATCCAGACATTTTTCTTGTGCTATGTTCGCGAAAGAGTCTGTAGTTTTTGTTCCTTTTTTCTTGTGCTTTTTCAGACAGATCTCCTATTGGTAGCAAATTATGTTAAATGATTTGCTCCCCAAAATACAAAATTTTATGAAGCATTGAAAACATATATCTTCGAGAGTACTTTTCATTGTAAATTGCAGCTGTTTTATTGGCGTAATCACCAATTTTGTATGCATTTATCTTTCTGCTATATGCTAAGACTTGTAATATGATTTTGAATCGTCTTATTAACTCATAATCTACACCTGTGATAGATGCTGCAGTTTTTGGATCGGAAAAAATCTTCTGGCAGTATTTTCATCATTCGAATTTCCTTCTCCTTATTAAGGTTGGTCGATTATAAGGCCTAGCTGAAAATATCTTTCTTGAATTTGTTCTTTTTTCTTTTGCATTTCTTCAAAAATAAGCAGGTACTAAGAATAATTAGGTACTGATCATCCCATGCAGTGTATGTGCATAACTTTGTGTACAAAATCAAGTTATTCAATTAAGCAAGGAATTAGCTTACATTTCCTTACCTATGTGATGATTAAACTTACATTCGAAAAAAAGCCACAGTAAATATGTGCATTCACGTATTTTATTTAAGACTTACTTTTTAATTGTTTCATTATTCTGGATTCATAATTCTTTATGATCTTATTTTTTTATGACATATTTGCCATTACTAACTCTAATGGGTAACCAAAATTTCATCGAATGTTTAGATTTTGCAAATGTGGTAGATACAATATAGTGCTTCATAATAGGGCTTCATAATTTTTGTACAAAATACCTGACCTTTGGTCAGAAAAATTGCTCTGGTGCACAAGGTCGCAACCTGGCGCACATAAAATGGGATATAAGTATGTAGGGGAGGTTTTGAGATATAACACAGAGAAATATCTTTTTGACGTGGTTTGACGGGAGGGAGTTATGCTCTATTAAGCACGAAATGTTTAAAGAATTTTTACTTTTTTTTAAACAAAACGACTTTATTTTGCTAGCACTAAAAACTAACGAACTGTTTAATTAAAGAAAATTTATTTTGATTTGATATCTTTTAAAACAAAAAAAATTATAGTAATTTGAAAATTTGAATTAATAAAAAAAGTTCATTTTAACAAAACATTCGGAAAGTCTATTTTGGATCACCCTGTTCAGTGTGTTATAGATGGAACAGAGTTCTAAATTTTTGCCTCTTGAGGTTAACTGGTATTTACTTCCAAGTGCCTAAAAAAACACTAAGATCGGTAACCACAAAAAAAAAAAAAGATTTTTGCCCGCCTTCACAAAATATGTGCCATGTGCGCCCTTTAATTTTTAGTTTTATTTTTGAAACTTTTAGTATATTTAAAATAAAGTCTTCTTAAAAGAACACCCTTTAATTCCTCCATTGTTTTTTTTAGCAAACTAGCGTAAATTTTACTCTGCGTAAATTTATAGCTTGAGGATCAAACATTAGGGCTATATATGTTAAAAATTTCATAACTATCTGGCACCCTTTATTTAATTTTACATTCAATTTACTTGTATTTTTTAGCAGTAAATACACTGTGCATATTTTAAGCGTGTGCCTATAGCGGTTTAAAAGATAGGCCCATATTTGTAAAATCGCGTCCATAATGGCCGCCTTTAATTGAAAAGCTAAACCTTTAGATTATAGTATTATTTTTAATTTTATATTTTCTTTGAAACACGTAAATTTAAGTGCTGCCTATTGCGGTTCAAAAACAAGGCCATTTACATCAAACCACCTCACTGTCAGGACATTCTTTATTTTCAAGTTTTATTTTTTATACTTGTTGTTATAGAGCACATAGACCCATTGGCGCTGGGGAATAACAAATAACAATACTTTATTGAATATTACTTCACTTTCTAAAAATCGTCCAGTTTAAAGTATTTGTTGTTCACGTTCTGTGAAAATTTTAGGAGTCTGCCTATTACTGTTCTAATGACAAGGGGCTAAAACAGACGGACGGACATTGTAACGAAAACAGTTGGGTTGCAATTTTACAATTTGTGTATGGAACCATAAAAGCGACTTGTAAATGATTATATTGTTGCATTAACGGACTTAATTGTAACAAAAATTCCCTTGCTATAAAAATAATTATTACTCGTAATAATAAAAAAATTATTTTTTGGCTAAACATTTTTCCTTTCCATTTTTTCTGCCTTAATTATTATTCAAATAATTTAAAATCATCCGTACCAAAAATAATAATTAGTAACAAAAAGTTTATTAAGAAATGTGAAAATAATAATTCATAAGACATATTTAAAAAAATATACCAGGGTAATCACATTTTCTTCACTTGTTGTTTGTGGAGAAAATAAATAAAGAAAATAAGTTGTTGTTGGTGGCAAATAAGTTTAAAGAAAAAACATTTTGAAGTAGTTTTAAGGAACAGTTAGAAATATGATACATGGCAGCGCATCATTTTAACAACATCGAAGATTTAGGAAAATTTATTTTCAGTATGTTTTGGTTTTAACTGAAATTGTGTGAAAGCATAAGAAACGAAATACGTGACAGCACTGCGAATGGAACGAGCTGTATTCATTTCATTGAAGTTAATTTTGATTTATGGGTTCACTCACAAATCTTTTGCCAACAAACGAAAAAAAATGAATGCTTCTATACATCTTAAAGATGAAATATCCGTTTTACATGACGCTCTAGTCTAGTCTAAGGTGATATTGAATGCTGGTAAGAGCAGTTACTCAATACCTAGCAATTACTCAATACCTAGTGCTAGTGTTGAAATCAAGTTTGCCTAGTCACGAGATCAGCTAAAAAAAATTAAATACGCCAATCGATTAGACATAGTGTCGAAAGAGGTGCTGTTGGAAATCAGCAAATCTGTCCATTTCCTTCGTAGCAGCGGGCAAAACACCACGCCTGCCCCTAATTTTTCTATACCATTTGGAACAATAAGGTAACTCCAATTAAAAAAATTAAATATATGAGGCGATAGAGAATTAAAAAATAAGAAATAAGACATCCGGTGAAAAAATTTGCGCTCGCCCATATTTACCGAGTTATGGGCCTCTGAATCCTTAAGATTTTTTAAAATATCTAAAAGCTTTTAAAATTTTAATAATTCTTAATCCATAAAGAGCCGATGACGCTTAAGTCAGTAGCAAATCATTAAATTGGATCAAAGATTGAAGTCAAAATGACTTTAAGCCAGTTTAAAATCTTATAGCTAGAGAATTCACTATTTGCAAGAAAGCTGGTCTATTGTAAACGAATTCATTTTGCAGATTGTTAGCAATTTGCCGAAAAATTTTTAAGAGCTATTCGCATGGGCTAGTTAGCTAGTAAACTAACAGTGTCGTCAAAGTTGCTATTCTGCCCCTCTGGAACTTTTGCTTCCTAAGAGAATTAAATTGGAAAACAGCATGTTAACACATAGTAGCATGATAACTCTGCAATAAGTTGTAATAAGTTATTAACGTTTTTTTTTTGTCACGGTGTTCTCTTACCAACATTACAATCTGCACAGTATGTAGCTACTAACTACATGACATGGCAATTGTTTTCTCTACCTGGTTGCGTTTTGAATTTTTGTCATCTTTTTGTATTTACAAAAACAACAGTTATTTAAATTATTTATATTCCCTCATTGTTATCTAAAAAGATGATAGATAATGCATTTATTTTTATTTAAGTTTGTGCAATTCTATAAAGACACATTATAACATTTTACTGCTTCACAAATCAACGATGCCTAGACAAGTTAAATACGATTAAGTTTATTAAGTTGACATTAAAAAGCTTTCAATGTGAAATAAAAAATGTTAATAATAGAATAAACTAGTTCCAAACAATTATAGTTCTTTGTTCTGGTTTTCAAATAATTGCAGGCAGGATTTTATAGCCAAACAGATTGATATTATAATATTCGGCATTGACAAATCTTTTATGCTCTACACCAACGGTTCTCAAATGGGGGTCCGTAGCAACCATCCAAAGGGTCCGCATGAAGAACCGAAGAAACAGTGTTTTCAAAAATAATTAAAGTTTTATCTTAAACTTGGGCTTCAGAGGGGTCCGCGAAAAAAAATAGTTTACTAGGGGTCCGTGAGCAGGATTTTGATGAGAACCCCTGCTCTACACCATTATAAAGCTGTTATGCTTTTTAATTTCACATCATCATATCATGGGTTTTTGTTGTTATAATTATACTCTTCATCACAAAAAGTGGAAAAGGGGTATATCAAAGTTTGTAATTTCTACAATATCCATTTCCAACCCCATAAAATAAATATATTCTGAATTCTTTTGTATAGCGAAGTGGATTGAGCGACTTTCGTCTGTCTGTCCATGTTAGTAATGAAATGAACTTTGCCAAAACACCTTCAATTAATAGAAACATTTTGGTTATAATAAAAATTTTTTGTGATTTTTGGGTACAAATGTGATTTTTTGCCATATCTTAGATCTTCTAGAGAACTTTGTCATTATCGCTTTGAATAATGATTGTTTTGTTTGTAAATTGTCGTTTGCAGTTTTGATTTTCAGCTTTACTTGTACTTGAGTACTATACTTGGCTATGACGAATCTTATATACTTTTCACCTTGTATGTAAATCTAGTTTAGAAAAGTACTCCAACCAAAAACAAATATAAGGAGACAGAAAAAACATGATAAATAATTTTTAATCAAAATGTCTTAAAAATTTATAGTTGTTCCTAAAAGACCTCTTCTTAAAAATTGAATGTCATTTAGAACAAACTTCAATTAAAAAAGCCGATAGAGATTGAAAAAAAGGAAAAACTTAAGGTGAAGAAATTGGTGCTCGCCCTTATTTTCCGAGTTATGGGCCTCTGAAATTTTGATGGAAAAGTACGATTTAAAATGCTTTTCAAGAGGCCTTTTAGAAGATCCCTACTTTTAAAAAAATGTTTAACCCATTAAGAGCCGATGACATTTGTATGTAAATTTTTTTATTGGAGTTACTACACATAATTAGATTTTTATGGTGAAGGGTATATAAGTATCCTTGTTTTTAGTTCTTTTGATTTTTTATTTTAGATTTTGTTCTGAATTTTTGCTTTTCATAATAACAAAACAAAAAACAACATAACATATAAAAAACTGCACCATATCTCTACCGTTTAGAAATTATTTTATTATCAATTGTCTAACAGATGCTGGTCTCGTCGTGCCACAATCTGGCTCTGGATATCGCGATGGAATAGAAAATTTTTTCCTGCTTAAAATGAATGATGTTTTTGCTGATGCTAATAACATGCGGGGTCTATAGAATAGTGCTACATGTTATATATTCCGTGGATCTTTTCAATTCCCTTGTTTTGTTGATCAGAAACAGTATCCTAGGGTTAAGGGTTTGATTTTTCTTTTTAGTTAAAGTTGAAGGTTTGTGAAAAGGGGTGAAATTTAAAGCATTTATGAGAAATTCTACCAACATTTGAAGATTTTGCAGCAAGAACATGAAAGTATTCTTGTAACGTGCTATGAAATGTATAATCTTTTTCTTTAATTTATAATTCAACAACAAAAACGAATTATATATAATTAAACTAACGAAAATAACATTTTTTTTGCTTAATTCAAATCTCCAACTAATTAATACTTTAGACACAAACAGAACACACTTCCTACATAATAAGGCAGATATAAAAATGTTTACTTACGAAAACTAGTGTCTTTATTGCTTTACAACAGGTTCCATTATCTTTGTCATAAATTTCTTTTTAGAAAAAATTAAATTTCTTGGTTACACTGAGAGATAATTTCAAAGTGCACACATTATAATTATAAAAGAGATTTAAAAACAACTTCAAAAGAAATTTCCAAATCCATAGCAATAGTTTTTAACAATTTAATTGGATATTTCCTTTGCTAATATAATTGCCTGCCACTACAATCTTAAATGTTAGCACTGACTAATTTTTGTGCTTACAAAAAATACAAGCAAAAGCCACCTTCACCAAAAAAAAAAAAAAAAAAACAGCATAAAATTAGAAGTTTTCCTTCCTTTTCTAACTTAATGTTGTTCGGTTGATATTTTATGCCCTTAGGTGTCACTTAAAGACACGAGTGCCAGAACGTCAAATATTTACATTTCTGCAGCTAATAATTAATAAAAAATTTTCATATACTTGAGCCCAAATTAAACAATATTTGTCCCTTAAAAAAAGCCTTTAAGGAAAAAAAAATAATACCCCTATTGAATTTTCCTTATCTGTTCAATAAGGGTATATGTGTTTTCGTGAAAAGGGTTTATGCTTTTGTTAGCTAAAAATAGTTTTATCAATTTAATTAACGAACCAAAAAAAAAAAAAAATCAAACAATAAATAATACTCCCAGGTATCCCTTTACCTTTATTTTGGATGTAACATAATCTTAAAGTAAATACCATTAAGGCAGTTTTTTCCCTTTTAACTTTTGTTAAAATAGGCACGTTTCATTACAAAATAATTTTTACACTTGACAAAAAATTTTGGTCGAGGAACTAACAAAAAATGCTTTTTGCAGGATCTTAATAAAAATAGTATTATTAAGTATTAGATTATTTGTATACCCTTCACTAAGAAAAAAGTAGAAAAAAGGATAACTAATTTTGTCATTCCGTTTGTAATTTCTACAATATCCATTTCCGACTCCATAAAGTGTATATATTATGATTTCTTATGCATAGCGAAGTCGATTGAGCGATGTTCGTCTGTCCGTCCGTGTTAGTGTTGAAATCAAGTTTGCCAATGCACGAGTTCAGTGTCGAAAGAGGTGCTATTAGAAATCAGCAAGATCTGTCCATCTCCTTCGTAGCAGCGGGCTAAACACCACACCTACCTCTAATTTTTCTATATCATTTGGAACAATGAAGTAACTCCAATCTAAAAAAACGAATAAATGAGGCGACAGAGAATTAAAGTATTAAGCAAAAAACATCAAGTGAAAAAATTGGCGCTCACCCATGTTTTCCGAGTTACGAGCCACTGAAATTTTCAAAATTTTTAAAATATCAATATGGGTATCATTTTAAGGCTTTTGAAGGGATCCTTAAAGAAACACTAAAATTTTTAAAAAATGCTTAATCCATTAAGAGTCGATGGAATTTATATGTAAGTTTTTTTTAATTTTATAATTCTCCGTCATCACAATATTTGTTTTTTTTTTGTTTAATTGGAGGTACTTCCCTAAACTAGATTTAGATATGTACATGGTGAAGGGTGTATAAGATGTGGCATAGCCGAACACTCTTACTTGCTTAGTTCTATATAGCTTCTTATTCGATGTGATGTAGATTTAAAAAAAATTATAATGTTTAGTATTAAAAAGCGTGTAAAATCTTTAAACTATTAACTGTCAAGCTAACAAATATAAAAATTAAAGTGAAAATATGCCAATATAATAAAAAAAAGAACAGACTTTTCGTAGTTTTTCGATATTTCTAGCCTTCAAGAGTGTTAGGGCATTCAAACTGAAAGTTGGTGCTCTTTATATTAAATTTATCTTTAATACTATAAATATTCAAGTGAAATTTAAATTTTATTCTTTCCTTTTTTAAAGAAAAGTCGCAAATTTTTTAATTTTTTTAGTTCTTATATATTAGGCGCAAAAATTGTGTGGTATTTTTTTATTCATACAAATATATCTTTATGTAGCGTAATGTACTAAGTACATACATGTATGAATATTTTGTTATAGGCTACAATTAAAAAAAAAATTCGTTTGGAAATATTTTATGTACTAAAAGGTGGAATTAGTGGAAAATTAGTTTGCACTATTAATACTCAGGTGTAGTGTTATTTAGAATAAAAATATAAACAGGCATTAAAAACAAAAATTTGGGTACATTTTGGTACTTTTTAGGATATAAAAAGTTTTTTTTTTTTTAATTTTTAACACAATGAAAAGTGATAATTCAAAAACCAAATTGTAAGATTTTTAATAAAATTGCAGTACAACAAAATTCACAACCAAAAATGATGTGCCAAAGCCGAACCAGGTTATTTAACTGTTGAGGCTGCTGTAGTCGAAGTGGTAACCACGTTGGCTACAAACCTGGTTAACCAGAGTTCCACCCCTGCGGCAACCAAAAATAAAAAATGTTTTTTTTCTGTTTAACGGTATAAATACATATTCAGAATTAACATTAAACATGCAGCCTCCTTTGTCGGTACTTCTTTATAGCATATTCGCCGGCGAAGTAAAATAACTAATAAAATGGCTATATCTATCTTTCTCTTTTCACCACCTGTCTTATCTCTCATCTATCCCTTTCCTAATGAATGTAGCACGATTACGAAAATAACTAAATAAGCATTATTGCCTTCTCTTAAAAAAAAAACTCTTGCGAAAAAAAAAAATAAAAAACCCAACTTAAAAACTGACACACTTAAAATCATATTTCTTTAGGACGGTAGTTATACATTAATTATATTATATTCAAAAAAGATTGCGTCAGGATTTTTTATATGCCGTAGACCAAAATATAAATGCAGATTAAACAAGAAAATTTAGTTTTTACACTTTTAATTGCTGACAAAGTAAAACAAAATTTGTTTAAATTCTAAGCGTTGGTCTATAACTGTTTAAGAGATTGGCCATACACTTCAAATTACATCCATTAGGGCACCCTTTAATTTCTAATTTTAAATATTTATACTTGTTATTAAATTTAATTTAGTAATGAGTTCAAGAGTTTGTCTGTAACGGTTTCAAAGAGAGGCCCATATAGTCAAATTACATCAGTTATAGGGACACCCTTTAACTTCTTTTTTCATTTTTGTTATATGTTATAGCGGACTTTTAAAAAAAAATTTTTTTATTTTTTTTTATTTCAAATAACAATGTCGCTCTTTTATGAAAAGTTTACCCACAGAAACAAAAATGCTTAACATTTATAAAAGCTCCTTGCCCAAAACTATTGAAAAAAGATTTCTGATATTAACCTAATACTTTGATTTTTAAAAATAAAACTTAGGATGAGTATTAAATGGGAACTATCGGATTATTTTAAGTACCCGTTTTATATAGTGGTATTTGCTTAAAATATTCAAGGAGGCCTAAATACAGAATAAGGTAACCTTTAGTATTTCTACGATTTTTGAGGTTATTCTGGGAGTGGCACTTTTTAAATCTTGTAAAATTTTTAACTAGAATTTTAGCCAACAAAGCCCCATAAGTTAGTTTTATTATTCCGAAATGAAATATATTCTTAAATAAAATATTTTCTTAAATAAAATGTTTGCCTAAAATTTCGTATTATTTAAACGTTTCTAAATAAAATTCATTTAAAATCAGTATGATATGATAAATGAAGCATTAAAACAGTTAAAAAATACAAATCCATAACTTTTACTGAAAATATTATTAAAAGCTATTTTTTACACCAAATTAAATAAACAAAAACAGATGCTTTCGAAAGATTTGTTTCAATTAAAATTGATGTTGCTGTAGTCAAAATACTTAGAAGAAAATACACATTGAAGAAAAACGCTTAGGTTAACAATTTTAAGTGCGAGCACGAGTTGCTATTAGAAAGAAAATATTTCTCTTAATTGAATTATTATTTAATAAAAAGCACAGGATTTCTTTTTAATTTATTTAAATTTTAATATGATTTTTTTTTTTTCTTAAAATGTATATTACGAGGGCAGGTCGATATGTTTTTAAAGTAGAAAGAACTTTTAATTTGAAACAATAGTAAATTTCAAAAAAAAAAAGAGAAGCTTAAGAGAATTATTAGAAAAACTTGTTTTTAAGATTATTTTTTAATTGAAAGAAAATTACTTGAATCCTTTAACTCACTGCAAGAAATGAATTTTTTCCCCTTTATTAACTTCTACTACTTATGACAAATTAAAGCCATTCAAGCCGATGTATGAGAATGAACGACTTGTCACTTCTTTTTTTTTAAATAGGTAAATGAATTTTAATTTGACCTTTCACAAATGATGATACCACTTAACTTGAAATCTTCAACTGATGAACCGGACCTCCTTCAGATTTTTTTTTTGATTGCAAGCGTTTTCGGCAGGATAGGCCTCGCATTTATGCACAACCGATAGTGAACGCAACCATGTGGCTTATTTAAAAGTGTTATTAAAGCTTCTCCTTTACCCATGAAAATAGCGAGGGCACTAAGTTGCGCTAGTTGTATTAAGGTCATGGTTTAGGATTTAGAGTGAGTTAGGTTGAAAGGAGACAATTTGTATCACCTGAAGTCTTAAGGCATACAGTAACGCTAGAAATTGTCAATTGTGTCGGAATCCCTTGGAAAGAAAATAGAAACTTCAGTAGCAATAGGAATTTAGTGTCTTGCATAAAGTTTCTATAGGACCAGCAAAACGTACGAATCTTATACGATCGAAAGCAGGGAAGAAACTAGGAAACGCTTCAACGTGTTAATAAAGGGTCATCCAAATGTGACGCCTAGATGTCAGCACTATATAATTTTTACACGTGACATCTTTTCAAATGACATAAGCCATTTTGTTTAATTAGAAGGTAGTACAGTTTTAACCAAAGTTATTATGAAAATGGGTGTTCTTTGAAAAATACCCATCACAAAATTTTGCTTAGTGACGAAGCTCATTTCAGAATGGATGGATTCGTCAATAAGCAAAATTGTCGTATCTGGGGTGATGAAAATCATCGTGTTATTCATGAAAAATCTCTACACCCACAAAAAGTTACTGTTTGGTGTGCATTTTGGGCAAATAGAATCATTGGGCCATTTTTCTTCGAAGATGATGCTGGAAATGCTGTAACTGTGAATGCTGAGCGATACCAATCAATGTTGAGAGACTTTTTATGGACACAGTTAAATCATATTGATGTGTCTGACGTCTATTTCCAGCAAGACGGTGCTACATGTCACACAACTCGAGAAAACATTACCCTTTTGCGATCAACATTTCCTCAACGTGTAATTTCACGAAATGCAGATTTCAATTGGCCTCCAAGGTCATGTGATTTAACACCATTAGATTTTTTTTGTGGGGTTTTTTGAAAAGTCGAGTGCATGTTAACAAACCACAAACAATTAATGATCTAAAGAACAACATTCAAGTTGCAATTCGTGAAATAACACCAGCAACATGTCGGAAAGTCATTGAAAATTTCGATATTCGGATTAATGTCTGCAGACGCAGTCATGGTGGACATTTGAATGATATTCTATTCCACTTATAATTGTAATGGATCATACTTTTAATAAAAAAAACAGCTTGAAAAAATTGCAAATAGTTTGTGTTTTATTTTAAAGAAACATGTAGGCGCGTTTTTTGGATGACCCTTTTATAATATCATCATCAAAGCTCTTATTCTCTTATCTTTTCAAGTTCCATGCGTTGCAGTACCCTGACTATCACGTCAGAATTCCCATTTTTTATAGTTTCTAAAGAAGGTTTTTTGTTAACTTCTAGTATCGTCAATCTCGTAAACAGGTTCTGCAACTTGATGATATAGTTATAGAAACCAAAGATGACAAATAAAAGTCTATATTCAAAAGCTTTTATATTTTCCTTAATAGAGTTTATCAAAGGCTCAGCCCAAAATTTCAATGTTCTACGAGCAATTCTTATATTTTTTTCAAAAATTGTATCAAAAAATCCCACTGTGCGACATGACAGTAATATCCATTTGGCTGCCGATGACCTTGGCAGTATATTTCGATCTCTGGTTCTTCTATAAAGAACACCATTACCTTACTTTCCCTTAGCTTTGATCCGTTTGGGTAAGAGCGAAGCCTAAGAAGAATAAAGGTCAGGGTTTTGTTCTACTAGAAGAGCGTAGATGTGGCATGAGTGTTTCGCTACAAGCTGCAACTCTAATTTCTAGGATTTCATTATCAAATATTAATCTTTTGTGATCTTTATAATTTATTGTATTTTGTAATTACTCAAGCGATAGGTTAGTTTTTAAAATAAAAAATAATAGTGCTTGAATAAGGGTTTCATATTTTAAAGCCCTCTAGATCTTCAATGATATTCTGATGATATAATCAGTTTTCCACATGGAACCATTCTCTTATAAGCGCTTTGATGTAATAGAAGCCTCATACTCAAATTTCAATCGGTTGTATATAAGAGACGTCTTGAATTCCCTGGCAGGTCATAATTGCCTAAAAACATTTCCGTAGAACCTATTCCTCTTCAGTGCGCCGAAATAAACATGTTTGCTTTTAGTTGTAAAGTTAATGGGAATGAGAAAGGCAAAGATTGCTTGATATTGCCAGGCCCAACATTTGTGCAATAACAATAAAAAAAAGAATTATTTAAGTCAACCATAATTTTTATCTATATTTCCAATCTTTTCAAGACTGTTTTCTATTTTCGTGTTAAAAAGAATGACATGGAAAAAGCTTAAAAATATAAGAAAATTATTTTAAAAAAATATTTTACTATGATTTCTTGACCTTCTCTCGTGTTATAAAATAAATTTGCGGCTTTAATCAGTGCAAAGAAATCGCAATTGGAAAATTAATAATTGTTTTATATTCCATTTTATGTTTTCCTAACAAGCTTATCATTATTGTTTCGTGTGAATCTTTGATTGGAAATTGGAGTACAAAAAAAGCTTATAAATTTAAAGTTTTAATTACTGGGTGTTGTAGTTTTGATTTTATTAGTTTATTAGTGTTTTAACAAAATTCCTAAATACTAGCTAAACTTGTTAAAGGCAACAGATTCTGTCCACAGAGGTGGGCAAAGCTATTCGTGCATGAAAAATTTTAAACAATTTGAGTTTCGCTAAAAGTAAGTTTTTGCAATCTTGATTTTTATTTTCTTGTTATCGCAATCGGAAAATCAATTTTTTTACTTTTTCTCCGCAAATTTGGGGAAAATAATGAAAAAAACGGGTTCAATGTTGTTTTAAGTTTCTGATTTACTGTTTTTACGTTTTAATAGAATTGTCTATCTTTTGGCCACCCTTCGACACCTTAACTTACAGGGGCCCAAAACTGGAAGATAAGAACTTTCAAAGTGCGACCAGTTGCTCTGTCAACACGGAAGCTACTAGTACAATCCCTGTATCCGTTATTAGTGGGGCGTAAAATGGTGGGGTGTAACTTGGTGTCTGCGGACACCAAATTACTGCAAGTCGTAGAAAGGATTGGCCCATTCCTTCTTGCTTTTGCATAGTCACCAGCTGTTAAAAAAGGAGTGGGCGTTGGTAGACGTATTCGATTTATCCGGTGATAAGAGCACCGTAAGCTTGGGCCTTCATGGCAGGTGCTCTCGTTAATCTAAACTTTTTTAATCTAAACTTTTTGGCGAACTTTCTTTATTGTTCGATTGGTTTACGACATTCCATATATATATTTTATAAACTTAATTTAATTTTCTGTAAATTGTTACATTAGTTAAAGTAGACACAAAAAAAAAAATGTTTGACATTAAAAGGTGACCCCCTATTAAGACGTGATATTGCCGTATGTATATGCCCTCATTTTTCAACCATAATATTTAGATATTTGAACTTTAAATACAGCCATTACAGCAACATCCACTGTAACCCTAAGCTTAGATAGTTTATACAAGCAATTCGAGTTTGTTTTTATATATTGATAGGAGTTTTAATAGATAAATTTTTGTCCTTTTTTATATATATATAGGTGAAATGGGGAATATCTGGGTTTGTCATTCCCTTTGTAATTTGTACAATATCCATTTCCGATTCCATAAAGATCGATGTCCTTTTGTTCGTCCGTGTTCGTGTTGAAATCAATTTTGCCAAGGCACTAGATGCGCTAAAGAAAATTTTAATACGCAAATCGATCAGACACAGTTTTAAAAATTTGCGATTAAAAATTAGCAAGACAGTTCCATGTTCTTCGAGACAGCAGTCAAAACAAAATGCCTGCCTGTAACTTTTTCATTTTTTGTATTCTGCAGGTGGTTGTGTTCGTGATTAAAATTAATGAAATAGGTGAGGTATTTAGTGAGCCTTTCACCTTATACAGCAATATTTTTATTTAATTAGCTAAGACAACAACTCTAAGGAAAACTTGGGGTGGGAAAAAGTTTTTTATGGCGATTTGAATGTAAATGCGGTTATTCATATATGGTGAAGAGTTTGTAAGTTTTGGCATAGTCGAGTAAAGCCGTCTTACTTGTTTTAATTGAGTTTGTTGTTAAATCTTCGTTTTTGTAAAATGTTAACTTTTTTTAGTGAAATCTTTTATTTTAATTTAGAAATTAGTTGGTAAAGTAAGTTTCTTACCCACATCTCGTTTTGGCAGTGAAATTTTCTGAAAAATCACGTTAGTTTTCGTTTACTGAAAAAATTTATATGTTTTTAGTTATTTTGTAGGACAGATGGAGTTGGCGAAGTTTGAAAAGCTTCTTATACGCTTATTTGTTGATATTTCATGGTTGAAGCGTAGTAAATATTTTATTACTTTGGAAAGATATAAGTTAGCTGTTCTTACTATAATCAGTTTAAGATTACTAAGAATGAAATTAGTAAAGATGCTAGATATCGAGCGTTTGCTGCAAGAGGGTCATATTTATAAATTTTTTATTTCTAGGTTGAACACGCATCTTATCATCTTGAAAGCACATTTAAATTTTAAGACAAAGAAATTCTCATTTCTCTCTTTTGGAAATATTGTACTATTTTAGCAAAGACCCGATATGCGTAAGTGTAAGACCAACCGAGTATTCAGTTCAATGCATGTCTTATACTTCTCTGTCACCAATTTTTAACTTCCTTAACGCAAATCTTTTCTTTACCTTAAAATGGCGGTGAATGGGGTACTTTGTGTTGAACGTATCTGCGTTTTTACAATTTGTTATTTTTTTTTTATTTTTATAATGAAACATGATTTCAAGTATGTTTCTGGTTTTTCTTATATAGTCTTGATGTTGCTGTTTAATCGTGTTTAAGATATATGATTTTTTTAACTCTGATAAGCTTTAATGGCACTAAGCTGTGGCAAGTTTTTCTGAAGAAAAAACAGCAATTAAGAGCAAATAATTAAATGTGGGCGTTTGATTTAAAAAAGCATGTTGACACAAAACTTAATTGCATACAACAAAAACGAATAGTAAAGGAAATTGTATATAAATAATGATCAAAATTAAGTTTAGAATCGTGAGCATGATAATATCGATAACGGTGGTAATGATAATGAACGACACGACTGCATAATGAACATATGAAAAATAGCTAAACAGCATATTAGTCAATTCAACTTAAAATAGTTTTAACGTTTAATGCAATTACCAAATGAAAACACATAATTGAAACCTAAAATGGTTTAACCACCACAAAATCAACAAATCTGCTAACTTGAACAGATGTTGGTTGGCTGGCTGGCTGACTGGCTGGTTCACACTGGACTTGTTGCCACTGGGATATAAAAAGATATTGATTTGCGGTGCAACAGCAAATAAAAGAAAGATGATAAATTAAATAAACTGTTGACAACTTGTTTGATATTTTTTTTTCTTTCTTCATATATTTTTTATATTTATTTTAATTCTGTTGGCTTTAAAAACCTGTAATTTCTTTAGGTTTCTAAAATAAGCAAAATCGTCTTTCCATATTTGTTTATAGATATTTTTTCTTTCTTTTCCGATTACCAATGGCAGCAATGACTTACAACATTTATTAATTGGAATTAAGCAAGTTTTTAAAGTGCATCTAATGATGTGTATTAGTAGTTGAACATGACATCTGTACAGTACAATAAAGTTAAATTGAGTTCATTTTTATTTTGTTTGATGAAGACACTTAAAAAAATATATTTTTCTTTTTCTTACTCTTTAAGTCGTTTTTGTTTTAGTGCCAGTTGCATAACATTTTACAATACTTTCTTCTAAACTTAAATTTTTAAAGCAAATGTGTTGTCTTTGTAGTTTGTAAAACTAAAAATTTGACGTAGTGTCTTCTGTCATACACTTCACCATAGGTAGAAAGGGTATATTTTTTAATATATCATTCAGTTTGTAATTTCTGCAATATTTATTTCCGATCCCACAAAGTATATGTACATATATTCATGATCATCATACACAGGGAAGTTGATTTAGTGATGTCTCTTCGTATTTGGGTTAAAGTTTTTTGCTACGTCTGCAAAGGAGGTGCAGAAAATTTATGACCATAACGGTCTCCATAAATAAGTTCAAAAAGTGGCGACTTGCTCTATTTTCCTTACGTTTTTTAGATTTTATAGTGCTTAAAAGTCGAAATTAAAAAAAAGTTATAAATTACCACGTAATTGGGATATCATTTGACCATTTGAATTCTAAAGTATCTCACTAATGCAAAAAAACTTACTTCCACTGTTGAGTCATACTTATACCTTTCATCACAGGTAAAAAAAGTATATCTATTTCCGACCTTATAAAGTATATATATTCTAAGCCCTTATGCATAGTGAAGTCGTTTGAGCAATGTCCGTCTGTCAGTCCATGTTAGTGCTAAAATCGACTTTGCCAGGGCACTAGATGAGCAAGAAAATATTTAATTACGCCAACTAATCAGACATTGTGTCGAAAGAAGTGCAAATAAAAATCAACAACAAGATCGGTTCATTTTCCTAGAGTTAGTGGGTTTAACACTACGCCTGCCTCTAATTTTTCCATATCATTTGGAAGAATAAAGTAACTCCACACAAAAAAAAAAACAAAATTATAAAGCAATAAAGAATTAAAAAATAAGAAAAAAACATCAAGTGAAAAAATTGGCGCTCGCCCATATTTACCGACTTATGGGCCTCTGAAATTTAAAAAAAAATGTTCAATTGTCTATACGGTCAGTAAGGGCATCATTTAAAAGCTTTTAAAGAGATCTTTTAGGAAATACTAAAATTTTTAAAAAATGATTAACCCATTAATAGCTGATGACATTTTTATATCAAACTATGTAACATGGTCATTTTTTTTTCTTACTTTTTTGCATTTTTGATAGGAGCTACTTCACTAAATTAGATTTACATACATGGTGAAGGGATATTCTAGATTCGGTATAGCCAAATATATCATTCTTACTTGCTCATATTACAATTGTATGAATGAAGCTGAAAATCTCTACCATCTTTAGAATATTTATTCAGCAAAAATGGGAAACCTGGCAAATTGAAATCAACGAGAATTTGAATGGAAGGACATCACCAAATAGACTTTGGCGTATATAACGATCAAGAAATCAAGATCAAGAAATCAATATTGTAAATATAATAAACAGATTGATAGACATTCCGCAGTGTATAAGTAGCGATATCGCTGTAATTTAAAATACATAGAAAACTGTGTGACTTTTCTGATATTGATAGCTATTTTTAATAGAAAAAAAATGCGTTCTGGAAAATCATTTTGAATTTGCAATCCTTTTGTGGCAGGAAATAAAAGAAAATTCATTACGATAAAATATAATGCTAAAACGTGAGTTAGTGAAACTATACCCAAACATCTATGGCTGAGCCGAATAGTAATGATTTTAAAAATTAGTTAAGTTTCGTGTACTAAGTTGTTGAAACCAACTGAGCTAAGCATCTTAAGAAAAAACCGCCACAACACGATTAAAGATATGATGCAAAATGATTTAAGTAGAAGATAAAAAAGCAGAAATAGAAGTCTCAACACACCCGCTGTTTCTGATTACCACTTGTTGTTATCATTAATCCAACACTATGCTGAGAAAAATGTTTGTTCCGAAGAATACGTACCTCACCGGATATATAGAAATTGGAATTATAAATTATAACACTTAATTAAAGCTGCTTTTTCGCAAAAAAAAAAAACATTTTAAACCTGTAACGTTGCGTTCAGATTAGTCAAATATTTGATCAAAAAGCGTAACCATTAATTTGTTTATTCAATCTTTCCTGACGCATATCATTCCAAATGACGATTGACGATGATTGAGCAGGATCTTATATTTCTTAATAAGTTTTTGGCCGTACCTTAGTTGCAAACAAAACAATTTGTAAATAATTTTTATTTCTAAATAACAATTTCGAAATTAAAATGTACGTGAACTTAAGCCGAATATAAAATATTTATTTGATTAAACCCTTTGCTCTTTATAATATTTTTTTATTGAAACTCCATAATTGTTCTCCTTATCATTAAATGTAATAACGAACTTATGTTTAACAAAAAAAAAAGTAATAATTCAACTGCACTGCAAAAATATCACTTATCCATTACTTACTCCCAAAACTCCTTCATTTCTTTTCTCGTAGTTTCTTAAGCGCAATTTACCTAAAACTTTTCCTCCAAAAAAATTTATCTCATAAAAAATATGGATTTTTTTCTCACTATTTTCTTTTATGTAGCACGACATTGCGTGTGTTATACATAGTGGGATTGATAAACTTGTTGTTGATAATGCTTTAAGCAGTCATGTGGTCAAGCCAACAATATGTGTTGTTAGTGGCCAATAACCTTTTTAATGTTGGAAAAGAATATGTAGAAAAAAAATTTGTATCAAAAAGTTTTTACATACTCAGTCACAGGCATGTCACAGCATGTGTTGTACGCAGGAAAATCTTAATGTCTTTTTTAATGATGATTAATAATACAGTGAGGTATAATATACACACATATATATGAAAGTGAAAATGTGTTTCCTTGTAGCAATTAATTATAAGGATTTATGATTTTTACAGCTTTTGTAAAATTTCCTTAACATTTAAAGCTTCGACACTATGAAACGTTTGAATGAGTGTGACTAACGATTTGGCAGATTTTTAAAATAAAATAACAGTGTGATATATTAGCATGTAAAATATTATTTAAATTGGACAGTTTACAAATTTAACGCTTAAGAAATATAACATAAATTTTCAATGTTTAGTTGTCATTAAAATAATTTGAGTTATGTTAACAGTGTCATTTCTGCCCAAAACGGAAAACTTAAAAAAATACGAAATTCAATTTGACATTATTTTTTGGTACGTTGTCTTGTCACGTTATATACTTCTAAAGTGTTGACGCTATTTCTTATTTTTATTTTAATTTCAGCCAACCATTAAAAGAGCATTCCGAAAAATACTCTTTTTCTGAATACGCTTTTTCTGAGCATTTCTTTAAATGGCTCACGGCATGACTATATATATGACATTCAAATATGCTTATCTTCTTAGCTATAAATATAAGAACTCTTTCAGAAACAAAAGAGCTAACAAAAAAGATTTTTTCTAAAATATATCAAAGTGTTCCTTAAAATGAATAAGTCCTTAAGATGAAAGCACTCATTTCTAAAAATTTTCAGTTGCCAAGTGATTCTTTTTTGTACTTTTTAAAAACTGTTAGAAATAAATTAGTACAGTTTCCTTTCTGATTCATGCGGTTTGCTTGTAAAGTTTTTGGATAACAAAATTTAAATGTAATAAAAATAATAATTTTGTATTTTATTTTTATTATATTTTTTATATTTTCTATACATTTTATTTTATTTGAATATTTTTCTTAGATAGTAGAATCAATTTTCAGTTTTGACAGAGAAGCTTTTTTTGGAGTAAATAAATTATAATATGACAACTAAGATACTTTTTTACTATTCTTTACTTGATAATAATTTATCAAAAAAAAAAAAAAAAAAAAAAATATTGGTTATATTAAAACTAAAAAGACTTTTTTCGTTTTCAAGGTTAAACATTTGTCGTGAAAAATATTTCTGTTTTGCTAATATTACGCGAACTTAGTTTTACAACACAATTTTTCACCACGAGCTTAGAGAAAGTCATCTTTATTATAACAAAACTAAAATCAGGTATCAGTTCTTAAATTAATCTAAAGCTTTGTCGCAACTCTTAATTAAAGGAAAAAATCTTGGTATTAAATTTTCAAAATCTTGAGGTTTTTTAAACCTTCTCGTTGTTAATGGCTTTAAGAGTACTTGAGTATTAATCAAAATTATGTTTTTAGTACAATGTCGTCAAAATTTATCAAGAATTATATTTAGAACAAGATTTTTCTTTTTGTTTATTCTTTGATAAATTTTAATAATTATTAATTTTTTCGAATAGGCATGTTAAAATCTCTTGATTCTCTGCACAGAAAAAATATTCGCTAAATATAATTCAATTAACAGTCAGATCTGTTTTCAAACAATTTCTTTAATGTAAAAAACATATTCTTTATTCATAACTTGAGTATTTTATTAATAAGAAAAGTATTGCTTTAAACTATTTTTGCTAGTTTAGTAAATAAAAACAACATATAAAAAGTAACTTTTTATTAATATTGGGGATTAAATTTTAACTTAAAATCAAACACCATTTGATGTATGCAATCAAAAATTTAATTGATATCGACATCGTACTAATAAATCGTACTAAACACTTAAATATGCCAAATAAAAATTTAATTTTTTTATAAAGGGTCATCCAAAAAACGCGCCTACATGTTTCTTTGAAATAAAACACAAACTATTTGCAATTTTTTCAAGCTGTTTTTTATTAAAAGTATGATCCATTACAATTATAAGTGGAATAGAATATCATTCAAATGTCCACCATGACTGCGTCTGCAGACATCAATCCGAATATCGAAATTTTCAATGACCTTCCGACATGTTGCTGGTGTTATTTCACGAATTGCAACTTGAATGTTGTTCTTTAGATCATTAATTGTTTGTGGCTTGTTAGCATACACTCGACTTTTAAAAAAACCCCACAAAAAAAATCTAATGGTGTTAGATCACATGACCTTGGGGCCAATTGAAATCTGCATTTCGTAAAATTACACGTTGAGGAATTTTTGATCGCAAAAGCGTAATGTTTTCTCCAGTTGTGTGACATGTAGCACCGTCTTGCTGGAAGAAGACGTCAGACACATCAATATGATTCAACTGTGTCCATAAAAAGTCTCTCCACATTGATTGGTATCGCTCAGCATTCACAGTAACAGCGTTTCCATCATCATCTTCGAAAAAAAAAAATGGTCCAATGATTCCATTTGCCCAAAATGCACACCAAACAGTAACTTTTTCATGAATAACACGAGGATTTTCATCATCCCAGATACGACAATTTTGCTTTTTGACGAATCCATCCATTCTGAAATGAGCTTCGTCACTAAACAAAATTTTGCTTGAAAACAATGGGTCTGTTGTTCGTTGTTCAGTAATCCAACTAGCGAAATTACGACTTTGTAAACGGTCTCTTTCTTTCAATTCCTGGGTTAATTGAATTTTATAAGCATGTAAATGCAAATGTTTATGCAAAATCCTCTCTAAGGAGCCATAGGATATGCCCAATTCTTTCGAACGACGTGAAATTGATGTTGTCGGTTCATTTTCAACACTTTCACTAAGAGCAGCAATATTTTCTTTTTTTGCGTACAGTTTTTGGTCTTCCACTTTTTGGTTTATCAGTAACACAACCAGTTTCTTCAAATTTTTTCACTAATCTTTGAATCGAAGATTGATTTGGCCGATTATTTACACCAAAAAATCACGAATTTTGCGATGGGTATTTTTCAAAGAACGCCCATTTTCATAATAACTTTGAATGATGTAAACGCGTTGTTGCAATGTGTACTTGTCCATGATTAAAACTGTACTACCTTCTAATAAAACAAAATGGCTTATGTCATTTGAAAAGATGTCACGTGTAAAAATTATATAGTGCTGACATCTAGGCGTCACATTTGGATGACCCTTTAGTTAAGTGAAGTATTTCCAATCACCAAAAAAAAAAAGAAAAAATATCGAGATGACAGACAATTAAAAAATTAAAAACAAATTTACAAAAAACTTCTATCGGTTCTGAATTGCTTTTAACTATTTAGTAACAATTTTGTAAATCTTGTGTCATTATTCAATGCAAATTGATCTTTAAGTCAGTAAAAAAAAACTGACAAGTCTTCAGTAATTACGCAACGCCAGCAAAAATATTTTAAGACGACTACAAGCCATTTTAAAACCGGAAGGCTTAAATATTTGAACAGTGAAAAAAGCGAAATAATTAAAAAAGGAAATTCTTTTATTTTTGATTATAATTTAATTGCTGTTACAATTGAAATAACACTACACAATTCAATTGTTTTAGTTTCTAAATCCATTTTTTAATAATCACTTTTAACAAAAAACAAATTTTAATAAAATTTGCAGATCAGCTTTTGTAAAGAAATAATAATTATTTCAGACGTAATTATACATTTACGTTTGTGACCAAAAATTAAAAGTCTTCTGTAAAACTTCTGTAAAATAACAATTTTGACATACATGCAAAATTACATGTGACTTACATAGATAAAAAGTCAGATGTAAAAACATGTCGTGTATGGGTACCTTAAGCTTGTTTTTTTACAATTCCAAAATTACAAAAAAAAAAAAATAAATAAATAAATAAATAAATAATAATAATAATAAAACAATAATAATTCAAATACAAACTTTTATATTTGTTATTTTATTGGAATGGGCCTATTTTTTGAAGCAGTCATGTAAAGGCTTCCATTGGCACTGCACAATTCTGTTCCCAACGACTCTTATAAAATATCCAAAACTCAATTTTAACAATATTTTGAGACTTGAACAGTTTAAAATTAATAATTGCAAATTCACCCTTTTTTTGAGCATATTAATCATATTATAAATGACTTCTCCAATATAAAGTTTCCTTTAAAAACAAACTAGAAAATTATCGTAAAATTTTATGAATAAATTGAAAACGACAATGATGGCAAGGGCGCCGACGTTAAGTAATAAAAATAATATAAAACACAAAATAAATCTAAAATCAAAGTAAGAACTAAAAGCACAACAACATAAAAATGTTTTTTCCTTCAAAGCATTTGATTAGTGTGGCGTTTTAATAAGAAAAAAAAAAAGAAAATAAATATCACAACTGAAAGCATATGAAGCAAAAAGTAGCAGAAGTAGCAACTGCTCAATAAATGGCCAAATGGATGAATTGTTGAAAATAATGACAACGCCAATAAAATGTGACAGTGTGATTACAAATGACCTGTAATCAGGCATTAAAAAGAAATTGATTGATTTCTGTTGATGGGCAGAAGTGACAAACACTGCCTTAAAGTGCAGTCACATAAAAATCAAAAATGAAAAAAATAAGAAAAAAAATTTAGAGTGAATTTATGTTACTTTTTTTGCAGATTTATTAAAAATTTTTAGTCTAGATATTTTCAATTAAATCATCAAATTAACTTTTGTAAGTGCATTCTTAGAAATAAGATAAGTACTTTGGCAAATGTGTAGAGAAATTTTAAAGTCAATTATCTGATGACAGTGTCTCAAGGACATTAAAAGAAAATACCTGGGCAGGTCAAACACTTGTTACAATTTCTTTAAATGTTTTTATTTAAAAAAGACATTTGTTTTTATACGTTTAATATTATAAATTTACAAATCAATGTAAATAAAAATGATTAAGGTTTATATGTGATATATGTTTAACTTTATTGGTTTAAGGATTAAAACAATAACAGATTTCTAACTAGCTTCCTTTACTAGTTTGATGAAGTACATAGGGTGACTTACAACAAATATAATATGCGCATATAATCTTGAAGTTTAAAGATATTTAAGCTCAATTATTCAAGTGCACTACCTCGTGTGCATTAAATATAAAATCGCTGCCAAATTTATCTTTTTCCTCTTGTCTTTTATAGTTAAGGAGATATTCTTCTTTTAATATTAAGGACTTTTCTTCCTTGGTCTTGGTTTTTGCCAAGTTCCTGTCATTTTTTTCCAATTGTAAAATTTAATAAATTAAGGTTTTGATATAAAAAAAAAAATATTTTTTTTGCTAAATTTTAATTTTATTCTTTGTTAGTTATTCAGTTATCAATAAGCACCAAAATATTAATTTAATTTTTTCACCAATTTTAGACCCACTGCCTTCCGAAATAGACCAATTTTGTTTGTTTTGGTAAATCTATTTTTAAATCAGATTTTCATTTATTATTTAACGAAATCAAAGGGCTGAATACTAATTTTAATGCTCCTATATGTATAATTTCTTTCTATACAAATTAAATTTCTTCCCCAGCTAAAAGCTAATAAATACCATTTTTGGACATTTTTAAGAATTTTCTGGGAATCGTGGGATTTATATAAGTCAATCTTAATAATTTGTTTAGTTTCTCTTACTGCATAAATTAAAATAAATATTTATAGCATTAAAGATAAATTTAATTCCCACTAAAAATCAATTAAAACTATACTTTTCTCTTTTTTGAAAAAAGTTTTCCATAAATTAAAAATATGTAAAACTACATACACCTTTTAAAAGAAGAAATAATTTTCTAAACATTGATAAATTATTTTTCCTATTTTAAAATAAAATTAATGTTCAAAAAGTTAAATTTTGTGCTGAAATTGTATTACATTGTTAAAACAACGCTTTTTAAGAGCTTGACCAGGGCTAACGTCAGAATTTAATATTTTTATAGTCAGCGTAGAAATAAAAATTTAGCAACAGCTTTATGTTTTTATACACCCGAGTTGCCAGTAGCGCAACTCAGCATCGCGGTGAGGTCTTCCTAAGCCTCCTAAGTATCAAATTTACATATAGTTATTTAATGTTTCAATTAATTATTTGCAGTTTTTGAAAAATATTTTTAAAGTCATTAATTTGATTGCATTCCCCTTCCTCAACTAATATTTTCGCAAAATCAAAAAATTATACCTTAAGAAAAGCTAAAAAGGAGCAATGATTTTTGACTTCAAATAAGTTTTTTATACGTTTGTTTAAAAAAAATTTACCAACGAAATTCATTCGGATATTCTATAAACAAATGCTCCACTCCTTTTTTATGAAAAAAACACCTTGCTAGCCATTTAAAAGTGTATACAAAAGAAGTTGCCATATATTAAACTAAGCATGTTTTATTTTATGTTACCCAATTGTTTTTCAATGCTGCCACATTAACTTCTCCACAAATCTTCAAGTCGTCTATTAAAAATATTTTTTTTCCTATCAAAATCTTTTTTTACATAAAAGTTATTAAATTGTAATAAAGCATGTAATTATAATAATTGTACATTTACACTGCATCGAAAACTAGTACTTACAAGATTTCGTGTGAAATATTTGTGATTTTTACTACATTTCCCTTACAAAACGACATTAACGTCACAATTAGAGTTTGACCCAGCTTAAACGATTAAATTTTTCATGAAATTAGTTGCGATTATTTCCTTTTTCGCTTGCAAAATGTTTAGAGAGGCAAGCGGGGGATTTTTTGGCACATGCTTTGTATCCAATTTGATGTTTAGAGATTACAGCAGGTGTTTTAATACACACAAACATTAATGAAAACAAATATCAAAGCAAAATTTAAAAAAGCCGATGGAAGTAAAAAAAGTTATAATAAAAACACAAGATAAAACTTACTACATTTTTTAGAAGTGAATTGAAAAAAGTGGTATCCTTTTTAATGATCAAACAATGTTTTTTTTTCCAAATTGTATCATAAAAGCAGATTTACACAATTTAAACGAAATATATATTTAAATATATACGTGATTCAACATAATAAATGAAAAACGAAACAAGTTAGAGTGCTATGTTTCATGTATGTAAATCTAGCCTAGCGAAGTAAATTCTATCAAAAAAACAAATATTGAGGTGAAGGAGATATGACAGCTCTTAATGGGTTAAGAATTAAAAAAAAATTTAGCATTTTTTGAAAGATCTCTTCAGAAGCTTTTATTTACCATACTGACAATCAAATTTTTTTATTAAAATTTCAGAGGCCCCTGACTCGGAATATATAGGCGACCGCAAAAATTTTCACTTGATGTTTTTTTCTCATTTTTTAATTTTCTATTGCTTCCTATACTTGCTTTTTATTGGAGTTGCTTCATTGTTCCAATGATAGGGAAAAATTAGAGGCAGTCTTGGTGTTTTGGCGAGTGCCTCGAAGGGCATGGATCGATCTTGCTGATTTTCAATAGCAAAATTTTCGTAACTATGTCTGATCGATTGACGTATATGAATTTTCCCTATCTGGTCTATTGCTTCGGCAATATTGATTTTAACACTCGGAATACTTTATGGGATCGGAAATGAAGGTTGTAAAAATTACAAATGGAATGAAAAACTTAGCTATACCCTTTTTCCACTTTTTGTGGTGTAGTGTATAAAAAAAGTTTATGGATATGTATGTTATTACACGCTAGCTTTTTTAATTTTATTCTTTTCTTTTTACATGAACATATAGAAAAAGCTGTATTGAGAAGGGAGTAACTAAATATGTAATACCGTAGCAGTTTAATGGAAGAAAGTAAATAGTGCCCAGTTTTTACATGCTTTTTTTAACTTAAATAAAGTGAGGAAAAAAACAGGTAAAAGTGCTATATTCAGCTCTGCCGAATCTTATATACCCTTCACCATATATGTAAATTTAGTTTAGTGAAGTAACTCCAATCAAAAAAGCAAATGTTGGCGTGACAGAGAATTAAGAACTAAAAAATTAATTTTAAGTACTACACACATATAATTTTACAATAAAATGCCATCCGCTCCTAATGGGTTAAGCATTTTTGAAAAAAATTAAGTATTTCCTTAAGAAGTTCATTCATCATTCTATTTGGGAGACAAATCTTAGTAAAATTTATTATTGAAAATTCTCTTTTAACGTAGACAATACCAGTTATAATTTTATAAAAAGGTAATAAAATGTTTATAATTAACACTTTCCAGATATAATTAATCATAATTACAACATTAAACATAAAAAAATTTTTGCTATGTTAAACTGTAACAAATTAGAATTTGATACATTATTTTACTTTTTAGTTTTAAAATGTACAAAAAATTAAGAGTACTAATTTTACCATCCATGAATTATTCATTTTGCAGTAATAACATAGAAAGTTAAAACAAAAAGCTGCCAGATTATGATACTGACATAAAAATAAATAAAGTAAAATGTAAGCATTTATTTATTTTTTTAGATAGACATTTGTTAAAACAACATCTTTGCTTGCTAAGCATATTTAAAACTGGCCCTGCAAATTGCCATTTATTTTTTACATTAACAAAAAATCACTATATGGTAAATCAAAAAAAAAAAAAAAAAAACAAAAAAAAAAAAAACATATGCAGTTATTTAGAAATATCAACGTCTGAATTATTGATATTTTCAATTACTTATTTAAAAATAAAATATGTTTTAGAAATTATATGAGTCAAACTGATTGAGCTTCTACGCATTGCAACATTAAACTTTAATCACCCTTTTTAGAATATGTCATGCAAAACGCAACAAAATTGCTTATGTCTTTTTAACGTAGGTAGAAGAAAAAACAATAGAAATAAGGCAGAAAAACCACTTTTTATCAAATTTAAAATAATCATAGTGTCGACATTCTCTACAAGAACTTCCTTAGCATTTAAAAGTGACAATTGAACATGAAAACTTTTTCATAAAACATAACAATTACAAAAGTTCTTTTCATTCTTTCATTAAGAACGTCTATGCCTCACTAGTCTATGGTATTCCATGTCATCTTAGGACCGTACCACATTTTTTTTTCTAATAATCTTTTTTTTTTATATTTTATATTAAAGAGGAAAATGATATAAAAATTTAACAGCAAACGATAACAACAAATAAAGAAATCATAGAAGATGGTAAAGATTATTTTTCTACAACAAACGCAAGAAAGAAGAACATTTTGTAAGAAATAAAATAAAACAAATTCAATCGAGTAATTTTATGCATATTTCTTGGTGTCATTCGACTTTGTTTACTTGAAGAAATGGGTTAAGAATACAAAATAATTCAAATTGCTTTAAGATGACTTTAACAATAATTAGACAGGACTTTTAAAAATTTTACTTGTTTATAAAATATGGTGAATAATTAAGATAAATAGCAAAAAAAAAATAAATAAATAGTTTAAAATATTCCTTCTTCATGCGCTTGTAAAATTTGTTTTTGTGTCATAATGGACTTGAGTTGTAAAGAATAAAATGTATGGAATTAATGGATTAAATTAAATTCTATGATCAAAATTCTTGCAAGACATATTCTTCTATAAAATAAACAAGTGTCCAATGAAAACTCTTTCTTGAAAATAATAATTTTTTTAATATTCTACAAAAGTGAGTATAAAACTTATACAAGTTTTTTCTAATTAAAAAAATATTATAAAATCACTCTAAATGCAAAATTGCTAACCCATAGTAAAATAAATTTCAGGTTGTTAATATTGCCACATTTTCTGTAAGAAAATGAGTAAAACAGCACTTAACGAAATTTATTTAAATTTTCAAATTTTATTAAAATTAACAGACATTTTTTCGTGAAAACTATTGTTTAGTGAAATCTGTTAATTTAAATAAAAATTGTAAAGAAATAAAATAACATTTTAGTGGAAGTTACACATGAGACTCGTGAAATTTACCTCCTTTAAAAAAGTTAAAAAGAATAATTTATAGAAGAATAATTTATAAAAGAATAATTTAAAACAGAAAAAAAAACGTTACCGCTGGGATATATCAAAATTTATTTTTTATTTTTTTTAGCAAATTTTCATTTTAATGACATCAACAAATATGTTTTTAATGCCACGTAAAAAGAAATTTAATGATCTAAATAAAGTGTGTGAGAGGAAAAAAATCTTAAATGTGCCAGGACACAGAAGCAGCAACATTCCTCTAGTAATTTTACTTCATTTATATGATGAAATTTAAGCTGCACGTAATAAAAAAATTTATATTGTGTGACATAAAATTATAAGAGAAATTTAATATCTTTATATTTATGGCATCAATACTTCTAACTTCTCCTAGTAGAAATAAATTAAGGTGTATTATTCATTTTCACAAAGACTTATTTTTGGTAAAACGTTTCCAGGGCGAAGTTTTTTCAAACTAAATTTTAACGAATTATTCTGATCATTTCTTCTTGAGCTATCATTATGAAATAGTGCAAAATGAGATTTTTCTTTACAATTTTAACATTTAGTAAAAAAAATACTTGACAAAAAGCTAGGAAGAAAATTTACTTCAATTCTTTTCTTTTGCACAGTGGGCTAAAAAAATGCGAAGAATTTAAAAGTTTCTTCTCGGATATAAAAAAGGATTAGTCAAATTTTATAAAAAATTCAAACCGTGCAACATTCTGACTTCTGCTGATGTTTAAGGCTCTGACGATAACTTTAGTCAAAAGCATTTGCAGTTTTTTGAAAGCCATTTTTGTACCCTTCACCAAAGGCGAAAAAAGGTTGTATCTAAGTTTTTCATTTCGTTTGTTATTTTTGCAATCCATTTTTGAATCCGTCATTTGATTCCTTTATTTCACTTTGCTAAAAGTCGAGAAAAAATATGGGGTAATATGGTGACAATAATCATATTATGTTCGCTGTAACAATGTATAATTATAGCGTACAAACAATAGTTGAGTTAAGTAATACTCTAGTTACGATTAACATATTTTTTTAAGCCATAATCATTATAACGTTACAATGCACAAAGAATGCAACATGATTGGTTTTAAATAAAATAATTCGAACCACAACCAAAGTTTTGATTAATCATAATATATTATTTTTAATCAAAGTATGATTAAAAGCTAACATGTATGTTGTTCTAGACTAGACAGAATACTTTCCTATCGGCTTAGTTTTTTGTTTGTTAGCTATCGGTTCATGTAAAAGTACTTAAAATAGGAATAGTTATTTATTGTTGGAGAAAAAAAAATATTATATGAAAATGGTAATAAAAATTAATAGAAAATTTGTAAAATAACTTTTGTGAATTTATGTACACATATAAAATTTCTCACATATAAAAAAGAAATAATTGGTTTTTGTTGTTGTGTATTAAGAATTGTTAATAATTTACGTTACCAATCATTAATAAATAAACAAGTTAAGAACTAAGTCTTTTAATAATGGAAATATTTGCACTTAAGTGACCATATCATGATTCAATTGATATTTTTATTTAACCATTTAATGTTTATATTTGCACATAATATTGTTATATTTAATGACAACATATTTATATTTGTAATATAATTATGATTAAATATTACCATGTTGTTGTTGTGCTCAAAATGTGGTTCCAATGTAGCTTTATTATTATTAAATTTAACATTACTATATTTTGCTTGCAACCCTTTTATACAACCATATTATATATCTCTTAAATTATGGTTTCCTCAACCATGTATTTTTTTTTTGCGCATACAAATTTTAGAATTTTAATTCTTTCTTAAATAATCAAAGGGATTTTATCGAGTCTGTTAAAAAAATTTGTCACGTTACACAACAGGTGCTTTTTGTAAAAACTTTAACTGCTCAGAGATCAAACTTAAATTTTTGAATTTATGAATTAATTTTGCGTTACAGATTTTTTTTAATATATTAAAAATATTTTTGGCAAGAGCACAAAAGATTTAAATTATCAAGTATTATTTTTAGCACTAAATTATCAGAAGGCCTTAACGCGTGTCTGTCTAAATTAATGTGTTAATTATTGTGAAATTTTTATAAAATTCTTTGACATTTTATATTGTATGATTCTTGCTTTAATTATAATAAAAAATATATTAATTTAATTAAATGCAAATAATTTTTTTGTGGTATTTTCAGGTGTGGTAATGACATAACGTGACTTGAAATTGAGGTAGTAGACAATAAAAACGAAAAATCGCATCATAAATATTTGTGTGTTAAAATAAAATTAAGTTTAATTATTTATTAATGATTTTAACTTAAAAAAATGGAGAAAACTAGTCATATCGAATAATTGCTTAAAAATAGGCATTAAAGTTTTAAAGACCGTGCTGGTTTCAATGTTTATTTTACCATTTAAAAGGTAAGACGATAGATGTTTGTATACGTATTTTTTCCGGTTGCTAGTTTGTACTTCAAAAAAGTATAAATAATCTAAGTTTATAAATCTTTTTAAAAATAATTTAAAATAAATCTAAGACTAAATAAATTTTCTCCATATTTTTAAAATTCTTTACACCGATTTTCTTTGAAAATAGAGACGATTTTAACAATATGCTGTTGTATTGTGATGTTGTAACTTCGTGCAATATGTATCGTATGTAGTAAGTAAACGAAAATAATTTTTTTAATGTGACCCGGTACACTTCTAAAGAAGTTAGGACTTTCTGCTTTTCACCATGTTAAAGAGCGTCTTAAGAACTATCTGAAGCAAAAAAAGTGAAAAATAATTTTTTGAGCCATAAGACACCTTTTTATAGACAGGTCACATATATTTTTGATTTCTTTACTAATTGTGACTTGTTTAATTTATTATTATTATTAATATTGTTTGTTATAATTTATAAATTAAATTATTCTTTTACTTAAAAAAGCTGTTATAAAAAATAAGAGTTCGAACTTTCAGACTTAAAATTGTAAAAGTTTATAAACAATTTTGAAATTTCCCTTATTTAAATCTACCTAGAAATAATTTCAAAACTAAAATATATAAAAAAGAATAAATGTTGGAGGTGCTAAAATTTTTGTCAATAGTAAGATTTAATAATTTGGTTACAAAAACACAAAGTTTAAGAATGTTTTTTTTTTCTAAAATATGTACGGTTTGAATAAACGGCTAAACGGCTTTAAGTGTTAAAAAGTAACAAATGGTAATAATTTATAAACGAGATCATAATCGAAAGTTGAAAGTTTAAATATTGCAATTTTTATGCTAAACAAAATTTCTAATTTAAGCCTTGGCGTAGAGAGCCCTGTCTGGAAAGGGCTAAGGCCACTAGGAGAAAAAATTAGCACCCCAGAAAATGTTCCTTTGTATTTAAATACAATAATAAATAATATAAGAAATATAATAATAAATAACTTAACCGGTTTTGAGAGTGCAAATCGATAACTTTTCCTATATATAGACGGTGTTGTAGTATTCATGCAAGACAAATATTCATTATCATCGATTCTATTCAAAATATTAAATTTTAAAAATTTTAGGGGTGGGTAAACACAGGAGGCATAAAAAAAGAACGTAACATCTTTCACCGGATATATTACCAATCATTATTATTTTCTCCCATAATAAAACTAAAGAAAACCAAGTAAGAGTGTTACATTCCTCCATTCTGTACGCAAATCCAGTTAAATAAATTAACTCCAATCAAAAAAGTAAACATTGAGGTGACAGAGAATTATATAATTAAAAAAAAGAAAAATACTTTATGTTATCGGCTCTTAATGGGTTAAGCATTTTAACAAAAAATTAAGTATTCCTTTAAAAATCTCTTTAAAAGCTTTTAAATGATACCCATATTGATATTTAAAAAAAGTTTAAAAGTTCAGAGGCCCTTAACTCGGGAATTATGGGCGAGCGCCAATGTTCTTTCATACTTTTAATTCTCTATCTCTCCATATATTTGTTTTTTTTTTTATTGGAGTTACTTCATTGTTCCAAAAGATATTGAAAAATAAGAGATTAACTTAGTGTTTTGCCCTGCGTCAAAGGAAATGGATCGAACTTGCTGATTTCCAATAGCATCTCTTGCGACATTATTTCTGATAGATGGGCGTATTAAAGTTTTTTCTAGCTGCTCTTGTGCCTCGGCAAATTTCATTTTAACACTTACACGAACGGACAGATGGTCGTAGCTTAATCGACTTCGCTATGAATAAGAATTTAGAATATATATACTTTATGGGGTCAGAAATGAATATTGTAGAAATTAGAAACGGAATGAAATACTTAGTTTACCCTCTTTTTACTGTTTGTGGTGAAAGATATAATAATTATAAGGCAAGTACTTATTATTTTCGCCAAAAGTCATTTACAATAGTCGACACATGTTTAAAAATGTGTGAGTAAATAATTGACATTAAATTAATTTGTTCCTTTTTTACTCATTTCAATACTTCTGTTGCTTATTAAGATATTTTGCTTACTATTTTTGAGTATGACACACGTCAAATAACATCTACCAATATACTGTCTTAAATCGCTAAGAGAATCTATTCTCCTACCAGCACAACTATCTACCAGAAACATTCGATGTAACTTTTATATTTTTTTACTTATGACAAGTTGCGATGACGTTAGTTCTATTCGACCAAAAAAAGAAAAAAATAAAAATTAATTTATAAATGTAATAAATACAATTAAATACAATCGCATTATAAAATCTAATTACGAATACAATTGACAGTTTAAATAAAAAATTTTATTGTTTTCAATATTTACTTACTCATACCTTTTGCGAAAAATTTTAATAAAATTATAAAATATTGTAAGAGGTAACATTTTAACACATGTGGCATTTAGCCAATAAATATTATAGACCAATTTCTTGCTGTAATGCCAACACAAAATTTGAAATTGGCAACGTCTTTGCAATGAAATGCGAGAATATGTAAACAAAAATATTTTTTTTGTCGAAAAATTAACACACAGTGGGTAGGAAAGATTAACAAAATTAAAAACTAAATGGACAATCAAACGTAAAAATGTTTACATAGCCACGCAAAGAAAGACAAAGACACAAACAAAAATTAAATATTCACATATTGTGCAGATAATCAGATTATTCCAGTAAATGTAAAAATTGTAAGGTAACAAAGAATCATGTACAGTAGGTGCACAAAATGCAATGCATTTTCCTGTATGATTTAAAAATAATTCTCGCAAAAAATAACCAACTTCAAAACAGACAAAATTAATGCTGACACAGTAAATCAAAATTTGTTTAAATTCTAAACGTTAGTCTATAACTGTTTAATAGATTGGCCATACACATCAAATTACAACCATTAGGGCACCCTTTAATTTCTAAATTTAAATATTTATACTTGTTATTATACTTGATATGGTAATGAACATTCTCTCTAATTGTTTTAAAGATAGGGCCATATAAGTCAAATTACATAGTTATAGGGACACCCTTTAATTTATAATTTATTTGCTACTTTTTATAGCCGACTTAGCAATAAGGGTTCTGTAAAAATTTCAATCAACTCTCTACAACTGTATAACAGTAACTATTGTAACACCTTTTAATTTATAATTTTAAATATTTATACTTTTTAATATACCAGACAAAGTAGTGGACATTCTGTTTAATTTTCAAGAGTTTGTATACAACGGTTCAAACAATAGGGCCATGTAGGTCAATTTACTTGAAATATGGGAATACCCTTTAATTAATTTCTAAATTCTAATTTTATACTTGTTGTTAGAGCGGAATTAGCAATACAGGTTTTTTGTAAATTTCAACTATCTGGCTATAACAGTTCAAAAGTGTAGCCACACACATCAAAATACATAAACTATTGGGAAACCCTTTAATTTTTAATTTTGAATGCTTGTGCTGGTTATTATAACCGTTATAGAAATCGACATCCTGTCCAACTTTCAAAAGTTTGTCTTTAAGGGTTCAAAAGATAGGCGGATATAAGTCAATTTGCGTCACCTATGGGGACACCCTTTAATTTTTATGATTATGAAATGTTTTTAAAACGGGACTAATTTGTTAGCATAATATATCAAATTACAAAAAATTTTCTAAATCGGTTCAGAAATGACTGAGTTCTGCAGGCATAAAAAACAACATTCAGTCGAACCTCCTTCTTTTTTTTTTAAGTCAGTTAAAAAACGTATTTTTGTGTTTGAATGTATAACATTCCGTTTTCATTGTGTTGTAGCAATTTTGATTACATTCTTCTTCTAAGTTTTATTATTATTCCCTTTCTTAATTTATTAGAAATATTAAATTACTTTTAAAATAAAAATTGGCAACATGATCGTATTTAATTTTGTTTAACTTTTTGTCACTTTAGAAAAGCTGACATATTTATGCGTGGATTGATGCTACATTTTGTTTTGTAAATGTTAAGAAGAACTCTTTTTTATCATTAAATAAAGTCATACAAAAAATAATTGATAAACTGAGAAATATTTTAAAATGAAATAAACAATTGTTGAACTACACTGTATGCAAGACGAACATGAAAAATGCATTTACATCTAGTACGTGCTTCTTTGAAAAACAGCACTTTCAACCTTCAGCATTTTGCAGATTGTAGCTGTTCGTTTGCCTTCGCTACAGTGGGATCTTTAATATTTGATTTAAATAATAAATAATTAACTTATTTTATATTTATATAAGACTTCTATATTCTAAGCGTATCTTTGGGAAGGTGTTTGTTCTATAACTTGCAAAAACCGGCACAAAACACGTTTACCAAAGTTAATAACCTCACGACTTATACTGTATATTAAGGACCTTTTCATGTGTTTTTAATGTAAAAACTGATGAGAAAAAATATATTTATCGAATACTTCTTTGATATAATACTACCAAAAGCTGCCTGGGTTCCCGTGTATCTACAACTCATTTAAAATTTTTTGAGAAATTTTGGTGAAAATCGAATGTTTTAGTCAAATTTCGATCGTTTAGTAAATATCAGATTTTTCTTAGTGATTAAGGCTTTTTTATACCCTTCACCACAAAAAGTGTAAAAAATGTAAAACAAAATTTGTCATACCGTTTGTAATTTCTACAATATCCATTTCCGACCCCATAGAGTCTATACATATACACCATGGAGCAAAAGTGAACACTAAAGAATCTGGTTTTTTAGTTTATTGTATTGTATTTATTCCAGTATAATTTTTGATTGAGGCTGTGTAAATAGCTAAAAAGTTACTTATTTAATTCCGTTCTTCGCGGTGAGTATACAATTTTTTAATTGTTTAAGGCCTGAAGCCGCGCAACAACAAAATTATTGCAGAGGTGGAAAGATTGCTTCGAATAGGAAAATCTACAAGAGAAGTTGCAAAAGAGCTGGAAATTTCACAATCTCTGGTAATGAAAATAAAGAAAGATAAAAATTTACCCAGTCAACATGACAGAAATGGTCGACCAAAGATGATAAGTAAAGCTGATGTGAGGTTTATGGCACGATCCCTAATGTCCGGAAAAGTAAAAACACCGAAAGAGGTAAGTAAAAGTATTTATTGTGAAGCTAGTGTATGAACTGTGCAGCATGCACTTAAAGGTATTGGTTGCTTTCCTACAAAAAAGCCAAAGAAGCCTAAGCTGTCAGCAAAAAACAAAAGAGCTCGTCAAGCGTTTGCATTACGTCATAAACATTGGACCACTGACGACTGGAAACGCGTCTTATGGTCAAGCGAATGCAAAATAAATCGTTTCAACTTAGATGACATTAATTATTTTTGGTCCAACACTGGAAAAGCAATACAGCAGCATCAGGTTATAGAGACGGTTTAACATGGTGGACGGTCTTTAATGGTTTAGGGGTGTTTCTCGGAAAGTGGTGTTGGTCCCTTGGTTTTGGTAAGAGGCATAATGAATAAAGAAATGTACTTAAAGATTCTAGATGCAATGGGTCAAATGGAGTTTTTTGAAGAGGATATTGTCTTTTAACAGGATAATGATCCAAGGTATTCATCACAATTTGTGAAGAATTGGCTTGCAAATGAAAAATTTACCACAATCGTATGGCCAGCCCAAAGCCCAGATCTCAATCCAATTGAAAATTTATGGTCGATTATGAAAAGACGACTGGGAAGTCACGAAACACCCCCAACTAGCATTAAAGATCTTTGGAGTAGAGTGAAGGATATTTGAGCTGACATACCAATAGAGACATGTCGAAGCCTAGTCAGAAGCATGCCTCAGCGTGTTGCAGCAGTTTTGAAAAGCCGCGGTGGTTTCACAAAGTACTAATTTTTACCACATTTAGAAAAAGACATGGAGTGCAAGACTGAAAACTTTTAGTACATTAAATTAAGTATTCTGTTAATACTGAAGTTGTTGCTTTTGTTTTTCGTTCTGTTGTTTGTAATCTTAAGTTTGAAATACCTAATAAAAGTAAAAAAATTTTATTAAATCTACAGTTGTGATTTTTAAGTGTTCACTTTTGCTCCTTAGTGTATTCTGACTTCTTTCTTATGCATAGCGAAGTCGATTGACCGATCTGCATCTGTCCGTCCGTGTTAGTGTTGAAATTTAGTTTACCGAGGCACTAGATCAGCTAGCAAAAATCTAAATACGCCAATCGATCAGACATCGGTCTATGTCCTTCGATGCAGCAGGAATAACACCACGCCTACCTCTAATTTTTCTATATCATTTGGAACAATAAAGTAACTCCAATCAAAAACAAATTTATAGGCGGATAGTGGTTTGTATTCCTCCAGGTAGTTGTGTCTGTGATAAGAAATTATTGAAAAAGATAAGAAAAATTGGCGGGATTTTGAACTGATAGAGAAACCTTTTCATTTACTAAGCTGGGACAACAACCTTAAGCATTTGGCATAGCCGAATTAGCACCTTACTTATTTTGTTTACCTGTAGTGAAGGTTTAAAAAAGAATAAAAATAATTTTTTGGTTTTATCTCGCACCAATACTTAGAAATGGTCCCTACTCGAAAATGCATTGTGCCAGAACTAAGAATTTAGGTTGTAGGAAGGAGAATAGAGGGAGTAGCATTTGTGCACATTCGATTTAAACTATTTTTTCAAAGTTTTCAAAGATTATTATTTTAATTAAATCAAAAAACAAGGAGGAAAATTTTTTATGATAAAAAATAATGTTCTTAAGTCCCATTAAATAATATTTAAATCAAAAGTAATTTTAAATAAAAAATTCTTTATCAACACAATTAGTTGGTTTTTTTAAGCAAGGTTTGAACTAATTTTGTTATCAATTAATTATTCATCTTATTAGAATACTTTTTGATTGTAATAAAACATTATAAACAATTTTGGGTTTCAATTTTTTTCAGCGTAAAATTTATTCACATTTAAAAACAAAAGCTGGACAAAAATGTTCGTTTAGATTTTTAAACTACAAAAAGTTTCTAAAAACTTGACCATTATCATTCATTTTTCTATGTTATTTTACTGAGCATTTATCTATAGATTTATTAAATAAATAATAAAAAAGAAAACAGCAACATTGATGCTTTTGTTTGTTTAGATAGAAAATGTGCTGAATGTTTAAATATTGTTGTTGGCTGGTTGTGGTTAAATTTTGTTGTCTATCTAACAGCAGTAGAAAATTAGCAAATCTTAAATATGTTATGACTTTCAAACTATTAAAAACAAATTTATTGGATAATTTGCACTCTGCAGATAATTTACAAAATTTTAATTAGCTTTAAATCTATTAGAATTTCAACACTTTTAGGAATATAAAACAGCTGAAATAGTTGCTGATTATTAAAAACAAAATTAATTTTAGTTTTAATATACAATAACAATGTTTATTTTAAAAGTAATATTTTTGCAAATTTTTAATATATTTTTGCAAATATTTAATACATTTTTAATACGAGACTTTGCTTCTGGTGTTAATAAATATTTTGAAAGGAGATGAAACATCTAAGTAAATTATGTTAATGAAATTTTTTCCTATAATTGAACTAACTTTTTTTATGGTTGTTGTTAGATCTTTAAATTAGGTCATCTCAAAATTTAGTCAATTATACTTGTTAAATTTTTTTCATTAGAGAAAACTTTAACTTTTATGCTATACAAGAATACATAAACGTTTAAAGCATTTGCTATAACCAGTTCATGAAAACGTTTACTCAATTCAAAACTTCCCATAGTATTGTGTATTTTCTATTAACATAAACTTTTCATTTATACGGTCTAATGTCTAAAAATTATTAAATTAAATTAAATCAGGCATGGAAACTTTTAACTATTTTCGTACAATAATCATGCGAAAAGTTTTAATAATTAAGAAAAAAGTTAAATTCTTATGCTGCTGAAAGCATATTTAATTCGTTTTAAATGTTAAGTTTTCAAGTTAGTTAAATAAATGCTCAAGTCCCAGGTATGGTCTTGATACAATTATTTTAAAATAAATTAAATTTTAAATCTATAACAATTTTGTTCAATGCAAATTAACAACAACAATCATTAACTAATATAAAATAAGTTTATTATTAAGACTATACAGGGCTGGTAAATTAGGGCAATTGTGTTCTCTTCTAACTACGTACATTTAATTTAAAGTACAGTTTGTACCCAAGAGCAAAAACAATACAAAACCTAATGGTACAATCTTTTACTCAACAGAGGTAAATTAAAATCGAAAGCAAACGTTTTGTTATGTTATTTTTATCGTTGTCATACCTTTCGGTGAAGTCCGTCGTCACTGGCTGTTTATTTGGTACGATTGGCGACCGCTTTCGATGTAAAGACATAATTTTCAAGCCGCGTTTTGATTAGTACTTTTTTATTTTTATCACACCCTGTTAAAAGTAAAAGTTGCCATACTTTGTTTTTAATTGCAAGTTTGTATTAAAAAAAATGTCAAAAATTAATAATTCTCAAAATTTGTCAAATCGTCAGCATTTAATTTCAACATCTAGAGTCATCAAAATGATGAGAAATCATTAAATGTATAAAATGCATTGTTTTCTATTATGAATCGTAAAACTTAGGCCGGACTAATATAAATCTGCTTCATAAAACAATGGACAAATATATATTTATATTAATTGTTTAAGCGAAAAATCCAGCTGTAAATAAGTTGACTACTTGAAATGACTTACTGCTGAAAAATTTGATTCTGTTGCTGGCAAAAAAAAAAAATAATAAAAAAAAAAAACAACAAATCATAGGTTCAGGTGGGTTTTAAAAACATATTAATTTTAAAGATCAAATGCCTCCTAAATTGTTGGACTTAGGATACACGCAAAATCAATCCTTTTGTTTCCTTAAAAATAATTGGAAAAATTACCATTAGAATTTTTATAATTTATCTCTGTCTATACTTTTTATATATTCGAAATGGGCTGCTCAGAGGCAATAAGGCGCTATCCTTTTAAATACTAACAGATTTAAAATGAGGTGCATAGCAACGCGAGTTAAACTACTCGTATAAAAATTTTAAAGGTATTTACATTTGTGACAAATATCTCATTGCGTAGCATATGATACAAAATAAAATATCCATGTTAAGTGAAAACTTCGTGTAGAGTATTAGCTAATAATATTTATAGAGTATTTGCCGATTCTCTAGATCAAATCAGAATAGCTCGGTTATTTACCTTTCTAAAGTTAAACACAAAATATTTTAAAGAGTTTACTGCTCCTCTCTAAGAAGAGTGATTTCATGATGTTAAACAGTTTTTAATTTCTTCTACTTAATTTTTGAATTTCTGTCACTTTTCTGGTTTTTCTTAATTAAAAAGTATATTTTCTATGTAAAAAAATTAGTCTAAGACGAATCTTATATACCATTCACCATATATGTAAATCTAGTTTAGTGAAGTAAGTCCACTAAAAAAAACAAATAAAAATAAAAAACAACTTAGATTAGAGTGACAGAGAATTAAAAATAAGAAAAAAAAAATTATGTAAAAATGCCATTGACTCCTAAGCCTATTGAAGTATTACTCAAAAGATCTCTTCAAAAGCTTTTAAATGCTACCCACTTTGATGTTTAAAAAAAAATGTTGAACAGTCGTACTTTTTTATGAAAAGTTCAAAGGCCCATAACTCGAAAATATTTGCGATTAGCGCCTTTTTCCTTTTTAAATTTCTATCGCCCCATATATTTGTTTTTTTCATTTGAGATACTTCACTTAACTAGATTTCTTCCAAATGATATGGTAAAATTAAAGGCAGGTGTGGTGTTTCGCCCGCTGTCTCGAAGGACATGGACCGATGCTGATGATTTTCAATATAAGATTTTTCGAAACTGTGTCTTTTTTTTTTTTTTTTTTTTTTTTTTTTTAAAGAGAAGTAGCACTTCAGGCATTATTACCTATTTAGTTATTTTGGTAACCGTGGTACATTCTTTAGGAAAGAAATTGATGAGAGATGAGACAGGTGGTGAAAGGAAAGAGAAAGAGAGTTAGTTATTTTACTTCGCCGGCGAATATGCTATATGAAATACCGACGAAGAAGACTGCAAGTTTTCATGTTAATTCTGAATATGTATTTATAAACCATTAAACAGAAAAAACATTTCTTTATTTTTTGATTGCCGCAGGGGTTGAACCCTGGGACAGCAGGTTTGTAGTCAACGTGTTTACCGCTTCGACTACAGCAGCCGTATTTAAATGTTCTCTAACTCATTTAGTGCCTTGGCAAAGTTGATTTTAACATAAACACGAACGGACAGAGGGATATCCCACAATAGAAGAAGAAGTCAGATATAAAAAATAATTTAACATTTGTCCGTAATTATCATGATTTTGCAAAATGAACTCTATTTAATATTTAGCACACAAATTCTGTTTTTATCTTGTTATTTTTTCTCAGTCTGACAAAACAACAGAAAAATAAATTTAGTAAATTAAAGAAACTTTTTCGTGTTGCTTTTAGCAAATAACGTGTTAAGCTTTATCGACTTTGAAGGTAGAAGTGATAAAGTCTCTGGTATTAATTGTGGTGTTAATTGTCACCACGCAAACAAAATTAAACAAAAGACCATAAATAACTTAAGAGATCGTTTAATAAATACTTTTAATACGTACGAGTAGGATTCTTTACGTTTACATTAATTGTATTTTTATTTTTGCTGTTTTCTATAAATAGTTCTGAAAATGAAGAAAAAATGCAAAAAATTAATTAAAGAAAATTTAATTTGCGCAAATAATCATACGCGTTTTTGTCGAAGCTAAATTAATTTGCCAAAAGCAATTTAATTATAGGGACTGTGAGCTCTGCGTATCCAAGAAACACGTGCATAAGTTACGAGATTTTGTTTAAACGAATATTCACTTTAAACATGTTAGTGGTGTAAAGGAAAATAGATCTGTGAAATATTTGTGACAACTCTTTTGTAACGTAATTATACCGTCACATATACACAGTAGCAACATTTCTAAAATTGTTTTTATTTTTTTGCTAAAATCGTACTTATAAATGAAAGTCCAAGTCACAGTCAATCGTTTTTAAAGTTTCTTAGCTTTCATTGAAGTAGATAGGCCAGACAAAATTTGGGCTCGCAGGTTTTTTTCTTCTTGTTATTAATAACGTAGGGGCAATATCGAAACAAAGCGCTACCCAAAACGGTTCCTTTTAGAGGGGATTATACGTCAACTTTACCCTATTGAATCATGTGCTACTATCAGCCTTTATTTTTTATCTTAGTGATCTTAGACTGTGGACTGGTAACCGTCGGCATTCTGTCTCATCGCGGAGTGTTTAGTAATTGCTCACATTTGGCTAAGGCTTATATCGCCAGCATGGCATCCTGCAAGTGTCAAACATTTACACACAATGTGTACTTCCGTCTGAGTCCTCTCCTAAATATATGTGGAATTATTAATACAAGAAGGGTGTGAAGATAGCTCCGCCACAGCTCACTTGCGTCCAATAATTGGTTCCTTTGTTTTACCAGCTGTCAGAAGAAAAAAAACGCAAAAAGATACATGGAGAGAAAAGTAAAGTGAGGCAGGATATAGAAAAAGATATGGAAGATAAGAAAAAGAGAAAAAAGGACCGCGGGTATGAAAAATCCCATTCACTGGGTCGCAATATCCCATTCACTGGGTCGCAATATCCGATAGTGGGCCAGTAAAACACCCACTGCACCTCAGAAAGGAATTGATGCTACTTGGACTCAGTAATGATACACCAGATTGGCCCCCGTAGTACCGCTGACTGAGATATATCAGCCGTATATACGCTAGGGCGGGTCAAAAACAAAGGAGGTGTCTCCTCCTCCTTGTCTTGACATTTTCTACAGAAATCATTAAATGGAAGACCAATTCTACTAGCATGGGCTTAAAATAAGCAGTGCCCAGTAACTGCAGCCACCAAGTCGTGCAATTGACTCCTCGGTGACTGTGGTAGTGCAGCTGCCCTGCCCCGCTGCAAAGGGGGCAAGATTGTTCTGACCTGGGCCAAATTGTAGAGAACAGCGTCAACACGCTGTCCGCAAGCACAGAAGGTGTAAATGGTGCCGTTCTCCACCACTCCGTTCCGGGATGACCGGCATTCAGAGACAAGTTAAGATGTGGTGAGCACACCTAAAAGGGACATAATCGCTGCTTTACTATCGCTACAGAAAATATATCCCTATTGGATATGTTATAATACCTTAACCAACACGTCCTTCTTTTGTCCTTTTTTTTGAGCCATCCGTGTATATGTAGAGTGCTCGAGACGAGCAAGAGTGGCCTTCCGTCAGGTAAAAGAGAAATCTCCTTGTAAGGGAACCATTATAGTAAAACACTTAAAAATTTCGCAAGTGTCTGCTATAACAATTTGTATAACATTGGAAATCAATGAGTGTCCCCATAGTTTATGTTACTTAATGTATATGCCCACTTCTTTTGAACCGTTAAAAACAGACAGTTTACACAGAGGGCGCATTGTTATGTCTGCTATAGGGCAAAGTAAAATTAAAAATTGGGAATAAAAGGGTGTCCCTATAGGTGATGGATTTTTATTTATATGGACTTATCGTTTAAACTGTAATAAATAGAAAAAATATAAATTGTTTATTACTGTCTGTCTGTTTCTTTGAAGTCGTTTTTTTTTTGCAAGATGTCTATTATCACTATCTTTTTTTGCAACGATGACAGATTTTATCTTAACATATAATAAAACTGTACAGGGGTCGTTTCTGTACATTAAATATTTTTTTAAAATTTTGATGTTAGTGTAATAGTAATCGATATGGAGTACAAAACATTTTATTTCTGTAATTTTTGTATATCTGTCTGTCTGTGTTCGCATCACATAAAAACAGCTAAATAGATTTGAATAAAATTTTGTAATAATGTTCCGTCTTCTTCTTCTTCTATTTTCGTAATTTCGCAGAGAAGTAAAGAGAGACATATGTGACCATTTGTGTAATGGTACTAAATCAGTTGTTAGCACATTTTGTTTTTATAGATGAAAAATTTTTAATACTGTTTAAGACGCATTCTTCTAAATTTTAATTTTAAGAAAATGAAGAATGACACGCTGATGAAGTCGTAGGCATTGCTAGTTATAATTATAGATATAAAACATACATAAATGAGATTTTTTTTAATAGTCTCTTTAAAAAAATTAAAATAATAACAAATGAATTAATAAATTATAATTTCCATCTGTTTTTATTTTTTGTTTTTGAATGTAATAATCTTGGTATCTCTGAATTCTTGAAATAAATGCAAAATGAATTCTCCAATGAATTTTACATTTTACTTCAATTTTTTCATTTTTCATTTTTTGTGTTTAAATTAAAAAACGTAAAGGAATTGTCTTGCCAAATTTATTTTGCTGTGTGTTATTTATCTGCTTAATACTCACTAAGTGGCTTTGTATGTCAATTTTCTGCCAATTAAAATTATTGATCGCATCATGCTCACGCTTAAGATAATAAAAACAGCGATTTTAAAAGCATTAAATAAAATAATTTTTTTAACAAGTATTAACAAGTTTTAAACTGTTGCTCTTTAGTCAATTAATATTGAAAATGATGGAAAAATAGTATTGTATACGGGTTTGGTTACAAAAATTATTTTAATAACTAATAACTAATGAAGATTTGGTAAGCACATCATTCGGTGGAGCTGAATCTTTATTGAAGTGAAAAACTGTCTACCACAGTGTTATGAAATGCAAAAAAATTGAATAAGAGTGTGTAACTTCTAAACTATTTGCCCAATTTTTTGGAAACAAACTGCGATTTATAGAGGATTTGGATACACCCTGTTTAAGTTTAGAATAATACCACAGCATGTCCAAGTAGGAAATCTCGAATTTGAAAACTGTTTTACAGTTTATAACTTTATGAAAAATGAATCGATTTCAAAAATCCCTAATTTCAGAGAAGAAAGTAATAAAAAGTAGAAGCACTTATTAGAACAACACAATAAAGCAAGAGATTTTTTGTGCGAGGTACCATAATTGTGTGCTCATTTACAGCTGTTTTAGTGAAACAAATCTACAAACTGTTTAACATTGGATAGGTAATTACCTCTTCTATTTAGCTGTTCTCAGTTTTATGCAGCAGCTTAAAAAAACCTAAAAAGTACTCATAAAAACCAAAAAATATAAAAAGTAAAATTTTGCGCATGACAGTTTATCTTGAATATCTCCAAACACATTAAAGATTTCAATTAAGTTTTCATGTACGTAACTTAAATCATTTAAAATTTTGGCAAACATAAATTTAAAATATTATTTTTTGTGTACATAAAATTTTTCTCTCAGAACTTGTAAGCTTTTCTTCAATAGCCTCCCCATTTATACGCAGAATGTCTACGAAATTCTACCAGTTTCTGAAAACGAATTGCTCTAGAATGGTTGATTATGAAAAGAATGAAAATACGCGTGCACATTTTTCAGGCAGTTTAAAAATTTTCCATATTTGCACAATGCTGACTGTAGAGACTTGAAAGAGACACCATTATGAGACATTATATAGATTACCCAAGGCTTTATCTTGAAGTTAACAATTTGATGAATTTACTAAAAAAACGTTAAAAATTTCCATAAAAAACTAGAAGTACTTTTTGAGCAAAATTTCACATTTTTTCATCTTTTTATAAAATTTCTATTGAAAAAATTTTTGCAATTAACTTAATGAAGTAAAACAAATTTATACAAGTTATTTTTTATAGCATTAGTTTTCTAAATCTGTTTTTAAAATAATTCTATCTTGTGTTTTAAAAAAACTATAGGTAAAAAACCAAAAAATGCCCTAATAAAAATTTTGTACTTTAAATTTAAAACACGAATTTCTTGAAATATATAAAATATATTATGCAAATTTAAAACATGATATTCCTTTATCTATCGATATAGATTACTAGAAATAAAAAAATTTTAAAATCAGTTCTCTTTGGATGAAGCTATAAGCTCTGAAACATTTTTAATATTCGAGGTTGCCTACATTAATGCGCTGTGGTCTACTCTGTGCTGAAACAGGATTTATCAAAATGCAATAGACGGAAAGCTTATGTCCTCCTCCATAAGTCGCAGTTTGCTTCATGAAAGTCGGGTATATGTTTGGAAGTTCCAAAATTTTATTAAATTTTTTAGTATTTCATACCACTGTGGATAGTACAAGAACTAGATTTTAAATATGTATTTTAGTTCTTATGATAATAGGATGTTTTTAATGTGAATGTGTTCTTAAAATTCCTGTACTTAAAATTATTGCTTTTTGTTTGCAAAGTACAACAGAAATAATGACAATAAACAGTCTTAATAAAAAATTTAACCTTTTACTTTCTCATTATGTAAAAAATAAAAATATTGAAAAACAAAACAGGCCAATTATTACTTTCTTTGATGTCATTTTTTTTAGTCAGCTCTATATAAAAATAATACTATGAAATAACATACTTTCTTGTTTAAGTTTATAGACAAGTTAAAACGTCTATATTGTTTTAAAAATTAAAAGATCTGGCAACTTGTTTTAGTTGTTTCTTTTGTAATCCTTTTTATGTACATGCGCCAATTAAAAAGATGTTGCAACAGCAACCAAAAAAAATGGTAGTGAGTTGTTTTGAAATGTTTCAGCATATTTTTGTTTCAGTTGCTAAAACGTATTAAATCTTCTTCCTCAACGAAATTTATTTTTTAACCTTTTTCATTTTTTTCATTTCTCATTTTTCTTTTAAAGAGTTAAGCCTCTCCTATCTTTAATCTTCTAAACTACTTTTTATTCCGATTTAACGAAAATCAATTTTAATCAGATTAAAATGAAAACAATCGCCATTATCAGGAAATCCATTCACTAAAAATATTGTGTCCAACCAAAATTAATCAAAATAAATATAAAATACCACATATGTATATTTTTTATCATGTATTGTACATAAATTCAAATTTTTATTACTCCATTTATTAAAATCACAACAAGAAAAGTTTCTTAGAAATTCAACAAAAGGTAATTGTTTTTGTAAAGCAGACTTTTTGTTTGTAGTTGAAAATGTCTGCCTTGTTTTCTATCGTTTATTTCAATTGTTCATGAACTACGTACGTACAAATGTTTAGAAATTTCAAGTAAAAAAATGTAAGATTGTTGTGCGATTCGAAAACAAAAGTTTTACGTTGAATTGAGCGTCTAAGAAATAAGAGAACACATTAATATCTTAACATAACAATAGCAATTTATGTGCAATTGTGTACATAAAAAGAAAAAAAAAAGAAAAAAAATCCATTTTATTAAATGACAAAATTGTTTCCATTGTTGATCGTTTTCTGTTGTTCATTTAAATGTAAAAATGTAGAAAATATGCCAATTAAAATTTAAATAATTTCAATATCTCAAGCTAAATAAAAAAATAGGAAAGAAAAAGAAGTCAAAATAAAATGAAAACATATCAAAGTTTAGAGCTGAAAATAAAAACAAACAAAACACAACAAAAAACATTCGCAATATTATTTCTTTTTAAAATAGATTTGAATTTTCTTCAAATTTGGAAAGTTGTACAATAACTCGTTGCTGGAGAATAACCCTCTTTAAAAAATATGATGAATGTGAAAAGGATTTAACCAGCCTGCTTTTATTTTTCATCACAAACAGATTTTCCTAAACGACAGGGCAGATAGTCAAACGCTCACATTAATACATTTATTTGTTGGTCATTATTTTATAAATGAATAGTAAGCTGTTCAACAGATAAAAGTATTATATATTTGGGAATGATTTAAAGGTAACTTTATTCTGCGTCTTCAGGTTTTTTTAATCCAAATTACTGAAATCGTTCCAAAGTTTTAATGATATGAATTGATGCGGCCGTTTTATTATTTGCCACGTAATACAAAAGGAAAAAAAAAACAAATAAGAGTGCTATATTTGCCGTACCTTATATATCCTTCACCATAAAAGTAAATCTAGTCTAGTGAAGAAACTCCAGTCAAAAAAAAAAAAAATATTACAAAAGTTAGAAAAAAATTTTACCTATAAACGTCGTTGGATTGTTATAGGCTTAGCATTTTTCCTAAAAGATATTTTCAAAAGCGAGTGCCAATTTGTTTACTTGATGTTTTTTCCTTATTTTTTAATTCTTTATCGCTCCATATATTTGTTTTTTAATAGAGCTACTTCGCTAAATTAGATTTGTTTCAAAAGATTTAGAAAAATTCGGGAAAGTCGCGGTGTTTTGCCCGCTGCCCGGAAGTTCATAAACCGATCTTGTTGATTTTCATAACTAAGTCTGATCGATTGGCATATTTAAATTTTCTTTAGGCAAAGTTGATTTCAACTCTAACACAGACGGACAGACAAACATCGCTCAGTCGACTTAGCTGTGGATAAGGACTCAGAAGATAAATATTTGTATATGAAACGACAAACATAGATATATTCCTTTTTCAATTTGTGCTTTTTTGTTTTGTTCTCTTATTAACTTAAAATGGCATTTGTACAACATTAGGCAGCCATTTAAACCAGTGCACTTGCCGTGACGGTGAGAATCGAACTATGCGATTTTTAAAGCCCCAAAAACCAGCGCTCTGTGGCGCTAGCGAATTTCGAACTCACTATCGCTTCTGTTTTCAGACTAGGCCTTATAACGACAAAAACACAAAGCTGTAATAATTTCTATCTATCTATCCTATCTATTCTTTTGCATATGACAGTAGCATATGCCATTCATTTTCGTTTCGCAGTAGACCAAGCCTTCAGGAAATTGGGGCTGTGAGAAAGCACATAGACGATACCCTTAATCGCGACCTTTAAGTAATTTCCGAATGGGGCCTGGCGAACAGGGTTCAGTTTAACGCTAATAAAACCCAGTGCTGTGTGCTTTCGCACAGGCGCACTGCTGAACATGCTACGTCATCTGTAATTATGGGTGATACATATATTAAGGAATCAGAAGCTCTCGATGTTCTTGGCATGAAAATTCAATGCGATGTTCGTTGGAACAAGCACATTTTTCATGTTGCAAAAGAAGCATTCAAGTGCCTAGGTTTTCTAAAACGGTGTAAGAAATACCTCACTCCATCTGATCTCCTTACTATCTATGTCACCTTTATCAGACCGAAAATGGAATACAACTCTCATGTATGGGCCGGTGCTTCAAAGTCTATTTTGGAGTTACTCGACCGCGTACAGGAGAGAGCGAAGAAACTCATCGGTGACAGTAGGGTATCCAGCTCTATTGACTCACTGGAGCATCGACGCAATGTGGGGTGTGTTTCACTGTTTTATCGTTACTACAACGGAATGTGCTCTTATGAAATCAGGGAACTTGTTCCTGAAAACCGTAATATCATACGCGCAACGCGATCTGCATCAAGAGCGCATTCCTTTGTGGTCGATTGGCCAGTGAATCGCACAACGCATTACAGAGAGAATTCGTTTTTTAGCCGAACAGTTCGTATGTGGAATAAACTCCCTGCAGAGGTCTTTCCTGCCACTTTCAATGTGCAAGGATTCAAATCAAATGTTCACAAGCACTACTCCCTCTATCCCCCATCCCAAAACCTAATTTCCTAGTTCTGGCACAATGCATTGCATAAGTAGGGGTCATCCCCTGAGTGCTGGTCCTAATTAAAAAAAAAAAAAAAAAAAAAAAAAAATTTCTCGAGCTGTGAGCTGATAGGGTGACCATAGAAAAAAAAATGCTTCAAAAATTTAACTTTTCCAAAAAAAAAAAAAAAAAAAAATAACTAAAACAGCAACTAATAATGTACACTTTTAGTGTAAAATCCATAAAATTAAAATAAATCATCAAGTAAAATTACTGTGTTTAATAAAATAGTTGGATGTTAAAGCAAAATATGGTAACATTGCACTGATTTGTTCGTCGTTCGCCGGCGTAATAAATCGAAGTAAATTTATTCTGAGTTCACTGCGTGTGGCGAATTTTAACCAAGATCATGATTGTGTGCATTTTCATATGCGGCCAAATATTCGTCAGTCGTCGCAGTTGTTTTCCTAGCCTTATATGAAGCATTCAAAATTTTTTTTAAGAGCATTTAAGCAAATTCTAACAACTTGTTAATAAAGTATTCGCCAATCGGAAAAAAAATATTTTAAAGTAAACTTAGGAATGCGTTGCGTTTTATTAAATCATAAATTAAACCAAATAAGTTAATAAAGAGAATAAAAGAATTAGCCTAGTGACCTCTGCGATTTTTCAAGCCAATACACACTCGTTTGCCGAAAATTTCCACTCGAGCTTATTTTGTAATAAATGCACAGCATAAAGAAAACTTTTGAATGAAAAATATGTACAGCAAAGTGTAAGCAATATTAAACGATTTTAAAGGGTGCGGACGGTGAAGTAGAAAGCTTTCAGCGAATTTGTTGGATCACTTCGTTTGGATGTACCCATTTTTTTATGAACGACATAACTCTCATGACCAGTCGTTGTCTACATCAGAAGTTTTTTATGAAGCCATATTAATAATCCCTTGTTAGAGACCCTCGCTCTTTCTTTAAAATACTGCAATTTTGACAGTAAAAGAAACCTTTTAGATTAAAATGTGCCTAATGCTTTAATGTTTTTCTCAAAAAGTCATAATCTGTTTTTACTAACTTTTACTGTCAAGTCGATAGGACTCCTTAACGCAATTACTGATCATCCGTTTCACATAAATATTTTTTACTTAAAATGTTTAAGCTTTCAATTATTAAGAACTCATTAAATTGTAACTCGAAATTGATGCCTGCTGCCGAAAATGTAAGCATCGTATATATTTTCGATTTGTCTTTAGATTACTGACCAAATTCTAGAATCGTAAGTTGTCAGTTTTGCTTTTAATTTTCCTCTTGATAAAAGATTATAATGGAAAAAAGTTTTCATTACAATAAATGTTTTTTTTTTTGTTTAATTGAAAGTCATTAAAAATAACGTAGAAATACTTAATTTTGGTTTGTTTGCTTTGTTCTATTTTTCTACAAAAAATGTAATGGTCTTAAGTACCAAGAAAATTGTAAATGAAAGGATTTTGTTTTTTTTTTTTTTTAACAAAATATAAATTATGTGTCTAGCCACAACTTTAGCCAAATGTGTTTTATTTAACCACAATATAGTGCTTTAATAAAGTAATACAACCGCAGTTATTAAAAATTAATGAATGAAAAAATTTATACATTTTTAATTAAAGCATAAAAGAGTTTTTAGATAAGTTGTCGTCTAGCAATACTTTGTATAGCAAACTAATCTTGACTGAGTCTCCACTGCAAAACTTTATTGTCAGCGAAATCAGATGAGTTCTAGAACTCAAATGATTCCACGATTCCCATTTGTTTTGAAAATTTCCTGTGACAGTGTTCGTATTTTGTGATTCGTTATGGTTAAATATGACTCAAGTTTCTGCTGTCTTCAAATTAGACACCGTCCGTTTAAAGGGAATATCATTTTCGATGTAGTTTTTGTGGTCACTAAAAGACCAATCCCCTAAAGTTAAATTAAAGCCACAATTTTTTGTCAATTCTTAAGTCTTTCTTTTCTTTTCTTTCTTTCAATTTCTTTTACCGATATCTTTTCCTACAAGAGAATATTAAAATACGCCTTTCTATACCAGTAGAGTATTAAAGATACCAAGAGTGAAAAGTTAGTAGTATTCTTTAAATGCGCCTGTGACGCGAATTCCAAAACATACCAAAATCAATTCGCTCGGCCATGTTATTTAGTGATTCTCGATAGTCGATAGCTCGTCGGTACATGATTTTAAGCATTTTTATCTTCAATAGGAAATTTAAAATCGTAATCTCAGTTTTCTTAATTTTTGGATTTTTGAAAGATTTTTTTTTTTTTGACAGAAGTCAATATTTTTAGAACCTACTTATATGTCTCTGTTCTAAGTATATTTCAACTAAAAAGTATTTGCATATATTATTCTTAAAAAAAATTAGGAATTATTTCCAAAATCTATAAACATTCTGTTACTTATTGAAATTCTTGTTCGCAAAATGTTTCAGCCAGCAATTTGATGAAAAATTTAGAAGGAAAGAAATCTGGCAATATTGCAATAGAGATAAAAACATATAACTAAAAATAAAACAAGCCGAAAGAAGTAGTTCCACCTTTGATACAGCAAAGAAAAAAATTAAAAAAAAAAGAAATTCATATGAAAAAGAACGGAAAACAGAAGCGATCGCCTTTTTTGACTACATCTCCACCACGTACTCCTCATCCACACTATGCAACTTTTGTTGCGCAACACTTCAGTTTATAGGTGAAATAAAAAATAAGAGTAGAAACTTGTTAACTGTTTCATGTATTTGCAATCCTCTTTTGTTTTCTCATTCGTCTAAGCAATTAAGACCGAATTTGCAGAAACAAAATTTGAATGTGTGGATACGAATGCAATTGTATAAAATAATTAAAAAAAAAATTAATATCTGGACGGGAACTTTTGGACTGAAAAGTTGCTAATTTTTAATAGCATTTCTCTCGAATTGTGTTCATGGACATTATGACCATGAACTTTATATCGCAGCCAAAAGTGATTATTTTCAATTGAAATTATGTCGCTTTGAAAAACATCAAAACGACCATTGACATTGCGTCGTTCTTACAATGGACACAGTATCATTTATGAAAGTTTCATAATGGCCACATTTAAAACAGCAACAGCTTCGCTTACAAAAGATTTTTCGGACGGGCACAAAGACTTTTTCTCTATGATATAACCAACACCGGCTTCGCTCACCAAAGGTATTCTGCAAGCCAGTTTATAAAAGCCTTAAATCGTTCTTATATAGAAAACCACAAAATATACCTGGTACCATGTCCATTTCCCTGGACATTATTTCCGTAGACATTGTGAAATGTCACTTATTTGTAGCTTCGCTAGGGCCTAGATATCTTTTTTTAACCTAACTGCTGTGGTAAGGCGACATAAGAATCCGGAATATATATTCTTTTTTATTTTCACCTTATAGTTGAATTCGTGCAAAGCTGTGCAGATAAAATAGAACCAAAACCTTTATTTTGTAAATTACTTAACAAATAACTATAACTTATCTTTTCTCTTTAATATTTTAAATACATGTGGAGCCAGGTAGGATCTCGCCTTACGCCATCAAGCTTATTGGAGTCTACTTCGAGGAATTGGTATTTTACGAATGTCTTACTCTCACTGGGTCTTGTGCTGTTACTGGCATGTACTCTTGACCAGACTATTGGTTGATAACTGTCGACATGCTTCCTTATTACAGAGACTGTCGCGGTTGTCAACATTTTGTAAGCCTTTGGTCCTCCATTGTATTTTTAGGGTTTATCGAGAGACTATTATTTCCAATTCTTGCGTAACTTCTTTGTTCATCGTCTGCTATTTCTCACGTTTCTATTTGATTATATTTAATTTAGAATTCGTGAGTCGTCCAATAATGTAGGTAGAGGCTTCACTTGTACTGGTAAATCTTAACTTAAACTGCAGGACAATATTCCACTCCATCTTTTCGAGTTCTTTCAATCGTCTTTACTTCAGAGTAATTTTTCTAATTCTTGCATAAGGCTAGGAACAGAACTGAGACGAACGACGAACTTCGTCAAATACGATGAATTCGTTATTAAAACTTCGTTGTGTAATTTCGTCGTATAAAGCACTTTTGCTCACTTTTTTGTGTTAATAGGGTGACCATATAAAAAATTAAGATTTAAAAAATGAAATATTAAAAAAAAAAAAAACAACACTAAAAACTAATTATATATTTAACGATATAAGAAACAAATAAATAAGATTTTCAAGTAAAATAACTTTATTTACTTAATCGCTTTGAAACTGAAGCCAAACATGGTCACATTGTGCTAATTTGTTTGTCGTTTGCCGAGGTAAGAAATAGCAATTAATCGTTTGACGTCATGATTGTGTTCATTTATACAAATTTGTTTTATTTTTGACGACGAATTTTCAGGAAATGTTCGCGAATACAATTTGTGTTTTTAGCATAACTAGTTTGTTCATTCCTTGCTGTTTCTTACGTTTCTGTCTGGTTTCATTAAAAATCATTTATCATAAAAAGTCAAGTAATGTAGAGAAAGGCTTCACTTCAATTGGTAAGTCTACACTTAAATTGCAGGTCGACTGGTATAGAGAGTTCATGGGCATCCTACCGCTAGGAGACTATTAATTGCCGCCACCGTAATGAGAGATCATTCAAACAAGAAGTCATACCCTTGTACTCTCAGCAGACGGCCTTCTCTTAATTTTTAAGGAATTTAATAAAAAAAAAAAAAAAAGATTTTTATTAAATATCTTTTAATGCCAGGATGACAATGGAATTTTCAAGCCATCATTTTAAAGAAAACGAAGCAAAAGAAAAATAAATTTCTCGTTTTCTTTGTTTACTTTTGATTCCTTCTGCTTTGTTTTTGCATATTAAATTTGCCATCTTGTTGTTTGCTTGCAAAGGATTTATGATTATTTATGTAATAAAATTTAATTCAAAGACGACGTTTAAAATTTGTGTGCTAAAAGTTTTATGAAAATATTTTTTTTCATCGAAAAAAAAAATGAATTCTGAAAGTCACCATTTTATGAAAAACATTGTATCATAATAATAAGTGGTAAAAGGGTTAATTAAATGTTATAAGTTCATTTCATGGTCTTGCCAAAATTATATTGCTTTTTATTTGGATACATTTGTTGTAAGTGTGTGTTTTTTGTTGATAACTGCGTTTCTTTGACGTTAAAATTCTCTGGGCTTATTAAAGGGATGTAATAACTATTTAAGTTGTTTGTTTAAGCAAAGTAATGATGCAAGAAAAATTTGAAAGGAAATGAAGAAATAAATTGCCAGGATTGAAAAGGGATAAAAATTAATACAAGAAACATTTTCTTTAGATTGCTAAAGAAATAGAAAATGTCAAGAAAAATTGGTATTTTGTATCTCCTCTCTGTTCCCTTTTGAAGGATTAAGTTGTGTAGGAAAGAAAGTTAGTTTTTGAATGATTAAATTCTTAAATTATTAAGTCATTATTTTACCAGCATAACTATTAGCTGAGGCAATGTTAGTTCGGAAGCAAACACTGATCTTAAACGAAATTATAATGTCACACCCACAACTAATAGAAACATATACAAAATATAGTAAATTGTGCCTTAAAATCTCTTGCGTAGATTTTATTTAATTATTTTTTTTTATTATGTTAAATCATTGTGCATTAAAAAACCCTTAATTACCCGGTTAATAATTAACCGACTTAAAAAGAAGAAGGGGGTAAATTAATTCGACTTAATGTTGTTTTTTATGTTTGTGCCAGCAGAACTCAGTCTTTTCTGAACCGATTTTGAAAAAACTTTTTTTTTGTAATTTGATAGATTATGCTTACAGATTGGTTCCATTTTAAAAACAGTTTATAATCTTTTAAATTAAAGGGTGTCCCCATACAACAACATATTTTGTAAGTGTATTATGAACAGTAAAGCGCACTTTTGTAGCATTAAAAGGAAAGTATTACTATAACTCCCAATAGCAAAAGGTAATAAAAAAAAAATATATAAAAATTAATGGGTGACCCCATAGGTGACATAAATTCATTTATATCCGCCTATCTTTTAAACCGTTATGGACAAACGCTTGAAAATTGGACAGGATGTCGATTACTATGACCGTTATAATAACAAGAATAAACCTTAAGAATTATAAATTAAAGGGTGTCCCAATAGGTGGTGTAATTTTAGGTATGTGATCAAACTTTTGAACTGTTGTTGCCAGATAGTTGAAATTTACATAGAACGCTTGTTACTTAATCCGTTATAATAAAAAGTATAAAATTTGTATTTGGAAATTAAAGGATGCCCCAATAGTTGATGTTATTTGATGAATGTAGCCAAATTTTTGAACCGTTATAGACAGACAGCTGAAATTTACAAAGAACCTGTATTGTTAAGTCCGCTATTATAAAATTTTACTTTATAAGTTAAAGGGTGTTCCTATGTTTGAAGTAAATTGATCTATTTGACCCGATCGTTTGAACTGTTTTATACAAACACTTGAATATTAAACAGAATATCCACTACTTTGTTTGGTATACTAAAAAGTATAAATATTTTAAATTATAAATAATAGGGTGTTACAATAGTTGCTGTTATTTGATTTATATGACCAAACGGTTGAACAGTTGCACACGATTGATTGAAATTTGCATAGAACCTTTATTGCTAAGTTCGCGTTAACAAGTAGCAAACTTGAAATTAGAAATTAAAGGGTGTTCCTATAATTAATGGCAATATCTTTAAATCCGTTACAGACAAACTTTTGAAAACTATACCATTACTATACCAAGTATAATAACAAGTTTAAATATTTAAAATTTGAAATTAAAGGGTGGTCTAATAGTTGTAATTTAATGTAAATGATCAATCTTTTGAACAGTTATGGACTAGCGCTAAGAATTTAAAATATTTTTGTTTTACTGTGTCAGCAATAAAAAGTGCAGGAAATAAAGGGTGATCACATATTTGGTGAATTTTCTTGTTAATTCCGCATTTATATTTTGTTCTACGACATATAAAAATCCTGACGCAATCTTTGACGAATATAATACAATTAATGTTTACTTACCGTTCTAAAATAATATGATTTTAAGTTTGTCTGTTTTAAAGTCGAATTTTATTTTACTACTTTTACATTTTGCCCATCCTGACTCTAATTTTCATTGTTTACAATAACAAAATTTGTGCTATTTACACAAAAATCAGTAAAGTGGAAATAAATACCCAAAAAAATTTTTTCTTACATGCTGTGCATTGTTTGAATTGTGGTTTGATTATTGATTGAAATAATCAAATGTAGAACACGTGACGAACAAGATAAAAATATGTTAATATTTTTACTTAGAAATATGTAAAAAAATAAACAAAGTACATATTTTCAAACACAAAAATCTCAATATTCGTTCAATGTTTTTGGTTTTTTTTATATACATACACACATGTATTATACGAACATATGTATAAGAACTTTGACCTTTCTTAAGCAAAATGTGTATGTAAGAATTTAGAAATTTCAGTGGCTGCTGTTGCTTAAATTTGAATAGTTTATTGTTTTCTTATTTAGAAGTAAGAAAAAAACGTTTGTGTCATAAGATATGGGATAAAATCTTCATGCGTTAGAAATGTCTAGAAATCTTAAAGAAACTTAAAAAAACACATCACAGCTTTTGCGCTTAGCACCCAAATTTGAAAGACCATTTTCATACATTTTTCCATAAATTTCAGTTCAAAGGTGTTTCATTTTTGTACTCAACAATTTATTTTAAATGACATTTTACTGCAAATTGCACACATGTCGTGTGTTACTATTTAAACATTACTTTTATTAAAGTCATGTGCAAAGTCCACTCATGAAATCTCAGTTAAAATTTTGATTTAAGAAATCATCTGTCATCAGCAATTTTATAATGAAACGAGTTGTTAGAAATTTACGCCACACGAAAACTGTCAACCGGAGTTGTTCATGGCACATTGGGGCAGAATCAAAACCTTTTAATAATAATTCAGTCATTTAATCCGAAATTCGACACGAGCATAGTACATGAGTAGCTAATCTCAAGCTTTGAAACGCTTAATGGTATCGAAGTTGAAAACATAGCACCTGCAAATTTTGCTAATGCTTGGCTTTGTTATTTATTTTTTATTAATTCTGTTTTGATTGGTTTTTTGTATGGATATGTATCAAATAAAGTAAATATTACTGTCTTCCATGGATTATTTTTTATTGCCTTAATCATTGGAAATGTCAGACCCTATTTTTGAAAATCTGACTAAAATTTTTTTATATAATTTTAAACATTTCGAACACCGTTAAAAATTTATAAATTGAACATATCTAGCACTTAGTACATAATAAAATAAATAGAAAAAACATCAAGTGAAAAAATTGGCGCTCGCCCATATTGTCCGAGTTACGTGCCTCTGAAATTTTCAAATTTTTTAAAAATACGAATATGGGTTATTTTGAAGAGATCTTTAGAGAAATACTATTTTTTTTAAATGTTTACCCTGTTAAGAGCCGATGACATTTTTATGTACTTTTTTTTAATTTCTGTCATCACAATATTTGTTTTTTAGATTGGAAATACTTCATTTATTTACATTTATATACATGGTGAATGGTACAAAAGATTTCGCATAGCCGAATATAACACTCTAAAAAAGAAACAAATATTGGGTCGACAGAAAATTAACAAATAAGACAAAAAAACAAAAAAATTAAGTACGATACATAATTTTAAATAAAAATATCATCGGCTCTTGATGGGTTAAGTCTTTTTTTTTTAAGAAATTTTAGTATTTCCTTAAAGATCTTTTCAAAAGCTTAAAAATGATACCCATAATAATATTTAAAAAATTGAAAATTTAGAGAAAAATATGAGCGAGACAAATTTTTTCACGTGATGTTATTTTCTTATTTTTTAATTCTCTATCGCTCCATATACTTGTATTTTTTTTATTGAATTTACTTCATCGTTCAAAATGAAAAATTAGAGGCAGGCGTGGTATCTTGCTCACTGCCGCCAAGGACATGGACCGATCTTGCTTATTTTTAATAGAAAAACTTTCGAAACTATGTCTGATCTACTGGCGTATTTAAATTATTTCTTGCTCATTAAGTGCTTTGGTAAAGTTAATTTCAACACTAACACGGACGGATAGACGGACATCGATATGCATAACTTCATTTCAAAATTTGTTAAGAAACAGAGGTATTTGGAAATTATTGTATTAAATGTTTAAAGAAAATAGAAAAATTTATAAGCCAGCATAATGTAACTCAGCATATTCCAGATCGCTATATCCGTCAATAGCATTCTGTTTGCCTTAAGTTATGTACACTGTAAAGATCATCTATTTAACCAACTAATTTGAAAAAAAAGACTTAAAAAAATATTCATAATTTTTAACATTTATTCGTTCTTACCTTTTGCTAACTGTAGATTTAGCAAGGAACGCTATTTTTATTTTCCTATACTTTATTCCACACACGGCATTAGATACTGTTGTTTCAGAGGCTTGACTTCGCGGTGTCTGTTTGCGTGTTATTTAATATTTTTATTTTTAAATTTATTAGTCGATTTTGTTTTTGGTTTAATAAATACTTTTAAATCTTGTAAATTGAAACCGAATATCCACAGTTAAAGTCTAGTTTATCAATGCATTACATAAGTTGCTTTATTTCTATTGTTTTATTGACTGGCTATAATTTAATTGCTTATAATTGAATGCGTTTAATATGCCAAACAATAGTATGCCTAACCTTTGCTGAAACAAATACACACAAAAGCGCCAACATACAAATTTACGCACTGTGTTGGACCAATTTTGGATAATATTGTATCACTTAGTCCACTAAAAAACAAATATACATCCGCACATACATATGTACAAAACATATCGAACGATACATATGCATGTGCATGACCATTCAGATATTTAAATACTTTAAAATGTACAATACTTTAATGACACAATGTATCACAAATTCCTTATCTTTCGCCTGCTTAAATTAGATAAATTTAACTGTAAAGATGGAGTATAAATAAAACAATTTAATTTAAATATTTAAACATTTTATCGTTTTCAACTATTTTAAGTATAAAGGGTCATCCAAATGTGACGCCTAGATGTCAGCACTATATAATTTTTACACGTGACATCTTTTCAAATGACATAAACCATTTTGTTTTATTAGAAGGTAGTACAGTTTTAACCATGGACAGGTGCACATTGCAACATTCGCTAGTTGGATTATTGAACAACGAACAACAGATCCATTGTTATCAAGCAAAATTTTGTTTAGTGACGAAGCTCATTTCAGAATGGATGGATTCTTCAATAAGCAAAATTGTCGTATCTGGGGTGATGAAAATCCTCGTGTTATTCATGAAAAATCTCTACACCCACAAAAAGTTACTGCTTGGTGTGCATTTTGGCAAATGGAATAATTGGGCCATTTTTCTTCGAAGATGATGCCGGAAATGCTGTTACTGTGAATGCTGAGCGATACCAATCAATGTTGAGAGACTTTTTATGCACACAGTTTTATCATGTTGATGTGTCTGACGTCTATTTCCAGCAAGACGGTGCTACATGTCACACAACTCGAGAAAAAATTAGGCTTTTGCGATCAAAATTTCCTCAACGTGTAATTTCACGAAATGCAGATTTCAATTGGCCTCCAAGGTCATGTGATCTAACACCATTAGATTTTTTTTGTGGGGTTTTTTGGAAAGTCAAGTGTATGCTAACAAGCCACAAACAATTAATGATCTAAAGAACAACATTCAAGTTACAATTCGTGAAATAACACCAGCAACATGTCGGAAAGTCATTGAAAATTTCGAATTTCGGATTGATGTCTGCAGACGCAGTCATGGTGGACATTTGAATGATATTCTATTCCACTTATAATTGTAATGGATCATACTTTTAATAAAAAAACAGCTTGAAAAAATTGCAAATAGTTTTCGTATTATTTCAAAGAAGCATGTAGGAGCGTTTTTTAGATGACCCTTTATTTCTGATTAAAATAAATATTCTAGAAGAAATTATCGCTTTGTATGTTAAAAGTTCTTTCTTATTTAAATTGCATTTTATTTAATAGTTGTTGAAAGCAAAGCAAAATAAAAAAACACAATTTTGAAAGATACTAATAAAACTTATGGTGCCAAAGCAGTCATCTTTTTAATAAGAATTGGCAACAATTTTATTGACAAAAAATCTAAATGAATTTATAAAATAATTGATATTAAATTGAAAATATTAACAGGTCAAATGAACATTTGTAGAGTTAATGGCAAGAAAAAATACAACTTTTTTGGAATTTTTTGGCTAAATAAACCGTGTGTTCTCTTTTTTATACCTTCTACCACAAAAGTGGGCAAGAAAAAAGTTATTATTATTGAATTGAATTTTATATTTCTGCTTCCAAAGGTATAAGGAGTTACCGTTAAACCGCTTTTGGTATTAAATTTTGTAATATGGTGGGAATTTTTTTCTACGCAATGTTGGCTATTTTTGTTATCAATGATTTTCAAATTATCGTTCAAATGAATATCACCTTTCTTGTCGGGTATAAAAGTACAACTGAAAATGAAAAGGTTTTTCTATAGAGGATCTAGCTTTGACATTCATATATGTTCTCAACTTTTAAACTGTAATATGCAGACATTTTAAAAATTTAACAATAAATATTTAAAACTTCAAAACTTCAACAAGAGGGTAGACATCCACAATTAATAAAAGTGATGTGTTAACTGTAGCGCTCTATAATATTATACAATTATTTACGACGATCTTAAGCAAAACTGGCGACAATGGTTCAATTTTAATTTGATGTGTAAAAGTTTTTAGCAATCTAGGGGTGAATTCAAGACCTCATGTCAAATTTCTGCATAAAAATATGGTTTGGGTTAAATCTATCTGATATTCTATTCTTTATTCTTTAAACAAAGCAAAAATAGAATTTTTAAAGTAATTTCGTTATACCGAGTCTTGAATAAAGTGACTTAAGGCATACAAATTCATTTTTGGATGTTTTTAAAATATTTTTACGAAATTAAATGCTAATGTTTTTTTGACCTTTTTTTATAATTAACTTTATTTTCTAATTTAAAAAAAAAAATTCAATAATTTTGTTTCCTCTTTCCCAAAGATATATAATAATAAACAATAATAATAAACAATATTTTATTATAAAACTGCCCTAGTAAATAAAACTATTTTTACGAAAATAAGATATGGCAACACTTTACATATCGGTAGCAAGTCTAATTTCGTTACTTCTAGAACAGGAAGTATAAAGTTCTTAACATAAAAGCAGTTATGAAAGCGACGTTTTTAAAAATTTCTGCTTTTCTTCGAAACAAAAGATCAATGGTCATGAGTTCATACCCTATCACTGCCTCTAGTATAGAGAAGAATATTGGTTGTTAGGTTGTTAAATGGAGAATAGCAGTTAAGACATCCTAGGGCCTCAGAAAAGCAATTATTGCTTAGTCGTGGTAGACAAAAAAAGGTGCCAATATATTAGAATGGAAACTTGATGTTTATTGTGCCCCTTTATTAAAAGCAAAGAAGGTGAGATGGTTAAGATGTCTGTATAGTAAAAAAAAAAAAATATGGGCCAACCATTAACGGAGTCTTAGGTAAAGAAAAAGCTTGTAGCTGACTTGGTTGAATTGCCTAAATTAAACAATACATTGTTTCGAATTCAAATGGTTTAATGACCTGAATATTTGTTTTGATTTAAGTATACATTTGTCGAATAAGACAATGAGTAGTCTTTGCAGAGTCACATATCGTAGTGTATATGGTATTCTATACGTGATACCGTGAGTACAAAAAATCTAGCCAGATCCCCTTAGTAAGAAATTTAAAGCAAGGAATTAAAGACAACACAAATTCTCTTAGAATCTACTGCAGCTTGAAAACTGATTTCTTTTTTTTTCTTTATTTAAATAAAAGCCCAGAATTCTAGCGGTTTTTTAATTAATTCATTTTTGTTTAATTAAGCCTTCGAAAAAATGTTTAAATATCAAAGCAAATTGTGTTGTTATATTTCTTTTCCATTGTAGACTAAATGCGAATGCGCTCTTTGAGTGGCAGGCACACTTACTAACAAAATATTTGCATGTAATTAAAATTCCTCCATTAGGATTGAGGGGTGTTAAAATTATGCAGCTATTTTTCATTTCCTTTTAACTACTTCTCAATCCTTTACACATTTTTGGATACAACAAGAAAACCTTATTTATGTTTATAATATCCGTAAGCAAACATGACATTCTTTCCACATGTTTAATTAAACGTTAAATGACATGCAAAAATTTTCTTAATTTATTTCAATGTTGTGGCAAAATAAATAGGAGATGGGTGTTATTAAAAGCAAAGAAAAATATCTAAAAATGTTTTTATAAACTTTATTTTCTGTTGAAGCAAACCAAGAATTTCATAAAACTTAACAAAATTATATCGATTTTTTCAATAAACTTATTTCTCGCATTAGCTATTTTTAACTTATAATTTTTATATAAACTTTCGGGCTAAGTTTATTTAAAAATTCCTAGCCATGTAAATATGTGTTTAAGACCATCAATAAGGATATTGTAGGTGGATTAAGTATACGTGACTTAAATTTATTACGAGAATTTAAAGAACCTCTTTGAAGTTTGTTTATTATTTTAGTGTTTTTTTTCTTAGAAGATTTTTTAGCTTTTTAAAGTAATTTAAAAGTAATTGATTTTTTGGGCAAACTCTCTTCCTAGCAAACATTTTCTTTTTAAAAGAAAAAGAGGTTTTAGGCCAAACTTAAATTTCTGTGTTGAAAAAAAGTTTACATATAGTTTCATAGTTAACAAAACAAAATTTTTATAAGAAACAGAATTTAATGAAATTGTCATATGGCTTAGATATGATTTAAAACTGCTGTTTTTTCTTTTAGTTCTTCCTTAAACATTAAAGCATAATTTCATCGAATCCAAAGCCTAAAAATTAAGAAGCTGTATGTAATATTTGCATTTGCATTGTTGTAAACTTTTTTACTTTTTCAAACGTACGGAATTTTTTGATTAAAGATAAAAGCAAGTTCATTTATTTTCTTGCTCTTCCCTCTTTTTTTGATTTCTGACCCTGTAGCTCATCCTAAATTTTTTACCTGGCTTTCTATTTAACAACTATGCCAACTTATGCTGCCATCCACGCTCTAACACTGTACTGCTCAGTAAGACTAGAACTACTCGATATTTTGTTTAGCAAATATTAGATTTTTAGCTGCGCTGTGGCTCCGAGCACAACTACTTCTGATGTATTGATTCTTTCCTCACTAACCAATGATCTTTCTCCCCGTTAAAGTTTTCAACATAATTTTCTTGCCTTAACCATAAAATATTGTTACATTTTTCCCTTTTTAGGCAAACGTACGAAATCTTTTGACTGCAAATACCACTGTGGCACAATATAAATTCGCTATTTTATTAACTCCTTATGGCTCTATCTGGCTATATACTTGATTCTGCCGCTTTTTAGGATCCTTTGGTCTCGTATTTACTAAACAAGCGTAATTTCAAACGCAGCCATCAACGCTACACTACTGTGTTACTTCGGCGAGACATGAACTACTCGATACCCTGTTTAGTAATCGAAACCACCCACATACCACACCACTACGTTTTACATCCAAGCCAGTTAACCCTCTTTAAATCCAAAAGCCACAACTTACATCTGCTGTACATTGTAATCATTTTGGTACTTCTTTCCGCTAAAAGCTGGAGTTCTTTCACTTTATTGGGGTCTTGACAATCACCTGCTACTCTTGTATTAAATAGAAGTCTTCCTCTTTCCGGGAGGTTTATACTGCAGTTTCTTTAATTTTAAATTGCCTTACACAATTATTACTCTTCCCTTGTACGCATGTCTGAAGATGGGCTTGTACTCACGATCGATCTTCTGTTTTACAGCACGCACCTCTAGCAATTCAGCCATTTAAGTGCTCCACTTTTTGTTAGCTTATTTTTGTATTATTCTATACACACATTCAATAGTGTTGGAAGTAACTTTATTCACCTTCTGTTTTTACCACGCACATACGGACAACAACTACAGGGGTTGCTAGATTTTATGTTCCTAACAATATGTTGTTCTTATATATACAGGCGTATATGATGACTCATCTGCCACACAAATTTTATTTTCCCTTTATTTAACTCTGGTAGGATTACGCTTTTATTGGGGGATATCAAACATAGCGATTTCTTGTGCAACTTTTGCCAATTAAAAAAAAAAATAGGGAAAAAAGATCGTATCTTAAGAAAATTTTTCTATAGTCTTTTTATCTCAGTGTTAAATTCGCTTTTACTTTATGTTATGTTATCAAAGCAAAGTGAATGATTTATAATTATATGTATCAGGGATGGTAAGCTGGGTACCATTTTATTTCTTATATTTTAAAATTGAAAATTAAAATAGAATATCAATGGGTTATTTGAAACAGTTTAATAATTTGCAATTATTTTTGTATGCCCGCTGTTTTTATTGCGATTTATTACTTTTAGTTCTTTCATTATTTAGAAATTAATAGAAAATATAATTATATAACAATTTTAATACTTCCTTTTATTATGCGGTTAAGCGTAGTCCAGGTCAGTATTGTATGCGGTCACCTAAAAAATTTCTTTAACGAAATATTTATTTTATTAAATTCCTTATTAAAATCAAGTAGAAATGATATTTCAAAGCTATCGAAAACTTAATAAAGAAATTTTTTCGCTACTCCCTTTTCGTTCCTTTTATTGTGTTGACGATTTTGTGTTGACGATTTTTAAAATTGATTTTCGAAAATTCTGTTAAGAAAAACTTACTTTAAATAAATTATTCATCGCGGCCACTCAACAAAATTTAGTTTTTTTAACGTTCATAGCGCTGATGGGAGTTGAACTCATGACTAATGATCTTTAGTTTTGCAGAAAAACAAGACTTTACAAACGCAATCACCGCGGTTGAACCATTTGTCTGTTAATTCCGTTCACACAAATTACACTTATGAATGGAAAAAGAAGCTTCCTTAGCTCTGCTGGTTTTCATTTCAGGCAATATTAAATATTCATAGCATTTGAGCATTTGTTTTCACAGATATGAAAAGAATTTTAATAATATATCGTCGCAAGAATTAAAGAACGTTGTAACTGACAAAACATGAAATGTTTACCAGAGCCAAAAAAACCTGTATTTAAGTAAAAAAAATCATATCACAAAAACTGTAAAACTTTGGAACATAATTCTGAAAACGTATTTGTATTTTTTCTCACTTTATATATTGGGTTTAGACATTTTCTCTCAGGTCTATTATAACCGGTGATTCTGCGGCTAACAGCAAATAATTTTTCTTCCACAGACCTATAAAATGCTGTAACTACAATGTTTTTGTTATGAAAACAAAATTTTAAAATTCTAAAACGCTTTAAGTGACACATTTGGTTTTTTTAAGTAAAACTTAATAGCTGTAAGTTAAAGTAAATAAATAAAGTGTGAAAAATATTTTTTGAAAAAAAATGCAAAGAAAGGCGAAAGTGTTAGCTTGAAAAATTTAGCTGACGCAAAAGTGCCGTAAGCAACAAATGTGAAAAATACTAGTTTTTGTTAGACTTACGACAAAGAAGACACTGGTATTTTTCAAAACGCAGACGGCGTAAGTGGCAGACACCAGTCTACGCAGTATTTTTTTCTGATACAAATCATGCAAAAAAACGTGTTTTCGTATTTTTTGTTAGTCACAGCGTTTTTTAATTCTTGCGACGATATAATCACAGTTTTAAAGGAAAGAAGATATTTGGGAAACCTGGAAACCGTATGATTCTGTTTGGAAAAAAATAACTTATCTTTTGTAGCGATTGCCAAATGGGCACTATTTCCGCTTTCTGTTCCATCGATCGGTAAAAGTGGTAATCAGAAAGAGCATTGTATTGAGAAGATAATAATGTGGGACAGGATATCTCTCAATAGGATATTCAGTTTAGCCATTAATATTGATGCATTACTGCTATTACTGCTCATTTTTTTCATTTTATATAATTGAAACTTTTCAACGAACCAACCTTTTGTACTTTTAAAGCTGCTGATTACAAGGCAAAATTGCTTGCGTCCATTTATATTCTGTATGGACGTATTGTGATGTACATTTTCTAGTTTCCAGCATAATTTTGTTTGGAAAGATGGCTTCAATTTCATTTAAATAATTTTCTTTTAGCACAAAAATGGAATAAAAAAATTTATTTAATTTATTATTTAACTGTTGTAAAATTTATAGATACTTATAAATATCTTTGTTTAATGCTAATGCTTTTGTGGACAAATTTTTATGTACTTCCTCCATTAAGCTTAAATGTATTCACAACTAATCATCCTGTCTCTTATTTCAAGTGTGTAATATTTCTAATCAACCTAATTATGTTTCATTTTCTCTACAGCTGTTGCTTTTATCCAGTGCAAAGATAAATGTAAAGAAGTTTTAAGTGTTTGTAACAAATTGCCTGTTATTATGGTTTATGATACTCTTCAAGTATTTGACAATGAATTTGAATAAAAATAGCACTTAAATTATTAAACACAATTTAAAGTTTGTTGTTGGAGTAAGACTATAAAAATACATTAAAATTAGGAATTGCTAACGCGAATACACAAAATAAAAATGTTTTTAAAGAAAAATAGAAATAAAAACTTCATGGCCATTTAATAATAAAACCGAGATATTAAATCAAAGTAAAGCTATTTATTATATGTTGATCAGCTACCGTGGCGGCGTTGGCAGATGTCTGCTTGTTTGCGAAATAAAAGAGCATGAGTTTAAGTCCCAATTTATTTGATCGGTAAAGTCGAATTTTAAACTTTAGTAAAATTTAAGCAGACATCGGGAACTATTACTTTTAAACTGTAAAAGATAAGTTCGTGAGGGCATTAAGGCATAAGAACAACCGATGTGATAGTTAGGAAGCCTGCAAGCAGCAATTCTCAAAACTCTATTAAAACTTGAATCGGTAAGCAGGAAAAATATGCTTATGAACACGTCTAAATATAAGAACAAATATATAACAAGAATAAAATATATTAAATTTTAGTTTATAAGATTAAGATTTTCGAAATTAAAGACTGTCACATACAACTAAGCAATATTTTAAAAGACAACTTAATTCCAATCTTCTAAGTCTCTGCAAAAAGCCTTTCGTTCACGCATTCTTAGTCGGTATTTTGTTATTTTGATATTTTGTAAATACATATTATGTTGTACAAAATGGCCGTTGTCACTACTGTGTTGTATGTTGGCCAGCATTTGATTCGTAAGATATTCTCCTCCTTTTGTTTTATTGTAAAATGTGTCTTTACACGCACATGTTAATATATAGAGAAACGCGTTACGTTTTAGTGCCAAAATTATTTTAAGACATCTTTTACCTAGAAAAGTTAAATGGAGTCTTTAAGTTTCGTTTAATAAATTTGACATAGTCGAACCAAAAAAAATGCTCTATTTCGAAACAATGGGCAAAGTACCTCGCGTATAAAATACATCTTAAAAACATAAAAGTAAAAATTTTCAAAAATTTTGTAATTTATTATTACAAGAAGCAAACAAATTAAAAAGTAAATAATTTTATAAATTAAGAAACATAAAGTTATTATTTCATTTAATTATTATTATTTTATTTAAAATCAAAGTTTTTATTTATTAACTCATACTACTTCATGTCATTTGTTTCTCTGTAACAAAATATGAATTTTAATGAATATTTTCCGCGTACAGCTATTAAAAAAGGCTTTTATCTTTAAAAGTCATCAGTAATATATTTTCTCAACAAAAATTTTGCAATGCAAACACATTGTTTGCAGAAGACTTTATAATGTTAAATATCTTTTGCATGAAATACGCCGCAGATAAATTTTTCTACAAAAAACAGATGCGCAGATATAAAACTGTTGTGTTGCTGTTCATTTGTTAGTTACTCGTAAAAATATTATTAGTATTTATCTTATATTTGTTTTTTATTTTATTATTTTGAAATAACTGATAAACACAGTCACTAGTTGTACAAGTTTCATTTTTATCTCTTTTTGAGTTGTTGTTTTCATGCAATTGTATGAAATAAATGTATGATAGTTTCACTTAGCACAGTGGTGGTGAGAGAAAAATATCTAGAGGTCAAGCTTGGTGTATTTTTAATAAATACCCTCAATTTTAACGTTCATTACTTTTAAGTATTTATTTCCTTCTAGATTTAGTTGAAAACATAGCGAAATGTAAACAATTTTTGTTTTGTTTTATATTTCAATAAAGATAAGGCAATGAACGATAGAAAAATTTTCGATAAAATCAGAATAACTTAGGTGACATTAGTAAAAACTATTGCAATTGATAGCTATTAAAATTTTAAAGTTTCGTTCCAGATCTATTTCAGCTGAAAATACATGCAAATCCTTTGATAACAACATCTTTTTTTCTTGGAGCCATTTTACATCACACCATTTTTCACGCAACTTGTTTCATGAGTGACTTGGCTTGGAAATTTGTACGTTAGATGCATTCGTTTTGTTGTTTGTATATTATTTGAAATAACACAAACAACTACAACAAAGAACATAAAATTAAAAGCGTAATGTTAAAATTCCGATGCCATAAAAATATCATTGTATAGAGACGCTGTAAAACTCGCTGAAACTTTTAAAAAGAATTGAAACAAGAGTGCTATATTCGGCTGTGCCGAATCTTCGTGATGTAGCTCCTATCAAAAAAAAAAAAAAAAACAAAAAAGTGAAAAGTAAGAATAAAAATTAATTACGTTATACAATTTTACATAAAAATGTCATCCGCTCTTAACGGGTTAAGCATTTTAAAAAGTTTTAGTATTCCCCTAAAGATCACTTGAGAAACTTTAAAATGATTTTCATATTGACAATCGAATATTCTTATGAAAATTTCAGAGGCCCATAAGTCTGTATATATGGGCGAGCTCCAATTTGTTCACTTGATGTTTTTTTTTCTTATTATTTAATTCTCTACCGCCCAATATATTTGTTTTTTTTTTTTTGATTCGAGTTACTTTATTATTCCAAATGATATGGAAATACTAGAGGCAGGCGTAGTGTTAAGCCCATTGCTTCCAGGGACAAGAACAGATTTTGCTGATTTTCAATAGCACCTTCTCTGACATTATGCCTGATCGATTAGCATTTTTAAATTTTCTCTAGCTCATCTAGAGCCCTGACAAAGTTGATTTCAACACTAACATGGACGTACATACGGAAATTGCTTAATCGACTTCGATATGCATAAGAACTCAGAATGTATATATTTTATGTGGTCGGAAATGGAAACTTTAGAAATTAGAAATGAATGAATGATAAGCTTAGATACTGTCTTTTTCCATATTTTGGGGTGAAGGTTATTAAAATTGCAGGTTGTAAAATGGTTCTGGGTAATTTCAAAGTGCGTTTAAAACATAATGGAGAAGTGGCCAACATTTCTTCATAAACAACCTGGACCTAAATTCGAACACAATTTTTAAAATCAAGTCCAATATACAAAAAACTTAAGTTTTTGTGTGAAAAAATAATAGATTCTAATAACGAAAATTTAAAAATTTTCATTCATAAAAGTTCGTTAGTGTTCATAATCAAATATCTTTAGTGAAGTACGTGAGCGTGAGCAACCAAAAAATTTTTTTTTCGTAGGAGAACGTGATTTAGCAATTTTAAGAAACTAAGGAGAAAAATAACTAAATATTGAGCCCAAAAAATTTTTGAAAAATGGTCCGTTTGTGTAGATGTAATTAAATTCCTCACAAGAATGATCGAATTTCTTAAAAAGAACTGCTTAAATTAATTTTTGTTTAAAGGGAAAGTACATTATATAAAATAAGAAAACATGCGCATTAATAAATATTAAGACTCCTATTACTCTTTTAAGGAGTGTAAGAAAATACACGTAACACGTATGTCATCCAAAAAAGTACTTTTTTGTTAAATTTAAAGTTGCAATTAAAATATTTATTTTTAATTTTAACTCGCTAAACATTTAAGTTTCATAGGCCCTTTAACATTGTTGAAAATGTGAAATTCCTTAAAAGAACACACAGTGACACAGTGACACAGTTACGTGTTTTGGCTTTTAGTTAATGATTTTTTTTATCCGTTTTCAAGTTACTTGTCTTTATTTAAAAATGTCACCACCTGACAATCTCTGACGCTAAAATTATTGCCTTGAAAGCGTAAAATCATTTACTTTTAATTGTCTTTTTATGAGTGGCCTCAACATTATATTTGTAAAGCATTCGATAATCCTCAACCATGTTAAAAAATCTTGAAATCTTACATGGAATACAAATTTGCCCTGCTTTGTGAAATACTTGAAAATCGACTGCGGATAGTCTGGGCTACGTAAGAATTAGTTAACGTCTAGCTTAACTTAGATAGAAAGAGCGCTTGTTGTTAAATATCTTAAAATCTGCTTAATACGGCTTAAACCATAGGTTTTTACCTACTACAGTTTTATAGTTAGTTTAAAGTTAATGTGCTCTACATTTCCTGGTTCTGTGCTCTTTTATTTTAAAGGTCATCGTAAAGAAAAAACATGGTTGTGGTATGGTCAAAATAACCATAGTATGTTCTCTGCAACAACATAAAGTTGCGGCGAACAAAGTAGAGTTATTTTTACAATACTTAAGATACGATCAACCGATTTTTCTTAAATGTAACAATTCTATATTTTTTAGCAGCCATATTTTGCACTTGTTTTATGGTTACCTCAATCATGTTTTTTCTTTGGGTTTGGCTTTCCATGTAAATTTCTTTAAACTCGCTATGTACGAGCAATTAAAAAATAACAAACCTAAGAATAGAAACTGTACTTTCATATAATTCAAATCTTGTGAAAATTTCGGGATATTTTTGTACAAAGAAAAGTACCAATTATCGATTAAATATTCCTTTTTAAACTTTTGTGTTACATTTTTCTCGTTGGAGAAAAATAATTAAGGACAGACAAGAGGTAAAGAAGAGAAAAAGCGTATTTGATTTTTGCCAATATTGCACGTAATATGCTGCAGTGCCTCTAATATTAATTATACGCAATGCAGTTGATGTCGCCGAAACAAAGCAATGTAGCTGATCATGTTGAAATTAATTTATGAAATATTAACTACGAACGTTCAATCATTTCATCTTAACCACTGTGCAACAAGTCTCTTGTTACTTTTTTTTTAAATGAATCCACAGTTTTTTTTCACAAGAAAAATCAAACTTAATACAACAATGAAACAAATACATACATACATAACTACCGCAATTGTGATACAAGAATAGCGTTTTGTATTTGTACCTACATCTATGAGTATGAATATTGAATGATACAAAACGTCATTTGTTGAAATAGAAGTAATATTTTTTTCGTTGTTTTGCTTGTTGTTGTTTATTATTATTTATATTGAAATCATATACAATTTAAATAGACAAGACAGCTAATAAAATTACTATACGTTGATGTTGATCATTTGATTTTATTTTGCAGGTTTTTGTTTTCAACACTCGGGACATATTGATAAGAGAAGAAAATAGTAGCAGAGACAGTTTCTTTGTAAAGGTAGGAAATCTTGAAAATGCAAAATATATAATAAATAAGTAAGAGTGCTATATTCGGCTTTGCCGAATCTTATATACCCTTTGCCATCTGTGTAAATCTAGTTTAGAGAAGTAGCTCTATCGAAATATTTCGGTGACAGGGAATTAAAAATAAAACACAAAAAAATAAGTACGATACATAATTTTACATAAAAATGCCATCGGCTCTTAATGGGTTAAGCATTTTTAAGAAATTTTAGTATTTCTTTAGAGATCTCTTCAAAAGCTTTAAAATGAAACCCATATTTAAATTTAAAAAAGTTTAAAAATTTCGGAGGACTGTAACTCGGAAAATATGAGCGAGCGCCAAATTTTTTCACCTGATGTTTTTTTTTCTTATTTTTTTTTTCTGTATCGCCTCATATATTTCTTTTTTTGATTGGATTAACTTCATTGTTTCAAATGATGTGAAAAAAATTTGAGGTAGGCGTGGTGCTTTGCCGGTTGCCTCGAAGGACACGGAAATGAATTTTGTAGAAAAAACAAACGGAATCACAAACTTAGTTATACTCTTTTTCCACTTCATGTAGTGAAGGGTATAATAACAGCCCAAAGTTATTCAAGAATTAAATAATGTAATTTATAGTTGAAGAAAATCGCATAAGAAAACTATCAAATGTTAGAAATTGTATTTATTGTATTGCTTTAATTTCATAAGAATCTTTTTAAAACATTGAGCTTAAGAAAATATAAATCCTGACTATAATATTTTCCATAAAAATATGTAGAGCAATAAAATAAATTTAAAAATTAAAATATACGTGAACTTAACCCGATCGACTAATAGTTAAAAAAATTTAACTTAATTGAGAGAAAAAATCGAGAAATCATTCCTCTTACTTTCATAACAATCAGTATGATGCCTAAACATCTACGGTAAGTCGATGTTTAGCAGAAAACAATAACCAAACACGGATGCTAAGGAGAACAACGAAAAATGCCTTGGGCTATATGTGGACTTTGCCCACATTCTTAATTACACATTTAGTTAGTAAAATCTAGATTGCGGAGAATGCTGAATACGAATGTAATGATCTAGAAAATGCACAAAAAAATTGTTCTGTTTTCTTTGAAAATGAACACAAGAATTTGTAAATAATTTATTTTTTGTAATAAATTTAGACATTAAAATATGTATACTTATGTACATATGTATGTATGTACGTGAACTTAAATCCAGCTATGATCATTTTCATTTCATAGTTTGCAAGGCATTTGTACAGTTTTTGTGTCTTTACTAGTATGTTTACCTAAAGAGAAATTACGTTATTTATAATCATCATTTATGTCAACAGCAAGAACATTATGTATACGTGCGCCAACGGCATCTTACGCATGTCCGTAAAAAAAAGAACGCAAAAAAACCGACTTTTAAACAGTCAAACATAAAATCATATTTCTTTAGGACGGTACGTGTACATTAATTATATTATATTTGAGAAAGATTGCGTCAGGATTTTTGATATGTCGTAGAACTATATACATATATAAATATAGACATTTTAGCAGTAATGTGGTCACCCTTTATTATTTACACTTTTTATTGCTGACACAGTAAAACAAAATTTGTGTAAATTGTAAGCTCAAGTCTATAACTATTTAAAAGAGTACCCATATACATTAAATTATTAGGGCACCCTTTAATTTCTAATTTAAATATTTATATTTGTTAATACTTAATATAGCAATGGACATTTTGCCTAATTTTGAAACGTTTTTCTGTAACGGTTTTAAAGATAGGGCCCTAAAGGCTATAGGGGCATCCTTTAATTTCTAATTTTAGGTTTGATACTTGTTATAGCGGACTTAGCAATAAAGGTTTTGTGCAAAATTTAACTGTCTAAAACTGTTTAACAGCAACTATTGAAACACCCTATAATTTATAATTTTAAATTTGTATACTTCTTTATTTACTAGACAAAGTAATGGACATTCTGTTTAACTTTCAGGTGTTTGTATATAACGGTTCAAACGATAGGGCCCTATAGATCAATTTATTTCAAATATGTGAACTCCCTTTAGTTTCCAAATCAAAATTTTCTATGTAAATGTCAGCTGTCTATCTATAACAGTTCAAAAGCTTGGCCACATACATCAATTGTTGGGACACCCTTTAATTTTTAAATACAAATTTTATACTTGTTAATATAGCGGACTTATCAATAAAGGTTCTTTGTAAATTTCAACTATCAAGATTGGCTAAATATATCAAATTTCATTAGCTATTGGGGCACCCTTTAATACTTTTTATTATTACGGTCACAGTAGTCGACATCATGTCAAAATTTTAGGAGTTTGTCTATAACGGTTTAAGAGAAATGCGCATAAAAGTCAATTTACGACACCTATAGGGACATCCTTTAATTTGTAGGTTAATTTTTCTATTACTTTTTTATATTGTGAGTTATAGTAATCCTTTTTTTTTTTAATGTTGAAGAAGTGCGCTTTACGGTTCATAATACATTTAAAAAAATTTGTGTTGTATGAGGACACCTTTTGGTTTAAGAGATTCCATTTATTAAATATTTATTTCCTTTCTACTCAACGAATTTTTGGGACTTTAACTCTGTTTTTTTCGTTGAACAAACATAAAGGTATCTGTACTACGGCTGCTTACATTTTAGTGGTGGAAAATAACAACTTATTCATTTAGGACTACAGCAATATTGTTTATTTATGTAACAATACCATTCACGCTTTCCTATGCCGTTATGGCTTTTGGAAATTGTCAACAGAGTTGCCATACTTTACATTATTGTAGTTCTCTATATTTAGTATTGCTAATTTGGTATTTTAGTTGTCTCTATGTGTGCTATAGCAACAAGTGTAAAAAACTTTAAATTAAAGGGTGTCCCAGTAGCGACGTGATTTACACGTATGCGTGCTTTTGAACAACAATAATCAATCGCTATAACTTTAGGTATTACATGTCCGCTATAAGAACAAGTGCAAAAAATTAAAACCTAAATATAAAGAGTTTTCTTACATTTGCGGGATTTTAACTCATATTGCATTAGCTTTTGAAGATATATATATATATAGAGGCCGTGATTTTGCAGAAAGTGTTATTTTTGAAACCGTTAAAGGCAGACGACTGAAACTTGCACAGAGTGTGTACTGATATAATGACAAATAAAATAATAAAAAGGGTGTCCCGGTGATAATAGGCCGAGACTATAAATTTAGTTGAATACCTATTTCTAGTTCGCTATAAAAAACAGGTGTTAAAAGTTACAATCAGAGAGTGGACGAATAGTTATATTATATTTACAAAGCCTTATTTTAAATCTATACAAAAAATGTATTATAATGTCTGGTGTAGTAAGTTAAATATTTTTTTTCAAAAGGGTGGTCCATACTTGGTACCGAACACATCGTGCGTAACTCCAGCTCGCACTAGGCAGATTATTTTATCTTAAATTAATGACTCCGTTTATTAATAAAGTTATCTACCTAAAAATTTAAGAATTTATGAAATATTGATTTGAAGGTAAGTTATTTTTTCCACATTTAAGTTGTTTTTCTATTAGTCTCTAATACATTCAATAGTCTTAGAATAAGAATCAAAACCAATTAAATACACATTTGAAACTTATAACAAGTTTCATGTGGACGAGCTTATTCCAACACATTACCGTCCATTATTAATTTGAAAGTTTATTTCAAATATCTCCTAAAACTCTAATAACAGCAGAAAGACAAAAAATAAATAGAATAAAATGAAGTAAAAAAGAGATTTTAATGACACAACTAAATTATTAAGTCAATGATAAGAAGTAAGACAACATTATTTTAATTGGAATTTAATCCCCAGAACAATAACTCTTATTAATTCTGTAGTTATTTATAAAATGAATTGCAGTTGTTGCTTAAGTTTGTTTTCTTATAATTATTATCATCAGATACACGATACAAACTTTTGCAGACGTTAAGAGTTAATTATTTATGATGCTAATTCCCAAAGATTAAATGTTCATAGTTGTGGTGCAAAATTGTATGAAGAATTCACAGCAATAAGTAAATTAAACTAGTAAACAGATAATGAAAATAGCCACATCAAAACAAGTAAGAGTGCTATATTCGGCTATGCCAAATCTTATATACCCTTTACCATTTATCTAGATCTAGTTTAGTGAAGTAACTCCAATAAGACAAAAAAAAAAAAAAAAACAAATACTGGGGTGACAAAGAATTAAAAACAAAGAAAATAATATAAATAATTTTACATTAAAATGCCAACGGTTCTTAATGGGTTAAACGTTTTTAAAAAATTTTTAGTATTTCCTTGAAGATCTCTTCGAAAGCTTTAAAATGATACCCATACTGATATTTAAAAAATTTTTTAAATTTTAAAGGCCCGTAACTCGGAAAATATGGGCGAGCGCCAATTTTTTTACTTAATGTTGTTTTCTTTTTATTTTTTTTACTTTTATATTTCCCCTTATATTTGTTTTTGCTTGGAGATACGTTATTGTTCCAAATGATATTAAAATAATCAGTGGTAGACGTGGTCTTTTGCCCGATGTGTCGAAGGACATGCACTGATTTTGCTGATTTCTAATAGCACCTCTTTCGACACTGTGCCTCGGCAAACTGGATTTAAACACTAACACGGACGGAAAAACAGAAAGACATCGCTCAATCGACTTTTCTATGCATAAGGACTCAGAATATATACACCTTATGAGGTTGGAAATAGATTTTGTAAAAATTGCAAACGGAATGACAAACTTAGATGTATCCTTTTTCCATTTTTGTGGCGAAAGATTAAAAACAATTTGAAAAGCGTAACTGATTAGAGCAAACGTGAAAAAATCAGTTGCGCTGAATCATACAAACAGAGAATAAAACTTTTTATATTTTTATATTTTATATCTCAAACAAATAAAATTGCTGAAGCAAATGACACAATGTTTTTATTTATTAGCCTAGTTGCTTAAGCAGGCTTAAGCTAGCTTATGCACATTAAAGTTGTCCCTTAAGTCTTTTATCTAAAATCAAACAAAACGAATTTTTCAGGTTACAGTTGAGATAAACTAAATACAAATTTGTACAAAAAAAAAAAACTGTAGTCTGCTGTTTTGTAATGGAGCATTTCACTAATAATAAATAAGTGATTTTTAAAATGCCTCGCTTAAGATATAGACGTCACCGTAACGCTTTACATACAATTTACCATTAATATTTATTTTGTAAAAACCTTTTCTTCTTTGTGTTTGCATATGGTTTAAAAAGCTTATATTCAAAGAGTTTTTATCTGCATATGAGCTGTATGCATAATTTGTTAAAATTACCAGTATCTGTCATTTACATAAACTTGCGTAAAAATACTTGAATTATGAAAGCCATTATTAAAAATATAAAAGAGAAGTTATGAGTTTGTATGTTTGAAAACGACCACACAATTTACTCAGCGACATTTAACGTATAAATTGGTATTAACTGTCACTAAAACTAACACTTGTTAAAAAATTTATTTACACTAACTTGGTTCCAAATAAAAATAATATCATATTTTATTGACATTCAAGTAAAAACCTGTTTTTAAAGGATTTTAATAACTAACTGCACCATGCAAAACAACGGAAATTTATCTTAACTTGCAGAAAGATACTTTATAAGCTGTAGTCAGTAAAGTTTTTGGCACTTTAAAAACTTTAACATTAAACCAGGAAAAATATATTCAAAATAATTGTTGCAAATATTTCAGAAAATGTCATTGGATTAAAAAATGGTGGAAAGATAAAATTCATAATTTTAGTGAAAATATTAGATTCTATAAAAAAGGTACAAGAAAATTCAACAAGTTTTTTCATGACTATAAAAGGGGAAATAAATATTCAATGAAAAATGTAAAGGCAAATAGGAAATAATTTTGAGGTTTAGAGAAAAAAAAAATTTGAGTCACAACAGCACACGGACAACAGCAGTGTTGTCAATATTTTTTTTTTTTTTTAATTTCTCGCTAATGGCTTGTCGATTGTCGCCAAATATCGTCTATATATAAAAAATTATATTTAGTTTTTTTTTAATTATTTTTTTTTCTAATCAGGATTTGAACCGTGGATATTATAAATGAAATAAAATTTACTTCTTCGGCTTAAAAGCGTAGACAAGCGACAGAGTAAGTTTGAATTAAAAGCTCGCTTATCAGAATTAAAATTTTACCCTGATAGACGACAGTTTTTGAATTTTATAAACGTTTATTTTGAGATCAAATGGATAGAAGGCAGAAAGTACGGTTAGCAGCTGTGCTGTTGGTAAAATGTGAGTATTTATTTGAAAGAAAGTGGAATTTATTTTGCTAAAACTGCTCCATGATATGAAAACTGTAGATGCACTAGCAAATACACTAGAACGTGTTGCTGCATGTTGGTATCTCAGTAGGGCACTCTAAAGTAAAACAAAGGCAACTGTGAAAATTTGTAAGTTTATGATTTTCTAATTGGTGTATAAAATTTATATAAAGCATTTTAAGGGCCGCAAAATTACTTGTGGGGTAAGTGACGTGCTTAAGCTGGACGACAACAGATTTAAGGAACACTTTTGAAAACTAACTTTTGAAAACTAAAAATATTGAGGGGTTTTCCAATCAAAATTTCTAATTTTTGTTTACACTTCTAAATTTATTTTATTATAAATTTGTACTGCAATATCTATGTAAATGTGTCCATTCTTTTTCAACGCCACAAATCGTTGGCACGTTCCGCCCACAGCTCCAGTAGAACCTGAGTTGAAAAACCCCGATTCCATTTTAATATTTATTTTATTAAAATAAAGTTTATAACGCACTTTGATTTTATTTTAATTTTTTAAAAGTAAACTATTTGATTAAGTGCATTTACAGTAATTCTAGTACGCATTTGAATGGCGGTAATTCAAAAGTTAATTTGAATTAAGACTGCTTATGCAAATTAGCGCTGTCGACTGACTGTCCATGCTATGAGGTTGATTATTTAAATTTAATTTAATTTTTTTTTTAAATAAAAGTTAATTAAAATGTATGCGGACGTTTTCCAAACATTTTAAATATTAAATTAAAAAAATTAATTTCGAGCTGAACAAGGAAATTTTATTTCAGCGTTTATGGTTTTGTATAGCCTTGTTTGCTATGGGGCTCCTTTTTAAGCACGTAAGAAATTTATCAGTTTGAATTTTATATATAAGGTGATATATTTCGAATACCTTCAGAATCATATTTTGTTAAGATCAGTTAAGATTCATAAAACTGCACATTTGTCCTCCAATGTTTAAATTTTGATTGTAATCGAGACACACGTAAAAGCCTGTTTTTCCTCTTTAGCTCTCATTTAGGTCGTACCTCTGGAAACAAATACAGATAAAGATCTATCTATGTTGACTCAGACGCATAAAAATGCCCGCTTCCCCTTTTTAACTCCTCCGCTGTTTGAAAATTTAATACCCTATTTTACCGTGTTTTAAATTTTATTTTACTAAAATTGGTTCAGTTGTCTAGCTGTTCTTGAGACATTACAAACAAACTAATAAACAAGCAAACTTACAAAGAAATTTAGAATATTTTCTAGCTTATTTTACCCGGCATTGTCTTGGTCGTATTTTAGGGCCTTTCTAGGCACTGTGAAATATGTATTGGTTTCTTTATTTTTTAATGGAAAGAGTAGTTTTGGTAGTAGAAGAGGCGTTTCCTATTCGATCTAATTTACCAATTCTGCGCCTAAGCAAGGCAAATATAGAACTCGATTGGATTTTTACGTTGAAAAATAATATCACGCTTGATTTATTTTTTTTCCGGTTGATTTATTTTATTAATGAAAAAATTACTTTATTTTTTTTTTTTTTTGTTATATTCAAGGTACATTTATTTTACTAGGTAGTGTCGTCCGCCCAGCTGGTTTGTAGTTGGACATGTCAAAAGTTGTTTATATTTTACAACTTTTGTTTACGAATTTCAGAAAAACACCAACAAAAAGCATATGCAGAACTATGAGAGCGTTTGTTTTTAGAGCAATTATCTTTTATTTTCTCTTTCTATTTTTGACATTTTCACTCACAAAGCAACAATAAAATGCCATGTTGTTTTTATAAATGTTGTATTTGTTATAGAGCCGCCATTACCTAGTAAAATAAATGTTCCCTGGTTATATTTTTATTCCTTGAGTTGAGCGTTGTATTTTTTATTCCCAATTGTATTTCGTAAAATTAAAAATAATATCGATCAATAAGAAGAGCAAGCTAAGACATTTAAAAAATTAACACCAAAAAATTTTATACTTCTGCTGTTAATAAATTTTTTAACTTAAAAAATTCTTAATCAATAAAAAATATTTTTAAATGGCTGTTTGTATGCATGAAAACATTTTTTCTTTAATTTCTTGATCCAATCAACCCTCATAAATATATATTAAGTTTTCCTTCTAGGTTTTTCCCTGTTGGGATTACTTTTGCATAAGCAACATTAAACGACTAGGGAAAGCACTTAACAAAAACACAAATTTCTAAATGTTCATTTTTTTGTAATTTGTTTTACTTTATTTCAAAATGTTTCTTTTACATATTTTTTTAATAACATACAAGGAAACAGTTGTTTGTGTTCACGATTTTTGAACGAGCATTATATAGAACAGTTGGGCTTCTGCTAACTTGTCGATGATCTAAGTGATGCATTAAATTTTGATTAGTTTTTTTTTCTATCATTAAATTTTATTCACACGTCTCTTTTCATATTTTTATCACAAGATGTTTTAGTAGTTGTTCGTGTTATTCCTAAGTTGCTGTTTACCATACCGATTTCAATAATAATATGAAGAGCTGAAAAAAATGTTGCTTCTTTCAAAGGTATTGCCCGGGTGCTTTTATCGATTGCCAATGGAGTTTTGGACATGTGCATAACTGTACAGTGTGTTGTTGCTTGCTTTTTATACATCCATATGTATTTGAGTATTTAAATATAATGAACAGCCAACAAGAGCTTAACTTGTGTTTTCATTAATTTAATTTCAATGACATCAGTCTTTGTATTTATAACAAGATGTTCAACAGATTGAAAAATCTTGAAAACTTCGACAGTCAAAGTTTTATTTTAGAGTTTAAATTTTACTTAAAAATGTCATCGGCTCTTGATAAGTTAAGCATTTAAAAAAATTTTTTAGCTTTTTTGACCATGTTGACAATCGACTTTTTTAATAAAAATTTCAGAGGCCCATAACTCAGAAAATATGGGCGAGCGCCAATTTTTTCACATGATTTTTTTTCTTATTTTTTAATTCTCTAACACGCCATTTTTTTTTGGACAAGTTAATAAATTTTTAAATACGAGCCAAAAACAAACATTAAAATCACTTTTAATTTTCGTTAGTGAAACGAAATAATATTTATTGCTTAAAGATTTTAGATCAAATTTCTGAAAGTCACACAATAAATAAAAATTTGAAGCTTAGAAGTTCTCGTTTCGGGTATCATTTTAATTTTTTCTTTTTCACACAACTGCTGCGTTCATACAACTTTTTTATGATTTTTTTTATTTTATACTTTACTTTTAGACTTTTTTCCTCTTATCTCATTTGTGTTATTGTTATAGTTGATGTGGGTGTTACTAAATTCCAGTAGACGAAAAAGGGGAGGAATTAAAAGTTATGGAGTCGTTTTTCTTTTTTCTTTAAGTTTTAATTTTTCTGCAAGGATCTGAACAACTGTTATTGTGTGAACGAAACTGACGAATTCATAGACATTCTCCAGACAATTAATGACTTTGGTAGAAAGAGACGAAAGTGATGTTAAAGAAATGTGGGTTTAACCATATAATTGCAATTAAACGCTTTAGCACAATTTCCAAGGGAATGCTAGAAGTGGGTTTTATTTGCGTTAAATAAAATTATGGTATTGTGACACTTATAGGAAAAATTAAGCAATTGTTTTGTTACACAACATTTCATTTAAGAATTAAATATCAAGTTAATGAAGAGGCAAAATGCTAACAACAAAATATGGTCTTGTGTTTATTTCTTTTTTTAATTAAATAGTTATACGACGGTAGTTATTAAAATTTGATTTGTGATAGAGACTTTCTTTTTAGATGTACTTTTATAATGTGAATTGTTACTAAATTCGTAGTTTTTGGTTCCTTAGTAATCGTTGAACGTTTTACAAGCAGTATTATTAAAACTTCTTTCTTAGTGGAGAATCGGCAGTAACAATTTAAATGAAAACAGTCTCAATTCAAAAAAGCATAAAATTTTTAATTACGAATCAAGCTAAAAATATGTTACGGATTTATTGCGTTTTTTTTAGCACTGGATAACGCGATGCGCCTGATAGCGCCATCAAGGCCGAACCATTGTTGGCACTCTGTTTCTTTACGCATAGGGCCGCCTTTATGATTTTGGCTTAAACCAAAGCCATCACGTTACATCCCGAAAGGCATCATCAATAATCGATACAGAAATTGCAATGCCTGCAGATTACTACTTTGCGTAGCACCAGTAGTCAGTTTTTATCTGCCAATTTCAGGAACCTGTATGAAAGAAGCATCAGCGTTAGAAACATGTCATGCATCGATTTGAATTTGCATATTGTGTCTTAATTTAGATGATAAAAATGAATTTTGAAATTGCACCTACTGTCATCAAAATACGTCATCTGCTTCCAACACAAATGGTTTTTTAATGAAGATGCCTGGGACATCATTGTTAAACATTTGTATTCTACACAGCCATAAGCTATGAAAATCGTTATAACTAAGAATGTGATGCCACATTTGTTGTTTCAATTATATTAACATATTCTCCGCCAACTTCTTCATATAAAACAAGTAAGAGCGCTATATTCGGCTATTTTGAATCTTATATACCCTTCACCATGTATGTAAATCTAATTTAGTGAAGTAGCTCCTATCAAAAAAACAAATTTTGCGGTGACAGAGAATAAAAAAAGTGAGAAAAAAATTAATTACATAAAATTGTTATCGGCTCTTAATGGGTTAAGCATTTCAAAAAAAAAAAAATTTAGTATTTCCTTAAAGATTTCTTCAGAAGCCCTTAAATGATACCCATATTGATATTTTAAAAAAATTTGGAAAGTTTAGAAGCCGGTAACTCGGGATATATGGGCAAGCGCCAATTTTTTCAATTCCCTATTGCCTCATATATTTGCTTTTCTTGATCGGAGTTACTTCCTTGTTCCAAGGGATATAGAAAAATTAGAGGTAGGCGTGTTGTTTTGCCCGCTGCGTCTAAGGACATTGACCGATTTTGCAGCTCTTACGACACTATGTCTGATCGTTTGGCGTATTTAAATTTTGCTGATCTAGTTCCTCAGCAAAGTTGATTTCAATACTAACTTTGACGGACAGATGGACATCATTCAATCGAGTGTCGCTTTACATAAGAAGTCAGAATACTTATACTTTATGGGGTCAGAAATGGATATTGTAGAAATTAGAAACGGATTGACAAAATTTGTTGTGGTAAAGGGTATAAAATGAACCTAAGCCGAACAAAGTAAATTTTAATTCATTTATAATAATCCATGGTTTAAACCCTAGGAGTTACTTTGTATTTCGATTCCAAAGAAAACACTTTCAAAGCGTAATGTATAAGGCATAGAAATTCAAACGATTTGCTTTTCGAATCGAAATACAGAGTAACCCCTCTAATTGGGGAAAAAATAAAAAGGAAAAAATTTTCTTATCTTAAAAGTCATCTCGTTTCCAGCAGCAACTAGATTAATACACCTAATGAAATAGTTTAAATCTTCCGCATGCCTTAGTAACTCCATTTTAAGCATCACTTGACCATCTTCCATAGACCATCAGATTTAAATTTAAGCTTTAATAAAATCCACTGAAAACAGATAGCAGTTATTTCGATATTTTTTGCAAGCCTCACTGTGCATTCTTATGAAACACACAACATTTTCACTGTTTATGCTATAAAGATTAATTCAAACTTTTATCACATGAGACGATGATAATGGGCAGGCCTCAAGCAATCCCACAAATTACAATTTTTTACTTTGACTTACAAGTTCAATCTGACATTTTTCGACCATTGTGCTCAATTCGTTTATAACAATACACAGTTAAGCAGTTAGTTGACAATCTTATTTCTAGACAATATGTTCCTGATAGCTAAAAAAAAACTTTTTTAATGTGTGTCACCAATGATTGCTTTCATAAGTACATGGTTTACAACTTTAACATGCACAACATCACAGTTTGGTTGAATATATTTCTGTACGTAATGTCAACACAAAAGGATCAAATTCTTATCTGTGGCCGCAAAAAACGACAAGAAAGTCATTAGACATTGTTTACAATCAATAATTTACTTATCATAGAGAATAAAATTCTTAGAGACAATATATTTTTTCATTGGAGGCATTTAGTTTTTGTGTGTCATTTCTTTCAATGTCTCTTTATTTCTTTGTAATTTTCTGAATGTTATTATTGAGGTTTATGAATAGTTTTATTGTTTTATTTCTTACTCTTATTGCGATATTCTTATTTTCAGTTTTTTTTTAACAAAAGATAAAGGCATGAACGATATGCCCTTAAATAGCGTGCTAAACATACATTTCGTATGAAAAATTAAGTTGCAAAATCGATTGAATCCAATTTTTTAGTTTGTAAGTTTTTACTTTAAAACATTATATTATAGGCATTTTAATTTTTTTAACAAGCACAACTTGCTTGTTAAAAAATAAAAAATTAACTAATTACTTCAACAGAATTCTAAAACAAATTTTTTCGCCTAAAACGATTGGAAAAGTTTTTGATTAATTTTTGAAATTAGAAATATTGGAGCAATTTCATCAGTATGACTATTTTCGCGTTTGTTACTGAAAAGGATGTTATACAATGAAAATTTAGTTAGAAATATGGTTGTTTAACTTTAAAGGACTTAAATTATTTATGTCTCATTATTTTAAATATAAAATTTAAGAAAACTTCTTCAATTTTACAAAAATTTTTTAAAACTAAATTTAAAAAAATAAACGAAAATTTAGTCACATCAATAAATTATTCACCTTAATTTCAGTGTTGCCAGGGAAAGGCAGGGAAAAATTACGCTTTTTCTTCAAAAAAGATAAATTTTTCAAAGAAAAATAACGTTTTGAAATTTTCCTTAAATAAATTGTAATTTATTGTTATTTATAAAAAATATAGTGAGATGTTTTATACTATATTTGAGGGAAAATAACAAGGTGACAAATTCATGTTGCGAACAAAAACAAAACGAAAATAAAATAAAAAAAATAAAAACATATGATGATTATCATGAGGATTTAAATTAAGACTCAATACTAATATTTCGGCATAGAAAAGTGCATACTCTCGCCATTAAAAAAATTAGCAAAAGTAAGATTTTTTTAATAAAAACGATTGAGCTTAATAGAATTTACTACACTAATTATTTTAAACATACCGTTATTCAAGAAAAATTCAAGCCTTATTTGCCTTAAAATTAACATAAAATTTCTAACAATTTTTCTGTAATTTAATCTGGCACTTTCTGAAGGAAATTAAAAGACAACTTTCTTTTAAATCAAGGTATTAATACGGTTGTCAAGTTTTTCAAGCGAAATAACTGAAGTTGCTTACAATTTTCGCAAGTTTCAACAGAATTTTTAGTTTTCCGCATGAATTGCAGCTCATATTATTTAACAGTTGGAAAGAGTTGTTGCCAGGAACATTTTGCTGTTTCTAAACATGAAGCAGAAACATTTCGTCATTTCTCACGAATTGAACAGAGTACAATTTCAGCATCGTTATTTTTTGTTTATTTCAAACTAATTATTTAAATGGGATTTTAATTGCATTTTCAGGTAACCATTGTTATTAAAATCGAATTGATATTTTTATCTTAAATAATGATATTAATTTATTTCGTATCTGTACCAAAAGTTACGAAAATTTGGCCAAATATAACAAAATTATACATGTTACGTGGAGCCTTCAAAAGTTAAAAAAAATGTACAAAATGTAACCAAACGGCAACACTGCTTAATTTCCTTTTAGAAAGTTTAATTTTGTAAAGATGATTTTAGCAAAATATTTTTTTATCTTAAATAAATTAAGCTTTTTGAGGGACGAGCTGACTCAATATTTCTTTTCGCTTTTGAAGAATATTGGTGAGTTATTTAGCATTTACATCACGACTTTTTTATTGCAAGAGTTGTGACACTTTTTGATGTTTAATTAACCAATCTTTTTATCAATTCATTCGAAAATTTTTTTTGCCACAAACGAAATAAAATTATTTTGTCAAGTGGTGCAGAAATATGCTGTATTAGGAAGACTAACAATAATAAAATATATATGTAAGTAAAGAAAAAAAGAACAAATAATTTGAACAAATTTAATTGAAATTCGAGCGTGTCTATGATTTTAAGCAAAAATATAAAAAGCGAAGTTTGTGATTTAAGCAAAAATAAATAAATAATTAAATTTGTAACTAAGATTTGGTTAAGAGTATTAATACGTTACTTTCTGCTTGCAAGTAGAGAATTTTGCCTCATAAAAGCACGAAATTTTTAATGAAACTGATTTCAAAAAATTTTGTGTTGTAGGCAGTAAACAAGATGGTAGGGCTTAAATTTTTTACTGCATCTGTTTTTTGCTTGTGCATTATTTGAAATAAATAACACAACCAACCACAGTAACGAATATTTAATTAATCCGATGCCATGAAAATATCTTCGTATATGTACACAATGAAACTCGCTGTGATTTTGGAAAAGGATTAAAAACAGGTAAGAGTGCTATATTCTACTAGCCACATCTTATACATGCACATATCCTTTACTATGTATGTAAATGCAGTTTTGTTTTATTATCATTTGACAATAATGTTATTCTATTATAACTTTTTTTGATTTTTAATCTAAATATAAGATAAAAATATTGTTTAAAAGAAAGTATAAAATATTTTCTACACTCTAAAATAAGAAAAGAGTAAATTTTATATGATTAACAAAACAAAAGAAGCATCTCTGAAAAACTATATTATTTTACAATTTTTATTTGAAAATATTATGATTTTCCAGCTATGACTACTTATACAAAATGATGAAGTCAAAAGCTCATAATACATTGATTGTTTTGTAAAGTCGATAGCAAAAAACAATAATAGAAATTCAACTTCGAAACTGCTGGGTCAGATTTGTTTGTAACATTGCCAATATATAGAACTTGAGATATATGGTTAAACCTTAGCCAGCTTTACTGTGCACCAAACACGAACATAATGAAAGTGATAAAAGAACTATTCTTTGTAATTTTAAAAGTTGTGTGCCTTTAAATGCTTGCATTTTTTTTTTTATCTTTAAGCAACTTATTCTTTTGGATTTATCATACATTTCGTTATTCTTCAAAATAAGCACAATACAACTTTAACAACTTTATTTCTTACTTATTTCTTGCTTATTATTATTTTTCTTTTTTATTAATTTTAACATCATTTCCTTAAAACAAAAAAATTTCATAATTACATGATTGTTTATTTTTCCTGGAGAACAGAAAACAACAAAGCAGGACATTTGATTTCCTAACATTCTAGCTTAGCATTGTAACAGGAAGTAATAAAAACTATTTTTGCAGGAAATTGAAAATTAACAATAAAAAAACTAAGAACAAAAATATCTATGTATTTTTTTAGGGGAAATTCGGATTAATATCACGGTGTATAATTGACTTCATTTATTATTAAAAAAAAATAGTTATACGAATTTTTTTTCTAAACTTTTACTTCAATACTTTAAAATTTTTATTTATTTTTTTTAATTCTTTATCAAAAAAAGGTTAAATTTTTTTTTGCTCCCATAGGGCAACCTGTAATTTGTTCAGTATTAATTGTAAGCACATGTATCTCTTTGCTGAAATGTAAATGCGTATTGTTAATGGAACCCCATGTACATTTAATTGTCCATATGGTTTAATGTTTGGTAGTTTTCGTTTAACCCATGTGAATAAAATTAAATTCTGACTTGTTGTCTAATCCTCAAATAAATATCTGTGGTAAAATAAGAGCTTTGTTTTTATTATTGTATAATTTAGATTTTAAGAAACAAAAAATTTAACAACCCTGAGTTTTTCTTTTATTCATTAAAATTTTATGCTCATATGCAAATGAGAAATCACATTCATATGTTTATTTTAAAGTAAGCAAAATTCTATACATGTTATTGTTTTAAAATTTGTGGATAAGTTAAATTTTCCTACGATTTGCTGTTTCTAAAGGCTTTTTTTATATATGTACTCTTAAGATTTCCAATTTTTTCGTAGTTCCTATGATAACTTGCGATCCATATTGAAAAAAATTTTCCACTTGCAAATATGTCGAAGGAAATCTTTAACTTAAGTGAACTATAAAACGGGGTTTTTCTATTTTACGGTGTCACAAACTTTCTGTAGGTTAAATTTCGTAATTTGACAATTATGGCCAAGCTAAAGCAAAAAGCGATTACTTTTTGGCAAACTAACATTGAAAGTATTGACAACTTCAATACACAAAAAATAGTGACAATCAAAACACATAATTTTAATTTTAACATAAAAAACAAAGGCGCCCTTAGCAATTGATATAAGACTTTCTAGTTTTGAGTATAAAATTTGGGTAAAATCCACTGATGATCTATATGAGCAGTAGTGAAATGGCCATATTGATATGCTTTCCCCGCAGTAATACATTTATTATTTGTGGTATTAAATAATTTGAAGAAATCAAGCACGATTAAAGTAAATTATTATAAAAAAGATTTCGAATTAAAAATTTTCATATTAAAATTATTAATATTATTTTATTTTGTAGTCTTTACATATAATAAAACAATAACGGGGTCATTTCTGTGCATGAAATATTTTTTGAAAATTTTGATGTTGGTGTAGATAGTAATCGATGTGGAATGTAAAACACCTATTTAGGGATTTTCGTCTGTCTGTGCATATGTTTGTCTGTATTCGCATTACGTAAAAACTGCTGGATGGATTTAAAGAACCTTAGTTCAACTATCAGAAACCTTCCCAATGACTTCAATTCGACTAAATATTGCTTTTAAAATTTGTTCCTTGTAGTTTGATAGATTATGCTTACAGATTGGTCCCGTTTTAAGAACAGTTCATAAACATAAACAGTTCATAAACAGTTCAAAAGGTGTCTCCATAGTTGACGTAAATTGACTTATATGCGCCTATCTTTTGAACCGTTGAAAATTAGGCAGCAAATCGATTACTATAACTGTTATAATAACAAGTATAAACATTCAAAATTATTAAAGGGTGTCCCAGTAGTTAATATAATTTAATGTGTGTGGCCAAACTTTTGAACTGTTAAAGTCAGATTTAAAATCAAAAACAAAAAACCTTTATTGCTAAAAGCGTTTAAATAACAAGTATAAAATTTGTATTTGGAAATTAAAGGGTATTCGCATATTTGAAGTAAATTTACCCATATGGCCCTATCGTTTGAACCGTTATATTCAAACACTTGAAAATTAAACAGAATGTCCACTACTTTGTATGTTATATTAAAAAGTATAAATATTTAAAATTATAAATTATAGGGTGTTACAAAAGTTGCTGTTATTTGATGTATATGACCAAACTGTTAAACAGTTGTAGACAGTTGATTGAAGTTTCCACAGAATCTTTATTGCTAACTTCGCTATAACAAGTAGTAAAATTGGAATTAGAAGTTAAAGGGTGTCCCTATAACTGTTTTAATTTGACATTTATGGCCCGTTACAGACAAACTCTTGAATTAGACAGAATTTCCATAACTATATAAAGTATAATAAGAAGTATAAATATTTAAATTTGAAATTAAAGGGTGTCCTAATGGTTGGAACTAGATGTATAGGGCCAATCTCTTAAGCAGTTATAGATTTACGCTTAGCATTTAAACAAATTTTGTTTTAAAAAGTGTAAAAAAAAACTGCTGAATTTTCTTATTTAATCTGCATTTATATTTTGTACTACGACATATTAAAAATCCTGACGCAATCTTTCTAGAATTAAATAAATATTATTAATGTACCGTCCTATAGAAAAAGATTTTAAGTTCGTCTGTTTCGAAGTCGTCTTTTTTGCAAGAATTATAGTGATATAATGGTATAATGGTACTACAACAGTTTTCAGAACATTTTGTTTTTGTGGATGAAAAGTTTCTAATGCTGTTTACAGAACTCTACAGCAAATGGTTGAAAAGATATTTTTCTAAATTTTAATTCTAAAAAAATTTGAAATGATACGCGGAGGGCACGTGGGCACTGCTAGTTGATCATAGAGTACGATCATGTACGAGTACGTTGTAATTGAGTTCAACAATATCTAATAAAGCCAATTTACTTGATTAGTCAAAGCCTAAAGAAATTCATTTTGCGAGTTTTAGCACAAGAGCCTGTCCATTTGTGATAGATTGTTCTGTAAATTGCACTATACATTACAGAGAGAATTATTTTTTTGCTCAACAGTTCGTATGTGGAATGATCTTCCTGCAGAGATCTTTCCTGTCACTTTCAATAGAAAAAAAATCAAATGAAATTTTACTAACACTGCTCCTTAAGCACCTTATTTCCTAGTTCTGGTACAAAGCAGGGCTTTTTGTTTGGGGTCATCTCCGGAAAGCATGTCCGAGATAAAAGAATAAACTGCTTATAAATATGAAAATAATCAATTAAAAATAACATCCGTACATAACGTCTGTGGTAGAAGATTTGAAAAACGTGATCCTAAATTCCTTTTTTATAGATTTTTAATACATAAAACTTTGCCAAAGGATATGTGTATCTACATATATTATGAAACGTTTCTTTGAGAAAGTTTTATAAGTTTTATTTTCCTGATGTAATAATATTGTTTTTTGTTAATAGTTTTTTTTATATAGAAAAATATTAAAAAAAGATTTTCTGTCCATTTTCATTAAGTAACACATCCATCTAACTGTTGCTATAAATAACATAAAAAAATATAATTTTTCCTTTGTGGTTCATTATTAAATACTCTCAGTAGACAACAAACAAATGACTGCAATTTTGTAGTCAAGTTCCATTAACTACATTTCTGTTGTTTCATTTGTTTTTCTTCATGTCACACGCCATCATCAACATGTTCATCTTATTTGTTGCAGTGCATGAATAACGAGTTGATAGTGTGGTTTCCTTACCATAAAAAGGAATGGTACGAAAAAATTAAAAACTAAAATGTAATGAGACAGTGAACAAGTAATGAATTTTACAACAATAAAACAATGTTGCATTAAATTAAACTGCAACAAAAAGAAGCGACATGCTACACATACATATTTGAAGCAAGAGAAATTATGTAGTTTTTTTTTTTTACTTAATTAAATAAAGCAATATATTTTTTTATAAAGAATGATCAAAGTGGGGGTAAGACAAGAAATTAAACAAAATTTATTACAGAGCACTATTACTTTTATTGTGGTGGTAATAAGGTGAATATCCTCTGTTGCAACGTTTAATACGAATAAAAAATATAAACATGTTTTAAATTAATTAAATACTATGATCGATATTATGATATGAACGTGATTATGAATATTCCTCATAATTTTATATGTTTTGATGATTATTATAACGTATACAACCTGGGATGAATAGACTCGAAGAATGCTGAGAACGAATGTGGAGATCTAGAAATTCCTGCATTGCATTCTGCTAGTGTTTAATTTGCTCACGTTTTCTAAATATATTATCACAAAAGTTTATAAATAATTTATAATTTATCCTAATAAATTACGAATTTAAAATATTTTTTAATTAAGACTTATAATTTTTAATAAAGCACTCTGTTCGTCATTTTGTGCGAAATGTTTTCAAAAGTCCTTATAAAAAAAATTACTGCAAAATAAATAAGAAATCATGTTGCTAAAGTATTACTCTATTTAGCTAGGTACTCTGTTCAGTTTTTCATGCGGAATGCTGTCAAAGTACATACATAAAAAATTTGTATGAAAACTCTGTTTTACTGTAAAAACCCTATGAAATGTTTATAGCAACATTGATGCAGAAATTTACATATAAAATGTGGTTTCAAACTAAAATTAATTTTTGAAAAAGTCATGAAAAAAGGTTGCAAAAGTAGTACTCTGTTTTTACTGTGGAAAAACAAATGAAATGTTTCTAGCTGTGAAATAAAGCAGAGGCATTATATTATGCGGAATTTTTCAAACAGCAACTGATCGTATGTTTTTTTCTTACATTTCTAAAACAATGTAGTATACGTCAAAACAATAAAGCCTAAAATTCTTCTAAATCGCGAAATAGACACAACATTTTAAATGCCAAATTTTTCACATGAAACAACAATTTTTACAAATTCTAACAGAGTACCATGCTTCAGAAAGCACAATGGACAGGTGGCTAGTTGTCGTTTAAAAAATTCTGCACGAAATAATATCCACTTGCATTAGTAGAAAGCTTTTAGAAAATGATGCGCGAAACATTTTATATGATTATCACAATAAAAACAGAGTGCTGATTCTGCAACATTTCTTACGTCTTTTCCACGAAAAACTGTATATCAAGCTTAAGTCACGATTCCACGTGGAACAAATGCAGCTTATATAATTTCACAGTAGGAAAATATTTGGCAATTGCAAAACATGTTGCAGGAAATATTTCCTAAGCAAATATTTGCTCAGCAAGTCTGGTACCCTGTTCGAACTTGTAAAAATTGTTGAACCAGCTTTCATGTAGAATATGTTTGTCTTTTAGATATGTTGTGTATCTTGGTATTGTTAAGAATTTTTTTACGTTGATTTTGTTTTTAAGTAACTTACATTATTTTCAAGTTTTTTAATATTCACAGTTGACTAGCAATCGTCACGACTTCGTTAGCGTGTCATTTCTAAAATTTTTTTAAATTTAAATTTAGAAAAAAGGTTTTTTTTAAGTAATTATTTGTTAATAGTGTTTAATGTTTTCCATCTACAAAATTTATATATGCCGACTACCTTCTGTGTTTCTATTATTCTATTATTAACCGAAACTTCTAAAGGATCTCCTTACAAAACTTCTTTTTCTCTCTGGACAGACAGAGATACAAAGCCTCAAAAAATGTGTTTTGTATTCCATATCGAAAACTATCTAAGTACATCAAAAATAGATCACAGATAGACAGATAGACAGGCAGACAAAGGTTTCAAAAGTAGGTATTTTGTAATACATATCGATTACACTCTATACCAACATCAAAATTTTCAACAAAATTTTTCATGTACAGAAATGACCCTATTACTGTTTTATTATATTTGTAGATTTTTCGTATTCCTTGTTATATATTTTATTTATATTTTAAGAAATAAGCAATTTTGAAATAACGTTTACTCAAAGAAATTCTAATTACTACAAACATAATCAGCAGAACAATTAAACAAAAAATTTTTGTTTATAAATACTATTTTTTTCACCTTTAGATTGTGCCACTTAAATTATGCTGAAAAAAAATTTTTGGTTATTTTTGTTTTTCAGAAATTTGACAGTGATTAACGTATGTTAACCCTCTAAAGAGCAACATCTTTAAAATTATAATTACTTGGAACATTTTAAAAGAAAACAAAAACACATTTTTTTAGAAACAAAAAAAATCTCATTGATCACCAGCCATATTGAATCAAATATTTAAGTGGTGTCAAGATTTAAGATACTTTTTTTAATTCTTTAACTGGTCTTAGAATACAACGAATTTTTCTCAAATATGAGTTGATGTGAAAATCTGCTTGAAATATATGTAACGTATTTAGCTTCCCCTTATTTCGGATTGGACCCCATTTTCAATTAACGTTAATTAAGAGCTTTAGCCCAAACCTTACCTGCCTCAATTTTTAGATCTGCTGTATTTAGTGTTTTGTAGCAGAAACGTTATATGAGTCTACAATGGGTTAATGATGTGTAGCTATGTTAACGTATTGTGTTGCTATGCTAGATTTAGCTAAAATTGTTCAACAAACATAAATTAGTGTTCATAGGAAAGCTTATAAGAAAATAATATCAATTTTCATCCCCCACAAAACTGTCTTAACTTTGTCGTCCGGAAAACTTAATAATCCGTGAACAAAACAGCTGTTTAACGTTATTCTAAGCAATTGTACATGAAATTAAAATATATTTCTTTTTGTTGAGCAACATATTTTTGTTTGTTTTTTACTTTGAGATAAATTATAATAAGTACTATGGAGATAATACAATAATACCTGTTGCATAAAATTATAAATAAATCATTTTATGATATACGAGGGCTGTACGGCAGATGACCCATTAATTCGACGTTTTGGCCGGTCAAAAACGCTCTTGTTTGAGCAGATCTGTGAGAGCTCGCATTGTCATGGTGAACAATGATTCGTCTTCTCTTGTTGGTTTTTCGAATTTCTCCGATGACTTCAGGCAAACAAATTGTAGTGTACCACTCAGAAGTGACCGTCCTACGTTGCTCAAGCGGAACAGTCGCCACATGACCAGTTTTGCCGAAGAAACAGGCGACCATTTGCTTCGAAGTGCTTCTTCCACGAGCAACTTTCGTTGGATTTTGCTCGTCTTTGAAGACCCACACGGTCGATTGTTATTTCGTTTCGGGCTTATACGCATAGATCCATGATTCGTCGTAATCGTATTTTTGCAACATTTCTTTGCACCAATCGACACGATTCTTTTTTTGGGCGACTTTCAAATTGTGCAGGATCCAACGAGAACAAACCCTTTTTACGGCCAGGTGTTCATGCAGTATCGAATGTATGCTGGTAGAAGAAATGTCCAAGGATGTCTCTATCTCTCGAAATTCACATGTCGATCTTGCATTTTGAGTTCACGCACGGCATCAATGTTCTCTGGCACAACAGCCGTTTTTGGACGATTAAATTCATTATACCAATTTTTCACAGTGCTATAGGATGGTGCTTCAACGCCATACAAAGATTTAAGTTCATCAATGCACTCTTGTCGTGATAATCCACGTCGAAAGTTGTGAAAAATGATGGCACGAAAATGTTCACGAGTTTATTCCATTTTTTCTATATTAATTTTTTCAAGTAAACAACACAAATAATGGTCGTACGTCAAAACGTTTTGAGTACGATTATGCTTAAAATAGACAAACTTTCCAAAGGAAATGTCAGATTGCACTTGGCAGCACTCAGTGTTGCCAGGCCAGAAATATATGTATATAGCAGCTTACTTTTTTTTTGTAGAATGAAAGTAATGAATGTCCGTCCTATTTTACTGATAAAAAAGACTTTTCCAACGCAGCTATAAAAGCGTATTCTGCGTATTGCTTCGGTAGATAAAGTTCTAATAGAAGTCCTGTGCTATTTTTTTTTATTTAAAAAGTATATAATTATTCTAATGCTATTTAAAGGTTGCTGATAAGACTAAATATTGGTTAACCACGAACATATAATACCCTCCTCCAATCTTACTAACAAATGTAAAAACAGTTGGCTGAAGTGCTTGGTGAAAATGTGTGTTTAATAAAATTACGCATTTATGGTAAATTTACTTTAAAGTTAAAGTAGCGTCACCAGATTTTAAACAAAAATTTGCTACAATTTCAAATCTAAAGACTTTTCCATTCCTATTTCTGTCATTTAAAAAAAATCTTAATTAAATTTACATTGTAGTTCTCATTTTCAAGAAAGTTATTAGCTTTAGTTATTATTTTAAAAGCCATAAATGTTATTGTAAAATAAAAAAAGGTTTTATTTTTACTATCGGTACAAATTTGCTTGTGATTCCACCTAGAAGAGCCCAAGAGAATTTTAGGTTTTACAAGTCTCTCTTTCTTAATGAGAAATGACAAATATGTTAATACCTCGTTTTCTATTACGCCTTCATTTTGAAATTTGGAGATTAAAAACTAATGTCTAGCATTTTTTGAAGCAGTATTGGTAGTATCGGCTCCTTGAGAAAACAGTAACGGTGATGGGTTTTTTGGTTCTGCTCCTTTGGGATTTTCTTATGATGTCTTGAGTAATGCGAGAAATATAAAAAGAATTACAGCTCTGTTGACAGCCAACACTAAGAAGTGCTTCACTTTTTTGCAAGTAAGTCAGCAGAGAAGCATCCTTGTTAAAAAGGTTGACGTTTTAGACAAATTGTGTTTGTATATTGAAGTAGTCCGCAATCTTTTTAGGTATTTTCTTTACCATTTCATAATTTTCAGTGATGTGGAAAATTCTTGCTTAAATTGATCTTATTTTACTTTAGACTCTGATGCCTAGTCAAATTCTAACAGGTACAGCCTAGGGACTCTTTGAGCGCTTCCCTGCATCTTGCAGTGTTCCCAAGTAGAAATGCACGTATCTCAACTATCCACAGAATGATTATTCCGAGCAACAAGAGTATTCTTCAAAAGAATTAAAAAAAACCGCTGCTTTGTTAGCGTAAAGAGCAAGACAAATTTTATTCTGTCAAGCATTGACGGGTTTTCCGTTCATACGCCATAGATTTCGTCTGGGTTGAATTTGGAAAATATTATCTGCTGGCTAGGATGGCAAAAGCCTTTGTTCCCTAGTTTACCTCACATGATGCACGGTCGCTTTAATACTGGACTATCCAATTTGTAATTTGACTACATTTAATCTAGCAGTCTAAGTACCCCTGAACTTCCTCACCATTTCGCTTATATTCACTGAAGTATAATGTGCTTGATTCCTCGTTTCGTCCTTAAGGCACTAACACTTTTGTCTTTGCCTTCCTTTTTTAGCTTCACTACAGCTTCAAATTGAAGTTTTACATATTGCATTCTCCAATTGAGATGGTTCTCTATTGCTTTAACACCTTCATTGACCGATGCGACCTGGTATAGAATCATTTCTGCACCTCGTACAGGTTGGAATTTGCTCTTAAACAATTTTAATGTATGAGTGTACGAACATTTGACTAGAATTCCCATCCGCTAAAGTACTTTGCACAGATATGACTCCTTAAATTTAAGATTGACTGACGATACTGAAATTAGTGTGCGTTTCCTGCTGTCAGCACGGGGATGTATAATTCGCTCTAATGTAACGTATAAGACGATTCGAATATAAATCTTTAAATGCTGCAATCAGACGCAGAAATAGCATATAAACGTGTTGTTCGAATCTGTAAATCTGTGATGGTAAATTGTCTTTGTTGGAAGAGAAATAAGAAAACAACAAATTCTTCCTTGTACAAATCTTATTTCACCTATTAAGAATCCTTCTTGTGTTCGATGTGAAAGCAACATAACATAGCAACATTACATATTTAAAAGACAAGAAACATATTTGAATACTTTTTTCACAATTACTCGTACTGTCTCGCCAAGTTTAACGTGCCAGTAACCCTATGACCAATGTATTTGCCTTGTGCCATCATTTGGTTTGAAATTTAATCGTTTTACTTAAAACTTATCAAAGTTTTTACTAGGGACGTTTAGTGTGTGGGTAGCTTGATAAGCAATATAAAAATATAAAAATACTAAAAATTGATTAAAAACTGCATTAAGTAGGAATTTCTAGTATTTAGATTCATATTCAATTCACGTATCGGATGACACATTTATTTAAAAGTTTTTGTTCTTATGCATCAGTGACACACCCTTTAAACAAAATGTATAACATTGTAGTGTATATATGTCACCCATATTTGTAATAATTTTATTGATAATTAAAATACCCGCCCATTTTGTCGCGATTACATTTTCATTTAAATGCATTTCCATGAAATATATATTTAAGTATTGACACGAATCTATTAAGTCTAACATTGAGCCATCAGCTACTTGTCAATGAATTAAGACAATTGATTTCTTATCATATATGAATTTTACTAAGTGTGAATAAGACAAGTGCGACAACAACTTGTGATTAGATCATCTACATAAAGTAATCATAGTTCTGGTTTTTGAAACGAAAGCCAAAAAAACAATAACAAATGTATATTTTTTTTATAATTTTATAAATAAAATATTTAAATTATTATCAACAAATAATCAGTTGCAATTCAGAGCTTTCAAGTAAAAGAGGATTTTTATATTTAAAACGAAATAATATTATTTTTGAAAAAATTCAGACTTTTAAAAAGTAAACAAAAGAAGAGAATGAAATTTTTCTTTCTAACTTTAATTATATCGCTAACCCTTGCCTGGGCTGCTGCACAGAAATCCCCTAAAATAGGCAAAGAAGCTGTTGACAAAATGCTGGAGGAGTTATGTACAGAAATTTTGACTAAAAAAAAATCACGCTATTATTACGGTCTACAGTTTGCCAAGTTCTGTGAAAGTGTCTACGAACATAAGATAGCAAAACAACGACTAAAACGAAATACAATTCCTCAGATGGCGCACAATGGACATTTTTTCGAAACTCATATAAAAAATTTAAAAAATCAGTATCTGTTAAGAAATGTAAAAAGTATTTGCAGAAATAATATTGTATAAATTAAGAAAAAAAATAAGTTAAAATGTGTTTAAATTTAATGCGAAATACGAATAAACTGTGACCTTCTTGATTTTGCTCTTAAAATGTAGCACCTACAATTTTGTGGAGAATACAAGTGACATATTCCTAATACTTTGTTGTGATTGTCATTAAAATAGTTTTATACCAATCCAAAACAAATAGGTTCGTTCCCTATAATGAGGTTTTTTTTATTGGGTTTCAGTCTTTATTACTATTTTTTTAATAACTTGAATTAGATCATCTTTAACAAAGTGTTATTTATTTTTTACTTGAAATTTATTTTTATACCCTCCACCAGAGGTGGAAAAATGAATTTATCTAAGTTTGTCATTCCGTTTGTGATTTCCGACCCCATAAGTCGATTGAGCGATGTCCGTGTTATTGTTGAAATCAAACTTCCTAGGGCACTATATGAGATGGAAAAAATTTAAATACGCCAATTGATAAGACATAGTTTCGAAAGATCAGCAAGATCGGTCCATGTCCCTTGAGGCGATTGGCTTAACACTACGCCTGCCTTCATACTATTGGAACAGTAAAGTAAATCCAATTAAAAAAACAAAAATATGGAGGAAAAGAGAATTAAAAACTAAGAAAAAACATCACGAGAAAAGATTGGCGCTCGCCCATATTTACCGAGTCATGGGCCTCTGAAATTTTTGTAAATAAGTACATAAAAAAGATCTTTCAGGAAATACAAACATTTTTTTAAAAATGCTCAGCGCATTAAGGGCAGATCACATTTTTATAAAAAATTATATATCGTACTTAATATTTTTTCTTATTTTTAATTCTCTGTCACTGCAATATTTTTTCTTTCTTTTTTTATATAACTTCAATAATTTAGATTAATATACATGGTGAAGGTTATATAGGATTCGGCGTAGCCAAATATAACATTCAATGCAATGTGAGTCTAAAAGAAAATAATTCACACTAGCGAAAATTTGCGCTCATAAAATATAACTTCTAGCTTCTATAGCTTTGCTTCTATGAGCAAAAAATAATTTTGGTGGATCAAACTTAGTTTTTCGGTTTTTCTAAGCGATGTAAAAGATATTTCAGTCCATCTGATTTCTCTGCTATTTATACTATCTACATCCGTCTGAAAATGGAATACAACATTCACGTATAGACCGGCATTTCAATGTCTGTTTAAGAGCAATTCGACACGTTAAGGAGTGGGTGAAGAGGCTCAGAAGTAGGGAAAAGCTATGCACTATTTTTCGGGAAAATGTTTGCTAAACTCCCAAGAAACGGGAAGCTTAAAATCATTAACACTTAAAAAATGCATTTATTGTTTTTCAAATATTTTGGTTGTGGCATTTAAAAATTTCACTGGTCAACACAGTTTTCTAACAAGAAAGGTGCTTACTAATTTTGAATTACTTACCTACCCTGATATATAAACAATGTTTACTTTGATTCCATCAGGTCTTGATTTTGTGTTACAGCATGCTTTAGTCTTATTTTTACACGGAGTATTTACTATTTCAAGAGCGTTATTTTGTTTACTGTTTTTTGAGTTAAGTGATTCTTATGTAAGGCCAAGAAAGTGTATAAATGATCCTGACAAGTTTTGTTATATATGTGGAGACATTACTTTTGAAACTCAGCAAAGAAATTTAACACCTTTAGTAACCAAGTTATATGAACAGTATTTTGGCTTTGCTATCGAACAACAAGACAAAGTGTGTGTTCCAAATATCTGTTGTGTTACATGTGTGGGTCATCTTACTGGATGGTCAAAACAATCTCGATCTATGCCATTTGCACTTCCGATGATTTGGACGGAACCAACGAACCACTCATCTGATTGTTATTTCAGTTTAACTGATATAAAAGGTATTACAATTAAAACAAAAAGTAAAATTAAGTATCCTAACCTGTCATCTGCAAAAAGACTAGTCCCTCACATTGAGGAACTACCCATACCAGAACCACCTAAAAGTTCCAATCTGCCCGCTACACCGGAAAAAATCGAATCCGAAATTTTAGATCCTGACTTTCAAGAAGCTTCCTCATCGAATGAGCAACATCTACTATTTCAAGAATACCTTAATGATTGGTACGTGACTTAAATTTGTCCAAAAAACAGGCAGAACTTTTGGCCTCTCGATTAAAGGAATGGAATTTATTACTACCAAAAACAAAAGTATGTTACTTTGGCAATAGAGATCAAACGCTAAAAGTTAATTTTTCACAAGATGATCAGTTGGTTTATTGTAATAATGTCTGTGGCCTAATGATCGCTTTGGATATAGAATATAAAGCAGAAGAATGGCGTTTATTTTTAGATGAATCAAAAGTAATTTTAATGGCTGTTCTTTTACATAACGGAAATGAACTTCCGTCTATAACACTGGGGAAGGCTTCTAATAAGAAAGAGTATAATGAATATATTAAATTTATCTTGGAAAGGATTCAATATTACGAATACAACTAAAAAGTGTATGGAAATTTGAAGGTAATTGTCCTAATATTAGGATTACAACTAGGATACACAAAATGCTGTTGTCTTATTTGTGAGTGGGACAGCAGAGACCAAAAAAATATTTATATGAAGAAAGAAAGGATTCCCTTATTCCAGGACAAAAAATATAAAAAATCCCCCTTTAGTGCAGCTGAATAATATATTTCTAATAGCTTTACACATTAAACTTTGGCTCACGAAAAATTTTGTTAAAGATATGGATAAGAATTATGATGGTTACTTATATTTTAAAGAAAAGTTCCCTAAACTGAGCGAAGCAAAAGTTAAAGAAGGAGTATTTATTGGTCTTCAAATCAAGCAATTAATAAAAGATAACATATTTAAAGAAAAACTAAGTGATGTGCAAAAATCAGCTTGGGAATCCTTCATGAAAGTGGCTAAAAATGTTCTCGGAAACCACCAATCGAATGACTATGAAAGTGTTGTCGAAGAGCTTTTATCTGCATATAAGGCTTAAGGGTGTAATATGTCGTTGAAAATACATTTTCTTCATTCACATTTAGACTTCTTTCCTAAAAATCTGGTTACCGTTAGCGATGAACACGGTGAAAGGTTCCACCAAGATATTTCTACTATAGAAAAAAGATGGCGGATTATTGTTGGATATTACAACGAGACGTCCCTGAAGAAAAAATAGATGAAAATCTTAAGATTATCCCGATTTTATTATTGCAATATAGAGAAATAACTTTACTTTGTCTATGAATATTGAAATTTTCAAAAATATTTAAAAATTGAATTACAAAATAACTGTTCGTATTTGCAACATTTTGATTTTATTTATATTATCCTTATCCTTGTTCGAAACATAATTAGACAATAGTTTTCATGTTACATACAAAAACAGTTTTTTTGTTCACTAGTGTTTTCAAATATCTCTTTTCGTGTGAGTAATACTACATCTGTATATGAGGTATTTTTTAAAAATTTTAATGTTAGTATAGATAGTAAACGATATGGGATAAAAACACATATTTTTAGAAATTTTGTCTTTCTGTGTGCGGATTTGAATAAAATTTTGTTAGAAGGCCCCTTAGAACCTTGGTTCAAATATGGAATACTTTTTATTTCATAAAAATATGTCGTTTTGTAGAGAAACTACCAATATGCAGTTACCCAATTTTATCGGTAAATGGTACTAGAACAGTTGTCAGTGCATTTAATTTTGTAGATTTAAAGTTTTTAACACTTTTTACAGATCTCTACAAAAAATGTTTAAAAACATTATTTTCTAAATTTTATTTTTAAGATAATTAGAAATGATACGCGGACAAAGTCGTGGACATTGCTGGTAAGATATAAAATAGAAAGGTTACTAATTTGTTTATAATTGAATTTGAGTTATTTGAAGCCACTAACATTTGAATTACGAACATGGATAATCTTTGAAATGCATTGTTGGCAACAAAACCTACTTCAGTAGAAAGTAGAAGGATTTTTTCTATTGTTGGTAATTTTGCAACGAACACAAGCAACTGTATGTCTAGTGAATTTTAATATACAGATTTAAAATTATATATTAAAAAAAAAATCAAGAAAATACTTTTTCAGTATTTTTTTATCTTTGTTACCGATTGTTATATAGTACAAGTGTTCATATGTATTTTTTGTCACCTGTATTGTTTTTAAGTTTTATAAATTGTTAAAACTATAATTTATATTGTTTGTTTATGTTTTAATAAAACTATGAATTTTTTAATATTATTTCATTAAATAAACTTGCTTTCTTCAAGAATTGCTTTTTTCCCGGGAAACGGGAAAAAATTATAGCATTCCTGGGAAATAAAAAACTCAACGAAATCGCAAACCCTACTCGGGAGTGACAGAAGCGTATCTAACACTATTAACACTCTTGAACATCGACGCAATTTTAGCTGTATTTCGCTGTTTTATCGTTACTTTAATAGATTGTGGTGTAATGAGGTTAGAAAATTTCTTTCTTTCGGTGGTTTTTTGAACATAATACCGCTTTCTTCAAAAGCTTATCTATTTTAGGTCCACTGGCTAATGTATCGCGCTATGCTTTACAGAGAGAATTCGTTTCTTAGCTAGAAAGTTCGTATGTGAAAATATCTACCATTTGAATCGTATATTCTTAAACGCTACATCCTGTATCCTTCTTCCTATATTCTTATTTCCTAGTTCTGCCACAAAGCATCGCTTCAGTAAGAGTCGCTCTTTGAGTGGTGGTCCGAGATAAGAAAGAAATCTTTTAATATATTCCTTGTAATTCGGTGAGATAATTACAACATTCAAATTTATTTCGACCGAATAACAGATTTTTATATCCATTTATTAGACCTTTCAGTTCTTATAAATTCTCTCAGATTTATGACAAAAAACTGAACCGTAACGTTTGGCAAAAAAACTTAGTAAATCCTCCTATATATTCCAAATATTTTTCTTTAAAACAAGATTAATTTTTCCTAGATTAAATTTAAGAAAACATTACTCTCAGGATATTTTAAAATTTTTAATTTCTTTCATTTTCGGTGCCGTTACGAGACAACATAAACGTGCTAAGGTTATCGGATCATATCATTGTTCTCTAGTGTTTGCTGTGTGCTACTTAAAATGAAAAATTATTGTTAAATTGTTATTCAAATATTATTTGTTTCATATAATGTTTGATCGCTTACTGCCTGGCAAATAAAACAAAAGAAAAAGTTTACAAAATTGTGATTTGCATTTTTTTGCATACCGATATATATTTCTGTAACTTTTGGTCAAAGTTTCTTTTCAAGAATTGTTGTACTCTGAAATTTATAATAGAAATTCATACTTGGTCAACAGCAGTTATTTAAGGGATGTTACACGTTACATCTGTCGCATTTCTCTAATTCTGTCAACAAAATGGATCTTCTGCATCAATGAATCGAATTTTCTTCATCCAAGAGTTTCTTATTTAAGTCACATTAAACTTTTTAAATGTTGTCTAAAAGTTTGCTTCTTAAATGAACACATAAGCAAATATTTGCAAACATTTTGTTTAAACTTATTATACAAATTTCGTTTTTACTGATATAATTTTCTTATCTCTACCAAATTCCATATTTGTTTGTGTTCTTTATACAAAAATTCTTATGCCACTTAAAAAATTATTTTTAGTATTTTAAGTTTATTTTAAAGCTTTTAGTTATTTTATTTTTAGCTCAAAGGTCTACAAAGCAAACATGATAGAATAATTAGTTCATCGCATTGTTTGTTGCACAGCAAATGTGTGATGAGCGAAGAGCGTTGGTGTGAGAAATATTCGGAATATAAGAATGTGCTCTTATACTCAACATATTTTTTTTCTAAAGGTGTATATGAATTATGTACCCCTTAAAGAGGAGTAGTAGTTGTTATGAATTTATTAAACAAATAATAATTTCTAGTGTAGTTTAGCAACAACAATGTATACATACATTTGCTAAGGGTTTTGGTAATTAGTTTTTAATTATATGCAAAAATACTCCCAAGCTGTTATCAATGATTATGGCGTTGTAAAAAAATACTCAAGTAATAAATAATATAAATACCCCAGATTAATTGAGAACGGCTTGTTTATTATTAAATGTTATTAAAAATTAATTAAATAAATTAGTAACAAAATCGTTTACCAAAATATAAAATAAATTAAATTTAATTTTTTATTCTTTAACATTTATGTCAAAATATTTTGTAAAGTTATACTTATTCTTACATGACAAACTTTTAACTATAGAGCACTTAACAACATTAATAAATTAATAAAAAAAAACATGTCTGTGACACGCCACTTATGTTTGACATATAATCTAATAAAACCGTTTTGAGAAGAATATTTATTTTATAGATTATCGGCACTTTAAATATTCTCCTATTAAAAAGAACTTAGACACTTTTGATACGCACTTGGAAATGACAACAGCAAACCCAGCAAACATGTAGGATTAATTTCAGATTTTTATAAAGTTTTGTTTTTTAAATGGTAATCGTTCTTGCGAAAAGAGAAAAAGGTTATTCATTTTAGTGTATGATTTTTTTTTTAAATAATTTTTACTTAAGATTTTTGTTAATTTTTTTCTTTATTTAAGAAATCAAAGCGATTGTATAAAAGTATTATAAAGTTAAAAAATTAAAGGAAATCTTCATACACTACACGCCAATTTAAAGAGCAATCGCCAGACAAGTATAACAAATTGTACAGAGAATTAAAACGTGTCTCATCGATGATGTGATTTGCGTTACACCGTATCATTAAAAATTTAAATTTAGCAGTAAAAAAACCTGATTCGTTATCAAGTGTTAATATTTCCTTCACCACAACAAGTGGAAAAAGTTTACATATTTAAGTTTGTCATTCCATTTGTAACTTCTGCAATATGCATTTCTGTCCTTCTGTATAGCAAAGACGATTGAGCGATATCTGTCTGTCCGTCCGTGTTAGTGTTGTAATCAGCTTTGCCAGGAAATTTAAATACGGCAATCGAACATAGATAGTGTCAAAAAAGGTTCAATCAGCAAGATCAGTTCATGTCTTTCGAGCAAAACACCACGCCTATCTATAATATTTCTACATTATTTAAACAATAAAGTAACTCCAATCAAAAAAACAAATATTTGGGGCAATAGGAAATTCAAAAATTTGAAAAACTCATAAAGTACGACATGTTATTTTGTATAAAAATGTACTTGGATCTTAATGGGTTAATCATTTATAGAACATTTTAGTGATTCCTGAAATAGCTCTTTATAAGCTTTTAAGTGTTACCCATATTACTTTTCATACAAGTTTCTTTTCATTTTGTTTGCCCAAATAACTGGCTATTTTGCTAAACGCAAGCTGTTGGCGATACTACATTGCACAGCAATTTTTTTTTAAATTTTGACAAATTATTTTCTTCCCAAAATGCATCAACTCAGGGTTACCGCTAGGTATCTTAAGAAAGTGACACAGAAGATGTTAATGATTGATTGGGAGAACATTACCGAATTCAAAGATTAATTGCTTAAAGTTATGAAACTTTTAAATTTCTTTTTGTTACGGGCTGTCTGTTATTTTTTTATTTAAATGTTGCAAAGAAGTATATAATAGTTGCCACATAAAAAAAAATTTTTTGATAGCTTTTTATATTACAGAGATTCCAGCCTAAGGAAAATTACAGCAAAGGGACTTTTAATGCGTTGATAGACTTTGTAGCTAAGCTTACAAAATGGGGGAAAGTTTTAACAAAATTAAAATAAAACAATTGAAAAACTGAGTTTAAAAACGTTCCAAAAGAGACACATACTGCCAAGATAAAAGGATCAAATTGCGAATTTAGTCGACAAACGGTAACGTTTCATCACAGTTGCTGTGAATGATCAAAGAAAAGCAAACTACTGATCCAAGAAACTGTTTATGCAAAATGTACCAAAAGTACTATGAAAATATGTTTACAATATATTTATACGTTAATAATAATCATTTATTACCCTGTAAACACAGGCATTGGTCGTAAGGCCTTTAAATGATCCCCATAAGCAGCGTATAAAATTTTACACAAAATATACTCAAATCATTGATTGAACCGTTTACTTGGAGATTTAATAGGAAGAATTATTATTTAAGATGCTCCTCAAAATCATAACCAAAATCGATTGAATCGAGGGTAATGAGATTAATCAAACTTTATCGCTTTATGTTAATTTGGAAGCCTTATCATTTCTATATTTTTTTTTTATATAAAAGAATTTAAAAATTTAAATGATAATAATGTCAATTATAACATAAAATAAAAATCCTTAAAAAATTCACAAAACATTTTAAACGGTCTTTAAAATATCCTAAAGAAATAATTTGTATTCCCATTTTGGAGATAAATTCCCTAATCTGGCAACTAAAGACACCAAGATTATTATTATTATTATTATTATTTTTTATTTCTTTGACTAGATTTCACTGGCATAAATTTGTCCAGTAAAACCTGCAAATACTCCAATATGAACTGTCAATTTACTCTCAGAACATGTGTTCTCATTTGATAGGTTTTGTATAAACAAAACAAAGTCCGGTAAAATATAGTAAAATCCAGTTTTTAAAATATCAAAAACTTTTCCAATCTTGAACGGAAAAATAAAAATACGTACTTTGCATCATTTAAGCATTATATTCTTTAGTATAATTTATTATATATTTTATTATATTTGAATGAATGTTTTCAAATAATTCACATTTCTCTATGTGAGGTGGGTAATAAAATAATTTTAAAATTTTTAATTTCCTTAAATCATTTTTTTTTAGCTTAAAGGATAATTTAATGACTAAATATTGCAATTAAAATGAGAATATGTAAATTCATTATTTTCAATTTGGCTTAAGGTCGTTATTATTTGTATTAAGTGAACAAGGGTGAGGAGATTATTGTAATTTAAATAAAAACGTATTTTATAAAATGAGTTTAGATTTATGGTTTAAATTTAAACGAGAAATTAAAAGCATTTGAAAACATGAAATATTTACAAAAACAATATTAAATAAGTAAGAGTGCTATATTCGGCTATGACGAAAGTTTAGTAAAGTAACTTCAATCAAAATAAAAAAAAACAAATATTAGGTTGACAGAAATTAGAAAATAAGAAGAAGAAAATTAAGTACTATATATAATTTTACATAAAAATGTCATAGGCTCTTAATGGCTTAAGCATTTTTAAAAAATTTTAGTATTTCCTGAAATATCTCTTCTAAAGCTTTTAAACGATACCTACATTAATGACTTCACAAATACGGTGCACAATCGTACTTTTCTATAAAGAGTTTAGAGATCCATAACTTAGAAAATATAAGGCAGTAAAAATGTTTAAATTGATGTTTTTTTTTTATTTCTTCAATTAGCTATTGCTTCATATATTTAATTATTTTTGTTTTTTTTTTATTGTTGTTACTTCATTAAACTAGATTTGGTTTACATGATATGGAAATATTAAATGCAGTCGTGGTGTTTTGCCCGCTGCCTCGAAAAGCATAAACCGATTTTGTTGATTTTTAATAGCAACATTTTCGAAACTATGAAATATTTAAATTTTCTCTAGCTCATCTAGTGCCTTGGCAAAGTTGGTTTCAACACTAACGCGGACAGACAAACGGTCATCGCTCAATTGACTTCGCTATCCATAAGGACTCCGAATAAATACACTTTATAGGTTCGGAAATAAATATTATAGAAATTTCAAACGGAATGACAAACTAAGATATATAACCCTTTTTTTACCTGTTGTGAAGGGTATAAAAACAAATACTAAAGTAGAATATTTAAAAGTGCATTTCCAACAGAGGTAGGTGAAATTTGGTTATTAGTAGGATGTAACATACTTTTTAAATGGTTTCATGCTTCAGCATCCTTCATCCTTCATCGTATCAGTCTGTTTTAAGAACATGAAATACAAGGAGCTTTTCGTGTTATGTATTTATTATACATGAGAGTAATTAATTAGATGAGATTAACATCTCACCTTTTAAAAAGCCAGAGAGTGATATCGATGGCATCGAGATTTGGGAACGGGTTAAAAAGAAACAATATTTTTGCATGAGATCTAGTGATACCTATCCTTTTTACATACATTTCCCTAAGACTATCATGCATTTTCAATTTTCACATGAAAATTTGGTGGTCTAGCACTGGAGGACAAGCACTCCCCGTATAAGCTATTTACCAAATATAATTTGACACTAAAATTGGGCTTTTATTTTTTTAATTTGGCATAGGCTTTCCCAAGATTAACGTCACATATAACGTTACCTACAAACTAATTTGAAGATAAACGTAGCGATGCTTACCGCGTATTGTTGGTATCTTACATACATGTTTTCCTCAAGATATTAAACATAAACTGGCTCAAAATAAAACATAATAAAAAAATTAGAAAAAATTAAATAAAATTTTTTTTACATATTTCAAAGCAACATTAAATTTTGGTAAAATATCATATGTCAAGTGTTTTGTCTTAAAACAATAAAAAATTTGGTTTCATAAGAGAATAATTTTCATTTAAGCTTAACAAATGATTAAAAGTTTGTTTGCAGTTGCTATATTAAAATGATAAATTTTAAAAGTTTTACTTGTTTGTGTTTACTGGGCGGGCTTGTTTCCAAATTTCACTGTTAATATAAGAGTGTGTGGGTGTGTGTGTTTTTAGAGCCTAAACTGTGTAAAAAGTGCTAAAATCAAAAGTTAAAATATTCACAGAAAATCATACACTGATACACAACACACACTTTTTTAACACGACAGATTTAAAATGTTTGCAGAAATATTGTTAAACGTACGTACAAAAGCGAAATGATTGATGTAGTTAAGAAAAATTAAAAAAAAACGTGTAAAAAATTGCAGCACCGGGAGGATAAAGTATTTCAACGTCAAATGAAGAGACATTAATTTAATTTTCACTTAAATAAAATATAAAACTTTGATCCGTTAGAAAAAAGTTTTTTTTTTTTTTTAAGTTTTATCTTTTTTTTAAATTGCGATAAAAATTTGCAACGAACAAGTTTAAAGTTCTTTATTGAAAAAATTAAATAATATAAACCTAAATTTTCAGTTGTTTTATCCAGGCATTTCCTTTCGCGGTAATTTGTTTTAGTTGCTTGAATATATTTTTATAAAAAAAATTGTAATAGATAATGACTATAATTGTTTTATTTAATATCTTCCTTCACCATGTATTAAGTTTAAAGAAGTAGCTCCTATCAAGAGACAAATATTGCAGTGACAAAGATTTAAAAAATAATAAAAAAAAAAAATCAATTACGAAGATCTCTTCAATTGACAATCTAACTTTTTTTTTATATTTCAAAGGCCCATAACTCGAAAATATGAGCGAGCCCAACATTTTTCTCTGGATGTTTTTTTCTCATATTTTAATTCCCTATCTCTTTACATTTATTATTATTTATTTTTAATTTTAATTGGAGTTACTTAAGTGTTCCAAATGATATGGAAAAATAAGAGGCAGACATTGTGTTTAGCCCACTGCCTCTAGGGACATGCACCGATCTTGCTAGTTTTTAAGAACATAATTTTAGAAAGTATGTCTGATCGATTGGCGTATTTAAATTGTCTCTTGCTCATGAAGTGCCTTCGCAAAGTTGGTTTCAACACTAACACGGACTGACAGACAGACATTGCACAATAGACTTCGCTGTAAACAAAGACTCAAATATATATACGCATTATGGGATCGGAAATAAATATTGAAGAAATTACAAACGGAATGACAAACTTACATATACCCTTTTTCCACCTATGGTGAAGGGTATAATAAATTTTAAACAAAAAATCAATTCATTATATTTACAATATTTCTTTTGCAGAAGCCTAGCAGAACCGTCTTTATGATTTAAACTCGCATCTTTAAAGCAAACTATTTAACAGAAATTTTTTAGATACATGACGACGAAGGCCTCTAAATTTGTTATTATTGCTTTGCTCCTTTTGGATGTACTGCACATATTAATTTTAGAATTATTTGAACTAAACTGTACAGAGATACAATAACTCAGTTTATACGTTACTTTATACTGTCATTTAAACAGACACAATTTGAGCAAAACTTCTTGTTTATAGAAACATTATAGTTTGTGGCACCATTTTCAATACTGAATATTAACGATATAACGAAGGGGTCTAGCTCACTTATTTCACTTTTTTTAATTTTTTGGTCAACTATGCTTAAATAAACAGAAGCTTCAGTCTTGTTTAAACAAGCTTCAATGTGACGATAAATATTTACTTTGTATAACTAAATATAAATTAGATTTGTGAAAGATAGTGAAAGGCCTTTCAACAAATTTTAATAATATAGCATTTTGGCATACATCTACTTCAAGGCTTTTTAACATAATTTGGTTAAAAACCTGTTACATAGGTTTATTATAATGTTATCGTAAATTTATAACAATGGTTTTTGAAGCCTCAATTTTTTGTCAGATGAAGCAAGCGAGTTCAAGCACGCTTGATAAATAAAACACATCCAGTTTCTATGTTTTAAAAGGAAGTGGCTATGTTAAAGACATTTGTACTCCCTGAGCTGTTCCCTAGCAGTAAATCACATAATTTCAGCAATGTTCTTTTAGTATTAAAAAAAAATTCTAACACCAACTCAAAATGTTTTTTACACTTCATAGTAACCAACGAGTATTGATTTACGACCTTCATTCTTAAATATAAAAAAATGTCCATAAAATGATAGCTGTTCTGTTTTTACAATCTTATTTCTTTATCTTCGTTTTTATGACAGACCACAAAATGTCAATATGGTCTGCGAATATGTATGATGTTGCAAAGTTGCGAAGGAAATGTAGAGAAAAATTAAGTAAAATATTTTACACGTGCCAAAATGATAAGTTTTTTATGATTTTTTTTTTTTTTTGTTTTAAAATTACTAAAGTTACGTTTTAATATACTTACACATGCAACTACATATATGAACATATGTATATAAGGTTGTCTGTATTTATGTGCGAATACTTTTATAACTTAAAGTAAAACTACTGAAATAAATGTGACACATCCCAGCAAAATTTTGTTACTGTAATTATGCAAGGGCAAATTATATATTCTTGAGTTTTTTTAAATGTTTTATTTCTCTTACTCTCACACCCTCTGAAAGCCAACAAGAGCATAGCTAGATCAGCCGTAAAATACAATCCACAAGGTGACCGAAGAACAGGTCGTCTAAGAAATATGTAGCATAGAAAAGTTCTAGCCAAATTAAGCAATTTTTAAACGACTTCAAAAAAGAAGGAGGTTGTCAATTCGATTGAATGTTGCTTTTTTTGTATGTGCCTGCAGGACTCAGTCATTTCTAAACCGATTTAATATATTATGCTTACAGATTGGTTCCCGTTTTAAAAACAGTTCATAATCTTAAAAATTGAAAGGTGTCATCATACAACATAAATGTTTTTTACGTGCATTATGAGCCGTAGAGGCAAAAATTAAAAAAAAAAATTGAGTATCACTATAGCTCACAATATCAAAAAGTAACACAAAACTAAATCTTAAAATTAAAGGGTGTCTCCATAGGTGACGAAAATTGACTTATATACTCCTAGCCATTTAACCGTTATAGACAAACGCTTGAAAATTAGACAGGATGTCGGTCACGATTACCGTAAAATAATTCAATATTGTAAGCTAAAGGGTGTCCTAATAGTTAATGTAATTTATGTGGTTAAACTTTTGAACATAAAGATTAAATTTACAAAGAACCTTTTTTGCTAAATCCGCTCTAATAATAAGTACAAAGTATGTATCTGGAAATCAAAGGGTGTCCCAATAGTTGATGTATATGGCCAGACTTTTGTACAGTTATGGATAGCAAGCTTAAATTTACAAATAACCTGCATTCCTAAGCCCCCAAAAACAACCAGTATTAAATTTAAGTTTAGAAATTAAAGGGTGTACCCATATTTTAAGTAAATTGAACTATATGGCCCTATGGGTTGAACCGTTTTATACAAAGACTTAAAAATTAAACAGAATGTCCACTACTTTTTCTGATATATTAAGAAGTATAAATATTTAAAATTATAAATTATAGCGTGATACAATAGTAGCTGTTGTTTGATGTATAAGACAAAACTGTTGAACAGTTGTAGACAGTTGATTTAAACTTGCACAGAACCTTAGTAAATAAGTCAGCTATAACAAGTAGCAAACTAGAAATCAGAAATTAAAGGGGGTCCCTATAAGTAATGTAATTTGACCTACATGACACTATCTTTGAACCTATTACAGACAAACTCCTGAAAATTAGACAGAATATCCATTACTATATCAAGTACAATAACAAGTTTAAATATTTAAAATCAGAAATTTAAAGGTGCCCTAATGCTTGTAATTTGATGTATATGGTCAATTTTTGTACAGTTATAGACTAACGCTTAGAATTTAAACAAATTTTTGTTTACTGTGTCAGGTGACCACATAACTGCTGAATCTTCTTATTTAATCTGCATTTATATTTTGTTCTACGAAATATAAAAAATCCTGAGGCAATCTTTCTCGAATATAATATAATTAATGTATAATTACCGTCCTAAAGAAAAATGATTTTAAGTTCCGCTGTTTTGAAATTAGTTTTTTTCAAGAATTATTAATACGTCTGTAAATGACTTAAACTTTATATATAACAATAGATTAAGTTAAAGCACTCTAGTTGAAGCCCTATGTTCTCAAATGAAATAAATAAAGGAAAAATTTTTTAGAATATTCGGCAAAGTGTATTTCAAAATAAAAGAAGAATGATTTTTAATTCCTTGAAGGGATTGCCTTCCTATACTCTTCATTACATGAATAAGTTCTTTCTAAAACGTTTCAAAATAAAAGATGCGCTTTTAAATGAAAATTAAAATTATATTTTTCCAAAACTTTAACGTTAAATATTTGTTTTTATTCCTTGACCTTGGTAAACTTAAGTATTAAGTAAATACGATTATTCGAGGCTTAAAAGTCTTAAAAAATCTTATTTAATTTTTACATAAATAAATTTTACAATTGACTTTATGTTGTAGTGTTAAATTCTTAACTCTCTACTTCTTTAAAAGTAATTGGTATTTTATAGTTTCTTTTGTAATTTGTTTTCAAATAAATGCTTGCTACTGATGCAGAAGGCTTTTAAAAAGCGTAGAATTTTACAACAGAATTAAAAATTAAATATGTTCGAAAAATTGTATTGTATTGGTTTTTTTTTCTGTCCAGAAAAATATTAAATGTTAACTTGTTCTGAAGTCGAAAAGTTACAAATCATAAAACTTACAGATAAAAAAACAAAACTGCACAAACCGAAACGAAATCGAATAAAACTTTACAATGGGTAAAAATAACAGAAAAAATTGCTACTAGATATTGTTAAGTTATATATCCGTTTTGATTTTAGTGGTAAAAATATAATCTTATACATATTTATTTAAACATACATACGCCAAAAATATAAATTTTTTAATAAATATAAAAGCTTTTAAAAATATTTAAAAATAGCCATAAAATTGAGTATTTTTTTGCGAGAATTGCGCAGAATAGATCAGAACATTTTCGTCACATAGTACAATTTAGTGCCTTAGTTTTTCCGGCGATTTCGAACTTCTCTTTAAAACGAAAATTAGTTATTTATTTATGTCTTGCAATTTGCAAGTTATAATAAATATTCTTATTTTACCAGGCTGATTAATAAAGATTATTAAGACGTTGTTAAAAACACACTTCAGTTTCTCAGTCAACAAATCTGATCCTACAGATCCTGTAATGGGTAATTACTTTTCCAACTAACAATAATTGTAATTGTAATTGAGCACTTTAGGAAAAATTTATTCAATATTTCGCTGGGATTTTCAATCAACATTTAAATATTTTAGACATACAAAGTAGTTTTTAATATTTTTGATTAAAAATATGATATAAAAAAAGTTTTTTTTTTGTATAGCCGTCTTTTATATATACGCACGCATAAGCATTGTCCACTGTTTAGAATATAAAAAAAATTATTTCACATAATTATACTTATGATATGACCATTGGAAAATGTCAAAGTCAGTTTGTTCTGCATGTTTCTAAGACTCACATACATACATAAGGTTATGTCGCTATTTATAGTGAATAATCACATGTCTTCTACCAGCCATATTGAATTTCTTATATATGAAAAACGTAAATTTTTGTTCGTTTTTATATGGGATGTTAATAAAGTCGGTCATATTATTTCTTTTTTGAAACTACTTTTTTATTTTCGTTACTAAACTGCCATGTCAAGCTTTATAATTATTGAAACGTGGCGGAGATTGATATCCTTTTTAAAGTAAATCGAGTCTTTTATAGTTTGTTGCCATGCAAATATTATGTAAAATTTAATTCAGAATCTTGCATCAATATCTGAAAACAGTGTTTCTCAAAAGCTATACTTTTATATTTTATCTTTTATCTTTTAGTGAATAAAAACTTAAAATAAAAATAGGCAGCTTCAATTTAACCTGCTTACTAAATTCGAAAATTTAATTCGTATCTTATGACTTTAAATACAATTTCAGCAAAAATTTAGAAGGATTTTTTAAAATGATCTTTTATATCCTTCAACACAAAAGTGGTAAGAAGGGTATACCTTAGTTTGTCATTCCATTTGCAATTTCTACAATACCCATTTCCAACCCGTCCGTCTGTCCGTCAGTGTTAGTGTTGAAATGAACTTTGCCAAGGCACTAGATGAGCTGGAGAAAATATAAATACGGCAATCGATCACACATAGTGTTAAATGAGGTGCTATTCAAAAACAGGAGAATCCGTCCATGTCCTAAGGGTCAGCGAGCGAAACACCATGCCTGCCTCTAATTTTTCCATTTCATTTGGAAAAATGAATTAACTCCAATAAAAACAAACGAATATAAGAAGAGACAGAGAATAAAAAGAAGAAGCATATGTTTTCCGAGTTATGGCTCTCTTTCATATAAAATTTTATTGTGCGCTATATTTTTTACAATATCAAAAACATCTTGTGAAGAGGTCTTCAAGGAAATACAAAATTTGTAAAAAAAAGAATTCTTAACCCATTAAGAGCCAAATTAATTTTTAAGTTTGGGCATTTTTTTAGTCAATTTTAAGTCTGCGAGTTATGCACCCATACATATTCCTTAGGGCCACGGCATTATGTTGCTAAAAAAAACATCTAACTTCAAGTATATAAAAGATGTGAATACGAGTAGGAACGAATTTTTTTTTAAACGATTTTAAATCTTTCTGTCTTTAAAAAATGTACATGAAGGTTTCCTTTCGTGCATCTAATTTTTTTATCACATGCCCCACAAAGCAATTTGTCAGATGCCTTTACAGAGTAATTTTTTTTATTCTAATAAACCACATGAATGAATAAAAGAAATTATGCAAAATAATGAAAATGCGGAATGTTGTAAATTTTGGTGTGGTTTTTCAATTTAGGCTTGATTTTGTTTTTCTAGGTCCACCAAATATTTCGTGTTGACAACGCAGATTTTAAAAACAAAATTTTTTTATTTTGTTCAAAGTAATCACTTCGGCCAAATGTACATTTGTACGTCCGCACATATGCACATACATATGTATGTAATATTTTTACCAGTTTCTTTAGAGTCTCTGACGACGAACATTTCATACACCACAATCTGTAAAATGTCATTTAAACTTATTTGACAGTTTTTTGATGAGTTTCTGTTTTCGTTGTTCGTTTGTTGTATTTGCGCTGATGTTTACACTTCATTTTGCTAAAACACATAGTCATTTTCTAATGATGGTTTCTTTTCACACGAAATGTTTATTGACGTCTATATGTATGTTTCTATACATGTATGTACATATGTTCAAATGTATTCTAGTTTTTCTTATTTTTGGAGTACAAGAGACCAATAACATCTCTTTAAAAACGATAGCTAAGATAAAATCTTTATTTAAATCCTTCGAAATTTAAAAACCGATAGTGTTTTTATTTTGTCATCGTAAAAGGCAAATAACTTTAAGACGCAAAAGCAATTCGGTTGCTGCTGCAAATTTGAGGATTTTCTTATCTTTACATTTCATTTAGTAACTGAGCAAATGTGAATAATTCTCAGGAAATAAAACTTAAAATGAATTAAATAACATGAGTTAAATACGAAATTGTAAATTTATAAAAACTAGAATTTTTTCTCGTTTTTAGTTTTTTTCGGTTTTAGTTTACCCAGCGTTGCCAGGTTTTAATTTTAGGGCCTTTCTAGGCACTGTATAATATACTACAGCCTTGTTTGCTGTGAGAAATTTGTCACATTAGTATAGATCTTGACACTCATAGGCGCCTACGTATTTGCTGTATTTATTTTATATGGACAAAATCACTTTTTATTGCAACTAAAAAGTCATTACACAAGAATGCGTCGACCGACCTTTCGAATTCAGTTTTTACCGTTCATGAGCTATAAAGTCATAATATATTTGCGACAATTTTTTTTTATTTAAAGATAAAGTTTTATTAAAAAGAAATAATCAACATTTTGTTGGCTAAATTTATTTTTAATTTATAAACAACAGTTTAAATAAAAGACAATATGAAAATAGAAAAATTTATTTCATAATAACGATGATGGTTTTTATGAAAAGAAAATAAAATTTGCCAAAATTTAAAAATAACTCACAACGATAACATCAAATTATCTAAGTCACAAAAAAAATCAAAATTACACACTGCAACGTGTCAACAATAACTCACACTGAGCTCTGACATATTTTTTTTTCGAAATGTTATTATTTTAATTTTTATCAAACTAGCAGTGCCCACGACCTTGTCCACGATTCATTTCTAATTTCCTTTAAGTTGAAATTTAGAAAAATATGTTTTTATACATTTGTTGTAGAGTTCTTTAAACAGCATTAAAAACTTTCCATCTAAAAAAATAAAATGTACTGACAACTGTTTAATACCATTATACCAGTAAAATTAGGGGCTTTCACATTTGTATCTCTGCAAAATGACACACTTTTATAAAATAAAAAGTATTCTATATTTGAAAAAGTTTCTAAAGGACCTCCACACAAAAGTATATTCAAATCCATCCAGCAGTTTTTACGTGATGCGAACACACAGAGATACCAAGGCAGGCAGACAAAAATTCCAAAAAGAAGTGTTTTGTATTCTACTATTACCCAAGATCAAAATTTTAAAAAAATATTTCATGTATAGAAATGACTCCGTTACTGTTGTATTATATGTTTTGTTTCTAACAGGACTGTGATATATACGGACAAGACATTAAATTATTATTATTATTTTTTTTTTAAATTTCTTGTTTTCTTTGGAAAATTTTGAAAAATAATCTTTCTTAATAAAAAATGAATTAAAAATGAACCAAAGCCGTAAAAGTAAAATTTTAATTGATTTATGAAGATCACTGGTTCAACCCCTGGCTGGGACTTAAATTAAAAAATAATTTAAAAACACGCAGGGCACAGCACATTAACATTCATACCTAACTCATCAACAGTTGATATGATACTGGAACAGCATCTATAATGTTGTGAGAAAAACAAGTATGAATGATTAAAAATAAAATTTGCATTTCGTGACTAGACGGTGTAGTACAAAATTGCAACAAATGTACAAGACGTGTTGTAGAAAAGACAACAAAGAAATGCTTGGAGTTGTGTGTGAATTTCATCCAACCAAATTAATATTGATTAGATGGTTAAATGGATGATATTTACAATATACGCAAATAAAGGTGTTAGATGCAAAGAATGCTGAAGATGGATTTGGTGGTCCTGAAAATGCAGCACTACATTCTGTCAGCGTCTAATTTTTCTTGTTTTCTTTGGAAAACATCCGAGTATATTTGAAAAATCATTTTTCTTAATAAAAAATAAATTAAAAATGAACCAAGGCCGAAAAAGTAAAATTTTAATTGATTTATGAAGATCACTAGTTCAACCCCTGGCTGGGACTAAAATTAAAAATTTTTCTTTTTTTTCTTTTGAAATTTTTTTTCGATAATTAATTTAATTGTTGCCTGTTTTTCCTTGTAGTTTTAAGACTCTTAAATTAGTAGTGCTGCATATATGGCTTACATATTTACTCCAATGGAGTAAATAAGGGTAAGCGTTACTTAGTTTTTATATAAAATTCTATTATTTCGAGTTCAGTAAGCGGTATTAAAAATTTTTCATCTATAATAATAAAACGTGCTTAAAACTGTTTTAGTACCATTATACCAACAAAAATGCGTACTTTCACATTTCTCTATTTTCTCTAGGAAAATATATATTTGTGCAAAATAAAAGGTATTCTATATTTGAACTAAGGTTCCAAGGTTCAAATCCATCCAGCAGGTTTTACGTGATACGAACGCATACAAACAGACAAAAAATTCCATAAATAGGTGTTTTATATTCCATATCGTTTACTATTTACCCCAGAATTACTATCTACAGATATGACTCCGTTACTGTTTTATTGCATGTTTAGACATCAGATTTGGTATACTGGCTTTTGTGTTATTTCCTGGAAATGCTGCATAGTTGAAAATCGTCTAAATAATTAACATAATTTTTAAGAAGAGATAAAAAAGAAGAAGTTTCAGTGCTTAATTGCAACAACGTATTTAGGTTCAGTTGTTAGATTACTAATTTTTGTTTTATATATTAGTTAAAAAATATATATTTTTTCTGGGTTAATTATGAATCAATATATGGTTGCTATATACGCTTTTTGAATTCTTTACGGAAGTATTTTATTTCGCCCACTGTAACTTGCACGAATTTATATTATGCTTATTTTTAACATTGTGTATTTAGATTTCACTATGATCCGATATAAAACTATCACCTTTTTAATAAATAAATTGCACACGTTCCATAGAAATTTTTTGTACGTTAAAAGTTTTTACTGAATGCAAGAAAATTCCTCTATCATGTTAAAGTTTTAATTAAGTTTTTCAAATATGTTCTAACTTTATTCTACTTTAATACAACATGCCCTTTAAAAAATTTAATTTTTATTCTTTCAGATTGCAGACAGCTTCGTTGCATTACAAAACATGCAGCTTATGGAAAATACTAAAATATTTTAGTTATTTTTAACAAAATCCAAAAAAAAGTTAAGCAAGGACACAAAAACTTACAAAAAACGAAAACTGAAACTAAAAGTTTTGCTTACAAATAAGCAGCTACAAAGCGATGAACAATGTGGACTTGTTTTTATTTTTTAAAAAATGAAAGGGAGATGAAAATTTTTGTATTAAAATCTGACTAAAATTATGCGTGTTTACAAAATTGTGTTAAATGGTGCATGCTGATACGTTATTTGTTTCCAGTTGTCTTTCCGTTTACTCACATCAGACTTAAATAGATAACAAGGATATTTTAAAGACTTAAATTTTAAATTTTTAAATAAATTCAAAAGAAAGTAATTTCTGTCATGTTAAATAGTGACAGCAACATGAATGTGTTTATCACAAGAACAACAACTACGAGTTCCTTAATCACAACGAGAATCACAAATGCATCACCAACTGTTGAAGAACAAACAGAAGTTAATGAGACACCACCAGATCCCTTTGAAATATTACGCAACGAATGTTATGAACGTCTTAATCAAAGTGCAATATCTGCGTCAACAGCATTAAATATCGTCACAGGTAAATAAAAAGTAAATTTAAAATATTGAAATTAAGTAAAACTAAAAATAAAAACTGAACTGAACTGAAGGAAAAATACCGTCATTGTTAAGGTGCATGATTTTTATGAATATTTTCTTAAATATATAAAATGCTGTTTTCACTTAAATTACCGTTAATGATTTTTGCTGTTTTCCTAGCTTTTTACTTAAAGAAAAAGTTAAAATAATTTTGAACAATAAAATGAAATGAATGGAAGGGTATCAAATTTTAAATTAAACTTTGAATTAACATACACATTGTCTTCTCGTTAGACTATTATTTATTATTATATCACAAAATCCACAGAATAAGGTTATATATAGAATAAAGCATCGTTAAAATTGTCTTCACGGCTTTTCTAGTACACATGTACTTTGGAGTTGAACATTTTGACGATTATTTAAAAATAATGTGGCTGAATTGAATAAGTAAATACGTTCGTATAGAGCTAAACTGCTACGAAATTGTTGGCGGAATTTTGGTTATAGACGGTTTGCATCAATATACTACTGCACAGATAGTTGCTAGTCAAACGGTAAGCCACCTTCTCAAACGACAGTTCAGGGTTATAGGGAAATAAATAATTGAATAAAACACCACAAAAACGTTTATCTATAAAATAATAAACTAGTAAAGGATTCATTTCTGTACATCAAATAATTTTTGATAATTTAAATATTGGTGTAGATAGTAATCGATATGGAATACAAAACACCTTCCTTTGAAATTTTTGTCTTGTGTGTTTGTGTTCGCATCACGTAAAAATTGCTGGATGGATTTGAATACAATTTTGTGAGCAGGTCCCTTAGGACCTTGGTTCAAATATAGAATACTTTTTATTTCATACAAATATGTCATTTCGTAGAGAAACTAGAGATGCAAATATGAAATACTCAATCTCACCGGTATAATGGTACAATTGTTAGTACGTTTTATTTTTGTAGATGGCAAGTTTTTAACACTGTTAACAGAACTCTACAACAAATATTGAAAAACATTATTTTCAAAATTTTAATTGTACGCGAACAAAGTGGCTAGTATTTACTAAACTAATATTCGGAGTTTTCTTTTTAGCCCGAAAGAACTTGCCAAAGTTTTTAATGTTACGTTAGGCGTACTTTTTGATATTAATGATAAGTTTGTTCTGGCAATTCTTCATTAGTATCCAGATTTATTTTGAAAATCAGTCATCTATTTGTACAGCTTGTAGACGACAAAAGTGTGGAGGCAGATAAAAATTTTCGATTTATAGTTGGTCGCGGTCCACCACGTGGGAAATTTCGCACAAATATCTTGAATGTACAAAATGCAGTTGATGTAGGAATTTTTCCCATGAGTTTATTATATGTCTCGTTCTTTCCCCGATTCAAAACTAATTCGATGTTTTATCGCAGAATTGTGTTCTACGGTGAGACTCTTAACGAGTTGTTAATAGACAGAGTCGCCAATCCACAACAGACCCTATTTATCGTTTGTTGTGGTTTATACCCTTATGTTATCATTGCAACTTTTAACTTATTTAATAAGAAGTGTAACCGAAGCTGGCAGTCGATGAAAAATTGGATGTTATTGATACCTGGCCTTAAAGAGATGTGAGCGATCTGTCAATTTTTTCGTATTATTTTTTCGACTTATCATTCTGTTGGGCTGAAGAAACACCTACTTTATGTCAAAGTTCCGAATCAGGTTCAATTCTAATCACAAGAATGATAGAGTGCACTGCGAGAAAATGTTACACACAGTAGTTGACACAGTTCCTAGGTTGTATGCGTACAAGTTAATTAAGTAATGTTTGGTTAAAAAAAATATAATTTTTTATTTCATCACTTTTCATTATCTTAATGTTTTCTTTGATTAATTAATAATTTTTTATATTTTGTAAAGCCTTCACAGGGACTAGCTTTTTGGCTGGTATATGATCCGGTTTTAGCGGTAACTTCCAACAGACTTAAAACTTAACCTTTTAATTAGCAAAAAGCTTAATTATTTATAATTTTTACCTTTGTTCAATCCCATTGTTTAAGTTAAAAACAATCGCATAAATTTAAAATTCAAAACACCTTAAATAATTTTTTGCAGACACTACGTCAGCACAAAATAAGTTGCAGTTGTTATTTGGTTTGGGGGAAAGTAAATAATTTGAAAACTTGCAATGACATTGACAATAATAGCATTTCGAAGAAACAAGATGTCATTTTCAACAATATTTTATAAATTGTATAGAAAAACGCTGTTATTATGTCGCTATATGGAATACCACAAACAAACATTAATTGACCACACTCATTATCAACATATAATGTCTATTTCTCAAAATACGCATCAAGCAGTAACACGTTGTGGGTGCATTTGTCTTTTGATAATCACATTTTTTATTATGAACTCTAAGCGCTACAATTTTGATGATTTAAAAATAACAGAAAAATCAGACGCTTAATTTTTAATTATTTTTAAAATTTTTTTCGACTCCATTTTTGAAGACCCGTTCAAGTTGCAAAAACTTTAAAGCCGAACACCAAACCACTTAATTCCTTTGTGATTTTTAGAACCCCTGTATATTCTCTAACTTATGAAAATAATGCTGCAGACTTTTTGTGTTGATTTTATTTACAAAATCGTTAAATAACGCGAATTTCAATAGCATGACTTACTCAAGCTGTTTTCGCACAAGAAGTTGTTCTTATGTAACCTTTTAGTTTTAAAACCCTACCAAATATTATCAATTTAAAATTGATTTATAATTTTTATTTTCAAACGAAAAGTATATTTATATCTGTCGTAACCAGTGAGTGATCACAATAGCTCTTGGCAGATGCTTTGTCAACTCAAAATAGTACACGCTTTAACTGCATAATGTTATTTGGCTTTTACACAATCACTGTTTCCAAATATACACCTTATATCTACAAAAAGTAAATATAGTAAAGTCATAAACTTGACAAGTCTTATGTAAAAAATATTTGGTGAAAACAGCTTTTGTTAATTTTCTAATTTATGGCACGGTTTCTAAGAAATTAAATATTTCTTTAATAAAAATTACCCATTTTTTCCTATAGTGATCGGCTCAGGTTTTTAAACCAGCATTTCTACCTCACAGCTGTCTATTTTAATAAACTTTTATTTAAAAAATAAAAATTCAAAAAATTTAATTTTCGGTTTTTTTTACTTCATTTGAAAATTTTGTTCTCTTATGCCGTTTCTCATTAAAGTTATTAAAGTATTAATTAATAATTTAAAATTATCTGCAATTTACTTTGATGACAATTCTCATGATAATGATTATCCTGAATTTTATATTTTTTAAAGTATTTTAAATATTAAAATTTTTTGACTATCTTTGGATTATTTAAAATTTTATTGGTTTTGTGGCTTTAATCATTTTAAAAGGCATCTTATTTCTTCTCCTTTTTTTTTTCATTTAGAAAAATTTTGTCCTGGTACCTTTGATGGCTGGCTTTGTTGGCCGGATACTCCTGCTGGCACTTCTGCTTATGAACGTTGTCCGGAATTTATAACCGGCTTTGATCCATTAAGTAAGTAGAACATTCCAATAAACACAGATGCTTAGAAATGCCAGAAGCAACAACAATATACAAATAAAGAAAAAGTGTAACAAAGTATAAATTTACACTTTAAATAAGCAAAGGAAACTCTTGTATTTATTTATATAAAACATTTAATTTATTTGTGCTAGAAACCTTTTATAATTAAATCAGTTTTATTGTGCATTTGAAAGGTGATAAAATGGACAAATAAAAGGAAGATTTTTCAAACATAATTTTCCACAACTTAAACTTAAAAGACTTAAGAAAAATGAACAATGAATCAGTCCTTCACTCCCACTTTCATAATTATAATTTATTACGTTTATTTTTTTTTGTTTTTTTTTTTTTTGTTTTATATAAAAAGCTGCTTAGGCCTCTTGAAATTCTAGAATTTCTTTTACAAAATAGAAACAAGGAATAAATTACTTTAACAGTCTAAAGTGCTATTATGACAGTTATTGAAATGCCCTCCACCACAAAAAGTGGAAAAAGGGTAAAACTAAGTTTATCATTCCGTTTATAATTTCTGCAATATTTATTTCCGATCCTATAAATTTTATATATTCAGAGTCCTTATGCATAGCAAAGTCGATTGAGCGATGTCTGTGTATCCATTCGTGTTAGTGTTGAAATAAAGTTTGCCGGGGCACTAGATCAGCTAGAAAAAATTTAAATATGCCGAACTAAATGCTATTAAAAAGCAGCAGGATCGGTCCATGTTCCTCGAGGCAATGGGCTAAACACCACGCATGCCTCTAATATTTCCATTTGTAACAATGAAGTCACCCCAAAAATAACAATAATGTCGAGCGATAGAGAAATAAAAAAATAAGAAAAAACCTCAAGTGAATAAATGGCGCTCGCCCATATTTTCCGAGCCTCTTAAATTTTAATAAAAAAGTTGCATTTTCAATATGCTCAATATAAGCTTTTGATAAGATCTTTCAGAAAATACTAAAAATTTTAATTAATGTTTAACGCATTAAAAGCTGATGACATCCTTGTATAATATAGAAATGCTTAACTTTTTTATTTTATTTTTTAATTCTGTCATCCCAATATTTGTTTTTTGATTAGAATTGCTTGGAGCACTCTTACTTGGCTATTAGACAGGAAAAAATTATTTTTTTAAATTAACTTTATTTTTAGTGTAATACATTTGATAGTCCAAAACGCGTTAAAGCTCTTTAACTGCTCAAAAAAAAATAAATATGTGTAATAAGTTCCAAGTAAACGCCTTAATGCTGTTCATAGCATAACGAGTTTTTTTTTAACAAAAGAGTGTCCACATTCTTCTTTGAAGTAAAACAGTATATTTCGCTATTTTTATTGATTTTTCATTTGTATTTAACTATAAATTTATAAAATTTCATATTAGATAAATCAAATGTCATCGCTTCTTAATGGGTTAAGCAATTTTTAACAATTCTAGTTAAAGAAAGATCTCTTCGAAAGCTTTTAAATGATGACCATGTTGACAATCGATTTTTTTTATAAAAATTTCAGAGTACCATAACTCAGAAAGTATGGGCGGGCGCCAATTTTTTCACTTGATGTTTTTTCTTATTTTTTAATTTTCTATGGCTGCATATTTTTTTTGTTTTTTTTTTTGGATTTGAGTTACTCCATTGTTCCAAATGTTATAGAAAAATTAGAGTGGTATATATGTATATATACTTTATGGGTTTGAAAATGAAAATTTTAGAAATTACAAACGGAATGTAAAACTTAGTTTTACCCTATTTGTGGTGAAGGGTAAAAGCTGAAAATAAAATTATAATTTTTTTGTTTATTTTGAAAGCCCTTTTACTTTTAAACAATGCTAATGGCATAAATTGTAAAGAAAATCAATAACCTGGCCAAACACTTGCAAAATCCCAAGCAGCTATAAACATGTTCAGTCTCTGTCTATCGCTTTCGGCACGTTAAATATCGAACTATTGTGGAAGCGGACACTATGTTTGTGTGAATGTGTTTTGTAGCAGTTTTATGTGTTGGTGTATTTACTTAAAATATATAAAACCAATTTAAGTGGTCCTTTGTTTTGAAAAAAAAAATTAAACAATTGCAAGAAGTAAATAAGTAAAAAATGGAAAATCCTAGTGCTCCCACTTTTTACTTGCGTTCAGTATAAATTTAATTTCTAAAAATTTTAAATAAGAAAAACTAAAAAAAAACAGAAGAACTCGTAACCAGCATTATGTCATGCTGCATTTTCTAAGCCGCTACATGCGCCATCAACATTCTTTGAATCTATCTACTTCAGGTGGTGTATGTTGTGAACACAATCTATTTAACCAACTAATTTTGTAAATAAGTATACGAGGAGTACTCATCATCAAACAATATTAATTTGGTTGGACGAAGTCTAAACACAACCAAAAGCATTTCTTCGCTGTTCTCTCTGTAGATCGTCTTGTACGCTTAAAGCAAAGGGTATTTCTAAAAAGCTGTGAATTTGATGAATATAGTACTTTCTTGAACCATCATTAGCTAAGACTACAAGTTTACGTAGGGTATGCATTGCCAATAACACCGTCATTTTTACAGGGCCTTATTAAAAATTTACCCAAAGTATCTTTTACTATGTCAACTCAAATTAATTTAAAAATTAAAGGGTTATCCGTTAACGGTACGAAACACTTCGTGTGTGAGTCAAACTAACACTTGGTAGGTTTGTTATTAGTTCACGATCTCATGGTTACAAAATATGCGCTTTAAATGCCACAACAGCCAGTAACTTTGGAGAAACTCAGAATACTTGTTGTATTGTTTAGCCAACATGGTCGATTAACCAGCGGGTCCCTCCAAATGACTTATAAAAGATTTATTCTCAAGTTCTCCTATTTACTAAACATTCATTTTAAAAAAGTAATGGAGCCATCACTACAATTAACAGTGATTTTGTCGATATTTCTGTTAGTTACCTAACATAATTTATGTTGTTCCTTTACTCCCAAACTAAAGCTCATTTGAGCTTTACAGCACGACATTTTTGTGCCAGCTTTAACAACCAGCAAACATATCTATTTAACTACGAGCCGTAGCGGCTTGGCACATATTATCCGAGTTATGGGGTTTCGCACTCTTCATAGAAAAATACGATTGTGCACCATTAATATGGGCAGCATTAAAAAACTTTTGAAGAGAACTTTAAGAAAATGCTAAAATTTGCTAAAATTGCTTAACCCGTTAAGAGCCGATGAATTTTTTTTTTCCTAATTTTCTGTTACCCCAATATTTATTTCTTTTTTTGATTGGAGTTACTTTTCAAAACTAGATTTACATACATGTTGAAGGGTATATAAGATTTGGCATAGCCGAATATAACACTCTTTCTTGTTTTTTTAAATTAAATTTTTACTACATACACAAAAAACACCACACTTTCTAATGATGGAAGTAGCAAATTATTTATATCTCTTTCCCACACCTTTACTATTTAACATTCAGTATCTACAACAACAGTGTTACCTTCATTACAAAAAATTAAAATGTTGACCTAAAAGAACATATTTTCTGTAGAAATAGAGTTAATTTATTTATTAATTCTACCTTTTTTTTTGTTTTAGAATGAAATATTCTTTTGAACTCAATCTTGAAACATATTTTATTGTAAATTATTTTACAATTCAAATTGTGATATTAGTTAACGGTTAATAATCTTCAAGGTATCTTTTTATTATTTATTTTTATAATTTTTTATTATAACCAATAGTTTCCAAAAAAATATTTGTTTTAATAACAGTGAAGGTGAAAAATGAACCATTTAAGTATGATGCACGTTTTAATTATGTACTTTAACTAAATGCAATTTTCTAGTTTTTGTAAGGCCTTAAGCGAATATAATAACCATTTAGAGATAAATTTCTATCATTTATGACTTAATTTATTTTTATTATATGTAAATTTAAAATGAATTTATATAATTTATTATTTTTTTTTTTGCTGCTTTTAACTTTTTATGAATTTCCATAATCAGAGTTTTTAAGATTTTTCCAGCACAAAAAAATTACAAAACATGTTCTTTATTGCTCGCGTCTTAATAAAAGTGGCTAAAATAAGAAATAATATTAAAACGAGAAGCCAATTTAAATTGAAGCTTTTCGATTTATTTTACAAATTCATACATCTCGATGAATATTATTATAAGAATTAATTTTTTTTCAATGCAAACAAATAATTTACACTTTCAAAACATTTTTTTTTTTTTTGTTTACAGCAGGTCAAAAAAAAAATAAATTTTTTTCAAACTAATAATTATAAAAAAAGTTTTATAAAAATAAAAATAAAAAACGGAACTTGGCTGAATCGTGCAAAAAATAAACTAAAATTAAAAAAACAACTTGTTTTTCTGAGTCAAAAACTTATGTTTCCAAAAAGCGAGGTATACTATGGTAATATATATTATAAAGGGTCATCCAAATGTGACGCCTAGATGTCAGCACTATATACTTTTTACACGTGACATCTTTTTAAATGACATAAGCCATTTTGTTTAATTAGAAGGTAGTACAGTTTTAACCATGGACAGGTACACATTGCAACAACGCGTTTACATCATTCAAAGTTATTATATTATGAAAAAGGGCATTTTTAAAAACACCCATCGCAAACTTTTGTTTAGTGACGAAGCTTATTTCAGAATGGATGGATTCGTCAATAAGCAAAACTGTCGTATCTGGGGTGATTAAAATCCTCGTGTTATTCATGAAAAATCTCTACACCCGAAAAAGTTTCTGTTTGGTATGCATTTTGTGCAAATAGAATCATTGGGCCATTTTTCTTCGAAGATGATGCTGGAAATGCTGTTACTGTGAATGCTGAGCGATACCAATCAATGTTGAGAGACTTTTTATGGACACAGTTGAATCATATTGATGTGTCTGACGTCTATTTCCAGCAAGACGGTGCTACATGTCACACAACTCGAGAAAACATTACGCTTTTGCGATCAAAATTTCCTCAACGTGTAATTTCACAAAATGCAGATTTCAATTGGCTTTCAAGGTCATGTGGTCTAACACCATTAGATTTTTTTTGTGGGGTTTTTTGAAAAGTCGATCTAAAGAACAACATTCAAGTTGCAATTCGTGAAATAACACCAGCAACATGTCGGAAAGTCATTGAAAATTACGGGTTGATGTCTGCAGACGCAGTCTTGGTGGACATTTGAATGATATTCTATTCCACTTATAATTGTAATGGATCATACTTTTATTAAAAAACAGCTTGAAAGAATTGCAAATAGTTTGTGTTTTATTTCAAAGAAACATGTAGGCGCGTTTTTTGGATGACCCTTTAATATTTTAATTAAGTTTTAAAACTTTGGTCGTGGCTTAATTTTTTTTTTTACTTTAACCCAACCATGTAGCAGTTTTTATGTGTAGTCTGCATAAAGTGATTGAATTTTAACAAACCATATTAATCGTGTCTAAAATATTGTTAAAAACAACTAGACTTTGTTAGCCGTAACTATGCATTAATACATAGAACATATTATGTTTATTGTGAACATATCAATACCATGTTTTATCTCTGCGCGTATGATTAAAACCTTATATAACAATAACTTTTATCATTAAAAAATAAATCCTTTTGGTCAGGGGTCACCAGAAGAACATTTAATCAAATTTTCATGATTATGAGGATTTTTTAAAAGTCCAAGAAAATCCAAAATAAATTTAACAGTTACATAAACGATTGTATTTGATTGACTTAAACATAGATCGATAATAAAAATAACAACAACATTGTTAGATTCAAGCAGACTAATTTTTTGTACAAAAAAACAGTCATTTGTTAAAAAAAATTAATAAACATTTTGTCTGTGTATAAAGAATAAAAGTGAGTATTAAATTTATTGCATGCTTAAACATTTTTTCAGAACTCTTGATTGTAAAGCATTCATTGCGTGAAGTAAAGCTTATGTATTTGCATTTGAAATTAATGAAGAGTAGGTGGGTTTTAAGTAGTCTTTAAATTTAAAGACATTAAAAAAGTCATGAAATAGTCAAAATTAATATACTTTGTATATCTAAGTACGTATTTGTTTTACTTTCATTTAAAGTTTTTTTCTAGGTTAAGGTTCAGTATTCTAAATTTCTTGCTTTTCCTTTGGTTGCCCTTTTTTATTTCTTTGCTTAAAAAAAGAAATAATTCGGCTAGAGAGCAACATAGTAAGGAGAACAAAACAAGAAACATAGGAGAAAAATAATTAACGCGTTTATATTTGCAATTAAAAATTCCCTACATTGCACTGTGGTTCGAAAGCCGTTTTTGTATTGTATTAGCTAAGCAGTATTAATGGTGACGTTTCATAGGTCCAAAATATGCAGGTAACAAACTTAGTATAGCAATCATATTCTATTTATCGGCTGTCAAATTTAGCACCCTAAAGCAACAAAAAAAATTGTGAACATCTTGATTTTTTTTCTATATTTTATATTTAATGTGTATAACGCGTCTACATACAAAAATGCAGAGAGATATATCGGTTCTACAAATTAAAGTAAATAACATCATTTTCCTGGACCACGGTGCATTGGGAAAATGAAACCTTTTAGATATTTCTTAAATCTAATCTTAGATTTATTGAACCTTAATTATAATATATTTAAAAAAATAAAAAATTAGAGAAAACCAAAATCATTTCATTCGCTTAAATTATGTGGAAAATGTTCTTACTTAGCAACTCGTTTAGTGTAAAAATTAAAAAAAAATCTGCTTTTAAAAAATAACAAAAAATTTTTGTTTAATTTTTGTCTGCAGCATAATAAAATATACAAAAAAAAATAAAATAATAATCTGTTCAAGTCTTTGAAACTTATAAAATTTAACATAAATAAGTTTTTTTTTTCGAAATGTTATTTCTTAGAATTTTTTTTAAATATTTGTGACCTGTTGCCTATCACTGTCTGTATTGTAATCTGTAATTTAATATTTGTTTTTATATTTACAATCAGTTCAACAAGTATTTTGCTTCAAGCAGCCAGGATTTTTTTTAAGTTTTTTTTTTTCTTCAAAATAAAAACACTTAAAGTTATGAGAGTGTTTGATATAGAAAATAAATAACTTAATTTTAATATTATAAGAATTATTTTTGAGTCTTTTAGTAGTAATTAAATATTCAATTAAATTTTAATTCTTATGCACATTAGATGAAAGCTCCCTCTTTTTAAATATTAAAATTAATAACCAAAACTGGAAAATGATTTATTATAGACTAACATTCGCATAACTTTAGTTCTAAAAATTAATATTCTGTTTGTTAAAAATACCACAAAAAGCAACAACTACGACTGCTAAATCAAAAAAAAACAGTTTTTAACACAAAAACAGTTTTAGAAAGTAAAACAAACTTCAGTTTAGCTAAATTTTTGTAAAAAAGAAGAAATAAAAAAATGATATATCTCTTTTTTTTACAAAGAAGCTAAAGATTGTGGAAAACAGACAAAAATAAAAAATTTAGAACTTTTTCTTTTAATTAGCAAAACTTCTTCGTTTTGTTGACCTATTGCTGTTGTTGTTAAGAAAGTTAAATTGTAAGAGCATAATATTTGGAAACTAGAAAAGAAACCGGACGTTAAACATGAGATTTATTTCTTCAGGGTGACTTAAAAGAATTGAAACATATTGGAACAATTTATACGAATTCATTTAAGTACAAGGCAAGCAAGTCGAAGCATATTATTATAGTTATGCGGCGTTTACACTATGCAATTTTTTATGAAATTTTGTTTGTTCATGAAATTTTTGTTTGTTGTTGAAGCAAGAGGGGTAAGGAATATGATACTAAAATAGACAATTAAAAAAAAAAGTCCTCAAAAATTTACCTAGAGCAAATCTAAATTTACTGTAAATAAAATTTTAGAAATTGTCTTAAATTATTTTGGAAACACACACATTCGACTACAGAATCTTTTTTATACAGAACTGGGTAAGCTACAGTTGCTAACTTAAGGACACAGTATACACTCGACTTAGAACATTTAGAATGGTAACAGAAAGCATGGCGTATTCCCAAACACCTAAGATAACAAGAAAAACTCTGTACTTCTTAATATGAAATAGTGTACAGGCAAGTATTTTAAAACTAGAGTGGATGGGAATCCTTTCGTTAGAGTTGAAATAACGTAGACTTTTTTAATGTTTCCAATAACGGGGGTATAAAATGTTTAATGTGTCCGAACCAACTTGTAGCGAATGTCAAAGAACATAAAAAGTATTGCAGAACTCTTGGTTATTATACTTGATCGGACTTTTCCCACAGCAATTAAAATGATTTGTTTAAATATTTATTATGAAAAATACTGGAGCTTGAATGATAAGACGTTAGGTCTGTATGGCTTAAAACCGACAAAAGAAGTCATTCACAACAAGTAAAAGAAAACACTTTAAAAAATTGGCTAAAATGGTTTTTTTACCATCACAAGAACGTTTTTAGCTTTCGAAAAAAGGCGAAAAATTGACCCGTATTCGTGTTTTAAATAACGAAAAAGATGAATTAAATTTTTTATTAATTGGAAGAACCGAACTGAATTTGAATGAAGTTTGGATTTCTGGGTCATTGATTAGGAACCTCTGTAGGTTTATTTTCCTTTAAAAAATATTTATTATTCAAAAAATGCGTCAACAATCTTGTCAGTGGTTAATATGGTATTAACCTCACTATCGGACCATGGAATACTACATTACAATCAATTTTTGTTTATATTTTATTTTTGATTTTTTTTTTAAATTTATAAATGTATCTGAGAGTAGAGGTTCAAGCTCTTGCGCCCTTAGCTAACACATTTATTTTATTTTATTATAAGTTTATGTCAATTGGAAGATAATTATAAATATTCTCCTAAGCAAGAAAGAAAATTGTCAATTACGGACTTTATTTGTTTTTAGCAAGAAAGTTTTCTAGTTCTATGCAGTTCAGAAGCTTGCAGTTGTACATCAAGTACCATGATACCAACTTAATTTCACCATATTTATGCAGTTTAGACTTATAACTGATTTCCATAATGAAAGAGTAGAAAGCTATAAAAAGTCTCACGGAAATAATGTATTGTTTTTGGACAACAGAAGACAGATCGTATTCATTTTAGTTCTTTAAAAATAAAGTTAAAGAAAGCTGATTTAATAATATTATAATTTATTTTTTTATAATTTCTTAGCTGTACATAGAAATAAATATAAAATATTTATTAACTTTATTGAATACAAAATAAGTTGAGTCTGTAAATTAATTATTTAAAAAGTGTGGTTTTTGACATTTCAAATATTTTTATTTCAATATTTTCGTGCAAATAATACAAACAAAAATTGTTGACATCTTTTTTGAAATGGAAAAAATTAACAAATTTAATAAATAAATTTTTTTGTGGTAAATCTCCTTGTTTTTAAAAAAGTCACGTACAGTAAAATGACAAATCAAATAAGGAAAATATGTCTATAAAATTGTTTTTACCAATGAGACTTTTAATTAATAAAGAATAAGAATTTTGATATTAATCGTTAATATTATATTTTTTGTGTGTTGCATAATCCTTGTCTAAAACATTTTTAAAAGTATAAATCAGTTGGGGTCTTTTAAAAACTTGATCCTAAGTTATTGTTAGCACTTCCTACATGTTTGCATATCAAATCATAAGAAAGTTAATTAACTCCGCCATTTATTAAACGATGTTGTTGAACTTCTATAGCAACACTTTTAAAACTATGCCCGACAGATGAGTGTGCTTAAACAGATTTTAGCTTTTAAGGCCGTCTGAAAAAACGACTTCAACACGAATAAGGACAGATGGAAGGTTTACAAAGAAGAGATAAAAATGTTGCTAACTTGACGTTATTCGTTCACGCTTAATTATACTAACAGAAGAAAATATCCAAATTATTTATAATTTAAAGGGTTAGAAACGCATATTGCAAAATTTTGAAAAAAACAAAAAATTATTACTTTAAATCGTTTTATTGGCTTTCAGCTTCGTCTGTACAATTTTATTACTTAAACTTTTCGAACTATTTACTCAATTTGAATTTTTTGATAAAACTTTGATGAAAATTTGACAAGTTGATGAAAAAATACGATTCTCTGGCCTATCTGTGACATTGATGAGTTCCTCTGTAACTCTTCTAGAGCTTTAGGAAGGATGTGTTCAATGTGAATATGAATAGACAGACAGATGGACACCGCTAAGTATATTTCTCCACGTAAAATCTGGAATACGCATACTTTAGGGGTTTAAAAATAATTAATGTAGACTTTAAAAACGGAATGCTTAAGTCGTATATGCCTTGTTATCTCCATTTTTTCATTGCATTTCCTCAATTTTCGTTTTAAGGAGTTAATCGATTTAAAGCACTAAAGCGCTCATAAATTATACTAATTTGATACTCCCATGTAAACATACATGGGGCATGTTCACACATATTTTAAATATCAAATATAATTAATGGATAACTAAAAACAAACTTTAAAAGTCTATTAATCAACAAAAAAAAAAAACAAAAAAAAAAAAACAAACAATTAGATATTTGTGTATCTACAAGATAGATAGCAAAAAGTTTTAGAGAAAACTAATTAAACATTTACACGATTCATTTGATTTATGCAAATAAAAGAACAAAAAACAATTTAGAATATAAATTGTAAGACATTATTTAAACATTTTACTTTAATTTATTATGTTCATTCTTTCAAAAAGGTAACACTTTGAATAATTTTGTGGTAAACCATTTCGTGTCTAGATTTGGGAACTTGTTTAGTCCAATGTTAATTGTGATGTGGTGGTTGTGAAACAGATTAAAATAGTAAGGCTGCTATCATGGTCTCCGAAAAGTTATTGTATGGTCTAGAGAAGTTATTTGTACTTACTTTTTTTGAAAGGGGTAGATATTCTTTAACCTAAAAATTAAAAGCAATTTATGTTATAAAGTGTGGTTTCAACGGACCGGGTCTATTAGCTATTAATATAAGAAGACTTTCTACCTTTTGGAGTGGCTAATTTTGTTAATTTGACAACATTCCTTAACTTTTAGCCGTAATTATTAAGGTAACCCTTCTTTTAAATAACCACCAGGCTTTTATAGCATATCTAAAAAAAATTTGGTCAACATCTGATTTAGAAAAATGTGTTATTACCATTCACTTTGCTCCCATAGAAAAGGCAACCCAATTAAAGCAATACAAAAAATATGTATGTTTCAACTAAGCCAAAAATGTTTTAGTTTCATTGCAAGAGTTTTAAATACGACAATAGAGATTTTTGTATCGTTGCCTATTTTAGTTTGTTATTTTCTCTTTGTATTAAAAAAAAAAAAAAACAGCCATTGACATAACTTAACATCCGCCTCCCGGATGAGTCGTAAATATTTATGGTGGTCAACACTCAAACAGTCACATACATAAAACAAAAAACGCAAACACAAACAATTTAACTGAGCAATCAGACAACTCCTCTATCACATTCATATAAAAAAATATTTTTTTTTTATCAGCCAGGCAGGACATAAAACTCACCCATAAAAAGATACAAAAAAGCACTATTCATTTCACGTCACATTCAGAACTGCACAAACTTTAAATTAACGAAGCATAGAATTTTTTTCTTTATTTCCCCAGATTTTAGTCTAAATAAATAAAAAAATTAAAGATTTTATATTTTTAACCTAACAAGGTCTTCACAGGTTTTACTTTAACAAATTAGCTAAAAGTATTTATGATCAAGTTTATGACTGACCTTAATACGAATTTTACAAATATGAAAAGGAAACGTTATTTAAAAGTATTACGCATAAATTTAAGCATCAGCATTGTATTGTTTTTTAAGCCTCCTAAGTCTACTCTAAACGTCAGTTAGTTTAGTTGTTTTTAATATGATGCACATAAAGTCTCCTTTCAAGAAATTTTTAATCGTATAAAGACTAATAAATACTAAAATTATGTCTAAACTTTCGGGAGTTATAATTATGACATTTTCAATTATCTCAGAGATCATACAAGTTTTTCTTTTGTCTAATAATAATTTTATTTTACTTAACGAAAGAAAAGGTCATCAAAATTTTATTTGAATTGTTTTACTTTTGTTTCATATTGATGGGGATTTATTTTGCTTCGCTATAAGTCACTAGATTTTAATGCTTTTACTCAAGGCCTCTTAGATCAGTATACTTAGATCTGGGTTAAGGATTTTTTCTTGAAAATATGTTTAAACTTTGTAAAGTCTATGCATACGGTATCTGTCTTAAGGGGAACGCAGAGAAAAAATGCAGTTTTGATATGGTCACGAAAACCATATTATATTTTGTGTAACAGTTTTGTGTCAGCTTTCGCTTGATCTGAAGACCCATAAAAAACAAGTTGTTATTAATTGTTTAAGAAAGTGGCAAAAATAAACATTAATGTAAAATAAGGAAATTAAAATAATTTTAATTATAATCTGCCAAAACAAATAGATATAAAAATAACAAATATGTAAATAAATAATTGCTTTCAGTTTATTTTTTTAATTAATTTTATTAAGAACAAATTAAAATAATTATTAAATTAAAATTAAATAAGAAATAATTAAAATAATCTACACATATTATTAAACAGTAATGACGTCATTTCTGTACATGAAATATTTTTTGAAAATTTTAATATTGGTGTAGATCAACGGGTCGCAAATGGGGTTCGTGGACCATCCAAAGGGTCTGCATTAAGAGCCGAAAAAACAGTGTTTTCAAAAAAATTAAAAGTTTTGTTTTGAACTTAGGCTTCAGAGGGGTCCGCGAAAAATAAAATAGTTTACTAGGGGTCCGTGAGAAGGAATTTGATGAGAACCCCTGGTGTAGATAGTAATCGATATGAAAAACAAAACAACTATTTTTGGACTTTTTATCGGTCTCTCCATCAATCTGTCTATGTTCGCATCACAGAAAAACTGCCAGATGGATTTGAATATAATTTTTCTTGAATACTTTTTTTATCATAAAAAATATTTCATTTGGTAGAGAAACTAGAGATACAAAGGTGAAAACACCCAATTTTACCTTATATTGATACTAAAAGAGTTGCAGTCGTTTTTTTTTTTTTTTTGAGTTTTTTTTTACAGTTTACAGTTTTACAAATAATTAAAATATGATTTTTTTATGTTAATTTCAAGAAAATTATAAATGATACCTGGACGAATTTATAGGCTTTGCTAATTAAGAAATAAAACAATAAATAACTAAATCTTTTATTTCAGGAAATATTACATTGCAAGACATTTTTAAACAATAAATGTTTATATTTGCACAAAATGTTATTACATTTATTTATAATTTTATTACATATTAAATATAATTATGTCTATACTGAACTATGTGATTGTTATGTTAGACAGCAATATGGTTCCAACTATATTATTATTAAATAGAAGAATGTTATGTTTTATTTACAACCACAACCTATTGCTGTCAGGCTATGGTTACCTCCACCATGTTATAACAGCGTGTATGACTAAAAATTGATTCCCCTGCACTGAATGTTTTCGGCAATCATTTATTGGGGTGAACAAAGTCTTCCTTTGTTTTGCAATATTGTAATAGAAAAATTTGCGTCTTGAATTTTATCATACTCTAGCAAAAAAAATATTTTGCTCGGTCAATGGCCAGCAAATCCAGTGAAAGGGAAGCCGGTTTTTGACATACCTTGAAATAAAAAGGCTTGTACATAGCCGAATTGTTATTAATATTATTTTGTGTTTTTTAAAATAAAAAGTATTAAAGCTTTGATTAATTTCTTATTTATTTGGTGATTTTTCTTTTATTATTACAAAGTAGGAAGACGAAGGAGTGTTAATATATTTTCTGGTTGAGGTGTAGTGTATCCTTTTTTATTTGTTTATTTATTTTTCAGTAACAAAATAATTTTAAATGTATCACTTTAAAATCCTTGGCTAAAATTGCTATAGAGAAGAACTAAAGATTTTAGTTTAAAAAGTGTTATAGAAACAGCGACACAGTTCCCTTCAACCGGCAGGAGAGCCGATTTTATACGTTCGTAATTCATATCGTTTCTATATAGAAAAAGTATTAATTCTAGGATTTTTCTTGCGTATTTAAGCAAATGCTTGTCTGTTATACTGTCTATGCTAGAGAACTGATACGAAAAGATTAATTTTAGGTTTTGGTTTCACATTGCCTTCTGAAAGCCCTAAAAAGGTTTAAGTTTTTATTAGACTTTTTACCTCTCTTTTTAATGTCTATTTTACGTTGGTTGATAAGAACGCTATAAGCTAAACGAGACAGCAGTTAAAAAGGTATGACATTAAAAGAGACATTACTTTCTACTTACAGCATATGGAGCACAAAGTATGAAAAATAAAATAATTTCTTATTGCCATTAAGTATAACATCTTAAGCAGCACTGCAAAAGTTGAATTATAACGCAATTTCTTAAACCGCTTTTGGGTGTTAAAAATATATTTGCATAAATTGATTTCATGGCCAGGTTACTTAAACGAATTTTACTTTTACTTTTACAAGATTAATGGAGTTCGATGCTGGAGGCTGCACAACGTTACCTAAACTCCAAAAAAGCATCTTATTTAGGAAGATATTCTTAAAACATACTTAAAAAAATATTGAGACTAATCAACAATCAGCAGAGATTTTTTTTCTTACTTTCTTAAGCAAATTTTGTATACTAAAATGTCTACGAAAAAACTTTCGGAAACTTCCGACTTTTTGCAAAAAAAAAAAAAACAGTTTTTTGTTTATTTTAGTTTTGTTTTAAAACAAAAAGAAAGTAAGAAATAAAATTAATTGTTTGAGTTTTCTCTGAGCGTAAACAATTTAACCACGATTTCCTTGCTGTACTTTACACTCACATTTTAACTACATATCTCATATGTTGTTGAAATGTTCAGGAGCTTTCGCCAAACAATTTTTCATGACCAAACAACAGTTTCTTTCCTTTTTATAATTAAGACTGTGCAATATGTTACTCGCTGCTTAATATTTAGTAGTCTTTTTAAGCAACGCACTTACAGCAACAATAATTATTTTTCTCTACATTCACTGCGCCATTGGATTCGAACACGTTCCCACTGATCTTCATTTAGCAATAAGCAGACGTCATGCTTACGCGGCTACTCAACTCTTAATATTTATTTATTTAGCTCTGTTATTCTTATCTAGGATAAAATCCATAATTTTTAACCTTCCTTACGTACGAATCGATTTGTGTTGATTAATTCTTTGCCATATCCAAGAGAAAACTCATTACAGCGGAAATTTCAAACAAATATTCTGGGAACAATTTCAGTTCTACTTTAGGTATATAAAACAACCTTTCTAACTGGAAGGCTTATCTTCAACCCGAGATTAAAGAAAATAAATTTCATAGCTTTATCTGCAGTTATGTAACACAATGTTAAATGGTTCAAAGTTACTCGTAAAAATGACAGCAAATAGGCGTTTATGCTGTATATCTTAATGAAGAAATGGTATTACAAGCTCATAAAGGCAACAAAAAAAAAAAAATACAATGATCCTTAAGTCTAAATATGCTTCATCCTTATTTAAATGTATGTTGATTTTAAATCACAATTATTAAATGCTTGGGGTGAAATAAAATCAGTCAGCTTAAGCTTTACGTGCTTCAGAAAAAAAAGAATCAACTGACCTCAAAACCTTATGTTGTTGAAAATAATTTTCTAGTTTAAAGAAAATCCAAAAAATAAAGAAATTATTTTAATTTACTGAATTGATTTTTGTAACGCTGTTCTATTTTATTAAGCCAAAACCAGCTTATTCTTGATAGATCGATTTCTAATTAAAATTTTCTGGTTTCAATTAGTCACATGATTTATTATTCAGTTCAACTGGGATTTAATACCCGACATATTAAAAAGCGATTTCGTATTTAAGCTCTTAGAAAGGCGCTGGTTTAGATAAAACCAGTGCTAAGATGCCTAAAGAGCTTCCTAATGAAGTAGCCAGAAAAATTATTGCCATTTTATGCCTTTACTAATTAGAAAGGCCTTTGAGTAGAAAACACATTTGCCTGTGCTTTTTATTCACGTTTTAAAATTATGTAAAAAGTTTAGGGGTCAGTTAAAGTAAAATTTGCGTAAACATTTCTATAAGCTCTTAGAAAATAATACTCTTATGTCTGAAAATTTGTACTTAAAGAATGAAAAGAATTTTGCAAATGAAGTACATACGTAGAAATTTATTTTATTTCTACCCCTTATAGACGGTTGTTGATGACGCACGGACGGAATGGGAAAAAATATTGATGAACAAAAAATGTTTTTAAAATAATTACATGGAGAAACGAGTCATGCCCTTCTTGTTGAATTAATAACCAACTATTAAAGTATCTTTGTATACATATTGATAGCCTCTTATTATGAAACAGTTAATGTGATGAAGCGAAGTTAACAGAGGTGAAATAAAAAAAGTAATCAGCAGAAAGCCACATCTAAGCTTAGCTGTTGGGACTAAGTCGATTGTTATTTTTTCGTATCGTATTAAATCAGACAGAAATCCTACTTCTTGCTGTATAAAAACATTAATCGTACACTATGATCTAAATCCTGAATTACGCGGAAATAAGATTCCATAGAGAGGCTTAAAAAACATGAAAACACTTATGTTAAAGACTTGTGCCGTATTTCAATTTAGTGATCGCTATTTTTAGTTTAAAGTTTAAAAATGAACTAGTTCAAAATTTAGTTCAAAGGCTCTCTTTAGTGCAAAATCTCTCTTAGTTCATCTTTCAACTTCTAGTTCAAACGCTTTCTTTAGTTCAAAGCTCTTCTAGTTCAAATGTTCTTTTTGAACTATGATGGCAACAATACTGTAGCATTGACATAACGAATGTTAAATTAAATGCGTGGCAGCACTAATTTCATCTCGGAAATAGTTAACAAGAAAACAAAGACATGGATTCTAGTTTATCTTGTCTGGTACTTCAAATACAAAGTATAGTTCAAAAATGAACTAGGTTTACTTAAAAGTATGAACTAGTTTACTTAGTTCAATCGATGGAATCGTTTAAATAAACTAGTTCGTTTATGAACTACATAAGTCTACTTATGTTTTTTCTTGCGACATGTAACTGCCCTTGATTACATTTAACTAGGAAGAAGTGGAATAATTTTTCTCGTTAAAAACGAATATGGGAAGACGGAAAAAAAATTTTTCAAGATTTCATAAATAATTTGAGAGAGAAAGATTTTTGTATAGAGATTTTTGATGTTAATGGGCCTGGGCATCTTAGTAAATTTTTTTTAATGCTTAATTCTGTAAATACTAGTGGGATATGTGACGAATTTTGCACCGTACTATGAATTCGTCATCCAAAAATTTTCGCGTAAATTCATCGAATGAAACTGAACAAAGATTACAGAATTAATAATAAATTTATTTGAAAATATAATTTTGTTTAAAATATGCCAGTTGATAGAGTGAAAAGAGAAGCAAAAGTTAAATTAAAAAATTCTAAAATTAAAGAATAAGAAAAAATAATTGAAATCGGTCACTCTACATAAAAAAATTCTTTTATCGTCAACGTAAAAATAGATAAATACCTATCGCAGAGTTCATTTCGTATGAAGAATTTCTTTCGTCGTGCTAATTATGTGAGTTATGTTTCTGATAACAAATTCTAGCAAATAAATTTTACTTCATCACAAATGTACTTATAGCATAAAATTTAATATTTTCCCAATTAAAATAAATATATTTTGATTTACATTAAAATAGAATTAATTTTTAGTTAAATAATAACAGCCGCCATCATTTAAGAGGACTGGAAAACAACAAAAAGAAGATATTCTTCAAAATACAATTTTTTAAAAAGTATTTGAGGACTGTGGTAAATTAAATCGCTTGTGAAAGTCCGACTGAGACTGTTTTTTTTTATTTGAGCTTAATTACGACACTTATATTTTTTTTGTAGCTGCATTAGCTTTTTAACGTTTTCACAAAACTCTTAGGAATTGAGTACCAGTCGTACGTACGCCTCAATTTTCACAATAAACGAATTTCTATTATTTCCATTTATTTAATTGCTAAGATAATTATTACAATTAAAATTATAATAAATCTTAAACTATACAACACTAGCAATAAAGTCTATCGTCTTAATTTTTATTAAAGACAAAAATCAATAAAATTTAAGATAATAAATTAAACTTAAAGAATTCACAGAATTGGACTTTATGTAGAATATTTAATTTTAAGGGTGCTTTGAATAGCACAGCTCTGATTGTTAAATGCTACAACTGCTAGATTTACATTTTTTTATTGACCGTATATACTTTGCCTATGGTTTTTATTGTTCAATGGCCAGCAGCAAGTTTGTACAAAGCAACGAAAAGGTTCTATTAAAGTTTTTGAAAACAAAAGCCAAAATGCTATTTTTATTGAATAAATTGTGAGAGTTTTTCTTTAAGCGAAAGGCTTTAATTTTAAAATGTATCGTATCATATATTTGATAACTGTAAAAGCGGATGCTATAACTTTTTTTGTTTCGAGATTTTATTGTTAAATGATGGATGACAGGAAATTAAAAGCCATTTATAAATTTTATTATATACTGACCCATTATATCCACTTAAACTTGTTAAGAGTGCAAATTGAAGTGTTGTATAATAAGGCTGTTTTTTTTTTTTTTTTTGATAGTTGATCTGTGTTTTTTATAGTTGAAGATTTTGTTCGGCTTAAGGTCAGATTAAAATATTAAAAATGAAAAACAATAAAATATTTTGTTTCACTTTTATTTATCCATTTTCAAGTAATATGTTGAAACAACTTAATATTTAACTGTCGTACATCCTGTTAGTTTCATCAGTTTTCGTCAACATTTTCATTTTTAATATTTTAATTTGACTTTAAGCCGAATCTTCAATTGTATTTAATAATATTTAAATAGCTCCGTTCCCGTACTTTTTGGGTAAAATTCGGTAAAATGAGAGAAAACATAAATTATTCTTAATTAAAGAGCAAAATGCCCGAAAGTACGGTAACACAAAAAACCAAATTTCTATCCCAAAACAAGATGTCGAGCAAAATATACATGCAGTTGTTTTTATTAAACACAAGAACACAAATATTTTGTATGTTCTTGAATTTATTTAAATATTTATAGGAATAAAACTTTCAGATAACAGTTTTGCGAAACATTTGCGATTATGAAAAATAGAATTTTTTGTATTTGCTACTGTTTATTTTTCAATCAGCTGATTGTTTTTTAGTTTACACAAACTTACCCAAAGAAAAAGCCTGGGCTGTTTCGTGTAGAAAGAAGAAGATTTTTATTCTCTCATTTAATTCATTTATGATAAATATAAATTTTTTAAAGTTACATTTTTCTAGATGCTAAATAAAATTTAAACAGATCACATTTGCTATCGGCATAAGTGCTTGTCAGTCAATTTACAGAGTTATTTATCTATTTATACTCATTAATTATAGTTTCTTAATGCCGTGAAATAATGTATAAGCAGCTATGTAATCAGGAAAGGCGAAACCTGATCTTGTAATTAAAAAAGTCCTCAACTGCTTGCAGAAAAAAGTGTGGCTATGATATGGTCACAAAAACCATATAAAATTGTTTGTAACAATGTATAATTATGGTGAACAAATTATATTTGTTTTCCACAACACATTTGTCACAATATACATTTTTTTGTTAACATTTAAACATAATATGGTTACTGTAGTTTTGAATAAAAATGAATTTTAATACAACCAAAGTTTGTTAGCTATCGGTTCATATAAAACCGCTAACAATTGAAATAGTTATTTATTGTTGGAGAAAATGAAAATATAAAAATTAATATACAAAATAAATAGATAAAAATTATATATTAAGTATCAGAACGTATAAAAATATATAATTATTTTTTTGTGAATTTATTTTTGTGAAACAAATAATGATAATAATAATAATAACTAATAGTATTTTATTTTAGGAAATATTTGCACTTACGATATTATATTAAGACTAAAATACATTATATGACATTTTCAATCATATTATGATATTTTAATTTAACCCATTAATGTTTATATTTGAAAATTAATTAATTAGAATATATTTACGTTTTATACTTAACCATATTATTGTTATCTTATACAACAATATAGTTCCAAGGTCAACTATATTTTAAATGTAACAATAATATGTTTTGTTTACAACCATATAACACCGTCATAATATATTTCTCCTAGACAATGGTTACCTCAACTATGTTTCAGTCATACGCACACAAGTGAAGTTTCTTAATTATTGCGGCAAATCTGACATCAACTTTGTATTAAAAATCTTTAATTTCCTTTTTTAATTGAAAAAGTTTCATTTCAAATGGGGAGTAAATGTTATCAGGGAGATTGACTCATAGTTGTTATGTTATTGAACGTGTAAGCTCTCAAGCGTTTGGTCTTGTGTTAGCAAACTGTAATACAAATGAAAATTTAAATTTGCAGAATAAAAGGGAACTTAGAAAATAGACTGAAAACTGTATTCTAAAATTAGAAACATATCAACCGAAATATTTGTCACATAATTTCCAATAGCTAATATAAATGAATTACAAGTGACAAATAAAATTTAATATCTTTTTCGCGCTAATAAAGCTCAATAATTTAATAGTTTTATTTAGTTTTCGCTACAATTTAAGCTAGACTTTAATTAACATATTTCGGTAGCGTGATTGTGGGAGAGAGTAATCTGGAGCTGGAGGTATGGTAAGTGCGGAGTTTGTTATTCTGAATGCAAAACTATCAATAAACAAATGAAATCATCTACTCATTAACTCTGAGAGTTTTCTTTAATTAAGTCTTATTACTAAAGTTAAAATTTTGAAGGGTTAACACCGCTGTGCTTTGTTCCTTGGGCACATTAAGAGATCGCGCCAGCATTTTAATTATTCATTGGCAGCCTTCATCGAGTCTTGGTATTGTTCAAAAGCCGGGTATGCTTGGCCGCCGGATCATTACGTCTAAGGCGGTAATAATTAAAGAATCTAAGGTGGGGTTGTGTGCTGACGCTGAGACAGTGTTGATGTAGAGAATCCACCGTTATATCTCAGCGCTAAGGCTGAAGCAGTATAAGAATCTATCTTTTGCGATCGAAGGGGACAGTTTGACGCTCTCGAATAGTGCCAAGTTCTTAGACAACGTACTAGAAGATAGGCTACAGTGGAAGTTAGATTTACACGCTATGACTTTAATAGATATTAACATTTAAGAAAGGGTCATAGACTACACTTCGCTTATGGATCCAAGTGAAGCAAAATGTCTTTAAAAGGCGGAGATCAAATCAATCTAACTTTGCGGGGTAGCCTTCTGGTCAAGAGCACTAGGATGCTTAGTGAATCGCACTCTAGTTTTAATTAATTCTTTCCAATCAAATAAGGTCCGAAATAAAATACATTCTAGTGTTGCCTCCTTTGCATTGCTCTCTTACACAGTGATTACATACATACATACATATACACTGAAACATGAAGGTGCTTAAGTATTTGTTGTTTATTAGCCGGAAGCATCTCTTGTTCACTAATGTTTTTGAAATTAGTTTTTATATGCCAATAGCAATAAGAAGAACATCAACCAGTGAATGGTTCAATTAACTTTTTGTTGAATAATAAATGAATATTGAATGAAGGATGAGCTGCTAATTGAATTTTTTCAAAAGTTTATAATGAAACAATTTATATTCTTAATCAATTGATTGATTTGTAGTGCGAAAAACATTTTATTGTTTTATTAAATTTACATTAAATTATTAACATTTAAATTATTTTTGCGTGGTTTTATTCTTTATTATTAATTTTAAAATATTTAATGCAAAACATTGGACTTTTAAAACAAATGCCTGGAAGATCTTTGCGCTGTAACGGGTTTTTACAAGCCTTTAAAAGTGTTTGGAGCTGCTTGCCAAGGTTGAAAGTGAAATGGTTTAAAAAAGAAAACTTATTTGTTAAAACAGGTTTTTACACGGAGTATATCGAGTTATGCAGCTGAGTTCCCTTTTGTCCACGTCGAACTAGCAGTCACCTTTAGATGTAATCTTCAAAGGTATTGAAAATGCAATTACGAATGACGAATTACAGCATGAAGTTATGAAGTTATCCAGCAAAAACAGACACTCAAAAGAAGTATGTAATTCATGGGTTTTACGTAAAACGAACTGGTTCAATTTAGGGGAAAAACGGATGATTTTAACATTAGCTTATCATTGGCCAGCTTGGGTAAACATAGCTTGGTATTTAAATAAATGATTAAAACCAGTCAAAATTCGATGATTAGGATACGTTTTTTCATTAATTTTTGTTTTTTTTTAATCTCTTTTTCATTAGTTCAAAAGTTATAACTTAATTAGAATAAACGAACTTATTAAAAATGCATTATAGAAAACAAGTGCAAGAGGAGCAATGATAATACTTATGATGTTTGAACTACTTCCTTTTTTTTTTTTGCTGGGTATAAAATAACAAAACATGAATTTTTGTTCATGCATGTTGTCGTTGCCATATTTCTTTACTGTTTAAAATTATTACATAACGTAATATACATAGTTTTCAATAGCTGAAATTCAGAAGATATTAAAGTTGCACTGGGCATAAATGTGGACGCAGTGAAGCAAGGTATGGGCACAACAAACGCAAGAAGGTTTTTCGAAAAACCGGCCAAAACTGTATAAGAGAAGAGTAAATACAAAGATTTAAAATTATTTTGGCCGCAATAAATTTAAATGCTGCGATTGACACTTACAAATTTCATATATATTGCATCGATACTGCCAAGTTGTTTGTTGATCTCTATGGCTGGTTACTACATGTCTGTAACTGTGCATAAGATTCTGGTGAATGGTAGAAAAATAATAGCAGAAGCTATTCTGCCAAAAGGTATGTCTCTATCTAGGGGCTCTTATTAATTGATTTAATTTTTATTTTTTACATTTTAACTGATTATTTGTATCAGGTATGCTATCCGAAGAAGCTCAGGAGCGAGAACTACATCATTTGCGAAGAATTGGACGTCAAGCCACTAATAAAACGGTAATAAATTTTGCTCAAAGCTGCAAATCAAAAAAACTGGTGTTCGATAATGATGTTTAAAAATTATTAAAAGAGTATGCTTTAATTACTTATTCATGTTTTTTCTATGGAAGATGGGCGTTAAAGTGAGCGCATCAGGCATATATTTTCCGGAGCCCATTCCACAATAATAATATTTACTTTTTGTGAAAATTTACGATGCATTAAAACTCAAGGGAGTTATGTCACTTTTTAAATACAAGTTTTATGGGAAGTGGGCGTACAAGTGGTCGGATATTTTTCAAATTTCACACAAATGATTCTGAATATTTTAAAATGCTATGCGCCAAAAAACAATGCCGTAGATCAAAATTTAAATTTCACTTTGTATGGGTAGTGGGCGTAAAAGAGGGTGGATCATTCTGATTTTTCCATTTTTTTTCTTATTTTAAAAAAAAAATGCCTATGTGCCAAGCTTTATTATACTTCGACAACTTCCTCTATTTTTAGCGGCTCGTTCTATGGACCTCAACGAATGTGCGTCGCCGCTTAAATGTTTTCTTAAATTAAATTAAAATTAAAGCCAAGACAACTAACTGACCCATGAGCATAAACTTAAATGACTACAATACAATTCTAAAACCTATGTGGTTTTAGGGAATCCCGTTTAAAACTTAATAAAACTTCAAAAGGAAAAATCCATTAACATATATTCATTGCAGCACTCTAACATCTTTTAAATTAAAAGGTACCAACAAGCAATGGGTATTAGATGTAAGAAGATAAAATTGTACTTTGCTATGAAGAAATAATATAAAATAAAATGGTGAGCACATAGTGTAGCTGCAAATTTATATTTTACCTTTTTGAGTATCAGGGGAGAAAAATTTATTTTTCTATTTTAATTATGATTGGTACATCAAGTAGCATACGTTTTTATAAATGTTTTAACGTTTTTAAATATGGACCAGAGTGCCAATAGACAAAAAATATCTGACGAGGGTTAGAAGGGTCGTTATAAATACTTTATAATATTTTTATAAAGTTTATCAGGAAGGAAAGGTATAGAGGACATCTTTTGATACATTTATATCTGGTAGCAGATTGCTTTCGAAAAAATATATTTACAGATTACCTGAGGAAACTGCTAAATATTTTTGTTCTCTTTACGATTACTAAAAAACTTAAGTCAAAACTGAAAAACAGTATTTCACTTAATATTTATTGTCATCTCTTAGGCTTCATAACTTACTTCAAACAATAATAAGAACTTTCCACTTAAGTATATCGTTCTACAAAATTTTCCATTTTATTATCAGTAGTTAATAGAAAACAAAACATACATTGGGTTAATTATGTACTTCGCTGTATTAACCTCACATTTGGTTAACAATTATCCCATAATGCTTCTCATTGCCTATAGTCGAGATAGTAAAACATACGGCACGGTACTTAAAAGAACTTGCAATGCATCTCAAACAGCCAAACCAAGACACCTTTAATTATCGAGCTTTCATTTCAACAGCCACTTAGAGAAATATTTTTTATCTAGCATTAGCTGGACACTAGGTCCATGAATTGTTAGATTTAAGAGTCCTTTACATGGAGGAAATTGATATAATACTTTATAAGAAATTATAAAGCTTATAAAATTAATTTTTTATTCTTTACTTTTTAACCATCATTTAAAAAAAAATTAAATTATAAACTTTAAATAAATTTCAGCAAAAATCTGCATTTAGATTTTCTGCATTCCTAGGCATTTTCCTATTACCATTAAAATACATCTCTTAAATTTTTCTTGTTAAATATTCCCTGATGTTCGACAACATTGAATACTTTACTCTTTCATTTGAACTAAAACGATAAATCTCTTTAAATTAAGAAAGTTTTACAGCAAACATTTATAAATTGTTTACCAAGCACTTTTGTACTTTAATATTCTTACAAAATCAATAGCATGACTAGAAATAACTTTGTTTAAAATGTTTTGAAAAAAACTTTATTTAGCAAATATTTACTAAATGCAAATATGCTTAAAAACAAATATATTCCAGTTGTATACCCAGAAAAAATAAATTAAATAACATTTTTCATGGACAATAAAATATGAAAATAAATCAATATGTTTCTTACCAATAAATACATTGAATTAAAAATAAAAATCTTCCGACTTTCAACCATATAAAAAATTGTGAAAAAAGGAAACTCTTTAATCTTTTTAAGGGACAAAAAGAAAAATTACTGTGTTATTTTAAAATGTGAAATTTCATCTTAATAAATGTACTCGAGTTTCTTAGGGTAGCAGTAAAATAACTAAATTAATACTCTAAGGTGTTCGTTGTTACATCCTTGCATACTTTCACATCATTCACTATGCTTTCTCTGTTGAGTATGACCTCAGAGGTCATGTGACATAAAATTGTAAATTTATTAATGGACTAAATTTAATATTGATAAATTTTTATAACCTACTTTGCAATAGAATAGATAAATTATTTTTAAGGGACATTTTTTTCGTAAGCATAAGTATTTTATTTTTATCATCTCATCAAAAAGAATATATATTCTCAGTAAAATGACACGAACTCCTTTTTATGCCATCAATTTGGCTTACAATTTATTGTTAGTGGAGTTTATATGACTCATATATTTTATTAACGTATTTGTCAAATGCTGAAACATAGCAAGCAATAATAGGACACGAGTAAAAAATTTAATAACTTGGTTAAATATTTGCAGAAACTAAAAATTGATTGTTGGGATTTTTATAACCCTTTTTATACCCTTCACCACAAAAACTGGAAAAAGGGTGTCACTTATTTTATCATTCCGTTTGTTATTTCTACATTATCTATTTTTGACCCCATAAAGTACATATTCTTCTTACTTTTTATGAATGGAGAAGGGAATTGAGCGATGTCCGTCTGTCCATCCATGTTAGTGTTGAAATCAAGTTTGCTGAGGCACTAGATCAGCTGGAAAAAATTAAAATACGCCAATCGATCAGACATAGTGTCGAAAGAGATGCTATTGGATTGAATTGGAGATCAGTCCGTGTCCCTCGACGCAGCGGGCAAAACACTAATTTTTCTATGTCATTCGAAATATAGTAACTCCAATCAAAAAAACAAAAAGAAAAAACAAATGTATGGGGCGATAGAGAATTAAAAAAAGGAAAAAACCTGAAGTGAAAAAAATTGCGCCCTCTGAAGTTTTTAAAATTTTTAAAATATCAACATGGGTATTATTTATAATTTTAAAGATTTTGAAAAGATCTTTAAGGAAATAATAAATTTTTTTTTTAAATGCTTAAACCATTAAGAGCCGATGGCATTTTTTGTATTTTTGTTTTTAATTTTTGTTTTGTTTTTTTTTTTAAATAGAATTTTACTTTTCAGCTTAAGATTCATTTTTAATTTAATTTCATTACATTTTTTTTGAAAGAAAAATTATTTACAAATTATTTACAAATATATACATTATTTACAATTTTTTCTTAAGAAAAAAATTTTAGAAATTAAATTAAAAATAAACCTCAAGCCGAAAAAGTAAAATTCTACTTCATTTATAATATCCGCGGTTCAAAACCCAGTTGGGAAAAATATTATAGAAATACGCAAGGCGTTTTGTTGTTGTTGTTGTTTTTTTTTTAATTGGACTTATATACTCTTCACCATTTATCTAATTCTAATTTTGTAAAGTGGAATTTGATAACTCGTGAAGGGTATATAAAATTTGGCATGGCCGAATATAGCACTCTTTCTTGTTTAGCTTATATTTAAAATCACAGTCTAATGTTACTTATCAGCCAAACCCAGCATTAAGCATCCTCCTACTAATAATGGTGCGATTAAAACTAAAAAATAGATAAATTACTGTTGAGCTGAATCCAATTTTTTTTCGATATCATTATTATTTAAAAAATTATTTAAGAAAATTTTAAACTAACATTTCAATGAAAATGTCATCGATTATTTTAAAAGTTTGATTTTAATAAATTCTTAGCTATTTTTTAAAATAAAATTTTTAATAAAAAATTTTTCAGGTTCATGAATTTTATGCGAACCTAAATTATTTTATAATGAATTTCTAAAACTCTCTTAATGGGAGAAATCTAAAATTTTTTAAGAAATTTAAAAATTTTTTGAAAAAATGTGATCTTTTGAATAAAATAAAATTTTTTTGGTAAAATTTTGATTGAAAACTTAGTAGACTCAAACATTTTTAACTGAACTTTTGATTTGCTAGTAGATTCAGTTTATTTTTAATAAATTTGGATTTTCACTCTGATTTTTAACTAATTTTCCGATAAAAACAAGCTTTTTTTGCATAGAATTTCTGTGGAAAATACTATGGCTACCGGAAAATTACGTCACACTTTATACGGTAGTGAAAGTAGTAGACCGTCGTGTTTAAAAGGGCGGACTTTATAATTGACTTGTGACATTAGATGTGGTATCTTCTCGGATAAATAAAGCACATGTCGTGTTGAGATAACTGCTTTCCTTTAACATATTTTATAATAATTTGTATAAAAATTTAACAGAAACGAGGCACTGCAGCCATGACATATCCACCACTGACGGGGCTCACTTTAAGGGTTTTTAAAAAAATTCTTACAGAATATGAGTATTTATAATATAAAATAATTCTTACAAAAGAAAAAAACCGACTTCGTAGATAGGGTAATATAGGTTTACTTTTGTATTAATTCTTGCTATTGGAAGCTATGGGAATACGAATTTTTTAAAATTTTAAGGAGTGCGCTTTACGGTTATGTATACTATACGGGACACCCTTACACTCTTAAGATTATGTATTATTTTTGAAACGGGACCAATCAGTAAGCATAGTCTATCAAATTACAAAAAAAAAATTCTAAATCGGTTTAGAAACGACTGAGTTCTGTAGGCACAAACATAAAAAAGCAACATTCAGTCGAACTGATAACCTCCTTCTTTTTTTTAAGTCGGTTAAAAAGGGATTTTATTGAGTTCAAATGTAAGTTTTCATTAATACTTTTCACTTTTACTCACTTATTTGCAAAAAAAATTTTCTGTTGCATATTTTCAACCGTTAAATAATCTTTTATTTAAATACACAATTCTTTTTATTTGGAAGGGAACATTAGATATATTAAGAGCACTCAAAGGTTCAAGAAACTTTTATTACAGAGTATGTTTGTAGCAACTTTGCGATTTATTTTTATTCCTTTTTTATAAGTAGCAGTGTTAATAAAAGATAAAAAAGTCTTGAAAAAATTTCTGTTATAAATATTTGCTAAATGCAATTACAAAAAATATTTGAAAAACTCAGCTTTTAAAATTGCATAAAATTATCTCTTGTAATATTGTTATTAGAAATTTATTACTACATAACTGATTCAGGAGAAGTTTCTGGAAAATAAGCGTCTGGACAAAATTATATTTGCATTTCATGCAGTGATGATACCAATAACAAAATTAATAGGGCAAACCTACTGTATCCATTAAAAAATATATTAAAAAGTAAAAAAAAAAACAGCAAATATTAATAATAAAATTTTAAATTGACCCAATTCCATAAGAAATTAAAACAATTATGTATTTAATTTAGCAAGAATAAGACAATTTTCTAAGTAAATAAAAAATTCAATCAATTAAAAAATTTTATAGAATTTTCTATTCATGTTTAAAGAAAAATTTCTCTGCAAGAAGTGTAATTAGGTTATAATTAAAAATACAATTGTCTGGCATATAAAACAAACTGTGTTGGGTTATTAAAAATATAATTTTATAAATTCAACTTATTTCCCTTTACCAGGATATGCTCACAAGGACTGCGATTCAAGTGGTAACTGGTTTAAGCACCCGCTAACAAACAAGACGTGGTCAAATTACACAACGTGCGTTAACATTGACGATTTAGAGGTAATAATATTTTACTTTTTTTACTACCAGAAGTATTTAATGTAATGGATCACAATTTGTTTTATTTTTCTTTCTTTGCAGTGGAAACACAATATAAATCTTATATATGAAGTAGGCTATGGCGTTTCACTAGTTGCCATTTTACTATCCTTAGCAATATTAGGTTATTTCAAGTGAGTATTTAAATTTAATAATAAAAATTAATTTTAATTTATCAGACACAGACACACATATTTTAACAGAATATTTTTTCAATCAATCAATACCATTTTCTAGCAAAGAACACACTTTAACAAAGGACTTAAATTGTCCATATTAATGGAAGTAAAAAATGTAGTGTTTTAATTTTTGGCTAAAAGCCAATTTATAAAAAATCGATTTAATTTTTATTTTAATTTAATTAAACATTTAAAATTGGAAGGTTACACAATTCGCTTTGATCTTTACAAAAGTTTTAATTAAATTTTGTTTTTAATTTCCTTAGCAGAAAGTACTGCAATGTTTACACTTCAATAAGTCCTACATAAATAAAACGTACCCTCAGATTAAAAACGACAACTAACTTAAATTATATAATAAATAATGGAATTTTTTATGTAATGATATTAAATTAAGTTCTTTAATTTCTAATACGCCAAATCATTTAAAAGGGAACAAAATATCAAAAAATATGTATGCAAAAAGCAAGAAAACATTTATTTGTTCTGATGATGATTTATGATGATAACAGCGAATGAAAGGCTATGGATTCTGCATAGACTTTGGTTAACTAAATTAATAATGACACCCTATATTTTTTGTTACCTGCATGACATTGTGCTGATGTCTAAATTTTCATGTTTTTAAAAAAAAATGCCCGTAGAAATTTGGAAGTAATTTTTCTTTTGTTATTAAAAATTAATAAATTTCAATTAAAATGACCATAAGCCGTAGATAAAATTCATGCCCATTTAGCACTCAATTTAAGTAGCGCAATCAATGAGTATTTTTACTTAGCAAATTTCCCGGTAGTTTTAAAAATTAGAAATTTAATAGATTGTGTCGAAAATAATCAAATAATCGTGGTAGGACTTCTCAAGTAAAAATGCAGTTCCAGCATTCTAATTCGGATAAGACGTTTTCATTCAAGAATCATTGTTTTTATGAGCGGCTGAGATAACAGCTAAGTTTATATCTGAGTTTTGCTCGTTTATGTAACTGTAATATTGCGTATAGTGAGCCAAAATTATCGATGCCAAACAGTTCTTCAAACTAGTTCAAGGCCGAAATGATGATTGACATCAAGCAATCGTTGATTGTTTTGAACAGGTTAATGATTCAGTAGCAGCCAATGCATAATGTCACAATTTTCGCATTAAGAAATTGTACCATATTCCCCCGACTAAAGAAAGAAATAAAGAGGTTCGCTTGCAAGCCAGATTTATCCTTCGATGCAGTACATTTGTTCATATCTCGAAGAAAATTCCGAAAAATATCAGTAGTCTCTGGGCGAACTACTGACCAATACTAAGGTGACTATCGTCCTCATATAAAAACAGCACAACTGTTAAAAAATATGGTGATTATATTTTAATTGTCTGCGGTAAGCTTTCGAATAACAGGGTTTAAATTATTGACGAAAGCTTGCTACAATGAAAAAAGTGACAACAAGATAGAAAAACGTAAGCGTAGCAGCAATAATTTTACAAAAGATATTCGGTGTAGGGTGTAAGAGACAAAACATTTTACTCCATCACATAATTTTGTGCAAGATGTCGAGTCAGATATACCTGAGACTTTGCGAACTTTCCTGGATGCTATAACTTTAAAAATAAACGCGCCGCTCTTGACAAATGGAAGAAAAAAATAGCAGGCCAAAATCTTTAATAGCAATTATAGATTGATAAAAACTAATGATCCCATCGCATATGATGCACAAGAAACTTCCGTTTTTGATATTTAATTTATTTAATCAAAAATGAAGACAACAAAAGCAGAACACTTGGTCCGTCAACAACAATAAACGACGAAGAGTTTAGAAATAGTGGGTGAGATTTCGATTTAGCCTACTTGGGATTCCACGAAAAAAACGTGTCGCTTTCTCTACCTAATGGTGGTGCGAAAATTTGTATTTTTGCAGACGCCTGTGTTGAAATACAATTTACGACGCTCGTATGCCGAAACTATTAGTTTTAGGAAAGAAGGCAATGAATAAAACTGCAAGAAATTTTCTCCACGATTATTTTGTATAGATATGTTTTTCCTCTAAAATGTGTTGGAAAGAAGTTACATTAAAAAACTGCTTTAAGACACCATTACTCCAATATGGCGGTGCGAGCGGCAAAGATACGCAATGGCAAAGTTTGAAAGAGCACATATGCCAATTTTCAAAACTCCTGGAGAACTTTCCAGGTATCCTTTATTTTTTAACAAAAGACTTATTTAACTTTCTTTTAAAAATAAACTTCAACTTCTTAATATTCTTTAGCTGTCCATTAATATTTAAATGAAAAAAAAAGGTGCTGAGTAGCTAATAGAGCGCATATATCGAAAAATCATGTTTAAATCTTTGGCTGTGAGAAAATCTTTATTAAAATAAAAAAAAACAAAAGGAAGAATACGTTTTTGCAACATTTTTAATAATTGATTTTAAATCGGAACAATAGCTTGTGATAAAGCCAAATAAGTTTTTGCACCTTTTAAAGGTTTTACTTGTTGTTGGACTAAAATTAAATCAAATTTTTAATTTCTCCAACTAAACATTTAATTGAAAAATAAATACACAATTTTTTAATTCAGTTAATAACTGCATTAATTATATATAAGAGAAGAAATCAACTTTCTAAATAAATTATTAATTAAATCAATTAAAAATTTATTTGATTTAATTGATATGAAAACAAATAAAACATTAAAATATATAAAAAGTATAAAAGCATTTTTTATGAAAGATTTTATTTAAATGTTCTTTATAAATTCATTCTTTTTTATATTTTAAGGTTATTTTCAGTTGAGGAGTTTCCGGTAAAATTAGTTTCTATAAAGCTGTCAAACTTTATTAGCGGGCAATAGAAATGTCTACAATTCGAGAAGCGCTACATTAATATATTTTACAACAATTCGAGAAAAGTTTATTAGATTTATACAATAATTTTGTTACTTTCAATTTATTATAGATTTTTTAGAAAAAAAAGTTTCTTAATGTTGCATGAAAATTATATTTTTCCTTCATTAATTTCTAAATAATTCAAATAAAACATTTTTGGTATAGAAATAATAAAGTATTTGCAAGATGGTCTATTTACTCAAATTGAATATTTTAATGTAACTACTAAATTATTAACTATGCTATTGAAAAAAATATATCGTGATAAATACTGTAGGCCGTTCTTTCTTATTTGTTCTATTTGCTTTGTAGCAGAGGCAAAAAAAAAATGTTATATTAAGAACAGTATAATCGTTTGGAATATTTTTCTTAATCCTTAATCAGATTATTGCCTTTGCCAATACGAAAAAAAAAGAACAAAATTAATTTAACTAAATGTATTTATATTTTCGCAGGCCTTAACTGAATTAAAGAATTAACGGGTGCCCCATAAATACTGTTTTTCTTCTTGAAAATATTATAGCATTCTCATTTTAATGATTACGGTCATACGAAAGTGCTACGTCCACCATAATGGCAAATTTAAAAAAACAACTTAATTCACTATAATTTAATTAAATTGTGCTATTATCTCTATCAAAATTTTAAATTCACCGATATTGATTTTTAAGGGTGAAAGCACGCTCGATAGCTATTTCGTTACCTAAGCGGTAGATAATCAAAAACCCACAAAAATGTTACATAAACCAAAAAGTGTTGTCCCAGCAATAAACTAAAGACAAAAATTAAAGTTTTACCGAAAATAGCAAAAATCAATAATCAATGTCATTGAACTTAATAATTTCGAACAAGATAATTGCACTATTTAATTCAAGTATATCGACTTTAATTTAATATTCCCGTTGCTTAATTTTAATAAAATTTAAAATTTTACGAAATTTTCATCTTTATAACGGCGCTATATCCGTTACAACAGCAAGAATTAGAAAAACAAATTGTAGGGTGCACCTAGACGTGGCATGTATATGGCATCATCTCTTAAACCATTATAGGCAAAGATTTATAACCTACACACTGGGCCTGTCCTCCATGAAATTAAATATAAATTATAAAATTAAAAACAAAATAGTTTTCCCTAAGTGGACCCCATATATTTGCGTTCGATATCGCACTTGCTCCTTTAAAGTCAAATCAAAATTTTACAATTTTTACTTATTGCAATAAATCGATGAACAGTGGTCGTATATATACACTGTAATAAATTTACATAATTTTTTCTACTCCTTTGCCAAAGAAATACAGTTTGTATTCCTTTTCTTGACATAAAAGTATCTTCATCAAAGTCAACTAATGAAAAATATTTTGATTTCCTACTTACATTTTTTTTCAAGTTTCGTTGTGAATATTAAAAATAAGAACATTTTTTCGTCTGTACGGAAAATTTTTAAATTTTGATATGATTCTCTTTAGAGCAACACCGTCTTTAAAGTGTCTTAATTAACAGACATTTTAAACTTTTAACAGCAAATAGTTAAAAATTAATTATTTTTAAACTTATTAAATTTTGTTTGTATGTAACTATTTATATCCATTCATCCTTGCAAAATGATACCACGTAGACGTCATTACCAAATCACGTTCATATTTAGATTCTTTCTTTGCGCATCACAACAAAACTGTATCTTGTTGGAAATGTGCTGATACATTGTAGTTTTAAAAGGTCATAAGACACAATCAGCTTAACGATATTTAAACAAAAAACGCAATGTATATTTCCAATAAAACTTTACAATGTTTGAGATGAGATACATTTATATTTGTGGAAGTCAAAGATAAAAATATAGTTTTTTACCCTTCAGCACAAAAAGTGGAAAATGAGTACATACATTTAAGTATGTCATTCCGTTTGTAATTTTTACAATATCTATTACTGACCTCACAAAATATGCATATGCTGCGTAACGAAGTGCGCTGTTTGTCTGTCCGTCCGTGCTAGTGTTGAAATCAACTTTGCCAAGGCACTAGATGAGTTAGAGAAAATCTAAATACGCCAACCGATAAGATTCAGTTTCGAAAGATTTGCTATTGAAAATCAGAAATATCGGTCGCTGTCCTTCGATACAGGTGGCAAACAAACACGCCTGCCTCTAATTTTTCGATATCATTTCGAACAATAAATTAACTCCAATCAAAAAAACAAATATATTGAGCGACTAAGAATTAAAAAATAAGAGAAAGTGCACAAATTGGCGCTAACCCATATTTTCCAAGTTAGGGCCCTTTGAAATTTTCATAAAATTTCCATTGTGCACCATCTTTTTTAAGATATATCGAGGAGTATCATTTAAAAGAAATCTTTCAGACAATACTGAAAATTTTTAAAAATATTTTACTCATTATGAGTCGATGATATTTTAATGTAAATTTATATATCGCACTTAATCTTTTATTTTTATTTTTTAATTCTCTGTTACCCCAATATTGCTGTTGTTGGGGGTTTGATTATTTCTCCTTTAGGAGGCTACATCATTTCGCTTTAGGACACATTTCAATGCATCTGACCACAATGTGACTTTCCTCCGTTAAACATGATGTTTTAGCAGGTGTGCCAACGCACTCAGCAGACCAAATAACTGTGCCTTATAAACAGATACGTACTCTACTAAAAGTAAAAAGCAAAAATATATACCTGCATCTGCTCTTTCAGTCATAGATTATCCTAAGTAAAAATACTGATATTAATATTTTGTATCGACTTGATGCACTGGATGTTTAACCAGCGTTTTGCTATCATTTGACTATGTTACCAATTTAGTAATCATAGGGAATTTTGAATTTCCTTAAACTTCTTTGCTGTTTTGATGCTTATCGAAGAAGTGTCGTCACTTGTTCATATACTTGTCCTTGTGGTGTTTTATATTTCCTTTTGGCTTCTCGCGCTAAGTTTCGAATCATTTTTACATCACTGGTGACAGCTTAAGTTGTTGCTGGTAAAGTAGATTTTTCTACCTAAAATCGCCGTTGCCTCAGATTTTTCACAATCCCTGTTTGCCGTTGTGATCTTGAACATTAATTTTCCTGCCTCTTGCATGTGTAGTTTTTCGTAACTTCAGTGGTAGTTTCCAATTGTTATGGGAATAAGTTGTTTGGGAATAAACGTGTATTTCCATCACCAACAAATTGGTATCGCGAATTTTTTGGGAGTAAAAAGTCTATTGTGAATACCATGGGAGTAACAATTTCTATTTTGAATCGTTTGTTTAGATTTATAAATAGTTTGCGTGCTTATAAAAGAAAAGTCTTTTTTGTAAAGAAAACTTGCCTCCTAGAGGTAAAATGTCCGCAGTACCCATCGTAGTAAAATTGGCTAGCACCTTAGGATTTTTGGCATAAGGCAGCTACCAAAAGAGCTTGGGCAGACAAATCGATGTAGGCTTAGCACAATCTACATTTAACGAAGTGCTCCCAGTGGATTGTGTGGCCATCTCTTGGTGAAAATAAAAAGATTTCCAAAAATTTTTACAAAAAAAACCGGCATTTATTTTATAATACAAAAGGTTTCAACTGCTGTTTAACGTAGTGCTCAGCACATTCCAAAATTTTGCCTCATCCTCTTTTAGAAATCTGGCTGCGCGGACGTGGCTTTCACAAAGCAAGTACTTTGTTCTTTATCAATACTCCTTTAATAAAATAAGTTTAATAAAGTTGGACATTTAAAAACAAATATGTAACAACTTACATGTTTACTTCTTGTCCCCAATAACAATTTTTGTGAATAAATTTTTAAAAATTGTTGTTGGGAGTAAAAAAACGCGATGCCATATTTTTTATGTTTGTGAACGCATTCACAAAAAAATTTCTATGGGAACATTCACGATAGCTAATCATAAAACTTGGGAGTTTTGCCTTTGAAACGTTCATTCGCGATAGGGGTGAATATAAGTTATGAATTTTTGTTTGACAGGTTTTATTTAGAACATTCTTATTTTTATTTTTATTAAAATTTTTATAAAGGAGTTTCCGTAAGTTTTGACAGTTCAATAAGTTTTTAAGTCTGTTGTTAATTATGTTTGTTTTTTTTTTCAATCTTCGTTCTCCAGTAATATATAATTCGACACCAGTAAATACAAATAGAAAAATCTGTTTATATTTTTGATGCTACACAATTTCCTTTACCGAACAGTTTACTGATATTGTTATTAAATAATAAAAGTGCCAAGGTCAGCTGAGCAGTGACTCATATTCGACTGCAAAACTCATTAAAAATTATTTTATCTTCTTTTAAAAAGATAAAAAAAATAATAATTAAAGGACTAAATTGCTTTTTTATAATTCTTACTGTCTTATATAATTCTATTTGCAAAAATCCTTCAAAATACTTAAAGTTTGTTATTCTCATTTCACAAGTCATTAACAAAATATGTAAAGTATTTTTTCATAGAATTTCAGATTTATTTTAAACAAAATCCTCCACAAGTTTCTTTTGATTTTTGATTATTCCTTTTTACACAGAATAAGTCAATTTTTTTATAAAATTCATAACGTTGTAATTTCTGAGTAACAAGGTAACGAACATTTTTTCCCACAAGTACTACAACGGAGCGTAGGGAAATAAAACAAATGTACTTAAACCAGTATTTTAATTTGGGCACGTGAGTCATAGAAAAGTAAAATATTAAAGAGTTAAATGTAAAAATAAAATTAAGACAAACTTTTCAGAAAACACACATGAAACAAAGCGTGCAAGAGCTTACATGTGCCACCCATGAGATTAATTCACTTTGAATCTTTAATGTGAAGGTATAAGAAAAGACGTTTAAATCTAAGGGAAACGACCTTTTAGCATCAATGTTGTATTAGTTGACTTTAAGAACTTTGTAAAAAAGCATTTATTGTCTGTTACGTATGTATGCGACAGGGAATGCTGGTAACTTTTTAAGTTTTATTTTTATTATTCTTATAAATTTTTCTTATATTTATTAACATTCTTAAAAGACAAAAATTTGCTAATTTGCTTGGAGATGTTTACATGAATTTACTGTTCCCATTTTTAACAAGGTAATTGGATACCACTGTAGAACTTATACAACCTTAATATCTTATTTCTATTTGATTTCATCATTTTTCTCTGAAAAATATTTTAAAGGATAATAATTTTAAAATCATTAAAAGTTGCTTGCCAGTTAACAAGGTAAATTCGTATTAAATAAGATTTTTAAGTAAAAAGAACGATTCCAATTCTTTATTTCCTAATGCGCGCTTTTTAAAAAGTTTATGATGTGGAACCAGGGGTGTTTAAGATTTTTCTTAAGAACTCATAACGATCGTCAAAAATTGTCGCTTACTAAAATGTTATAAAGTATGATTATATTATTGGCTTTATATATATTTTTTTTATTGGCTTCTTGTGTTACTGATTCAATAGAGTTCTCGTTTAATCAATTTGGCTTTTGATATAAAAGCAGTATTACATTTCATATTGTAATTTTAATAATATATATTTAATATAATGAGAATATTTTGTGAGAATATAAAAAAAATATCATGAAATATTTATTTTGGAAGGACTCAAGGACAGCTAAAGTAAATCAATTTAAAAAAGATTCCTACTAATAAATTTTTATTTAAGCGAAAATTTTGAATTTGTTAAGTTCTACTTTAATATTTTTAACCCCAAACAAAGTCCGTTCGCGTCACTTATAGTCTTTTTACACTGATCAATATCTAACATCTACCATCAATTTGCGAAGATATTAACATCTTCCCATGAGAAATACACAGGGATAAATATCAGCATCTTTAAAATATGTTTCTATCTCATTTTGTTCCAATTTACATCTTTTGATAATCTTAGTGTCATCACTAGAAAAATGACAATAATTTTGATATTCTGGTGCATTACTGACGAAATGAGCGGTACACATATGTTTTTGTTTTTAAATTTAAATACAAATAAATTTCAAAAACGAAAACGAAAATAATAAAAGAAAAATTTATTAATTGGTGATCTTGAGCTTGGAAAAAATTGTAATTTTTAATTAAATAAAAACAGTAAATTGAAAATCAAATAATAAAAAAATTGTTTTTTTTTTCTATTTTTTTTATTTATTTAGGACATCTTCTTTTTTCTTTCTTTTCTATCTTGATTTTTATTTCACCGTTTTTTATTTTAATAAAAATACCAATTTTTTCTAAGTTCAAGGCTACCAAATAATAAATATTTCTTTTTTCCAAATTAGTATTTAAAAATTTAAAAATCTACATCTACCCAAAGATGTAGAAAAATATTGAAAAGACACCATTATTCGATGCAAAGGCTGATTTTTTTCTTTACTAACAACAAACAATTAATTAATTTACTTACATTCAAATTTAAAAACAGAAACTCACGTGTACGGTCATTTTCGTTTAAAAATATTTTTTTATTTTTTCAACGCCATTTTATTAGTGATGCCATCAGAATATCGAAATTACTATAATTTTTCTAGTGATGACACTAAAATTATCAAAGGATGTAAATTGGAACAAAATGAGATAGAAACATATTTTAAAGATGCTGATTTTTATCCCTGTGTATTTCTCATGGGAAGATGTTAATATCTTTGCAAATTGATGGTAGATGTTACAAAAAAACGACACAAAAAATAATTGAAAGATGTAAAGTGGAACAAAATGAGATAGGAACATCTAAAATGCAGCCAAATAATTATGGTAATATTTAGGACGTTGGTTAATTCTTTAATTATTTGATTAGAATATCTAAGTAAATCTCATCTTCCTGAAGGAAGTTTTAAAAGATTAGTAAATACTTGACTCTTTCTGTAGAGTAATAATATTACGATTTTTTACTTTACCAATAATAATACGTATAAAATAATATTAGTGATGCTATATAATCGTCAAGATATAAACAGTTGTGTATACAAACCCATCATCATGTTATATTTATGTACAAAAAAAGTTGACGTAAAGTTTAAACATCAAACACTCCTGGATGTAAAATAGTTTAAGCAAAACCTTTTTTGTTTTAAAAGTAGGTTTAATAGCTTTGCGTAATTGATATAAAATTCTCAATTAAAGTTTTAAAAGAACACTTTAAATCGCTAAAAGAAAAAATAAAACTTAAGTAAACAACTTAGTTAAATAAGTTTTATATGTTGTTGCTGGATTATTTCGATTGCAAAAAAAACAAGACTGCCAGATCTTTCCATATTAGACAACTCTAAACGTTTTTACGCAGCTATAAATGTAATTGAATAAATGAGCTATTCTCAAAAGTGTCTGCGTCAAATTTCAATTTAATACGGTTGGTTGAACTGCTTGCTCAAAATCAAAGTCCATAAAATTTATATCATAAACTTCCAAATCATGGGTGTTACTAAAAGAGCTTTATGAACTGAAAATATAATTTAAGCGGATGTAAAAACCACAAAAGACTTGTCAAAAATTTAAGCAGCAACTACGACTTTCTATTTGACTTATTTTTCAGGAAAAAAATATATTTTGCAGTTTCACCCACTTTTTTGTTTAAAATTTGCTAACACTTATTTTGCGGACGTAATAACACACTACATCACCCTTATTTTTTCATACTTGCTTACTCATTTAATAAACTTATCAAGGGATTTGTTGGTAAAACATAATTACAAACGATTTGAACATTTTGTCTAACACTAAAACGTAGTTTTAGTACACGTACACTTTAGTCTACGTTCAAAAGTAAACATAAATTTAAAGAAAAGGAAAGAAACTTTAAAAGGAGACGTTTAATAAGGCTGTATGTTGTACATATGAAAAAGAATTTAATAATAATAAATTATCTTATAAATAAATAATTGCCTTTTTTGACATATGTAGGCAAAAAAAAACTTAAAACGTTTTTTGGTCGCTATGACTTACATTATTACAAAATCTATTAAAGAGTGGGCTCTTTCTTTAATATGAAACTAACAGTGTTATTTTTAATCGAATGACAATCATATAAAAACGTTTATGACATGCAAAAAAATTTTTTTATTCTGGTTTAAAAAAAAAGTTGTTTTGTTTTAGTTTAAAAAAAAATAATTATTTTCTATTCATATAATAAAACTATCATATATAAACTATAAACATCATTTTTATAAATAAAATATTAAAAAAAAAATTTTATTGGTGTAGATAGTAATCGATATAGAATACAAAACACCTATTTTTGGAATTTTTGTATGTCAGTGTCCGCATCACACAAAAGCTACTGGATAGATTTGAATAAAATTTTGTGAGGAGGTCGCCTAGAGCCTTGGTTGAAATATAGAATACCAATAATGTAAATATGTTATATAAAAGTGAAAGTAGCTAATTTTACTGGTGTAATGGTACTAAATCAGTCGTCACAACTTTTTATTTTTCTAGATGGAAAATTTTAAACACTGTTTACAAAAACAAAACACTTTTTGTAAATTCTAAATTCGATTATTTAGTCGTGGGCACTTCTAGTATTATTACAAAACCGAATGAATGATAGTTGCCATGAATTCAAGTATAGTACTGTTAATTTTCTATAAATAATTCGAATAAATTGTTTCGAATATTTAAGTTGTGTATTTTTTTTTTTTCACTTTTTCACTTTGGAGTCACAGTTACTGCAAAGTGTTAATTGCAAATACAATTTTCTTAGATAAAAATTAAATGCGAGAAGTAATGAAATTTTTATTGGAGAAAAATAAATAAAAACAAGTGAGAGGAAATATCCTTTACCATGTATGTAAATCTAGTTTAGTGAATTAGCTACTATCAAAGAAAAAATATTGCAGTGACAAGTGAAAGGGAAAAACTTAGGTACGATATATAATTTTACAAAGCAAAAATTTTAGTATTTCCTGAAAGATCTCTTTAAAAGTTTTTAAATGATACCCATATTGACCATATTGTGAATCGAACTTTTTTTTTAACATTTCAGAGGCCCATAACTTAGCAAATATGAGCGAAGGCCAACTTTTTCACTTTTCTTACCTTCTAATTCTCTATCGCCCTTTTTTTGTTTTTGATTAGAGTTACTTGATTGCTCCAAATAATATTAAAAAATTATAGGCAGTCGTGGTAATAAGCCCACTACCTCGAGGGCAATGAACCGGTCTTTCTGATTTTCAATAGCACCTCTTTCGACACTATGTCTGATCGACTGGCGTATTTAAATTTTTCTAGCTGATCTAGTGCCTCAGCAAAGTTGATTTAAACACTAACACTGACGGACAGACGGACATTGCTCAATCGACTTTGCTATGCATAAGAAGAAAAAATATATATGCTAATGTGGTGATATATATTATGGGGTCGATATTGTAGAAATTACAAACGGAATGATAAACTTCGACAAACTTGGAAACATTAACTCACTATCCGCTCTAGAAATATTTGACATTGTGTGTCAGAACTCCTCCACTGTAAGGAACATTGCTTAAGTTCTTAAAATATATATTAAATTTATGTTGCGAAGTTTCCTAAATTCGTGTTCTAAATTTTGTATCTCACTATCTTTTAATGAATTCGTTAAAAAAAATTTTGGCCTAATGGTGAAGAGACTTTTTTATTTACAGCCTTTTGAGGGTCAATATAAGAAAGCTTTTTTAAGGCTGAATCGTTAAAGTCAAATTTTTTTGTTTACAGATCTCAATTTAGAAGGCAGTACAAATATAAATGAATTTATTTAATTCTGTAGCATTAAACTTTTTATAGGAAATATAAGTTTTTACATACACACATTTTTACATATACACATTTATCCATTAGCGGCAGTGATACAATTATTTTTTAGAGTATTAAATTACAATAAAATTCTTTCACACAGGTTAAATAAGTTTAACAAATTTTAACAAGAAGTTGCAATGTTAGTTGTCAAACAACTAAATTTCTTGATTTTAGGTAAAAGATCTTCAAGTCTTATTTTGATTAAAAAATCTTTAAAATTACATAAAGTAAAGTAAAAAGGTAAAATCTTTACTCTGGCATCGATGCGTACACAACAAAAAAAATCAACTTAGTTTCTCTTTCGAAGACTATCACACACACAAAAACAGATTTAAGGTGCATTAAGACGAATTGTTTCTTACATATGACTTGTCAGATTTTCCATAACAAAATATATATGTATGGTGTAAACGGCTTAAAACATTTCTTATGTTAAATACATATGTAAAAGTCATATGAAAAATTTTCATTTAGAGCGTGTTCTATTTTTATATGACAAAGCATATGACTTCCAGTGGTGCAACTTTTTCTTTCTTCACCTTTACCGTTTTTAAATGACCAAAAAGTGCAAAAAGCACTAAAATCGTTTGAAGCAGAATAGAGTTGACATCTTTATTAGCTTTAACAGAGCCGCTTACCAAAAAACTGTTGTAAACAATGATTTACTTTGTAGGTTATTTCAGAAGTAATTTGCATGTACGTTTAAACGCGAAAAAGCCACATGTAAAAATGACTACTTTAACATACATAAGGAATTACATATGGATTTTCAAACTGACAAGTCATATGTAAAACATATTTTTTTAAAAAATTTCGTTTAAAAAATGTCTTTAAGTTTTTGAAAATTCCTAGGACTTGTTGTGATATTTCAGACCATTGAAGTGCGTTGGATTGTTTTATTCTTCGCTTTTTTTAATCAAAATTCTACATGGTGTTAATAAATTTTCTCGTTTTACTAACAAGTGTCAGAAATTTATATTGCAAGCAAATTAAAAATTTTACGAAACCATCCTTCTTTTGAATGGGTCATTATCAAAAAAAAAAAAAAAAAAAACAGGAAAAAGCTTTTGTAGAGAATTTTATACTTAAAGCAGTTCCGAATTTTAACAAAACAGTTTTAAAAAAATGCTATAGTCTTTCACCACGAAAAAAATATACGAGAATACATTAATTAAAAATTATGTTCTTTAAATTTCTTATTAATTACATTTTTTATGAAAAGAGTGTTGTCAAAATTTAAAAATTTCGGGAAAGTTTTACAAGCAAAAATATTTTTTCGATTAAAATATTCTTAAGGGAACAAGAATATGATTATTTCATATAAAAATTGTTTGTATATATGTTGTGCTGCATTAAAAATTCTACAAATTATTTAATTAATTGTCAAGTGACTTCCTAACGAATCCAGTTAAGTGTTTTTACAACTTTGCATTTATTTTATTTACACAATAACAATTTTATCTAACAAAACTGCTTCTTAAAAAAGGGTACACAAACTTTAAAATCAGTGGGTAGACATATTAATGTAATTTGTTCATAGTTGTGGAAAATAAAAAATTAATTTAGAGCATTTTATGTTCAAGGCTTTTAGCATTTTTTTACTTTATTCATTAAAAAATTAATTCTCTTCACTGGCAATAAGATAAATTCAGGATGTTAATAGAGTTAAATTGTAGTTCTTAAACCAAATGTTGCTTTGCGTTCTCTTAAATTGCAAAAAGCAATTTATATTTTCATTTGCTTTCAAGGAACGGCTCTTAAACCCTAACAAAAACTTGAAGCGCAGACTTGAAGCATTTAATTAATTAATCATTTTAATGATGAAACTTTAAAAATGGTTATTTGATACTTAAGAGATTATCGTTTATAGAATGGCAAGAAGCAAATGATTTTTGTCTCTATAATAAATGCAGAAAATGTATTATATTCAGCTGTTTTTTGCTTTTTCTCTCTCAGTAAGTGTCGGAAAAAATTACGCTGCCCAGTCCCTTCAATCAGGGTGACCATACCGAAAATTAAGTGCTAAATCATAATTATTTCTAATCTTAAACAAGGAAGATTACTATATTCGGCTATGTCAAATCTTTTATACCCTTTACCATATACGTAAATCTAGTTTATTCCAGGAACTCCAATAAAAAAGATAAATATTCGGGTGACAGAGAATGAAAAATTAAGAAGAAGAAAAAATAAGTCTATGTATGATTTTACATAAAAAATCCATTGGCTCTTAATGGGGGAAGCAATTTTAATAAGTTTTTGCACTTCCTAAAAGATCTCTTCAAAAGCTTTTAAGTGATGCTCATATTGACAATCGAACTTTTTAAAGAAAATTTCAGAAGCCCATATGGGAAAATATGCAAGAGCGACAATTTTTTACTTGATGTTTTCTTTTTATTTATTTAAATTTTTTATTGTCTAATATATTCGCTTGTGGAAAAATTAGAAGCAGACGTATTGTTCGCTGCCTCGAAAGGCAACGACTGATCTTGCTGACTTACAATGGCATGATTTCCGAAATTATAACTGACTGATTGTCGTATACAAATTTTCTCTAGCTCATATAGTGCCTTGGCAAAGTCGATTGTAACACTAACACGGATGGACAGATAGACATCGTTTAATCGATTTTGCTATGCATAAGAACTAAGAAAATATTCACCAAACTTAAATATAATTGAGTTGTCCCTTCCACCACTAACAAGTGTAACGTTTGTTTTAAATAGAAAATAAAATTCAAATTTAAACATTAATAAAAATATTTAAACATATTGTTATGTCGCTCGAAGCAATAAAATATGAGCTTAAATTATGTTTAAGTGACCTACAAAGTTAAGAACATAAGAACATCTTGCTACGTGTTTAATTATGTAGGCTCCTTAAATTATCAACTAAGCAAACAAATTATATTTCCATTTGGAATGCTGATTTATTTTTGAGGCATCTACTTGTCGATTTTTTTTTCTTGTTCTTATATTCGCACGTATAACAAACAATTGACTTAAGAATCTTTTCTAACAAAAGCGGCAGTAGCCTTGAATAATAATTAAGTTTATTATTATTATGGTTGGGCTAAAACAATTATTTAAATTTCCCTCACCTTGATAAATAGTAACCGTATATTAATCTCTTTTTATAAAGCATACCTTCAGGCGTTAATATATCATTTTAGTAACCGAAGTTAATTATAAGACATTTTACACCCCGAAATTTTTGCATGAAACTAGTTTTATGAAATTTTTGTGTGTTTACAAGAGGTGTTGTGAAGTAACCGTGGATAGCAAAATGATATGGCATGAATTTCGACGGGATATTTTTACATATGATTTGTGTGCGTCTGCTAGATACGTGTTGTTGTTTGTGTATTATTTAAAATACCGCAAACAACTACAATAACGAGTGTCAAATTAAAATGAAAATGTGCAAATCAGTGTTGCCAGTGAAAGACAGGGAGAAGTTACGCTTTTTCTTCATAAAAGTTACATTTTTCCATTAAAAGTTACATTTTGAAATTTTCCTCAAACAAATTGTAATTTATATAAAATATAATAAGAAGTTTTATTCCATACGAGTATTTGAGGGAAAATAAAAAGGCAACAAATTTATTTCCTAAACAAAAACAAAACGAAAAAAACACATATGAACAAAAAAAAATTCATACCGATGAATCATAATATTTCAGTATAGAAAAGTGTATGCTCTCGCTATTGAATAAAATTAGAAAAAATAAGATTTTTGTAATAAAACCGTTTTACCCCTTTCTTTGAAAGATTGAGCTTCGATAGAATTTACTACACTAATTATTTTAAACATACCGTTATTAAAGACAAATTTTAGCCTTATTTGCTTAAATATTAACATAAAATTGCTTACAATTTTTCTATAATATAATCTGGCACATCCTGAAGGAAATTGAAATACAACTTTCTTTTAAACCGAGGTATTGGTATAGTTGTCAAGTTTTTCAAGCGAAATAACTGAAGTTGCTAACAATTTTCGCAAGTTTCAACAGAATTTTTAGTTGCCGCACGAAATGCAGCTCATTTTATTTTACAGTTGGAAAGAGTTGTTGCCAGAAACATTTTGCTGTTTCTAAGCATGAAGCAGAAACATTTCGTCATATCTCACGAATTGAAAATAAAACTTCAGCAACGTTATTTTTTGTTTATTTCAAACTAATTTTTTTAATTGGGATTTTAGTTGCATTTTCAGGTAACCTCTGTTATTAAAATCGAATTTATATTCTTACTTCAAATAATAAAAAAAACTACTCTTTCACTGATATTAATTTATTTCGTGTCTGTTCCAAAAGTTACGAAAATTTGGCCAAATATAAGAAAATTATACATTGAACGTGGAGCCTTCAAAAGATACAAAAAATATACAAAATGCAACCAAACGGCAACACTGATATAGATGCGACATAGGTCGCTGAAACTTTAAAAGAGAAGGGAAGTGAAAACGAAGGCAAAAACAAATAATTAACGACGCAATAATCAAAGTGCAGTTTCAGCTTTTTTAAGTGTCGTCAAAGCATAGGAATTCTTTTATTCCTTATTAACTAAATTATAGGTAATAAAGAAAAATGTTACAAATTTTAATTAAGTTTTTATATACTCAAAATAATTTTTTTCAAAGTTAGGCTTACGTTCTCATTTTTAATGATGAAGGAAATAGTTTTTGTGCATTTAATTATTTCTTAAAATAAACAAATAGTTCATTTTTTCCTAGTTGTAAAAACAATTAATTGCTTTTCCTCTTAAAGATTTTGCTATTGTTTATCAGCCGTAAATGTTTTATTAACAATCCGGCAAGATAAATTATGTGTGAAAGCTTTAACCACCAATCTTTCACGTTTTCATTTTGTGTATTGGAATGAAGTTGTCTAATAAAACAGTTTTCTTTTCTTCATATTTTTTGCGCTATAAATTTGTTTTTAAGACAATTGTATGTTTCTTCATTGTCTAGTTGATTTTGTTGCTAATATAATATGAAATATAATTAATTGTTGTACGAGTAACACTGTGGCTTACTAAATAACAATAAATTACTTTATTTTTAGTTGTTTATTAATGGTTAAACAAAGTAAGTGAAGGAAAGCGCAATGAGTATACAGTTTCTGTTATTGCTAATTGACACTTGGCTTAAGAAAACTAGTTTTCATATGGGATAGTGGGCTTCCATCATCAAATACAGCTCATTTGTTCAAGCAAAATATTTTTTAAAGGAAAATATTTTCACAAAATCATCTTAAAAGTAAACATTTTTTAAAGCTACCAAAAGTTTCTAAGTTATAAATTATAGGCCTCAAATTGAAAGGAGCTGTGTTAGATTTTCATATTATTTTAAGACATTAATTAGTAAAGATATATATTTTTACAATGACAGCAGCTATTTTGTTTCTTTGCTGCAATTAAACAAATGTTTCCCAATATAAACAAACTTACTAAGCACTAATAAAGTATTTTGTGCGTCTTGTTTTATTCAATTTATTCGGTTAATTTTTTTGTTCTTTTAAGCTTGAATAAATAAATACTTCTTAGTTTGCATGAGTGGTCACGTATTTTTATTGAATGTATTTTTTGTTTTTACAAAAATCTTTAGAGTGGTTTTGATAGAAACAACCAAAAAAGTTAATTAAGATTCTGTTTCATGCCGCTTTATATGCGCTTAAACATTATTTAGTTATGATTTTGGGATGTAACCTGAGGTATAAATAACTGTCAAAGTATAAACTGTTTTGCACATAAGATCTTAGACCTATGGGGATTTGGCCTCAAAAACTATCCTTCATCAGGCTAATCAAAGGTGATTAAATTAAATAAATTCTCGATTCATATTAATGGCATCAAATAGATGCAACATCTGCATCTCTCGATGACTAAATGCTAGTGTGATATTTATTAATTTTAGCCCATCTTGAGAGTCACATAAACATTAAGGACTGTAGTTTTGTAAGATTAAACAAAATTAATTATTTTCTTGCTATTTTTATTACCTTTTCACTCAAGGGTTTGTTTTGCTATTCTCTCATAACTCCTGTAAAGAAAAGAAAAAAGAACTTGTTCTGAATACTCTACCGCATTGCCCGTAAGTAAGAACTTATCTCTTTAAAGTTATTTGATCAAGGAGTAGCCCTATACATTGCTATGTTTTTCCCTGAATAGCAAACGAACGATTGCAAATACCACTTAGGCACCTTATAAATTCTCTATTTCTTACTCTATACTTGATCTAACGGTCTCTTGCTTACTAAACCTGCATTATTTTAAACGCAACTATCATGCTACGCTACTGTGTTAGTTCCATCTAGACGATTTTTGTTGTACATCCAAGCCAGTCATCCCTTTTTGTTACTTAGTTATATATCATGTCTGTATAACAAAAAGTTTTTTTCGGGAGGCTTGGACAGCTGTTTCTCATTTTTTTTATTACTTTATACTACAATAATTATATTTGTGAAGACGGGACATGAACTAATGAACTTTGGGACCTTCTCTTTTGTAGTAGGCACGCACTTTTATCAGCGTAGCCATTGAGATTGCTCAACTTGTGGTAAATGGTAGAAGTAACTTATTCACTTGTGTTTTTTTTTTTACCACGCACACACTGTTGTTTTTCAGATATGTAGAGGAATCCAGCTCTTAGTTTCTTAACAGTTTTATATATATTTTTTAAGCAGAGGGTATGAAAATAGTTTCTAATCCAACACAATCCTCAAAAGCTTATTCAATAAAAACACCCCTAAGCTGTTACTAACATTATGGCTTTTCGTTTTTATTTAAAGTCTGTCGGATCCACAGAATAAGGTGCTGTATTTGTCTTAAAGGGTTTAAGATGATTGCTTGTACATTTCTAAAGTGTGGAATGGGTGGTAAAAGCGCATATTTAATAACTAAACTCTGGGAAAAAATATAGCCAAAGCTGTAAAGTATTTAAAAATAATGTAATGTAACCAAAAGAAAAGTAATAAAAGCTGACGTGCTAATATTTACAATTAAGAGAACAAATTCACTTGAGGAGAAAGAACGTAATAATAGTTTTTAATACGGTTTCATTTTCTTACTTTACTGTACCTCATACCCATATAATAAATAATAACAATAAATAACTTTTTAGACATTTCTTTTCTGGTGTAAGTACTTACAAAAAAGCTTTAGTATTTTTTTTCCAATGTAATGACTTACCTTTGAGACAGTTACACTTCATCTAATTAGCTGTAATACAAATTTTCGAAAAGACTGTAAGGTGGAGAATTGAATTATAGAAAAATGGGTTATAATAAAACTAAAGAACATTTGGGTTAATTCTACAGGTTGTTTATTATAAAAAAATATAATTAAAAAAAAATTTATACGAAAAAAAATAATCAACTTTTTTGTATGTCGTTCCTGAAAGGTGGTGTTAAGAGATTTCTCCCCTTTGAGAAACAATTCTTGATTTTGAAAATTGGAAACACGTCACAGGCGATGTAAATTGACTGATAATGTATATATGTTTCCATATTTGATGTAATTTATCTTAAAGAATAAAGAAATTATAACGTATACTTTTTATCTAATTAAGAAAAATATTTCTCATACGTTTGTTTTTATACCCTTTACCACAAAAAGCGAAAAAATTCATTTGCAAATTCTAGATTATTCATTTCCGACCTCATAAAGTACATATATTCTGAGTCGTTATGCATAGCGAAGTCGATTGAGCAATGTCCGTTTGTGTTAGTGTTGAAATCATCTTTGCCAGGGCCCAGATGTGCTAGAGAAAATTTAAATACGCCAATCGATCAGACAGCAGTAATTTTCTAGTGTTTTTTTTTTTAATCTGAATGTAACGAATGATCAAATTTTTGTGACGTCATGGGAGAGGCAGATAAAGTTGTAGTGTTTTATGACATAAGAATATAACAAGACACCTTGTGAATTATCCAAATATATATGTGTATTTAAAAAACAAAAACTTGTATATTTTTTGAAGCCCGTGAAACTGACTTGCGCTCAATTTTTAACATTAAAAACCAGTATGTTCCGGCAAAGCTATTTTTAACTATTAAAGCGTGAAGAACGAATCTAAATAATTCAGGTTTACTCGCTTATTCACATGACTTATAGACTACTTTCTTGCCTTTTTGGTGCATAAATTTGGTCATTTGAACAAGCCCAGAACTAGGGTTAGGTTTCATATCACATGCGTTTTAAATGAAGCAATAATACCAACATATCTTATGACGGGCCTGCACGCGTTTAATATTCAGCTGATCAGAAATTAATGTCATGAGACTATCCTATGTTGCATAAAGTGAGGCCGACAGTGCTCAAAAAAGTGTTCCAAATTTGGATGTGCGCTTAGTCAAGAACAGCCGCGATGTCCATGTATTCATCTTTAAAATAAAAACAATATTTGCATTAAAATTTGTCCTTTGTGTTATTTTCTACAATATAAAATTCTATTGGGATTAAGACAACAACCTGTACAAATATATATAAAATATTCTTCTGCTAATTTTCTTTTTATATCTGGTCGTGATTAAAATAAGTAACTAACATAACACGTGCATGGTCTTTTGAAATAATTCATGATAAAATATTTCTACCAAAAAAAAAAAAAAAAAAAAAAAAAAACAAGATTCAAACGGAATACCTTATTCATATGGTGGTGGTATATCAAATAATTAATGAAATAATATACATGCTAAACTTCCTTTAATAAAGCAGGTAGTTATATTGTTTTTGTTCTTTTTTTCTGTTAGAAAAATAAACCTTATAAAAGAGCATAAACTGGTCATTTGTATTAGATAACGACATCAAACAGATTTTATAATGAAATTAATGTCTTTTAATGTTTAGAATTATTTTATTTTATTTTTTTTTTTTTTGTTTTAAGTTTAGATTTTGATCTTTGAAAACAAGATGAGCACAATTTTCTAAAACATAAAGTATTCTTTTTTTTTTTGTTTGTTATAAAAGCTATAAAGCAAGAATATATTACTAAGAGTACAAATATACAACATTTATTAAATTTAAACCTATTAAGTTTAGAAGGTAGAATTAATAGAATTTAAAATAAAAAAATATATAGAAATTAAATTCGGTACCATGGCGCTTATCTACATATAAAAAAATTAAAATATTAAAATTTTTTACATTTTAATCTTTTAAATTCCAATATATTAACTGTATGGTGGAAAATTTTTTGTAAACTGTGAAACAAGAATATTTTGAAAAGCTTTATAATGATTTAGTTTGTGGTATTTGTATTGATTTGCCCTATAATGTAAAGCGTTGTTACAGAAGTAAATTATTTTGTACTCAAATTGTATTGTAAAATAACATTAACATTTTATCAAGAAAAAAGAAACAGCAAACCCTATTTTTCTTTCCTTATAAAAATTTTAATCCGCGCTTTTTTAATTTATATTATTTTTAAACTTCGTAACAAAACTTAAAATCAGGTGTCGCTTTTTAGGTAAGAAAAATATTTAATATAAATAGATACCACATAGAATTGCAAAGACAAATTAGCGACGTGTGTTAAAATAAAACAAATTGGTTTTGGTAACAACAAAAAAAAAAAAAATAAATAAATAAATAAATAAAAAATAAAAAATTATGGGAAAACATGTTTGGGGCATCATGATTTGCTTAAAATGAAAGGTTTTCATAAAAACGTGACAGTCGGAACACACAATGATTTATTTTGTCCAACACTTTTTTTCTGCGTTCAGAGAGTTGAACGAAGTTTGAAGAATATACTTGTGTTGTAATTTATGAATTTTCTATACAAAATTTGCGTCCGCTATACGAATGAGCCATATAAAAGTAGCAAATTGGTCATATGGAAATGATTTCCTTAGACTTATACATTTCATATTTTAGTTTTGAATAATAGAAGCCATATTTACAAAAACTTTTTATTTAGACTTTGAACTGTATAACATTAAAAAAAATAAGAGTTCAATAGCAAATAAATAAATAACTAAATGGCATTAGCAATTTTCTTTTTACCTGACAATTTTTCTATTTTATTTATTAAAAGGGTCCTTTTTAATAATTACCATTACTCTTGGTTGCTGTAAAATACAGAAACTAGAATATAAAGATAAAACTATTAAGAAATACGTTTTGTTTATATAACGTATTTTTATATACATCATTCTTCAAATAAATTTATTTTGTATTAATTTTATTTAATGAATCAAGTCTAGTTTAGCCCAGTACCTAGAAAATAAATAAAAAGTTGTCCGGGGCTCAGGATAAAGACTTTTAAGAAAAGAAAAATTCCATAATAAAATAATTGCAAGAAACATATTTTCAGAGCTACAGAAACCCTACATTTGTTATATACATGCGTACATACATATATACAGATATAAATTGCAACATTACATTGTTATTAATTTGTTGATTTTTTTAATAAAAACCGACACTTCATGGGAATTTTGATTTCTTCTGTCGTACTCATATAGTACGATGTCGCCACAAAATGTTTATAAAGACTTAAGGTGTTCTTAACTCCGAATATATGGATTTCCGACGGTTTCAATTTTACGTTTTAAGCTTAAAAATAGTGTTACGAAAATAAGATCTGGCAACCCCTGCTGTTGTTGTTTGTATGTGCGGGGCAAGAAACGGAGGTGAAAAAGTTACTTCCGCCACGATCGGTGTAGGTATCAGTGTTGCCGTTTGGTTTAATTTTTAATTTTTTTTGTAACTTTTGAAGCCTTTACGTAACATGTGTAATTTTGCTATATTTGGCCAAATATTTGTAACTTTTGGTACAGACACGAAATAAATTAATATCACTGAAAGAGTAGTTTTTTAATTATTTAAAAATTTTTTCATTATCTGAAAAGCAATTAAATTCCCATTAAAAAAATTAGTTTGAAATAAACAAAAAATAACGTTGCTGAAGTTTTACTCTGTTTAATTCGTGAGAAATCACGAAATGTTTCTGCTGCATGTTTAGAAACAGGGAAATATTTCTAGCCACAACTCTTCTTCAGTTATTTCGCTTGAAAACTTGACAACCGTACCAATACTTCCAGATTATATTGCAAAAAAATTTTAATGTTAAGTTTTATGCAAATAAAGCTAAAATTTGTCTTTAATAACGGTATGTTTAAAATAAAGTGTAGTAAATTCTATCGAAGCACAATCTTTCAAAGAAAAGGGTAAAACGGTTTTATTCAAAAAATCTTGCTTTTACTAATTTTTTTCACTGGAGAGAGCATGTACTTTTCTATACCGAAATATTAGTATTGAGTCCTAATTTGAATCCTCATGACTGTCATTGGTATAAAGTTTTTTTCGTTTTGTTTTTGTTCAGTATATGAATTAATTGCATTGGCATTTTCCCTGAAGGATGGAATAAAACTTTTTACTATATTTTACATAAATTACATTAAATTATAATTTTTATAAGGAAAACTTCAAAATGTAACTTTTAATGAAAAAACGTAACTTTCTTGAAGGAAAAGCGTGACTTTTCCCTGTATTTACCTGGTATGTATAGAATGGTAAAACAATTAGCTAACAGAATTTGAAAAACCTCTATGGTAGAGGTGCGAATGGTTAAGCAGTAGATCCCACCTTTGGACATGCGTACCAAGAATGAAAAATAATTTCATAAGGCAATTTAAAATTAAGAATCAGCAGAACAAATCTCCCGAAAAAAAAGAGACAATTATTGTAAGAAGCGATGGCCAGATAAAAGAGAACAAAGACGTCTATTTGATACGAGAATAGCAGATAATTGTCAAGAGGAAGTTCTAGCTGTTAACGGAAGGAAGTAATATGATAGTAGCAGTGTAGATGTGTGTTGTGGATATTAGATTAAAAGGGGATGACTGGCATTGATAAAAAGCGAAGTAAGTAGTGGTATTTCATGTTTCGCCGGAGTAACATAGTAGTATAGCATTGGAATTTATATTGTGCCGCAGTGGTATTTACAACCGAACGAATCCGTACGTTTGTTCTTAAAGGGAAAAAAGTAACAATAGTTTTTCTACCCCATTACATACTTTTATTTTTAAGAAATATATTTAATGCCAAAACTTATAATGAAAAATATTTATGAATTAAAATTTTAAATCACGGGAATATTTATTAATTTAATTTTAAACTTTATAAATTCGTGCTAATTATCCCGACCGTATTAATTAAATCCCCGATATTGACTATTGAAGGTGAAAGCTCGTTTCGATGGCCATTTCGCTACCGCTTACTAAGCTCTTCAGGAAACTTCTCACTTACATTTTCAATAAGCTAAAGATTTTTGTCCAAACAATAAAATAAAGACAAAAGTCAAAGCATTATTTTCTTTTTGATGAAAAATTATAAATTGAAAATTTGAATTACTTCTATGCCATGGATTTAGAGAAAAAATTTTTTTCCTGATTAAATATTTATTCTGTTATTAAAATGATTTAAATTACTTTATTAATTTATTCGTTTGCTTTATTTATTTTCATTTTTTTTTTTTATTTGGCAGATTATAGGAAAAATGTTAAAAATAAACTAATTTTTAGAATTATTTCTCTTATTTTAGATCTTTAAAATGTGCCCGTATAACGTTGCATATGAATCTCTTTACATCATTTGCTATAAACAATTCATTATGGTTGGTGTGGTATTCGGTTGTGATGCCAGATGCAGAACTGCTGCATCAAAATCCGGTAAGTTTCGAGTTTTAGAAATAAAGATAACAATTAATAAAATTTATTTAAAAAAAAATCCTCAAATATAAAAATATCTCAAGGGGTCTTGTTTTTTTAAGTTTAAATTTCTAATCCAATTTTTTGATAATCGTAACGACATTGATTTTTCTCACTTTGAATTTCAGCCTATTTGTGTGGTTTTGCATGTGATATTGCAGTATTTTCTATTAACTAACTATTCCTGGATGCTGTGTGAAGGCTTCTATTTGCATACAGTCTTAGTTTCAGCATTTATATCAGAGAAAAAATTAGTTAAATGGCTGATAGCATTTGGTTGGGGCTCACCAGGTGTAGTCACTTTTATTTATGCTCTGGCTCGCGGTTTGTTGGCTTCTTCAAACGATAATGTCTTGTAAGTTTTAATTTCAAGTTTTCCAACTCTAATAACTTTGAACTTCGCTTAAATTGAATTTTGATTTGATTACTTTTCTTTTGCACAACACAGCTGTTGGATGAACCAAACAAAATTTGAAAATATTTTAGTTGTACCTGTTTGCATTTCAATGTTCCTTAATTTATTGTTCCTGTGCAATATTGTTCGTGTTGTTTTATTAAAGATGAAAGCACCAGCCAGTCTACAAAACAGTTGTGGTCCATCACGTACAGTCCTTCAGGCATTTCGGTGAGTTTGATGATACTTTCTTCTATTATCATTCAATGATTTTGTGTTTGAGAAATTATGTGTATTAAAATATTTGAAATTGATGAAGTTTTAATGAAATTCTGTTTCAACTTTTTGTTTTGTTTTTAATCTTTGTTTAGTGCCACGTTATTGCTGGTGCCTTTGTTGGGATTACAGTACATACTAACACCTTTTCGTCCTGATCCTCTTCATCCCTGGGAACATACTTATGAGGTCATTTCAGCTTTTACTGCTTCGTTTCAGGTAAGTGAAAGTATACTTGTTTGTGTACGCTTCTCTGTGAGAAATTTTTATTTTTTTGTAATCGTGGTAATAAACAAATGTAAATAATTTGAATTTTTTTAAATAAAACAGTTCATTATTAATAGCTTCCTTTGGAAATGTGCAGACCAATTGGGCTTATCTAAATTTTAAATGTTAATGGCTGTTAGTGAAAACTTTTTTAAGCAAAAATATTGAAAATTACAAAAGTTTAAGAACGTTGGCAAAATTTCATAAAACTTCATTTGATAAAACTGGACTCCAGTTTACAAAGAACTCTAAGGTTGACTACTACTATGCGCTTGAAACATAATATTTTAAACACCGATGCGTAGGGCTTGCTTGCGCTGATTAAAAAATAAGCTTCTGTGGAAGATCTTTATCATTATTTTACTCTATAAATAAAAATCATTTTGTTTTAAATATTGATTTTTTTGTTAAATCATTACTTCTTGGCGAAGTATGGATTTAAATGTAAAATTTAAATTGATTATGAATCTCAAATTTGTTAAATTTTTGGGTTTTATGACAAGTAGAATTTTCTAAAGAAGAACGAATATTTATACAAATTATAGATATTTAGGTAAAACATCTGTCGATTTAAAAAAAATAATGTAGGGATATACAATATAAATTTTTATAACGGTTTTTAGATGGGCACAAAAGTATGACGTAGCTTTAACAAATCTCATTTTTCTAACGAAATTAACCAATTTATAGCTTTTTGTTATTTTGATTATTTTTTTTACCGATAGCTATAGAAAACTATACACCACTTCAAAAGAACACTTCCGAAAATAATGGCGTTGTTTTTAAAATAATTTAATTTTATTTGTTTCACTCATTTTGAAATAATAATAGTGGCTTGTGTTCCTTTCTTGATAAAAATTTTTCAATTCCTTTTTTTAATTGTATTATACAATTTGAAATTGAATTGAGCGCCAGGCAAGTTAATTGACATAAATAAGCTCTGGAACAGTAGAAACTCTTTTCCACCCTCATAGGGTGGTAACCCTCCCCGTTAATTCTCGAATATATTTAAGTCGGAAGAATAAGGGGGCGAATTTATAACTTCAATATTTAAGCTTTTAATATAACTTTTAATGACCCGGACAGTATGGATAGATGGATTATCGTGTTGAAATATCCAAGGTATGGGTCGAAAAGGATTTTGTAAAGTCGGGAAAGCCGTTTGAAACACCCTAATATAGGATTTAGCCTTCATTGTCGTCTTTAAAAAATAATGTTTACATGAGCCGCATTATGAAATTGCTTGCTATATCAGACAACCCCCGCCCGACTAGGTAGACGATCCATTTGTGTGTTAAAGTAACTATAACTTTCAGGGCCTTTCAAATAAAAATTGTTCGCATCTGAGAAAATCACACGATGCTATCCCGTAGTCTAGATCATAAAAATGCGCCAAAAGATGAGTTGTTTAGCGGAAGAGTTGGATTTTTCTTTATTTTGATTTATTTTATGTGCTGATCTTTCGAAATAATACGCCGTATGGCGGTAAACTTGCGTTAGCTACTATTTTTTGCCTTATTTCCACTAGTGAGTAGTACGGATTAAAAGATTTTTCCCAAAATATGAAGCTTGTCTTCATTATACAACACACTGTAAGTATGGCCTTTCATGTTTTTTTTTTTATATGTCGGCTCATCGGACAAAAATTATGTTACTACCTTTCGACTTCTTCAATGAGAACTTCATTGAATCCATAAGACAAAAAGACAATAAAAACTGAAAGATCTTTTATACTAAAATACAGTAATAATTGAGAAACTATTTATCTTTTTTCTTTTATTTTTCTACATAAGGCAACTCATTTAATTAATTTAGCTTTTGATGTAAGACTCTTAGGTATTCTTTACAAAATTAGGGAGCTCTACCAGCAGGCCAGGTGGATATGCCTCCCTCGCAATTTATTTATTTGCAAGATTTCGAAAACCTACTTCGGGCAAAGTTTCTTAACGTTTAACTATCAAAAAATCTAACTCCTCGGTTTATGCACAAAACTAAATAATAAAAAATTAATTGAAAAATAAAAAATTATTAAAAACTCTTTTCAATTATTCAAATAATATTTTGGAGCTAAATCCTCAACGGTTAATGAGATTAATATTATATTTGTGATTTCCTTTCAAAAATAAAATGTTTTAAATCTTCAATTCTCTTAACGAATAAAATCTTATTAAAATATCAGCATACAAAAACATTTGAAAAACATACAAGAGAAGAATTTTTATTTTTATTCTTGCCGCATAATATATTTTTTTTGCATACACAAAGATTTTTTATTTCATAAAAGAAATTCTTGGAAGTTTGATTTTTATTTACAGGATAAAGTCTTTTGGTTTTAATAAGTATTTTAATATTTTTTCATGGTGTATGTAAAAGCTTATATAAAATATTCTGTGGTTTAATCCGAAATGTAATAAAAAATAAAAAAAAGTTAAAAGAAAAAATACTTAAAATAAACATTTCGTAAAATATGTGGAACCTTATTAATGTTGAGATTAAATGCTATAAAATAACTACTAATTAGTTTCTCAAATTTCTTTTTTTATTTCAAAGTACCATCCTTCCGGTTAATAAGGGAAAATAATTTCATTTAAATGACTGCCTCGGCTGGCCATGCAGTAGCCTTCAGGATCGATCCAAATTTTAGCAACATTATCGATTATTTAGAGCTGTATTTCACCAATGGCTTCACGAATATTGGCCTTTAAAGCGTCAACTGTCTCTGGTTTGTCGGCGTTCAACTTATCTTTGACGGCACCCACAAATAATAGTCAAACGGTGTCGAATCGCTGCTCCGAGATGGCCTACCGATATCAGGTCTTTGGCTAATAATGCGATCTTCAAAAACAGGGCGCAAAACATCAAGTGTAGCGCCATCCTATTGAAACCAAATTTTGCCAATATCCTCCTCTTCAATTTTTGCGGACAAAAATTCGTTCAACATGGCCTGATCGCCATCGACTGTAACGGCCGCTCCTTGCTCATTTTCGAATAAAAATTGCCCAATTATGCCTCTGGACCAAAATCCGCACCAAACAGCGACTCGTCTTGGGTGCACCGGCTTTTCAATGTAGGGGTGCGGGCTTTCTGTGCCCCAAATGTTTACATACCCGCCAACATCAAAATGAGCTTCATCTAAAAAGATGAATTTTTTGGGCAAAATCGGCATCTTCTGTAAGTCGATGGCAGTTCCAGTTAGCAAAGCGAAAAAGCATTGAATGGTCAGTTGGCTTCAACTCCTGAACCAATTGGACTTCGTATGGCGTCATATCAAGATCTTTATGCAAAATGCGTCTCAATGATGTATCCGAAATGTTCAATTGTTGAGAACGACGGTGAATTGATGTTGATGGCGCTTAAGGCGGGTGTACGCACTGTTTTTGGCTTTTTACGCTTTGGTTTATCGATGAGGATGCCAGTTTTTTTACTTTTTCACAAGATGATAACAATACGGAGCTGACGGTGCTTCTCCTCTTCCAAAATCCGTTCGTAATTTTCTCACATATTCCACACCATGATTTTCAAAGTAATGTCGCAATATTTCCTAGCGTTTTTCAAGCGTATACACAATCATACTCGTTTGGCGGAAGGATAAACTGTCAAATCAGACATGAGCTAAATGTAACCATTCACGAAATAAGCACTAGATGTCGAACCCTGCATATTGTTAACTTAAAATAAAAAATTAGGGTTTATATTGGTTAATGAAGAAGATATGAATTTGTCTTCCCTAGACTAGCTCAGCAAGCTTAAGCTTAAATAACTTGTTAATCATATTGTTATTATTAGACACCAGCAATACGAACTTTTTGGCCAGTCTCAAATGATTCGCGCATCCCGAAATTACAAAAGATTTTCATGTTTTTAATTCAATTATATTACAGTCACATGTTTTTCTACACGCTTCATCCTAAAAAATGGGTTCCAAATAAAATTGTGGTAAACTTTTATAAGTTTTAAACTACTTTTTGGTAACGAGCATCTTTTGTTCTCCTGTGTAATGTCCTAGTTTAACTACCCTACTTCTTCGAGCATCATTTGTCAAATCTCAAAATTTTTATCAAAATTAAATACAACAAGCAAGAGTACTATATTCGGTTATCCGAATATTTTATACGTTTCACTATGTATGTTAATCTAGTTTAGTGAATTAGCTCCCATAAAAAGAAACAAATATTGCAGTGGCAGAGAATCAAAATATACGAAACCATATATAATTTTGCATGAAAATATCCTCGGCTCTTAATAAAATAACATCTCTTCAAATGATACCCATATTGACAATCCAATTTTTTTATGAAAATTTCAGAGGCTCATAAATCGGAAAATATGGGCAGGCGCCAATTTTTTCACTTCATGATTTTTCCTTATTTCTAATTATTCTTCAAACTGATATAGAAAAATTTGAGGCAGGAAATGGACCGATCTTGCTGATTTTCAATAACAACACTTCCAAAACTATGTCTGATCGAATGGCGATTCTCTAGCTCATTCATTAATTTCAGCATTAACACGGACGGACAGAAGGACATCACGCAATCGATTTTACTTATATAATTAATTTGGTCAGAAATGGATATTGTAGAAATTGCAAACGGAATAACAAACTTAGTTATAACCTCTTTCCATTTTTTGTGGTGAAGGGTATTAAAACTTCTTCCTTCTTAACTTCTCCTAAATTCATATTTAAAGTCATAAGTGAAAAATAAAATTTTTGAATTTAGTAAACAGGTTAAATTGAAGCTGCTCTGGCGAACCAAGCAAATATTGTACCCCGCATGGGCTGTTATTTTTATGTTGCATTTTTATAAGTTAAAAGATAAGAAATTAAGCTTTTAAAAAATACTTTTTTTCTTTTTTTGATGTTTGCATGGCCACAAACTATAGAAGAGTCAATTAACTCTTAAAAGGATATAAATTTCCGCCACGTTTCAACAATTATAAAGCAGGCAGTATGGCAGGTCAGTTACGAAACTTTTTTAACATCCCATATAAAAACGTACGAGAATTTACGTGTCTCATATTTAATAAATTCAATATGGCTGGTAGAAGACAAGTGTTTATTCATTATAAATAGCGACATACCTTTATGTATGTATGTGAGTCTTAGAAACATACAGAACAAACTGGCTTTGACATTTTCCAATGGTCATATCTTAAGTAAAAGTATGTGAAATAAATTTTTTATATTCTAAACAGTGGACAATATTTATGCGAGCGTATATATAAAAGACGGGTACATAAAAAAAAACTTTTTTTATAGTAGATTTTTAATCAAAAATATTAATAACTACTTTGTATGTCTAAAATGTTTGAATAAAACAAAAATTTTGTATGAAAATCCCAGCGAAATGTTGAATAAGTTTGTACTAAAATGTTCAAAAACAGTCTTTTCGTAAAAATATGTGATTTCGTAGAAAAACTTGAGATACAAATGTGAAAGCATCTAATTTTACCGATATAATAATACTAACACAGTTGTCACCACATTTTACTTTCGTTAATTTAAAATTGTTACCTGTTTCTGCATAACTGTGGAATAAATATTTAAAAACACATTTTGTTAAATTTGAACTTTAAGAAAATAAGAAATGACACAAAGACGAAGTCATAGGCACTGCTAGTCTTATACATTACAAAAGATTTTATTCTGTCTATTGGACTATATGAATCATGACTTATTTATATTTCAAATATCACATTTTGCCTCTCACTTACTTACCCTACGTATATGCTCTCTGGGAACGTATATATAATGACTTAAAAACTTGTTTGGGATGTATAGACATCGGACTTAATATTTATGTTATAAACTCTCCTTTGATATCCATATCGTTTAATTTTGCTACAAATTGTTTGAGATGTAAAAATGAATTATGTTATCTGTAGGTCCAAAAATTTCCTTTTTAAGATTTCTTTTTCAACCCCAGGGCGATATTTTATTTTTAACAAAATATCTTAATAACAAATTAAATTTTGTTTTTGGCTTAAAGAGGGCTGGCTAATTCGAACAATAAAACATCTATTTTACTTAAAAAATATTTTATTTACACTATTAATGGCTTCTCAATACTGTTTGCCCAAAACTTACCTATTTTATGCTTATTAACCTGTTAAAGTTTTTATAAATACGAACGAAAGTCTTTAATAAATTTTAGTTAGCATTTTATTTCTCTAAATAAAAATGAGATAAATAAAAAATCTTTTAAGTCAATAGTTTTATTTTTATAATATTTTTTTTTTCTCCTTAGAATCGGATAACCGTCCTTTTCAAGATTCTCTTTTTGTTATTTCCTTGAAGTTTTGTTGCATTCATTTCTATGAATGGTTTTCTTTTCTTTATTGTGAAACGCTTATTTCCTCTATCTACCTCATGCATGAGTGACTATAAGAATCTTATTTCCTCTTCGCATTCACTAGTTTAACGAGTAATAAATTGTGCATAAAAATTGCAACGAATTTGAAAAATCGTTTTGTTTTAAAGAAGAATTACAACTGTATATTTATAGGTAAATTTTTTGACACCACTCAATTATTTCCTGTAGGATTACGAGGTAACTAGTTAATGCAGAAAAACCAGCATCAATTAACACGTTGGAGGCCAAAATTTTTTTCGTTATTCAAAAAGTATGGCCAACTGCGCTAGAAAAATTAGCTCCACATCGTACTCCAGATTACGTCGCGTCCAGAACAGCCGTGGTCGCCGTACGCCCAAAATCATTTTCAAATATTAATTTCATGTATAAATCTCTTGAAAAAAATTTGTCTGATTAAAAAAAAAAAAATTATTATTATTTACAATGCTAAGTTATTTCGGTAAAAAATTACCATTTGCTATAATTAGCAGAATTCGTGTATAAGTTTCCATATGAGCCATGAATTCTATTCAGTTAATTTCGCTTTTCGTTCTAGTTCTTTGCTCTCATTTTTATTGTTTTTTCTAAAATCGTTTGTGTTGAAAGGATTGAAAGAGAAAAATATAAAATATATTTTTTTTTAAATGAAAGTAAAACATGAAACATTCTCGTGGATTACACAGCTTGTTGTTGTATATAAGATTTGTCTTTTTTGTGTGCTCTTATTTTGTGCAACATTTTTAATAAATCGATTTTCTTTTGTCATTATTTCAGCAAACAACAAACATTTAACTTATAAATATTCATTAAAAGCTGTTTTAAAATATTTTAATTTCAAATGTAATCCAAATAGCTGAAATCCATTTAACGTTAAATCTGCGGTAACTGCAGCTTATAACGATCCGCCCGGGACAGTAGTTGTGGCAAAAATTTGTCTTACGGAATTTTGTTAATTTTTGAAAATTGCGTGTAGAACAATCATAAACAGTTAGTGTTTAAACTTAAATGAATCACTAGAAACTAAAAACAAATCTCTAGAAATCTATATAAAGTTTGCTGTCATAAATTTTAAGAAAAATTTTTGTATGCTGCCATACAGACTATAAAAACCTGAAGACAAATTGCTTAGTAAAAGTCGAATGAATTTTGCCTGAACAAAAAAGATTTCAGGTACAACTTAATTCTTAATAATTCATAATAATATAGAAAATATATGAAATATAACCACACAACTTCACTTTTCATTAAAAAGAAATTTTTCTTGTAAAAAAACCTTTTAACCTTCAGATAAGGTTCGTGCACAATTAATAAGGGTTCTGTTGATTAGAACTCAAAAACAGCTACTGGTAAGAAGAGTCTAGAGAAAGACCGAACTTGAGAGGAAACTTGATGACAAATACAATTTCCAGAATTTTCTATTACAGACGATTAAACGAGGAAAAATGCTTTTAAGAAACTATACAAAAAGACTTATACTAACCTAAGGGATACCGTCCATAACAATGTTGCTTAGCTGCCGAAGAAATGCATTGCAAGATTGTTAAGATTGGTAATAGCAAAAGTCTGGGACTAACTAAAAAACTGAGTGCTAAAACATTTTCTTAAGCCTTCATATCATCATTGATGCCTTAAGAAGTAGTAATATTACCGAAGGAGTATTTTAAAGTATGGGGAATATTTAAATGCCAGTGATTATTCAGGTCACAAACTTCCAACTAAGCTATCATCATTGCGCTCAATATACCAACTAGATACGATGGGTAGAGTATTTAGTGAATTATATTTAACCTCAGCTTGGATTTAGAAAAGCCAGGTCGTTAATAGATGGCGATAAAAACATTCGGTGATTCTAAATCTAGCGAAAGATAGAAAGAAAGTACCAAGAATACTCTCTTATCACACTGGTCACAAAACACATGCTTAACTATGCAACTGAAATTTTAAGAAGAGGGGCTAAACCTATGTGACGGCTGATAACCTAAAAGAATCTGTTTTGAGCCTTTGACATTGAACGTTACGTACGATGTGGTACTAAGGTTTATAGTGAAATTGAGGTAACAGCTTTTTTTCTTCAATTCTCTATTTTAGTTGCAGCGATATGCGTCATTAAAAAAAAAATCATAAGCAACAGTAACGCCCCTTCAATACTCAAGCAGTACCATATTGCTTACGCCTCCTTCTTCATCAACAAGCAACAATTTCATTAAAAATTGTATAGTGTAAATGCCGTAATAGTCTGTCATATGTAAAGTACAAGATTAGATGAAATCGGCATACGTGAAGCTAGCAATGCAAAAAACGACTAAAGTAATAAATTATTTAAAAATCTAATGATTTTCGAACATTGACATTTTAAGTGTTTTTTCTTTTATAAGCTAAGTAATTCTAAGCGTTATTTTTTAAAAAATAAAAATTAGAACAGCTGTGCCTTACACTACATCTTGACGAGCCATTGATTTGTTTCCACATGAACAAAAATTCGGCAGAATAGGGAAATTTGTTTTTTTTCTATGTGGAGAAAACGTGTTCATGTACTGTTTGTTTACAGTTTTTAATATATTTTTATTTATTTATTATTGTTTTTTTATAAAATCATAAACAATTACATATGAATGAAAAAATATACAGTCTTTATACTTAATTTAAATATTGCTTCAATGGCAGACATTGTTGTTCGAACAATTGTTCTGAAAAACGCTGTATAAACAAGAACATGACATTGATAACGATGGTCTACACAAGCCATTTTAATGTGCGCATATGAAGTTGTTCAATGGTAGAAAAAATCAATTTCTCGTCAAGACGGCGCGTTAGAAAACAATCAAGGCGAATTAATTTTCAGATGATGTTAATAGCCTGGCTGAGTTTAGATTACGTTCATCGCTGTTGTCAAAGTATAAAAAACAAAAAAATTTTATATAATTTAAGAAATTTTATATATTATAAAATTAAATTTCAAAAACAAAAATGAAATATGAGATACATCGTACATCGTCGTTTAGTCAGTAATTTTTGACATAAATGTGGTGCTCTGCAACAACAAAATTACATAAAATGTTTGTTTTTATAGCTGTGCGGCCACCTATTATTTGATTTCCTTGGAAAATAATAATAAATTTGTACTACACTGCGTGTATTGTTCACTAGTCTTTGTTCACTTCTGTTTTCTTGTAACAATAATTAATTTTTATAACCCTAATTATAATAATGCTTCCTACGAAAGAAGAGTAATCAAGCTTCATGTTATAAGTAATAAATTTATCAAAATTTATTTATCACAGTAATTAACGTTTTTTTTTATGCGAAACATTAATTTAAAATTACTTTCAGAAGAATTCAGCCGTAAAACATCAGTAAACATTTATGAATGTAAATGAATTATTCAGTGAAGCAAAGAATGCCTAAACATTTAATTTAAAGATTTGTACACTTAAAATATAATTGATGTTGGTAAATCTGATGAAAATTTATTTTCACAAATTTTTTTCTTGTATATTTTCCATGCAAATTTTGTTAGCTAAAAGTATTTTTCTTTTATTTCAACAGAATTCGTTTGCAAACAATGGTCGACTAGTAAATACGGTATTGTCAAAATGTCGAATAGAGTACCCAAGATCATTAACGGCTAATAAAACTTGCCCAAAACATTAACTATTCAAAAAAAATCTTTGTGCAAAATATCGTCTCTTAAGTGTCTTATCATGATGATATCATGTACCAGGTGGTGGCAAAGGCGAATTCATTTATTTTCGCCGTTGCAGGAAATGTCAAACTCCATACATAAGTACTCAGCAAACTTCATGCAACGGCGAAAAGGAATGAATTCGCTACTGCCACCAACAGTTACATGATTTCGCCATGTGGGTTATGAAAGAAAAAATACTTTGAATAAACGGAATTAGGCGAAATTCATTTTGTTGTCAAATTTAGCAAAAATTAAAAATAAAGTGCTGCTGATCTATAATTACGACTTGTGGCAATTAAAAATTAACGAAAGGTCTTCTAGCACTAAATTCTGGTTTGGATAGAAGTTTTGTAACAGTTTGTGTTGAAAGCTATATAAAAGTAAATCTACTTTGGTAGCAATATATACATACATCTCGATCGAAACTGGTTTAATTTCTCAAAATTGTTTTTTAAAAAACAAAAAACAAACCGTGAAAAATTTCTTCGTATGAAACCGCTACTAAATTTCAAATTGACATTGATTTTCTTTTAGTTATTATATTTTAGGGTATTTGAACTTGCTTTTATATTATGTACTCATTTAAATAACGTCTATCTGTTACTTTCGTGTGACCAATGTTGCCATATCAAAGTGTAGAGATTCAGTATATCTTATGAATAAACAAAATCAATTGAAATCTATGAAACAAAAAACAAGTTCAATTGAATAGTTAATACGGAACTGAAACCATTACGATTGGAACATTCCAGACAAAAACATAAAACAACATGGGCAAGTTAATACCGTTGCTTCGGCGGAGACAAATTTTTGTCAATTATAATAACAACTGGTTTACCACATCTAAATAGCGCTTGGCGAAGCAACGTTTTCTTGAACGTGCCTATGCTGCCTTACACATGAACATAAGCATCTGTTTGTTTAGCTGGTCTGTCCTGTGTTGTTGAAATATTAATGTATAAATTGGTTTTATCTATAAACAGAAAAGGCTTATTTTTGAACTGAAATTGCAAAAGAGAATCAACAAATTCTTTTCATTTCTATTTATTCCAGAGTTTCCTTTTTCTGTTTCACACCTTAAATACTTTAACATTAAATTAAATTTTTCGTAAAATGCGGCAGCTATTTTTAATCATTTCAACAAAATACCCTAAATCAATGAAATTTATTATTTTAATATTGAATTTTATAATTCCACTTTAAAGTTTACTTTTCTTCTTTTGATGTTGACTTTTCCCATTTTGTTTTTTGTTACTAAAATTGTATAATTGCGGAAGCAATTCAAGCCATGATTTTAAACATGATATAATACATGAATATTTAGAACACAAAACAAAGTACTTAATAAATATAATTTTTCTAATTGACCTGTCAGTTAATTTTGCATAAAAGATTTCTTTTTTTTTTTAATGAAGACAAAGTTACTTTTAAAACGTGTAGCGTATTGCTCTCCTATTCAAGGGTACTATTATAAATATTGAGCTACACAGGCAGACAGAAAGACAGACAGGCGCACTGACGAATAAAACATTATTTTGTTGATTTTATTACAACATAAAATGTTGCTGTTTTCTAAGCTTTTATCTAGAACACGTTTTTAGCTGCTTAGCAGTACGTAGCCTGTTATTCTGAAAATATAGTTTGCAAGATATAACTGCTCATAAAATGTAAGGATTTTACGTTATAAACTTTGTTAAGACAACGAAACAAATCGTATGAATGTCAATAGGAAAGATATGTGTATGGATATGCAGATGAATTCAATGACTTACTGTTTGAACATAAAAACTCGAATGTCATAAAAATAATACAAGCAAATTTTCTAATTCACATTAAACGCTAACAAAGAAAAGCAAAAAATAATTTAAATTTAAATCTCTTCAAATTTTATCTGCTTATCAGTAAGCTTTTTAAACCAAGAAGAATGGTTTTTCTATTTATGTAGAGAAGCGGCGTCTAAAAATAAAACATAGTTACATTGAGTGAAAACAACAAACTTGCAACGGAAGAGAAGCTTACTTATTTTAAAAAGAAAACTATTCGTTTTTGTGGTATTAATAATGGTTTTAAAAATAATTTTTACGAGTATATCAAATTCACATAAAATGTTGATAAAAATAAATTTTAAACGCTATTGTGAATAATTTTAATAGTCAAGCAAAACAAAATTTTTTAGTTATAAAAAAAATATATTTTTAAAAAACTAAGTGACAATTTAAATGCTTTAAAAACAGAACGAATAAACAAATTGCCAAAACATAAAACTGAAACTACAAAAAGTTAATGAAAAAATATTTTCAAAAAAAATATATCTCCAAAAATGTTTAAAAAATAATTTTCAATTATCAAAATACAAAATAATATTAAATTAAGTTTGAAGCTGGCAAAGGCATTCAGAAAGTACATATAGTAACAAGACTTTCCAACAAAAAATAAACTTATGGGTTTTTAGCACAATATTTTTTAATATTAAAATGGATATATTGAAGTAATTTAGCACCGAGGTACATCAAAACACTAAAAAAAGAAGTTGTACAAAGAACACCATTTAAATAGTAAAATTCGATTTATTAATCAAAGTTTCTCAAAATAATCTAACCATTTTACTTATTTCACATTGTGGTTAACGGCTTCGTAAACAAAATTTTTACTGAGGCACTTTGCGATAGAGAGTTAAGATTGGCGACATATTAACCAAAAAAACATTAGATAATTCTTGCAAAAAAAAAAAAAAAAAAAAAAAAAAAAAAAAAAAAAAACGACTTCAAAACAAACTTAAAATCATATTTCTTTGGGACCGTTATTATACATTAATTATATTCGAAAAAGGTTACGTCAGAATTTTTTATTTTTATGAATGCAGATTAAACAAGAAAATTCAACAAAATTTTTTTAAATTCTACGCGTTAGTCTATAACTGTTTAAAAGATTTTGGCTACATACATCAAAGTACAACCGTTAGGGCACAGCAACTATTGTAAGACCCTATAATTTAAAATTTTAAATATTTATACTTCTTATATTTATACTTCTTAGTGGACATTCTGTTTAATTTTAGAGTGTTTGCATATAACAATTCGAACGATAGGGCCATACAGGTCAATTTACTTCAAATATGGAAACACCATTTTAATTCTAAATTAAATTTTTATACTTGTTGTTATAGCGGACTTAGGAATGCAGGTTCTTTTTAAATTTCAGCTGTCTGTCTATAACAGTTCAAAAGTTTGGCTACATTCATCAAATAATATCAACTAATGGAATACCCTTTAATTTTCAAATAGAAATTTTATACTTGTTATTATAGAGGAGGTTTTTTGTAAATTTAACTATCTGGCTAAAACAGTTTAAAAGTTTGGCCACATACATCAAATTACATTAACTATTGAGACACCCTTTAATTTAATATTTTGAATGCTTATACTTATCATAGTAATCGACATCCTATCTAATTTTCAAGCCTTTGTCTATAACCGTTCGAAAGATAGGCGCTTATAAGTCACTTATGTCACCTATGGGGCACCCTTTAATTTTTAGATTTATTTTCTTATTTAATTTTAAGGATTATGAAATGTTTTTAAACGGGACCAATCTGTAAGCATAATTTATCAAATTACAAAGAAATTAAAAAAATCGGCACAGAACTGACTAAGTTCTAAAGGCACAGACATGAAAAAGAACGTTCAGTCGAATTGATAACCTCCTTTTTTTGTAGTCGGTTAAAAAGAATGTAATGAAGGTTTAAGGGATTCGGAGAACTATATAGCGATCCAGAAAATGCTGCATTACCTTTTGCTGTTTCCTAATTTTTTAAAAAACACAAGGATTAAAATATACGTGAACTTAATAAGGTCCCATTAAAAATTCTTTATTCATTCCGTAATCGTTCGAAAAATAAGTTATAAAAAAAAAATCAAAACAAAAATTGCACCGCAGATTCATACTTCCTTCATAAGAGTCAGTATGATAGTGGAACCGCATATTTTGTAATAAGAAAAAAAATTTTTTTTTTAATAGAGTGGCTTAGTAGATGGTGTTTACCTCGTATGCAAACTTAGCTAGATAGTTAAGAAGAACGAAGATGACTGATCCATTAATTCGATCCAGTAACAGCTGCACTACATTCTCCTATTATCTGATTTTTCCTGTTATTTTTTTTAATTGACGCATCATTTGAAAAATAATTGTTTCTCTTTTAAAATTTTAGAAATAAAAGATCAATGAACTTAAAGCTAATTATGAATTTGTTATTTCCCTTAAAACTCAATAGTTCAAATAATAATTAATTTTCATGAAAAATTTTAAAAAAGAAACGTCACATTTTCGTTTGTATCCTTTATATAAAATTAGATCTAATGGGATTTATATTTTGTACAGTAAACCTTAAATAAAAATATAAAGAAAGCACAACTGATTTAAAATAATTTTCATTTTCAGGGTCTTTGTGTGGCAACTTTCTTTTGTTTCTTCAATGGTGAAGTTATCGCCCAAGTGAAGCGGAAATGGCGTACGGTATTCTTAAGTAATAGACAGCGTGCTAATTCCTACACAACCACTCAGGTCTCGGTAAGATTTTTTTATATTGCGTGTATGTATGTGTGAGCTTTTAAATGTTATAAATGTACAAGACAACTTCTACGCATTTCTGTTTGCTTCTTTTGCTTGTGACGGTAACAAATTTTGATCATTTTTTTTCTTACTACTTTTAAAATAAATTTATTAGCTTTAATTGCCTTTGTGTATTCAACTGTTATTTAAATAATCGTGTAATTTTATGCTTTTAAAGTTTTGTTTTTTATTTTTAAATTTTAGAAAGTTGTAAATCATACAACAAACAGGAAAAAATTCATAACAATTTCCTTGTGTACGAAGCAGAAGAAAATTATATATTTAATTTATTATGGTCATTATATAAAATTAGCTCTATTATGAGCAGTGTATGTATGATATAAATTGTTTTTTATTTATTATTATTTTTTTAACTTTTTATTTATTAATGTCCTGCCGCTTTTCTAATGTAATAGCAAATATATTTTTAACGCTGAGTGTTAAAGGCATTCAAGTAGTAGTGTTAATATCTTACAAGAAATTTTAATTTTTATCAATCGACTGAAAAAAAGGCTTAGGCTGCCATTCGATATCGATCGAAATATCTATAGAATGAAAAGCATTGTGCCAGACAAGGAAATTAGGTTGTGTAAAGGGGTATAAAGGGATTAGTGCCAATTTGAATCTTTACAAAGTGAAAGTGTTAGGAATTGGTTAGTGCGGTTCACTGGCCAATTGCCAACAAATGAATGCACTCTTGATGAAAAGCACGTTCCGCTTTAGTATATCACTGCTGTTGAAATCTTCAGTTATATAGCGAAGTACACAAGTAATAAAAAGAAAAATAAAGGAATTTAAAAATAAATTTTTATTGCAACTTCAGGCACCCCTTTAGCCATCATGTTACTCATTTTGTTAACGGCAGGAGTTTTCTTATAACCTCTTCAAAACTTGCTTTCTTAATACCTCGTGCAGTAGATATAAGCGGGACTACTGATTCAGCGTTTATAGATGGTAAGACAGCTGGGTCGGTCGGTACGTTAGAATTAGATTTTTGCTTGATTGTCATATTGAAATTCCATCATGGTTTTCTAGGTTTATTTTTAATATTGTCTTTTAGATTTTAGATAACCTTTCAGTTAAGGAGATCTGTTTAATTTCCACTGTCTTCCAAATCTTCTTATTTTTACCCAGAAGATGTTTGACAACAACAGAATAGTTAGAAAAGCTAATTTGCAGTTAGTTTTATTTTTGTTTTCCTCAACGTACTTTTTATAATTTAACTTTCCCTCGGCTTGATGTTGCACTTGTGAATTACGGCAGTTGGTGAATAGTCTGAAAATAATTCTTCTGGTAATATCTCATTGAATAGCAAAATCAATGACGTTATGATAGTTGGTTGCCTAATTGGAATCACCTTTAGCCATATTTTGGGAATGATTCCCAACACAACACCACCTTCCTTCTAGTTACCAGAATCCTTGTGATTTATAGAAGTGGCAATGCTCTGAAAAAAAAAATTGAAATGTGAACTCTGCAATTCTTTAAAACAATCATTTGTAGTTGGGTGGTAAATGCTTTTAAGCAGTCATCTTTATATTGATCTGTTGATTCACAGGGATGTATTTGAGATACATACAATAAGAGATATTTTATTATTATCAATATTTCACAATATCATTTGCTTGAGAGAATTAAAAATTACTTTCAACTCTTGAGTAAATTTTTAATTATAAAAAAAGTCAATTAACTTATTATTATTAGTTTTGGTTCTGATGTTCATATAAAGGTGCTTATAAGAAAATCAATAAAAAATTTTAAAGCACTCAATTTAAAAATTTGATCTTGAGATATAAATCTGACCATTTTTTACAGGTACCAGTTATTTAAATGCAGATACATTTTAAAAATTGTCATAAACATTGTCTTATTAATAAGAAAATCTTTGAGTAACATATTTTCTTTTGGATTAATAGTATTTTTTACAACTTCCACATCTCACATCAGGGCTCTTTTGATCATTCAGAAAATCAAATTTCTATCCAGGATTCAATTTTCACTGACGGGTTTTCCATTCCAGCAAGAGCTTTTAATTTTTAAAAACTATCAGCGGCTTTTTACTTGCCATATGTGACCACTACGTGACTGAAACACCAATTATAAACTTCTGAAATATTTAAAAAAATATACATGTTTGTCGCTGATTGAATTCACCCCCTTGATACAAACACACCAATTTGTGTTATAAAATGCAGAGCATTTTCTTAAGGAAAATGTAATAAAAGTTGTTTATAACACTAAAAAATAAGTTTAAGTTTCCCAAGACTTCTGATATGATTTAATTTACCTTTAACTCTTTTCCACGGTCTACCATTGACCAAAACAAATTTTGAGGTTGTGGTAAAAATTTTTAAAAATTTCTTATTTCTCTTGGAAAAAGCTAACGTTTTCAATAAACATGCAGATGTCAAAACCACTTTAAATGTTGGCAACTTCCTTCCATTCTTGAAAATATTTTCTTTCATTACTTTAAAGTTTTGCGGGTGGTTGCAAACAGCAACATCAAGAGGAGCTAAAATTTAAAAACTTGAGGTTGGCCGCCAAGTCAATCCAACAAAAAACAAAAGAAGATCAGTTTTATTTTATTTATTTGTTATTGCTAAAGTTGTTGGTGTCTTTATTGCTACAGTCTTATTTAAGATTTATTTTACTTTTGGTTTTATTTAAGTTAAAGAAAATAACATTTAATAGTTTTTGTACGAAGTGTAAAGGAGACAAAAATAAACAAACTTTTGTTTAGTTTTTTGTCGATTCCCTATATTAAACTACGAGAGTAGATTTATATGTCTTAACGAAATCAAACAAAATGTATTCTTATTTTAAAATATAGAAAGCTTTTTTAAACCGTCAATTTAAAAATGAAAAATTTTCGATAAAATTTTCAGAACAATAGACACAAAGATGTCACGTGTTTTACGGATCTTGAATATGGAAAGAAAGAAATTTCCTGCTATTATAAAACTCTATATGCGAGACAGATATAGATATGAGTATTATGTAAATCAGATTAATAAATAAATTACGCAAAAGACTTAAAGCTTGGCCTTAAATACAAAAATTATAAAATTCGTTCAGAGAGTGTCTTCGAAAAACGAAAATATTCTCGCGATAATTTTAGGTAACCAACGAATATAAAAAATCTATAGACCGAATATAATATTTGCCAGCAGTATTATATGAACATTATCACGTAACTAGTTATTAGAATAGAATAGAAAAGAATAGAATAGAATAGAATAAAATAAAATAGAATAGAATAAAAGGACAGAATATAAATAACTAAAAAATAATAATAGAATAACAGCAAATAATAGTGCTATATTCAGCTTTGCCGATTTTAAATAACCTTCACAATATTTTTTTTAAAGAGAAGTAGCATTTCAGGCAATAATGCCTATTTAATTAGTATTTAACCGTGCTATATTCTTCAGGAAAGGGATAGAGTAGAGAAAAGAACAGGTAGTGAAAGTACTTTGGCGGCGAATGTGCTAGGTAGAAGAGCCGACAAAGGAGGTAGCGTGCTGTATTGTTTAATTCTGAGTATGTCTTTTTACCATTGAACAGAAAAAAAAAACATTTTAAATTTTGGTTGCCGCAGGGATTGAACCGTGGCCAACTTGATTTGTAGTCAACGTGCTTACTACCTTGACTACAGCAGTGTAGATCTAGTTTAGGAAAGTAACTCCAATAAAAAAACATTGAGATGACAGGTGAGAATAAAAACAAAAGAAAGAGAAAATTTAATACTATAAAAAATTTTACATATAAATGGTATCGGCTCTTAATGGGTTAAGAATTTTTTAAAAATTTTAGAATTTCATAAAAGACATTTTCAAAAGCTTTCAAATAATACTCATACTTTTTTTTATTGAAGTTATTTCATTTTTCCAAATGTTATAGAAAATGTAGAGGCAGACGTGGTGTGTCGTCCGCTGCCATGGACCAGGAAATGGACTGATCTTGCTGATTTTTGACTTCAAAATTTTTTTAAACTATATCTGGTAGATTGACGTACTTAAATTGAAGAAGTTGATTTCTACACTAACACGGAAGGACAGACGGACATCGCTCAATCGACTTCGTATGTACAAGATTTCAGAGTATATGAAGTTTATTGGGTGGGAAATGGATATTGTAGAAATTATTTACGAAATCACAAATTTAAATAAACTCTTTTTCTACTCTTTGTGGTGAGGGGTATAAAAAATAGAACATAACAGAATAGGATACATAAAAAATAAATAGAATAAAATATATTAGAATATATAACAAAATAGTAGAATAGAAAAGAAAAGAATAGAATACAATATCATAGAGTAGATTATAATAAAAATAAATAGAATAGAACTACATAGAACAGAATTAAATAAAATAGAATTGGTTGGTATAAAATTGAAAGAAAAAGCTTAACATAGGAAAGAAGAAAAGTTCCCCTTTTTTAACAACTTCCAAAATCTCTTATTAAGGGCTTTTATAAAAAAGAGAATAACTTGTACCGAGGAAACTAATTTTAAAATAAAAATAATAAAATCTTAAAAATTTTATTTTTCTTAAGATGTGACGATTAACCCCCGTACTGTAGAATGCAAAAATGTATTTTTGTATATTGCATACTCTTGCTAAGAATTCAAAACTACATTTGTAGGTAATATTTTACCAAAGATAACATAACAATTTGCTTAATTAATAATATTTAAGTTCAATATGTCTTAATTATTAAATCTAGTATCTCACAGTGACCCATTAAGTATGGTATTCTGTTTAGCATTTAAAGCGAAATGCTGTAAAAATCTCGTATAAAAAGTTAGTGCCAAATAAAAAAAAAAAATATGTTGTTTTTGGTAGTATTCTTTCCAATATGTGAAGTCACGTAATATTTCTGGCTTCATGTTGATAACAGCAGAATGTTTCTGGCAACAAATTTTACCAACTGTAAAAAAAAAACAAAACAAACAGCAAACAATGTTAAATACTTAAGGCCGGGGCACATAAAATCCGTCATACGTTGTACTTTGACAAATTCAACTAAAGTCAAAGTAATGACGGATTAGTTTGGCACAATGAATACTTTGCTGACGGATGTTAAATCAAAGTTTGCTCTCTATTTTTATTCACTTTTAAATTTAATTTGTATTTTATTCACTTGTTAATTTAATTAAATTTGTATTTTATTGTTTGCTACCAAAATTGTTTTATTAAAATCACAAAACATAATTGAAACACAGCAAGAGTTATAAGAAAGCAGAGAAGAAGAAGCAGTTGACAGTTGTCAGAGTATTTTACATACGTCAGAAGTTAAAAGTTGACCAACTTTCGCACTTTGCGTTGACGGACACGTATTGATTGTGACAACGCTCATAAGAAAACATGTATTTTAACTGACTTGTCAGGGAATTTGTCAAAGTTTAACGTATGACGGATTTTTATGCCCCGGCCTTTAAAGGCAATAAAAACGGAAATTTACTTCAAAATCGTTGCACTGACGTCACAAGCTAAGTGCACAATTTTTTCTAATAACATTCGTAAAAATGCTAAGCAATTTTAGCCATTTTTTAAAGAGTTTTTAGATTTAAGAAGAAAATCACCTTTGGAAAAAGTTTTAAACATTTCATGCTCGATGATAATTTTTATTGCTTACAAACTTTTGTTTAAATAAATTCACAAAAAAATAGCTAAAATTTGGTCTTAAAGAATTTATTGAAAAATTGTTGAAAAATTATTTAAATTTTCGCTTTATTTTTATTTATATTTAATTTTGCATTATTTTATATATTTATTTTTTAATGTTTTGGTTTGCTACTTTCAATTTTTCTCTAAATTTGTATTGAAAGGCTTTGCTTTTTAACTAACTTAAAAAACTTTATCTAAATTTAAAAACTTAATCCAATGGGCTTTAAATAAAAAACATTTTCTTCTTGTTAATAGAAAATCACAAAATCTCAGTTCTTTTGATTATAGTTTGTACGCTGTGGACCCGCAATGCCCGGTGAAGAGAAAGTATGACTAAAAGACTTATCGTCAGTGGTAACACGAAGAGCGTCTAGTGCTGTTACATCCACCAGAGTTTTAACTGGCAAGCGGCAACGATCTCATAGTTCAGCACCAACTGCGTCACAGCATCCTACAGCATCTCAACGTCGTAGAACAATGGATTTTCTAAATGGCTTAAGAAAAGCTCATTTATTACGTCGCAAAACATTAGATGTCAACAATACGCGCATCACACAACCACTAATGGAGGGAACGCATAGGACATCAATAACAGCGCAACCAACCGAACAAAATGCATTTGAATGTTGTTTAATGGAAACGGCAACAGATGTTGTCAATGACAAAAATGAAATACAACAAATTGCTGATGTTACTATTACCTCTACCTCTCACAATGCCATGGCGATAACAACACAGAAACCAACAAATGTTAAAATAATGCAACAAACAACGACAGAATTGTTAACACCTACAACCTCATTTTCAATTAACTCAAGTACGAGTCCATCAGCAGCAGCATTATTACCATTAACCACCTCTACCGCAACCTATTTAAGTAATCCTTCAGAAGCTTTACCGATAATCATGGAACGGCAAACTTGCACAATACCCCAAGCTGCAGCAATAACAACAACAACAACGAATATAACATCAACTACAGAAATCAGCGAAACTATAACTCTAAATCTAATTTAAATATCAGCTCGAATGATATTGAAATGGTGGATGTGACTCCTTAATAAGAAACTTTAAATATTTCTTGAATAGAAAAAAATTTAACAAGGCGACTGTTATTTTTATTAAACTGGTACTTTAAAATGAATTTGTAATCATAAGCTTTATTAGATTTACTTTACTTCAAAAGGATAAATGTTTTTTAATTTGTTAACTGAAATATGTGAAAATAATTACAAAAAGGCGAAAAAGCCTTTAAGTTTTGTATCTTTAACTTCTTATTTATCCGAGGCATTTGTTCTATGCAAATTTTTAGCGAAAAACCTTATCATTTTATAATTGACTTTTGAAGTAGAAAAAAGAAAAATTAATTTACAATCGCAACATGAATTTTTTTTAATAAAAAGCATTTTTAATTTTATTTTAGTTTAGAAGAAATTTATTATTCCTTAGGATTATTTTGACGGATGTATATTTGCTTAAGATTTTTAATGTAATGGACTTATTAATAACCTGATGTATTTGAACTAGAAAAATCACCATAAGGATGTGCTTCATCCTATGGTGACTGTCTTTTTTTAATATTTTTTTTAGGCCAATTAAAGGTTCCACCAACATCAACCGATACTCTCATGCACTTTGACGCAATTTTTAAGATTTTTCTTATTTTGGTTGGAGATACAGGAAAATCCTTCCTTTCAAAATTGAAATATCTCTTAAGTATCCAAAAAGTACCTTTAAAGTACTTTTCATCAAAACTTAGTATTTGATGTTAATTTGTTTTTAATCGCCTAAAAATACTCTTTCTGATAGTTGCAAAATTGTAGCGTGTTTTTTTTTTTTTTTTTGTTTTTGTACTTGGACCAACAGGAATAACACATTGCGCCGAACGCAAAAAAAAATATTTAAAGAGGGAGCATAGTGCGAGTTTTATCTGTAGTGCATTTTCATAAGTTTTTACTTTAATATCAAAGAAATTCAAAAAGTTAGTTGCGTCGAGCTGAGTTTAATTAGCAGGTAAAAGTTTTTTTTTCGACTAGTAGTTTTGTTTTTTTTTAAGACTAAAATTTAATTAAATTTTAATTGATTCAATTATTTATTTAATTAAAAATGTGTTTTCGTCTTTTTAAATTAAAGATATAATTAATATAATTAATTAAATTAATAACTTTCAATTAATTATATAATTTATTCGATAGACTTTAGTTTATATCGTCCTTAAACAGACAGAAAAAAATTTTGTCAACATTTATAATTCTACACTCTCCTGTCAACATAGTAAAAAATTTGCACTTTTATGAAAATAAAAAAATAACGGTCGTTACAACCACGCAATAAAATGGCAAAGCGAAAAAGAAATCCTCATTTAACATAAAATTTCAATTCAATTCAAGTTGATAATTTTAAAAACCGAACAGGTTTTGCTAAGAACATTAATCATTATTATGACAGGTTCTATTGCTACTGAATAGAAATTTTCAATAAAAAAAATTCATAAACAGTTTTCTCAGGATTATAATCAACAGTGCTGCTTCTTCTCTCTGCAAATCTTCATTAAAATAAAAAATAATAAAAGTTGATAAGTACGTAAATATATTTAAGTTTTTTTATGAAGATTAATTTTATCTAAATAAGCCCACACACTACAAATTTCGTTTCTACTTTAACGAACGCTTTTCTTTCACACTTTAGGTTTTTTTTTATGTGTTTGTATGTGTATTCACATTTTAGTTTTTAACTTGGGTTGACAGTTTTCTTATTTATTTTCTTTAATTAATATTTTTGCACGTTCAGCTAAATTTTTCTTAAAGTGGGCACAACTTAATTAAACTTTACGCTACAATGGAGAATATAATTTTACACGAGATAATAGAAAACAAAAAACGGGCAAATATTGCTTTTATAAAAACCAAGAATTGTTTTCTAGGATAAAACTAGAGTGAAATTTTTACGTTTTAATATCTGGTCGAGTTCTTTAAATTTATAAATAAAACAAGCTAATAATTATTTTTTAAGTAACTTTATTTGTTCTATAATATTTTAATGAAAACAATGCTAAAAATTATTTTGCACACAAGTTCTGTCTTAAACTTTTAAATTTATACTGCCATACCATTCGCAACTGCTATTTTTATTTAAGTGCAAGTAAAGGGGTCTTAGATCTGGCAGTTTTTCAAAGTTGATTTTTGTACACATGTTTTTCTTTACGTGTGAATATGAGCTGTTATAAAAACTGCTGCAAAAACGAGTTACGTTATTTGATAAATGTTTTAAAGTATGTGGAAAGATAACGGCTGTAAATAGAATTTATTAATTAATGTAAACATTTATTTCAGGTATTCTTTAGTTGCTTTGCAAACTCACGAAATTATAATCAACCATTAGTTCGGGCATATCATGAGTGATAAAAAGAAATAAAAAAAAACAATATGCAATAAAATACAAGAAAAACGTCAGAAGTAGAAGTGACAATATTTATAGTGCTTCCTTTTGCTCAATTATAAGTGTGATGAAATATACGTGGAAAAAGTAGTGACACTTGTTTAAAGGTGAATGAAATAATGATGCGTAACTACATTCAATTTACGCCTGTCATATGATCAGTGTGTCTAAAAGCAACAATTAACGACAAACATCCAGAATATTCTAACAGACAAACATATTTAAAATATTATGGAATGAGATAAAGGTAGCATCTATCATTTTTTTGGTGCATTCCGAAAGTTTTTTACGGTCATAAATTTGTTGTTGCGTATTGTGTAGCAAAAAAATTTTTTTTAACAATTAAAAAAGAATAACCAAATATTTAGAAATGTGCAGATTCGTTCATAAGAAAACTTTTTATGCTTTAGATACCCACAAACTATTTTTATATTCTATTCAATATAAAATTTGTTTAAATACCTAAATTTCCAAGATAAACTTAACTTAAGTTCCAAATGGACAGACTTCCTTTAAACATATTTTGAAATACAAAGTTAAAATTGCTGAACTTGATCTCACTATAACATCAATTGTATGGAAACTTGTACATATTTCGAATTAAGGACCCAAATATTAAAGCCAAGATCGATTTAAGGCTAAGCCATCAATAAATTATATATCAAGAGAAAAAAATATTAATAAGTCAGAATAAAATTCTTAATAAATAAATGTAATTTTAATATAAGTTAAATTTTAATGTTGTATTAGAATAAATTCTCATGTATGTGTGCGTGTCTGCTTTTATGTAAATGTGAAAATAAGTTCTAAAGCGTAAGAGAAAATTTAAAAAAATAATTTAAATAAATATATTATTTAATTAACTGTTGAACATGTAATATAATAAAGCTTTTAAAATAAAGAAAGAAAATCTTAAAAATTATAATACAAAATAAAAAAAGTAAAAATACTAAAAACCAAAATTTTAAAAATAAAATCTAAATTACGGAGAATAATGTTACTTAGTTTTTTGCTATAGGGAATGAAATATCTAAAGGTAAGACCAAGAGGAACTTCTTAATTTAAATGCTTGTGCTGGGGAAATAGCAGATACATTTGAGTTAGGATAACGTTTATTTATAAATTTTTCTAATATTCAAATTTGTATACCCTCCACCAAGTTTGCCATTCCGTTTGCAATTTCTACAACATTTCAATGCAACAGTATCAATAATAACGGTTTTACAAGCATTTACATTTGAAATATTACATTGCAATAAATACAGTTTCAATTATGTTTTTACCTCCTCCTGTAAAATCAAGATTATGCGAGTTTGGGCCTTTCTACATGAGACCAGCGATATATATTCTTAGCCCTTTTGCATAGGGAAGTCGATTGAGCGATATACGTCCGTCCGTCCGTGCTCAAAACAACTTTTCAAAGGCACTAGATGAGCTAGAGAAAATTTAAATACGCCAATCGACAGTTTCGAAAGAGTTGTTATTGAAAATCAGCAAGATCGATCTAAAATCCACGCCTGCCTTTCATTTTTCCATATCATTTGGAATAATGAAGTAACTCGATTAAAAAAAATTCATAATTAAAAAGAGCGATAGAGAATTAAAAACTAAGGAAAAACATAAAGTATAAAATCGGCGCTCACCCATATTTTCCTATTTAAGGACCTCTGAAATTTTCATAAAAAAGGCCGATTGTCAATATGACCAGTATGATAAAGCTTTTGAAGGTAGTTTAAGGGAAATACTAAAAATTTTTGAAAATGCTTAACCCCTTAAGAGCCGATAACGTTTTTATGTAAAATTATAAATCGTACTTAATAATTTTTTTCTCCGAAATGTTTGTTTTTTTGATTGAAGTTACTTCACTAAACTGGATTCGCATACATGATGAAGGGTATATAAAATTCGGCATAGCCGAGTATAGTGCTTTTACTTGTTAATCTTATAATCGAAAAAGCTAAAGTACATATTTCCTGATTGAAGGCAACAGCGTTCAATTTAAAAATGTGTTGCCTGTTTAACGCTGGCTGAAAACGAGCTTAGTTTTTATTTCTCGTAGTCAGATGTATATTAAGGACTGTACCAAAAGGGCAATAATATAATCCCAGCGTGCTTGGTACAATGTTTGCCCATCCCTTACAGCCCTCCTTCTCTGGAACTTTGATAGAGAGGCTCTTGAAATTTTAACACAAGTCTTACGCTACACCCGCTAAAAAATTAATAGGTTTTCCGAAAATAGTCGGCTAAAAAATAAGTGTGAACAATAGAATTAAAATTTAAGGGATGTTTTCATAGAAGCCGAGTATGAAAATCTTAAGCCGTTCATGCCAAACGCACAGAGTATGTGTTGCTTTGTCTAGTAAATGAAGAAGTACAACAAATCCTAATTAAACCAAATGACGTATGTTGTCTTCTAAATAGTTAGATGCAAGCACCTTACATTTTTAACTACGTATACTAAAAAGATGCTCCTAAAAATTTATAGATGGCACATTTATGATAAAGAATCCTTTATGTGTGAATCTAACTTGCACTTATGGATTTTGTTTTTTACTAGCAGTGCCCACGAATTCATCCACGTATCATTTCTAATTTTCTTATAATAAAAATTTTGAAAAATATATTTTTAAGCATTTTTAGTAGAGTTTCGTTAGCAGTATTAAAAACTTTACATCTAAAAAAAATAAAATGTACTGACAACTGTTCTAATGCCATTACATCGGTAAAATTGGGTGCTTGCACATTTGTATTTATATTTTCTCTACGAAATGACACATTTTTACGAAAATAAAAGTACTCGTTATTTAAACCAAGGTTCTAAGGGACCTCCTTACAAAATGTTATTCAAATCCATCCAGAAGTTTTTACGTGATGCGAACTCAGACAAACGGACAGAGAAAAAGAAAAAATTTTAAAAATAGGTGTATTGCATTCTAAATCGATTACTATTTACAACAACATCCGAATTTTAAAATTCTTTCTGTACAAATTATATGTTTTATTAGATGTACAGATATACATATGTGGCAGAATAGGCGAACTATAAAATAATTTGCTGTTAAATGTAGTAAAGGTAAAACCCGTAAAACAATTAAAAGTTAGGATTATTTCATATGTAGAACCAATTAAACGTTTTTTAATAACATTATCAGAATCATATTATTCGTAACAGAAAAACTTTTGCATCTGTTAAAGATATTACTTGCTTTAAGATTGATTAAATTTTTATTTTTTAATTTAATTATATATTGAGAAATAAGTATAACTTTTTTAAATTAAATAATTTATTAAAATATATAAAAATATTTAATATAAAAAAGGAACTTCTAATTAAATAAATAATTAAATTAATAAAAATGTAATAAATCTCAAAACAAAGAAAGCGTTTAAAAAATTCAAAGATATTTTTCTGCGATTGTTTTTTAAAAACAGCTCTTATTGTTGTTACTTTCCACAGAACAATTCGCAATATAACTTTTTCTTCTTATGACTTCACCAATAGTGTGAACATTTATTTATTACTTTAATATTCCGCTTACTATTTCTAAAGAGTTTTGTTTTGCACCCAAACAAAAAATATGTGGTTTCTATTCGTATATATGAGATTGTCGAGTGTCTCTTTTTCTTTGCAGTCTCCGTGGTGCTTCGGGAATTTTTTATTTTGTTTAAGAAACCAAAAATATAAGGACAAGTGAAAAATTGTTAACCCAAAAACCAGCTTATAATAAATAATTCTTGCACAAAACTCGACTTCATAACAGAGAGATAGAAAGATTGATTTTGAATATGCAAATAAATTTTTCTCTATTCATTAGAGTAAAGAGGTTTAAGTCCTTTCTTTGTAATTCGTTAATTTAAGAATTCAAATTGATCCTAATAAAATGAACTAAAAAATTTTTAAAAATTATTTTTTAAAAGTTTTTAAAATTATTTTTTTAAATTTTTGTCTGTTTCTAAAAAAGCTAATTTTAAATTATATTAAAATATTAAACAAACTTATTTTTTTTAATTTTCTTTTTTAATTTTAAGAAAGTCCTCATTCCTATGGTAGTAAAAACTTAGCTGTCGATAAAAAAAAAATTAAAATGTAACAAAATAAAAATTATGTCTTACCAATAAAACAGAAGTGTAAAACAAACTTTTAAATTTTTAACACATACTAAGCCCTTTTATAATTTTTTTTTATAGATTTACATTCCCTAAAATGAAAGGAATTTTTTATAGTTACCTTACGAACTGTTTTTGACACACATGTGAAAAAATGTTTATAACTGACAGTATCCTTATCAAAGTCAATATTTTCCTCCAAAACTTTTAAAATATTAAAAATCATGTTATTTTATTTATTTACATATCTATCCTTTGTTTGACATAATGGATTAAAATATAAAGCAAAAGATTTAAATGTTTCCTTAGTCTTTAAAAATAAAACAAAATTAAATAAAACTTGATAAAAAATAAAAAGTTTAAATGCAAAATATAACATTTCGTGGAAAACAAAATTATATTTTTACAGCTACATTTTGGCGACAGAATACGGGAACAGCAGCGTATACAATTTTATTTTAACTTTTTCCTAAACTTTTAAAAATTATTTTGCAGTTTTAAAACTTAATAAAAGAAGTTTAAAAAATTTTAAACTTGATATTAATAAGTTTTTGGCAGCGCACGAAAAAAAGTATTATTTGGAGAAAAATTCTTAGTTACTTTGTTAAGATATTAAAAAGTTTTACAATCCTGAATATTGTTGAACAACAATGAAAATATAATAACACCGTGATACAAAAGTGAAAAAATGCCGAGGTTTTCATACAGCAATTCTGTTTTTTTTTTTTTTTTTTTTTGGAGTCCATATAGTCTTTTCGATAACTATATATTTTAGCAAATGTAGTCTAATAAAGCTATTTGTAAAGTAAAATTATAAAAATTCTATTCGTTTTTTTCCGATTTGTTAATTTTTTTTGGTTTAAAGATATGAGAGAGAAAATAGTTTTAAAAACTCTGTTTAAAGGTAAAGTCTGCCCTGACCAGAGAAAGTGGCATAGTGTTCGACCGCCCCTCCTCATTTTGGCAACTTATACAAGAGGCATTGAACGGAGGATTCAACATACTGGCATAAAGACCACCGCCACAAACATGCGTCTCGCCCTCGAAAGGTTCAGAGCAGATCTGCACTTCTTCCCGGTCATATCGCGGAAACAAAATCCTCAATACCAAAGCAAAATTAACCTTTTTCAAACAATCCATGCAGTTACACGTAATCCCCGGCGAAATTCCTTTTAACAGCGAATTGATTTCTAAAATATTCTTTCACAACCTCAAGTACATCAGTATTTAACTTCGTTACTGGTAAATAAGGAGGACAGATAAGTTGCGCAAATTTAAGCAGACCGAGCGGATGTGGTTTCGACAAATTGCGTAATTCAAAACTGCAAATTCGAATCATATTTGACACCCTGGAAAATAGTTGTACGTAGTGTTTAAATCCTTTGCTTTACAGTTCCCTGCGTAAACGACAACAACTTTTTATTTTGTATTGAAGGTACCACGCTCAGTTTTCCAATCCAACCAGTATTTTTCTAGACAAAAATTCAGAGCTCTATGTGTTATGATTCGCTAGATTTTTTGGTATAGGAGGAACCACGACTACTGTTTTATATAAGAAATTCTTTTTTTGTTGAAAACCGAAATTTCAGAAAAAAGCTATAAATAACAAAGTAATTGAGCTGTCACGAAACCATCTAAATTTCACCAAAGTATTCATTAAACCTTGTTAAAAATGGTGCTTGTAATAAAAATTGAAAATTTCGTTAAAACCTAAATTAGAGCAAAAAATTGGAATTTCACTAATCAAAATAAATAAAACCAAAATATTTATTTTCACGAAAATTTCATCAAAATAATTTTTTTTTTCTAAAAAATTATACCTGCAATGAGAAATTTTAAATTGCATTCAATAATTTAAAAAGTTATATGAGAAACCCTTAAGTCTTAGAAAATAAATACACAATTCTTTTGGTGAAGGGTATGTGAAATGCGGCACAGAGAACTATAGCACTTTTTTATTTTATGTTTTATGTGAATAAAAGAAGTCTCTGGAGAGACGTGCAGTTACAACATTGCACTGTAGAGTATGCAAATATGGAATTTAGAGTAGCAAGTTATTTAAGGATTATATTACAAGACAAATGGAGAAGCAGCACAACGAGGGCTAATGCTAATGAAGCTTGACCAACTACTAAAGCAAGCCTTATAGGTCTCTCGATATAAACAGGAATTTTACCTAGTGCTTCGTTGGGCGATACGAGCTTGTTGATTTCGATCTCTTGAGGTCATAGACAAGCTCCAACGATGTATTAAAAATAGCATGAAATATAAAATATTATGATTAGTTTAGCTATTTCAGTAGGATAATTTTATATTTTATGCAAAGAGCTGTTGAAAAAAGTTTTTAGGGAAATGAAGGAGCTCGGCAAATGATCATAAATACAGCTTATTTCTAGTTCTGATATCAAGGGTTTTTTTGTTGACTTCTTTTATTACTGTCTGCATTACCTTAAATGACAATACATACCGTAAAAATTTCTATTGGCAGAAATAATCTAAAAACAATAACAATTTGAAATAATTTTAATATAAGGAAACTTTATTTTTGCTCAATTTGGGTAAAAACAACTTTTCTAAAAAATTTTTCTTTTTCATAAATATGGCAGTGTTGGTGGGTGAACTAAAACTAAATATTATACAATTCGTACATCTAAATATTCATTTTGTTGTCTTGCAAATTATTAAGTATTCTTGACTTTGTTAATATGCTCCAAAAGATTACGTTTAGCCAACAGTTTTATGCGTTGTTCAATTAAGCCCAGCGGTTTCTTTGGCACTAAATGACATGTGGATTGTCTAAAAATGCATTAGAAAAATACAAATTAAAAAAAAATTATTTTCGATAATTGAAAAAATTATATTTTATATTCGGCTGCGCCGATTATTTCCTTCCCTTCACCATATTCCGAGAAAAGATAAATTTAAAATTCATTATCGAATACATTATGAAAAGGGAAACTAAGATAAAAATTCTAATAGTCCCAAAACTATTTTTATATTTACCTACTTCTTATGCATATCGAAGTAGATTGAACGATGTCTGTCTGTCAGGTAGAAAAAATTTAAATAAGCCAATCGATCAGACATAGTGTCGAAAGAGGTGCTCTTGGAAATCAGCAAGATCGGTCTATGTCCTCCGACGCAGCGGGAAAAACATCACGTCTATTTCTAATTTTTCTATATCATTTGTAATAATGTTACTCTAATATAAAATATAAGAGGCGATAGAGAATTAAAAAATAAGAAAAAAAATTGGCCCTCGTCCATATTTTCCGAGTTACGGGCCTCTGAAATTTTTAAATTTTTAAAATATAAATATGGGTTTCATTTTAAAGCTTTTGAAAAGATATTTAAGGAAATATTAAAATTTATTAAAAATGCTTAACTCTTTCAGAACTTATGGAATTTTTATGTAAAGTTTTTTTAATTTTTTTATTTATCTGTCATCTTGATTTTTTTTTTTTTTTTCTTAATAGGAAATACTTCACTTAACTATATTTAGATAAATAATGAAGGGTATATAATATTTAGCATAGCCGAATGCAGCACTCTTACTTGTTTACTAAAAGATTAAATTTTTCTTGTGCTTTTATAAAGCAAAGTGTGATGCCTTAAATAATTCACCCCTTTTTAAGAATATATTGCCCAAAGCCTTATAAATAACTCAAGCAAATTCCTTCATCCACTTCGATTAATTCTAATATTATTGGACATTTTTGTCTTGTTTAACTCTGACAGACATACAGACAGGCAGACACTAACGTCAAATCAAAAGTTATAAACCTCAAATATAAAACTTTTTAACTGTTTTATTTTGTGTAAACCGTAAAATGTAAGTGCAAAAGTTTATGAATAAAAATATTGAGAACTTTTAATGTCCTCTACGACTTAAATTAAGTGGTGAAGGGCTTTAATCTAATAAATATAGATTTATATATTTAAATAATAACGACTGCAGAAATATACTTATAAATAATTTTTTCACGATCTGCCCACGGCCAAAAACGTTCCAGTTTGTCCACCTGAAAAAGTAAATATAAATATTTTGTGAAAAATCTTTTTACTGAAGATGTGTAAAATATTTGATATTATTATTTAATATAAATTGTACAGCAACCTTTTTATATTACCATACAACATACCAGTTGTGGGCAAATAGGAAGCTCTTAATTTTAAAAGCATAATTTTGAGTATAAACGCCAGTTATTTTAATTATATCTAAAGATCTGACAATTCCCTCGATAACATAAATAAGTCAATGGAATTAGCGATATACGACTGCTTAAACGCACAGTACTAAGTTATGAAACTGATCAGTCTTAATTTGACCAATATATTACATTTTCACCATTTCATTTCACTAAAAATTTTAAACTAAAAAAAATTATTTTTGCAATAAATGAATAAAAATTCACAAAAATAATTATTTTCCTTTAAATTTTACGGAGAATTTTATTTTTTTTTTTTAATTGTACTTGCCATAAAATATTTGAAATTTCATTAAAAAATGAAATTGCATAAAAAAAAACAAAAACTATTAAAAACTTACAAGGTTTCTAAAAAATATGTATTTATTCCGTTGGTAAAGGGTATATAAATTGGGCACAACCGAACACAGAACTCTTATTTGTTTTAATTATAGTTATTGATTTTACTAATGCTAATGAAAATCTTATAGCTTTAACCTTTTGTACGTGGATCTATATTTTAAAATTTTAATTATATAACAATTTTAAGTGAGGTGGGTGTAAAACTGAAATCCGGTCATTTCACACCCCAGTTAGCAAATCTTATTTCTTAATAGAAAGTATGTTCCTATAACTACCAATTTTCCTGAAAATGTTAAAACATACATTTACTTTCACCTAATAACATTTAAAGGTAATGCCCTACTATTCTTGAGGGGGTTTATTAAATCCGCAAGTGAGGGGTCCCAATTAGATTTCAATTATTCAAAATATGTAATGGTATATTCTCAATTACACCTAACGAATAATTGAAGTTGAAATTAGGGACTAAATTTAATTAAAAATAGTTGCAGTTATATTCGAAAAATTTTAATTACAATTACGAAGTACCAGTAATAGTAATTGGGCAAGACAAAAATTGTTACTCGTATATAATAATTTTTAAAATTTTTAAGATCACCTTAAATATTAAAATTAGGCAGTAATTATCGAAAACTCCACTTACTAGCATTTTCTGTACAACTCATAATACTTGTATTACTTTCGTTCACTATTAGCAGTCAAACGAAAAATCTACTCATATTTATACCCTTCACCACAAAAAGTGGAAAAAGGTTATAACTAATTTTGTCATTCCGTTTGTGATTTCTACAATATCCATTTCCGACCCCATAAAGTAAAGTAAAGTAAAGCGAAGTCCGTCTCTCCGTTCGTGTTAGTGTTGAAATCAAGTTTGCCAAGGCACTAGCTGAGCTAGAGAAAATTTAGATACGCCAAACGATCAGACATAGTGTCGAAAGAGGTGCTTTTGCAAACCAACAAGATTGGTCCATTTCCCTGAAAGCAGTGGGCTTAGCAATTTTTCTATATCATTTGGAACATTTAATTACTCCAATCAAAACAAAAAAAAAAAAAAAAAAAAAAAACAAATATATGAATCGATTAAGTATTAAAGAATAAGAAAAAAACCATCTAGTGAAAAAAATGGCGCCCTCTCATATTTTTTTCCAGAAATGGGCCTCTAGAATTCTTATAAAAAAGTTCGATTATCAATATGGGGCTCATTTTAAAGCTTTAAGAGATCTTTCAGGAAATACTAAAATTTTATTAAAATGCCTAACTCATTAAGAGCCAATAACAGTTTTATGTAAAATTTTATCGAGTACTTAATTTTTTTCTTAGTTTTTAATTCTTTGTGACCCCAATATATGTTTTTTTTATTGAAGTTACTTTACATATATGTGAAGGATATCACTCTTACTTGTCTAACGTAACTTTAATGTAAAGGTCATCCTAAATTTTTTTTCAAATTAAATAATTGTTTGGCAATAAATATCTAAAAAGTGCAAATTACTTTATTTTTTATCACTTTATAAAGACTTAAATTTTTCCATTAAAAATAATAAAAATTCTTAACAAATAATTACAAGTAACTTTAGCTTTAAATTTTCAATTTTTTTTTTTTTTTTGATCTAGTCAAAACAGTTTGAAATTTTTGCTATTTGAAAAAATCCAATTACAGTTAGATATAACTGCGACTGTTATTATTAATAAAATGTAATTGACATCTCCCAAGTCTGCTGTACAAATACAAGGAATGAAGCTTATTAACGGTAATGTATTAAAATCATTAAAGCGTGAGTTAGTGATAACGACTTGATTTTTAACTAAACCTTAAAGAATTTCCTTCATTAAAAGGCCTTACCATTATTAAAAAAAAAACAGCATTATTTATCATTCAATACTTTTTACTGAAATATCTTTACTGTGCAGAAAGCATATTTTTAATTGCTTTTAATTTTGAATTTAGAGCTTTTGTTTTTCAGACTGAATAAAAATTTGTTATAGTCATTTTGGGGAAGCTCTACAAATGTTGCCAAGTTAGCTGTTTGGTATTTAAATAAACTCTAATGGTGACAAGAGATAATTTAACACCTTAAAATGTTAGACTGCTTTTAGACATAATATGCGTGCAGGAAATTTTATTTAAAATTATTACAAGGCCTTGGTAATAAACCGCTAAAATGTTTAGGCTGAAACTAGGCATTTTTTTTATATTTTTTTTTTGTTTTTGTTCTAATCTGACTCTTTTTTTATCCGACTTTAAAATAAAAGCCATAATATGTTGTGAACTTTTTACGCTTTAAGATTGGCTGGTGTCATTATAAAAGAATCAAAAACCTAAAAAATTAAGGAAGTTTGCATCACTAAAATATTTTAAGGCAAAATACAAGAAGCCATAAAAAAAGACTTAGATTTTTAAAAGAAATATTAAAATTGCTTTTACTTTTTGAACGAAATAGATAGACATTTGATTTGTGACATTTGCGGATGTGATCGTTTTAGATTTAGGAAGCTGAGTATGCGTCAGGAGTAAAGAAAACAAATCGATCATAATAAAATTTTTATGTAATTCAGCTTCGCGTGTTTGTAGCTGTATTGAAATATTTTACTTTTTTTTGTTTAATATTATCAGTTGCTTGTGTAGTGCAATATTGCTTGTCACCTGGGTCAAGCCAGGGCTTTTAAAACACAAGAATTATATTTTTTGAAAATAGAAAATATATAACTTATTCTTCGATAAAACTCAATTCTAAAAAAATATCTATTATACATCCTGGAAACAATTTTATCAATATAAAAAAACCAACACAAACCTTTTGATCTTTCTCCGGTGTATCAGCTTTAACATGTAAATTATCACTTTCTATTTCTTTTAAGTTATAAAAGGATTTTTCATGTGCAACATTTAATTTATCTTCATCTACATCAATAACTTGGTTATTGTCTCGTTTATGCAAATTGACATTGTCAGTATCATCAATATCATCACTTATGTTATTTACTTGCACTTTGGGTTTATTGCGTAAATTCCATGTAAAAGTAGTGGTTAAAAAGTCTTCATTATCATCGTTAACTTTTTCGTCTACATAATCATCGTCGTACTCTTCAATATCACTTTCATTGTTGACCTGGCCAAAAGGTGATTTCAGCAAAGACAAGTTGAACTCTTCATACATGTCACAGCTTTTTTCACTAACGTCATCATCATCATCGTCTTCGGCATATGAAGAGTCTTCCTTATTGTCTTTGTATTTGTAATCATCGACGGCAATATTATTTTCATTATCATCATCATAATCATCACTGGTTTCTACCTTGTCATCTTGGCATTTGATTTTTGTTTCCTTTTGCGGGTAGTTGCTTTCCGATGCATAATCTGACTCCGGTGTAACATCCTTAGATTTTCTTTGCCTGGCTGCATAACGTTTAAGTTGCATATACGCCTCTTTGACATCAAATTTTTCTTCTTCTTTATCCACATCATCTTCATCCTTTTCTTCATCACTCAATTCATAATCATAGACATCTTCATCGTACGACAGTTTGCGTTTTTGTTCAATGTCATAGAAATCCGGACAGTTATTATTTCCAGTTTGGTAATGGTGACGATAACTTGATGGAGATGTGGGTGGCGTAAGTGTTGTCGTTAGTTTGTCAAAAGTTTGAGAAACAGTTGCCAGTGTGGATGACAGTATTTTGGGAATTTCAGCAATTTGCGTCAGTTTTGTTTGCAACTCGTGTAGACGTTTTTCAATAGAAGAAACTACAAAAAAAATTTTAAATAATATTTTATGTAGATGTGTTGGTTGTTGGAAAGATACGTCAATTTTATTCTTTAACATTCTCTACTTGACTAAATAATTTCAGAGTTTTAATTAATAAAATAAAAATTTTATAACTTGTTAATCATTAAATTAATAAAAGAAAAATCATAACACATTTTTAATAAAAAAATAAAAATTCATTCGAATTTATTTATCTTTAGAAGCTGTAGGCAATGCCAGCAACATATCCTCTGTTATACGTGCTTTTAAATCATTGTCTTTGACATCGGCAAAGAAGCGTCTTATATTGCGTATGATACGATGATGTGGCAATTCCTTTGGTAGTGGCCGTTAATAAAATAAATGGTGCATTTTTTATACAAAATATATAAACAAACAAAAAATTATTAGCGGATTAATTATGATTCAAAAATTAACAAAAACAAAAAATGGTTGTTGGCAATACCTCCTCTTCTTCATCCGACGATTCATCTTCGCTTAATTCAATAACAACTTCGTTGCCTTCTTCATCGATTTCAGTTTTAGTTTTCTTTTTCTTTGGTTTAGGTGGTGGTGGAGGTTCTGTCCACATAATGGGATGCCAACAACGAGTGCCTAGCAGTGGAGTGGGGGTAAATTCTACAAATAAGAATTAATGGTCTGTGTTACTTTTTTTAATTTTATGGTTAGATTAAGTTTTAGTACAACTGGGAACAAGACCAGGCAAAATAGAACAAAATTTAGCATGCATTTGAAAAAATAAAAGTGAATTATAAAATAAAAATAATTCGACTAACCTTTAGGCGGTGGAGGTGGTTTTGGTACCCTTAGCACAATTGACCTTTCCTCTCCACGTTCGTAACCTTCCATCGAATCTTCATCATCCATACTAAAAGGGAGAATTGCAAGTAATTGTTTAGTAATTACCGAAGGAGTATATTTTATTTAATTATATTTATTTATTTAATATTTTCTGTTATATATTTTATAGACATTTGACTAATTTTATACTACGTCTAATGCTTTTTAGGACACATACAAAAAGTACTTCCAGAAAGTTATGAGCTTAACTGGATATGAGGTTCGCTTGTTTAATTTAATTTAATTAAAGAGTGTTTGGAAAACTTTCGTCTCAAAAAAAACTTTTGTCAAAAAATGCCCGAATGGAAAAATTGAAAAGTCAACAAAGTAGTTTTTAATATTGTGTAATTTTTTTATTTAATTTAAATTGGGTTTTCGTATCGAAATGCTTAAAACGTAACACTAATATTTTCACTCGAATGTCTGTTCATCCCTAACAGCCTTCTTTTACTGGAACCGTGTTAGGTAGCCTTTTAAAATTTTCACAGAAGGTGCATTACTGTCGCCGCTCCATATATTTATTTCTTTTTTTTTTTTGGGAAATATTACAGGCTGGCGTGGTGTTTTGTCGGCTAAGTCAATGGACAGAGTCCGATCTTGCTAAATTCCATAGCAAAATTTTCGAGATTATGTCTGTCTAGTGCCCTGGCAAAGTTTATTTCAACACTAAAACGAACCGACTTCCCTATGCAAAAGAACTCAGAATATATCTACTTTATAAAATCGGAAATGGATATCGTAAAAATTACTAACGGAATGACAAAATTATTTATACACTTTTTCCACTTTTTATGGTGAAAGGTAGAAGAAGAATACCTTCATGTGTAAGTCAAACATTTTATTGTACTTTAAAATATTATCAAAAATTTCATACTCTTTAGCCGACTTAATAAAAATAAAAAGTTATTTATTTCTGAACCGACTTTTAATTATTTTTTGTTATAACAGTACAGTCATTTGGTTGCAAAAAAAAAAAAAAAAATAGAGGTTTCCTGGAAAGTTTTTGGGAGTTTTAAATATTAGAAATTTTATAGACTTTAAATGCTTTTTCTAAATTAAAACTTCGGTACCTCTTACCTTTGCCACTTGCGCTTGGAATAATGGCGTAGTTACAATTTATTCTAAAATCAATAGTTTCGGCGTACGGCCGCTGTAAAATGCAGTTCAACACACGTTTGTACAGAAATAATTAATTCCAGATCACCATGAGGTAGGAAAACCGGCGTGTTTTTTATCGTGGTAATCCCAGCAGTCCTATTTTACATCTGACTCACTTTTTCAGAATTTAGTTTAATCTCTAAAGCTTCATTATTGTTGATGGACCAGATGTTGTGATTTCATCGTCTGCAGTAATGATTGAATATAGAAGTTTCTTCTGCATCTTCTGCGATGGGATCATCAATCAATCAAGTATCTACCAGTCGTCGAGATCGATATTTTTGAAATAATAATACTGGTACTTTTACCTGAACTGATGATATTAAAGATTTTTATTCCATTTGTCAAGCAAGAAGCGTTTACTCCTTAAAGTTATAGCGTCTAGGAAAATTCACAGTTTCAAGTAGATTTGACTCGACATCTTAAACAAATTGTTTGAAGGATGATAATGTTTTGTTTCTAGTCCGAATATCTTTTGTAACATTTACCGTTGCTGCGTTTGGTACAATTTATTAATGCAAATATTGTGATATAGTGTATCGCCTGCGGATATATGATTAACCTGTTTAAGACGTTTAACGTTTGCTTGGCCCCAGTCATCATGTAAAGCTTGAGCAAGTTCTGAAACAGTGTTTTTTGTTGATGATTTTTGCACACTACACACAAGATTACAGTCCCATAAGCGACTCCGGCTTTGCTTAGAATTAAGCTCTGTTGTTGTCTCAGTAGCACTTAAACCGAACGAACATGCAATCACTTCCCAAGCAAAGCTGCAGCGATAACTTTTTATTCTGATATCGTTTTTTACACACATCGTAAACCACAATCGATTTTAATCCCATCAAAAGTTTGTATTGATTTTTTTTTTATTTATAATGGTTTACAGCGAAACTATTGATTTAAGGAAAAAAAATATGACTTAAACTGTAGGAAATTTTCTTTACAATTATTTTATATACACATAACATATGTACATGTGTTTTTTCTCTAAAATGCCTCGGAAAGATGTTAGTTAACAAACTGGCTTAAAGCGCCATTTTTCCAAAATGGCTGCGCGAGTGGCAAAGAGGCAAAGATACGAGTTGACAAAGTTGAAATTTGGAAAGAGCAAATCCAAGTCTGTAAAATTTATAGTTTTCAAAACTCCCGGAAATTGGTTCAAGTAAAAATAACCAATGACTATGTAATTGAACATATTTTTAAATATTTTTTACATTTATGAATCTTTTGAGCAGTAGAGGGCAGAAAGCGGTTAATGGTGAAGCTCTCAATAAAGAAGGGCAATACAAAAATAAGCTCAAAAATAAAGGGTGTCACTATAGGCGGCATAATTTAACATATTTGACCTTATGTCGATTCGTTATTAGCACATTCTAGAAATTTCGATCGACTATGTGTTGCTATAACAACTAAGTAGATCCACTAAACTAAGAAATTAAAGGATGATCCAAAAGGTGATTCAAAACTACATAGACCGTGTATTACTGTGTCGTACGGCCTAGCAATTTTCTAGTCGGGTTTTTATTTTGCAGGAATTATTTTTTTTTACACTTCTCTTTATCTTAGTTTTACATCAACTCAACATGTTTTTTGTACATTACAAAAGACAAAGAAAAAATGTTATTCTTCTGTTGGTAAGCCGTATTAGAAGTAAATAAAAAAATTAGTAGGAGATATTTTTTGTGGGATAATGTAAATAAAACAAAGCTACTGAAATTATTTTTCGTAAAAAAATTTAAAATATATAATAACCCAATTTGATTTTTTTAGCAAGTTAAGAGCTGTCAACCTGTGTTCTCATCTAAAAGTTTTTATGAAACTATTACTATCCAGTAAAATGATTACAATAACTGTTGCGCAAAAGAAGCTAATAATTTTTTTTCTTTTTTTTTAACATCCTGACTTTTTTTTACAACAGTTTGGTTTGCCATTTTTCTATAAGTTTTTAATTATTTTTGACACAAAAAAATTAAGATAAATAAATTTTCTTTTATTTTACTTAACTGTATTAGTTTATATAAAAATGAATATTTATTTTTTGTATTTTTTTTTTTTTTCTTTTAGGCTATCAAATTAAGATTCTTCACGACATTTTCAGACTAGAAATATGAACGACTAAATTTCAAAATAATCCATTGTCTTTAAACCAGGGGTTTTCACCAAAATCCTGCTTACGGACCCCTGGTAAACTAATTTTTTTTTTCGCGAACTCCTCTGAAGCCCAAGTTCAAAATGAAACTTTTATTTTTTTTTTTTTTTTTAAACACTGTTTTTCCGGTTCTTCATGCGGACCCCTTTGATGGTTGCTACGCGCATTTGAGAACCGTTGCTTTAAACTATGCTATTTCAAAATGTTTTTCTTGCAACACAATCAACAAAATCACAACAGGCCTTTTCCTAATTTAACCGATTAGGAATGAAGGGTATTTATTCATTTATTCAACTTTGTAATCTAAAAATACTTTGACTAACTTGTTCCCAAATAGCACAAATTAATGTTTTAACTAGATTTTTTAGCTAAGAATTTTTTTATTATTTTTTGGAAATTAATTTTCAATTTTTTCTTGTGATTAATATAAATTAAAGCAGGGCTATATTTTCAATTAAATTATATAAAATGATGAAATTATATAAAATCTTTTAATACGAAAACTTAGGTTACTGTACTCGTTTTTAATATTTTTAAAACATTTCGAACAAAACTTTTTTTTACTTTTAAACTAATGGGTTTATTTTTTATACAAAAAAATTGCCGAAGGAATAGAAATTACTTTATTTAAAATAAACCGCCAGCTAACAGTACGATTTTTTTATTTTACTACATTCATTTAAAAACTTCAAAGTAAAAGTTATATTTTTATGCTTATTTTTTACAATAAAATAAAAGATACAAGTTATTAAATTCTAATTTAAATAGAAAATAAAAAATGAATTTACCTTTTAACCAAAAATTGAATTTTTTTGCCACTAGCGTCTATTTTTTCATGAGCCTGTGACAATGTCAGTTGTGTGGCGTCCTCTTCGTTTATTTCCAATATAATGTCACCCAAACAAATGCCACCCTTATCAGCTAAACCATCCGGTGTAACCTGGAAATTTGTTGTTAAAAACACTTGTGAATATTAAAATATTAGAATTTAAATAAAAATTATTTTTGTTTCTTTTTTATTTTTTTTTTTTTTAACAAGATTCAAATTTTATGAACTGAGTTGTGTTCGCTGTAAAATCTAATTTACTACTGTTTGGTCATTCACATCATTTTGGGGCGAAAAAAAAAATTGTGTATTAAAAAAATTTATATTTTAATTTTAATAAATGTGTTCGTCTAAACACATGAAAATATTAAGATTTTGTTAACCCACTTTTTAGTATTTAAAATAATAAAATGGCTTTGTGGTACATTAGATAAGTATTTCGTTAGTACACAAAAACATTTATTCATACAAACTTATGATTATCACATTCTCTTATATGCCGATTAAAATATTAGGGACATTCGTTTCATATTAACAAAGAGTTTTGGTTGAATAAGTAGTTCAACAATTAAGTAATAATCAAGAGTTGCTATCCATCATTTTATCCAGTACCAGTGAAGCTTTATAAATAACCAGCAAATAAATATGTGATCTAGATATGTTGAGAACTTTACCATTGCTAATTTAATCCAAATTACCTTTTTAATTGTAAGGACTAGTTGCTATAGCGATGAAAATAAAAACAACTATTTTTTCGAATCTTTGCTCATTTTGGTTTTACAGTAAATTTTTTTTATGTGACTCCTAATGACGGCTGGTTGTGTACTGTGTTTTGTCGGTACAATTTTTTACTTAACAATCCCAATAACCTCTTGCCTTTATACTGCATTTCCTCATGACATTCACATTGATATGTTTGGAAGGACTACTTGATGAAATGCCAAGTGACTATTTACTCATAACGGGCCAATTTTAACTTCCTTTAGGCACAGTCTTGTAGCTTTGATATTCTATGGTATCTGTTCTGGTCAGTGACTTTTAAATTTGACTTGCCATATAACAAATTGTCTATTTTAGGCTACTTCATTCCGCTGCTTTAGCTCTCTGATTCTCCCACTATAAAGCGCTGACTTTTGATGCTAACTTGAGGTTTCTTAGCAGAACCTGCTTAAAACTTTACACCTAACACCCACTCACCCATTCTTTTTACCACCAACATTAAATACTCCATTTTAAAGACCACTGGCTTTCCATTTTAATAACGTCTAGACCACAATAGATGAGAAATAAAATTTGCCAGGGGAAGCCCTGCAATACGGACTTCACATATAACGGAAATTTAGCGTGAAAACTATTTAACAAATTGTTATGAAACAGCCCTTGATAAAATAAAAGCTTAACAAATGTTTGTACAAACTCCTAAATAGTAGACATTTTGCAAGTAACATACAGATGCGCAGGGTGAGCATATTCAAATTATGTCGCTGTCATTTACAGACACATTTTACATTGCTGTACGGCTTAGGTGTTTTATACCACAGACATTTAATTTGCTAAAATAGCCTGGCATAAGCTTATGGATCCAATGATTTGTTACAATTCTTTCTTTTTTTTTCTTCTGATAGAATAATGAAATCAGTATTATATTTGTTATATAATAAAAGATGAGAAAAGGCGAACGCGCTTATTTTCCGTATGTTTTTCGGATTTGTTTGTGTTTTCTTTCTTTTGTGTTCTTTAATAGAAAACCGAAATTTTTTCAAAAAGAATTATAAAATACCAGATAGTTGGAATATCATGCAACCATCTAAATTTCATTAAAATATTATTCCTTCTAGCGATAATTAGAGACATCGCCACGAATAGTGTTTTCTTAGCAAGGGACAAATCACTTCTGTATAGCAATAACTTTGAGTTTTTTGAAATTCATATCATGAGAAGTCTCTTAACGTACGTCACTTTAAATGCCAGAAAATTCTCCTAGAAATACCATTTATAAACGCCTTGCTTACACTACGTTAATTTTTTCCCTTAGTAATATTTTTTCAAAATTTAAAAGAAACAAGAAAAGAAAAAGCTAAATGCTTTTATATACAAAAAATTTCCGTAACATTTTTTTAATTAAATTCAAGTCTTAAGGTTTGTTGGGTATGTTAAAGAAATGAGAAATATAAAAAATTATTAGAAAAAAACTTCCTGTATAATGTTTGTTTTTATTTAACTTTTGGCAGAGAAAATAATATTCTATAGAATATAATTTTTATTGTTTAATTTCATGTTTTTTAGCACACCAACTCGTACAGAGGAGGCATCTGACAATGAGTTGGCATCATTTAATATATGCAGACAATCAGAGTTGCCACTTGAATAAAGAATTATATTCTTAACGTATTGTGTTACATATTAGATACAATATAATTTTATTAGATACAATATAATTATAATGAGGAATTTGTATTCACATAATTTAACAGACAAATCCTCTTTAGGCTTATTCGTTATTGATTTATTATCTGATTAAATTAACCACTTGATTTTGCTACTCAAATATATAATTTGCCTTATAAGACGTTTATTCGCTAAATAATGCATATAGAAAACTTATCCGCATAAATGGTTATTTACTTGCTAAATTGCAAGCAGCTAACTTACGAAAACAATTCCTGATTTAGGGCACTATTTTGAAATGACGTATAAAATGATGACATCTTTGTTTTAACGTTTTATGTGTTTTTGAATATAAGAACCTTTAAAAATACCTGTGTATATCAGAAAAGTTAAAAAAATAGTAAAATTGTGAGAAAAAAAAATTTTAAAAAATGTTGTGTAAATAAAAATTGAATTTTTTTCCGTACCATGACCACGATAAATTAAAAAGCAGGAAAAATCGCCATAAATTCTTCAGATTCGAAATAATAACGCAAATAAATTTGCCAGGATTCTAGAACTTTTAAATGAAAATCTTAGACTAGAAGGACGTGTCGCAAAAAAAATGGCACTCAACTAACTGTTTAGTACGGGCTGGGGTATAGTGGAATATCATAAATACAAAACGAAGGGAATGTTATCCTGGTCCCCTTAAATAGAAAATGTTAGCCACCACAGAAGAAGCTGCCTCCAATTCATTACAAATCCAGTTTGAGATGTTTTAGACATTTAATCTAAGCACCAAGTAGAAAAAGAATCAAGAGATTGAGGAGCAAATTAAAAATTTGTTTAAGATAATTGTACAAAAGACTTTAATGCATAATCTCTTTCAAATAAGTTAACACAAAGTAACCATCTTTTTGATGGATCAACTTCATCCAATTAGCAACGAAAATCAAATCCACATAAAATAATCTTCTTGAAAAACAATTTAAAATACAAAAAACATTTTATACAGAAGTAAAGGCTTCATTAGCTGAAATTAAGAGATTCCGGTGAAAGAACTAAAAATTAAATTGAGATAAATTAAAATTATGTAAAACAGGCTTGAAAAATAAGAAAAATCGAAGAAGAGAATTTTATTTTTGAAAATTTGTAAAAATTAAATAGAAATTGAAAAATGATGCATAGAACTTGATGAAATAATAAATAATAATTATTTTTGCATAGAGTTCAATTCGGCGGAGAATTCTACACCGCTTCATCTTAAGCAAAGAAAAAGCCAAAAACATTTCATGTTTTATTTCATTGCGTTAATAACCTTTTCTTTTGAATATTATTTGTATTAAATAATCAGTTGGACAGCCATACAGGGGTCTATTTCTTGGCAGCTCTAAAACGAGGTCACTCATAATTGTTAAGAAATATAAAATAATAAAATTAAATTAAATATGATACAGTGAACATTTATAACTATAAAAATTAATTTAAATAAGCGCTTTAAAGTTAAGTAAATAAAAAACAAAAAAGTAATAAATCTTAGAAAAAATTTTTTTTGTAAAAGAACAGACGGGTTGCCCTGCCCGTCAGTTCTTGAACATAAGAAAAAATTACTTGGGGCTAATCAAGCATAAGTTCAAAAAAGTTTATAGCGGCCATAATTATTAAAACTCTGAGTATTTTTAAGATTAAACCTGCTACGGTTTAAAATAAAATCTACATGTGTAAAAAGGACATAAATTTAATTTAATTTATTACACTTGATGTACCGGACACATTGTCAGTATAATGTCTGTTAAAGTTCAAAAGATAAACACATGCCCGTCAAAATCTTGTTTTGTATTCAGAGCTCTTTATATATAAAGTTTATCTTCTAAATGCTTGTTGCTGTATCAGCTGAAGTTATAAAAACTTTGTTTTTATCATAAGCGTAACTAGAGAACTTTTTGAAGGGAAATGTGGAAAATTATTTCATACTTTTTAGTTGCATAAGAAGAAAACAGATCACTAGGGAGCTAAATTTTTTCATGAATGGCTAAGCTCTCCACACACAACAGCCTTAGTTTCAAGTGACAGTCTAAGGTTTAAATAAAGATCGTATTTATCGTCGTACTTTTTGCCATACCACTGCCAATTTCCAACGTCTGCTTTTAGATCTTAAAGAAAAATAGTCGGAGGCTTACCCGTTAATTTTACTTTTTTTTTGCACGACATATACAAAGAACAATTTTTTAATCGGCTTAGAAATGACAAAGTTCTGAAATAATAGACAATTAAAAACCAAAAAAAAAAAAAACAGCCATTTCAAAAGAAACACCTAGAATCTTGAATTCGTCAGTTCGCTTAGAATGATTTGTGTTAAATATTGTACGTTTTGCTAATTTAACTTGCTTCCCTTTTGTCCAACTTCTTTTTACAGGGTTATTTGTTTCCAATCGTAGATAAAACAAAATCGTAATAAAAAAACATACCTGTCACATTTACGCTCAGCTAAGTTTTCGAATTTCTTTATAATTTTAATTAATAAAAAAAGAAAAAACTAAAATCCAAAGGCTCTTAATTAAAATTTTTTTAAAACAATAATTTTCAATAAAATTTTAAAACAATAAAAAAGTGCTATATTCGACTATGCCGAATCTTATATACCCTTCACCGTGCATGAAAATCCAGTTTAGTGAAGCAGATCCTATCAAAAAAATAAATATTGCGGTGACACGAAATTAAAAAATAAGAAAAAAAATAAGTACGATATAGAATTTTGCATAAAAATGTCATTGGCTCTTAATGGGTTAAGCATTTTTTTTAAATTTTAGTATTTCCTGAAAGATCTCTTCAACAGCTTTTAAATAATAATTGACAATAGAAATTTTTTATAAAAATTTCAGAGACCCATAACTCGAAAAATGTGGGCGAGCGCCAATTTTATCACTTGATATTTTTTTTCTTAATTTTTAATTCTCTATCGCTCCATGTTTTTGTTTTTTCAATGGAGTAACTTCTAATTGATATGGAAAAATTAGAGGCAGGTGTGGTGTTTAGCCTACTGCCTTGAGGAAGATGAACCGATTTTGCTGATTTTAGTATTATTAAATACAAAACCGGCACAAAGACCCCAAACAAATTTGCGCACGACGGATTCTAATCATTCGTACAATAATAAAACACAATTTTTTACTTTTTTGAAATAACTCGATTTAGGAGAGGAGTTTTAAAATGCTTACCTTTACTTTACTTTACTTTTTTTGTTTTTGTTGTTATGTAGACGCAGAATCTTAAAAGTCATATCTTTTCAAAGAATTAAAATAAAGAATTTTAAATTTATTAAATTTTTAATTTTAAAGAAGTTTTTGAATATTTTTAAGAAAAAAAAAATAATTACTATCTCTGTTTAAGTTGCGCTTGTTTTAGGACATTTTTATATTTTATGTGAAATATGGGATCTTAAATAACCTGGCAATAATGTACACAGAATTTCTTTAATGTTAATTCAAAAACTTAGAACTTGAATTCATTTAAATATTTTACGACACAAAATGCTTTTTTACACATTTTAGCTGAGAATATAAAAATGATATTTAACAACGTTTTTCTGTTTGTTGTAAACAAAAGAAAATAATTTCTTGGGGCAACTTGTGCAAAAAAATAAAAATTTTAAATTTAAAAAAGGCAACTTAAGTTTAAAGGCTTTTAAAATATTTTATTTTTTCAAAAACAAAACTGTATTCACTAATTGTAGGTTTGGTAAACCAAAGCCTGTTCCCATATTCCTGAAAAAACTTGTTGTTATAATACGAATAAGTGGATTTTCATCATACAGCCAAGTAATAATTATTTTAATTTCAATTTCAAAATAAATAATTAACTGGTTTTATTTAGCGTACAGATAAGGCCGTTGGCCAGCAAATGCTTTAATTTACTTATTTAATTGTGTTTATAAACGAGCGGATATGTTTGCGTAATATATTTCGTATTAGTAGCAAAATTTTGGCAGCCATTTCTATTTATTAACAAAATTTTATTTCGTTTTGAAAATTTAAAAACATTTATTATATTTAGTAGACGCGTGCTAGAAAATTATTTTTATTTTATAAAATGTAGTACAGTGGTTTATAATAAAATGGGTCACCAAAAAACACCTCCCATTTTGCTGTGTAAATTTTAAACTATTAATCCCCTTTATAATTGATAATATTTTGTGCTGATTAATATCATTGAAAATTAGGACTTTTATTCCCAGTGTCTGAAAATGAACATCCAAAATTTTTTTTAAATGTTTAAATAAGTTTTTGCATAAACTGAACCGTCAGTGAATTTTTTTGGACAGATCTATGTATTACTCAATTACACGAACTTTTTTTAATAAAGAGATTTAAACATCGTCAAGTTTGGTTGACATGATGGGCAACAAGTTTAAGATTTCTAACAAATACAACAACATAAGGATTTAAATCCTCTGATGATCTTAGCGATATGTTTTGCGAACAGTGAATTCTAAGGAACCTTCGATAAAAATTTTGTTGAAGGAACAACACGTTGAGTGGTCTATAAATTTATGACGCTAAAGTGAGTGGTTTAAATATAAATTAAATAAGGCTAAATTTTTTACCAATTGTTTTGGAATACCCTTCAAGACTTACAAATCAATAAATTTAGGAATTTTTTTAATTATAGTCGCCGAACTGCTATAGCGATTGAAGAGATCGCGATTGAGTTAGAAATTAGGATACGAGGAATAATTAATAGTCAGTCACTTTTATCACGCAAAACCAAAAGAATTTTTTCCTTACAGTAGCAACTGGTTCAATATTATACTCATCCTTGTAAAGGAAGTACTTAGGCGCAGTAATTTGCGTTTAAGTTGTGTCTAATTAATTAATATTTTCTTTAAAAATTACAAAAAAAAACTAAAACATAATTTTTCTTTCTTAATAAATTTATAAAATTTAGAAACTTGAGTAGAATAAAAAAATTTTCAATTTAAGATTTCACATAATTCTTTTAAAGGATTGCATAAAAAATTGCCAATTGTCTTAAAATGTTGTATATGAAAAATACTGTTTATAGATGTTATTAATAAGACTGGAAACTAAAGGCTAAACTTAAAAATTTGTAGTCTCTTACATGCTCGACGAAACATGAGTTTTGGATTGAAGTTTTTATTTTGAAAAATATTTATAGTTTGCCCCATTGTGCGCTGCTAGTTTACAAATATATCAACTGCTAAAATCTTATGTATTTTTGGCTCTAATAAAGAAAATATAAACAAGACCACAATCAAATGTTGGTGTTTTAAAATTAATCGCGTATATTATGCATTCCTGTTTGGAGTTAAGTTAAAATGATTTTGGTATTTCAAAAAATGTATGGAAAACTGCATTTTTATTTTCAAATTTCTTTTGCATGCTTTAGGCAGCTTAAATTTAATAATTCTATACAATTTTGCTGGCTTCAAATATTTTATAATTAACACATTTATACCAACCCAAAAATATACGGGCACAAGAGCTAAGTAATGCAAGATATTTAGAACAATCGATTTGTTAAAAACAGACTTATTTAGATACCATCGAATTTTTAATTAAAATAAAATTAAACATAAACATAAACAAACTGTTGGTTTATTATTTAACTAAATTAAGTCTATAAATATTTTAGTTTTAAATGCATTGGAATAATGTAAGTAGATATAAAACTTGATTTTACATCAAGTAGAGATGGGCACCGCTCACGGGAGTAGCGTTTAATACAAGTGATCAGGCATGATCGTAGTTTTTTTATATTCATATAATAAATTTCACGCAGCAGATACCCAAATGTAATGAAAACCACGTTTCAAGGGAAATATTGTTTTACTTGTAAGTATTTTTCTTTAACTTTTGCTTATAAAGGACTTGCCATTAGATACTTTGTTTAAGTTTCTAATGTGTGCTTTAAACGTTTTAACGGTAAGAACATATAATTTAAAATACGATTTTAAGACGATTCCCTGTAATTATTAACTTAATTTAATATTTATTGTTGAAGCGATCATTACAATACTTCTTTGAAAAAATCAAGTGTCTAGCTGTTACGGGTCCAAAGATAAGAACATGCCACAGACAGTCAAACAACAATTTTTAAAGCTAATGACGGCAATGAAGGCGTAATTTTTTGGAACACACAAACTTTAAAAATAAAAATCAATTGGCAGTTTATAATTTAACAACAACCCAACAAGAAGTGATTGAGCGAAACTAAAGGCCGGGGCACATAGAATCCTTCATACGTCAAACTTTGACGTATTCAACTAAAGTCAAAGTATTGACGGATGAGGTTGGCACAATGAGTACTTTGCTGACGGATGCTAAAACAATGTTTGCTCTCTATTTCTGTTCACTTTTAAATTAAATTATTATTTAATTCTTTTGTTAATTTAATTAAATGGTTTTTATTTTCGTTTGCTAACAAAATTTTTTATTAAAATCACAAAACAATTGAAACACAGCAAGACTTGAAAGAAAACAAAGAAGAAGAAGCAGTTGATAGTTGTCAAAGTATTCAACATACGTCAAAAGTTAAAAGTTGACCAACTTTCGTACTTTGCGTTGCCGGACACGTATTGATTGTGGCAACGCTCATAAGAAAACATGTATTTTAACTGACTTGTCAGTTGAATATGTTAAAGTTTAACGTATGACGGAATCTATGTGTCCCGGCCTTAATGCGCACACAATTTTTACAATGGCACATTTACCACAGTTTTATATTGAATAGAGTTGCCGTTGTAACTTTTTTAAAATTACATTAGGATGAATTTTTTTTTTTTTTTTTTTGAAGCATCAATATTATTTTGAGCTTGTGATCAGAAAAATTTAAAACGCATCTTATAAAAAGTTTTATAATTAAACTTGTTCTAAAGATTTAACTAAATTTTTGTGAAATTCGCTACACAAAGTTAAAGGGTTTTAGGGAATTTTGAAAGTTTTTAGAAAGAAAAAAAAATTTCAATTGTTTTCGTCAGTTTCAACACTGTTTGGTACAAACAAGCAAAGCATATGAAAAAGTTAAAAAACTATATATTCTGCATTTCGTGTCGTTACAAAAGCTTTTATTTATTAAATAATAACAAAATTGATAAGTTGGAATGAATTTAAACAAATTTGTAAAAAAGAATGATGTAAAACATTAACAATAAAATTGAAAAACAGCAACTTTTTAGTTCTTTATATATATTTTTATACTTAACGATGTTAATAATATTAAATACGAATAATACTAAATGTTGAATCTGGCATATCCTTTAATTCTGGCAAGTGCATCCGTCAAGTGTGATCGGTCCATCGACATGTTATAACAGTTTAAATATGCATTTGTGATCAATCTCCATAAAAAGAAACATTTTCTGGCCTAGCTTCTGACCCTTACACCTCGAATTATATGAATTTACTTTTTACACATCACATAATTGAATATCAAAATTCTTACAAAGAAAAGTTTTTTATCTTAACCCATATTTAAGATGTATTGAAGAGTAAACTGTGTTTAGTGATATCCACACAGAAAATTCTCTTAATTAATAAATAATAAAAACACCTTGCAAGAGCATTTTTAATAAAAGAATGCAAAATGATTCAAAAATATAGAATTTTTTCCACTAATGAAATTTAATGTTTTGAAGAACATTTTTTTTCAAAATTTCATTTGAAGTTGAATCAGGCATGGGAAGTTTTAACTAATTACAATGTAAAAATAACCTACAAGCCACATTAAATTTTACTATAAACTTGGTAAATTCGTACTGCCGTATTCATAAAATATTAAAATAGAATTGAAATATATTTTAGGACAATTTTGTATAAAAATTTGTCACAAAACTCATTTGAAAGTGATTTTATTTTTTATGGATATTAGGGATGCCATTTCGCTGATCCGATACCGATACTTAAAAATAATTATCGCCGATACCGACACGCATATTGAAATTGAGCATAAGTAAAAATTAACAAAACTCAAGTAGAGTAATTCTTTTATTATACAAAATAACAATGTTTATTAATGAGCCATTCCAATTATCAAAATTTTCAATACGAAACAATTTTAAAATTAAAATTATTAAACTACAAAACGTCTGCAATATTTATGATAAAAATAAAGGATGGCATTCAACGAATTGAATTTGAGAGCATGTTAAAATTAAATAAAATTACAAGGGCTGCTCTATATATTTCTGGCCTAATAGTGAAAATGCGAATATTTATAATCAAAATTGGTTTTATTGTTTTTCAAAGTATTCTACAGCATGAATTATACACTTTTGCATGCACTCAAACCATTTGTCGAAGCACTTTTTCCACTCCGATTGAAACACCTCTAAAACATGGTTTTTGAACACTTCAACAGCTTCTTCTGGCGACAAAAATCGTTGACCACGCATTTTTTCTTGCTGTGCGGAAACAAGAAGAACTCATTAGGTGCCAAGTCAGGGCTGTACGGCGGATGACCAATTATTTCGACGTTTTGGTCGGTCAAAAACGCTCTGGTTTGAGCCGATGTGTGAGAGCTCGCATTGTCATGGTGAACAATGATTCGTCTTCTCTTGTTGGTTTTTCGAATTTCTCCGATGACTTCAGGCAAACAAATTGTAGTATACCACTCAGAAGTTACAGTCCTACGGTGCTCAAGCGGAATAGTCGCCAAATGACCAGTTTTGCCGAAGAAACAGGCGACCATTTGCTTCGAAGTGCTTCTTCCACGAACAACTTTCGTTGGATTTTGATCGTCTTTGAAGCCCCACACGGTCGATTGTTGTTTCGTTTCGGGCTCATACGCATAGATCCATGATTCGTCACCTGTGAACCTGTGACGATATTATAAACGTCTTTTGAAGCACCGCAATCGTATTTATGCAACATTTCTTTGCACCAATCGACACGAGCCTTTTTTTGAGCTACTTTCAAATTGTGCGAGATCCAATGAGAATAAACCTTTTTTTACGGTCAGATATTCATGCAGTATCGAATGTATGCTGGTGGAAGAAATGTCCAAGGATGTCTCTATCTCTCGGTGTGTCACATGTCGATCTTGCATTATGAGTTCACGCACGGCATCAATGTTCTCTGGCACAACAGCCGTTTTTTGACGACCTTCACGGAGTTCGTCTTTGAGCGAGCTTTGGCCACGATTAAATTCATTATACCAATTTTTCACAGTGCTATAGGATGGTGCTTCATCGCTATATAAAGATTTAAGTTCATCAATGCACCCTTGTCCAGATAATCCACGTCGAAAGTTGTGAAAAATGATGGCACGAAAATGTTTACGAGTTAATTCCATTTTTTCTATATTAATTTTTTCAAGTCACTGTAAACAACACAAATAATGGTCGTACGTCAAAACGTTTTGGAAATGCCAGATTGCACTTGGCAGCACTCAGTGTTGCCAGGCCAGAAATATATATAGCAGCCCTCGTATAATATTTTAATGTTTTAAATTGATATCAATAAGATTTTTGTTTAAAAAACAAAGTGTTCTCAAATTTTGCGGAGATAGACGATTTTTCACGATTTTTATAGCAGACCTGCAGTGGAAAATAGTTTCTCAGATCCGAAAGAACTCATTTGAATTTTATGTTTTGCTTTTAATATGTTATTTCTCATAGTTGTCATGCAAAAAAAAAGTTGAAAATTGAATAATTTGTTCAAAAAAAACTCTAAAGAAAAATATAAGAAGTATCGGTATATCGACAGTAAAATATCGCTGATATCGAAAAACCAGAAGTGTCACCGATATATCGGTGTCGGTTGCATCCCTTATAAATATGACAGGTAGAATAATCGCATGGAAATTATACATTTTTAGAAGAAAAAAAGTTAAATTCTTATGTTACTTAGATAAATGATTAAGTTACAGTTGTAGTCCCCATACGATATTTTCAAAACATATAAAATAAAATTTTTCAGTGCAAACTGCTAGCAACAAATATAAATAAGTTAGCGATAAAGTCCATATTTTTTTTCTTATTACATCTAAAAAAAATTCCTTAGTCAACGATAAAATTTTTTTTGGCTCTTTTGAGAAAATATTTTAAACACTAAAATATTTTTTTTTTTTTAAATGTTAATAGCCTTGCATTGCGCTGAACGAAAAAAGTACTTTTGATACAGTTAAATCTCGCTTAACGCGCCAAGCTGGCAACGTGCTTATGTTCTGTAAATTTTCTGCAGCTCGCATTTAATAAATTAAAAAAAATATATATTTCTACTCCTTTTTACCATTGTAATAATCGACAAATTTATCATTCAAAATTATTCTTTTGGTCTATGTTTGTGCGATGATGTTATGTTTTAATGTTTGATTTTATCACAAAAGTTGGGTAGAATCCATTGACGAGCTATATGAGCAGTGGCCATACGGATGTGCTTTCCCCGCAGTAATACATTTCATTTTGTTGTTATAAATAATAAATATTTCATGAGAAAATCATAAAATATTTAATTTGAAGAAATCTAGCACGATTAAAGTTAATTAAAGTAAAAAAGATTCCGAATAGTAAATTTTCAAAAAGATATAAATAGAAATTTAAGACAAAGAATTTCGTGGAATTAATTTAGCCACTTTATCCTTGTATTAAAGATGATTTAGTCTTTTACTTGATAATGACAGGCAAAATCCGTAGATTGTGTTGTAGATTATTCATAAGAAAATCTAGAATGGTGGCGCCTCGAAACACCCACCCATAAAAGTCTTGCCATATAAACAACTTTTTATTACTCTCTTCTAAACTTTAAGTATTTTTTTTTTCTTTGTGCATAAATTTACATTTGCCAAGTTTGCAGACTCCAGCTCTTTTACTTTGTAAAGGGAGTGTCTTGTTCTCTGTTTAAATGCCACCCACTTTGATGCGATATATTAATAAACAATAAATAAAAAACAGATTAAGTTTGTTTTTGGAGTTACTTGGATTAATGATGTTGGTTTAATAAACCTTACTACGGTTTGAAACATTTTTATGCAAGAAGTTGTAGACAAAGTAACTTAGAAAATATTTAAAAATTTTAGATTTTGTCTTAAAATACAAGAAGTTCAAGTTTTTGTGTTGCCTTTTGCTAATTTTTAAATCGTCAGTAGAAATTATTATGGCTACGCATTCATACATGCTTTATATCCAGAGGTCGCCATCCAGAGAGTGTGCTTTATAATCAATGGTCGCAACACAGAGAAATAATGAAACTGTAAAACTTTAATTACACGTTCTAATTAAAACCAACACGTCAGTTATCCTTTCAATTAAAAATACTGACTTATACTAACTGCTGACTGAAACTAAAGAGCATGGAAAAGTAGGTTCGTAGAATTATTCATCTTAAACTTGTTCTTTTTTAAGCAATCAGCTGTTACTTTTAGTGCCACTGCAAGATTTTGAAGAGTTGGACAAATATTTATCAAGATTACTTGCTTATATTTTTTACAAGATCTTTACACTGGTATTATTAAGATATTATTAACCCATATGTGAATTTAATTTATTATGTCCTTAGTATTTAGGCATAAAAATATTAACAGGTAGCAAGCAGTGCGAACAAATATTAACATTAAAACAAACACATGGTTGTTAAGGAATGGAAAATAAAGCAAAGGAAATGCTAACGCTACCGGTCGTTTCGGTAAATTGTTTAATTCAATTTGAACAAATATTTACTTTTATCTTTTTAGCTTTCTTGTACTAGTGTGTTTAAGACAAAAAAAAACATTTTATTTGATTTATGAACATATTCTTCAAGCACTTGCTGATAATGAAAATTATTTAAAATAAAATAAGTAATAAATTTTTTATACACAAAGTTGTTTTCATCATAAAATAAGAAAAACAAAATGTTAAATAAAAATAAAAAAAGTTAGAGTGCTATATTTATGTACCCCTCACCATCTAAGTTAATCATGTTCAGTGAAGTAACTCCAATAAAAAAAAACAAATATTGAGGTGACAGAGAATTAACAAATTAGAAAAAAAATATTTTAAGTGCTACATATATATAAATTTACATAAAAATACCATCGGTTCTTAATGGTTTAAGAATTTTTTTAAATCTTATCATTTCCTTAAAGATCTCTTCAAAAGCTTTAAAATGATATCCATATTGATATTTTGAGTGATTTGAACATTTCAGAGTCCGTAACTCGGAAAATATCTGCAAGCGCTAATTTTCTTGTTTGATGGCTTTTTTCTTATTTTTAATTCTATATCGCCCCATATATTACTTTTTTGATTGGAGTTACTTCATTGTTTCAAATGATGTGATAAAATTAGAGGTAGCTGTGATGTTTTGCCCGTTGCCTCGAAGGTTAGGACAGGGACCGATCCTTGTGATTTCCGTTAGTAACTCTTTAGAAACTATGTCTGATCGATTGGAGTATTTAAATTTTTAAATGAACGGAATATAATTAATTTTTAATACACAGAGTTAGATTCAGTTATGTTCTTTTTTAACTAAAAGGCCATTTGTCATTTCGCTATAGAAACAAGTATGAAAAATTAAAATGAAAAGATATCACAGAGCCATATTTTACAATTACATTTACCTAAGGTAACGAATTTAAAAAATAAAATTAAAAATTAAAGGGTGACCTATACATGGTTAGAAACACTTCTTGTGTGAGTAAAACTTATACCTTGCAGATTTATTTAAGTTACACATGATTATGAAGGGTGTAAAAAGCCTAACATCTATACCTAAATTAGCGCGTAAGACGCAATCTTTCCGTCAAAAATTCTCATGAACATACAAAATGTATGAAGCAGTTGGAAAATCTGATTTTGACAGCGCGTAAGGTAGTAAAGTTGGCTGCAAGCTTCTGTTGTTTACATATTTTTTTTATTTTTTGTAGTACTTATGCTATAAACACAATCAAGTCCACCGACTATCGACTACAAGATGTCAAAAATAGAATACATGCGTGCTTATGAGAATAAATCTTTTAGCCGCTACACGACTACCGACTACACGGCTACTTTTGTAGCCTGTAGCCAACTTAGGCTAATTTCTATTTTTCTTGGCTACAAAAAAACAGATTAGTGCTGCCAACACAATAAATGCATGAAATGGTGGATTTATAAACGCAATACATTAAATATCGCTTTTAAAAATGCGAAAAACAATTATAGTGGCACCATTGAAAAATAATAATCATCTGCTCATTTGTTTACATTTTTCATATACTTTTTATTTGGCACATTTTTCATTTACTTTTTATTTGTCAAATTTTCCATTTAGTTCTTTTTTCATAAATTTCTAATTTGTTTCAATTATATTTATTTTTTTGTTTTTTATTGAAATTGGTGAGTATATAATAGTCATTTTTACTGTTTATATGTATTTGTTATATTGTTTAATATAAATGTTTAGTTCAATTTACATGCAAATATGGACATATGTCAAAGCAGATGTTTTTTTTGTAGTTAGTGGTCGGTAGTCGTTAAAAGAATTAAGTAGCTGGCGACTTGGCAATTTTTGTAGCCAGCTACCTTTGTAGTCGGTAGTCGATGGTCGGTAGCTTTTGATTGTGTTTATAGCATTAGAAAACGTTGTAAAACAGTAATGACATTATAGCTTTTTTCGGCTTTATCTAGCGTCTTTATCACTGTTTTGCATTTCATTTCAAAGGGTTTATTAAACATGATAAGTTAACATTCCTGTACATAACAAAATTTTACGCTTTTATTCAGGTATGTTATTTTAGGCGTAAAAGCCATGTATTAAATTACGCCTTACGCGCTTATTTAGGTTTGTCAGTTTGGACCAGATGTGAATAAATCCAATCCATTCACACACAGTTTTTGAGGGGAAAGGCAAAGAAAAGCATATTTGAGGGTAAGTAATACACAGGTGTGGATAATTTATTTATTTATATGACTTTCATTGTTTACATGTACATGTGTGTATTTAAAAATTAATGCTAAAAAAATTCTTACTCACCTGAAACACGGTTAATGGCATATGAAATTCAGCACCCCCTGTAATAAGGAAACCCCATTTCGAGTCATCTTTGGCAGCATACTGTTCAGAATCAACATCAAATGCTGGAAAACCATCTGTATCACCGATGCCGCATGATAATTTAATAATAGGGGATTTTTTTGGCGGTTCCGGTGTAAACGAGTAAAGTGATAAAAAATTTGGTTCTGGCATATTTTAAACAATCAAAAATGTATATGCGTATGTATGTTTGTTTATTTTTATAGTTTTTTATCTTTACAGCTGTTTGAACACTTTTGTTTAAAAGAGTATAAAAGAATTTTTTATTTGCGCTTGCTAAATAAAGAGTAAATATAAAGCAATGTGAAAACTGAGCGATTTTTAAAAAGTAAGTTTTTTTAATAAAATAATTTTAAATGCAATTAATGCTGAAATTTAAATGTGTTTCTTCGAGGAATTAAAACAGTTCGGAAACTTATAAATTTGTCTAATGGTAAGACCAACAAATCGAAATTTCGCTAACAAGCAAAAATGTACTAAAAACTTAATTAAACAACCATAGTCGCAGATATAATAAGAATATGGAAAAATTGATATGATATACAAACTTTAAGGTTCTGTTTTTTTGTAAATCTTAAACAAAAAAACTGAAACGTGTCCCTTAAAAATTTTCTTGTCAGAAATTTCTTTTACCAAAAGACCAAGAAAAAAAAAATAAATAAAAGTTCAGAATATCATAAAACATAACAAAATAAAAAAAATTGAATTAGATAGATTAATGAAAAAACTACTGAAAATTTAATTATTATCAAATATATAACATTTCATATAAATTAAAAGGAATTTCAGGTTTTAAGAATAAAGTTTTGCAAAAACAAACAAAAATTGATTTGAACAAAAAAAAACAAAACAGAATTTATCCAAACAGATAATTCATTCCAAAATAAAAAGCTACTACAATAAAAATACTTCCATAAACTTTAACGAGCAATCATTAAATAGAGATTTTGCAATATAGGAAGAAATCACAAAAAAATACAAAGTACACCGAAACATATAGATTAAGTTAAAGTTTTAATTTTTGTATAGTCTTTGTCAAATTCTCTAAGTCATAAGAATTTCAACCTAAAGTCAAAATTTAAAAAACTAAAATAGCACTCAGAAATATTAAAAATTTACTGCCGATTTCTCTACATGCGAAGGAATACTTCTTTCGCATACTTGTATTGAAAATAAAACAAAATATGAAAAATTTGGTTTTGTACGTTTTCTTTGTTTTTTTTTTTTTTTTTTTTGTTGTGTTTATTATCGTTTAAGTATAATTTTTTACTATTTTACTTTTCCACTAATTTCAATGTTAAAGTTTTTTTCTAACAAGCGAAGGCTTGTTCACAAAAAGGGAAAAAATCGCTCATTAGCCACATTCTTGTTATTTAATGAGCGCAGTGTCTGTCTAGAGAACATTGGCTCTCTTTATTCAGAAGACTTTATTTTGAGAGCATTTTTGCAACAAAACAAAATTATAAGATAAATTTTAAATTTTAAAAATTTTTATATGAAATTATGAGCAAATTATTGCACGTTTTTACTAAAAGCCGGCAGGTATTTTTTTTATTTTTTTGAATTTTTTTATATACAATTCATTTAGAAAAAAAAGTACATATTTGCAAGAAAGTTTCAGAAACATAAAAATTTAAATTATATAATATTAAAAAAATTGCACAATTTTTTTTTTCTTTAAAATTTCATCTGCTCAATTGTTTGATAATTTTCATCCGTCAATTTTCCTTACACGCAGATATCAATGAACTTAACAACAATATAATTTTTGAAATATGTATTAATACAATTTAAAAAAAAATAAAAACTTTAGAAAACTTTTATTCCACTTTTATAACCCGTTTAAAATTTTCTCTAATTTCACGTTTTCTTTTTTACACTGCAGTTCGGCGACTGATTATTTTTTTAAAGTTACAAATTTTATTTCTTTGTGGTCTACTTGAAATCAATTTCTCTCTAAAGATTTAAAAAGCTGTTTTTTATTGCAATAATAGTTTTTTAAGTATTTTGTTTCGTAAAGAATTTATTTTTGTAAATTTCGTAATTTTTGTTGCGTGTTTTCATCACTTTTGGCATCTATTTGTGTTTAGCGTGTGTCAAGAAGCTGCTATTTTGGGTCAATTAAAATTATTTTGGGATAAATATATTTTTTAGTTTGTTTATATTTTATGTTGAAATTTATGCGTTAATTTTTTAGTTTGTTTTATTAAATACAATACCCAGTAGAAAAAAGAATATATTTTACATTTAGCAATTTTGAACTAAAAAGAAAAAATTGGAAAATTGTTTTTTTAAAGCCGATTTTATTATTTGTAATATTCGGTAATTTTTTTTTTATTTTGAAAAATCATAACTATTTGCATCAGCTCTTGGACTTTAGGAGAAATACTACTTTTAATAAAAGAATTTATATTTTCACCCAATTTTTTTTAGTTCCAAAAAGTTCCCCATTTTTTTAAATTATTTTTTTTTGGTTATCATAAAATAAAGCATTTTTCAACTAGAAATTTTCCTTTCTAAAACAAAATAGAACAAATGACCAGGCTGACAAATGTCGATTCTTTCATCGAATTTTTTAACAAATAAAATCACGTTATTGCAATTCCAGCGTAATCTTTGAAAAAAAAACGGCCCAATCACCTCTGTAGACCACATAGCGCACCATACAGTGACACGTTGAGCACGCAAAGATATTCAGAAGCCCAAAAAAAGCAAGTTTGCTTATTCACATACCCTGGTAAGTAAAAATGGCTTCGTCCAGAAAAACCAGCAGATTGCTTCTATATATGTATATTAATTTTGTCATTTGATGAAATTTTTAATCAAAAGCTCTCACAGCTGTTAAGCTCTTTTCTACACTCTGCTTTAACGTCTGTAAAATCTTAACAAATTTAACGGCATTATCATGCCGGTTCTAAAATAGACAAAATTTACATTTCATATCTTTCAAAGTATTGTTGCTATAAAAATATTTTTTATAAAAAAGTGCCTTGAAAAATATTAAAGTGAAAATTTCGTATGGATTTCAGAACATGCCGGTATATCCCTGTGTTTTGCGTCTTGACGACCATAGGGTCACTCTGCATTGTAGTATAAAAACTTGCATAAATGTATGCCGTTCCTTATTAGCATAAGAAATCAAAAAGCAATTTGATGAAAACGAAACATACTTTGAGTGAAAAGATATACATGATAGGGTTGTATAATAGACCAATTCAAAAATAATAAATAACATTTATATTTCATGAAAATGTTAGCAAAATGCTAATGTAATATTTAAACCAATTAATTTAAAGCATTCATCCTTATCTATCTTATTTTTCTATTTCAGTATTTTCCATTTTATTTTACTTTACGTAAATTCATTCATAATGCTTTTTTAAGGTTCCCAAGCAGAAGTTTAAAGTATTGTCCCATAAGAAGCATTTGGCATCGACAATAAGGAAGGCAATCCATTCTATTGTTTTCCATTCTTAAAATTATTATAAACTTATTAAAAAAAATTTGTGCAACAGTAGTGAAGATTGTTTCAGCGAAACCTGCAAACTTATAGGGGCCATAATGCATTGCATTAGTTCTTATAGTGGTTTCAATGTAATGTTACACCGTATATTGTCCCATATCGTAATGCTACCACTTAACACTGTATAATTTTTTATCTTCTATAAAAAATATTTAAATAAAGAAAATTTTTCAAATTTTGATTAAATAGCCTTTGCAAAATATGATTCAATTCCAAATTATATGCGACTAAAAACATAATCTCGCAAAACAACAACTTTATAATAGGGAATTACATATCGTTTGCTAAGATGAAAAATCATGTAATTAATGAAAAAATTACAACTTTTTTTTGTGTGCAGGAAGAAATATTTTCATTTAAAAAATGTAATTCAACAAAAAAATTTTTAGTACTTTTTTATACGTTATTAAATAATTTAGTCCTACACCGAATAAGATGTTTAGTTTATTGCTGGACAAAGTTGCGCCCCTATATTTCTGAAACCCTTTTCTTAATACTCAACTTGCTTCACTTTATATTTTCTATTTGCCTTTAATATCTATAATTTTCTTTGCTAACAAACACACTCTTCATTAGCCAACACTTATTGTTAGCACACCACTATGAGGTTCTTTGTTTGCGAGACAATTAAAAATATCAAACGAAAATAGAAGAACCCGACATCAATAAAAATAAAAATTAAAAATTCCTAAACAAATTGTTTTGTTTACACTACAGGAATTTCAAATTAAACATGTATTTCCTCAAAATGTCAATACACTTGTGATTTTGAAAACTACAAAGGAATGTCCAGAAAATTAGTTTCTTCATTGCAATACCTAAGAAAAACGTAAGAAGTTAAACAAACGATTTCAAAATGTAAGTGTAAGTCAATTCAAATGTACGAGTACAGTGCACATGAGTTTATGTGAACTAATTACGGATGACAGTGATCTTATCTTCGAATTGTTGAAGACACAGCGTTTTATTTTAAGAATTTTTACTTTTTTAGTTTATCATTCCGTTTTTAATTTCGATAATATTTATTTTCATACCCCATGAAGTGTATATATTCTGAGTCCTTATGCATAGAGAAGGCGATTGAGCAATGTCCGTCTGTCCATCCGTGTTAGTGGTGAAAACAACTTTGCAAGGGCACTAAATAACCTAAAAAAATTTAAATACGCAAATCGGTCAAACATAGTTTTGAAAGAGGTGCTATTAAAAACCAGCAAGATCGGTTTGTGTCCCTTGAGGTACTGGACTCAACGCCGTGTGAAAAAATTGGCGCTCGCCCACATGTACCAAGTTGTGGGTCTATGAAGTTTTCATAAAAAAGTTCCATTGTCAATATGGGTATCATTTAAAAGATTTTGAAGAGATCTTTCAGAAAATACTAATTTTTTTTAGAAATGATTAACCCATTAAGAACCGATGACATTTTTACATAAAATTAGACAACGTATTTTTTTTTTTTTTCTTATTTTTTTATTCTCTGTCACCTCAATATTTGATTTTTTGATTGGAGTTACCCCCTAAACTAAATTTACATACATGGTGAAGAGCACTCTTACTTGTTTTAACACATTTTTTTATAATATTTTCAGGTGATTCCGCCTGAATTAAAGAATTATTAAAATTGGTTTCTATGAATTTATATTTTAGAGTTTTTAAACTTTAGTCAGTCTTGTTCTTGTTATCCAAAAATTCTAAAAAGAAAGCAATAAACTTACTAAAAATTTTTTTTAAATAAAATTACATCATTTGATTTATTCTGTACTGTAACTGGCTCAACAATTGTGTTTTCTTTGACAGTGAATTTAATAATGAAAAAAGGCTTGAAGGAATATAATAATAAATTTTTCCACAAAAATCTCAAACATTAATTTCGTAGTTTTTATTCTTTAAATATTACTCCATGTTTTTGGGGTTCATTTATATTAATTCTTTTTTACTTTTATAGAGTACCTGTGCAAATTATTTACATACTGCATTCCTTATATGATCAGTACCCGATTTCACGAGTAATGTAAGTTTTTTCGAACTTCACTGACCAGTGGGAGTTAAACAAAAAAAATTTTAATAAATATATAGTTTTCGGAAGGCTTAGAATGGTTATTTGAATCTGACAAAAAAAATTTGAAGGCCTGCATAGCTTTTGAGCTCATTTGATGAAAAAATAGCAGCCTTTAAGCAAAGCACATCAAAATATATATGTAAACGATATACATATTTTATTGAAATATTCCCAAATACTCTCAATACATTGTATAAATTGAAAGCTTTCGAACAGGCGTACGGCTGAATATGCTACTCCATCTGTTATAATGGGTGATATATATATATTAAGGAATCAGAAGCTCTCGACATTCTTAGCATTAAAATTCAACGCGATGTACGTTGAAACAAACATTTTTTTCATCTCGCAAAAGAAGCATTCAAGTGCCTAGGTTTCCTAAGACGGTGTAAGAAATGCTTCAGTCCATCCGATCTCCTTGCTTTCTATGTCACCTTTATCAGACCAAAAATGGAATACAACTCTCATGTATGGCCCAGTGCTTTAAAATCTGTTTTGGAGTTACTCCACCACATGCAGGAGAGAGCGAAGAAGCACGTCGGTAACAGAAGGGTATTTAGCTCTATTGATTTGCTGGAGCATCGAAGCAATGTGGGGTGTGTTTCACTGTTTTATCGTTACTACAACAAAATGTACTCTTATGAAATTAGGGAACTGGTTACTGAAAACCGTAATTTCATACTCTGCAACAACAGCTCATTCCTTTGTGGTCGATTGGACAGTGAATTGCATTACACATTGCATAGAAAATTCGTTTTTAGCCGAACAGTCTTTCCTGCCACTTTCAATGTGCAAAGATTCAAATCAAATGTCCACAAGCACTACTCCCTCTGTCCCCCTCCCCACAACCTAATTTCCGAGTTCTGACACAATGCATTGCATAAGTAGGGGCATCCCCTGAGTGCTGGCCCTAATATAAAAAAGTGAGATTATTTTCTATAATTTTATTTAACGCTTATTTTCAATTTCTGGTAACACTGTTAGTAGCATTCGGTATGAGCAATTTTATGCCTGCATTCGCTAAAATATTCCGTTTTATAAAAGCTCACACAAAGTTATTTTGTAAATCCTCAAGTAATCAAAAATATTTATTCTCGAATTTTTGTTTATTACAAATCATGCGAAAATAAAACGTTAAAAATAAATCTACTCGGGTTTTTCGATTTATTTTAAGGGCCATGGCCATACCATCACAATTTTTTTGATAATATTTTATGTTCAAAAGTGCAATTAATGTTTTTTATGTCAGGAACAAACTGATTGAAACGTAAATTTAAACCAAAAAATGTTCTATATTTCTTTTTGCAAAAACGGCTATTCTGTCTTTATTAATCCGAAAAAAAAAATTAAGTTCGGTGAATTCTTTTTCGAGGAGTCTTCTGAGTACGAAAGTACATTTGGAAGTGTCAGATTAGCTCCAGTTTTTTAAGAAATCGGTAATTATCCATTTTTCGTTGATATAGGTAGGTGTGCGCTATTTAAAAAAATTTTATTCGACTGTTTTAGTTCTTCTTGCCTTCTTACCTATCTTTTACGGAATGTTTTGAATTTTCAAAATTTCACGTAATTTAAACTATTAATGTCGATCAAAAGTAACGATTTTTTTACCATATTTTTAGGTTTTATTAGACGCCTGGCGAGAAGCCCCCCCTCCCTTTTCCCTTCTCCACTGGTTCATAAGATACCAAATTATGTCCAAAATAATTCCTTTTCAAACCACTGTGGCATGATTAAAAATACAGATAGAAATTCATCAATAAATATTTCTCATACGTTGATAATTAAGTGTTGCCACAGCCAACAAATTTGTACTACAAAAATTTTTTTTATTAAATAATCAAGTGCGAAAAAATAAAAATGCATCGTTGACGCATTTAAATAAAATTTAAAACATGTAGATCCTAACCTAAAAAGTTCATAGGCTATGTAGTTTTTCAAAACCTGAACTTAAAGGGTAAAAAAGAGAAAACGGTAATTTTTTTAAGGTAAACCAATATAAGTGAAATTCGAAACGTAGAAAGACTCTTTTCTACAAGCTGGAATAAGCTTTGCTTGACTTTATTATTGTTTAGAAAGGAAAAATAGCGGAAAACTAGCTATCTATGTAAAAAAAGAAGCGCTACCTGTTATCCTTCGAAATTTCGGAGAAAAATTTGTTTTTGTACTTTTTCATGAAATACTTTCTTATTTAAATTTTTGATGTTACTGAATTAGTTCTGTATTCCAAATACCTATTTTTGGTACCACATAAAAACTGCTGGATGGATTTGAACAAAATTTTGTGAGGTAGTCCCTTAGAACCTTTTTTCAAATATAGAATAAAAGTATGTCATTTCGTAGAGAAACTAGAGATACAAAAGTGAAAACACCGAATTTTACCGATATATGAGTGCTGTAGTTAAAGTTGTAAACTCGTTGACTACAAACTTGGTTGGCCAGGGTTCAACTCCTGCGGCAACCAAAAAATAAAAATGTTTTTTTTTTCTGTTTAATGGTATAAATAAATATTCAGAATTAACATTAAACATTGTAGCCTCCTTCGTCGGTACTTCTTCATAGCATATAGAACGGTTGTCAGCACGGAAACATTTAACACTATTAACAAAATTCTAAAACAATTTTTTTAAAACACATTTATCTTAATTTTAATTTAAAAAAAAAATTTTAATGATACGCGGACAAAGTCGTGGACACTCTATATACTTTATGGGGTCGCAAAATGATATTGTAGAAATTACAAACGTAATGGCAAACTTCTATACAAACTCTCCACCTGTAACATCCAGATCAGGCTCAGTTGCTAAATAAAGTACAGTTGTCTAAATTTGTGTTTTTTCGTTTTTTGTTTATTTTCACTTTTTAATTTATTATAGTGACATTTTATATGATAAAAGTCCGCCAGCTATTTTAAAATATGTATGAACAGTTTTAATTCCTGTTATCAAAAATTGTATTAAAACTTTGATACTGAAAAAATAAAAACTCGTAAATTTGTATTCTTATGTACGTAAAAGAGTCATTATTTATTAAGTTATTTATAAAAAATAGAATATTTTTATTTAAGACTGCGTATTATCAGGATTTTAATATTTATACAATTGATAATTATATCAGTTATAAATTTTAATTAATTTTGTTTTTTACATTAATTTTTCGTTTTTGTTTAAATAATGTTATCTAAGAATATATTTATATTTTCACAATTTATCAAATAAATTTTCATTGTTTTCGTCAGTGCTTTCATTTGAATCATCATCTTGATTGCTATGACCACCACAACCTTGTGCATAATCCTCTTCTGAGTTTTTAGTTGTCGGTGTCTTTTCCAATTCTTTTAAAACTTTGTCATTTAATACAAAATCTTTAATATCTTTCAAATTAATGTTTTGAAAGTCTTCTTCAGTGTCTTGTTTTTCCTTGCTAAAAATAAATACTTCATTTTTACTTATTTCCTGTACAGATTGATCCTCTTCACTAGAATATTCCAGATTTCTTTTACGTCTAGAGCTTTCCGCTTTAGCTGCCAAACTTAAAGTCTTAACGGGTGCATTATCGAGAGTTTTGGCTACAACGTTACCTTCGGTCGGAGTATCATTTGATTTTTCGTCTGGCGTTGCAGAATGCTTATGAGCGCCATGATCTTTAACCTTTTTGTCCTCTTCTGAGGAACTTTCTTCGGAAGTGTCGGCACTACGTGCAAGCCGTGGTGAAATGTTTTGAGAATCTTGGGATTCATCACTTTCTAAAGCATTTTTAAAACCTTTAAGTTTTAAATGTTTATTATATTTAAACAAATCCTCATCTTTTAGTGAGAGCTGATTTTTGGGGTGAGATGCAAAATCTACAGCTCTTTTGTTTCTCTCTGTTTCTTTTTCTTCCACACTATGGTGCCCAGTGAACTCAACTTTAATAACGGTCTTATTGTCTAACTGTTCTTGACTTATATCTTCTTCGTTGCTATCCTTGCGATGATAGTTTAATTTTTGCACATGCTTTTCTTCTTCCTCTGAAGAGGAGGAGTTTTTCTGAGCATTTTGTGACTCCGAACTTTCACTGCTGTCAGATGAATCAAACGTATCACGATTTTTCACTTTAATTGGACTAGCCAAGGACACTGCTAATAACGCACTAAATATTGCACACAATGTTATTAATTTCATTATCCTGATTTAATATAATCAATTTTTAATATCAATAAGACAATTATATAAATTTATAAATAATATTTTTTGCAACACTTTCGTTTAAAATCGCAACGTTGTTTCTATGGCTCGGTACGTTTGTATACTGTTCCATTAACATAAATTTATATAAAATTTTAATTGATTTTCAGAACTTTCTTATCAGTATGTCTCAACTTTTAAGTAACTTTCAACTCGATTAATCGATTATTTGCACAGGTTATTACTTTTTATAGCGGCAATGACTTTTTATGATACAGGGTGAAGAAATAATTCTTAACTAATTTTTACAATATTTAATTTTATTAATTTTTTTATATTTGGCAATTTTTTCATTTTTTTCACAATTGATTTTTTTTTTTTTATTTTGTGAAATTTCTTTTTAAGTTAATTTAGAAATAACAGTGATGTGACTAAATAGAGGGGTGTTAAAAAAATTAATAACCAAAAGTTTACAGAAATCTATCTCACTTTTGTTAAATTAATTAAAATATTAAATGAAAGTTTAAAGCATATTTAAGTGCAGTTTTTGTATTTCTGACAAACATTTCATTTAGAAATTTTTGTTAGAAACAACTTAGAAAATGGAATGCAAAAAGAGCTTTTCACTCTTAATGAAATAAAAAAATCAAACATTTTAAAGTAACTAAAATTAAAATCAGAATCGAAATAAACTATCATTTAAACAGGAAAACAAGCTGAAGGCCCTTGTTCACCAAAAAATCAAAAATTTGTAAGCAAAGAAAAAAAAAAAACAATCGAAGCCAGGGTAAGGTAATAACACTAGAAAACATTTGCTTTTAATAAAACGAATTGAGTCATTGTGTTGGTTAGTGAGCACAAAATGTAGATTAAGTTAAACATCTGAAGTCAAGAGAGAAAAAAATGGGAGAAAAATTAACCGATTTGAAAAAAAACCGTTTCCCAAACGTTTGCTGATTGATTTGCTTAATTTTCAGTGAACTTACGCTAACGTTCTTTGTCATTCAAAAATTATTTGTTTTGGTTTTGTTCGTGTACAAAAAACAATTGAAATGTGTTTAAAAGCTCATGTCCACATAAAACATGTAAAAATGTTTAAATCCAACTTTAAAGGAATTTAAGATTCGATAAGAGCAAAAAATAGTTTTAATATTAAAACTTTTGTTTTTCTTTCTATAATTGAATTGAATTGAATTCTACAAAGAAAAAATATAGAATTTTATAGAGTCGTACCCACGTATTTTTAGGATGGTTGTTGAAATTTGTTTACTTCTGTTATGTATTTCGATTCGATACAGTGCCTTAGTCTTACTAAGTTATTTGAAAAAACTGCTAATCATTATAGCTCTCAATAAGCCACAGGTGACTTACATTGACCCATATGGGCCTATTCTTTCAAACGCTGTAGACAAATGCTGAAAAATTGGACAAACTGTAGCTACTGTAGCGACACTAACTTTTTATTTGTTAAGTACAAACACTAAAAAATTACACCGAACTTTCACTTCTTTGTCTGGTACAAAAAGAAAAACAGTATAAATATATAAAGTTATAAATTAAAGACTGCTATAATAGTTGATGTAATTTGAGGTATATGGACAAACTTTTTTTTTTTAATTATAAATAAAAGGGTATCCTGTTATAGCCAAATAATTGAAATTTACAAAGAATCTTTGTTGCTACGTCTGCTGTAATAAGAAGCAACTGTGAGATTAGAAAAAAATGTTTTCCTGCTGCAATGTTCCTCGAATATGATATAATTAATGTATAATTACTAACTGAGCGATATTTCAGGTCCTGTGACTAAATCATTGTAATAAAAAAATTACTTGTAACTACAAAGCGTTTTTTTTTTATATTTGCACACGTGCTAACTTGAATTTCATTTTACTTTGTGGAGAGAAATATTAATACTTCTCAGCCTATCATTCTTTCATAAATCAAAGCTGTGAAGCTTCTTCTCGCTTTTACTTATTAACAACATTTATTATTTTTTTCTAAATGTTATGTGCTTTTTTATTTGAACCTACAATCAATCCATATTACCGAATTTCATGACTTGTCAGATTTTCCATAACAAAATACATATGTATCGTGTAAAGGGTTTAAAACATTTCTTATGTTAAACACATATGTAAAAGTCATATGACAAATTTTCATTTAGAGCGTGTTCTATTTTTATATGACAAAGCATATGACTTCCAGTGGTGCAACTTATTATTTCTTCACTTATACCGTTTTTAAATGATCAAAAAGTGCAAAAAGTACTAAAATCGTTTGAAGCAGAATAGAGTTGACATCTTTATTAGCATTAACAGAGCCGCTCACCAAACAACTGTTGTAAACAATGATTTACTTTGTAGGTTATTTCAGAAGTAATTTGCATGTACTAAACGCGAAATTTAAAGCCATATGTAAAAACGACTTCTTTGACATACATAAGGATTTACATGTGGATTTTCAAACTGACAATTCATGTGTAAAAAACATTTCGTCTAAAGACACCTTAAGGAATATATACATATTATATATTTGACTTTGTTTTGCAAACACCTATGTTATCGCACATGTCAATCATAACAGCAAAAAAAAAATAAACGCAATTAATAATTAAATTAAAAATAATTTTTGCAATTTTTAAAGAGAGAATCATATTGGTGACTGGTACAGTCTCTGCAGAAGATAGTTTGTATTATTTCCGTGTCATTCCCTAATCCATATGAAAAGGGCGCTGCGAGTTTTTAAAAGTCATTTTAGTCGTGTTAAAGTAAAATAATTATTGGTTTTGATTTCCTAGTCGACATAAAAATTGTTTACTTCTTTGTGTCACAGTATTGAAACGTCTTATAGGAAATACTGAAATTACCAGCAACTAATATGCTGGCCTCTATCGCATTTATATTCTCACTTGAACTTGTAATTTGAAGTGCAATATTATATATTTAAGATTGTTTTATTATGAGAAAGCACATGGACGATACCCTTCATCGCAACCTTTTGGTAATCTCCGAATGGGGCCTTGCGAACAGGGTTCAATATGCTACCTCAAATGTAATTATGAGTGCCATATAAAGGAATCAGATGTTCTTGGCATGAAAATTCAATGCGATGTTCGTTGGAACAATGTTGATGTCATAAAAGAAGCATCCAAGTGCCTTGGTTTTCTGAGACGGTATAAGAAATACTTATAACAAAGTAGTACAGAAAACGAATAAATCATATTTGGTTATCGATCAGTTCAGTGATTTGTTTGTAAGCTCTCGCTTCATTTGGTTATAACACTCAAGTAATTTGACATATAATTAATTTCAAAATTTTTAATTCACTTGTATGGCATTGCTACTCTGATGACCAAAAATAAATGAAAATATTAAATTTTATCCGTAGCTTAACTGACGTTTAGAAGAAACCAAGAGAAAATATATGTGACCTTTACCTTAGAACAACGAAAAGAGCTCTGGGTTGTCAAAGGCCTTTGTATAACTAAATTTATGTTGATTCCTCGTGTTCTAATACCTCATTTCAGTTGGCTGAATGGTAACGTTTAACATACTTATACTCAAAGAAAAATAGATGCGAAGAATGCTGATGTCGAACATGGCGATCCAGAAAATGCTTCATTACATTCTTCTGGTAGCTAACTTTTCCTGTTTTCTTTCAAACTTTGTAAATAATTTTTCTTTAGAAATTTGTTAAGAAGAAAATTTCGTAGCAATGTAACAAAAAAAAAAACAAAATCTTTATGTGGTTGCTAAAATAAAAGTTGTTTATAATCTTTTCTTTGTACTTTGTATAACATAGCAATTTATCCATTGAATAAGCTTTGCAATTTTTTTTAACTAATAATTTTTAATCGAAAATTTTTAAACACTAATTTTCAAGTGAAGTTTGTACATATTTTAATTGCTGTTTTTGCAAACTCCCCTGTTTTTTTAATGATTAATTGTATTTAAGAGTAACAAATTTTCATACATCAAGATTTTTTTATAAAAATACCTAAAAAAATTCATAAGAACTCTTAACTGATATGAAAAAAAAACTCAACGAATTTTCTATATTATTTATAAATTTTCTAGATGCTAAATTTTTAACGCTTAGTAAAGTTTTCTTATTTAAGTTTATTTTTAAAACGTAATTTTTTAGTTTTATGAATATATAAAAATAATAATCAGATTACAATTTTTTCTATCACATGTAATGGGTCAAAAAGATCATTTTCTCTTATAGATTTTATATTATTTCTTGTCTATTACAGAGACTTAATAAACTTGAATTTATTGGATTAAAATTTTCGAAATTTCTAACTGTTGTTTAATACATTGTGTTATTTGTAGAAAAGTAAAAAGTAGTAAAAGTTTAGGGTTGCGTTCAATATTTTTTTTTTGCTTTTTTCGTTAAATTTCTTTCTTATAATTATCTATTTTTAGTATTGGAGTATTAACTAAATTAAAATAAAAAAAACGTTGCCTTGACTTGAATTGCACAGTAAGAAATTTGGGAAATAATGACAATAATTCTATTGCTTTTAAATGGCTTAGCCGATCGCTTTGAAGCTTCGCACGGCTTAAGTAAATGTATAATTGAATTTAAATATTATATTTTATTTTTTCTTGGATTTTAGAAAACTTAAATTCGGATGATAGTTCGTTCTTGTCTTGCCTTGTCGACCTTTAAAATTAAAAAATTTTTTTCTTTTGCTACCTTTTGCCTTTGTACCTATTTTTTTTTTTTTTTTTTTTTTTGTAAAAATTTTCCAAAAGTTGTAAAATAAAAAATTTTATAGGCCAAGTGTGATATCTTACATTTTATATTGAGAAGGATCTTATTATTTTCAATAAGTATTTGAATGTATTAAATTTTTTTTCCATAATTAAGTGGTTACGACTTTTTGGACAAATATTTGATTAATCTGACCTAACGTTAAAAAGGGAAACACTTTAATATGAGAGTATCCATAGTATATATTTAAATAAAAAAAATTATTCTACTTAATTTGAGTGTCAATCAATTTTGCCAGTTTTTTTCGAGCTTTCTCGCCAAATATTGCTAATATTAAAAAATAAATAATAAAAGGCGGCATGAAATAAGTACTCACGAAATAAGTTCCCAAATCCAAAATTAAACTAGTCCCCAATTTTTAAAATTAAATACGTTCTCAATGAAATGAAATAACGCCTAAAACAGAAATGAAATACCGCCCCAAATTCAAGTTTTAAATAACGATTTTTTTTTCAGACGCAAAGATTTTCTCCTCTATGGTATAACCAATAGCGGCTTCGCTGTCTAAAGATTTCCAGCATAGGCGGCCTTCGGCCAGACGCAAAGATTTTCTTCTCTTTGGTATAACTAAGCTTCCCTTTCTTAGGGTTTTCTGCATTAGAAAATTTTGTTAAGGGTTTTATCATGAAATAATTCTCCAATATCAAAATGAAATAAGTCCCCAAAAAGAAAATAAAGCCCCAAGAAGTGTTGTTGTTGCCCTCTCTAAATTTTTTTTTGGGGAATTTATTTCATTTTTAATTCAGCGACTTATTTTGTGGGGACCCTTTTTTTGCTGCCAAAACAAATTGTTATAAAACATAAAAATTATAACAATCCAAAAAAGATTTACATTCAAAAACTACAAAATGGAATTCATATGTAAAAGTTCAAAAACCAACTTAAATTTAGGTAACATACTAATACAAAACTTAATAAACATCAAAATAGATAACTTAGTTCATAAGTAATGACATTATTATCTCTTGTATCCTTAATGTTGTATATTTCATATGTACTAAATCTACTTAACATATCTTTCGAAGGAATGAATTCATTCATATCATATTAACATTCATAAGTAATATTATTATCAGTTCTTCTGACACAAGCATCACTTGTGGAAACAATCAACATATTAAAAGAGACATCGACAACACCTAAAAGTGGCAGGTATCAGCTGCATCTTGAGCCAGAACTCATACAGGCTTTTTTTGTACTTTATAACCAAAATATTGAGTCCAATTTATGAAACGTAGTTTCCTCCACTATGTTTCATAAATACCAAGTGCGTTATTAGGGTATCCAAACTGCAAAAAGGCATATGGCTTTTTTGAAAGTCGAACAAGCATTTATTTTACAACCTTTTTATAAACAGAAAGCAACTTTCTTGTAAAATCAACGTATCAGTTACATTTAAAACAGCTTTGTTCAATTCAATTGGAAATTCTATGCCAAAACGAATATTATACATATTCAAAAACAATGAGGCTGCTGTAGTCAAAGTGGTAAACACGTTGACTACAACCTGGTTGTTCAGGGTTCGTATCCTGCGGCAATCAAAATACAAAAAATGTTTTTTTCTGTTTAATGGTATAAATACATATTCAGAATGAACAAAAAAAAAAAAAAACGTGCAGTCTCCTTCGTCGGTACTTTCTCATAGCAGATTCGCCGGCGAAGTAAAATAAATATCTATCTTTCTCCTTTCACCACCTGTCTTATCTCTTATCTATCCCTTTCCTAAAGAATGTAGCACGGTTACGAAAAATAACTAAATAGGTTTTAATGCCTGAAGTGATACTTCTCTTTTTAAAAAAAAAAAAAAAAAAAAAAAAAAAAAAAAAACTAATTTATAAAAATGCATTTTATCTATTAAATGTTTTTATTAATTCATCGCTTTTTTCTGTATTAGCAAAAATATTAGGCTTTAAAAATTTTCTTGCAAATGTGAGAAAGTTGGTTTAAGGTTTTTGATTCATGATTCCTGCATCCATATAGTCAGATTGCCAATCCATATATACTGTTCATTTCATTTATAATTCTATTTATGAAGTCTATATTTTTTAATTCACAATTCGTTGTAAATATTTTTAGCTGGTTTATCATTTTCAGCTGTAGATATCCAAGAAGAATGGTACATTAATTTCATCTACTGTATCTCACTGCCTTTTGTCTTTGGTGCCTTTATGACTTTACATTTAATTCAAAAATTAGTTTTTATGTATATAAATGGCAGATTTAAAAGACAGAAGTCCGGGCGAATTTGGTTAATTAGCCGATATACCCACATTTTAAGTTGGCCTTAAACGTATAAAAAAATATTTTAATGTAATTATAAAGAAAATCATAAAAAATAGCAAAAAATATCACCAAGTATTTTAAATAACGCCATGTATCTCGCCTCTCGCCATTCTAAAATTTTAATCGCCAAAAGGATTTTTTAACGCCACGTTTGGCGAGAAATCGCCATAACTGACAACACTGGTGTCAATGATTAATTAAAATGGTGTTACATTTGTAGGGAGGTAGACACACGCAAAAAACTGGGAATAATTATTTCCCTAAGCAATATAACGGCCACAGAATTATTTTTTTTTTTAATAAATTCCCCACAAGAAGTTTTTTTTCGCACATTTTTAAAATATTCAAAACTTTGTTTTTGTTTTAATGTTTTAATAATTCTTGTGACAAAGTGGGTCAAGCATAATTTTTTGGGCAAAATAAAATAATAAATAAAATGGAGCTGCTGCCCTAAGCTAATGCATCTGCTTTACCACGCAGATTATTAAAATTTAACTAAATTTTTTATTTTTATTTTTTTTATTTTTTATTATTGAGTCGTTTGCTTAACTACAAATTTATTTTCTTTTTTTTTATTAATTATATAATTGAGTTAATCAATTTTTACATAGACACGTTACGCGTTCCTTTTTTTTAATTATATAATTATTTATAAAATACAAAACTTAATTTAATTTAAATCCGAAACCAAATAATTTGTTTGCTCATTAATTTATATTATTTATACTTCATTATTTATACAAAAATATTTATTTTAATTGTTTGCAAAATATTTTGTTTTGCGATTTAATTTTCTATAATCCTCCAGTTCATGGGTATTTTGATCTAGAGTCAGTAAATAATTATACTTTTGCTGTTGTCTTCCAGCAACTTTATGTGTTTCAGCAATTGTATCGACTTCATTATAGTCATCAGAAATTTCATTATAGCTTAAAAATTGCTTTGTATTACTGTCCAGTGATCTGCCAAGACTATTGCTAAAGATGATTGTAATTAATAAAATCAAAAAAAATATTTTCATTTTGTGTTAAATTTATTTAAGATTTTTTTCCTCAATGAACCCTTAACGAATAGAGAAACTATTAGCGACTAAGCAGAGCTAGCAAAAAAAAAATTCATTATATATTTATTTGCTTGCTGATAAATATAAAATCACATTGATAGTTGGAATGTTCATTTTAAATACATTTTTAAATAATTGATTCTCTAGTGTTTATAATTAAAAAAATTTTAATCGTTAGTTCTAAGAAATAAATAAAATGCTGTTAACAACCCATAAAGTTTTATAATAAAAGATGACATGTATATATTTGTTGGTTGGATGTTTCCAGCTCAACAGGAAACATGCAATTATATGTGCAAACTGTCAATCAAAATATAGATGTATTGGTTTTATTGGTCAGCATGTAACGAGCCAAATGCCTAAAGCAATAACAAATTATTAAGAGCCTTGTTTGTTTGTTTGTAAGTAATTTCTTTCCTATTCTCTATTGTTTATGAAATTTCTGTACTTAATGAAAAATTTTATTGTTTTTTCTTTTTTTAAGTTGGCTTTAGCAACCAGCGTAGCATAGATATCAGTTAGGTCGATATTCTGAACTTTTTTAAAACCAACTCGATTCAGCGTGTTAAACATAACGTTATCTAGATTTAACGCTTAAATTGCGTACTTAAATAAGAATGTGATCATTGTGTCATAAACAATTTTGTGTTGGTTAATAACACCCAAATAATATAAATAAAAACATGTATGATATGACAATTAGGCTACGGGCAGAAAAACAATAAATTCGCCATTACTACCATTAAGGCGAATCGATTATAAGGTAGTAGCGATGGCGAATTCATTTTCGCCAGTAGCCTAACTGTCAAGCTCAATATATAAAAAATTTGTATACTTTTTTTATATGTAGTTTGACTTTCGGGCTAACAACGAAAATTAAGGTTTTCGCCATCGTTACCACCTTATAATTGATTTGAGATCATTTTCTTATGTGTAGACCTCATATTAGTATTAGGGCAGTTCCATTAAAATTTATGTCGAGAGCGTTTTCATGGCAGATCTTATCATAAAATGAAACAGAAATTTTAAAAATTTTCAAAATTGCCATATTTTTATATTTATTTTATTCGAAATAACAGATAGCAACAACAGAATATATTTTTTCAGGAACGTAGACTTCAGCTATCACTCTCAAAATCATCGGTATCCCTTTTCACTTCGTGGACTAAAGAAGTAAGTAAAAACTCGAAACAAAGTCCTAAAAGCACTCGCTGGCACCACCTGTGGAATGACTAAGGAGACGATAGTGGCAACATGCAAAGCAATTGGACGCTATCTCCTTAATTATGCTGCCCCAATTTGGACCTCGTTCCTTAGTGATACTAAATGGCGAGTTTTATAAACTGAACAAAATAATGCGTTAAAATGACGAACATATATAACTTCCATGAAGAGACTAAGATGCTTCCGGTCAGGCAACATAATGAACTGCTGACCAAGCAATTCCTTGTGGCTTGTCACCTGCCCACTCACCCTAATAACGAGGTGATATTGCGGGATCCCCCGCCCCGACATATCCCGCAGGACTTTAGGCATTATCGCAATGACATCTGGGATCTTATTCCATCTTAAATAAGCCGGATGTTCATTGCAGATACCCAAAAAATACTATATCGACAGGTGGTCCTAGACACCATAAATGGCTACAGATATAATAAAGTCTTTAATAAACACCCCCCGTTATTTCACAAGATGAGAGGCTTCTACCCAGGCATACAAGATCAGTTCTAGCACAATTAGAATCGGTTGGTGTAGTATTCTCAACTGCTACTGTGAAAGGATAGTTGCTGGCACTTTAAACCGTTGCCCAGCCTGTCTCCAAGGCCCTCACGACACAGTGCACTTGCTTAATTGTATTAATAGACCCACTGACTTACGCAATATGGACCTATGGATACGAATGATTGAGGTTGCGCGGTTTCGCCACCTTCCAGTACCACCTGATGACACACGTACACATAATTGAGTTTTCATTTGCTTTTGTTTTTATATCTTTTTTAGGAAAGAACTCTCGTCAGCAGCAGAAATAGTTTTACACCCTCTTGCAAAAGTTCTGTTAAAAAAAAAATAATCACTTAAATTTATTTAATTCAAAAAGATTATATAATCTTTCCATTGTTTAAAAACAAACTTATTTATTTGCTGTTTTATTTAATATGAAATAAATTGTGATTCTGTTTAGTTCGCTCTAACTTCATCTAGTCTTATCGCCCTGGAATTGCTACTTCTCGGTCTAAAATAAATTGCATTACTGGCCACTGTCACCTCCATTTGAATTTCACCATAATTATATGCAGATTCTGTCGTTCCAAATATTAAATTTGTTTCTCCTGTTTGTAATATTCCAGCATCTTCAAATGGCTTAGCCAATGAAATATTAATAAGAGATGCTATTAGCAGGAGTATAATAAAAATACTCATAACTATTAGTTTTTAAATTTCTTTTTTTTGGTTTTACTCGTGAGCAATGAAATTAAATACTGATGAAATTCAACTGAAACTTAATTTTTTATTTAGATTTATTATATTTTATTTTTTCTTTTTAATATTAACACATACATTTATAAAAGCGATTAATTTTTGTTTGTCTTATTTTTTATAACAAAATTTCAAACGAATATGGGCTTATCAGATCAACTGAGTTATGTGACACCTTCAGCGTCTCTCTACTTGTAATGAATACTTGTGCCATCAGTATCAACTGTATTTAATACATTTGTCTTTAAAATAATTGCATATTTAAAAGAAATTTCCCATAAATTTCTTTAAAAAAATTTCAGTCCAAGTCTGAAGTAACTTTAAATAGACTTGTGTAGTTCATAAACTAACTAGTTCATTTAAACGATTCCATCGAGTAATCTAAGTGAACTAGTTAATAGTATTAAGTACACTTAGTTCATTTTTGAAGTACAATTTGTATTTGAACTATCAGACAAGATGAACTAGAATCCATGTTTGTGTTTCCTTGTTTACTATTTTCGACATGAAATTAGTGCTGCCAAGCATTTTATTTAACATTCTTTATGGCAATGCTATGGTGTTGTTGCCATCATATTTTGAAAAGAACATTTGAACTAAAAGAGCTTTTGAACTAAAGAAAGCGTTTAAATTAAAAGTTGAAAGTGCGAACAATACGGCAACAGAATATTTGAACTAAAGAGAGCTTTTGATCTAAATTGTGAACTAGTTCATTTTTAAACTTTAAACTAAAAAGAGCGATCACTAAATTGAACTATGTGGCACAAGTCTAATTTTAAATTTGAAACCCAATTATTATTTTTCAATGTTGCCACTATAATAGTTTTTCGCGTTTTTAATAGCGATATTTAATGTATTGCGTTTTTAAAACCACCATTTCATGCATTTATTATATTGGCAGCACTAATCTGTTTTTTGTAGTCAAGAAAGATAGAAATTAGCCTAAGTTGGCTACGGGCTACAAAAGTAGCCGTGTAGTCGGTAGTCTTGTAGTGGCTAAAAGAATTATTCTCATAAGCACTCATGTATTCTATTTTTGACATCTTGTAGTCGATGGTCGGTGGACTTGATTGTGTTTATAGCAAAAGAGACAATAAAAACTCAAAAAAAATTTATACAAAAGCACAGCAAACATTCAGTGTAGAAAAAAAATTAATGAGTTTAAATATTAAAATATGATAATGATTTGAATTAACATGTAAGATTAAAGCAATATGTTATTAGCACATCACTTACCTGCGCATGCTTAATTTTGGTGTTTACAGTTCTTCAATTCTAAATAAATTAATGATGTTCCCAGTTTTATGTAACGTTCGTCTAAAGAAACTTGCTAGCGATATATGTCGAAACAGTTAAAAACTTGTACCCTATTCTCGAATGTGGATCAGTCATGTTATGCTTTAACATTCATACAAAGGAGACCTTAAATATGTGTTTTCTGCAGTCGTTTATCAATGAACGCATTTTTTAAAAAATAGCAATCTTAAACCTAAAAGACGTCGAGCAATGCTAAAAATATTTGTTTACTTATATTTATGGTAATGTTTTTAGCTCCTACTACTATCCAGACCAGTTCATAACTTTAACATATTGCCTAAACTAAGTTAAAGTCTCAAACTAGGCTTAATAATGGTGGTATCGGATTGAAAGCACTCGCCGATAAAACTAAAAAAAATATACATTTATTAACGACGGCATTTTCCGAAAGCTTCTCCAACAATTTATTATTTAATGACGATATAAATGCAATAAGTTAATAAAGTAATCATAGATATATTAATGAGAACAATGATCACTTTCACTTTAAGTACTGAAACATATTTTATCAAACTAGAAAAGCAACTTTTAAGGAGGATAATTATCGTACAGTACTTGGGTTTAATTTTGTAATTTTTTTAAATTCGATTTTTGTCCTAAACACATGATAATTTAAAGTTTCCACGACCTGTCACTAAAGCACTTATCCATCTTAAGTGACTTCGTTTATATCTAAACACCTTTGTCGATGTTCTGCTCAGACTTTCTTGTCGATATTTTTCGGTTTTCTTTTTTGACCTATAAAATCCTTACTTTCTTGATCCATCTTTTGCAAGGCTGAGTACATCCCTGCCAGCAAATCAAAGATTAACATCTTAAGGAAATTAGCCCTAAAGTTATACAAAAATTTGTACATAATACTTCAATTTGCGGAATCGTTCAAATAGTTCAAAACAATTTAAGAGTAATGGGCCTCACATTGTTGCTAAAAAATCCTGTTTTGCCATTAAAATTTTAACTCAACTTAAACTTTAGTAATACCGTAAATAAAAAAGCCTCTTAAAATAGTGGGTCATATATGTGACTGTTAAGCATTAATAAAGTATTTTAATAGATTTGGATAATATTGTGAAGCAAAATATATTAAAATCATATTACATGAATAAGGGCTTAGCCAAAAAAAGTTAATAAGAAATGCTGTGAGTATGAATATAAAAATTACTTTTTTTATTTGTAAGCAATTGAATTCAATACTGATGAAATTTAACTTTTATATTAATATTTAATTTTTTTTCTTAAAATATTAAAACATACACTTAAAAAAGCGATTAAATTTTGTTTCTTTATAACTGAATCTTAAAGTCAACTAATACAAAATATGCACTGCAAGGTCGTTTCCCTTAGGCTTAAACGTATTTTCTTATATCTGTACATTGAACATACAAAGTGAATTAATCTCATGGGTGGCATAAGAACTTGCACGCTTTGCTTCATGTGTGTTTTCTGAAAAGTTTATTTTAATCTTATTTCTACATTTAACTCTTTAATTTTTCACTTTTCCATGACTCAAGAGCCCAAATTAAAATACTGGCTTAAGTACATTTGTTTTATTTCCCTATGCTCCGTTGAAGTACTTGTGCGAAAAAATGTTCGTTTGCTTGTTACTAAGAAATTACAATGTTATGAATTTTATAAAAAGATTGATTTATTCTGTGTAAAAACGAATAACCAAAAATCAAAAGGAACTTTTAGAGGATTTCGCTTAAAATAAATCTGAAATTCTATGAAAAAATACTTTAAATATTTTGCTAATGACTTATGATATCAGAATAACAAACGTTAAGTATTTGAAAGGATTTTTGCAAATAGGAAATATATGAGACAGTAAGAATTATAGAAAGGCAATTTAATCGCTTAAAAATATATTTTCAACTTTTTAAAAGAAGATAAAATAATTAATTTTTAATGAGTTTTGCAGTCAAATATTTGTCACTATTAAGTTGACGTTGGCAGTTTTATTATTTAATAACAATTTCAGTGACAGTTCAAAGTCTTGCGCGCTTCATTAAACTTGTTGTATTGAATTGTTCGGTACAGGAAATTGTGTAGTAGCGTCAAAGATATAAACAGATTTGTTAAAATACTAGGGACAAGTTAGTCTTTGCTGGAAAACGAAAGTGAAAAACAAACATAATTTACAACACATTTAAAAACTCATAGAACTGTCAAAACTTATCAGTTTCTGATAGAAATTTATACATAAAAAATTTTTAAGACAAAAAATTTTTTTAAATAAATAAATATTCCAAATAAATAAAAAGTATCAAACAAAATTTTATAACTTTTTTTTGATTGAGTGAAGAAACGAATTTCTCGAATAAATGAATTTTTTTAATTAACTTTTCTATAAAAAATACTGTAATAAAATTTGCTTAGCCAAAATCTACATCATTTTTAATTTTAAGTAAAATATTAAAAACGTCTTATTTTTATCAATAATCCCAAGAAATAAAAAAATGTCTTAAATAATGTTAAAAAAGAGGAAAGTTGTAGTTGACATATATAATGCGCACTCTAAACAACGTTCGCTTTTTAGTTTGAGTAATTGCGTACCTGTGCAGTAGTGCGTACTGAAATTGGAAAATACCACTGAAGTTAAATAGAAAGAGATTGGTCAGTGGTCACTAAATAATTTAAAAAACTACACATACAAGAGGCAGTGAGATTAATGTTCGAGGTCACAAAGGCAAACAGAGATTGTGAAGAATCTGAGGCAAGTGCGGATTTAGGTAGAAAAATATACTTTAACAGCAAAAACATAAACTTACAACAATGGTGTAGAAATGATTTGAAACTTACCACGAGAAGCCGAAACGAAATGGGAAACACTATAAGGACAAGTATATGAATAAGCGACGTCACCACACCAATAATTATCGAAACAGCAAAAAAGTTTCAAAAGAATTCGGAATCCCATATAGAAATGGAAATGGGATTCCGAAGTCGAAAAATTATGTTGATATCAGTATTTTACTTTTGGATATTCTATGACTGGAAGAGCAGATGAAGGTGTACAGTCTTGCTTTTTTCTTTTAGTAGAGTAAGTAGAGCACAAATTTTTGGTCTGCTGAGTGCATTGAAACACTTACTAAAGCATCATGTTTAACGGAGGAAATCTACCTTGTGGTCAGATTTATGAAAATGTGTCTTAAAGCGAAAAAATGTACCTTCTTAAATGAGGTATCATTAAGGAGGTTAGTGAGGCATTGTAAACCGCAACCAAGAGCAGCTTTTGTCGAATGGTAGGATGGATGGATCAAATGAGGCTTATGCAGCATTTATGCTTTATCTGAAAAATTTTAAAATGGCAACACTGGCTGGCAGTATAATGATTTATGTATCTTATTATAAATCATGATAAAAATTCAATCAGACACCTCCAGCGACGGATTATTTGTAACGAGTATTCGTGCCATCAGTACCAGCTGTAGTTGATGCATTTGTTTTTTAAATAAAAAAAAATTTCCACAAAAATCTTTATAATAATTAAAATCTGTCTGAAGTAATTTTTAATTAAAAACCATAATACGAATGCTTTAAACTGGCCATAGTCACAAGCACGTCTTTTTAAGTGTGTGATCCAAAAACATTATTTAAATGTAAAAAATATTAAACATCCAAACGGAATTCAATGAACGTTACAAAAACAGTGAACGTTACAGAATCGCTAAACTAAACAGATTGTTCAATTGAACTACGTTATTCCGAAGGAAGCAAAATGAATGACAAACGGTAAAAAGAAACCTCTAAGCGATTCCTTTGCTTTCGTTTTAGTGAATTGTTTATTTTAGCAAGACACAACTCTATACTTTAATTGACATCAATAATAACAGACCATTGTAAATTGTAATAAACGTTTTATATTTGTTCAATGATCTTTCTAGCTTTACCGTTAGCATCGCTATTCAACAGCAAAAAAATGAAAAACTCATCACAATTTTAATAATTTTATATAACTGAAATATTTATATATTTTATGAGAATAAATATTTACAAACTAATTATTATTTTTTTTAATTTTTACTTTGATTTATTTTGAGCATCTCTAACAGCGGCAGTTATTAATTTATGAAAATAAAGTTTCGAATGAAGATTTTGCATGGCATTAATATTTCTTCTAATTCTATCCACATTCTCATGAATAGCATAAATATCCTTTTCAAATTTACTCATACTCTCGTTATCGTAGTTGTTGGAAATTATTGTATAAAAATCTTTATCCAAAGAAAGTTCATTCTTTTGCAAAGTGTCTTGTTGCTGGTCAAGATTTTCGCGAATCTCAACATATTCTTGAATAACATTGTGTTCGTGTAGACTAGAAGAAGATGATCGTTCAGCCATATAAGGAGCAGTGGTGGGCTTAAATTCTTGTGAAAGCTCAATAACATCATATTTATGATCATTTAGATTTTTCTGCTGATTATTATTATCAAAACCATGGAATGCTACAGAAACAAAATCAAATTTATTTTCTTTACTATCACTGGCACTAGAGTCATCAGTATTGTCCTTGTTATTATTATTTTGATCATCGCTATTATCATTATTTTCTTCACTACTGTCATTTTTTGAGGTTGTAGTCATTAAACTATTATCATCGTCTTCATCACTTTCGTTAATGGCAGCAGGGATTTTAACATTTCTATCCTGCTCATACTCATTACTATTGTCCTCATTTTTATTGTCATCATCATCATCTTTATTTTCTTTCGAATTTAATTCATCTTCTAGAATTTTATCTAAAACAGAACCGAAGAGAGATAAATATTCATCTACTTCTTTGCTCTTCAATTCATCGTTAACTTCATTTTCCGAATTTTTATTTGCAATATTCATTATATCCTCGATAGCACTCAAAGTGATTAGGAAAGTTGTTAATTCTTTAATATCATTTTCTGAAATATTAACATCCTTTATTTCCTCGGAAGATTTTGTTAAATCATTAATTTCAATATCGTTTTGTTTTGTAGTCATTTCATTACTGTCTTCTTCACTTTTGTCTTCTTTTATTATAAAATTTTCTTCCGAGCTTTTGCTTTCTTTTTCGACCTCATTATTGTTTTCTTCAGAAGATTTAAAATCTTTAGTTTCATAAACGTTGTTGACAGGATTGTATAAAAGTATATCGAATTGATTACTTTTCTCATCCTCGTTAGAATTGTCTACCTTATCTTCATCGCTGTGTTCATTTTCATTGCTACTTTTATTCTTTTCTTTAGTTTCATCACTCGTTTGTCTTACGGAATTATCTTCAAGTAAAAATGAGCCAACTATTGCTCCAAGAAAACTACCAATTTCATCATCGTTGTGATTTGTAGATGGAGTTGTAATTTCATTGGAATCTTCGTAATTTTCACCCTTTAAAAATTTATGAAAATCTTCATTGTAGTGATTTGGTGGAAAACCAAATAAATCATAATCGTAATCATTCCACCAATTGCCTACATTTGTATTCCTTCTGTCCCAGGGCAGAGAGCGTGCCAAAATTTGATTTAAGCCAATAAGTAAAAACAAATTTAATAATAAATTTCTCATCTTTAGTTTTTTTATAACTTTATGCTTTTTCCTTTTAATAATATTAATTTACTTAAGAAACGCTTGAAAGTATTCGTATCTCTTAATAAATGAAAATTAAAACTGAGACTAATCATTAACAGCCTCAGTTGTCAGTATTTATTTGACTTTAAATAATATTTAACAATATAAAAAAAAACCCAAAACATAGATAAGAATTTACCAGATTATTTGCTATTTCCGAAGAAATGTTATTTTAAGTAAACAACAAGTAATTTAATGCCTGACTTGTACTTATGCCCTACAAAAAATATCAGCATCAGCTGAATATTGAGACGAATAGAAAGAATGTATTTGCAATACTCTAAATGACGTAATTACCATTGATAATAATTTTTATCTCGTAAACTTAACAAATTATAGAAAAGTAATTTTCGCTCTCGAATGAACTGGTTAAAATCTTCACAGTACTTTTCAAGCAATAAAGTTCGTATTTTTTTAATGCTCTGACCCCTAAAGCAATAAGAATGAAATGTCTTATAAATTAAGAGCAGTTCGGGTTTCTTACTAACACTTTTGCATTAACTTTGTATCTCAACAAACATGTGATGGAACATAAATAATTTGAAGATATGTCGAAGAAGGTATATAAGCTCTTACAAGCAGCTGAAATGTCAACTCCGGCTGAAGGAGATTCGAGCTCATAATATCTTTCCTACTAAGTATCGACTGCCACACACTTCTGTAAGTTGTTAGTTTTCTCACTTAGAAATTTTCATTTATTTCCTTCTCACTAATGATTTCCTGTTCTGCACTATAAGCACTCTAACATTTCCCTATATCATTCTAATATACCCTTCACCACAAAAAGTGGAAAAGGGTATAACTAAGTTTGTCATTCTGTTTGTAATTTCCACAAAATCCATTTCCTGCTCCATAAAGTATAAATACTTCTGACTTCTCATGCATAGCGAAGCCGGTTAAGTAATGTCCGTCTATCCTTCCGCCTTAGTGTCGAAATCAAGTTTGCTGAGGCACTAGATCAGCTAGAAAAAATTTAAATAAGCCAATCGTTCCGACATAGTGTCGAAAGAGGTGCTATTGGAAATCAGCAAGATCGCTTTATGTCCTTCGACGCAGCGGGCAAAAAACCACGCCTGCCTCTAATTTTCCTATATAATTTGGGATATTGAAGTAACTCCAATAAAAAAAAAAATATATGGAGCGACAAAGAATTAAAAATAAGAAAAAATCATCAAGTGAAAAAATTGTCGCTTGCTTATATTTCCCGAGTTACGGGCCTCTGAACTTTTAAAATTTTTTAAAATATCAACATGTGTATCATTTAAAAGCTTTTGAAAAGATCTTTCAGAAAATACTAAATACTAAAAATGCTTAACCCGTTAAGAGCCGATGGCACTTTTATGTTTCTAAAAAATGCATAAACCATTTTTTTTTCTTATTTATTAATTCTGTCACCCCAATATTTGTTTTTTTTTTATTGGAGTTACTTCACTAAACTAGATTTACACATATGGTGCAGGTTATATAAGATTCGGCATAGCCGAATATAGCACTCTTACTTGTTTAGTATTAATTATTTGCTATTCTAATTACACAATTAGTTTTCTCTATGTTTTGGTTGAATGGGATTTGAACTCATATCTTGTGCTCTACTGTTTTACAACCAGCTGATTATATTACCATTCTAACCATATAATTGCACAACAAGTTTAAGCTTATTTTTATTTTTATTTGTTTTCACATACACCACACTATTTTAGTGGTGAAAGTAACAAATTCTTTAGCTGTGTTAGCTTTAAGCTTTATTACGCAGTTTTATTTTTATGTAGTTTTACGTTGTTTAAATGTCTTTGAGTCACTTTTGGTGAAGTGATTTAAGCCTATTACGAGTAAAGTACTCGATAGGTTTTTTCTTTCGGTGTTATTTTAAAAATGAAAGATTACTTTTTTAGAAGTATAATATTTGATTACAATTACTTATCAAAAATCGTAAAGAAATGCTGATAATTTGATAGTGGCACAGATTACCAATCGTATTACCATTGTAGAGCTCTATTGACTGGTTCGGGATAGAAAAAATTTTAGTAAATTTTTGTTTGTTTAAATTAACCAGCAACCCGTAAAATAAAAGTAAAAATAACAATTTCTGCACGCGTATTTTAAATGAAGAAGGTTTTTTTTTCTAGCTTTTGTTGATTTGTTGATTGGTTGTTTGTTTAAAATTTAAAATAAAGAATAAAAAATTATTTTCAAAAAAAAAAAAAAAAGAATAACTCACATAAATAAAATAATTATACATTTCAAATCTATCACAATTTCTAAAACTTAATAATTGTACTCGTATTTTTCCTTCTGACTAAACTGCTGATAACCAGTTTCCATGGTCTGTCTGTTAATGTTTTCAATTAAATATTGTCGGTAAATAAATTTTCCTACTAAACATTAGCAAAAGTTTAAAATTGATTAAAATTATCTCTAAAGGCATCTTTAAACGACTTCTAATTGCGTTTAACTTTGCTTTAATAAACAAGTGACATTTTTGATAATTAAAACACAAATACTCATATTATTTATTTTTTAATATTTACAGCAAAATCGAAGGTTAAATTGTGTAGAAAAAAATTGCAATAAAAATCCATTTAATTTAATTGATATACATATATAAAACACAAAATGCGTTTATTTATTTATTTGTCGAAAAGCTATAATTGTTTACACTAATACAAAACTCTTTCTACAATTTTTATAATATGTTATCAGATATGCGGTTAACGTGGGAGTGGCACTTCTCATATTAAGTAAATATTTTCATCGTGTTGCTTGGTAAATAAAATAAGTAGCACCTTGCTATTTTGTTCAAATAACTCTCTGATTAATATGCATAATATTAGTAGGCTTAATATTATAAATATGAATTGAATAAATAAATAAAAATAAATAAATATATATAACAAAAAACTAGCTAGTTTGGAATAATGGGCGTGGTACCTCCCATAAAAAGTTAAAATTGATTACCATGTAACAAGAGAACTATTAAAGATACACTCTTGAAATGTTGCAACAGTAACACGTATCATAAGTTCAAATCCCAACACCGGCTTCAATAGAAAGACAAGTAGTTTCTGTCAAAAATATTGTGGTAGATTAGCTGTTTGTAAGAAAAAGAAATAAGAACCGCATTGCAAGTCTCTGGAGTCTCCATAGCTTGACAGAGCCTTAGCTAGAAATGAAAATGAGATATAAGAGTGTAGCAGTTTTACAATGTTTAGTAAACAAAATATTATTCGAACATATATAGCTAGAGCAACAACTGATAAGGCTGTGTACATTTGCTGAAAAAGAAATAAAGCAGTTGCACTCTTTTTTTAGGCTTAAGAAAGACCCCTTCGTTTGGCAAAAAAAAAGACCTAAAAATAAAAAGTCTCTTGAATAAATTTTATTTGCTTAGTTTTTTATACGAATAATTCTTCGTCCATTACTATGTTGCATTTTATTTGATTTTTTTCTTATTCCCATTAATTACAGATTTGGCTCGCATCCAGATGACAAGCATTTTATTTTCGCACATTTATAAGTGAACAACGAAAAAGTAATTATATTTAATTTTTTTTTAATTAATTTAGTATGGTTATAAGAACCATATTATGGTCTTTGCAACAACATATTTTTGAATTAATTAATTTATAGCTAAAATTCTAGAGTCACTATAAATAACTTAAAATATGTTTGCCAACAAGAAATTTATTTTCTCAAACAAATTTAATCAAAAAATTTTAATTAAGATAATTCAAAGAGAAAAGTTAAGCCAGCAATAATGAAAAATGATATCTGGCAAATTCCCACCACGACCACGCTGACAACTGTCGATTCTTTCATCAACGTTTTTAATCATTTTTCTTCGAAAACATAAACGTTCCAATCACGCGCACTATACAGTGACACTCTGAGCATACAAAGGCTTCTAAATAATTTTTCTAGAATTTTCAGAATCCCAAATGCTTATTGACATTCCCTTACAACTGAAAGTTGGCTTCATCTAAAAAACAGCGAATTTTCACAAAAATTTTAATTATTTAAAGGCTATTTGTTGCTTTAAAAAATAACTGTTAACATCAAACCTAAAAAAACAAAAAGTAATGTGCTGTTTCTGTTTTACAGCCGATCAACTCATCTGAAAAATTTGTATGAAAAGCACTCAGTTTTTTGAGTTATTTCCATATAAATTTTTAAACGAGTTGATCGTCTGTAATACAGAAACAGCACATAAGTTTTATTACCTAAACAAAAAATTAAACTTTAAAATAATCATTTAAAAGAAATTTTTTTAATAAAACCTGTAACCGTCACAGCCTCTTGTTGAGAAAAAAGTATCTCGTTTTTGTTCGCTGTACTCTTAACACAAGTACAAATCATTTGGTCTCCTACCTAAAATGAATATTTAGAAAGCTGAAATAATACTCGATTAATTTACAAAAAAACTTTTGTTTTTTGAAAATTAAAAGTCAAAAAGAAATGAATTTTTTAGCTAATTGCTAGAAGTACAAGAAAAAATTATTAGATTGAAATAATAAATGAAAATAATAGCACTCGTATTAAAAAATATATTTATGCAATGTTAAAAGATACTAAGCATCAAATCCTTAAGTTTACATTTTTATAAAACTTTGTATTATAGGCGACTTTAAAATTTGCAACACGTTTCTTTTTTCCGTCTTGGCCAATAACATGATTTATGAGGGTGAGAATCTACACACACTTTGTTTTTATTGTTTTTTTTTTTTTTTTTTTGCTTGATGTGACAAGACAAATTTTTTTGGTTAGCAAATTAAATGAGTTGGCAAAATAAACTTTATTTTTGTGGTTTGATTGCATAATCAATATGAATTAAAAATCTTCTATCTAACAGTTTTCTTTTTATTCAGTTATAAGGAATTTAAAATTAATTTTGGTTAAAACTCATTCCTTTGATAGATTTTTAAACTGATAAAAGATTTATGTGACCGATTGTTTTATTGAACATTTGCAATTTAAATATGTGCGGTCATTATACATAAACATTTTTGTAAAATTTTGGCACAAGCTCTTTGACATACAGATTGAATTTTAATTAAAATTTATTTTATTCTTGTCAACGATGTCAAGCAAACTAAAAATAATAAAAAAATGTTGATTGATTTTTAGGTTTTAAGTAATTTAAATTTTTTTATATCAGTATTAACTAAAAAGTTAATTTTATAAAAGAGATTATGGTATGGCTATAATTAATGCTATAGTAGATAAGCTTCGTCCTTGAAAAAGTAAGAAAGTATGATTTTTGGTAAATAAACTGAAATTGTTTAACAGTTTTCGGAAATTAATTTTATGTTCTTGACAGCATAATCTTGTTTTGTATTTGAACTTCTTTAAAAAGAATATTGCCATGAAAAGAAATGAAATATTTATACAACAACGAAGATAGCTGATTGTATGTTAATCTATTAATCTAGGCTCAGTCCTTTAAAGAAAGTGAAATCGCTTGATATGGAATACAAAAAACATACATAATTTTAGAATTTTTTTTTTTCTATCTTTCTATCTGTGTTCGCATCACGTAAAAACTGCTTGACGGATCTGAATCTGAATTTTAAGAAAATTAAAAATGACAGGTAGACAAAGTTGTGGGCACTGCTAGTATAAAAAAAAATGAAGTATATTATTTTATTTTGGAACATTAATAACATGTCTTAAGATTATATGAGGCTGACCTAGGTTGTTATACACAAGCAATATAGATGGGTCTTCATTAAATACTTTTTTCCAATTGTTAAACATACAATATTCGTTATTTAAAATCACTAAAAACTTGTCCACAATGTTTGTATGCTGATCCTAAAAGTATGCTAAGAATTATAAATTTATAATAAGCATTGCCAGATGAACATTTATAATAAAATAATAATTCTTTATTAACTGTTAATAACAAGATGATTGCTGTAAGTACGCAAACCAATTGGAACCAACTTCTACAGAAAACATCGATATGGAATAGGTTGTACATTGGGAATTGTGTGTTCACTATTTTCGTTAAATATTCTTATGCTTAGGTTGTAATGAGGTTTTATTTTACTCCGCTTTCTTACTTTTCAAAAAAAATCAAATTCACTTAATTCTCAATATTCAGTCGCATAAACGATCAAATATAGGTTCTTGTATGCCAAAAGGCTTAATATTAACGAATACACATTGTACTGGCACTTTGTGAAAATTGGATTACTTGAAGAATTTTATTTTGTATTACAACTTACACTCCCACTATAAAATTTTGGGTTAATAACGCTACCCAGCAACAAAATTTAGCCTCAAGAAATTTAAAGTTTGTAGCTATTTTTCGATAAATACTATTTGATTTATATGCAAATTTAAAAGTCCACACAAATGATACATGTCAGGATTACTTGCAATACAAAATTGCATGGTCTCTCTAGAAGTCAACTCTTTGCTACAAAGAGTCACATTAAAAATACAATGAAAGTGAAAAAAATGTGTTTAAAGTTTTAAAAATTGATTGAAATTATTTTAATTTGTAGATTTACATAACGCTTGAAGATAAAATCATAGTTTATTATTAGAAACAACTCTATTATGAGATTACAACTCTAAAGAATATTTCTCCATGATCAATTTAGAAATTTAAAATTTCGACTTATGTCTCTTCTGCAACAACGGCTTAATGCATTAATGCTTAAATAAATTATGTCAGTTAAAAATTGGTGAACATGATTCGTTTTAAGCGTTTCAAGAATTATTTTAATGAACTATTATATTGTTATTTCGAAATTTTAAACTCTGTTTTAGGGAAATTTATTGTAAACAGTCTAAAACGATTTTTATTAACTATTACGAGTAAAGTATAAGAATGTGGAGGTAATCCATTAGGCCAATGAAGTATTCATATAAATTCTTAGATTTTCTTAACTCAATAATGTTTTTTCAATTTAAACAAAAAAATTCCCATTATACAAAAAACACCATTCGATTATTATATTGTAAAAACTGTATTAATTACTTTAAAGTAGACCTAAACTTGCCAGAAATAATTTGTATCTATTCAAATCATAAGTAAAACAAGCAGTAAATTTTCCGCATTGCGGCAAATAAAATGTTAATTTTGCTTCAATCTATTTTAACAAAGAAAATTAAAGGAGAATAAAAATGTGTATTTTTGCTTAGTAAAAATAACGATTTTTAATGATACAATAATTCAGAGTAATATTTTGAAAATTTCTTTGTGTTACTTTTACCACTAAAAAGTGTGGTGTAAAACAGAACAAAGGGGCAGTTTTCAATATAGTGTGCGAGTAACAAAAAACGTTAAAAATTACTTCTACAAGCTATTTTACATAATATTTAATTAAATATTATCTTTTCGAAAAAAAAATGATGAGAAAAGATTATTGCTGTAGAAAAAAAAAATTTTCAAGGAGTTAACTTCTGTTTTCATCAGTCTGTCTTTCAAGTGGGCACAGTTCCCTAACACGCCGTAGTTGCTACATTGGTACGGATGCCTGCTTGTTTGTTTAATAGAATGTAATGAATTCAAATCCTAACGGATTAAAAGAGAAAATAATTGTTGTTGAACATTCACGGTAGATGAGTTGCTTAAAGATAAATTAATTGAAAAAGTAGTTCGAGCATCTCGGAGACGCTTGACTTTTTTCAAAACTCATTTTTTTATAGATACATCTCGATTTAATTTGTCATAAAGTCAGTCTGATACAGCCCCCTAGCTATAACATTAAATATTAAAAATTAAAGGGTGTTCTGAAAGTGACAAATGTTATAGGCAGACACGTTAAAATGGACTAAATTGAATTAAAAGGTGTCCCAACAGTGACATGGCTCTCAAGTAGATGTAAGTAACTTTATGCCTCCTATAAAAATAAATTAACAAATTTAAATTAACCAAAAATATAAATAGTGTTTCCATAGTGACGTGAAATAAATATTTTTGGCTTTAATTATACCCTTCACCACAAAAAGTGAAAAAAACGTATAAATAGTTTTGTAACTCATATGCATAGCGATGTCGATTGAACTATGTCCGAATGTCCGTTTGTCCGTCCGTGTTAGTGTTAAAATCAAGTTTACCGAGACACAAGATCAACTAGGAAAAAAGTTTTAATACGTCAAAAGAGGTGCTATTGCAAATTAGCTAGATCGGTCAATGTATATGGGGCGATAGAGAATTAAAAAATAAGAAAAAACCATCAAGTAAAAAAATTGGCGCTCGCCCACATTTTCTGAGTTACGGGCCTCTGAACTTTTAAAATTTTTTGAAATATCAATATGGGTATCATTTAAAAGCTTTTGAAGAGATCTTTCAGAATATACTAAAATTTTTAAAAAATGCTTGGCACATTAAGAGCATTTTTAGTAAATTTTTTTTAATTTTTTATTCTTGTCACCTCCATATTTATTTATTTTTTATTTTTATTATTTTCTTTTTTTTTTTTTTTTTTTTTTTTTGATTGGAGTTACTTCACTAAACTAGACAAAGATAAATGGTGAAGGGTATATAAGATTTGACATAGCCGAATGTAGCACACTTACTTTTGTTTAATTACAGTACTAGGTAAATAATCAGAATTTATACAGAGTATTTACAAATATCTTCGCAATAAAAACAAATCTGAAAAACAAATTTAACGGTGCACTCACACGGTCAAGTTTTTTGTTCAATTCTCTTTCAAGAAATTAACACACACTGCTTGTCAAAATTCACAAAAATTGAAAGCTGCGACGTAGGCTGCATGCAATTTCGAAGCTAGTTTTTAAGCAAGATGTCAAGGAAACACTGACAGCAGAATTTTTAATACAAATTTGGAGGGAAAAACGTCAATCAGCTGTTTTCTTGAATGTAATTTGAAAGTCTCAATTGAACGAAAACTTGAAAGCATATTCTCAGCAAGTTTTTAAAGTATGAGTGTATTGGTTAAAAAATGAGAGAAATTTTAAAACTTTAATGAAACTTGAATGAAAACTTGATCGTCTGACACCCTAGTAAATGGTGGAATTTTGAAAAATACCTTTTTTATCATTTAAAACTTCTATTATACAAACTAAACGTTAACCAAACATTTTTCCATTAATTTAAAAAATAATAAATTTTTTTTAAAACGAAATAAACCTTAAAAATACTGCTCTGTTTACCTTTTACGAACAGTGATGGATTTTAATAACAAAATGTCTGTCAGTGTTTAATAAAACTCCCAAAATTCTTGTTACAAAAATTCAAAAAACACAAAATAAAAATATAAAAATAGAACCAAAAGAAAAACAACAAATAGCAAATTCATTAGACATGTTTAGGCCACTAAAAAAATTATCATCTGTAGAAACGAATAAAACTAAAACGAATGATACAAAAAAGGAACCTAAAAAGGAGTCGCAACAGCAAAGGGTCGTTAGCGAATTGTACAAATTTCCAAAATATAAACAAAACGTGCTACCACGGCAGAAAAAAAGGAATGTATGTTTAAGTATGGCAAGTGGATCTACTCTATCGGGTGACTCGTATGCAGAATCTTCATCCGCATCATTAAAATTACATCTGGGGAAAAAACACTTCATGGGTAAAGAAAAAAGGCAAATGTTAGAATTACGACGTGCAAAATGGCATAGCTATCCAACACACTCATCAGATTCAAGCCTAGAAGATGTTCGCGTAGATAGAACTAAAAAGCGGTGTCTGAAACGAAAATCTAAAATGGAAAAACAACAATTTTGGTTAAAATACAATGAATTCTTAAACAGATCATTAAATGATGTAGAGAGCAGTAGATCTAGTAGTAGTTCTGATTCAAATATACTGAGTTAATTATCGTGGTGATTGGTAATCAACGATTTTCTCTAACAACCTCAACTCCCAGATGCAGTAACATAAAAAACAAATGAATTTAGTTGATTGTTATTCTAACAAAAAAAAAAAAAACACAAAAATCGGTTTTCGTCTGGATATTTATTTAGAAAAGTCGAAATGCATAATCTTTTACAGTTGTTGTTTTCATATGTTTTAGATTTCATGTTTCTGATTTCAATTTTATTAAAATAAATATTGAAAATTCTAAAAAGCCAAAAGTTGTTTTCAAGTAAATTTATTTCGCATAAAAGCAAGCAAGAATTGTGTTCTAAAATTGTTTTATTTTCAAAAGCTTTGCTGCCATGGTAACGCTTTACGCCACTTAGATTGTTCATTGTTGCAAGCTCTTTTTCTAACGTTTGCTAAGTCTACTCCTAATACATTTCGATCATTGTGGTTTTGTTAATAAATATACAACTGATTTTGAATTTTTTCTCTAAAATTATAAGTCGAACTATTTAGTATTATAACAGATGAATTAATTTGGTTAGGCCTAAGTTCTCATTTCTATTTATTTTCAAGTTTTGTTCATTTTTAAAGAAAACAGAAAAAATTTGACGCTAGCAGTATTTCTTTGATGGCTTTCTCTATGGTATAAATAAAATTGTTATAGGAGACTTCAACGGGCAAATGGGACTACGTATATATTTTTTACATATGGAGTTTGATAGTCATGTATACCAGCAAAAAATATTGAATTCGCTTACGCTGCCACCTGGTAATTGATTCGCCTTGATTGCGTTCAACTTATGCAAGGCATATTAAACCAGGTGGCAGCGCTACGGCAGGTGACTTTTTTTTGCTACACTTTCCTTTTATGTATATAAACGTCAAAAATATTTGTTTTACAACAATAAAAAAACGTGTATAGTTTATAGTGGTGTTTTTGTGAAGTTTTTCAATAATAATAATAAAAATAGTTTGTGTTGAACGTGCGGAAAAGTGTATATATTTTAAAATGCGTTGTGTTTTATGTCCTAAAAAGTGTGTTCGCGGAAGTGGTACTTTTTTTGGCATTCCTCAAGATCAAAAACAAAGAGAAAAGTGAAGTGAGATTTGCCAAAAAGAGTTGAAGAAAAGAAGCCGTATATGTATTGACCATTTTTCGGAAGCCGATATTATAACTGCGGGAAGACGCTTGTTTTTAATGCCCAAGGCTCTTCCAATAGTATCAGAACCACAAAAAAGTGAAACACAAATAAACATGAGTTATAGTGAAGTCCCAATGCATTGTAATGAAATTCAAATAGATATGAATTGTAATGAAGTGCCATTGCATTGCAGTGAAGTGCCTTTAAGCAACTTGTATCCAGTTGAAAATCAAAAATTTTCATTACAGGAACAAAAAACTACCGACTGAAAATGAATTAAATCAATCGGTCCTTTTCAGGACCACCAATAATATTTTAAAAAGAGAAAAAATATTTCAAATAATTAAATTATTTTTAATTTTTTAATATTAAATTTTTTCTTAGTAAAAATTAAAAATACTTATTATTATAACTTATACATTACAGGAGCCACAATTATGCAATGTTATAAATTTATAATAAAACATCAACAGCAATTTTTGTATCGTTTAGTGGGATAAATTGTAGAAATTAATAAAAATAATATAATAATAAAAATAATAATAATAATAATAATAATAATAAAGTTATAATGGAACATTCAGCTTCGATGTGCGTATACTCAGCCAAATGGCGCCTAGTTCGACTCTGCAATACAAAATACAGCACCCAAAGCAGGTAAACATGTCTCCAAAAATAATTAGGAACTTTAAGTAAGATAGGCCTCTTCGCTGAAATTGAAATAAAATAGAAATTAAACATAATCTTGCTTCTGTACGGAGTGTCCCATTAATTACCTGAAATATTGTAATTTAAACAAAGTAGATCCACCTTCTACTTGAGTTTGAACCAATGTTGGAGGAGTTGATTCACAATATCCCCGATCAAAATAATGGGATCGAAATGCCTGCATTACAACGGAACGCATTATTAAAATTTTAGAAGTATTTTCACCTCGTATCATAATATGACGATTATCTAATTGTACATCGGGATAAGCCTCTTCATTAAGAATACTTTCAGCACCACCAGCGGGAGCAAGGCCAATTAATTTCCAATAATACACATGTAGTTCATGGCCACCTGGAGCCTAAATAAATTACTTTGTTAAGTTCTTGATAGCTTGTTATAAAAGAAAGCAACTTACAGATTTACCATGTGGTACGGCTATAAGTGTTCCATATAATTGTACTTCGCTTACTAAAGATTTTCTGCGTAGCCGGCATTCGGCCGGGCGTAAACATTTTCTCCTCTATGGTATGACCAACACCGGCTTCGATTACTGCGTTTTCTGCGTAGATATTTAAATTACCTTTTCAAGTATATCCATATTGCTCCATTCCACCACAAAATACTCGATATATCCATATTGTATTTACAATCTTTGGAGGCCCGTAACTCGGAAACTAACATTTTTTCCTTAAAATTAAATTTTACACCCCGTAGGTAACTTTTTTAATTTTAAAGCTGCGTACGTAAAATAGATATAAGCCAAATAAACTTCCCGTCGCCATCATTAAGACGAAAAGGTAAACAAACTTTTAAATATGTATGCCTTAAATTCTCAGATGTTTGTGACAGGCGTATACATTTTACACAAACAAAAATGCCTGGTGTTGTTGTATTGTTGTTTTAATTTTTCTAACGCTGCCACCTGGTAATTTATATGCCTTGAACTTATGTTTTAATAATTTCTTAAGTCATTTTTTTTAATGCAACTACAAAACTAAAGCGCCACAAGTTTTAAGTTATTTTTTAACGCCTTCCTAGAAATTGCACATTGAACCATACCTTTTTAGAAATTAGGAATTTAGGAATTATTTAATGAATGTTAAAAAAAACAGTAAAACTCAACTATTGCTAAAAATTCGAAAACTGCTTAACATGTTTCTGTTTACATTCCAAAAATTCTGCCGAGAAAAGTGGCTTCATCCATTCTGGGCAAGAGTATCAAAGTTTTTATGCAAACAAACAACAAGGCTTTTATGTACCCACTCAGAACATTGAAAAATTTCAATAACAGCTATTTTGAAACTATGTAAAAGAGAATGGTGGTCACAGATTTTATGTAGCTTTTCTGAGAACGTGGTAAAACTGATTTTAACCTGATAACGGCCGGACAAGTTCAGAGATATTCATACTTTATTGGATAGAAAATGGATATTGTAAAAGTTATAAACAAAATAACAAACTTATTATTCGCTTTTTACCTGTGGTGAAAAGTATAAAAATCATGTTCAAACTTAAAGGTAGCAAGGGTGCGTAGTGCATGGGGAAAAAACTATAGTTACTTTTTATTTTCGAACACTGACGAAATAAGTGTCATTAGTTTTTTAGTAAAAACTGAAAAACTTCAAAACTATTAACAACGAAAATCATTTATTTTAAAAGCGATTTACTTACAAACAAACAAACAGACATTTTATTTTCAATTAATCATTTATCTGTGAATCAATAATTAAATATAATTAATAAAACTATAAAGGCTTATTTATTTTGTACATTTATTAACCATTAATAAGAAATATAATCTATAATCTATAATGAAAAAAAGCATCAAACGATCTGTGAAAAGATCAAAGGATTGGAGGGCAAGGGTGTCCGTAGAAACGCAAGATAAAACTTTTCCCTCATCAGCTTCATCCTCAATAACAGTCTCTTCCACGAATTCTTCCCTACTATCTGCAGAAGAGAACGAAGGAAATTTATTAAAAAAATTGTGGGAATTCTCAGATGAATCTGATTCCGAAATTGAAACAGAAGAAAGAATATTTTCTATTTCGTTTGCACAAGATATGGATTACTTTGATAATTTCTCCTCCTTGCCAGATATTGATAATATATCGGAAAACATAAGCATTTATTCAGTAACACCACCGGCAGTTGAAGAAGTACCTAAGAAAGTTCTAGTTAAGGATACGGGAGCATTTGTTGATCCATTGACAGGCTTAACAGTGCTCGAGCAACATAAACCTCTGCCAACAGATGAAAAAAGTGAGCCAACATCCGATGAAAAAAGTGTTAGCGAAGATGAAATGTCTTGGAATTCTCTAGGATCTGAACCGAGTGGTGACACAATAGAAGGAGAAGAATTCAAACATGCACCTGGCAGAGACGTTGACCAGGATGCTAATAATCTATTTGAAATATTACTCACTGTTAAAGAGCGCAAATCTGTCACAATAGAAAAAAAAATTGATATCGAGGACTTTGATAAAGAGGAAGAAACTAAAGAACTGCGCCAACAAACTATGAAATTTTTAAATGCTCTTATCAATGCAGTGGTTAAGAAATCGGAACTAAGTACCCCAGAAGAATTTTTAAGAGAGAGACTAGACAAACGGCAACTTATATCAACCCTTTCAGATAAATACCAAAAATATAAAGAGGAACAATATATCTGTTCTTTTCTTAATCGTAAAGTGGTAGAATATTATAAACGTAGAAAAATTTATCGTTTCATTACACAGGAAGTGGAAAAAAATTTTTCGAAAGAAAAGGAAAAATATTTGCAAACATTAAAAGAATTAGATCATCAACTGGCTAAGACAAGAAATGTTAAAAACTCGTACAATCAAACAGCCAGAAAAGTTACAAAAGAATTAAAAATTATGGAAACACAAACTGAAGATGTCGTCAAGATGCTTGACACCGTGATTAAGAAAACTTTATGCAGAGAAGATCGTCCACGTTTAAACGATGTAAGTTTTAATTATTTTTGTTTTTTTACTAAGTTTACGAGTATTGAAAAACCCTTGAAATTACAAATCAATTTCTAGTTTTTAAATGAATAATTTTAATTCGGCAAAAGTTCACGTTTGCATTTTATTTCAAACTTAATTCAAAAGAAAGATTATTTATTAAGTAAAACCTTGCTCTTATTGAACCAGAGAAACTTTCTTGCGATTTTTTACAGAACTTCTTACATATCGCCAGTTAAAATAAAAAACCCCGTAACTAACAAAAAATTATAAATTGTTTTCTTTATTATAGGAAGTTACATTTTTATCAAATACACGAAACTCAATATAAAAACAGATTAAACTGAAATGAATGATTGTCAGAAGTTTGCTCGTTTAAATGCTTGCAAATATTTGAACTTGAGCCTTACGGATTAATAACAAGAAGTTTAAAAACACTTTTTTATTTTGAACTCTTATGAATCGAGAAGTCGATTAAGCGATGTCCGTCTATCCGTCTGTGCTCGGAATGTAATCAACTTTACTTAGGCCTAAATGAACTACAAAGTTTTAAATGATCGATTGGCTATCAGACATAGTTTTGAAAATTTTGTTGTTCTGTCCTTCAAGGCAGCGCGCATATCATCACGCCTGTCCATATCATTAACTGACTTCAAAAAAAGAAGGAGGCTATCAATTCAAGTGAATGTTGCTTTTTTATGTTTTTGCCTGCAGAACTCAGTCATTTCTAAGCCGATTTTTAAAATTTTTTGTAATTTTTTTTTAATTAGGACCAGCACTCAGGGGATGACTCCTACTTATACAATGCATTGTGCTAGAATTAGGAAATTAGGTGGTGGGAAGGGGGATAGAGAGAATAGTGCTTGTGGACATTTGATCTGAATCTTTGCACATTGAAAGTAGCAGAAAACACCTCTGCAGGCAGTTTATTCCACATACGAACTGTTCGGCTAAAAAGCGAATTTTCTCTGTAATGCGTAGTGCGATTCACTGGCCAATCGACCACAAAGGAATGCGCTCTTAATGCAGAGCGCATTGCGCGCATGAAATTACAGTTTTCAGGAAGGAGTTCCCTCATTTCATAAGAGCACATTCCGTTGTATTAGCGATAAAACAGTGAAACACACCCTACTTTCCGTCGATGCTCCAGTGAGTCAATAGATAGATTGTTTGATAGATTATGTTTACAAATTGGTACTGTTTTAAAAACAGTTCATAATCTTAAAAACTAAAGGGTGTCCCCATAAAACTTACATGGTTTTTAAGTTTAATATGAACCGTAAAGCTTAATTCTTCTTCAAAATTAAAAAAAAAATACTCCCAATAGCAAAAAGTAATACAAAAATAAATCTTAAAATTAAAGGGTGTCCCCATATGAGGCGTAAATTGACTTACATGTGCCTATATTATGAACCGTTATAAACAAACGATTGGAAATTTGACAGAATGTCAATTGTTATGACCTTTATATTAACAAGTATTAATATTCATTAATATTAAATAAAGGGTGTACCAATATTTAATATTATTTGATGTATGTGGCCAAGCTTTTGAACTGTTATAAAAAAGATTTATTGCTAAGTTCGCTATAATAAAAAGTATAAAATTTTAATTTAGATATTAAAGGGTGTTCTCATATTTCAAGTAAATTGACCAATATGGTCCTATCGTTTGAATCGTTATAAACAAACACTTGAAAATTAAACAGAGTATCCACTACTATGTCTGTTATATTAAGAAGTGTAAATAATTAAAATTTAAATTTTAGGATGTTACAAAAGTTGCTGTTATTTAATGTATATGAGCAAACTGTTGAACAGTTGATTGAAATTTACACTGAACCTTTATTGCTAAGTCCGCTAAGACAAGTAGCAAACTTGAAATTATAAACTAAAGGGTATCCCTATAACTGACGTTATTTGAACTATATGGCCCTATCTTTGAAACCGTTATAGACAAACTCTTGAAAATTAGACAGATGGTCTATTACTATATCAAGTATATGGACAAGAATGAGTTATTAAAAAAAGAAATTAAAGGGTGCCCTAATAGTTGTTATTTGATGTATATGGCCAATCTTTTGAACAGTTATAGACTAACAATTAGAATTTAAACAAAAAGAAGTGTAAAAAATTAAGGATGACCAAATAACTGCTGAATTTTCTTGTCCAATCTGCATTCCTATTTTTCTATGACATATAAAATATACTGACACAATCTTTATCGAATATGATATGATAAATGTAAAATTACCGTTCTAAAAAAATGAATTTAAGTTTATCTGGGCACAAATCGTCGCATTCGTGATCGAATGACTTTGATCGAAAGTTTACATTTTGAGATCGCCGTACTCGATATCGAATAGCCTGTATTGAAATTCGGGATCATGGCATTCGATAACGAGTAGTCAATCGAATGCTTTCAATCGAAATGTTATTCAATAGGCTAAGAGGTATCGTAAACATAATTATATGTTTTTTATAAACAAAATAAAAATAGCATTGTAACTAATCAATAGTTTTTCTTTAAATAAAGAATAAGAAATGTAAATATTTACATATTTAACTTTATTTTCAAAATAATAGTATCAAAATCATGACCTTTTTGTTAAGGACAAATATAAATAAAATAAATAGCAAACAAAAAGAGCTCATGGCACAATTTATGGTGACCATCCCAGCTTGGCAAAAAATTTAGTACCAAATTGTGGGCAAGGTAAAACAGTCACTAAAAGGCTATGGGACGAACCTGCAAACAAATTGAATACGTACGGTCCACCTGTGAAAACTGTGTCGATTCTTCGTCGGTACTTCTTCATAACCTGTCTTATCTCTCATCTACCATTTTCCTAAAGAATGAAGCACGGTTACAAAAATAACTAAATAGGCATTATTGCCTGAAGCGCTACTTCTCTTAAAAAAAAAAAAAAAAGATTTTTTATTTTTATAACATCTTGTAATCTTATCATAAACTTCAATCAATTTTAAATTTATTGGTGTACGTAGACGACAAATACAATGCTAAAAAGATAAATTCTTTTAACAAGGATTTAAAAAAAAAACTGGTGGTGGACTGTACGAAGAATTGCTTTTAAAACCAGCAGTAGAAAAATATATTCAAGCTGCAGGAATTGAAGCTGCTGTTGAAGGCGCCTATAGCATTAAGGCATTTGGTAAACTAATGTGTCGAAAAATGATAGGGTATCGGTTTTGTTTCGTACTTGTATTCGGGTGCGCATGACACTTTCATCTTCTTCATCAGATTAAGACAAATAAAATAAAAACAATAATCTATTATTTTAAAATATAAGTAATTAAAAATTAAAAAATATTTAAGTATTGGGAGATATACGTTTACTTACCTTTATTTTTTATATCTTTATATATATACAGTGACTCAAAAAACCGTCTCAATGTTATGCTAGTGTTATCATATATAATTACAACAACAAAACTACAGTCTCAATCATTCTGACATTTTCACCATTTGCTTATTGCTCTTTTGTTTATAATTTCAATTCAATATATTTGTTGTAATATTTACCGTTATATAAAAATAAGCAAAACAAGTTTAATAAGTCATTGGGATAGTTTTTTGAGTTTAATTACTTGAGGAAGCTACACGTGTTCTTTCGTAAAAAAAAAATTTTTAATTTTAGGAATTTATTTTTCTTGGCTGAATAGTATAATTAAATAAGTAAAACAAACTTAAATTTATTGCTTTATTCTTTTTTTAACAAATTTAAAGTTTAATATGGTTCGTCCATTGCTGTCCTCAAAAGTCAACGAAATCCACCATTTTTTACGTCAAGGTAAAAGTTGTAGTGAAATTTCGTTGCTTCTTAATATCTCGAAATCCAGCGTGGGTAGAGTACGGAAGTCGTTGCCAAATTTACCACTTCCATCACGGCATTCCTTCTTGTTTTAATTAAAATTATTTTTTTTTTTCGTATTCAAAATGCGCTTCAAAGTCAGCTGTATGTCGGGTGAAAAGTGGTCCGCTGTGCAATAAATCTTCTGTTGATAGCTAAGCTACGAAACGTTTATGAGATGGACCATGGTGAGGAATTTTATGCTTTTTATAATCTTTATACAAACTTTTATTTATGTAAAAATCTTCTTAAAGAAATGATTAGTATAAAACGCCATTTAAAAAATTAATCCATCCTTTTACAAAAAAATAAGATTTTATTTTGCAATAAAAAAGATAGAATAGTTTTAAAGCATTATTAAGCTGCTTTCAAACGAAATATTTTTTTCTTTTTAATATTATTTGTCAGTTTGAAAATACATATCGTCGGTCACAAGTTGACAACTCTTCACTCGCAAAAAATTGAATAGGGTTGTTTTTCGTATTAATTTTTTTTTTATGAAAAATAATTTCAATAGTTTCTTTGTCTTCTACTAGTTTTGTTTTTTCTTTTACTTCTAACTCGGTTTAGCAACGGAGTAATAATGTTTTTTATATTGTTTTCTGAAAAGTTAAAAAAATATGTTAAAACTTGTCAGCCTATGACCGACGTTATGTATTTTCTCACGTCTATCTGTTAATTTACAGACGACCTATAAATTTTGCGTTAAATGCATTACATGGTATGTTAGATATACATTTGAAAGTATTTTTTGTGTTAAAAACAGTTGACGCCTATCAGTCCACCCTAAATACGAGCGTAAGACGTTATTTAACTGTCAAAAATTCTCATGCCCATACAAAATGTATGAGACCAACACAAATAGCGCGACGCTAACGTTGAACAATTGAAAAATCCAATTTTGACGCGCGTAAAAATGAAGTTGGCTGCAAAAGAAGTGTTGTTATTGTTTTTTAATTTTTGTGGTATATACAAAATTATTTCCAACAGTAATGACATAACAGCTACTTTAAGGTCAATTTCGCGATTTTATCTCTCTTAATTATTTTACTTTTGTGGTTTTTAGCAAATAAGATAAGTAAACAATACTGTTCGTTTCACAACGTTGGCGCTCGTATTTAAGTCACTCATTACAGCGTAAAAACTAGACGCTAAATTACGTCGTGCCTAACGCCCGTATTTAGGGCGGACTGAGAGGCTTTGTGAGATACCATCACCAAATCGTCTAGCGCGGGTACATAACAATTGTTTTCCCTTTTTTACTTTTAACTTTGGAAGAATTAAATTGTCTTTTGCTATTTATTCTGATTTTTAACAACTCATTCACTGCAGTTATGAACAAGATTTGTTTCTTTGTATTCAAGTCAATGTTAGGATTTAAAATCATGAACTCAAGACGTAAACACCTCTTCGAATAGAGAGAAACATGTTAGGCTAGTTTTTCTTTGTGAATGGCTTACATGTACCACACTTGTTAATGGTAGAAGTAACAACTTCTTTATAGGCCTTAAGCCTAAGAGAAATTATTTTCAAATTAGTAATTTAATATGCAGCGCCTGATTTTTTTTTGTCATCGTTTAATTATTTTCAATTTCTTTTTTATAAATTTAAAATATTTTTACAACCATTCATTTCATTCCAGGATGTTGTAATTCTGCTAAAAAGAATAGCAAAACTCCGTGCGGAGATAAGTGATGTGCGTTACCAGATGATTTTGAAGCAACATACTCATGCAGATCTATTAGCGGTACATTAAAATGTTAAATAAACAAATAAAAAAATAATAAATGAATTTAATTACAGAAACATAGGCACATTCAAGACCTAGGAAGAGGTTTAACTGTACGAGTATACGATCAGTTACGAAATGAAACCCAATCACTAAGCAAAAAGATTGAAGGTATTATAATGATTTAATGTATTTTTAACGATTTCTATATATTTTTTTACTTTCATTTAGAACGCAATACAGATTTAAAGAAACTACATGAACGTATGAGAAAAACCTTGCATTTTTTGGCTCATTATAAGGAAAAACAAAATATACTGCGCGCTTTAATTGCAAGTAAATCAAGTATTTTGGAAGATCTTCTTGACGAAAGTCAATCTCTTCGTAGACATGTTTATGAGTTAAAATTACAACGTACCGAAATTCGTAAACAAATCAAGAGTTTAAATCTTCACGAAAGTCTGTTAAATAAGCCTGCCTTGTTGTACGACTATGACAGAACTCTAGAGATTTATCATGAAAAGCGAGCAATGAATAACTATCTTAGATTAACATTACGTACAATAACACAAAGAATTAAAAAATTGGAAGAATGTGAAGGCCGTAAGATGTCTTATTTTACCAATTCTCTGGTAGTATGAGTTTCTCTAATACAAATACATTGTAACAATGTTTATTTCTTCTTTTTCTTAAATAAAAAGATGTATTTCGATAAACTAACTTTTTAGATGGGCAGAAGTTATAAGAATACTAAGTGATTGGTGCATTAGCTAATACTTTTTTAGTTAGCCTTAAGTTCGGGTTCTCAATTTTAGAGTTTTAAGAAAGAAAATTATTTTCAAATGATTTGAAAAATTTTAAAGAAAAGAGGAATAGTTAACTTAGACATTAGTCTACATCTTTGTATTTTTTCGGTTGATTTTGCCAGCTTATCGGGACATATTTATCTTAATTATTAGCTTATTCACCAAAATCAACTTCAATTTTTTATATTAACTTTGAAATTTTTGGCGAAAATGTATGAATTTGCCACTACCACCACCTGGTACATGATTTCGCCATGGTGCAGGAGCTCAGCTGAAACTTTTTCCCTTCGTTTTTTTTTTATCTTTAAAACTTGTTTACTTTTTCTTTAATAAAAATAAGCAAGAGTGCTATATATGGTTATGCCTTATTTTATATACCCTTTACCATGGCGAAATAATACAGGTGAACGCACGGGCGAAAAAGCTGATCAGCTGTATACGTTGTAGTTGTAAGGGCAAATTGTACTCTTTTATGAATATTGTCAAAAATAAATTATTTGTTAAACAAAATTTTAATGTGTTTTGATTTTTAATAAAAAATGAAATATTTAAATTCCTTAAAAAAATTTATACAAAACAGAATCACATTTACCTAAATTTTATTTTTAAGAAAATTAGAAATGGAACGTGAACGAAGTCGTGGTCACTGCAAGTCAAAATTTTGTAGTTGCACAATTTGAGATTTTTTTAATTGCTCCCTACACAAAGGGCATTCATCGCTTTCGTCTAACAAATCCAAAATACAGTTCCTACAACACAAGTGGCCAGATGGTGGTAGACTAGTATTCTTACGTGTTTCCTAGCATAATATAAACTGGGAAACATTTTGGATATTTTCTATTTGTCTTGTGTCTGCTTATCGAAAAATCGTTTTCTCTTGTGTTCCTTTCAAGTTTCCTATACTGCTATAGCAAGAGAAAAGAAGTAAAAAAGAAAAATATTGTTTAACATGTCCACTAACGTTGCTACTTCATACAACTACACCACAATGTTGCAATCATTTGCACAACCTTCTCAAGGTTTAGAACAGGTCGCAACGTGTATGGCCTGCGTTATGCATCACCGAATTCTAGTAAAAAATAAAAAAAATACTTTTGTCTAATTTTTTTTCCAATTTCTTATATTTGTTTTTTAACAATTTCTTTTTGACAACAAAACTAGATTTTGTAGCAACAAATTCCTTGTTGTTTTTTGTGTTGTTGCTTTTTTGTAGCCGTGCAATCACCTGTATTAATTCGCCTTGCCCTTTACTATATATTTAAATTAAAAGGACAAATATTGTAGTGTCAGAGACTTAAAAATTATGAAAAAAAAAATTAAGTACTATAGATAATTTTACATAAAAATGCCATCGGCTCTTAATGGGCTAAGCGTTTTTTTTTTAATTTTAGTATTTCAAAAGCTTTAATATGATATTTATATTAATATTTTGAAAAATCTTAGAAGTTCAGAGTCCGGTAACTCGGAAAATATGGGCGCGCCAGTTTTTTTTTGTGTTTTTTTTTTTTTAATTTCCATTGCCGACCCCATAAAGTATATATATTCTGGAGGCAAATTATGGCATTTGATATCGATCGAAATTTCAATCGAAATTAAATGTAAGTTTCGATCGATATCGAATGCCGTAATTTGCTCCCTGACTTCTTATGCATAGCAAAGTCGATTGAGCGACGTCCCTCTGTCCGTCCGTGTTAGTGTTGAAATCAAGTTTGCTGAGGCACTAGATCAGCTAGAAAAATTTTAAATGCGCCAATCGATCAGACATTGTGTCGAAAAAGGTGCTATTAGAAAGAACGGCACTAGCAAGATCGGTCCATGTCCTCGAAGGACAGTGGTCTAAACACCACCCCTGCCTCTAATTTTTTCACATCATTTGGTACAATGAAGTAATTCCAATCAAAAAAACAAATTTATGGGAGATAGAGAATTAAAAAATAAAAATCAATTGAAAAAATTGCCACCCGGCCATATTTTCCGAGTTACGTTCTTTTAAAATTTTTAAAATTTTTAAAATATTAATTTGCGTAGCATTTTAAAGCTTTTGAAGAGATCCTTAGGGTAAAAGCCGATGGCATTTTATGTAATATTATATATATGTGGCTTTTAAATATTTTTCTTTTTAAATTCTATTTCTCTGACACTCCAATCTTTGCTTTTTTGATTTGAGTTACTTTACTAAATTATGTTAATATAGATGGTGAAGGCTATCTTAAATTCGGCATAGCCGGATATAGCATTCGTACCTGTTTACACTCTTTTTTATATATTTTCTCAGGTAAAATAATCGGGTTCTTTCTGTGCTTTTCTAACTTACTATAGCTTTAAGTACCAAAGTGATTTCATATTATTCAAAGGAAATCTTTGCCTTTCTCTTTGATTATCCCCACATACTTATGCCGTAACGTTAATTTATTAAATGAGAAATACATCAAGAATGCGAAAGAACAAAGCAAAAAATACTATAATCAAAAAACAGTAATTTTCGTTAACTTATTTATTTTTTTATTCTTTGGTAATTATATATTGAAAAAAAGCATGGTTGTTTAAGGTCAATTAAAAAATTTTAATTTTTTATCTGCTTTCCGATTGCAGGTAATAAAACGTTTTTGCTTCAGTTTTACTTAATATTTTGGCAAGAATCGAATAAAATAAAATCAGAAAACAAACTAAAAAGTTATGAGCAAAAAATTAAGAAGGTCGTAAAAATTATATATTTTTTTCTTAGTTCAAATATCTTTTAAACTGTGAGAGATGCAGTAACAAATGTAGGAACATTATTTCTTCATATATGTTCAAAAATTTTTAATTTTTAAAATTGAATGATGTTTATCCTAATTTGATGGCTAGTAAAGACGTAGGGTAACTACAAAAGCAAGGTACATTTGTTTTACTTGGTAATAGCGGCTCTACAACAAATACAACATTTGTAAATATAACATGACATTTTATTGTTGCTTTGTGAGTGGAAATATCAAAAATAGAAAGAGAAAATAAAAGATAATTGCCCTAAAAACAAACGCTCTCTTTGTTCTGCATATGCTTGTTGTTAGTGTTTTTTTGAAATTCGTAAACAAAAGTTGTAAAATATAAACAACTTTTGACATGTCAAACTACAACCGGCTGGGCAGACGACACTACCGAAAGCAATTGTCGGCATTTTTGACAACTAATACGTATTGCCCCCTGTTTACATTAGACAATTCTGTCATGACAATAACAATACACACACAGTTTTTTACTAGAACATGTAAACTTTTTCAATTGTCTTTTTTTTTTTTTTGTTTACGAATTCGCGAGGTTTTTTTAAAAAAAAAGGAAGTAGCACTTCAGACAACAATGCCTATTTAATTAGTCTGTAACCGTGCTACATTCTTTAGGAAAGGGATAGTGGAGAGAAAAGAACAGGTGGTGAAAGTATAGCCATTTTTTAGTTATTTTACTTCGCCGTCGAATATGCTATGAAGAAGTACCGACGAAGGAGGCTGCATGTTTTATTGTTAATTCTGAATATGTATTTATACCATTAAACAGAAAAAAATATTTTAATTTTTTGGTTGCTGCAGGGGTTGAACCCTGGCGAACCAGGTTTGTAGTCAACGTAATTGTCACCTTGACTACAGCAGTCAAAAAAAGTCAAAATGAAATGTCATAATTATTGTCTGGACGCCTGCACTACAGATGCAACTGTCAGCATTTTTGCAACTAATACGTATTATTTTATTGTCATGACAGCATTGTCTAATGTAAACGTGGCGTTATTTTATTTTCATGACAGCTTGAAATTGAAAACCCTAAAAGGAAAATTAAAAAATTTTATTTTTTATTTGTATCAAGCAACTTATGAAAGCAGCAGAAATTTTCAATATATTTTCTAATTTTTCATTGTTTTGTATATTGCGTGTGCTTTTAACTAACTACAATATCTACTAATTTGCATTTGGAACAAAATTAAAAATCATGTCTGCAACAAAAAATAAAAAGGAAATTCCTTTGAATACACCAAAGAAAAGTAAATCGCTGGATTCACTGAATAACAGACAAGCAGACAAGGCCAATAGATTATCTAAAATATTTCCAAAAGAAATTAAATCATCTTCAGAGTCTTTTGATTGTACTACTAAACCATCCATAGAATCACAAATAGCTGTTAGTCCAAAGAAATATCGTTTGCTTGAAGATTTAACAGAGAATGCTATTCTGAAAAAATCAGCTGAGCTAGAATCTAATGAGTCTAATGAAGAGTTAGAAGAAACAAGTGAAGATGAAGAAACTGACCAATGTACTTTAGAGGAATCGAAAATTATTCCTGAACTGGATATTTATTCTGATGACATGTCCGTAAGCGAAGAAGAATCGGATTATACTAGGCAAAATGAAGTTAAAAAGAAATCAAACTTTCTTGAAAACTTTGGAAAAGTACCTCAGATCGATAACATATCACTAGACATGACAGATGTGTCATCAGATCTAAATTCGAGATCGTTGCCCTAAGAGAAATTATTGCAGTTTTTTAACGAAATTTTTCTAAGGATTTTAAAAAGAATATTTGGTAAATTTAAGCGAGTTTTTATCTCCTATTTTCGATATACAACTGTATGTATATTTTCTGAAATATTAAGAATGTTCGGCCCCGAATGAATGCAACTATTACATTTTTTTGTGTTTAACTAACATCAATCACATAATCTAATGCTAATAATCAAAGGTAAAAGAATAATGTTTTTTTATATATGTATTTTGCCGATAAAGTGTCGTTACAAATAATTTTTCTGTTATATCTTTAGACTACAAAAAGGAGCGACTTGTTACATCATATAAATCTATCGAGGGCAGCAAGAAATGTATCTTAGATATCCGGAATAAAACACTGAAATTGAGTTTAGGGAAAGGTTAAAAAAATTACGAAATAAATAAAAAAAACTATAAAATTTAACCAATTGTTGTGAAAAATTATTTAATTTAGAAATTACTGAAAGTAAGATCCAATAGAAGCTTAATTCTTTAGTTTTAATGGACACAATGTGTTTTGCCAAATACATATTTGTTTACAGGTTGAAATCATAAATTTTTAAAGGTTTAATTGAAGATAACAAAATTCCTTATTCTGCAAATACTTTTTATTAAAATTATTACAAATTACAAAAAAAAGCTTTTTCGCGCACAGAATGTATTTGAATCTTATGATTTAAAAATGTCATCGGCTCTTAATACGTTAGGCTGCTGTAGTCAAAGTGGTAAACACGTTGACTACAAACCTGGTTGTTCAGGGTTCGAATCCTGCGGCAATCAAAATACAAAAAAATGTTCTTTTCTGTTTAATGGTATAAATACATATTCAGAATGAACAAAAAACGTGCAGTCACCTTCGTCGGTACTTTCTCATAGCAGATTCGCCGGCGAAGTAAAATAAATAACTCTCTCTCCTTTCACCACCTGTCTTATCTCTCATCTATCCCTTTCCTAAAGAATGTAGCACGGTTACCAGAATAATCAAATAGGTAATAATGCCTGAAGTGCTACTTCTCTTAAAAAAAAAAAAAAAAAAAGCAAGTTTAAAAAATTTTAGTATTTCCTGAAACATCTCTTCAAAGGCTTTTAAATGATAATCAATTGATAATCGAACTTTTTTATGAAAATATTGAGAGGCCTATAACTCGGAACACAAATTTTATCGCTCGTTGTTTATTTTTTCTTAATTCTCTACAGTCCCATACATTTTTTTTTATTGGAGTTACTTTATTGTTTCAAATGATATGGAAAAATTAGAGGCAGGCGTGGAGTTTAGCCCACTGCTTCAATAGCAACCTTTTCGAAATTATTTCTGACCGATTGGCGTATTTAAATTTTTTCTAGCTGATCTAGTGCTTTGGCAAACTTGATTTTAATACTAACACGGACGAACGGATGGACATCGCATAATGGACTTCGCTATGCATAAAAAGTCAGAATATATATACTTTATGTGGTCGGAAATAAATATTGTAGAAATTACAAACGGAATGTCAAACTTAGATTAACCCTTTTTCCACTTTTTGTTGTGAAGGGTATAACAAGTTTGTTGATTTAGGACTGTGTATAATCGGATTGAAATTAGTTTTGCTTTACGTACCAAGTAGAGCTGCAGAAAATTTGTGACCACTACTTTTTCAGACATAGTTTTGAAAGAGGTGCTATTTTAGCAATGTCTGTTCATAAATGGCAAAGTTATGTTCGTAAAAAGGCAAGCTCTCCTAGTTTCCTTCTGCTTTTCAGATTAAGTTATCAATAGCAGTGCTTACGACTTCGTCCACGCGAAATAACTTATTTTTATGAAAAAAATATTCTATATTTGAATCACACAAGATTTTATTAAAATCCATCCAGCAGTTTTTACATGATGCGAACATAGACAGACAGACAAAATTAAAAAAAAATATGTGTTTTGTATTTCATATCGATTACTATCCACAACAACACCAATATTTTAAAAAAATATTTCATGTACAGAAATGACTCCATTACTTTTTCATCATGTGCAAAGCGAATTCACATAAGGTGGCAGCGCGGCTACAACAATACAACAATAAAAAGAAAAACAGGCGCTTACAAGGCGAATAAATTACCAGGTGGCAGCGTAGGCGAATTCAGTATTTTTTGCTGGTATACACGACTGTCAAACTCCATATATAAAAAATTTGTATACATTTTTATATATGGAGTTTGACAGTGGTGCACGCCAGCAAAAAATACTGAATTCGCCTATGCTGCCACCTGGTTAATTATTTCGCCATGGGCGCTTAAGTGTATGATAAACTTTAGAACACACATAATTACTACTCTTTTTTCTTACCCTTTTCAAGAAAGTTTTTACTAAGATTCGTTTTTTAAATTGATTTAAAACTTTTCTTACCATTCTTTTTTAAAGAATAATAAAAAAAGAAATTTTGTGATATAAAATGATTCACTTTTGACAGCTATTCTACACATTACAAAAATAAACAACAAATTCTCAGCTGCCGCAACGATGCCACCTGGTAAAATTAATTCGCGTTGATCATGTGTATAGATTTTTTGTTTGTAACTCAAGGTAAATTTATTTTACTAGGGTGTCGTCCGCCCAGCCGGTTTGTGGTTGGACATGTCAAAAGTTGTTTATATTTTACATTTTTTGTTTACGAATTTCAAAAAACACTAACAACAAGCATATGCAGAACAAAGAGAGCAATTACCTTTTATTTTATCTTTCTATTTTTGACATTTCCACTCACAAAACAACAATAAAATGCCATGTTGTTTTTACAAATGTTGTATTTGTTGTAGAGCCGCTATTACCAAGTAAAATAAATGTACATTGTTTGGAACTGTTGTTTTTGCTTTGTTTTATTGAAAACCGAAAGTTTAGAAAAAAAAAAAAAAACTACAAATAAACAGGTAATTCAAACATCAATAATTCATCGAAAATTCATCCAAAATATTACATTTTCTTCAAGGTTTCCCCAAAAAATATTAAGCTTTGCTAAAAAAAATATTCTTGCTATAGAAAACAAAACGAAAATTCCCAAAAAGAAAAACTCTAGATTAGCAAAAAATTGCAATTTTACTAAACAAAAAAAATTTCATCCAAAAATTTATTTTCACGAAAATTTAACTAAAAATTTTAACTTTTCCAACAAAATTAAGTGCAATCAAATATTTAAAATTTCATTTAAAACTGAAAATGCACAATTAATTAAAAAAAATATCAACAATTCAAAAGTTTTCCAAAAAAAAACTCTACTTTCGCAAAAAAAACCCGTTAATGCACAAATATTTTGGTGAAATGTATATAAGATTCAGCACTATCGAATATGACACTGCTGCTATTAATTATTATTATTATTTTTTTTTAATTTAATAAAAGTCCTGTTCTGAATTCTATTTATTTTTGTTAGAAATTAGATTCATTACAAATGAAAATGTAAGTAATCGTAAATTTTTGAAACACTGACGTTTTATAAAGTACTAGCTTATTGTACCCGTCGTGGTCTGGATCTTTTTTAAGGCCCTTGTAGGCACTGTATATTATATTAAAGCATAATTTATTTTAGTGCTCTACTCCGAAAACCTGGTAAAATTTTTTTTTTAAGAGAAGTACTCGTAGCACTTCAGGCAGTAATGCCTATTTAGTTATTTTTGTAACCGTGCTACATTCTTTAGGAAAGGGATAGATGAGAGATAAGACAGGTGGTGAAAAAAAAAAGATATTATAGCCATTTTATTAGTTATTTTACTTCGCCGGCGAATATGCTATTAAGAAGTACCGACGAAGGAGGCTGCAAGTTTAATGTTAATTCTGAATATGTTTTTATACCATTAAACAGAAAAAAACATTTTTATGTTTTGCTTGCCGCAGGGTTTGAACCCTGACCAACCAGGTATGTAGTCAATGTTAATGTTAATGTTAATTCTGAATTATATTTTTACGATTAAACAGAAAAAAAACATTTTGTAGTCAACGTGTTTACCACTTTGACTACAGCAAAAGTTTTGAAAGTAAATTTTAAAAATCCTAGATCAAGCATCACCTATCAGGTCCGATCTATTAAGTCTGTGGCCAAAGGTACGCAAATACAAAATTTGATTAAGATTGGATTTCCTGGTTCAAAAATAGCATGACGATTTTTTTAATTTTATTATTTAGTTCTGTCATTAAATCTTTATTTTTCCTTCATCAACAGTTTTTCAACTTAATATTTGCATTGTTCAGTTCTTTTATTCTAACTTATTTTAATAGGAGTTTTATTCTGAACATTCCAACATGAGTTTACTATAAATAATATCTCAAGACAGGATCAGGCACGTCAGAGTGATTAGTCGGATAGTAAATTCTTTAACTTATGAAAAACTAATGTAAGTGAATAATGAGTTATTTTAGTTTATGTCTTAAGGTACAGTCAAACTAGTCAAATATTTGATCACAAAGACGAAACCTCTAAATGCTAAATTAAAATTTAGGATTTACTTTAATCGTGTTTGATTTCTTTTAATATAAATATTTCATGATATTCTTATGAAATATTTTCTACTTTAAACCACAAAATGAAATGTTTTACTGCGGGAAGAGCATATCGATATGGCCATTTCGCTACTGCTCATATAGCTCATCAGTGGATTCTACCCAAATTTTGTATTCAAAACTAGAAAGTCTTATATCTAATTCCAAGTTGAATAAAAGAGAATCAATAAAGCAAAAAACAAAAACCTAAGAAATTTTTTATATAAAAACAGCAAAAAAAATATCATCGCGTATCTAGAGATTTATAACACTTAGAGCCTTGCATTTTTGTACTAAATCATAAACGGCGCTGTTACAGTCAATAATGACCGCGTCACGTTTTTTAAAGTTGATAATAACTGGAATAACGTTCTAATAAATGCCAACTTATTGGAAAAAAAATTTATTTCAGAAAAATATTCAACTGGCAAAAAAAATCTTAATTTTATAGTTAAAAATCAATTAAGTTTGACTAAATATCGTAACGATTTTAAGGTTACGATCATTATGAACAAAACAAATTAGACTGACTCGTAATAGCAACTTGTAAAATCGTGTGGGCAATTAAAAAAAGAATCGTAATATGATCGCGCTTGTTAAACAAAATTCCAAATGCCAGCTGGGCTACAACTTATGTTTATAAACATATTTAGATTTAGTTTACTTAGATGCGAAAATTCTAAACACAACATTTGACGTAAAAATATGACTTCTCACTTAAATTTTTTATTTTTATTTTAGTATTTTTTTTATACAGATGAAGGCAACACAAATATTTTAAATAGTTTTTTTTTATACAAATATTTTTTTATAACTTTTTTTATATATTTCTTTTATATAAGTATTTTTATATACATATTTTTTGGTGTTTTGTATGCTGCATAATCTTTTTATAAACTGCATTTTTTGACTAACTCTCGTTCGTATCAAAATTGTACAAGATGCATCAAATAAAAAACGAGTACGAACTTTCCCCTCGAACATCAGAGGAACAAAGATATAAGTCCGTGTTTGATTTGCGTGAACTTCATGAAATAATAAATAATAAAAACGAATTAGCTTCCCAAAGCGAAACAAATGTCACATCGAGAAGGAAAAGCATTTATAAGCCACGGCAGTTCATGGTAACGGGTAGTTTCGCAGAAAATGTTTCATTGCAAATGGCAATAGCAGCCATCGAGGAAAAAGCTTCAGATGATGAACTAGAAGATAGCGAAGAGGAAGATAAGGCGGGAGAAGAGGAGAGAGAAGATAAGCATGAGAAAGCAAGAGAAGCGAGGGAGGCTGTGAAATTAAAAGAAGAACTGGAGATAAATGAGATGGAGGAGATAGGGGAGGCAGAAGAGGTTGAGGAGTATTTCGAAAATGATTCATTTTCCGGTGATATACTAGAAAGTGACGACGAATGGGAATTTCTTAAACAATATGAACTAGAAGATAATTCGGACTTCGTTAAACATAATGTAGAATTGCCAGAGATTGAAGAAATTTCCTTAGACGCCGCAGATTTTGAGTTACTAAAATCAAAATATTTAAAATCACAGCCTGCTTATCGCACAGATTTAGGTGAATTTGTTAATCCTTTGACAGGATTGCCTATTTTAGATTCAGAAGAGACCACTGAGAGCGTGATTTCTGAAAATTTTGAACCTGAAATAGAGCAAGCCGATTCAGAGGATTCCATACGCCACAGCGTTTCACTTGCTGTTTCTAAAGATGTTGATGAAAAAGACGATAATAGTGAATTAAAACATGAAAAACATTTATCTAAAGTGGAAGACGATGTATTGCAGTTCTTTTTACATGCGGAAAAAATGGTAGAAAATCTCTTTGAAGTCGAAACTGAGGCAACTTATTTGCAGGAACAAAGAAACCTTGAAAAACGAAACGCCATTAAGATGATTATTTATCAAATAATAGATAAAAGCGTCGATAGCGCTGAACTTTTAACTAAGGATACAGTTTTACGATCACACCTGGACAAAAAGAAACTAATGAGTGAATTAAAAAAGAAATACAATTTAATAATGGGGGAGAAATCAGTATCACATTTTCTTAATAAAAAAATTGTCGATCATTTTAAACGCAAGAAAGCGTTTAGCGTGATTACCACTGAAAAGAGCGATAACAGATCATTCTATCAAAGTAGATATAAAAGTGCCCTCGAAGATTTAGATAAAATCCTAAGTAGAGAAAAAGAAGTGAAGGCTACCAGCACTTCTAAAATTATTGATTTAGAGAACCAATTTAAAAATATGGAGAAAGAATCTAAGATCAAAGTTGACTATTTAGAAGAAATGATAAGGACAACGTTTGAAAGAAAAAACTCCCTAATAATCAATAACACAATTGATGAATCTGTGCAAAAAATGTCTGAAATAAGAAAACAAATTTCAAAATTTCGTTTAAAACTTTTGCTCAAACAACATCAGTTTTCTAATTTGCAAAAAGTAAATATGACTTCTTCCATATAAACTAGAATTTGACTTTGCATTTATTATTTTTAGCAAAAGAAAAATTTTGAAAATATTGGCGAGGGCTTAACTGTAACGGAGTTCGAATCGCTAGAAACGGAAACATGTGCAATAGGAAAAAAACTTGAAGGTAAGTAGCTTTACCCCAAAAACATTTTCAATATTCGATTGATAGTAGCAAATAACCTAGAAAAGAGAATAGGTATGAAGTTTTGTGGAAAAAATAATCGTTTTTTAAAATATTAATCTTTTAAGCATTTGCTCTTACTTATCTGTTTTAATTTACATTCATCATATATTTTTATTGTATCCTTCACCACAGGTGGAAAAGTGTATATATAAATTTGTCCTTCCTATATAAATTTCAACAATATCCATTTCCGACCCCATTAAGTGTACAGTTGCCCAATAAAGTCTCCATACAGCAATATAAAATTAATTTTTATAAAATTCAAAAAAAAATTTTACGTCATTTTCGATTATTTTGTCATATATTTTCGCTTAGTTTAAGAAATTAATTATAAAAGTTCCAATTTATCAATCCTAGTGCACAAAAGTTGAGGTTTTATCAATTTCTGTGCACTAAAAAGTGTACATAGAGCTAGAGCACATCACCAGAAATGCTGAAAAAACACATCTCTAGTTAACGGTACTTTGTTTTTGTTTACATTTTATTCAGCTAGTTCAGATAAACTTGCGATAAAAATTAGAGAAGACATAAATTTTTCATGCTTCGCAAGTAGATTCAATATGAATCTACCAGCTTCGCTCTTATAATTTTGTATGGCGAAGCAAGTAGATTCGCTCATGATTGGAGTGTTAAGCAAGAATAGAGAGCGAAGCAGGTGCCGTGGAAACATATGTACTATAACACAAATAAAAACTGTCTGCAGTTAAAGTGAGGGGAAATTCTAACACAAAGAAATTTCTAGAGATATTAGAAAAGTGATCGTTAAGAAATGAGGGAAAATCATACGGGGAGATAGCAAAAACAGTTGGTATTAGCCGCGCTACAATTCAAACTGTTATAGATAATAAAAAACGCTCTGGTCGACCACGAAAGCTTTCAGAACGTGAAAAAAGAAATATTAGAATTATAAGAAAATTATAATTTCCATATATTTTTTTATGCCTTTCGTTCGCATATCTTCAAGTTGTTGTCTTAATTTTTTAGTACTTATTAAAGACTTTAGTTTTAGTACAACTGGTGGTTGTCTTTACTAAATACAAAGTACTAAGAATTAAAGAAAACCATCTGCAAGAATACAAACGAATTTTGATTGGGCAACAACCCTAAGCAAACCTTACAATTTTCGCCATTTTTTTTTTTCTTTGGAACAGAAAAACTAACTGGTAGGAAAGAATTTCCTATGCCCGTTTATATGTACGTATTCGATTAATTCCTGTAATAAAAAAATAAACCAGGCGGGAACTTCCTTGGACGTTAAACTTGCAATTGCATTTTCAGTATTTCAAAGAAAAATCTAAACCGCACTTTTACTAAAGAGATAACTAAGATTTAAAAACATAAATTTTTGTTGCAACTCCTACATACGGATTTCATTAGAGAGACATGCATTGGTCGTTTAATTTGAATAATCGATTTGTAAAGTTGGGTGGAGATCTTTTGCATATATTTTTGATTCTAGTGTCTCTCTTTTCCGCATCGTGCGACAAGAGAATTAACACAAACTATTTCAAATTTTATAAATAAATACGGTAACACCAATTGTGAAAATAAAATTTAAAATCAACATGAACGTCAGAGCGTAACTTAAATTATTAACTATTTGTACTTCATAATATACCAGACAAAATAATAGACATTCCGTCTAATTTTCAAGTGTTTGTATATAACGGTACAAGAGATAGGAAGTTAAAAGTCAAATAACATCAACTGTGGGAACACCCTTTAATTTCTAAGTTCAAATTGTACACTATTTTAAAAGCGGACTTAGCAATACAGGGTCCTTGTAAATTTCAGTCGCTTAGCGGTTCAAAAATTTAACTTTTGGGACACCCTTTAATTTACAAATTTAAATTTTATACTTGCTGCTATAGCGGAATAAGTTCTTTGTAAATTTCAACCGTCTATATTCAACTATTAAAAGTATGGCCATGTACATCAAACTAGATGAACTATTGGGGTACCCCTTAATTTATAAAATTATGTATTTTTATTTGTTACTATTACGATCAAGCTTATCGAGTTTCTGAAGCTTAAAAGTCTTAAAATTAAATAACAAAAAAAAATGCATATCAAAAGTTAAAATAAATTTTAACTTGTTTATCAAAATATTGCATTTTAATTTACAAATTTGTTATTGGACATCTTTTTATGTTAATTTGCTTTAAATTTAAATATTTCATGGTATTTTTTGATATGCCATCCCCAAAATAATACATTTTTACGTCATTTACACTATGCAATTTTTTAGAAAACTTATCATGAAATATTCGTTTGTTGGTGAAGCAAGAGGGGTAAGCGATATGGTATTGCTTTAATTTTGAGGAGGTGTTACTGTTGCTTATCTTAATTTTTAAATAACGTATAACGCTGCAGCCTCAGTAGAGGATTAAAAAAAATATTACCTTAAAAACTGCAAAGTGTAAAAAAGCCGGCCTTTATTTTTTTAGTTTTTAATAACAAATATTTCAAGAGAATAATATTAAACATTAAAAAAGAAATTAAGCGCTATTAAAGTAAATTTAAATATATAATTTTAATATAAACAAATTTTAATTCTTTCAGAACAAATAATATTTCTCAAAAAGCTTTACAATACGTGCAATACAAATTTTCATAAAATTGCCCATTTAAGAGAAAAACATAAAATGATAAAAAGTATGATGTTGTCACAAAGGGCATTTCTTGAGGATATGTTGCAAGCAAGGAATGATGCACGGGAAAACGTTACTAAACTCAAACAGAAGCACAATGAGCTTAGATACGAAATAGATTATGTTACCTTTCAGAGCGGTGTTCTTTTTAAGCCGCTTCTTATAAAAGATTACGATGAAACAGTGGAAAAAATAAATAAATTACGTGAAACAAATGCGGATTTAAAAACGCAAATTAAGAAAAAGAACACAATTATCGATTTTATTGAGAAAACTTGCAAGGAATAAAGAAGGAATCTTTATTTTATTATTTGGTTATAAAGTGATAAAATTTGTAAATTAAAATAACATGCGTCTAAATTAAAAATTATTAAAAAAAACATCGTTTTTTTAGTTACTACTGTGTTTTTGTATAAAATATTTTTGAGTTCTTATTGTCTTTTTGATTTCTTGATTCAATGTAGTTCTTATTTAATCAATTCGGATTTTGATGTAGTGCAAGCCTGTTGTACAACTTGGGAAGGTTGTACAACAGATTGCAATGTTTGTGGTGCAGTTGTATAAAGTTGGTTGTTGGTTGTACGAAAGATCAAAAAGTTTTGATTTTTGGCAAGTTGTACAACCCGGTCGCAACGTTATTGAGCATGGCGCACAACATTATTTTATTTTACTTTTCATTTTCGTTGTGGTAACATAGCAAAATACAGCGCAAAATTATTCTATATATTTAAAGAAAATTAATATATAAATAAAGATGAAGGATTCAGATGAAATGCGTGCATTTATAGAATTTTACAAATGTATGCCTGAATCGTGAAACTGCAGAAATGAATGTTATAAATATAAAAACATTGGCAATAAAAGTTACAATAAATTAAATATGTCGTCTGTTATACGCATATAATTCTTGTAAAATTTTGGTTTACTTTCTTTTAAGGTTTTTAAAAGTTTGTTGTTAGAATATTTGTTTTTTTCTATTAACCATTGATTTTGACCACATTCACTTTTTTGTTAACTTTTGTTGGCATTTTTTTCTTCTTGGTCAAAGATAGATTATAAAATACGCAACAATATCGGAAAACATCTTTGCCGTAATGGCTTCTATATAAAATGAAGTTGTGCTGCGTGGTTGTATGCAAGTTGTATAATTTCTAGACAAAACATCCAACTTGATTACTAGCAAAGTTGTACAACAGCTCGCAACGTGTATGGCTTGCATAAGACTCTTAGAGTTTTTATATAAAATTTGGGAAGAATCCAATGATGGGCTATATGACCAGTAGCGAAATGGCCATATGGGTATGCAGTACGCAGTAGTATTTTTCATATTGTAGTTTTAAATAATAAATATTTTATGAGAATATAATGGAATATTTATAATTTAAGGAATCTAGCTTATGTAAATTATAGTTGGGCCTCAAGATAGACAACGCGGTTGAACTGGAGAAAGATATTGTGACATTGCTTTTCGCTCTCTATAGAATTATTTATGTATTAAGATTGCAATATCAGCGTACAACTCATATTAAAAATAATATTATTATGAGTAGAAATACAACCTTACGGTTGCGGCGACGGATTCCGCATGTAAGAGAAAAAACAAATAAAATGAGTTGCGGCGACGGATGCGGATTTTATTGTCATTTTTTATTTTTTAATTTTTTTTTATTAAAATATATTTAAAAAATTTTTATAAATGTAAAAAAGGAATAAATTTAACAATTTTTAAATTATTGTTAATTTTCAATGACTTTTTACATTTTCTTTCTCTTCTTTTTTCGTAGTCATTCACGAAAAATATTAACAAATAGTATTTTTTGTTATAAAAACATTAAAACTGTGGCAACATGCTGAAAAAGAAAAAAATTTTAAATTGAGAGTTTGAGAGAAAACGCACTCAAATTAAAATAAATTCTAATTTCATGCGGATTCGTTCAACGTTTTTTATTGTCAAAACTCCATATAAAAAAAACAACCGCATCCGCAACCGTGAGGTTTTATTTCTACTCTTATCTTTGATTGGCAGTGTTGCCAGAATCTTTTAGAGCTTTCTCGCCAAATGGCTTGTCGAATATCGCCAATATATAAAAATATTTTAAGTTATAGAAACAATTGTTTGACTTCTTTTATTACAAAGCCTAAAAATGCATTGCTTATAGCAAATTTATCGTAGACAAAATCATGAAAAATAACTAAAAATTTCGTCAAGTATTTTAAATACCGCCAAATATCTTGTCTCTGTTTATTTTAGAATGTTTAACGTCAAAAAGGATTTTTTATCGCCACGTTTGGCGAGAAATCGTTATAACTGACAACACTGTTGGATAGCTGTATTTCCTAAAAGTTGTGATATGTTCGAATGTTTCAGTGCTATCTACTCTTTAGCTTTCATGTCTTTAATGTGTCAAGGGATATTAATTGCTGGATATATTAAATTAAATGTTATGACATACCGTAATAAACTTACCAAAATCATCAAGGCTAATCGGTAAGAAATAGTTTGTCTTTGATTAGCTAAAGTTTTTCTGACAATAAAAAATTATTTAAAATAAAACCATTTTTGTGAACGCTTTTTTGACAAGGTGTACTCAAAGTCTAGTAGTTCATATTGATACAATTATAGCTTTTTTTATTGTCCAAAAAAATACCACACTGCACAGGAAAACAAATAAGGAATTTCACTAAGAAAAAACAAAAGTGTAAATAAAATGTTATAAAAATATTTAGATGTCAGCTTTTCTGATGTTTGTTAATATAAGATCTTGCTTATTTGAAAAAATTAAACAGTGTAAACGAATTAAATTTTGAAAGAGATTTGAAATTTCATAAAATTATTAAATTAAATCATAATTTCCATTTCTTATTTTCTCGTTACTAAAAATCAAGTTCATTTGTGACATAAAAATCACAAAATCACCTTTAAATAACATAAGTTTGCATTAAATATTTTAAAATTATATAAACAGGCAGAGGACGCTGTGAATGTATTTAAATATGTTTATTTAAACGTTAAGTCGGAGATAAATAAAGAGGTCATCAACCAGATGTCACTAAAGAAAAATAATGGGATTATGGGAAAGGTACCTATCATTTGCTATCATTAGGCAAAATAATATATTTAAATTTTTAATTCGAAAGCAAATACTCTGTCTAGCATTGGACAGCTAATGACAGAGAGAGAAAAATATTTTAAGCAAATAACACCTGTTTATTTAAGATTACGAAAAAAAATGTTTGATAAACGAGCGCTTTTTTATACATACATACATATGTAGGATTATACAAACAACATACGTATACGAAATTTTTTTATAATTCTAAATTTCTATCCTAAGCACTTTCCAGGGGTAATGTTCGTCTTTTTTTCTTTTTGTGTTTTTGTGCTCATTACATTCCATTAACTAAATTGTCTAAAATATCTATATGTTAACATAAACAAAACATCTGCTAGGAATACTCAAACTTAAATTACAGCTTTCCAAAATGTCTACATTTTTGGCTGACAGACAGATAAATAAACAATGAGACATGTAGATATTATGAATTATTTATTTTTGTGATTTTTAAAATCATAAACTAAGGCCAAAATCAAAAAATAAAAGATCACACTCATAATACACTTGTTTAATAATCGGATATTAGTCTGAAATCATTTTGCAAAAATATCAATAAATAAATAAATATTTATTTTTTATTTTTGAATAATAGCAAAAAAAATAGCGGTTTGTATTTTTAAATAATAAATTTTTTACGGGAATACATGAAATATTTATATTTGAAGGAATCATGCACGATTCAATAAATTAACAAAACGATTGTTGATAACAGCATCAGCACGCAAAGAAATAATCATAAACAACGTAATTTGATTTAATTATTTGGAAGTAGGAAAATCGTATTTTTACTATCCATAATAATAATAATAATAATAATAATAATAATAATAATAAATAAGATTAAATTTAAAAGATATTCACCCCTATCGCGAATGAACGTTTACAAGACAAAACTCCCAAATTTTATGATCTGCTATCGTGAATGTTCGCGATTATTTACTCCCAACAACTATTTTACAAAATTAATTCACAAAAATTGTTATTGGGAACAAGAAGTACAAAGTAAAATGCTATATTTTTTTTTTTTTTAATGTTATTTTACTGAAGGAGTATTAATAAAGATCAAAGTACTTGCTTGGCGAAGCCATATCCGCGCAGCCAGCATTTGGTAAGGGCTTTAAAAAAAAATCGGCAAATCGTACATATGTACATATCGTTACATTAAGGCTATCGAAACCTTTTTTATTATAAAATAAATTCCGGTTTCTTGACGGAGCGAAGATCCTAACATGTGTGCCGTCTATACAGCCTACCACCCCTGGTATTCGATATTTTGTGTAAAAAGCTTTTGAAATCTCTTTCTTTTCATCAAGAGATGGCCACACAATCCACTGGGGGCACAAAATTTTTATAATGTTACTACAATTCCCGCACTTCACCAAATGTAGATTGTGCTAAGCCGACATCGATTTGTCTGCCCACCCTCTTTGGTAGCTGCTTTCGGCCAAAAATCTTAAGCCAATTTCACTACGGTGGGTACCGCGAAAATTTTACCTCTAGAAGGCAGTAGGAATTAAAAAGCATCTTTGTTAATTCTTTAATATTTCTGAAACTTGTCAAAAACATTTAATTTAGAGACAAAACACATTTAAATCTTTTTTTTTTTGTTAATTCTTGTCAAATTTGCAGTCGCAATAAAAATATGTGCACTATGGCACAAAGTAGAAGAAATACAGTTAATCGGATTTCTTCCTTTAATAAATATTAACTGTTGTCATATCTTTTGGTCAAGACCGTCGTCACTGGCTGTTTATTTGGTACGTTTGGTGAGCGCTTTCGATGTGAGAACACTATTTTCAAGCCGCTTTATCAATGCAAGGCAAAATCTCTTTATTGATAGATTGTGACTTTGTCTTGTATGTCGATTTGTAATGTTTATATTTGAAAAATTACCAAGACCTCTTATTGATTTAAAAATAATTGTTTATATTTGCATTTTTTATGGTCCAGTTTATGGTAGAATATTCAACGCATCATTTTTGAAAATATCTATGATATGAAATCTTACGGAAGGATCGAAACTAATTTCAAAGCCTTATTTTGTGCAGACTGAATGGTTTTTAATGCATTATTATTAATGTTTCCATAAATTATTGGAAAGGTAAGCCAGATAGTTATGTACTAATTTTTCATATATCATCACTTTGGTTCTTTTATCGAATTATCTTTCAAATTTATATAATACACTTGTGTCCTATTGTAAATCAATCAAAGGTATTGTTAGTATTTTTTTATTTTTAATCAACAAACGAATTAATAATTTGCGGCTTAAGCTTATTTTTATTTTCATTTCTAAAAATTTTTAAGATACTAAAATTATTTACTAATGTTTGGGGACATTATCCAACAAAAAAAAAAAAAAAAAAAACTATGAAAAATGAAAATTGAATTCTTGGCTTCACCAATGTTTAGAAAAAAGCAAGAACAAAAGCGGGGGATGAGCTGCAGAAAGAAAACCAAGGAAAAGTGTTGGCTGGTGTGTGGACTTCTTATCAAATTAATATTGATTGATAAAGCATATTTCTCGTTTTCTTATTTACAAAATTATCCAAATAAATAGATGATGTTTACAATGTAAAATCTAAGGTAGATGCGAAGAATGCGTATTTAAAAAATGCTGTATTACATCTGCTACTTTATACTTTTACATATTTTCCTTGGAAACCTATGCAAACATAAATAGTGGGTTTTTTCTTATAATTATAAAATTAAATAAAACTGAACTTTAGCCGAAATTAACTAATTAATGTCTAATAAAATCAAACAGTTTAACTTATAAGTATTTCATAAAAATTAAAAACTTAATTAAAAAAAAATTTTTTATTATTTGGAATCTTTATTATATTAAATTACTTTAATTGTGCTTGATTCCTTCAAATATAATTATTTAATTTTTTTTACAAAATTTGGATAGAATCCACTGATGAGCTGTATGAGCAATAGTGAAATGGCCATATGGATTTGCTTTTCCCGCAGTAATACATTTAATTTTTTAGTTTAAAATAATTAATATTTTATGAGAATATCATGAAACATTTATATTTGAAGGAATCAAGTACAATTAAAGTAAATTAATTTAATCTAAATTCAAAAATTACACTTGAAAAACCCATTTAGATATTACAAAGTTTATATCACTAAAGCCCGCAATAACATAAAGTAAAAAAAAAACAAAACTAGACGGCTTCATCGTAGGTGACATAATGCCTCTTTCTTTTGAATTTTTATACACGAGCACTTGAAAATTACACGGAATGTGAACTTCTTTGTCGGTGGCATGTCACAGTGTCCATAGACATTATGTCCATGGACTTTATGTCACACTCAAAAGTGACTTTATGTCGCACTCAAAAGCGACTTAATATCGTACTCAAAATGTTAACGGACACTATGTCGTTTTTATTATGGACATACTGTCAATTATGAAAGTGTCATAATGTCCGCAATTAAAAAATAACAACGGCTTGTTTTTCATATTGTTTAATACAACTATAATCTGTTTACTAAAACTAAATTTGTTATATGGAATTTAATAATAATTATTATTATTATTATTGCATTATAATCGCGATTATGTTATTGATGCAAATTTAAAAATATCAAAATTAAAAAAAAAATCAGGAAATAAAGTTTGGTTCCATGTTGGTTCAATATCTTGAACAGAAATATGATTCAGTACTTTTTGAACCATCTTAATAAATAAATAATAATAACACACACATGCAAAGTAAAATATTCACATGATTGTGTGAATTGCGTGATTTAACGCCTACACATTAGTTTTCTCATATTCGCTTTTAAACATCAAACAAACGCTGGCTATTTTTTTTTTTCTTTTCTTTTTCTTTTTTATTCGACTAATGATTATTTTTATGAAAGATTTTTTTGTTTTGAATAGTTGAAAGTATTAGTCATTGTTATAAACAAAATAAAGAAAAACTTATTAGTGTGAAAACATTCAATTTCGAACGTACACATTTAATGTATTATTTTAATTTTTAGTGTTACGTTTATGTAAAGGGTGTCATAAACCTAACACTATTTTTCTCAAGTGTATTTTAGGAATATTTATGGTTGAGATATTGATGAAATAATTTAAATTGACAAGCTGTACGAGGCTATTGTAAAACTGCGAGGGGAATTCGATAATTCGGTTACCAGATATGTCATTATATTGAATAACATAAAACAGTCCTCCTAATCTTAGAAGTAATCTCTAAATAATAAGGCTCTGAAAGCTCTCAAATTTGGCATTTGTTTTAATGATAACAACTCGAATGTTCTAGGACCCAGCCAGTTCTTCAAATTTGGAAACACCGGCAACAGTCGCGAGGGGTTATTTGCACAGAATTTGTTAAATGGGAAAGCAATTTGTATCATACTTCTACAATTTTTTTGTATTTATGATTGAGCGTAAGCAATCACGGCACCTAAAGGTCTGAGATCTTTTAATACCCAAATATTTATGCAAAACATGATGTAACCATTCAGAAAAATATCATTCCGTACATTTTATTAACTTTTTTGTGCCACCTAAACACATGATGTCATTCGTATTGGTACGAATTCAACGGAACTCATTAAACCTCTTTTAAATGTTTAGCATCGCTATAGAATTTGTCAAGCCTAAAAAGGTTACGGTGGTGTTTTCATATCTAAAAATATATTGGCTTAACTTTTAAATTGTATTTTATTCAAAACACTATCTAATGTAAATACATACCCTATGCCGCTATACACTTTTAACATACAAACTAACAGCCTCGAGTATAAAATATCATTTTCACTATCAAAAACTTTAAGCGTTAGAATTTTAATTGGAAAAAACCCATTTATTATTTAATGCATTAATTCTTAATAATTAAATTAGAATTATTAATTAATTTTTTAATAATACTTTTGGCATCATCCAACATTAATGTTTGCAAAATTATAAACAATCAAAAGCAAAAAATTTATTTCTTTTCTTATTGTTTTTAAATACTTACACACCTACATATATGTGTTTAGATTTGTGAATTTTCAAAAAAAATTCTCTTATAATCACAAATTAAAATAAAAAGATGAAAACACACGCACAAACTTGGAAATTATTATTCCAATCTGCTGCACTATGGTCCGTTTATCGTACAAAATTCAAATTTTTTGAATAAGTAATTATGAATGAATCATATTCCAACTTTAAAAGCGAGCACATTTTAAAGCTGGGGCGCACGTTCTTTATTAAGTCATCTTCAAATTGGGTCATCTTGTCTCCGTTTTTTAAGTCCTTTTTCTATTTTGGAAAAATTTAGTACTGATGGGTTTCAAGCAAAATCTATTTGATTTTTAATAGATTTCCCATACAAAAGAAAATCTACTACGGCGCTTGTATTTGATAAAATTACTCAAAATCTAACATTAGAGATGCAACTATGTGTGTTTTATGCAAATTGTACCACAAAATGCATCGCTGCACAAGAAAAAATTACAGTTTTTATAGAAAAGATTATAAAAATGACGAAAAAAAAAATAATAAATTTAAACTATCATTTTTGGACTTGACCAAAGGCAGCAACTAAGAACCCATTGTTTACGGCAGCCTTTTAACAATTGGAAACATCATTGTTGCTCTGTCTGAGCGTCAATTTCGAAGAAGAAGAAGAAGAAAAGTAAAAAAAAATGAATAATGATTATATACAGATGCTGCCTCATTTTGCAATTTCTATCATTAGGCTTTGATACCAATGTAATATTTGTACCCTAGAAACTGCTAGGCATTTTGTCCTTTTTTTAACATGCCGGCATCTGTTTATTAAATCTTAATTCTTAGCTCTGAAGTAATAACCAACTACCTTTTATCCATAGCAGAGCTCTCTAAAGAAGCAGCAGAATCATGAAATAAAATGTTGAAATCAATTCCATGAACAAACTTTTGGTCCATGCATACCCTTCTGTAACGAGTTTAGGGAAATTGCTTTATGTATTAAAATTATTAATTTTAACATTACATTTTTTATGAACTATAATTATATTGTAAAGTCTCATTAGCTAACGAGACAAATTATTGTCTCATAGTTTGTCATTCCGTTTGTAATTTCTACAATATCCATTTCCGATCCCATAAAAAGTATTTATTCTGAGTCCTTATGCTAAGAGAAGTCAATTACGCTATGTCCGCCTGCCCATCTGTTTTAGTATTAAAATAAATTTTGCTAAGGCTCTAACTGCGCTAGAAAAAATCTAAGTACGCTAAACAATCAGACATAGTTTAAAAGTCGGGAAAATCAGTACCTGGCTTTTGATGCAGCCGGCTAAACACCACGCCTGCTTTCTTATTATTATTATTTTTTTTTTTTTTAAAGAGAAGTAGCACTTCAAGCAATAATGCCTATTTAATTATTTTCGTAACCGTGCTACATTCTTATAGGAAAGGGATAGATGAGAGATAAGATAGGTGGTGAAAAGAGAAATATAGATTATAGCCATTTTATTAGTTATTTTACTTCGCCGGCGAATATACTATGAAGAAGTACCGACGAAGGAGGCTGCAAGTTTAATGTTAATTCTGAATATGTATTTATACCATAAACCAAAAAAAAAACATTTTTTTTTTCTTGGTTGCCGCAAGGGTTGAACCCTGGCCAATCAGGTTTGTAGTCAACATGTTTACCACTTTGACTACAGCAGCCTTGGAACAAATCTAGTTTAATGAAGTATCTCCAATCAAAAAACAATGGGATAGAGAGTTAACAAAATATAAAAAAAACACCAAGTCAAAATGTAGGTTCTAGTCTTGTAGCAACAGACCAGTGTGCACTGCTTACAAAATGTTTGTAAAATTAAATTTATAAAGAACTACTTAACGTATGTGTGTGTATTCGATTTTACTTATTAAATATGAAATTTAGCAGCCACTGAATATTTATAGCCCAAAATTTAAACAGAAAATATTTATATTTTTTTAAATCAATTTTTTAGCCTTGGCACGCTGAATATGGAAAATAAGTTTTTTTTTAAACCAATAATTTGTTATACGAGTACCGCACATACTACAACATTTTTACACCCTCACAGCGATTAGTGCATCAAACGATATGCAGTCAATCTTATAATATTTAATCTCCGTTCTATACTCTTATTAAAATTTTATGAAATTGGTTATTGGCCCAAATTTGTTAAAAAAAAATTTGTATTAGAACTATGTGCATCAAATTTTAAATTTATAGAATAAAAATTCCCAGTAAAACTGATAGCGTGCATCAGAAGGTGTCATTTTTTTTGATAAAAGATTAAATATATATTTTAGTTAAGACGATATTTACAAATAATAACTCCTGAATAGTTCAAATTTATTGTCTTTAATAAATCATAAGTTTCAGCACTTTTTTGTTGGTCAAATTCAGTCTACAAATATATAATTGTTATAAAAAAACACGATATTTAAGAAGCAACATCGTTGTGCTGTAGTTTTAATAACAATCAATGGCTACGGAGATTAAATTAATTTTTTTTTTCAAAAAATAATTTTATCACAATAAAGAGTTTTTTTTATTTATTTAATAGAAAAATTGGCTTTGCCTTATATCTTAAATATTAATGGATTCTTTAAAGAATGTAACGTAAATATGTATAGGATATTGATAAAACTGAAGGAAAACTATTAACAAAAACCTTCAATATAAGAAAAAAAAGAAAAATAGAAAAAAAATTCCAATATTACATCTAATTTGTTATAACATTTAAAAGGACTATGTGTATGTGTGTACAATATACGAATTTATATAAGCTTGATTTATCAATAATTAAATATGTTATTAAATATAAGTAATTTAGTACTTAGTATAGTGTGCGTATGAGAGGATTGTCGCAGTAACTGCATTTTGTCTTAAAACAGGCGTTTAAATTTTCAATGCATTGTGATACACTTTTGGTGTGACTAATTACATGCACTCTAGAGGTGGAAAAATGCCATTATAATATTAGAACCGTTTTCAAAATTTTATTTAACATGGGTTTTGGCACAGTTGCCCGAAACTGGACAACCATAAAGAATAATGGCCTGGAAAATTGTTTTTACTATTAAAATTGTATTTGAGTTGCTGAGAAGAGAGTTTCTAGTAATGGAAGGATAAAATATTTTTTTTTTTTTTATTTATCAACTTTATTAATAATGTGACAAAAGTGTGCGTTAAATTTTTGTTTAGGATCTATACATATTCCTAAATATCTAATGTTATTAGACTAACTTATGTCTTTGCCCAAAAGAGTACGATTGTGATTAGGTAAGTAACACGGTTTTTTTTCTGATAAAAAGAATGGCTTGCGTTTTTTCGGAATTAGTTTTAATAGAGAACAGACCCTTGTAGTACGCCTGCAGGAATTTGGATTAAATCTAGAAAGCAATTTCCAATAGAAACAAAAAAGTATCTATTAGACAAAAAGCTTTTAATAATCTTTACAAGAAACATCGGAAAATTAAATTGGATAAGTTTGTAAAGCAGGCCGTTATGCCACACAGAGTCAAATGCTTTTTCAACATCTAGCAACACAAGTGCTGTCGATTGGAAGGCCCTTTTTGACGTCATGACAGTTTTTTTTAACCTGGTGGATAGTTGAATGTGATCTTCTAAAGCCGAATTGTTCATCGGAAAAAATATGATTATTAGAGATAACTACTGAAACTTTGAGATTTATAATCCTCTCCAGAATTTTTCCCAGGCTACTCAACAGACTTATTGGTCGGTAGTTTTGTGGTTTATTAAGTATTTTGCCCAGTTTGGGGATAGGAATTACCTTTGCTGTTTTCCATGTTTTTGGAAAGTATTGACGATTCAAGCAGGAATTATAAATATTTGTTAGAAAGCTCACATCGATTTTCGGAAGGTTTGGTTATTTATTTCGACTAGTCCACAAGATTTTATTTTTTTAAGGTTTTTTATGATCATCTCGACATTATTAGCAGTAACGTGTTCTTCACTAGGAGTGTTAAAACTTGAAGCATTAAAATTTTCGACAGCTTAGTTAACAGAAGTTGTATGGGAAAGCACACCTAAGTTTTCAGCAACCCTATAATTTAGTTTAAAAATTCGTGCAAAGGCGTTTGTTTTGCCTTTTTCTGAAATTAAGAGAATGGCATTTATTAATTTTATTTTTTAAATTTCTGTGACATTCCAAAAAATTTAGATCCCTTGTCCATTTTACTCAATTTTTTACTCCACTGTCGATTTCTATATGAATATATTTCACTACGAATAAGATGTGTATATTCGTTCAAAGCCATTCCCTAGCCCATTCCCTACGAAATTGATTTGTAAGTCTTATTAAATGCAAAATGTAATCGGGGAGCTTAATGCAATTCGACTTAGGTGAAGATAATGGGATTGATTCTCTTACAGCTCCTTATAAGGAACTCGTAAAAGATTGTACGTTTTTGTCAGACATAGATAGATACATAGAGACTTCATCAATAAAAGCGCAAACACGAGACTCCAATAAACAGTATTGCTTAATATTTGACGAATCATGAATTTTAGCTTTAGAATTACAAAACATTAATACACATTTTAGATAGTAGTCTGCCATCATGTGTAAATCCCACCCAACCTGATAACGCTCTTCTAGTCTCTCAAGATGCTAATATAATATTTTATCCGGTTTCTAACCGAAATCGCTTAAATTTTTTGTAAATCCGCCGAAACGGGAGTGCAGAAAGTGAATTCGTATGCTCATGTTGCACTTACAAGTTCAACAACAGAAATTACTCATAATCAAGACAAATGAATTCCAAACATTAGTCAATGATTTTACAAAATTAAAACAGCGGCCTTTGATTTTTTGTACTTAACTCTGGAAACTTGTGTGAAAGAAAATTAAAGCAATCGCCACTTTTGTCAAGCAGCTTTACGAACTGGTTCATTACTCTGAGTTTATTATAAAGAAGTGGAAAAGGATATAAACTAAGGATATAGAAGTTAGAATATGGCCCTAAATTCCAGTTGATTTCGTTAATGTTCACAACGCAGAAGTAGCAGTTGTCATGATGATTTCCATGTTCTCGCCATATCATGAGTGTTATGAACATTATTGCCTACCATAACCGTAGACATATTCCACATTTCTAGCAAAAATATGAGGAACTCGCTGCTTATGTCGTGAACACAATTTCATTTAAAGTTTTGATGATAGGGGGTTTTCACACAAGTCTAATTTTTAATCCGCACAACTTTTGTTCTTTCGTATTCACACTAGACTAATTATGCTGGCATAAAATTGTGCACGTATACACAGCTTTGAGTGTGTTAGTAATTTCTTTGTTTATTTCACGTTTGCCTTTTGTTCGTTAAACACATACACAAATTGCGCAAATATGGCTGAAATAATTGATGATGAATCGGCAATAATTTTAGGAGGAACTTATAGTGGCTGTAACTTGCTAGCTGCATCATCACTCCTAGAAGCTGAAGATTTTAATTAATATTTTATTCATAAGAAGAAGATTTCAGTTAATATTTTATTCATATTTGACAAAAAAATCGTTTTCAATTTTTTCCCTGTAAAATACATATAAAAACCAACTCAAATTAACTTTAAACTTAATTTCCCTTGATCTCTATGCGTCGATGGACGACTACACACTAAAAATCGCTCTGCAAAAAGAAACGCAGAACCTGTGTTTTCATAATTACGTATGTGTTAGTTTTGCTCTGCTTGTGCGGGGTTGAAGCTGGTTGAAAAATTGTACCAACTAAAAATTACTCTCTTTACCGAAAAAGCCAACAAACTGCGGTCTTATGCCAGCACAATTAGTCTTGTGTGCAAACCCCCAAACGCTATAATTCAAGCCAAAACCTGACAGAGAAATGTCATTGCCATATTTGAAAAATACGTAATAAATTGACGTAGAAACAAAACAAAAATTTTTGCTTCGTTTTTTGATCAGTGCTGCCATAGACAGCAATATAATTCGAGTTAAAAAATTATTACTATTTATTATTACCATAACTTCAATCATAATTAAGATAAATTAACTATGGTTTTTTCTGCGCGAGTATAGGAAACTATAAAATAGCAATACTTTTGTTTAGAAAATTGTTGAAGTGGCGATGCCTTTTCGAGAAATTAGGTTAAGGCATTAGTAATTGAGGCTTTCACATCAGTTTTTAATGACTGTTTGTTGCACAAATTATTCCCCCATAATTATGTGACATAAGTTACATTAAAAAAAATATGTTTTTTCTAAAACAAAATAAATATTAAGTAGTTGATCAGTTTTATTTGTAGTAGTTAACATTTTCACTCTACTGGTTTTTGAAAAAAAAACTTATGTTTTGTTTTGCCGCTCGTCGCATTTAGATGCTTCTAATATTTAACTAGTTTCACTTTATCGTTTTCTTCCCTTTTTTATTGTCTCTCTGCAACACTTTATTTTCTAACTCTGCATATTTCTTAACTTCTGTCTTAAATATTTTTGCACAGCTGTCCTGAAATGATAGATGGCATTTATTTCTTGTTTTTTGTTCGTGCTACTAATTATCCTGAACTTTAAAGGGCTGCGGATACTGAAGAATTTCCAGCTTAAAAACCATCGGTATTCTTAATTTCATTTTAATCAAATCGGAGTCTTCTGTGGGAGATTGTTATCATCAATGTTATGATTTGGGGATTCGTCGCATTGGAAGTAGTAGGCCTCCGTAGGCATTTCGGTAGGACCAGTTGCATCAAACAAACTTACTTGCTCCAGTCTTATATGCAAAACTATCATTCTTACATGCAAAACTATGTGTCCTAAAATATGAATGTTTGAGAATGATAATAAGGTGAATCTTTTTTATTTAATTGCGTCATCTCTATTAATTTGCATAAATAAATAAAATTATAGAACAAAACTTTTATACTTGTTGTTGATCTCCGAAGGTTGCGACAAATTCTTGTAAAAAGGGTCCAATTTCAGAAAAGTAAAAATATTTAATTTACAATTTTTATAAATTAAGCAAATCCAACAAAAAAATGTTCGGTGCTAAAATCAAATAACAATAAATTTACAAAGGAAATCCCAAAATTTCCAAAAAGAGGACCAAAAATATCAAAATTGAACATTTTTGGCTTTTCACTCTTAAAGTCCATATAAGTATGGACTAGGGCTCATGAAATGCTTTTAGTAACAATTCAGAATATATGTATGTATATAGCTTTTTTATGGTAGTCTTCTTTTTCTGACCCCAGCTTTGTGATTTTAGAACATAAAGGGTAAACCAAAGAACAATAATCTTGAAATTTTTAAGTTGAAAATTGTATAATTTTTAAGTCAGAGAGAATATATAGTCTTCAAATATTCTTAATTTTGCTCGCTAACTACAATAAAAAAAAAATTAAAAAAAATTGTCGAAAATTATACCCAATATTTTGAAAAAAAAATGGACTAAAGTATCGAAAAGTCAAAAATATTAATTTTTAAATTCTTTTGACCCGATCATTTTAGAACATAAGCACGCAGTCTAAGGCACCATTTTTTAAGTATCGACTAGACCTTTAAGACCATGTATAATTTTTAAAAATCAGACGAAAATTGAAAGAACACCAAGCATTAGAAAAATTTGTAGGTGAGAGGTATCCAACTTGGAGGCCACATAAAGCCCTCCCTGGAAGTTAACTTAAGCTCAAATACTCCTTTGCTATGCTCATCGGCCTAACCGCTAACAAATGGCTGAGTTATTTCCAAAAGATTTTAATTCTGCCCCACTATGCATTGTAGGGTGATAACAGAACATGATTGCAAAAATATAATCTTTTTCTGTTCTTAATTATAATTTTTTGTTTATTTAAAAATAAATTTGTAAGTTTGAAAAAGTGTAAAAAAAATATAATTTAAACAATTTCTAGAATTTTTTACGCTCAACATTTGTTTTTTATAGATATACACGTACATACATTCGAACAAGCAAACTTGAAATTAATGTTACATAATTTATTATAAATAAGTTTTAAAGTAGTTTTCGTTGTTTTCATGTAAAATTTTCTATAATTTAAAATTAAAAAAGTTTTAAAAAACTTTATTTTAATAATATCATACATATAAAAATTAAAATGAGAAAATCTTAAGTCAAAGTTATGGAAGAGAAAACAGGAGAAGCGCTTATTCAATATTAATGGAAAGAAGTTTCTTAAAATTAAAACAAAAAACTTCTAAATTAAATAAATTTCTGCCTTAGAAGAACTTATTTGATTAAAACTTCCTTTATATTAGCGACTATTAATTCATGAATAATAGTTTAATATGTTAATAAAGTTGAACATATTAACAAAATAACTCTCACACTTCTTTTATATTGTTTGCGAAGTAATAAGTCGTTATTTCTTACTTCGTAGAAATTAATGGTCTGACCTTTGTTAAACGATGCTAGAAGTAGGCCCTTGGAATTGGGTCTAAATTGAGACTAGGGAACAATGAGTTCCATCAAAAGTATTTTACACGAGTCATAGTTGGAACACTAATAACAATAATTCCTGGCCGCATTATCTTTCCATTTAGTAATTTGCGAACGTCCGATTTGACGGCTTCAGAAAGCTTTTTGAAGCCACAATCTAGGACAACAAACTCAAACTCTTAAAGCCCCTAATGGAATATTTTTTAATAACACAAGAAGTTCTGAAAAGAGTATTAAAAAGTGCCAAAAAGTTGGCCCGTATTTTTATTGATTCTAGTGTAGGCCTCTTAGTCAATATAATTTTTTTGACTTAATGAAAAAATTTAAGATGTGAAGTAATTGTGATCCAAGAGCATCCTTTATAATTTCTAAAGAACAGAGTAATTTTTGGTTTTTTCTTTTTTTTTTTTTTTTTTTTTTTTTTTTTTTGTTGCAAAAGTAATTCCGGAGTTCTGTAATCTAATCCATATTTCGCTTAATATTTGTATTGAAATAAACAAGTAGAGAAAGAGTGCATTGAAGTGCTTTTAGAAAAGTAGAACAAATGTTATATTTTCAATAAGAACTTTTCTTGTTATAGTGGAATGATTGATGGTGCTTTTTTAGCCAAAAATGTGTAAAAGGTGTCATTTTTATAACCTTCAACTTGAAAACTCGATACTATCTACTCCAAAGCAGATTCATATATATAAGACATTTATTTTGAAAGTGGCATAAGTCAGAATGCTTTTAAGCTGATGCACATATTTTAGGAATTGTCTTTCAAAGATTTTAATGTCTTGAGAAGACATTCTTGCACTTATTATCTCAGGATGCTTATTTTTTCATCATATAACCGTAGAAGCTCTTAACATTTATTTTTTTTTTCAATTCATTTTTTTTTTCAGTCATAAAACTAGCAAAGGGCCCCAAAAAAATAATAATGAAAGTGGTGGAGAAAAATTTTTCTTTTTATTTTTAATTTATAGTTTAATTGGGAAGCAAAATGTTGAAAAAACTGTCCAAGGTCGTGAAAAATTTCAAATTGCAAGCTTTTAAAATCTTTTAAAAGAAGAAACCATTAATAAATCAATCCTCATAAGAACCTTACGCATGAATTCTCCCCTGATACTAAGTTCCTATACAGTGGCTGATTCAAGAATAAAATAAAATTAACTTACATTGATTTTTATTGATATAATATGACTTTTTAGAATGCTTCTTGGCAACCAAAAATATTCAAGTTCGGTAGTTTCCAAGACAGTTTCTGCTTCTATCGGATCGCTTCTGTATTATTGGATACCAAAGGCCCTAAAAAACACCACACCAGAAAAAATTTTAAACGGTTAATTGCAACGTCAAAAGGGCTAATAACATGATTACTGAACTTAGTGCAAACAAAATTGATTGTTTGTGTAGCTATTTGACATGGTCTGTCATTCTGCTAAAACTAAATATTATTTAAGTTTCTTCAAGAGAAGTCAATCATTGGGACTAAATTGCCATTCCAGCAGCATTTCCGAATCACTTTTCAGATGCATTGGCTTCTCGATAATAGCGATGCCGGGATGAGTATTTTCTTAAATTTTGTTAAGACAGCGGCCGAGATAAAACTGTGGCTCAACAATTTTCAGAATGTCGATTACTATGATCGTTATAATAACAAGCATAATTATACAAAATTATAAAATAAAGGATGTTACAACTGTGGATATAATTTATGTAAATGGCCAAGCAATTGAACCGTAATAGACAGACGATTGACATTTTCAAGCACCTGTATTGCTTAGTCCGCTACAATATCAAATACAAAATTTGTTTAGACATTAAAAGGTGCCCTTATAGTTAAAATATTTTCACGTGTACGGTTAAACTTTTCAGCAGTTGCAGACAGACAGTTGAAAACCGTATTGCTAAGTCGGCTTCAACAGCACGTAAAAAATTTGGATTTGTAAATTAGAGGGTATCCCAATAAATAATATAATTTAATGTATGTGGTAAAACTTTTGAACTATTACAGATGGTAGCTGAAATCCGTTTTGATGTCAGTTTTTTTGCAAGAATTATTTTCAGAAGCACACGGTTTGGGCAAACAGAACCCAATTTCAAAATAAATTTTCAATATATTTCTCAACTTTGTTTTAGCGCATAGAGACTCGTGTTGGTTCACGGATAAAAAAAATCAATAAGTTTCATATAACATTTAATTTAAAAAGATACTTATAAATTGACTATTCAGTATGCATCAATTTATAGAAGTTGTACGGGTATTTTTTAATCTCGAAAGAACTTAAAATTATAAAAGCTAACACTAAAAATTTAACTATGATGAAAATTTTTTTCTTATTATTTTTAGTAAACTCTTGCAAATCATTATGAACAGACCCACGCTTGAACAACGCTATCAATCATCCAAATTTACTTTGAAAATCAGTCATCAATTCGACAAACTTATAGACGACTTCGTGATTTTTATGGTGCACATAATCGTCCGACTGAGCAAGCCATCCGTCGAACTGTGGATAGAGTTCATACCACACACTCTCTAGACGATGCAATAACACCAACAAGTCGAAGGAATGTGCGTACTGAAACAAAAGTGTGGAAGAGGATACAAATTTATCGACTCGTCATCGGTTGCAAAAATTGGGGATCTGTCCATTCACTACGTTAAAAATTTTGCGCAAAGATCTTGGCCTACACCCGTATAATATCTAGCTGGTGCAGGAATAGGAGCCACGAGACCATTTTATACGTCGTTCTTTCGCCAATTGGCCTATAGAGCAGTTAGTAACTGACCTGTTGTTTTATCGCAAAATTGTGTTCAGCGATGAAGCTCATTTTTGTCTTAACGGGTTTGTTTATAAGCAAACTTGCCACATATGTAGTGAGACTAATCCACAACATATCCCACAGACTCTAATACATCTAGAAAAATGCACCGTTTGGTTTGATTACACGCTGGTGGCATCGCCAGACCTTATTTCTTCAAAAATGAGACCAAATCTGACGTTACGGTCAATAGAGATCGTTGCTGTTAAATATAGATGATATTGATCCGAACGAAATGTGGTTTTTACAAGATGGCACTACGTGCCATATCATCAAGTTATTGAAATCAAAATTTGGCTATTAGTAGATTTCGAAAAATGGACCTGTCAATTGGCCTCCAAGGTCGTGCGATTTGACACCTCTCGATTATGGCCTGTAGGGCCACGTGAATTCACTGGTTTATGCTAAAAAACCAACAAGAATTGAGACTTTGGAGGCCAATACTGTTCTTATTATTCGTGACACTTGAGTACTTGAAAAAGTTACCCAAAATTGGGCGTTCAGAATGCGCTTCGTCATGACCAGCCGCGGTGGCCATATGCTGGAATTAATGTCATGTTCTGTTCTTTCGTTTAAAAAAATTCTTCATTAGAATTTAATTTTTTGTGTTATTTTTTACAATTTAAAGTTTCATCGGGCTTAAACGGAATGCTATTTTTTAATACATTTTTTATGTAATTTTCTGAATAAAAGTCATTCTTATGTGTGATCAGTTCATTTGTGATTCTTTTATTTGAAACGCGTTTCTTTTTTTAGTTTCTATTATTTTTTTTTTTTACTAATTTTACATTTGTTTTAAATATAAAATTAACCTAAACATAAACTAATGTTTACTTTATAAAAAATATAAAAAAAAATTATTATCTTTTCACCTCTTTTGAATTAAAAAACATTTATCTTTTTGGCAAATTTTGGATGTTTTTGAGGGAGCTTTTGCGTAGAAGGGCAAAATTAGTTTTTGTTCTTTTTTCTAATAAAATGAGAAAGTGTTTTTGTGTATGTGCTCTTAAAGGAATTTTTAACTTAAACTAATGCCGTACAAAATGTTGTTAAATGTTGCTTGACAGTGCACAGCTGGAGTAGATGGCATATTTACTTGCCGAGCAAGATTTTACGGCCAGCGCCAATATTTTGGCCAGATTGAGTGGCACCCTTGTTGGTACCAGCTTGCAAGCCAATAACAGTTTGACCAGCTTTCAATTGTTCTTCGGTGAAATCACGTTTGCATTCATCAGCAGGCTTGGGGCCCAAGAAGGGACCTTTGAATTCGGGATGTTTATAACACTGTCGAAAAGAAAAATATATAAATTAAAAAATAATTTACTTTTATTTATCAGTGTATTGTTTTTTTTTTTTTTTTTTTGGAACTTACAGCACGACCCAAAGCAAATATGGTGTTGGTTACTTGGGCAATATCTTTCTTTTCCCACAAATCAACTGTTTGGAAAACATCAAGATCAGGTACACCGTAAGCTATTATAGCCTTTTGGAAGTTGTTGATGTTTTCCATCATTTTGAATTGTCCGCCGGAAGAGTTAACTTTGGGTACGGCATTTGGCGACAAGGTGTTGATCAATTTGCATAAAACTTGACCGTCCTTGATATGATCCTCGTAGCTTACACCGCCGGGGAATTTTTCACCCAAAATGGTTTCAATCCATTCTTGGGCTTCTTTGTCCATCTCGGGGTTACGCTTGCCAGCGATCTGTACAAAGAAATTTGTTTTTGTGATAAGTAAATTTTGTTTAAAGTAATTAAGCAAAAAATTTTTTTCGTTGGACTAAAATAGACCTTCAACCTAATTAATTTCATAAATATTTAAAATTTAAAAGCGAGAACTTTCAAGTTGCTAAAGCATTAATTCGATTTTTTTGATTATTTTTTTTTTTTTTTGTTTTTTTGTTGCCTAAATGCTTATTTTATCAACACATGTATAATTCAGGAAATGTTTAAGGTTCAATTTTTTAAATCCCTTTTTTTTAAATCAAATTTTTTTTATTCATATTTTATTTCTTTGAATGGAATTTTAAACCTTTATTAAATTTTTAATATCTTTTAATTTAAATTATTAAATTTATTTTATTTTATAATTTTTTCTTAAACTTTTATTAAAGCTTTAATATCTTTTGATTTAAAATTTATTTTTTTTATAATTTCTTTCATAAAATTTATCTAATTATAATAAAAATAACTTTCTATTTCCTTTTAATTTAACTTGATTTTTGTCTCAATCACTTTTTGTTATTTAAGTAGCGTAAAATTAATTTTAAAACTTTTCACTTTAACTTTCAGATGTTCCTTGGCTTGCATTCTTTATTCACTTATTTATTAATTTATTTTATTCACAAAAATTTTTCTTTGAAGCATTTAATATTCACCTTAGCCTTAATAGCGCGTTCAAGAGACATTTTGAGTTGTGTAAAGGTTTTGTGTTCTTTGGAAAAGTTGTTGTTTTGTTAAAAATCCACAGTAGACTGATACTGATCCTCTGTGATGCCACAGTTTATAAACGTCTTGATTTTAGGTCTATATTAACGTTATTTTCACGTATCACCCACACGTACTGAACGATACAAATAAAACACTCAATTCCTTAAATTCTCATACTCTCACATCACTTTTCTAAGTTCTAACGGAAAATTTTATTAAAAATGAATTTCCAAAAATATCAAAATTTCTCACTCAAGAGTAGAAAAAAAAACACGCCCACGTATTTTTAAATTTTAAATTCTTTAGTTTTTTTTCAGAAATATTCATCATTAATTTTATTTTTGTTTTTTATTTATTTATTTATTTTTTTTTTTGTAGAGATGACTGTTTCTTTATAATTATAGTTGTACGACGCACTTTTTATATACAAATAATTGTTTATATTTTCATACTCTTCGAAAAGTACCTCCCAATTACTCATTCTCTATTAAGGAATTTTAATGTTTTATTTAATTAAAAAATCTTTTTCGTTATTTTTCTAATTAATGTTGCATCACCTCCAACATATAAATTAGATCTTCTATAAAATGCATTGAATAATTGAAAGTCTTTAAAATTTCTGCTTATCATCTATCATTTTTATTGAATTCATTAGAATTTCCTTGATCAATCGTCAATTTATATTAAAAGATTTTGTTTGAAATTATGTGAAATTTTTTAAATAAATAATGTTAAGAATTTTTAAAGAAGCGAATATTTTCCATCGTATTTATTCTTTCTTTCTATTAAAAAAAATCCATATTAAAAGCAAATTATTTTTTTATAAATGCGGCAGTTTAAATGATAAATCGTTTTTATTGCTCATATCTTACTAAACAAAAATTTATAAATATGTCCAAGAATTAAAAATTAAGTATGCAAGTCTTAGAAAACTTTTCCATTCGCCACAGTGACGTCATGTACAAAAAAAAAAATAGTCGCTTAGTATGGAAAATGTCTCTGAAGACTTTGGGTTAAATTGGCTTAATGTTTCAATAGGAAATTTGGATTTATAGGAAACAAGGAATTATCGCTTAAATTCGATTAAGAAATTAAGCAAAACATTCATAAAGTCTTCCTTTCTTCCAAATTACTCCATCATAACGTTTGATATTGATTTATGGCAATAATTACTTCTGGTTATAAGACAACAATATTGTATTATAGGAATCTAAGGAAAAAATCATTAAATTTTAACTACGAAATGAGCAAAATTTAACAACTGCTCTCAACTACCTCTGCTGAAAACAGGAATTTTGTCACATACTATCCCGTTCACACACGTCAATTTTTCCTGCAGCAGTTCTGAATTTTGTAGGTGAGAAAACTAGAAATAAAATGATTCTGCACTTCTTTCTCTTACACAAAAATCAGAATTGCTGCAAAGAAAATTAACGTGTATGAATTCGTTCTAATAAAAATTTAATTCAAAGACATAAAAAAATATTATTAAAATTTCGCTTGTCATAGTGTCCAAGGACATAATGTCCATGAACTTTGTGTCATATTCAGAAGTGACATAATGTCGTTTTAAAAAAACTCATAATTTCACATATGTGTGATAGTGTTATAATACCCCCATTTAAAAAAGAAAAACAACTGTTTTGCTTACCGTAGACTTCCTGCATAGCTTTCCATCGGTCGGACGCAAAAATATTCTTCTCTATGGTATAACAAACCTCGCGTTCGATTAGCAAAGATTATTGTCATATCAGGCCTTTGGCATGCCGTAAGGATTTTTTTTTCTCTATGGTGTAAGCAACACTGGCTTCGCTTACCAATAATTTGCTGCAAGCCAGTTTATAAAAACGTTGCTTCTTTCTTATATAGAATACCACAAAATATACCTATATAATCTATGAACGATATGACTCTGTGTTGATTGACATTATGTCGTATTGTAGTGTGGCATAATGTCTATAGATATTATGTTCTTAGATCTTATGACATGCCACCTAAATTTAAAAAGATTTATTAAAAGTATCGAAAAGATCTCCAATGTTAAGGGTAGGTTCAAATGTAATTAAAAAATAGAAACAAAACAAAAATAATTTTAAAATACTTTAGTTGCTTTATACTAATAAAACGTGCGGTGTGAAATGTAAATTGGAAGAAATTCAATGGGAAAACGAAGAATAAGAAATCATGAGCATATGATAAAGTCTTTAATATGTAGTCTTATTTCTGTAATTATATTTCAAGGAAAAGTAAACAACAAAATGTTAAATTGTTAAATTTATTTCAAAATGTTTCATACTGACCCTTCAACCTTTTTTATTAGTTGCAATAAGTTCAGTCATGACAATTTCAAATATTATGCGCAACCGATAAAGGAGTGTATTATTTAGTTTCATTATTATTATTATTGTGCACTTTGTTCGCTTATTAATTCTCTATAAGGTTTAAGCCACAGACAGAATACATGAATAAATAATGAAATATTAGTTTCCCTATTCCAAAATGATTAATACATCTGTTATACTATTTAATCAAATATCTTGATATTAATAATATTATTGTGTCAAGTTATAAATAAAAATGCACAACTTTAATAATTAACTGCATTATTAAGGATAAAATAAGGATTCATTCAAAGTGACTTGAAATAACTCTGGCATAACACGTATAACTTAAAAATTAAGTATCGTTTTTTCTAATTGCCAAAAATTCAAAACTAACGAATTTTATTTTCTCATACAAAAATGTATAACCACAAGAAATGATTCTTTTACTAAACTGCTTCTACAAGAGTCAGTGAAATGCAAAGTTCAAAGTTAAATGAATGCTTTTAATTGTAATTGCCGTTTTCATTTTTATGAATTTTTGAAAACAAAAAATATTTGTTTTACTATTAATTTGTAATTAACTCCGAAGGAGTTCAAAGTACTTTTATTTCTTATTTTCGCCGTCTTATTGATAAAAAATCTGTAAAGCGCATATTATATTAAGAGGACATTAAATACCGTTAGAAGAAAAGTTCGTAAACACAGTCATATCCATTGTATTTTTATTTTTCTATAAAATGCCTAAGACACAAATTTTACACACTATTTAAGACTAAAAAGAGAAAAATTAACTTCAATTGTTAAAATTTTTTTTATAATTTTAAGTTGATGTCTCTTGATCTTAAATTGATAAATCATATTTTTTTTAATTCATTTTATCTTTTTAAATCTAATCTTAAATATAAATCGCTAAGACCCGTGATAATTAGGAATTCTCAATTGATACTTCTATATTGTCCACCTAGACACAAGTAAATATTAAACATATTCCGAGAAAATTTTGAGTCACTTTCATAAAGGATTCCCAAGCTGATTTTTCCAAACCACTTTGTTTTTCTTTAAATATGTTATCTTTCATTAAGTGCCTGTGCAGGTACAAATTAAAAAAAAATAGAGGTGCGAATGCGATTTTAGAAAAGAAATTTTAAAATTCTAAAATACGTAGATGCAAACTTAATTCTTCCGTGATTTTTTAAACATTCTTTATATAAAAATTAAAAAAAAAACACTTAAAAAAAAAGCAACAAAAATATAATACAATTTTTCTTAATATTTTCTTTCACATTTTGTGTGATTTACATTCATCATAAATCTGACAATTTAAAAGATTTGTGACATCAGGGTACTTTAAGACATATTTTTTTTCTTTTTTTGTAGCGAAAAACTTTTGGTAAAAAAGTCAAGGTCAGCAAAGAAAATGTTTGATACAAAATAAATATGGGTGCTATATTCAGCATTACCGAATGTTATTTACCTTTCTAATATTTTAATTTATTTTTATTTTTAATTATATTACTTTTTATGAAATTTTTTTTTTTTTTTGGTTTTTGTAATATTTAGTTTAACTTGTCTTCTTTTATTGCAAAAAGTTTTTGAATTACTGGTTTTAATTACTTTATATATAAATCGTTATAACTTGCTAAAATTTAAAATTTTTTGCATAATTTGAGGATAATTTGTTTTTTTTTTTTTGTACCCTTCACCACAAAAAGTGGACAAGGCGTATATCTAAGTTTGTCATTCCGGTTGTAATTTCTACAATATCTATTTCCAACCCCATAAAATATTTTTATTCTGAGTCCTTAAGCATAGCGAAGTTAATTGAACAATTTCCGTCTGTGTGTCTGTGTGAGTGTTGAAATCAACTCTGCCGGGGCACTAAATGAGCTAGAGAAGTTTTAAATACGCCTATCGATCAGGCATAGATTCGAAAGAGTTGATATTGAAAATCTGAAACATCGGTCCATGTCCCTCGAAGCACTGGGCTTAAGAATTGGAACAATGAAGTAACTCCAATAAAAAACAAACATTTGGAGGGAATAAAAAAATAGGCATTCGCCTATATTTTACAAATTATGGGCCTCTGAAATATAATAAAAAGTTCGATTGTCAATATGATCGATATGAGTATCAGTTAAAAGTTTTTGAAGAGATATTTCAGGGAATACTAAAATTTTTTTAAAACGCTTAACTTGTAAAGAACCGGTGACATTTTTATGTATGTTTTTCTTTTTTGTTCTTAATATTGGTTTTTTTATTATTTATTTATTTTTTTTTTTTTTTTTTTGATGATGGTGAAGGGAACATAATTTGGCATAGCCGTATATCGCACTCTTTTCTATATAAAATATATTTTCTGCATAAAAAGTGCTATATAATATTTCGCAAAAATATTTAATTTATAAAAAAAGTATAAATGAAAAAAATTTTATACTTTAAAACTTTAATATTTATTATGTGCAATTAATTGTTATTTTCTTATTTAAAATTTTTTAAAAAACAAACAACCACATAAATTAAAAAAATATATTTCTATTAATAACCTTATACATATAAACTTAACAAAAACACACAAAATACATATTTTTTAAATTTTGTTTCTGAAGAGTGTTTTCGTAAATCTACTTCAATCTTCTTGAAACACATGTAAGTTGTTGGCTCATTAGTGGTTTTTTGTCACATTCAGGCACTTCCACTCAATGTCAGACCCCATTGTATAATGCGGTGACCAGGCAGCCAGTACCTGCCACTTGGTCACATAAACAAAAAATTTTAGAATAATTTATGTTAAGAAACAAAAATTGTTTGAGGTTTATTTAAACAAACTTGAAACGGGTTGAAAATGCGTCAAACGAACAAACAAACAAATTTATTAATGAAATAAATTATTCGCATATTTACACCTACAACCTTCGCACGAAATAAATGTTGTTTCATATTCTTGAAAAAATAAAATGAAATAAATAAAAATAAAAATGATAATAAAAGCGTTCCAGAATTAATGAAATTTGTTGCTGCCCTACTGTTTAAAAAATGATCATTTAAGCCTTCTAACTTTGCTACCCTTCAACAACAATGGCAACAGTGGCAATACCTTACATACTCCGGCACCAGGGGTGTAATCAATACATCTTAATTATTGAAAACAAGAGGCTTTACAATACCTTTAAAATATTACCAAAAAAGTCATATCGTTAGCCAAAATGAAAAACCATGCATTTTACAAAAAATATAAATCTGTTCTTCTATTGAAATTTGTGTATTAAATGAAATTATACTTTTCTAAAAAAATTTTTATAATTATCATACATTTCACACACTAAAATTAAACAAATTTGAAATTTTTTACATTAATCCTACTGGATTATTTAGAAAAAACAAATAAGCAGTAAAATAAATTAACGTGGGGAAAGTGTATCCATATGGTTATTTCTTTTAATAAGAATTGTTTTTAATCCAGAAATAAAAACCGCAGCATAATTAAAATTTTTAAACCATATGGCCAAATGGACATATTTTACACACAATAATTAATTTCACTGTTAATTTGTTGATGGTAGATATTTTTTGAGGATACATAAACAACGTTTTATTTTATGGGTTTAAAAACTTCCAAGAACACATTTTTCCAAAAAGAAAGATGTTATGAATTCGCCTGAATTTTGTTTTTTAATATTTGTGCCCATAGAACTCCGTTCTGTTAAAACACATTTTATGTGTTTAAATACTTTAAATAAAGTGTTCTTTAACTGATTTAAAAACAAACCAAAGTGCTATGTTCGGTTATGTCGAATCTTATATACCCTTCACCTACATAGTTTATGAAGTACCTCCATTTAAAAAAAATACAAAAATAAAAAGCAGAGCGCCATTTTTTTCACTTGATGTTTCTTTTTTACTTTAAATTTCTATCTAACATATGTTTATTTTTTATTGAAATTACTTAACTAAACTGGATTTGTTCCAAATGATATGGAAAAGTTAGAGGCAGGCATGTATTTTTCCACTCCCCTAACGAAGTGCATCGATCTTGCTAATATTTATCAGCAAAATTTTCGAAACTATGTCTGATCGATTGACGTTTTTAAATTTTCTTTAGCCTATCTTGTGTTTTGGCAAAGTTGGTTTCAACACGAACACAGACGGACATCGCTCAATCGACTTTGCTATGCAAAAGAACTCAAAAAATACTTTTACGAACATAAGATCTGGCAACGCCTATTGTTGTTGTCCGTATGTATGTGGTAAGAAAGCAGAAGGTGAAAATGTTACTTCCACCACCAGGGGGTGTGTGTATAGAATAATGCGACAATTAGCTAACACAAGTTGTGCAACCGCAATTGTTGCGTTGGTAGAGGTGCGTGCTGTAAAACAGAAGATCGGGAGTTCGATCGAGCCCATCTTCGACATGCGTACAGAGGAACGATAATAAATGTGTAAGGCAATTTAAAATTAAGAAACTGCAGTACAAACCTCCCGGAAAGAGAAAGACAACTATTTTGTGAAGCCATGGCTAGATAAATTAGTGAAGACGTCTATTTAATAAAAAGTAGTAGTATATAGTTATCAAGACGACCTTTATAAGAAAGAAAAGAGTTCTAGCTGCTTAGCGCAAGGAAGTAACAACATTATTACAGTGTACAGCAGATCTTAAGCTGTGGCTAGTGGATTAAATGCAGATGACTGGATTGGATGTAAAGCAAGATGTGGGGAGATCTGTGTTTGGTTGAGGTTACTAAACATGTAACGTGGATGGCTGCATTTGTAACTACGCATGTTTAGTAAATACATCACCATATAGGATCCTAAAGACGGATAGGATCAGGATCAAGTATGTAGCCAAGAAAGACACATAAGAAGTTAATAAAATAACGAATTTATAATGTGCCACAATCAAAAGAATCCGTACGTTTGTCCTAAAACGGGAAAAAAGTAACAATATGTATATACTTTATGGAGTCGAAAATAGATATTGTAGAAATTTCAAACGTAATGACAATCTTAAGATTTGTCTACATGATAATGTTGGTTCAGCATATGCTGAAAAAGTTGGTAACAGTGGCAACATATCGTGTAAGAACAACAAATTGATTGCATATATTAATATATATGGTATTTGAAGAAAAGCATATGCAAGGTTTTCAGTATATTCAAATTTTCTATCCCTAGTGCAAGGATGGGAAATGATATTTTTACTTTCATTTTATAAAACGCAAAGTAAGGCGTTGAAATTGAAATAATTTACTTTCGCGCTTTTTCTAAATTATTATATATTTATATTATTTATATATAAGCCAAGATATTATTTTTACTTGGTTGTCAAATGTTTCACTTGAAAAGAATATCATTACTATTGAAATTTTGTATCCTTTACCAAATTAAACATTAATCACTGCCAATAACATATGCAATTTTAAGTTAATTTAAAAACCATTCAGTGATAAATAATGTTGCTGGAGTTTCCGTCATAGAAAAGATTAAATTCAGTTGCCATGGTTATGCGTTATCCATCACAGGCTAAGAGTGATCAGTGTTACCGATTTAGTATGTTTTTCTTACCTACAACTTTTTTAAAGTACACCTATGGTAACATTGAAAGAACCTTTATTGCAAGAGAGGCCATTTGGATATTTTTGGCCTGAATAACGTGTATATATATATATAAAAGTCAAAATAGCACTGTGTAAATCGCATCAAACACAGGAATAATTGTACTCATTGTCTGTTTTGTTTATACATACTTATTGTCTGTATTGAAAAATGCTATTGTAGTATAATACACTGCCTAGGAAACGAGAAGTTAAAATAAGTCGCTGGTATGCTTTGCCGCATCACTGTGTGATACGAAAGAAAACAAATTGTTATATTGGTGATTAAAGGGATTGTTCATTTTCTAATTCCCTGTACCATTTCACACAAAAGCCTTCTTTCTCTCGTCAACATATTATCATCATATAAAGTTCAACATATCGTGAAGACACCAAATTCGTATGCTAATTTATATGTCGAAACTTTGCTTGCTATTATATGTTACAACTGCAAAATTTGTTACTTTCCACATATCGAGTGGACACCCAACATATGCTACATGCTGACAGAGGCATTTGTTGTTACTTTTAAGCATTTAAATACAAGCATATAAATGGTTATTCAACGTATCATGTAGGCTAAGCTTTAGATATACCAACTTTTTCCACTTGTGGTGATACGTCTAAGTGTTCCTTTCTCTATGTTTGTGCCCACAGATCTTAGTCAGTTCTGAACCAATTTTTTCTTTATTTACAATTTTATGCTTATATATTGGTCCCGCTTTGAAAAGAGTTATTAAATTTTAAAAATGACACATTCATGTATTTACGTGTATTATGAACCGTGAAAGGAACCACTTTCAAATTTACAGAAACTTCGCATTACCATAGCTTCCACCAACAAAAAATGCTACAACAATAATTCTTAAAATTAGAGGCTGTCCCTATGCTTACGTAAATTGACCTATAAAGGCGTATCTATTGAACCGTTATAAAACAGGAATTCTAATAAATTTAACACTTTTTATTAAAGGCTAACCGCTCGAAATGATTTCAGATTTGCATTATCGTTTTCTGATTCAAGATAATTTTTAAGGTAAAATGATCGTGTAGTTGCTACTCTCTTCGATCAAAAATTTCGATATTTACGGAATAACTTTTTTACATTTGATATATCATTGAGTTTATGTTGACTAGTGGGTGATAGGTTTTGGACTCCCATCAAAGTTAACTGTAGAGAAGTACAAATACTAGGTAAACCTTCCTACTTGCTGTCGATAAGAACTCAGTGAATTCCATATAGTTACAACAGCAAACAAATGATCTAATGAAACTTGGTGCTGTGATTTATTTGGGAGTAACCCTAAGAATGACGGAAACACATCGTTTTTCTTGATAAATGTGTATGCGGTAGTTATACAAATAACGTAAACTATTTAAAAACAAAAATAGTTTTAAATAATTTAAAAAAATCTCCATATTTACCTTTGCTATTCAACACTTTTTAAGACAACTCCTCTGCTTGATACACAGAAGAGAGCATGTTCAACCTGATGTTCCCTCGCGTGTACCAATGTTTTTGTTTAAATTCATGTTTCATGTTTTTTGACATTTTATTATTTTTTTTTTTTTGACACGATGTTTCTTCGTCTGCATCAATGTTTACAGGTTTTCTTATATTATTTGATGTTATCTCGTGTGACTCCAACATTACCCCTTTTTGTGAACAAAGAGATCAACGAAAGTATATATTTGTTCAATAAAACCTTTTGCTTTTAATGTTTCTGTATTTATGGTATTCTGGGGTTATTCAAACTGTCGTTTGGTGAAGAAGCTTAAAACCTGCACCAAAGCTTGATAATTTCGTAACTCACACAATTATAATGACGACCGATGTTTCAGTTACTGTTTGTGTCCTTCTATAAGATTTAAAATTTAAATAAGTTTAAATTTAGAAAACCTGAGGATGTGAAAACTCGCCAGTATAAAAATTTCACTTAAATCTTCAACGATTCTTAAAAGTAATAAAATAATAAAAAGAATAATTAAAAATAATGTTGAGGACATTTAAATAAAAAAACATTAAAATAATTATGCAGAAAGTCTGTTCATAAATTCATTCAAAATGCAAAAATTTATATTTTTTTTGTTATAATATTTTTGTGTTTTAATAACACAGAAATATTATTCTTTATTTATTTTCAGGTGGTTAATTTTTATTTCTTTATAATTTTTAAACAATTTTATTTTTGATTAAATTGTGTTCATATAGTTTATTTTTTGTTTTGCTAAATTAGAGAAAAATTAATACCCATGAGTTGGTTTTTTTATCACCGCAACTAATTTTAATAATTCTTTTCTTATTAAAAATAGCGATTAAAAATAAGTTTCTATGCGACGAATGAGTATTTGGCTACAAAAATAAACGAAAATTATATTCTGTCAAAGCATTAAACAATTTCTTTTAATTAAGCCATTAGAAAATAATCTAAGAAGCTAAAAATAACATTTTTTTCAAAGAGAATGAATAAAACTTTTAAAAATAAATAAAGAATTAACAAACATATTTTTTGACCCGTTCTAACTGTCGATAAAAAAATATTATTCATACACAAAACAAAAAACACTTTTTAATTTACTGTCCTTGATCCCCAACTTACACACAAATCAGTGTTAAAAATAGTTTGGAACAAATTTATGTTTACACATGTGACATAAAATCGTAAATTTATGTGGTGCTTCTGTACTAGAACCGATCAACTGGTGTGAAAGATTTATATAGAAGCACTCAGTTTTTTGAGTCATTTTCATAAAATTTTCTTTTCTATTTAAAATTATTTTTATGTGCTGTCTCTGTATTACAGCCGATCAACTTGGCTGAAAAATTTGTATAAAAGGCACTTAATTTTTTTATTGATTTCTGTATAAATTTTCCAGACGATTTGATCGGATGTAATACAGAAACAGCACGTTATTATTCATTCTAAACATTGAGCCCGTTACGTACGGGTTCTTTTGATTGCAAATACAAGCACGTTTTTTTATTTAACTCACTGTGGCACATTATAAATTCTCTACTTTTTTACTCTGTTGCTGGCTATATTTGGTCCTACAGTCTGATCTCTTGATTACTAAACATTCGATACTCTAAACTCAGTCATTCACGTCACACTACTGTGTGTAAATTAAACTCTTTTTTTCTCGTTTTATACCCGTAACCAAGCCAGTCAGTCTCCTTTTATCTACTTCAGCCACATTTGCCATGCACTATGATTATTATTTTAATACTTCCCTGCACTAACAGCTAGAGCTCTTTGGTTTCAAAGGTCCAGAATAACGACCCGATTTCGGCAAAGATTATAGTGGCTAAGCCGAATAACAGTAGTCCGAGCCATAATGAAACATGGATGAAAGATAGAGCAGCGATTTTACTAGGTGAGCTGCCAACAATACGTAATCGAATCCTAGGGATCCAAAAATAAATAGTCGTAACAAGCTTCAGCGACACAACTCTAGTGTCCCTTTTATGCGCAAAGTTATCAATATCGCAAACCATTCTCTGGTATGAACCTGCCATTATTACTGCTTAAAAAATTAAATAGCTTAAGCCAGACTGGCACACTGTGTGATGTTTATCAGACAGGTAAGTAACTTCACTTATATAATCAAGCTTTATAAATATACGGCTTGATTTCCTTGTATTCATTTCAGGCCATAATTATTTCAGCACTAAGCCAAACCGACGACCTTATTAATAAATTTGGGCTTGTTCTCAAATGCATCACTGCACTGTATAATATGATTATTCTGATCTGTCCCTGCTAATCAGATCTGCAAGATTTTGCAGTCTATACTTTTTTCTTATACGAGCGGTTCAGTCTCCTGGCGGGTGGGTGCACAAATGATAAACTAACTCGTCTAAAATGCCATCATAGAGTCAGTTATATTATTAGTTCTCTCTACTCGAATTTCAGTTTTCCCACATTCATATAGAGCTACAGCAGCGTTAAAGTTGAGCAGGTAACTTTTAAAAACTAGACTTGCAGCACTTATGCAGTGCTTCATCTAGGAGATATTACTTCTAATACTTGCAGATAAGCTTGTGGTGATGTTTTTGGCTGCTTGTCCTTTAACTTATTAATTGTTATTCACCACCACCTGAGTTCGAACCGCGTGAATTACAAGACCCCCGGCCCAGCCGTATAATATTTAAAAATTTTTGAGTTTGCCATGTAGTTAAAAAGCCTGCCTTAACACAAACTCCCAAGATAACAGATTTGAATGAAACTTTTAAAAATTTTAGTGGCATTCAGGTCAAACGGACTTAGCCTATAAGAAAGAACAAATACTCTTTAGAGGCTCCTCCCTCCACCAAGCAAACAGACGCATTCACCCGTGGGATAAATTTTTTTTTTTAAATTTCATTCTGATATTGAGACCAGATCGCTGGGCATGGTTATTTGGAACACCATGACATTGCCCTTAATCATTTGATCATGGATAGAAATTTGTTTCGTAACTTCACACTCTCGACAGCCTGAAAGTGATTTATTTTGGATATAATTCGGTATCTCATAAACCATCAAAGATATCCTAATGAGTTATCTTAAATATATGATCGATATACACATAAAGGGTTAAAGTAGAAAGCTTATGATTTCTAGATTAATAATATTGCAATGACTTTTTTCGCGCTTCATTTTTTAAATGGCATTTACCTGACAAACTAAGATGGTTTCTTGAGAAATAAAATATAAAATTTGAATTGTTTTGAAATTATATAGATAAAAGAGCTTTTGGTCTAACACTGAAATTAAATTTAATTTTTTTCCCCAGAACAGGGAAAAAATATACCAAAAATTTTTTCTTTTTCTTACAAAAAAAGTTACACAGCTTTTATTAATTAAAAAAAATATCGTGCTCAATTTTTTACCCCGATTTAATTAATAAATCACCGATATTGATCATTGAGAGTCAAAGCACGTCTCGTTGGCCATTTTGCTACCGCTTACTTAGCTCTTCAGGAAACTTCTCACAAATATTTTAAGGCTACTCCACTTTAATCATTCACGGTGCAGTAAAATCCTTTTTAGAGTATGTAGCCAACAGCTGGGGCCTTAAAAGCTCGTTTAATGTTTTTTAATTAGTGCTTTACATTCTGAGAAATTTTACAATAAATCTTAAATTTTGTTTTACAACTGCCTATTTTCGGATAGGGATGGATGGAAAACCGTTATAAATTTTACCAATTTTTGCTTTTATTTGTATTTGCTGTAAGTTGTCTTTTTAATAGTTTAGTTACGAATTAATCTTAAAATACATAAGCAAAAAAAGGAAATCACTTTTTTGAGAAAGACATCTCTGCCGCTGTAAAATTTCATTAAGATATCTTAAATGATTGGTAAGATACTGATTTTTTTCCAAAATTAATCGTTTTTGAACCACTGTGCATTCCTAAATATTCTTTTGTTTTTATTTTTTTTTTAAATCATTTTGGTTATAATAACGTCACGAACAAACTAATTTATTAAAATTTTGTAGTAAACGTACACATATACACAAGTATTTTTATTTAATTTTTTTAGTATAACGAGAAACTAGTAACCATCAATTGTGTTTCCATATTCATATTATTTGTGTATACACATATGTATGTATGTATGTATGCACTATTCGCAAAGATTCTATTAAATAAACAAATGGATGCTTTAAATTTATTGCAAGTTTGTTAACGCAAATAAATATGAATTCATGCATTCATTGTACAAACACACACACTCACTTGTTATCCATTGTGTGAAACTAATTTGGAAAAGTGGAGTAATAAATATCTTTTATTAAGAATTTTATACATTTTCTCAATTAATTAAAATTTTGTTCATGTTACATTCCTAAGCACAAACAGAAAATATAAGAGTATAACAAGAAACAAGTGCTAATAATCAGCAGAGAGGAATCTTATACATGCTTCATCTTAAAAAAAAGTTAAACTTATTCTGCGTTTTTAATTATGTTGATAATAACAATAAAAACAAAGGATATAAATATATTCGCCTGTTTCGAATCTTTTTTAACTTTTTGACGAAATATTTGTTTGATACAAATACCCAATAGACACCGCCTAAAGTCTGCTACCTCCTGTAACAGTTGTCACACATATAAAAGGAATTAAGAGATAATGGACACTATATTGTCAACCTAAAGAGTATAATTGCCACTTTGCAGTTCATGGACCTTCTCTATGAGCTTTATTGATCGGCAGCATTAGGCTCACTGTCCGCGTTGAAAACGGAGTTGATTAGCCTTCCAATTTACTGAATGCTTTCTAAAGTCACCTTCTACTCTTGTGGTTTTTTAAACATTTCAATACAAGTCACAACAATGAGCTCTATTAGCCGCTTAGTGTCTATTAGCCTTACACTCGTCAACATGTTAACCTCTCTAACATCGACTTCCGGTAGTCCTCTAGATATCTGATCCATGTCACTGCAAAAGAAAACATAATAATCAACCTTTATACTATAAGACAAAGGCGCTTATAATCGCTTTGGATTCTATTGGCACTTTCCTATGATCACAGATTCCTTGGCATCCTGTGGGGATTCCTCAATGCTCTTTGGAAGCCACTTGTTTCAAAAGCCTGCTGTTGAATTCTTTAAGGTTTACCATATGTTAAATTGGTCCAATATTTTTGTGGAAACAACAATTACCGTCAGCTTCGATCGCTACATATCAATTATGGTCAATGGCTTTTCTCTAAAATTTAATGACATGACATGAGCGACATATATCAAAATATGAATGGTTTGAGAATAAAGTATCGTGAATTCGGTAGTATTACCGTTACTTTTTACTTACCAGACCTTTATTTGTGGGAACCTCGCTAATGAGAATGTACCAACGTTCTCAAAGCAAATGAAATGGAAACTTAAACTTGCTTAAATGTATCTGATTTCATGTGGCAGAAATATTGAATATTAGGACACTCGGATATGGGCAACGGCTGCGAACATTTGTCTAATGTCATATTCCAAGCATAGTGATCCCCTTAACCCTTGCACAGTGGGTGTTTGATTTATTAACAATTGCATAAATCTTTGCATATTTGCCCATTTTAAAATAGTTTGCTTGGATCTTCAACAACAAACTGACCGAAGAAAGTTTTCTCCTTTACATGTTATTATTCTAAAGTATGCGAAAGTTTTAGGTTAGAAGAGAAATATTTTATAATCAACAAACGAATTGATAAACTTAAATACAAATAAATTTTATAATTTTGACAAAGGGTACAAAAGGAAATATGTAGAACAAAAAATTTGTTCGTGTCTATGATAACATGACAGAAGTGTGAATGCCGACACATTTCATATTAATAATTAAGAATACCACACTTGTGAATATTTCAATTGAAATTATTTACAAAATGATTTACTTTCATTATTATTTTAACATCACGCAGAGACTTGACAACGTTATTGTTTGTAAAACTATTCAAAATTAAATAATTAAATTTAAAACAAGTTTTTTGGGGCTTTGCATTTTGTACATAAAAAATAGCGACACTTGGGCCTGGTATATATATACTAAATAAAAATAATAATTAACAAAAAACTCTAATTGATTATTGTGGAGTGTAGAATGGTGTAGCTCTTAAAACTTAATACAAAAATCTTCACATATTAAAATATTGCAAGCTTTCATCACAATCGACATATTCTTTATGGACTTAAATGAATTCATTGAGGGGGTGTTTTTAAAAATTGCGAATAAGTCCTATTAATTTTAGTATTTTACATTAAAATTTTGTGAAAAATAAGTGAAAACGGAAGGTAATAAAAATTTGTTTAATATACTTTGTATTAAATCGTGTAATAATTTTATAACAATTGTGATTTATGGGTCGTGGAAAGCATTGTTCGCCGGAAAAACGTGAAGTAATAAAAACATTTGCGTTGGAGGGTAAATCGTATTTCCAAATAAGGAAATTGCTAGGCTGTTCTAATCAAATAATAAATGCCCTAAGATATGAGCAAAAAGTTAAATTGAGTGTTAGGAAGCGAGTGTTTCACCCTTAATAGTAAGATGGTTAGTACGGAAGACTAAGCAAATGACAGCTACGGAGCTCAAAAAATCATTGAATGTACCGGCAAGCGTGAAAACTATTCGCCGCAAACTTCGAGACAACAGTCTCAATGCCTTTAGTCCTCGAAAATTACCGCTCTTTTCCTATAAGCATGCTGCTTAACATATATCTTTTGCTAAAGCACATCTAAAATGGCCAAAGAAAAAGTATAGAAAAGTGCTATGGACGGACGAATCCAAAATTATTCTTTTTAGTAGAAAGGGTTCCTGATGTTTTGTACGTAGGCCACCTAAAAGCGAATAAAAGTCACAATTCACATCGAAAACTATCAAACATGGTGAATGGCGTTGATTCTCGTATAAACGGTCCTATGTATTGGATCAAAACCGTTATGGATTCATCGGTTTACGTAAAAATCCTTGACGAAATTATGCTGCCGTATACTTTCTGCGAAATGCTATTGTGTGGATCTTCCAGCAAGATAATGACCTCATATACACCAGCAAAATGACAAAAAATGTTTCAACGATAACACTATCAATGTTGTGCCGCGGTAATTGCAAACAAAGGGTACGCGACAAAGTATTGAAACCATAAAATTAATTTATCTACAAGATATCTGAGTGAAATTTTTGATTTATTTTAAAAAAGATCACTAACTTGTGTTAAAAATGAATTGAAGTGCTATTATTTTGACTGTTTAGTTTTTCGTTTATATTAATTAGCATATTATAAACTGTTGAAAAAACTAAATAATTTTCTTATAATAATAAACCGTTAACATCAAGGAATTTACTGTTGTCATACCTTTCGGTAAAGACCGTTCGGCGAGCGCTTTCGATGTGGGAACATCATTTTCAAGCCGCGTTTTGATTAGTACTGGTTAGATAATAGGATAATTTCTGTTTAAATGGTGTCATGTTTATTGAAGGTATATAATTAAATTACTTTTTAATTTTAGTCCCGGCCAGGGGTTGAACCAGTGATCAAAGAATGCTGAAGATGGATTTGGCGGTCTTGATAATGCAGCATTACATTCTGCCAGCGTCTAATTTTTCTTGTTTTCTTTGGAAAACGTCCGCGTACATTTGAAAAATATTTTTTCTTAATAAAAGTTAAATTAAAAATGAACCAAAGCCGAAAAAGTAAAATTTTAGTTCGTATATAAGTAATTAATTATTTTGTTTTGAATTCAATCTGCCCAATCTTTTTTTAATATTTTAATTTATTAAATACAGACCTTAAACCGTAAATTTACTAATAATTAATAATAATAAAAAGGTCTAGCATTAAGCATTGCCTCGCAAACTTGATTTTAACACTAACACGGACGTACAGACGGACATCGCTCAATCGACTTCGCTATGCATAAGAAGTTAGAATATATATACTTTATGGGGTCGGAAATTGATATTGAAAAAATTACAAATAGAATGACGAAATTAGTCCTACCCCTTTTTCCACCTTTTGTAGAAAATCAATAAAGTAAAAAGACTCGAATTTACAGGATTTTTAAATACCAAAAAAAAAAAAAAAAAAAAAATACATAGTAACCGATGCAGAAACGACAACATATCTTAAATAAGAACTGTTAAAATATATAACTACATAGAGGTAATGAAAAATTTCTACTATTACGATTAAAGATATAAAATCCTGCTACCACAAAATATCAATTAGAGCAAAAAGAAGGGCGCTCGTTCAGCATAATATCGCATTTAAAAAGTGCAAGGAATATGATTGGTAGCCCTTGTCTGCTAAATAATTTCGATCCATTTCTTATTTTCTTCCTTCTACACCTATTTTTTTTTTTTTTTTTTTTTTTTTTTTGGTTAAGAAATTGAAATTACTTTTAAGCGGGTTTAAATTTTGTGCCTGTATGTTTCAAAACTATACATTGAATAAGCTCCTTACAGTCTTTTTAAACAGACAATTTTCTTTATATATATAATATGTAAATAAAATAAATGTACCATTTTTACTTTAAATTCAATTATATTCAAAATTAATGCTTGAATAAATACACAAACAAATAAATTGTGCTTTTTAAACTAACTATTCGATTCATATTTCACTTGCAATAACGCTTAAGTGTGAAATGATCCACTTAGAGTATTTAATTATAGAATTTTACAACTTTATAGAATTTTTCCAACAATATTAAATTCATTACTTGAAAAGAATTTATTTGCTTTAATTTACAGTTAAGGAAAAAACTCTACATACACCCTATTATTTTGAACTTCTAGAGAACTAGTGATAATATTAAACATAATTTAGATGTCAATGTTTACGACATCAATATTTAAAACTGTTGAAAGAAAAAAAGTTTGAATATATTGATAATTTAAAAACTATTGGCGATAAACATAAAAATCCGTGGGAAAAAAGTCTACATACAGTATTGGCAACTCTTTAAATGAAGAAGATAAAGGGAAAAAACCGTTAGTTTTTTTGACTTGCTTTATTTTTCAAACATTACAATCAATTAAATTGTGAAAGCGATTTGTAAAACAAGTGTTTACTTTAAAAATGGTTAATAGAAGAGAAATACAACAATCAGTTCGAAACACAAACAGTGCAAACTATTGTAAAAAATTATCAAAACACCAACAGTACTGAAAACACGCCACGTTTTGGAAGACCGAAGAAGCTTTCAAGACGCGATGTTAGTAGTGTCCTTAAAGAAGTACAAAAAGACCCAAAAATAAGTGCCCCAAAATTAGCCGAACACCTTGCAAGATGTTCGAATATTACTGTTTCATCAAGAACAGTAATAAACGTTTTGCATGATAGCGGCTTTAAAAGTAGAACAGCACGCAAAAAGCCATTTATTTCAGCCAAGAATCGTCAACTTCGTTTGGACTTTGCTAAGGCACATTTACAGAAAGGATTGGATTTTTGGAAAAAAATTATATTTACCGATGAAAGTATGTATAATAATTTCGGGAATGACGGTCAAAACAAGGTTTGGCGAAAACCAAACACTGCACTTGATCCCAAAAATATTATACCTACTGTGAAACATGGTGGAGGCAGTGTTATGGTGTGGGGAGCTATGGCGGCATCTGGAGTTGGTCGACTGGTCTTTATTGAAGGCGTTATGGACAGATATAAGTATAAGACAAACATGATATCAGAAATCGTGAAACCCTGAAAACTGCCCTAACTCGCGCATGGTCGGAAATTGCGCCCAGTATTACGGAGAATTTGGTGATGTCTATGCCACGTCGACTTCAGGCGGTTACTGAAGCCCAAGATGGTCCTACAAAATATTAAAAATATATTGTTTTCTTTTATTTATTTAAAAGAAATTAAATATTGTATTCGATTTTTAAGACTGTATGTAGAGTTTTTTCTCATGAATTTTTATTGTTTTTGTTATTTCTGTTATTGTTATGCGTTTGAGTTAGCTTTTTGTTTTGTAAATAAACTTTGTTTTTGGTACTTAAAATATTAATGCAAACGCTTTATTAATTTGCCTTACGAATATATTAAAAACACAAAATAGGAGGGTGTATGTAGAGTTTTTTCCTTAACTGTATTCCTTTCACATTCTGTTATATCTGATGATCTACGGACGATTAGAAGAAATTCAAATTCGAATCAAAGTATGTATAAATGTCTGCTTTTCTTTATTAAATAACTTTATTTTTATTATTCTTGTATCATTTTCCATTTTTTACAATCTTCTTAAAAATATGTAAAAGAAAATAAACTTGGATTTAATAATGGAAAAAATGGAAAATGCTGCTTTAGATATTTTTAAATTGAAATCATTTGTCATTATTTGTTTGTTGAATATTTGCTTCCCAATACGAATATGTTGATAATAATTGTGTAATAGAAACATGGAAGGCTACTAAAATTATTTTATTTTTATACAATTTTGAGTGTTTTTAAAAGAAACTGATACCTTTTTATTGCTTCTGCTTAAGCGCGTTTCACACTGTAATACAAGTCGAAGGCTCTACATTGGATTTTGTACGATAGAAATCAAATGAGAATTATTATCTACCGTTAAATTACATTTTGTTCCTACACTATCCTGCTTCAAGTAAAATTAATAATAAAGGGTCATCCAAATGTGACGCCTAGATGTCAGCACAATATAATTTTTACACGCGACATCTTTTCAAATGACATAAGCCATTTTGTTTTATTAGAAGGTAGTACAGTTTTAACCATGGACAGGTACACATTGCAACAACGCGTTTACATCATTCAAAGTTATTATGAAAATGGGCGTTTTTTAAAAAACACCCATCGCAAAATTTTGTTTAGTGACGAAGCTCATTTCAGAATGGATGGATTCGTCAATAAGCAAAATTGTCGTATCTGGGGTGATGAAAATCCTCGTGTTATTTATAAAAAATCTCTACACCCACAAAAAGTTACTGTTTGGTGTGCATTTTGGGCAAATGGAATCATTGGGCAATTTTTCTTCGAAGATGATGCTGGAAATGCTGTTACTGTGAATGCTGAGCGATACCAATCAATGTTGAGAGACTTTTTATGGACACAGTTGAATCATATTGATGTGTCTGACGAATATTTCCAGCAAGACGGTGCTACACGTCACACAACTCGAGAAAACATTACGCTTTTGCGATCAAAATTTCCTCAACGTGTAATTTCACGAAATGCAGATTTCAATTGGCTTCCAAGGTCATGTGATCTAACACATTTAGATTTTTTTTGTGGGATTTTTTGAAAAGTCGAGTGTATGCTAGCAAGCCACAAACAATTAATGATCTAAAGAACAACATTCAAGTTGCAATTCGTAAAATAACACCAGCAACATGTCGAAAAGTCATTGAAAATTTCGATATTCGGATTGATGTCTGCAGACGCAGTCATGGTGGACATTTGAATGATTTTCTATTCCACTTATAATTGTAATGGATCATACTTTTAATAAAAAAACAGCTTGAAAAAATTGCAAATAGTTTGTGTTTTATTTCAAAGAAACATCTAGGCGCGTTTTTTGGATGACCCTTTATGAGTACAAAAACAACACGGACAGAATGGAAAATCATAATTTAAAAAATATTATTGGTATTTTGTTAAGCTGAGATGCTTGTGTTTATAGATTTTTCTATCTACTGTTCAGTTGGTTCAATAAAAAATATACAATAAATATATCCAACTTAGATAGAAAGAATATCAATGACTCCTTACAATTTGATAACTACTAGAGCATTCATAGTAAAAATAAAATAAATTACTTAAGACGATTTTGCGCAAAAATTAAATTTACCATCTTTTTGAAGAACTGTTTTTAGACTACAAAAGCATAGAGCTTTAGGTTTGCATTCAACTAATGGTCGGTAGTATTTAGTCGCAAAAATTTAGAAAGTAAATATCTGTTAGCTACTGCACAATTGTCTCTTTGTACAATTAGATAATTGTGTCCCCAAATTCATTAACCAAATTTTGTTTTCAGACCTAAAGTAGTAAATTCGAACACAATATTTAGCACAAATTTAATTTTAAAAAATTTTAATTAAAATAATTTACATTAAATTTATTTAAATTAAACTAAATAAATTAAAATTAATTAATTAATTTTAATTAAATTAATTTTAAATTTAAATTGTTAAGAAATAATTTTATTTGAATGCAGCAGCAGAAGCAAATCTTATGTGAATTATAAAGCATCTTTTAGAGAAACCAAAAATATTTATTTTTATAGTTTTTATAAAATAGAATTATTAGATAATTCCTTAAATCTGAGTGGGTAGATAGTCTGATATCGACGATGAGTATAATTTCTATTCTTTGAAGTAAAATTATTTTGTTTTTGTGCTTAAGGAAAAAAAAATAAAATAAAAATATAAAAAATTACAATGTCAAGTTGATTTTCGTGCCAACAGGTTTAAAGGCCAAATACAAATATTAAAACATCTGTGGTACGTATATAAATGCAAAAGTCTATAGTTTTTTTTTCAGTTTAATGTTTCATAAAAACTGCCTGAATATGTGGTGAAAACTAATTAATTAACAGCGTTTTGTGCAAGAACAACAAGTTATAACGACTACAAAAAGTAATTTCTTTTTGGCAAAATGGTTCCTTAGGAGGCAATGATTGTGATTAAATAAAATAGAGTCAAAAATGTAATATTTAGTTTAACTTTAAATTTATTGTACAATTTTTAGAATTCTGTGAAATCAAAAACAACTTTAATGAAAATTTATAATGAACAGACGTAAAATTTTCTGTTAGTGATATGCGTAAATTTTTTTTTGTTTTTTAATGCGGATAGATGACATTATTTAATATGCTCCTAGTTAAGAAAACTCACAGTTAATAACTTATGGTGTCCCAATTGTGAATTATAGATAAACGTATTTGTGAGAAGGTTCCTAAAGAGCTAAGAATATGATAACAAAAAGGTCGTCGATATGAGCTATTGCCTACAACAAATTTAAACTACAGGATCCGACAGAAAAAGCTAATAAAAAAAATTTAACAAAAAGAGAAGTTTAAATTTTTATTAATCAAGAGTACAGATCGTGCCGCTTAAGAAAATGTAATCATTAGTTTCATTTCTTTACTTTTTAAACAAACAATCTGTCAAACAACAAATCTTTCAAATGGTTTTTCTGCCGTACGGGTCAATCACTGCAGAAGTAAAAACAACACACCATCTTATTACTTTGGGGATATTAAGCGATTGTTGATGATTTTCTTAGGGTTGTTGTCAGACCCGTACCGTGTGATAGTTCATTATTCTGGAAAGGTGAAAGTGTGACTCTTGAAAAGAATCACGACATCTTCTGGATGAATAATCCGAGAAAGATCTTGACAAAATGTTCACGGATACCACAGTCTCGATCATTCAGTTCCTGAGCAACAATGACTTTGTAATGATGCATTTTTAAATCTCGATTTACGATCCTAAGATCACACACTTTAATTAGATAATCGTAATGCTGCCGCATGTTTTTCAGTGGATTGTCGAGGAGATTGGTTACGGTCTAACTGCATCAAAATTTCCTGAGTCTGTTGCAGTTCATATTCCTCCGGGATTTCATCGCCCGAGTCAAAGCGAACACGAAAGGAGCCATTTTTAAGAAACTGTTTCACGTCCAACGCACAATGTTCACCGACCATACCATGATGTAGCTACTGAAGACACTACCCCCCCTCTACTCTGCTTCATCTATGGTCTGCCTAATGTTACTTTCTAATCGGAGAATTATCTGCCAGGATCTGTATAATAACCGAAAGTTTTGTTTCCTTATTGAAATATTTATTCGGACCAGTATCTGAGAAATCAGCATACACAAATTATTTGGGATCTTTTGAAATTGCATGTAAACGTCATCACAAACATAGAAATAATTTCCCCTCTCTTTAAAGACTCTGCAAATATTTACTCAATTTGTTAATATTGTAAAAATTACAAATGAAATGATAAATTTAGTCATTTATTCTTTTTAAGGTTTAATAATTTACCAACAAAATCCAAGAAAGAACTATATGAGATACAATCAAGAAAATTGCTAAATTATTTAATGTTGCCTGAGTAGATTTCAATAACATTAAACTTAAAAATAATCTTTAGAAGAATTATTTGCTTTTAAAATTTATTCTTGCTGTATATTATTAGCATTATTTTATATACGTATTAATTCATTGATTTTGAATTATTTATATTCGATTAAAATTGTTTAATAATAAGTACATAAAAGTTAACCACCTTATAAAAAATTCTTTATTTTTATTTTTCTATTTGTGCGATATTATAATGTTTCTCAATAGATGAAGATTAATTTTAAATCAAATTGAAGACTTAATTGACAAGACAATCCATAAGATTTTATTCTGTTAAGTTTATTAATATACTAGAATATTGAAATAATAAAGCTCCTAATATTATTCACGTTAAGATATAAGAAATTTTTTATATTTTAAGAAGAAATAGTGTAGCATTTTTAAAATAAGAAGTACCAAATTAGACATTTTTTTTTTAAAATAATTTTCATAAAAATGCCTTCCATTCATCATCATGCCTTCCATTCATCATCATGCCTTCCATTCATCATCATCATAATGTCAATCAAAAGCATTTTTATCCGCGAAAGAATAATAATAATCTACATTGTGTTTTTTATCCATTGAATTAAAAAACTCTTTTACAATGATTTTTTTATAAATTTTAAATTGAACTGTTTTATTTGTAAAAAAAAGGAGAGAAGCCAGTCAGAAGTGATATTTGATACATTGAAAAACTTTTATTAAGTACAAAAAGCCTGAAAAAATTAATTTTTCGTTTGTGTATAAATTCACTCGTAACGAAGGTATTTGCTATTCACATATCGGTACCTGTTATATTTTAAACGAGGTTAACTTACTCCCATGGTCTATTAAACTTGTTGAAAAAGGAGTATAACTTCATGTTCAAACTTTTTCTAAACAATGAAATCCAATTAAGTGTTAAGTAACCTACCTGAAATGGAATAAAAGCCAATGCATCCTAAGACATTTTGGAATAGCATGTGCAATAAAATAGTAGTCGTAACTTGTGAGCACCACGCGTTGTTGATTGTTACAAAAATAGAAATTGAAAAAAAAACATCACGACCAAAAAAACTCTATGACAATACTTTCTATAAAAATTGTACGGGCTGGCAGCTTTTTTTCTTTAACAGAGAAAGCTAAAATTTAAGCTCTTAAATTAAAGAAACAAAAAATATTTCTCCCACTGTGATAAATAAAACCGTCCATTTATTGTATTCTGCTATTTTCTTTTTTAAATAACTTTTTATGATAAATTCATTTTAAACGACGTCAAATAGTGAACCGAAATGTAATTAAAATTCAAAATTTCATGAATTACTTTTCAATTAAATTTTTACGCGTTCTTACTATAATTTTAAACCTTTCGAATCAATTAAAATGAAAATAAAGAGAAATAATAAAAGGTTTATTAAAATTCCTTTGTTAATTTTATTTCTTAGTTTTTATTACAAAATTTTATTATGAATGACTTACAAAGGATTATTTTGGTTTGTAGAAAAGCTCCACAGAAATACATGTCTGTACTGAGTGTACAAAGTTACGCAATTCACAATAATACTAACAAAATATTTTATTTGTGGAAATCTAAAAATATATCAACGACTAAACTTATACTAAGCAAATTTTTGTAAATTTTTTCCAGTTTTTTTTTCTGTTTTGCATTTACTTTGTTGTATGTTTTCATTTTGCAATTTTTAGTGGAGATGTATTAAAAGATAAAGATCAGGGAAAATAATAGCAACTGCCGAAAAAGGTGGGAGGAAAAAAAATGATGATTTCCAGTAAGAAAAGCATGAGAAAAAGAGGCTTTTATTGGAGAAAAAAAAGAGAGGATCTTTAAGAAGTCCTTTAAAAAATAATAAAGCGTTGATTGATATGTTTACAGTGCCATTTTATTAATAATTTTACGAGAAAAAAGTAACAAATAAACATAAGATTACTTAAAGCAGTAACATTGTAGAAAGACTTTTTTTACTATCAGTTGTTAATAAAATAAATGCAATGTATAGAAATCTGTTGTTGGCCTTTTATTCAAGCCTTTTTTGTACCAATTATATTCGTATCAGCAAAAAACAAAGGTAAGTACGCGTAGTATTGTGAAGGATTCAAATGGGTGGACTAGCCATCATCTCGACCAATGACCATTGTTAGAACCGTTCCTTTTATAAATAAACTTTAAACAACACGAAGAGTATTGCCAGAAAATTTCCGGCTCTTGTCCCCATATTGACTCATTATGTCCCCAAAAATCCCCAATTTCGAAACGAAAATCCCTTATTTTATCCCCAAAACGAAACAGTTTAAAATAATCATTTTTTATAAAAATAAAAACAAACTTGTATTTTCTTTTTTTTTTTTTTTTTGTTAATTCAGGAAAGCATGGAATTCAATAGAAAAACAAATTTGAATGTTTTGTTTGTTACATGATTTTTTATTTTAATTCACCACATGCGTGAATAATACAAGTCAAGTTAGTTAAATTGTTTATAAACATTAATTTAGTAGCAAAGTAAAATTTAATACATAAACGTACAAATTCGTTTATCAGAATTTAATACTTTAAGAAACATTTTTTTTTTCAATTTGCCTTTCATAAAAATAGTTTTTTTTTAAATTAGAATTTAAGGCTGAGAAAATATATTTTTTTAATTTTTTTTTTAATTATTTTAATTTTAGTCCCAGCCAGGGGTTGAACCGGTGATCATCATAAATCAATTAAAATTTTACCATTTCGGCTTTGGTTCATTTTTAATTTAACTTTTATTAAGAAAAATTATTTTTCAAATGTACGCGGACGTTTTCCAAAGAAAACAAGAAAAATTAGACGCTGGCAGAATGTAATGCTGCATTTTCAGGACCGCCAAATCCATCTTCAGCATTCTTTGCATCTAACACCTTGATTTGCGTATACTGTAAATATCATCCATTTAACCAACTAATCAATATCAATTTGGCTGGACGAAATTCACACACAACTCAAAGCATTTTTTTTTTTTTGTTGTCTTCTCTACAACACGTCTTGTACATTTGTTGCAATTTTGTACTACACCGTCGGTATAGTCGGTTAACATAAATATATATGAATGAATACGTGCCTTTCGTTCAACTATTTTACATATTTTTAGATTTAAAGCAATAAGCTTCAGGAACTTTAGAATAAATAGATTTTATTTTCATCAATAATTTCGACAATTCAGACTGAAGCTTATTCCACAGTTTGGCTTTCATAGTGTTCATTCAAAAATATATATTTTTTCTTTAACTGCAGAGGCAACGATTTCAAGAAAGAAATTATTTCCGGCATTTTGTTCGCATGCGTAACTCTTGCCTAAGAACCAAAAATATCTTTTGCAACGGAATTTATTGTGTACTTCTTCCATATTTTGGAGTTACTCGACCGCGTACAGGAGAGAGCGAAGAAGCTCATCAGTGACAGTAGGGTTTTCAGCTCTATTGACTCACTAGAGCATCGACGCAATGTGGGGTGTGTCTCACTGTTTTATCGTTACTACAACGGAATATGCTCTTATGAAATCAGGGAACTCGTTCCTGAAAACCGTAATTTCATATGCGCAACGCGCTTTGCTTTAAGAGCGCATTCCTTTGTGGTCGATTGGCCAGTGAACCGCACTACGCATTATAGAGAAAATTCGTTTTTTAGCCGAACAGTTCGTATATGGAATAAACTCCCTGCAGAGGTCTTTCCTGCCACTTTCAATGTGCAAATATTCAAATCAAATGTTCACAAGCACTACTCCCTCTATCCCCCACCCCACAACCTAATTTCCTAGTTCTGGCACAATGCATTGCATAAGTAGGAGTCATCTACTGAGTGCTGGTCCTAATTAAAAATAAAATAAGCGTGTGCAATTTTATTCCATTCGCTTTCGTATGTAGTAAACTTTTCAGTCAGGTAATCTTTTAAGCTTTTCTTTCGCTACTACTATTTAGTGTTCTAAAAATTTTCGTTAAAATTAATTTGGTAGCAATTGAAATTCTTAAGAACATTCTATGCCAATATCTATGTCAGTGTTTGATTTATCAATATCCAATTTAATGAAGACGGCAAGAAGTAGTTTTACAATTCCTTAACAAGAAATTCGACAGAGTTCCAAGCGGCTTAAGTTCAGTGAATGGCAAATGCATTTAACTAATTGAATAGAACTATTTTTCTTTTAAGGAAAATATAAAGAAACTTTTTTGTGCCACACATATTGATTACACCGTCTGTTCGAACGGCAGATAAATTATTGAGATGTAAACCCAAGTTTATGAAAAAACTGATAATGCCTCTGCTGTTATCTTTGCTACAACTACAATGACTAAAAAACTTTGTTATTAAATTCATCTTTTTTCGTTAAAATACCGAATGCATGCTGCCTTCCATTTAACTCGATACATCCGATGACTCATCAATCAAGAGACATTAGTACTAATCAAAACGCGGCTTGAAAATTATGTCTTTACATCGAAAGCGCTCGCCACTCGTACCAAATAAACAGCCAGTGACGACGGTATTCACCGAAAGGTATGACAACAGTACAAGATTTATTGCCTGTAAATCGAACAAGTGTCCATTATGAAAAAAAAAATTAAAAATCCACAAATCCCTCCCAGAGAATTTCTGTCCCCAACCTTATGTTAAAATCCCCAATTTGGGGAAAAATCCCCTTATCTGGCTACACTGAACATAAAAGTAAATCCATTGTTTTATAGCAACATTAATCAGTTAAATTTTAAATTAATGGGAAAGAAAATTTTTGTTTTAAAAGGATAATTAATATCAACTATGAAATTTGCAAAAGAAATTAAAACAAAACTATCTCAAATACTGCTTCAAGTGAAGTAAAACAAAATGATAATAAATTTAATTTGTTTGCCATTATTGTCAATAATATCTTAAAAATACAATAAATTATAAAGGACTTGGAAACATAAATTTTTAAGGTTCGTTGCATTGTAATCCAATAAAAAAAAAACAATACATATTTCAAAAGTTATGTTGGTGGCATGTCATGGTGTCCAAAACCGTAATGTCCTTGGACTTTCAGTCACACTCAAAAGTGACATTATGTCACTTTGAAAAAGTACATAAAGTCGTTTTCAGTATGGACATAGTGTCACTTGTGGAAGTATCGTAATGTCCGCTCTTACGAAGATTTCTGCTTAGGCGACCATTAGCCGGACGCAAAGATTTTATACTCTACAGTATAGCTAACACCGTCTGCACTTAGCAAATATTTTCTGCATAGATGGCCTTCGGCCGGGCGCATGGATTTTCTTATTATTTAATCAATTTTCATAGAAATATCTTCATTTATTGAAAAAAATCTTAATTCAAGAAAAAAAATCTGCAGAGTTTTTATTTACTTTTGAAAATATTTGTTCAACGTTTGCCGATGAACAAGGGATGGATGTCAATTGATTGCAAACTTCGATAAAGTTGGAAACATTAACTCACTATCCGCTCTAGAAATATTTGACATTAAGTGCCAAAACTCTTTCACTGTAACATTTTCTACATCTTTTAAATTCATGAGACGGAGGTTTCTAAGTTCATCATTTTAAATTTGTATCGCACTGTCTTCAATAAAGTTTTGAAAAAGTTTTATTAGACCTGCCAGTGAAGAAACTTTTTTATTATTAACCTTTTGAGAGTCAATATAAAAAAGCTGTTTTAAAGGTTGCGTCATTTAAATCAAATCGTTTTGTTATTTGTTTTCAGATCTCAATATAAAAGGCAATATGTACAGTTATCAATTAATTAGTTTTTATCGGAAATATTAATTTTAACAAATATATGGACCTGGTAAATGTCATGATTATTTAAATATTTATCCATTAGCGGCAGTGATACAATTTTTAAATCACGAGTTAACTCGAGTTTTTATGGCAGAAAGTTGCTGACCGACCACGAATAAACTCGTGATGCGCTGTTGGTTTTTTTTTTTTTTTTTTTTTTTGTTGGCGATCATACAGTGCAATTGTTAGTCAGTATAAGTATAACATAAGCTGTTTCTCTCGCTTATAAAACCCGCCAAACTTTTTGTTGTAAAAAATATTTAAAAATTAACAAAAAAAATTTTTTATTTCAAAGGGAAAACGAAGTGAAACTAGATATATTTGTAAAAGCTTTTGTGTGCCATTACACGTAGGTGATTGTTATACTGCTTGTCATACGAAATAGAAATATTAAAGGTTAATAACAAATATAATTTATTAAAGTTTGTTTTTATCGTTTTACTTCCACATCCAATTACGAAATAATAGCCGGTGACATGAGATACATTTTCAGTAAAATTGCCGGTCAATGTGTTAATTTTGAAAAAAAGATCTTCATATATTATTTTGATTAAAAAATCTTTAAAATTAAGGTAAAATCTTCATTCTGGCATCGCTGGGTATAACCAACACCGACTTTGATTACTAAAGATTTTCTACAAGCCAACTTTTAAAAAAGTAAAATTGTTTTTACTTAGAATACCATAAAATAAACCTATAACATGATTTTTTGATGATGATGAATTTATGACTTTACGTTGGTGCATACATCTTTAGACATTATGACATGCCTCCGTTATATTAAACAGATTTTTCATCCCCTTTAAGAAATGTCTACCTTAAAAGCAATTCATTTCTTTGATAAAAGAATATAGTTAAGTGTTTAAATAAAAAAAAAAAAAAAAAACAAACAAAAAACAAAATACAAAGGTTGTTATAAAGCATTTAACAAAGGTGTTAAAGTTTTTTTAAATATTTTCTTATGTAAAAAATATCTTTTTTTTTTTGTGAGAAAAGATAAAGAGCAGATGGTGGTTTTTTTAGCTTTAGCACCTTGAGCTGTTTGACTATTGTCTTATATTTCATTTAAAGAAGACATTTTGCTTTATTTAAATACAACATAATTTTGTATCACCTTTCTAGTTTTTTAACTTAAGTAACAGAAACACATTTTGTAAAAAGAAACAACTCAGATAAAAAAATAAAATGGAGTAAAATATTTATTTATATGAATCTAAAAGCTGTGATATTTTGTCTTAAAAAATGTACTTTAAAAATATTTTTAATATATTTTTTTTAAATGAAAGTTATACCCTTCATCACAGGTGGAAAAGGGTTATCTAAGTTTGTCATTGTTTGTAATTTCCCACCCACATATTCTGAGCTCTTACGCATAGCAAAGTCTATTGCCTCGATGCCTGCCTCTAATTTTCCCACATAATTTTGAACAGTGAAGTAACTCCAATTAAAAAAAAGTATATGGAGCGATAGAGAATTAAGAAATAAGAAGAAAAAACATCAAGCAAAAATATTGGCACTCGCTTCAGAAATGTTCATAAAAGAAGTTCGATTGTCAATATGGGTATCGTTTAAAAGCTTTTGAACAGATCTTTTAGAAAATGCTAATAATTTTAAAAATGTTTAACCCATTTATAGCGGGTACATTATTTAATTTTTTTTCTTATTTTTTAATTCTGTGTAATCCCAAAATCTGTTTTTTTATAATTATAATTTTTTAATTATTTTTTCTATTAAGGACTGATGTTAATAATTTAATCTGGCACAATGGAAAGATAGTGTAGTTTTTTGTAAATTATTAACGACTTTATATCTTTCTGCTATACCTTTCTGCTATTTCTAGTATAAAAATTTAAGACTTGAAAACTTTTGTGTTACTTGCTCTTCTGTGCCATGATTTTTTAAATAAACTTTATCTCTTTGAACCGTTCTCTTTTTTTTTTTGTTTGTTTGTGAAAGTCAAGTCCTTTTTACTTAAGTACTTTCTATCAAAATTTTCCGCGTATTAATAATTAATTTTTTTGTTATGCTTAAAATAATAATTCTCCCGGAAGCTGTTGACTTTTAATACCAATCCATCTTTATTTTATTACCTCTACTTATTACAAATCTGTGGCATTTTGACAAAACATCTTAAGTCGAGATAAGATAGTAAAAAAGTTATTAAAAAAAAATCGGTGAAAAATTATTTTTATTAAATAATAAAATAAACCAAAATTATAGAAAAATAACATTTATAATACCAAATTTTAAAAAAGCAAACAAAAATGTTTTCTGAATGAAAATTCGTATGATTAACAACATTAATTTAAACTTTTTAAATCTGACTTAAGATGTTTTGTCAAAATGCCACAGAAATGTATCCTATAAAACTCCTCTATAAAATTACTTTCTATTTTAATTCTGCATTTTATGCAACCATTAAATTTAATAAATGTTTTCAAAATATTTTTAATTCCTGATTCAAATATGATTAAAAAGAATTAATCTTGGTTTTATACTTAAATAAATAATAAATAAGAAAAGAAAATTTATTTATGAAGGTCAAAAAATTATTAATGATGAATTCATTTGTTATACTATAACACAGTTTAGCTAATAATTAGAAAAAAAAATGATGTATTTTACTGTAATTTATTTAAAAAAATTATTTAATTTTATTTAAACTTTTTTACTAAATCATTTACATATTTCATGTATTTTTTCTATCCAACAATTTTTTAAAGTAAGTTAAATTAAACTCATATATTTAAACTTGAAAATTTAATTAAATTAAATAAAGTTATTTCCAATTTAGTATTTAATTATTATCAATATTGACCGCTAATATTGCCTATCTTTAGCTGTGTGTGAAACAATGTAATTTGTGTTATTGAGGTTTAATTTATAATTTAGGTAATTAGGAAAAAAAAATACAATGGGTGCTGTGTGTATGCTTTGTGTGTTTAGGCAAGAGAAGGGAAAAACAAAATTTTAATTTCTAATACGAGGGCTGCTCTATATATTTTTGGCCTAATAGTGAAAATGCGAATATTTATAATCAAAAATGGTTTTATTGTTTTTTAAAGTATTCTCCAGCATGATTTATACACTTTTGCATGCGCTCAAACCAGTTGTCAAAGCACTTTTTCCACTCCGATTGAGACACCTCTAAAACATTGTTTTTGAACACTTCAACAGCTTCTTCTAGCGAAGAAAATCGTTGACCACGCATTTTTTTCTTGATAAGAGGAAACAAGAAGAAGTCATTAGGTGCCAATCAGGGCTGTACGGCGGATGACTCATTAGTTCGACGTTTTGGCCGGTCTATCGACGCGAGCGTTTTTTTGAGCGACTTTCAAATTGTGCGAGATCCAACGAGAACAAACCTTTTTTACGGCCAGGAGTTCATGCAGTATCGAATGTATGCTGGTGGAAGAAATGTCCAAGGATGTCCTTATCTCTCGGTATGTCGCATGTCGGTCTTGCATTATGAGTTCACGCACGGCATCAATGTTCTCTGGCACAACAGCCGTTTTTGGACGACCTTAACGGAATTCGTTTTTGAGCGAGCTTCGGCCACGATTAAATTCATTATACCAATTTTTCACAGTGCTATAGGATGGTGCTTCATCGCCATACAAAGATTTAAGTTCATCAATGCACTCTTGTCGTGATAATCCACGTCGAAAGTTGTGAAAAATGATGGCACGAAAATGTTCACGAGTTAATTCCAATTTTTTTTATATTCAAGTCACTGTAAACAACACAAATAATGGTCGTACGTCAAAACGTTTTGAGTACGATTATGTTTAAAAATTACAAACTTTCCAATGGAAATGTCAAATTGCACTTGGCAGCACTCAGTGTTGCCAGGCTAGAAATATATATAGCAGCCCTCGTATGTACATATGTTCATAGTCGAATAAATTTTGGCTTTTATATTGGAAGAAATTCCATTTTAAAGAAATTTTATGAAAAATGTTAGCCTCAGAAAACGACACAGGGGAATGATTTAATAAGAAAAAGAAAAAAATCCTATGAAACCGAGTTTTAAAGCAATTTTGATAGATTCTTAGTAATAGGTTATGTCCTTCTTCAAAACTCGAACATAAAGGCGTTTATACCAATTTTAATGAAATATGAATCGTAGATAGATTCTTATCCAGAAAGAAAATATACATAAACATAACCATCGCGGCTGTTCATGACGAAGGATATTCTAGACGTACAATTTAAGGCTACTTTTGCAAGCACTGCTGACCGTTTATTAGCGTAAACCGGTGACTTCACGTTCCATGGAGATGCCACAGCGGAATAAATCGATTTTAGAAGGCCTCTATTTTTATTATTTTGTTTGTGATTCCTATACTTTGTAAGCTAGAGAATTAAGAAACAGCTTGGTTTTTGACCTGTTTCAAGGGTGCTCCTCTAAACTAAGGTCTTCTGTCAGACTAATGAAATTTGAAGTTCAAAAAAGTAGTCGTTGAAAAATTAAAAATAAATATGTTTTCAACATAACAGATCAATAGTTCACAGGATTTGTTAGGAGACCAAGAGGAGAAATATACGCAGTCTTCAAACATCGTTCAAAAAGCTTGATTAACACAACTGCGCCACTTGAGAACCACAATAAATTAAAAGCTTTATCAGCCGATCAGGCATTCGTTTTTTTTTTCAGGCTAACCTGATAAAATCTCAGTGCTTCGACTCAGTGCTAGGTGCTATCATGTATTTATCTACATTCATATACATAAAAAATAAGTAAAATATTATAAAAAGTATGCGATAAAATTTTTAACTAACTAACAAATTAGATGAAATTTGTCGGTGCATGTGTCGTTGGTCAAATAATATCAAATGGCAAAAATCTGCAATGGCCAAAGTAAGGATCAAAAATGCCAAAATTGAAATTTTAACTCTTTTGCGCATAAAGTCCACATATGGACTAGCGCTCATAAAAAACTTTCAGCAATAATTTAGAGTACATATACAAAGCTTTATTACAGCAATTTTTTTTCGATACCAGCTTTGGGCTCTAGGAACATATAAGCTAAAGTCTAAATTCCAGTGCAAAATAAGTCAATTTTTTTTAAGTCAGCTTACCGAAAAATACAAATTTTTATTTATTCTTAAAGAAAAAAATTTGCAAAGGCACAGCGCATGCTTTTGGTTGTGTGTGTGTGAACTTCGTCTAACCAAATTTATCTTGATTAGTTGGTTAAATAATTTATGTTTACAATGCACACAACCTAAGGTAGATAGATGCGAAGAATGCTGATGAAGGACGTAGCGGTCCAGAAATGCATTATTTTATTCTGCTAGCGTCAAAATTTTTCTTGTATTCTTTGAAAAACCTTCGCATACATTTGTAAATAATTTTTCTTTCAAAAAATATTTAGAATTTAAATTAAAAGCTGAACCTAAGCCAAAAAAAGTAAATATTCATTAATTTTTTATATCCACGGTTCAGTTAGAAACAAATTTAACTAATTTTAAATTTGAAACTGACTTTTACCTTTAAAATATACTTTTACTTGTATTGTAGGTATTACGTAGACCTTTAATCGACGACATGCCAAGTATTAAAAAAATTGTGATGCGAGGTACCAAACTTTAAGACCACATAGCGCCACTTCTAGAAGGTGGATATTGCTCAGCTTTAAAACTTAAGCTGCCCTGCTATGATAATATCATATGGAAAATCTGCCAAGCCCTCTACAAATGGCTGAGCTATTTACGAAACATTCGAAAAGTATAGTGACACGATATTAAAGACCAATTTACCGCTCGATAATTAAAAATCAATTCATCGACAAAAAATCGAAAAAAAAAAGAATTCCGAGTTGTTGGATGCGGTATTCTATTGAAACTATATCTCGTAAAATATTATTGATCATGGTATTGTTACCATCTCTTACGATCGTAAGTTGACCTCGTCTTCACCATTTCATTATTGTATATAAATAAATCTATAGGGTCTGTTGTAAATTGGTTTTATTTCATGTGCGGTAATTTTGTTTATTAAAAAACAACAAAAAATAAGCTTCAACGCTGAATTCAAGTGTACGATGAATATTGAACCAGATTTAAGCTGTTCTAGAGTCCAATTAGCGAAAAAACTATTCATAGTATAGTCTTATTTTCCGCAAGTGCTCACGCAGTTTCGATGAAATTTTTTTCTTTACAGATTGAGCCAAATGATGAACAATATGGTTCTATATATTTAATCTAATGAAATTCTCTGTCAATTTTAATAATTGTTTCTGCAGTAGTTAGAGGATGGACAACAAATACAAAGAAAAACCTTTAAATTGTGGAAAGGTTAATGCTGTAGGAAGATCTTTGGTAACAAGATTTAGATACGCTTAAAGCACGAAAAGAACAAGTAAAAATGCTATATTCTACTATGCCGAATCTTATATACCCTTCACCATCTATGTAAATCTAGTTTAGTGTAGCAACTCCCATCATGCCATCGGCCTTTAGTAGGTTAAACAATTTTTAAAATTTTTGTTATTTCAAAATTTGAACATTTTAGAGACTCGTAACTCGGAAAATGTGGGCGAGCCCCAATTTTTTCATTGGATGTTTTTTTCTTATTTTCGATTTCTCTATCGCCTCATACATTTGCTTTTGTTTTTTTTTTTTATTAGAGCAACTTCTTTGTTCCAAATGATGTGACAAAATTGAGGTAGGTGTGGTGTTTTGCCCATTGCCTCGAAGGACATAGACCGATTATGCTGATTTCCCATAGCATCTCTTTCGACACTATGTCTAATCGATTAGAGTAATTAATTTTTTTATTGCCAATCTAGCGCCTCGGTAAACTTGATTTTAACACTAACACGCTCTATCGACTTCGCTATGCATAAGAAGTCAGAATATAAATTCTTTATGGGTTCGAAAATGGATATTGCTGAAATTACAAACTGAATGACAGACTTTTTCCACTTTTTGTAGTGAAAGGTATAAAAAAGAGACTGATGGGGAAGAGGCAAATAGCTTTTCATCTGGTTCCAAGGTAAAAAAGAAGTAGTCATTGTAGCAAGCACGTTGACTACAAAGTTCAACCCCTGCGGTAACCAAAAAATAAAAATATGTTTTTTTCTGCTTAATGATAAATTCAGAATTAAACAATAAAGCATGCAGCTTCCCTCGTCTGTACTTCTACATAGCGAATTCGCCGGCGAAGTAAAATAACTAATAAAATGTCTAAACTTTCATTACCCGTCCTTTCTCTCCTCTATCCCTTTCCTTAAGAATGTAGCACAGTTACACTAATTAAAATAGGCAGGCATCTTTGCCTGTAATGCTACTTCTCTTTAAAAAAAAACTGCCCAGGAAAGCAATGTTGAACATACCGCCATAAAATTCTAACTCCTAACAGGCACACATTTTTTTCCGAATATGCCTAGCTTTAACATCACTCCCTTTAAGGGCTTCGAAACACTAATAACATTTAAAGAAAATTTTCTCCCGCTGTAAAAATCCCAAGAGTGTCCTTAGAAATATCTTCAATATTTGTTTAGCCCTAATATCCATTTCAGAATATACATTTATACATTTTTTTTTTGTCAAGTCGAAACTTTTATTGTTTGCCAAAAGATATACAGAAAAATATTTTACAGTTCAAATAATTTTTATTATGCAATTGTTATTTCTTTCTCTTTTTGGCGACGACATTACAGCATAAAACATGATTATAGTCCTCTTTTATTAAAATATTTCTCAACTAGAAATTTGCTCCACAATCAAGGGATGTGAACAGCCTAAATATTTCTCAACTATTTATTTTAAAAATGGCATAAGTCAATTTAGTATAATTACAAAATTAAATCCTATTTTAATATTTAAGACTTAAGGCCGGGGCACATAGAATCCGTCATACGTTAAACTTTGACAAATTCAACTGACAAGTCGGTTAAAATACATGCTTTCTTATGAGCGTTGTCACAATCAATACGTGTCCGTCAACGCAAAGTACGAAAGTTGGTCAATTTTTACCTTTTGACGTATGTTGAATACTTTGACAACTATCAACTGCTTCTTCTTCTTTGTTTTCTTTTAACTCTTGCTGTGTTTTGTGATTTTAATGAAACAATTTTGGTGGCAAACAATAAAATACAAATTTAATTAAATTAACAAGTGAATAAAATACGTTTAAATTTAAAAGTGAATAAAAATAGAGAGCAAACTTTGATTTAACATTCGTCAGCAAAGTATTCATTGTGCCAACCTCATCTGTCGTTATTTTGACTTTGGTTCAATTTTTCAAAGTACAACGTATGACGAATTCTATTTGCCCCGGCCTATACACTTTGGTTTTTTTATCAAATTTATTTGAGTCCAGATGTCAAAATTAATATCATAAAGTTCATTTCCAAAGTCAAATACAGCTTCAGCACTTACCTGATACATTATTGTGCCATAATATTGAGATTAACAAATTTGCTTTTATTTGTCACTTTATTATTTCCTTTAGAATTGATATGAAAAACTTGTAGTATACAAGAGTTACTGTTTCTTTAAGTAGTTTTAGATGTGAGATTTACATATTTAACATAATTTTGAGTTAAAAAGAATTAATTTAATCATAAAAATTTTTAATCATTTTAATTTTTAATATTAATTTAATTTTTTTTTTTTTGGTTTTGTTTTTATTCTAAAATAAAATAATTTTATTTAAGCAATGCAATTTTTCATATCCTTTTCGCTTGTAAGCATGGTTAGCTATCGTTTGTTGATGTTATTTTAATTAGTTTGAGTGGATACACCACGACTGACTTCTTTTTTTAATAATTTCAAAGTTTTATAGTTTTTGTTGTTTGTAAGAGATTTGTTTGAAACCAAACGAGGTATTTTAGATTTGATACTTTTATCTTTTTTACAGCAATCATTACAGCAGTAATTATTAAATTCTTTGCGATTTGATTTCGAGTAGAGGATGCAAATTATTTGAGCATTTTTAATACCAATTTGCGATATCATCTCATCAAAATCTTTATTTGTTTTATCGAATTTTTCGAATGATGTTGAAAAATCTTGTCGGCTATTTTCTGGAGCGGGACAAAATCCACCTTTCAAACGTTTCTTTTTTTTGTCGATTTCAGATGATGATGATGATGAAGATCCTGATGATGATGATGAATCATAAGTTTTTGTTGTCTGTTGTGTTGTTGTTGTTTCTACATCTGATTCTGATTCAGTTTCCGTTTCCGTTACTGTCGTTTCCGTTATTGTTGTTTCTGTCATTGTTGTTTCCGTTCCTGTTAACGTTTCAACTCCTGTTAACGTTTCCGTTTCGGTTTCTGTTACTGATCGTGAAGCACTTTCTATAAAGCTACCACGTTCACTTTCTGTTGACTCACCTTTATCATAACTAAATTCATCAGATTTCTGTCCAGGTGCTGTTGAGTTGTCCGTAGAAAAATCTGAAGCGGTTGTGGCTGTAATTTCTTTATTGTCTATTAAAGCTTTATCAGACATTTCTACAAAAATATAAATCATTTTAATTAATTTTGAAGCCTGTATTGTTATAGTAATTGAATTAATAATTTACCTAAAATTTTTTCATATTTTTGAATTTTATCCATTAAGTCTTGAATTTTTTGATTTGTTAATAACATATATTCGTTCGGAACTTCTGTTTGTGTTAATTTTGTATCGCAATAGTCGCTTCTTTGCATTTTATTTGTCCTCTTGTTGAGATAATGGTCCATTGTTTCGAAACTAGTGTCACTACATTGACTTAATCTTTTAGTAAACTTTTTTGTGCGATTAGTTCCTATAACTGGTTCACAAAGCCTATTGTAACAACGACAGAAACTTGTATCTGTTTCTATATCACCCTTAGTGGGACGTTCTAATATTCCAAAGGTCTCGACAGAGCTACCTGCTAAATATAAAACGTGTTATTTAAAATACTCCATTCAAACAAACACACAAATATATGGAGCAATTTGATAATTAAGAAATAAAAAAAAAACATCAAGTGAAAGCATAATTTGCAGTGTTTTTTTTTTAATCGGCAAATTGAACTTATACAGGGTTCCATAAGGGGTAACGGTCACCCGTTAGTTTAAAATTGAGTGTTTTATATTTGAGGTTTAATAGATGAGACAATATACATGCTTCAAAATCAAAATCCCCTTTCAGTTTTAATTTTTTCTTTTATAGGAGTCCCCTCCATTTTAGTACCCTTCACCTTAAGATTATAATTTTCTCATTCCGTTTGTAATTTCTACAATATTCATAAAGTTTATAAATATTCTTAAACCTGTTTTGCTACGTTCGTCTGTCAGACTATCCGTCCGCCTGCCTGTAATCGGGTGAAAATCTGTTTTACCATGTCACCAGAGGAGCTACCGGAAATTTATGACCACCATTCTCTCGCACATAGCTTCGAAATAAGCGCTATTGAAATTTAGCAACATCGGGTCTTAAAGAACCAATATTTAAATGCGCTTTTTGTTGGTTGTTGTTTTTTGCTTTGTTTGTTAAAAACAGAAATTTCAGAAAAAAACAAAAACTAAAAGTTACCAAATAATTTGAATATCACTCCAATGCGTACATTTTTAAATCTTGATTTTTATTTCGCCCTGCGTACGAATTATAAAACAGCAAGTAAAGAATCAAAAGAGGTTGCAATAATCTTGCATTAGAAAAGTAAACATTTTATCGTAAAGAACGAAACGTTAGGAATTTTCATATGTTTTTTCTTTTTTAATAATTGCTCGATTTATCTGTACTGTACTGTAGCACAAAATAAATATATTTTCATTTTGTCCCTGCTCATATACTTACGACAACAACATGGATTTTGCCTCCTGTATATTTCTTGTGTTTCTTCCGAGTCTCGCATTTTGCCAGTCTGTTCCGGAATATGCAAATACTTTGCGATATCATTATATTTTTGAAACTCATTCTGTTCTAAATTAGTTTTACTTTTCACTACAATGTTAGAGCAACATTTGCATCTGCTAACGTTTATACAATACGTATCGAAACATTTGGGTTTTTCAAGATTATCCTTGTTGGCTTCGTCAGCGTAGCGAGGAATTTCAGGACAGCCTGACGGTTTGTAACAAAATGGCGAGGGGAACGGAAATTGGCAAACGTTCTTTAAGAAACTACGCAGCTTATGAATGCCTTCCTCATTGCAATTATAAAATTGCGTTTTTCTTAGTCCTTGTAACCAATCGAAAAGTTTTGGAAACTTGTCGTAATCTATAGGAAAAATTATGTTAAAAGCACTCACTGTGGCGACGGCGGATATATCGGCAATAGTCAGCTGAAATATTATGAACAAGAAACAGAAAAAAAATTAACAGAATTTTTTTTTATTTGCAAATAAATTCTTAACAATTTAAGTTGTTAAAAATTAACTTACACGATTTCCTGTTAAAAAGTTTTGTTTATTTAAATATGAATTTAGGGATGTGTAGATACTGAACACCTTCTTTTTATGATATTCCTCATCGAAATTGGGATAATTGGCCAGAAAGATATCGGTCTAAAAAATAAATGGGTTTTAATATTCTTGAAGCTTTTGAAAAAAAAACAACATAAACTAAATAAAGACACTTCTCAGGACTTGTTAAAAGGTAATTTAAAAAGATCTGCAATAAAAGACATGTCATTAAACGAAAGAGATCATTTTAAATAAAGAGACTTTAGTTAATTCAAGATCAGTCCAAAAAAAATTAGAACTGATTAGAATACCTTGCACAGGCCCCACATATCAAACACTGTTTCGCTTATTAAAACAAATTGAAAGTGGTGAGTTAAAGCTCATGGAAACAGATATTATATTTGAATTCCCGAGATTGACTTTTTTCATGATTGGTAAAGTAAAGAATAAAACTAAATAATAAAATAAAAGTAAACAAAAAACTAAAGACATTTTAAATGCAGAGCAGAAATTAAGTTGAATCGATCACAGGGTATGAAAGCAAACAAAATGTTTCATTAAAACAACTAAAAAAAAACACTTTAATCGTTTTCAACTTCAGCAAAACCAAAAAAGACACTTTCTGAATGACAAAGTGCCCAAACCATGTCATTAGATTTTCACTCATCTTCTTAAATGTTAAAGATAAAAAGATATAAAAGGCCTATAATGGCAAACGTTAACGTTTTTGCTACTTTTATGTTTGTGGCCGCAGAACTTTACAGCCATTTCCGAACCGATTTTGATATTTTTTTTTCTCAATTAAAAAAGTTTATGCTTACTTATTGGTTCTGTTTTAACAGCTATAATTTTAAGAATTAAAGGGTGTCCTCATACAAAACACATGTTTTTAAGTACATTATTAACCGTAAAGGGCACCATTTTAAAGTTTAAAAAAACTAAGTCACTATATCCCCAACAGCAAAAATTAGTAAAAAATTTGATCAAAAACTTAAAAAGTGTAACCATGGGTGACGTAAATCAGCCTATATGGGCCTATCTTTTAAGCCGTCATAAATAAATGCTTGAAAATTAGACTGAATGTCGATTGCTATGATCGCTATAAAAACCAGTATGAATATTCAAAATTATGAATTAAAGGGTACCCCCATGGCGCAATAATACCAGGTGAATGCATTACCTTGTACTTGTATTTTGTTTTTGTAAAAACTAATACGAGCTGTCAAAAACGTCTGGCAATATGTGTGTATGTATTCCAATATATTTTTAGTTGCTTTCTTATTTTTCACAAATACATACACACATTGCTAGACGTTTTTGACAGCTCGAATTAGTTTTTACAAAAACAAAATACACGCAAGGGCTAAAATATATGATGAATACATGATCGGTTGCAGTCACCTGTTTGATGCGCCTTGGTTACCCCAATAGTTCATTAATTTGATGTATACGGTAAACCAGCTTTTGACAGACGGTTAAAGTTTAAAAGGAATCTGTATTGCTAATCCGCAATAATAACAAATCTTAAATTTGAATTCGGACATTAAAGGGTATCCCAGTGTTAATATTATATGATGGATACAGCAAAACCTTTGAACCGTTACAGACAGCTAAAAACTGTTTTTAAGTCGGTTTTTATTTTTGTAAAAATTATCTATTTTCGTACCCTGATTATTTGGTAAAGTTATTTTAGGGTATTCTACGAGTAAATTGAAGAGGCACGTAGATCGCAGAAGCTTTGAGGAAATTTTAAGTAAAATTAATTTTATAATATTAAGGGCTTTATCAAAAGCATTTTTTTTTTAATTTTCTTGCAGGAATCAAACTCTTAACTTAGAATGAGGCCTGAATTACCAACGTGTCTGAATTTAGAAATCTGTTATTAATTTGTTAACTATACAGCAACATATTTTTAATGGACTCAGTACAACAAAAGTCAATAAAAGCTTTGACTTATGGATTAAAAACTGATAATATGACTTCCATAACTTAAATCGCCACATTGATTAACGATTAATTCAGCTTGAAGTACCTATTGTGTCAGTATTTTTCTACATTCCATATTGGACCACCGTTAAAGGCTAAACTAATTTATGTACGTATTAATCAATCAGGTTAGACTTTGCAGTTTAATAGATAGTTTGATTCAGGCCGAATCAATTATGAGATAATAGCGATGGCGAATTCATTGGTTTTCGCCAGTATCCCGAACGCCAAACTAAATACAAAAAATTAGCAAGGCGGATCAATTAACAGGTGGCAGCGCAGGCGAATTCACTATTTTTTGCTGATAATCATTACTATCAAACTCCACATATAAAAAATGTAAACAGGGTTCTTATGAATGTAGTTTGACAGCAATGATTAGCAGCAAAAAATAATGAACTCGCCTGCGTTTCCACCAAGTAATTAATTCGCCCTGAAAATTAGTATACAGATCAAGGCGAATTAAGGCGAGGTGTTCGCGTATTAATTCTTTGTTTATATGGCGGTTGACATTAAGTGTGTCGGCGAAAATGTATGAATTCGCCATTGCGACCACCTTGTAACTGACTCGCCTTGGCTTGATTGATACTAAAATTAATTCATTGAGGGTTTTCACATTAGACTAAAGCTGGATTCACCCATTGTTTCCGAACAAAATTTTTGTTCCGAAACATTTTTTTTTATATGTAGTTTGACGTTTTTCTTTTTAAGAGAGAGAGAGACTCGTCAAACTACATATAAAAAAAAATGTTTCGGAACAAAAATTTTGTTTGGAAACAATGGGTGAATCCAGCTTAATTGTGCTGGCATAAAATCGCAGTTTGTAGGCTTTTTCGGTGAGGAGAGTTGTTTTTGGTTGGCACAATTTTTCAACCAGCTTTAACCCCGCACAAGCAGAACAAAACTAACACATACACACTTATGAAAACACAGGTTCTGCGTTTCTTTTTTTGCAGAGCGATTTTTAGTGTTTAGTCGTCCATCGACGCGTAAACATGAATACATCAATGATGAATTTTATTATGATTGAATTCAATTTTCTTATAATATTTTATCAAGGGAAATTAATTTTAAAGTTAATTTAAGTTAATTTTTATATGTATTTTACAGGAAAAAAATTGAAAACGAGATTTTTGTCAAATATGAATAAAATATTAATTGAAATCTTCTTCATCTTCTTTTTATGAATAAAATATTAATTGAAATCTTCAGCTTCTAGGAGTGATGATGCAGCTTGCAAGTTACAGCTACTAGAAATTCCTCCTAAAATTATTGCCAATTCATCATCAATTATTTCAGCCGCATTTCCGCATTTTATGCATGTGTTTAACGAACGAAAGGCAAACATGAAATAACAAAGAAATTACTAACACACACAAAGCTGTGTATACGTGCACAATTTTATGCCAGCATAATTAGTCTTGTGTGAATACGAAAGAACAAAAGTTGTGCGGATTAAAAATTAGTCTAATGTGAAAACCCTCATTAAGCTTAAGATTTATAACAATGTAATCAATGTGACTTTTCGTAGAACCTAATTTAAGTTTAGAATTTTCATTACTTACCAATAAGTGAGTTAAATTTCTTTGTAAAATGAAGCCCTCATAGAATAGCATACTTGTTAGTTTTATTCTTGAAGCATAATCGATAGGACATAAGGTTTGCATATTTGAAGGTGCATATTTTTTACACAAATAAATCAAAATTGAATGTCCACTACACAAAGTGATTTTGCCATCCATCAAAACCGGCAAAGTACAAAATGAGTTTATCTAAAGTTTTAAGTAAAAGCTGATTATAATAATAAAAAAAAATATTTACGGAAATCGAAAATATACCCATGAATAGATGTCATTGTAATTAGTTATATCCAATGTATCTGTTGGTTGAAAGTCCATATCAATTTTCAACAATTTTACTAGCATACAACAGCTACGAGCCTGAGAGTTTAAAACATCGTAATGTAATGTTGGCGTATCCGCGTAATCATATTCAGAAGCCATGTGAAAAATTGAAGTTTTTTGTTTTTGTTACTTAAATTTTGAAGAAAAATTTTTAGAATATAAAAAAATTTATTTTTGATTGGAGAATTCTCAAAATTTAGATTACACCATGTAGCAATAAAAAATTAAAGCCGATTGATAAAATATAATTTTGAGGTGTCGAAATTTTGAATTTAAAAGTCAGGTTTTCTAAAGATTTTTTTTTTTTATTTTATTTTTTGAAGTTCTCGTTATCTATGCGCATTTATAATTACTACCCACCGGTGATACAAAATTTTTCTTATTTCCATGGATTTCGTTGTCATCCTTGAAGTAAACAATGATCCTTTAATACCGCTCACAACTCCTAATTATATTTATAGGCGAGTAAAAACGTCTAGGTTTTCATAATTTTGAAAGATCCGGCAGAGTATTTTTGCTTGAGTTGTGCAAAGGTATAGGATTTACTTTCTTAATAACTTCTTACATAAGTATCTAGTATTCTCAGTTATGTTTGTATTCATTTTATTTTTATTAATAATTTCTAAAAGACAAAAAAACAAGTAAAAGTGCTTTGTTCGGCTATGCCGAATCTTATATGCCCTTCACCATGTATGAAAACCTAGTTTAGTGAATTAACTCCAATCAAAAAATAAATTTTGAGGTGACAGAAAATTAAAAAAAAGAAAAAAAAAAATAAGTACGATATATAACTTAACATAAAAACTTCACCGGCTCTTAATGGGTTAAGCATTTTTTTTTTAATTTATTATTTTCTGAAAGATCTTTTTAAAAGCTTTAAAATGATATCCATATTGATCAAATAGACAATCGAACTTTTTTATGAAAATTTTACTAACCCATAACTCGGAAAATATGGACGAGCGCCAATTTTGCACCTGCTTTTTCTTATTGTTTTGCGCATAGATCTTTTTTTTTTTTTTGCATTACTTACACCGACGGACAGATGGACATCACGCATTCGACTTTGCTATTCATAACGACACAGAATATATATATTTAATGGGATCGGAAATGGATATGGTAGAAATTACAAACGGAATGTCAAACTTCGTTATATCCGTTTTCCAACTGCGGTGAAGGGTATAAAAAGGTCGAATAAAAATGAATAAATTTTTAAAGCTTTGAAAATTTTCAATAATTTCTACGCATCTGAATGGTGAGTTTTAAAATCACAAATTCATGCATTACCAATGTAAACAAATAAACAACTCTTATTTAAATGTATTGCATGACAACTTAACCTTTTATTTGCATAAAAATATTTTATTCATTCTCCTCCTGTATGTTTTCTCTATCGGAAAATTTGAATTTGCCATATTCTTCAATAATTTCTTTTAATTCTTGCAAACCAATTTCATTAACTTCATACTCAGGTAAAGATTTCATAAGATTAAGCCATGCTGTTAAAGCGGGCCATTGTGCAGCAATAATGGGAAACATGAGATCAACGGTGCTTAATGTGGTTACGGCAGAAATATCAGCAATTGTCAACTAATAAATGAAACATGATCAATTATTTGTGGGTTCGAATAAAAAATAAGAATAAATTCAAATTAATTGTTTTTTTTTTTGTAACTTTTGAAGTACTCACGTAATCAGTGGCAAAATATTTTTGCTTCTTCAAAAATACCTCACACATATCGTAAGTTTGATGAAGTTTACGTTGATGATAAGTCATGTCGACATTTGCGTATGTCTTCCGAACGATCTCCGACTGAAAAGTCGAGAATGTTATTATTTTTTATATATAGATTTTTAATATATTTTAGTTTGATTCTTAAGTTAGTAAATATATTTATTCTTGCATTGATTTTTATGTTTTCATAAGCATAAGTAAGATGAATAGTTTTAATTGAGATCTTACTATCATTTCACTGTCACGTCGAAATATTAAAGATGCCTCAAAGAACAACATATTGGTCACTTTAATGCGATCCTTGTACTCTTGAGGCCATAATTTTGAATTATCCTTTTGGTGTTTCTCACATAAATGCATTAAAATTACATGAGAATCGGTTAAAACTAAATCATTCTCGCCATCAACTAGAGTTGGCACAGTGTGAGCGGGGTTAATCTGAAATCAGAAAGTATAAATTATATTTAATACCTAAAACAAATTTTTTTTTTCTTTATTACTTCTTTAAAAATCGGCTTTAATTGTTCGCCCTTAAACAAATCGACGAATTTTAAATCTACATCAATATTGAGCATTTTTAATAACATTAAAACGCTACGCACGGGAGGACTGCGTTGATCATAATACAAAACAGGTTTCATATCCCGTACTCGTTTAAGACGTGCTCGCTACTTAAGAAACTACTTCAAACTAAACAAATAACTTTTAAATAGCAGTTTTTAATTCTAATTTATATTCACCATCTCCTAGGTTCTGGTCTTTGGTTTTATCTAGCAATTCAACTACTTTAATAAACATGTGGCATCCTTCATAAAAAAGGTAAATATACACAGCTGTTTCGCGGTAACCTCAAAATGTAATTAACTTTTTGGCATTTAATTTTCTCTTGTATTTTTGCTAGTAAATGCTGCTGTATTATTAAGGTTTTTTAATTAAAAAACGCATATTCAATTGAATTTTCCAATATTTAAATCATAATGCACCTATTACGAGTTATACAACAGTTACCCAGAAATATTCGGTTATTTAAAACGAGCATGAATTTGAGTGATATGACGAATGCAAAAGAAAAGATTATAATTCCAAAACGCATACCCAGATCTCCCACGGATATATTAGAGGCTTTATCTGCTACCGTGAAAAGAGATCCAACAGCTCCTCACTATAAATATCACGATGATCCCTTTTTGATACCAACATCGAACATTACGAAACGCACCTATGCCATGGCACAAGAATCCGGTAGAAAAGCGGCTAGATGGATTAGGGACGAACATAGAGATCTATTTCAGGTAAGAAACATTTTCCGTCAAAATGTTCAATATAAATACACAATTTAATTTTGTTAAGCATCAAGAAGCACAACCTTCAATTGAAGCTTTTGCTCCCAAAATGGTTTTTACTGAAGAATCGGAAGTAACTGGCCAAACTTTGGATCAACTAATCAAACATTCTGAAATAAAAGATGCTGTTTTTGTGTATAATCTTATGAAACAAAAAGGCATGGAAATAACTGACGAACAACGTCAAAGTCTTTTAGAATTGATTTCATTTTATAATAATGAAGAACCCCTGCCAGAAGAATATTACGAAGAACGTTGGTTTAAACAAAACAATGAGGTTCAACAGCGTCATAGTAAGACATGGAAGGATGGTGATTTGGCAGAACAGATTTTTAATGAAATTGAACCTAAAAAGGCTAACACTTATGCCGCTATAATCAGAGGAATGGCAAAATACTATCAGGTGAATGTATTAACAGTTTTAAGAAAGTAATTTCAGAAGAAATAAATAAGTCTTTAGGACCAGGAATTTTAATACACGTATTAAACGTTTAGAAGCCTTAATTTAATAACACAACTGTTTGTCAAGAATAGTAAAAACATATTAGTAGTTAAAAAATATCATACTTAGGTGCTTAATTTTGGTGAGAAAAATTCAAGACTACACAAGTTTACAAGAGTTACGACATTGAATTTTTTAGTTTTAAAGTTCAAATTGTCTTGACCAAGAACCAGACTCAATTCAAAAAAAGGCTTTGTAATAGATTTTCCAAAACTAAGCTTTTTTTTGTAAAAGCAAAAACAGATCGTTTTCTCAGATTCGCATATTAAATAATATTTATCCTTAAAGTCTTCTAATTTGCAGATAGAGTTTTATCTGTTACCGTAGAACCAAAAAATAAACAAGAAGTAAAGGATTTAAAGCATCGATGTTGAAATCGAACTTTTTGTAAAATATTAATTTTTTTTTAAAAAATTTTAATATTCTTAAAGCCCGTTTTACACTATTATAACTATTAACTATTATATATATACAAGATAGTATTATTGTGTGAAAGCAAACTTAATGTAAATGTCAAATAATAGGGAAAGGAATTTCACATCCCAAAATGCAAATTAATTTTTTTAAATTTTCTAAGGGGTTTTTCTACTCCTAATTTTTATTTTACTTGAAATGTGATAGTGAAGAAACAAACTGAAATTTCACACATTCTGACAATCAAGACAGTTCTCATTTGATTTGTTTCTTAAAAAATCTTAAGAAATGCTTTATAATGTAAAAGAAGCTTAAAGATTTTTTAAATCTTTTTTATTGCTTTAAAAATGTTTAATGCTTTAAGAGTCAGTGACATTTTTTTGTAAAAACATGTATGGAACTTAATGTTTTTTTTAATTCTCTCAGCCCAATATTTGTTTTTTAGATCGAAGATACTTTATAAATTTATGTAAGCTGAAGGGTACATAAGATTCGGCATAGCCAAATATAACACTTTTTTATTTATTTTTTTTAACGTCCGCACACATTTGTAAACAATATTATTTCTAAAAGTTTTTAGAAGCTAAAATAAAAATAAGCTTAAGCCGAAATTAAGTTAATAAATTGTTGAAATTTGATTTCAAAAAAATTTATCAAAATTAATTAGAAAAGTTTTTTCAACTCAAAATGAAAATTTGTAAACTTCATTTTTAATTTTCCTTATTTACCTATTTACCTTAGGCTGTGTACATTGTAAACATTATATATCTAACCAACTAATTTTGTAACTAAGAATGAGAGGTATATCCATAATCAATCAATAGTAACTGTAATTCGTCGTGTACGTCTGTTCTTGCTTTGTGCCAACCTTCGGTGTATCCATGAATGCAACTTTTATTTTTTTTTTTTCATATTTTTTGCCTCACAATATTGTAGCTGCTGTTTCAATATCATAATGAAGGCGCTGCGCCTTGCGTGCAATATAATTTTAAATTTTCTCAATCTCAGAGTAGGAAAAAGAAACTGCAAAAATCAGAAATTCATAGAAAAGCTTTTTGCTTTATTTTAGTATACTTTTATTGATCATTTTTTTAATATATCAATGCTTATAAATTTATAATATTCATTTTTCCTCAGGCCGACCGAGCTTATGCCCTTTTCCAGGAGGCATTAGAAAAACAACTTAAATTAGACACCAACACCTACAACTCCATCATAAGCAATGTGAATTTCCTTAAGGAAAACATTGATCAACGTTGGGAAATGTGCAAGGATTTATTGCAACAGATGAAGCAACAACAATTAAAACCAAACCTGGGCACAATGAATTCTTTGTTGGAATGCATAAGCACTTTTGGCAATTACAAGCTGGCACGCAATTCAGCACTAAAAGTTTTATCGGAGTTTAAGAAATTGGGCATAAAGCCCAGTTTGGGAACCTATTACTATGTGCTAATTATTTTTTGTCGTGAAAGAGGACCAGTGTCACATGTCATAGTGGATATTTTAAATGAAATTAATGGTCAAGAATTTCAAATACAACATCCCAAAGATACATTCTTTTTTACAACTGCCATGGATGTGTGCCGCAATCATTTACATGATCGCTCTTTAGCCAAAAAAGTCAATGACTTATTGCATACGGGCAATAATTATGAATTGATTGGAGACAGCTTTAAGGAAACAATATATTACAGACATTACTTTGCCCTGCTAAGTCAAACATCGACCATAGAGGAGTTTATGGAAATATATGATCTGTTAGTGCCAAATGTCTACATCCCAGAACCCGGCATAATGGAAGAAATTCTAAAAATGGTAGAATTAAATGGTGCTTATGAACTGATGCCGCGTTTATGGTCGGATATGGTTATATTCGATCATATTAATCGTGAAAGTCTTTTAACGCGTTCTTTGAAAATAATGATATCAAATAAGCCTGATGTGAGCAAAAAATACAACGAACAATTACCCGAACAATTTGCTAAAGTGGCTTTAGATATTTACAACAAAATCGAAGAATCTGAAAGCAGACAAAAGAAATTATCCTTTACTGGTCACATGATGGGTGATATTTTATCTTTGCTAGTACGTGGTGGCAACTGGGAAAAGGCTGTTGAAGTTTTTGACAATATTGACAAAAACCAACACCTTATACCCGGTACTCCTTCAGAAGCTTGCCTTTTAGAATTTGTTGAAGCTTCTATTGTAAATAAATCTCCATCACAAGCTTTAATATGTCTGCAATATGCCGTTGAAAATAATATGGATGGCTTAGTCTTGGCTAAACGTATAAATGAAGGCTTCACATTGAACGAAGTACATCTTTCAAAGATGAAGTCCTTGGTAGGCGATAGTTTTTTAAAAGAATAATTTGATTACAGCTTGTTTTTTTACTTAATTAAAATTAGTTTATATTATAATGTATTATGTTTTTTTTTTTAGTTTATTAAAATAAAAAAATATTAGGCATTAAAATGAAATATTTAACGACAATAATTGTTTTGAATTATAATAAGAATAATTAACTGTTAAAAACTTATACATTCTTCTTCTTCACTCCTTTAGACAAAAAAAGATTCAAGATTCATTTATTTAATTGCTAATGTTATTTTTATAAATTTATTTTCAAATAATTTGTGTTTTTGGTTTGTGTATTTAAAAGCGATCGATATTCATCAATTTAAAAATTTATAACTATTGATTAATATTGACTAGATTTCAATTTATGTATTATTGGCTACCAACGCTTCCTGGTATTAAATTAATAAAATTAACCAAAAATATAAAAAAAACACGAATATGAAAACTTGTTTTGAAACAGATGCAGAAATTTTTATGGTGAAAAAAGTGAGAACTGTTTAATTTTCTACAAGTCATACATATTTGTATATATACAATTGTAAACTCATGAAATGTATTTAAACTTTATCAGGAAAAAACCTGAAATTTTGGCTATTTACTTTTTATCATAAATAAATATTTTCGACTCCACAAAGTATTTATAGTCAGACTTCTTATGCATATCGAAGTCGATTAAGCGATGTCCGTCTGTGTTAGTGTTGAAATCAAGTTTGCCAATGCACTGGATCAGCTAGAAAAAAATTTAAATACCCTAATCGATCAGACATGGTGTCGAAAGAAGTGCTATTGAAAATCAACAAGATCGGTTTATGTCTTTCGACGCAGCGGGCAAAACACCACATCTGCCTCTAATTTTTCTATACCATTTTGAACAATAAAGTAACTCCATTAAAAAAAAACAAATACATGGAGCGATAGAAATAAAAAAAATAAGAAAAAAAACATTAAGTGAAAAATAAAATTTTAACTATATGAATAATCAATTTGCGCAATTAAAACCACTCTTGATCGATATTGAGTTCTGTGACATGAATGATAATAAAACTTTGAACAATTTGTAATAGAATATAAACTCTACTAAAGTAAGAATTGTAATCAATAAGCAATCTTGCGCAAAAATGTCGCACGTACAATAACAAAGAAGTTACGCCAAAGTAATTGTAGAATGTGAATGAAAAGGTATAGAAAACTATATTGAAGATGTTTAAAACACGAAAATAGTAATAATATCAGCACCATTTTCGGTTTAAGATCGTTTCGATTTCGAAATCGATTTCTATCACATGCCTGATTAATTTAATTTTGCTTGATTCCTTCAAAAATACATTTTTTACGATATTCTCATGAAATATTTATTAGTGAAAACTACAAAATGAAATGTATTACTTCAGGGAAAGCTAATTTATATGGCTATTTCTCTACTGCTTTACCCAATTTCTGTATTCCAAACTAGAGTCATATATCAAAGGCTAAATCGATTAAATGAGAACTTCATTGAATCATCAAAGTAAAAAGACAATAAAAACTAGAACAAATTTTATAAAAAACAAGCATAATTAAAGTAAATTAATTTATATAGCTTTTTGTTTGACCTTTTAATTGTAGCGAAATATGGAATAAATAAAATAAAAGATAAAGACCTTTTGTTTAAAAAAAAAGTAAATTGATATAAAGTTTTGTTTGTCTGCACAAATTTATAACAGCTCTAGGCCCTATTATCGAGATAAAACATACTTAAACTTTAAAATTTAAATTATTATTCTAAAAAATTACCTATAGATTCTTTGTCAAGTTTTAATCACAATAAAAGTTTGTTAAAAATATTAGCAAAGCTTTTTGTTATTGTTATCTAAATCAAGTAAGAAATTTCGTAAAAAGAAGCAAACTATTTTTGGCATAAAAAAGGTTTATTTTTTCATTTTAGTACAAAAATCGTTTATAATTAAAAATTTTTTTTATTATTTAAATTAAGAATTTATTAAAGAGCTAAAGACCATTTGAATTTCATACAAAATTTCGAAATTATTCAAATCTTGTACGGGATATAAAAATAACATTTTGAAACCGATAATAATTATATATTCGAAATATAAAAAGATTTATTTATTAAATATTTTAACGATTTTTCGTTGATTGTTTTAAAAGATTCTCCCAATGTATGCCATCATGAGGCAATGGACTATTAATAAATGGTGACAACCATACTAAATGCCAACGTTTACCAAAAATCATTTCAATATTCTTCTTCCAACCCAAATCATAATGTGTGTAATTACGTTCATAAGTGGTGGCCCCTTTCAGAGTATTTGGCATATAAAAACATAAAAGGACAATAACATAAATAAATAAGACGAAATTGACTTCGTAGATAAAAAGATACATGTTAAGCCATGAAAATTCCGTCAAAAATCCTAAAAATGGAAAAACAAGTTTGAAGAGAGTACGAAAATTCCAGTAAACATCTTTATGCAGCCACCAGATAAAAATATTATTGTAGAGAAAGGAATACGCACATCCGATAAGAGAATAAAACAAAAACAATAAAAAATAACGTTGATTACGATGGCCCACGCAGTTGGCGGTAAAAACGCAATGATGATCACGTTTTAAAATGCAAGTTTTACAAGCATCACAATGCCAGGATCGAGGTGGTGCCAACAGTTCACATATTCCGCACAATTGCCAATGTTTACGCAATTGTGGTTCAAGGGGAGGTTTTAACATTAAACCTGAGTCACACAAAAAGAAACATTTTTTAAATAATGCTCTTAAACTGAAATTACATATGTACTTACTTCTGATGCTAGGGTCCTCCAGTACGCAGGCTATGTAGTTGCCCATAATATTGTAAATAACATAAACACCACCTAGCCATGTTAGTATAAACATTATACTACCGGATTCATGAAATGCTGGCAGCACGATGCACAATTGAAACACAAAACTTACAGGCACAAATGACAGCAAAAATAATAAGCAACCTACATCGGCTGGAGATTGTGGCATTTCCCGCAGAGATCTTACTCTAAACATGTTTGTTTTATACTAACAACGATTTTATTTATATGTCAAATGAATATTTTATTTTAAAACAACTATATTATTTATTGATCTGTTGCATCCAAGTTTATATTTTCGTTTTTAATTGTTTTGTATATATATAAACTTATATATCCATTAAGCACAACAACAATATTTTATTTCCTTCCTCTTGATGTTTGTTATTGTTGTTTAACATAAGAGAAACGATATAACAGTAAAATAAAAAAAGTGCTACCAAATTAGATTGTAAATAAAGGCACCGTATTTTTGAGCTTTCGTATATGAGTTATTTGTGACGTTATACTTTTGTGCACTTACAAAAACAAAGTTTTATAAATTGATTCTAACAAATAAAACAAAATTATTCTCCCTTGCGACTACAAAGCACAAGCATTTTTAATTTTAAGTTTTCTTAAATACTTTGTTTAATTAATTTTTTAAAGTATAGTGTAAAAAAATAAAAAAATGAGATAATAAGATTTGCATTGGATCTTTTAGAAACGAAATCAACTGGCAATTGTTGTGATTGCTGAAAAATATAACGTCAAATTTAAATTGTCATTAATATACAAAAGATTACGATTAATAAATTTTCATATTAATTAAAATTGTCTTTACACTATTCACTTCAAAAAATAAAATCCTGATCAAATTAAGAGCATAGTGTTTAGAAAATGAGTTCCTTGCTGACGGATATTAAATCAAAAATTGCTCTCTATTTTTATTCAGTTTTAAATTTAATTTGCCATTTATTTTCTGCCGCCAAAATTATTTTATTAAAATCACAGAGTAAAAAGAAAACAAAGAAGAAGAAAAGGCTATTGATAGCTGCCAAAGTATTCAACGTACGTCAAAAGTTAAAAGTTGACCAACTTTCGTACTTTGCGCTGACGGACACGTACTGATTGTGATATTGCTTAAGGCCAGGATTGACTATCATACTTAGTCGTACGATCTGTCAAAAATTTCATGTGTGCTCAAAAATATGATAGTATGGATTAAAAGTGTATGTGTGTGACTGACTTTTTGACAGATCTGTACGATTTTATAATCTTTTGAAATAATTCATAAAATTATTTTGCTTTTCGCGATCAGAGTTGATTTTTTTAAGATGAGAAAAAACAAATAAATATTAAAAGCTTGCATTATTTTCATCTTTTTTGTATAATTGCGTGGGTCATATGACGCCATTTTGAAACGATTTTTAAAGTAGGACAGAATTCTGTCAGATTTTTCTGTGATTAATTCGCACGATTGTGTATGATAGTGAATCCTGGCCTTTATTAGAGAACATGTATTTTAACTCACTTGTCAGTTGAATACGTCAAAGTTTAACGTAAGACGGTCTTAGGTATTTGACAAATCTTTATATTCAGTATTATATTGTAAAACAGACTTTAAGGTCCTCAAACAGTAAAGTAAAAAACTAATTTATCGTATACCTCAACTATTTAAGAATTTTGTTGTATTTATTAGCAAAATTCTACCATGATACCTCGTGTATTAGTTGCAATTAAAAATATTTACGGATTATGGTCAACCTAAATGAATGATGTAAAAAAAAATTACAGAGCTGTTAAAAGAATTATGGTCTTTTATATTACTGGTTTGATAATAATCCTGTTAGACGTTTATCGTATGTGAAATTTTAAAATTTTCACAATCATATTTCGCCATAAAACATTTCCTAAGACTAATTCATATTAATTAAAATATTAAAACAGACACATATTTTATTTTTTAAAATCTTTCTGAAATTTATTGGGTTTATTTTTTTATTTTTTACAATTATATAGTCTTCTCTTTTTCACAAACTTTCCAAGAAATGCCGTCATCTGGCAGTTCACTTGTCAATAGCGGTGACAGCCACACTAAATGCATACGTTTACCAAAAACGGTCATAAAGTTTTGCTTCCATGATCCCATATTGTAGGGGTAATTTTTATCTCTTTCATAACAAACTCCACCCTTAAATAGTCCAGGGCCATGATATACTAATAGAACCACACTATATACAACGGCCAGTATATTTAGATTGTAAAATATTAAAAACATATTCTGCCACATGGTGCCATTGACTAACATCAATAGCGGACAAGTCATTTTTAAAATTGATAACCAATTGCGGAAGGTGCGTGCTTTGATTACCCATAAAAATAAGGAGTTATAAACGAAGGCATATGTGGAACCAATAAATAAATATACTACAAACATTATAAAATAACGATGATTGTTATGACCCACACAACAGCCAACAAATAAACAATGGTGATCGCGTTTTAGGATGCAGGTTTGACACACCGAACAATGCCAACTTCGAGGCGGAGCTATCATTTGACACTTTGCACATTCATGCCATCCTTCGGACTCCAACTTATCTTTATCGTGCGTAGGTGGTCTAAGATTTTTGTCTGCAATTAAAATTAAGTTTTAAATCATACATACAAATGTAAGTTAAAATGCTAAAATTGCTTAATGAAAAATGTAAAAATTATAAAATAAGAAAATAATAATTTTTATTGTCAAATATGTACGCGAATGAATCTTAAGGAAAAAAATATTATTCTATTTTATTTCACAGTTTTACGCAATCTGATACTGGAAAAAACGATATGATAATTATTACAAAAATTAATAACGCGATTAAAAATTATGTGTTATCATGGCGTCTATAAAAAAAATTTAAATGTATTTTACCAAAAAAAAAAAAATAATAAATTTAATGCACTTGCAATACTTTTGTTAATATACAACACTAGAAGCCAGTAGTTTATAGTTTAATTATTTAAGACTTGATTGCAAACTGACAGCTGACATTCAGTGAACCAAGTCGATCGGAATCTATCCTAATCCATCGCTGTTAAAAAATTATTTATTTAGATAAATTTTCTGCGAGTTTATCTAATATTACCGCCACTGTTTCATCAATACTTTCCATGGCTATAATCCCCTTAGCAGCCTCGTCTTTTAAGGAACCAACTGATCGTTTTTCTACATTTTCGTAGACTTTATTTTATTTAAGAAAATTCAGTGTAAAATAACTCTTCAATTTATCAATCAACTGTGAATTACGTGTTTTGCAGGAAGCATTGAAAACTAAGCCAACAAGGTCAATTAGTAATCTAATATTCACAAGATTGTGAATTGGGATATTGTAGAAAAAATTTAAAGTAATCGTCAAATTTTTTAAAATGATCAAAACAACAATTACTAGCGTCGTAGCTATTATAATCATCTTGCTAGTCGCCAAGGTTCAACTCGGCGAAGATTTATATTAAGGTATATCTGTTTCAGCTTGTTATTAAAAGAATCTATAAGAAGGTGCGATTAGTAAAAAGGAAAATGCGTTTGTTGCGCACCACCAACACCGCCATGTGGTTAATTTTCTCTTTCTATTACTACCAAGTTGCGTAAGCCTTTGGAAAGGTATGGATTACATCAAGGATTATTATATAAATTGAACCAAAACTTTTGTAAGTTGTTAGATTTTAAGTTTATACCCAACACAAAAGATTTCTTTATAATTTCAAAATTATAAAAAATTTAAAGGCTAAAAATAAAATTCTACGATTGATGACTGCAGCACCCTGGTATGTGGACAATTTGCAATTTCTACAAGATTTTAATTTGTCATTGGTAAAAGCGAGAAATTGTACGACGTGCGAAAAACACATTAAAAGAATTTCAAAATGCATCCATTCAAACTCATTATCCTAACTAATTTAAAACTGTGGTGTCATCCAACTAATAAGAAGACTTGTGTAGTTCATAAACGAACTAGTTTATTTAAACGATTCCATCGATTGAACTAAGTAAACTGGTTCATACTTTTAAGTAAACCTAGTTCATTTTTGAACTACCAGACAAGATAAACTAGAATCCATTTCTTTTTTTTCTTGTTGACTATTTCCGAGATGAAATTAGTGCTGCCATGCATTTAACTTAACATTCGTTATGGCAATGTTACAGTATTGTTGCCATCATAGTTTAAAAAGAACATTTTAACTAAAAAAGCTTTGAACTAAAGAGAGATTTTAACTTAAAGAGAGCCTTTGATCTATATTTTGAACTAGTTCATTTTCAAACTTTGAACTAAAAAGAACGATCACTAAATTGAACTATATGGCACAAGTCTATTTTCTTGGTCGAATAGTAGGGCGATATATGTTAAGTGATAATAACAACAACGAAAAATTATCTTTGTGTCTAGCACTGGTTGGACTTATTATAATTATTGGTTTTGGAATTATTCAAATATTTAAGAGGAGAAAAATTTTATTTCTTACAACATTCCTCTATTTTTTCAGTTTAAAAATGGGATAAGAAAAAAAGCAAATGTATTACATTTGGCGATAGGAATACGTTATCTTAGTAGAAAGGTAATGGAAATAAAGTACAATAGTGTTATTTATGGTTTTTGAAATTAACAATTTCTTTGTACATGATCAAATTTTTTCAGCTATTCAGTATTTCAGTACTTTTTTTTTTCTTTTGTTATAAAAGCTCCGTTACGCAAAAAGTATGAGTAAAGTTCGATAAAATGAAAGTGAACATAAATTATTCTCATTTAAAGACGAAAATAAAACTTGTAAATAATGCTATAAACACAATCAAGTCCACCGACTATCGACTACAAGATGTAAAAAATAGAATACACGACTACTTTTGTAGCCCGTAGCCAACTTAGGCTAATTTCTATTTTTCTTGGCTACAAAAAACATATTAGTGCTGCCAATACAATAAATGAATTAAATGGTGGTTTTAAAAACGCAACACATTAAATATCGCTATTAAAAACGCGAAATTTATTATTAAATGGCACCATTGAAAAATAATAATCATCTGTTCATTTGTTTACATTTTTTATTTACTTTTTATTTGGCTTATCTTTTTTGTTTTCTTGTTTTTTTTTTTTGTTGATTTGGCTAACTTTAATGCATATGTCAAAACAGATGTTTTTTTTTTGTTGTTAGTGGTCGGTAGACGTTAAAAGAATTAAGTAGCTGGCGACTTGGCTATTTTTGTAGCCAGCTACTTTTGTAGTCGGTAGTCAATCGTCAGTAGCCTTTGATTGTGTTTATAGCATAACACTTTTGGAAGACATTTGTGCGCATGAAACATTAAATTTTTTTTTATTTGATAATGTTTACTTTTCAACCAGCTGATTGTATTTCAGTTTAAACAATCTACCCAAAGAAAAAGTCTGGGCTGTTTCTTGCAGTGAGAAGACGAATTTTATTCTCTCAAGAGTTCTTTCTTCTACCCAAACTTGAAGTGCGGAAACAGTTTTCGGTGGAATTGGGATCCCAAAATTGATTACGAGAACGCACTTGAAGTCAAGTTATTGTTATATGACAATTACTTTTAAAACCACAAGGTCAAGTGTTGTCCGCTGTGGAATAAAAAAGTTTTAAATTGCATCTACTATAAAAGCACTACTTAAAAAGTGATCAGTGATCATTTTATACATATATTTTTGGTTAGTACTCTAATTTAAAATATTGTTATGAAGAGAAAAACCGAAAACGGATTTGAGTTTAGCACATCAAAATCCATATAGTCCCTATTTGGGACTATAAAGGAGAGTCAAAAATAATTTTTTGCTGCTTCTGGGATCTTGACCAAAATGACTGAAATATACTCTCTCTTAAGAAGTTTTTTCAAAACTGATACTAATATTTTTAACTACTCTTCTACTATGAATTTAAATATACGCGTTACTGCTTGTTACAAAATTGAGGCTAAATAACAAACGTATTTTGATGAAATTTATATCGCAGATACACAGGAAATTATTATATAAACAAATGCGATTTTCCCAAGTAGTGCTATGATTTTAAAATTTTTGTTAACCACAAGACATCACTTTAGCTATTGAAAAGTAGGCAGAAATAAAATATATAAAAACAGCTTAACCAATTGAAACAACATCGAATTCTTTTCGGACATGTAATTTTTGTTTTAAAATTCATTTACAGCTTTTAAATTCTTAATTAGACATTCAAAAGAAAGTATAAATTATTATTATCTAGACCTTCTTGAAATCTACACTTTTTGTTCGAAATTTTGAATTTAACTCGTGAGCTCTATGACTCAAAAGCTGGGATCCAAAAACCAACAATAGACAAAAGTCTAAAAAATTACAATTTTGGGATTTCTAATTATTTCACGTATTTTCCCTAATTAAATTGTTGATTTATAGATTTAGATATACAACAAGAATGAATTGAAAACCCTACTATTATCTTTAACAAATGTCATAATAAGAAAACATGATAAATACTTTTGTAACTGTCTTATAACTTATATAAGTATACACAACTGAATTTTTATTAATAAAGTAATCGTTATAGAAATAACATCCTAACAGAGGTTATGGGCCCAGTCTTCACGTGGACGGGAATTTAGAAGTATTACTGCTGTGTAAAATTACTTTGAAGAATGTCTGGATCTGTGGCGCAAATTGAAAAATTGTCTGGTGACAATTATAGTACTTGGGCTATTCAAATGAAGAGTTCGTTAGTTAGCCAAGATTTGTGGTTTGCTGTAGTGTCACCATGCAAGCCAGATGCGTCAACGGGTGAGAAAGCCGCTTGGGCAATAATGGACCAAAAGGCATTGGCATCAATCATTTTAAGTGTTAAGCCATCGGAACTATTGCACATTAAAAAGTGTAATTCAGCAAGTTCGGCATGGACGGTTTTGTCTAATTTATACCAGGCGAAAGGGCCTGCTAGGAAAGTTAACTGATTTAAAAAGTTAGTTCGTTTCCGTTTTGACAGTGGGCAGAAGTTGGCTGAGCAAATCAATAGATTTTGCAGTACAATTGATGATCTTAAGGAAATAGATGTCGAAATATCCAATGATATGCAAAGCATATTATTTCTATGCAGCTTGCCGGAAGACATGGATAATTTCGTAGTAGCTATTGAAGCTCAAGATGTACTGCCGAAGCTAGAAAATCTTAAGGTGAAAATTCTTGAAGAAGAACATAGGAGAACTGATAGAGAAGAAAAGTTTAATAACGTTTTTGCAGTTAAAACACAGGGTAAAGTTTTAAAAAGTAACCAATATCAATACCCAAGCAACGAAAAAGTGGAAGTTCATCGTCGTAATAAACATGTAAGGTGCTATAGCTGTGGAAAAAAAGGGCACATTAAATCCCAATGTAAAAACGTAAGTACTACAAGTACAAACAACAGGCATGTAGCAGTTGCTTTTACTTCAAGTCAAGGCGAATTCGTTAACAGTAAAGAGAGCTGGATTCTCGACAGCGGCGCGTCGTCACACATGTGCAGAGATTATTCTGCTATCACAAACATAAAACAAATGGAGCAAAACGTCATGTTAGCTACAGGAAAAAACGTAACAGCTACGGGCATTGGTAATGTTTACATTGGTATGCTTACATCAAATTTTGCTAGCATCACACTTAATAATGTTCTTTATATACCACAACTACACACAAATATTTTATCTGTAAGTAAAATGTTAAGTAAAGGTCTTACAGTAAATTTTGCCGGTAATAAGGCCATAACTACAAAAAATGGTAGTCCTGTATTTGAAGCAAACTTAAAGTGTGGAATATTTATTGCAAAATTTATATATGAAGAAAGAGTAATGGCAATAAATGAAAGTATTATGACAAAATGTCAAATATGGCATTCGCGCTTCGGTCATTTAAATTATAAAGATTTGCAGAACCTACAAAAGTACAATCTTGTTGACGGTATAGATACTAATTTCAATAAAAATACCAATCCGTGCAAAATTTACAGCCAAACCGTTTAAAACGTATACAAATATACGAACAAAAAGTTTGCTAGAAATAGTTCATACGGATATTTGTGGCCCGATTCGAGTGAGTTCAATAGGTGGTTCCGTGTATTTTATAACCTTCATCGATAACTTCTCTAGGTATATCAACGTTTATTTTATAAAAAGAAAATCTAATGCATTGAGTGTGTTTAAAATATACAAAGAAATGTGTGAAAATCAAACTGGCTGTAAGATTAAAAACCTACGAAGCGACAACGGAAAAGAATATATTAACAAGGAATTCCAACAATTTTTAAATGAACACGGTATTAAACAACAGACTACTGTAAGTTATACTCCCCAACAAAACGGAGTGGCTGAGAGGGCAAATAGAACCCTAGCAGAGATGTCAAGATGTATGCTTGAAGAAAGCAAATCTCCTTTATTTTTATGGGCTGAGGCCATTAATACCGCTGCGTATATACGCAATCGTTGCCCCACACAATTAGTTTCACATGTTACACCTTTTGTTTGTGGAACGGTAGACGACCCAGCGTCAAGTATTTTCGCCGTTTTGGCTGTAGTGCAATCGTACTTAATAAAAAGGCAAAAGCAAAATTTCAACCAAAAGCCGATTTAAATGTTCACAACAGAAACCCAAATAATGAAATAAAAGTAAACGTGAATAAGTGTGGTGAAAATGATGAACATGAGTGTGAAGAATCGGAAAATGCAGATGATAAAAATAATGATGAGAAAATTTTGGCACATAAAAATAAAACTGATATCGGTGAAATAAATGAAAGTGGTACCGAAAGCAGCACTAATTAAGATTTTGAAAGCGCAGATAGTACGCCTAATGTTGGTCGGGGAAGACCGAAAATCATTCGCACAGGAAGACCAGGTAGGCCGAGAAAAATTTATAATTCTATCAATATATTACAAACTTATGATGATGGTATAATTATACCACTGTGTGTGAATGAAGCATTAAATAACAAATATTCTTCCGAATGGCTTAAGGCTATGCACAAAGAATACCAAGCACTTTTCAATAAAAATACGTGGACGTTAACAAGCTTACCAAAGGGTCATAAACCCATCGGATCTAAGTGGGTATTGAGCTTAAAAAGAGATAAAAACGGTGAGGTTGAAAAGTTCAAAGCTAGGTTGGTGGCCAAAGGCTGTTCCCAAATGTATGGCTTAAAGTACAAAGATACGTTTTCTCCCGTTTTAAAGTATTCTTCAATTCGCCTACTATTAGCACTTGCTGTAGAACAAAGTATGTACTTACATCAGATGGATGTCTGCACAGCATACTTAAATGGAGAATTACATGATGAAGTATACATGCGGCAGCCTGAACATTTTGTAGATGTTGACAGACCAGATTTTGTTTTGAAGTTGAACAAAGCTATTTACGGTTTAAAACAGGCAGGCAGAGAGTGGCACACAAAATTAGATGGAGTATTAAAATCAATTGGCTTTAAATCATTTATTACTGAACCATGCTTGTATAAAAATAGTAGTAATGGTCGAGTGGATTTAATTGGAATCTACGTAGATGATATTATCATTGCCAGTACATCAATTGATAATATTAATGCAATTAAGAAAAACATATCAAAACACTTTGAATGCGTTGATAAAGGGCCCTTACAGTATTTTTTGGGAATGCAAGTAGAAAGAGATGGTGATTTAGGTGATATTTATTTAAGCAAAAAGCAATATATATATATAATTTATTACAGCGGCATGGATTCGAAAGATGCAGATCGGCATCAACGCCCTTGGATGTAGGGTTCCAAGTTCATTGCGACAACAAAAACTGCATTAGAGTTAACTCAACGGTATACCAAGGTATTGTTGGTGAATTAATGTATATTGCCATTTCTACTAGACCTGATATTATCCACTCAATCTCTAAATTGGCACAACGTAATAAAGACCCACATAAAGAACATCTAGCAGGCCTCAAACATGTGATGCGGTACCTATCCACTACTATTGATTTTAAGCTACATTACCGTAAAACTGGAAAACCTATTATAGGTTTTGTTGATGCTGACTGGGGTAGCAACGTATTTGATCGCAAGTCGTATACAGGCTTTGTTTATATATAAGCTGGTTGTGTTTTTAGTTGGGAGTCCAAGAAGCAGGGGTGTGTAGCGTTAAGTAGTACTGAAGCTGAATACGTGGCGTTGGCGACAGCTGCAAAGGAGGCCGTATATTTAAAAACCCTGATTTCTGAGATTGGTATAATGAACACCAGGGACCCAATTTCAATAAACAGCGACAACTTGAGTGCTCAACAAATAGCGAAAAATCCTACTCATCATGCAGCCAGCAAACACATCGACATTAAATATCATTTTGTAAGAAATTTATTATATGAAAAAATTATTGAACTACATTATGTAAACACAAATGATATGATAGCAGACATACTAACAAAAAATTTGCCTAAAGTAAAACATTTGCATTTCATAAATCTTATGGGATTCAAACATACAAATTAAAATATTTTTTTGTAAACAATACATTCTTGTTGAGTGGAAGTATGTTGATTTATAGATTTATCTTTAACAAATGTCATAATAAGAAAACATGATAAATACTTTTGTAACTGTCTTATAACTTATATAAGTATACACAACTAAATTTTTATTAATAAAGTTATCGTTATAGAAATAACATCCTAACATAAATACATACACGCACATTTTATTTCAAAAGGTCTGTTCAGTAACTTTACTAGTAAAAAATAGCAACGAGAGAGTAAAGCAAAATTTTTCAAAATTATTCTCCCAAATGTAAAAAACTAAATGAACAGCAGCAATTAGTAACAATTTGTAATTACTGAACAGACCTATTATAACTTAAACTAAATAATTGCTAACAAGCAATGTGGTTTTTAGACATCAAAAATAATGCAGATGCATTATAACTGTGTGACTTGTTGTGTTTAGGTAAGTGAAGTCTTTATACTTACAGTTAACACTTGTATCAACCATCAGACACGCAATAAAATTCCCTTTGATTTGAAATATTAAAAACATGGCAAATACGAATGTAAAAGTGTGCCAAAAACCACCTGGTGTATGGAAAGCCGGTAAAACGATGATCATTTCAAAGATAAAAACTATCGGCAAAAATACACCAATTAATAAAAAACACAGCCAATCAACGATACGTCTGGGTAATAAATGTTTACGTATTTTCATTATTTTATTTTAGTTTTTTTTGCTTTGGTTTAGTTTAGTTAAATGTTTTTTTTTGGTAATAATTTTTTGTTATTTTGTTTAATTTGATTAACACACAATAAAGCACATGAATAGTAAAAAAAAGCGAAAAGAATTTAAAAAAAACACTAACTCATTACTCGCGAGAGTAACGAATGATACAAATTAATTAAATGTTAGAAATGCTAAAAGATAAAGAGCTTGCCAGTGTACTAATTGAAAAATACATTTGTTTTCTCTTTTTTTATTTCGTTTCATAATATTTTTGCTCAATATATATTCAGTTCAGTGTTGCCAGAAATTTTAATAAAAAAAATCTTCATTTATCAAAATTTTTATTCTTTTTACTTTTGAATATTCGTTGGCAGATGAGCAAGAGAGACATATCAATTTATTGCAAACCTCGACAAAGTTCGAAACACTAACTCACTATCCTCTCTAGAGTTATTTTACATTGTCTGTCGAATTTTTTTACTGTAACATTTTCTAAATTCTTAAAATATTAATTAAATTCATGTGAAGGCATCCAGTACAATTAACTTATATCAACATAAAAACGATTCCCAACAATATTTTTTCTATATTATTGTTATAGTTATTTTACTCAATTTTTTTCAGCGCGAGTTTATTTTTTTTTTTTTTTACTAATACAATTACATTTTTAGTTGTAGACATTGCCCAGAAAATGTTTGTGCACTTATGCACTTTGTTGTTGTAAATTTTAAAACTATTTAAAATATTAAAGCTGTTTTGTTTCCCAATAAACTTCTGGTAGAAACGAAATAATGTTTCTTAGAAGATCTTAATTTAACAATAATGTATTTTGTTTATGTAAAATTAAGTTTTTAAATTAAAGAAGTAACGATGAAGTGACTTCTTTCTAAAAATGCTGTGCAAAATGCTGACAGGGTACTGTTTTAAAGCACAAGGCAACTGACTAAAATATATAAATTTGCTTACTTATCTCTGAGTAAAAAAGCTTTATTGCTCTTTTTTAACGAAGCTTACAAAAAAAAACAAAAATGCGAAAATGTGCTTAAATTTTATAAACAAAAAAAGAAATTTTAACTGATCACTCCCTCAAAAAAAAAAAAACCTTTGTTGGTTCATAAACACAATAAATAAATAAATGCCATTTGTGTTTTGATTTCCAAATAACGGAAACAGAAAAACTTTCTTATACTTTGAATTAAAGCTTTTTAAAGTTTTTCTTTTTAAATGAAACTTTCAATGTTGTTTTTAAGAGTTTATAAAACTAAGAAAGGACTCTTTTTACATTTTGGATAAAGAATTTTGTGTTTAGGTAAATAGCGTTTTATTTCTCAACTTAGTATTTTTAAAGCTCAAAACCTTTAGTGTATCGACTACCAATTTTTTTTTTTCAAATTTCAAAGTGGCAAATCTAGAGAATATGCCTGAGGCGGTATCAGTTTGTCGCCCAATTTATGAATTTTTGTCATTGTGACTATATTAGACGTTTGTTGTCTTAATGGAACAGCTATCATGGTTTTTGTTTTTATATCAAAAAATATTCATGCAAACGAGATACATCACGTGGGATACAGACAGAGAATAAGAAAAAAAATTTAGTATTAAGTTAATCGGATTTGTTCCGCTAGTAAATATTATACTGGTGTCAACCTTTCGGTGAAGCGGTCTCCAAACGTAGCAAATAAACAGCCAGTGACGACGGTCTTCACCGAAAGGTATGACAACAAAGAAAAAATTTACACAAAAATGACATCGGCTCTTAACTGGCTAAGCATTTTTTAAAATTTTAGTATTTTCTGAAAGATCTCTTCAAGAGCCTTTAAATGATACCCATATTGACCATGTAGAAAACAGAACTTTTTTATGAAAATTACAGAGGCCCATAACTCGACAAATATATGTATGTACGAGCGCCAATTTTTTCACTTTTTCTTTTTTTTCTTATTTTTTAATTCTCTTTCGCTCCATACATTTTTTTTGTTATTCCTAATTATATGGAAAAATTAGAAGCAGACGCGGTGTTTAGCAAAGTTGATTTCAACACTAACACGGACGGACATACGGATAGCACTCAATCGACTTTGCTATGCATAAGGACTCAGAATATATACATTTTATGGGGTCAAAAATGAATTTTTCAGAAATTTAAAACGGAATGACAAACTCAGATATACTCTTTTTCTGCTTTTTGTGGGGAAGGAAATAAAAATTAAGCGGCTGCTTCCGTACGGAAAGTGCGGTCAGTTTTGTATCTTGCTTAAAAGAATAAAATTGTACGAAAATTTTCGAAAAGTTTTCTTAAGTACATTATAGTTTGCCACAAGCAAATATTTTAATGTATTTGAACAACTGTTTACGTTTGCTTAAGTTATCTTATGCACATTATTGTTGGACATTAAGTTTGCTTAAGTTATCTTATGCACATTATAGTTGATCGTTAAGTTATCTTTTGCACATTATAGTTGAGCCTCTATTTATTCTTTAATAGATCAAATTAGTTTTATTGTTTTATAGTTTTTACTTTTTTCTACTTGTTAACAAATGCTGTGTTACTGCTGGTAACGACATTCCGCAAAAAAGGGTATACCTAAGTTTGTCATTCCGTTTGTAATTTCTAAAATATCCATTTTCAACCTTATAAACTAATTATATTCTGATTTATTATTTACAACAAAGTCTATTGAGCACTGACCGTCTGTCCGTCCTTGTTAGTATAAAAATTAACTTTGCTCAGGCACTTGATGTGCTAGAGAACATTTAAATACATCAATCAATCAGACATAGTTTTTAAAAATTTCCTACTCAAAATCAGCAAGATCGATCCATGCCTGTTAAGGCAGCGGGCAAAATACTACGCCTGTCTCTAATTGTTCCACATCATTTGGAACCAATTTTATTTAGTGAAGTAACTCCATTTAAAAGCAAAATAAATAAAAAAACAAATATATATGCCCATAAAGAATTAATTTTGAAAAAAAAAAAAAATATCAAGAGAAGCAATTAGCGCTCGCCCATATTTTCCAAGTTATGGCCCTCTGAACTTTTCATAGAAAAGAACAATTGTGCACAATATTTTTACGATATTAATATGGGTATCATTTAAAAGCTTTTGAAGAGATCTTTCAGAAAATACTAAGAGCTGATCACAGTTTTATGTAAAATTATTTAAATCACGTATTTTGTCTTATTTTTAAAATCTCTGTCACCACAATGTTTACGATTTGATTAAAGTTATTTAATTAAACCAGAATTTACTAAGGTGAAGGGTATGTAGGACTCGGCATAGCCTAGTATAGCACTCTTGTTTTGGTTAACTTTAAGCGTTAGTTATAATTAAAAAAAAGTATTTTATGACCTTTTTTGGAATAAATTTTGATGTTGTTTTTATTTTTGTAATCATAAGAAAACTTCCTTTATATGGTCTACTAAAAACGGAAATTAAATTGGTGCTAATTCTCAGAACGAGAGTGATTTTATGTATTTTATGATTTTAAAGGAAAATAAGTTTGAATAAATTGAATGAGGTTACGAGGGCTGCTATATATATTTCTGGCCTGGCAACACTGAGTGCTGCCAAGTGCAATCTAACATTTCCATTGGAAAGTTTGTCATTTTTAAGCATAATCGTACTCAAAACGTTTTGACGTACGACCATTATTTGTGTTGTTTACAATGACTTGAAAAGATTAATATAGAAAAAAATTGAATTAACTCGTGAACATTTTCTTGACATCATTTTTCACAACTTTCGACGTGGATTATCACGACAAGAGTGCTTTGATGAACTTAAATCTTTGTGTGGCGATGAAGCACCATCCTATAGTACTGTGAAAAATTGGTATAATGAATTTAATCGTGGCCGAAGCTCGCTCAAAGACGAATTCCGTGAAGGTCGTACAAAAACGGCTGTTGTGCCAGAGAACATTAATGCCGTGCGTGAACTCATAATGCAAGATCGACATGCGACATACCGAGAGATAGAGACATATTTGGACATTATTTTCACCAGCATACATTTGATACTGCATGAACACCTGGCCGTAACAAAGGTTTTTTCTCGTTGGATCCCGCACAATTTGAAAGTCGCTCAAAAAAAGGCTCGTGTCGATTACTGCAAAGAAATGTTACAAAAATACGACTGCGGTGCTTCAAAAGATGTTTATAAGATCTTCACAGGTGACGAATCATGGATCTATGCGTATGAGCCCGAAACGAAACAATAATCGACCGTGTGGGTCTTTAAGGATGAGCAAAATCCAACGAAAGTTGTTCGTGGAAGAAGCACTTCGAAGCAAATGGTCGCCTGTTTCTTTGGCAAAACTGGTCATGTGGAGACTGTTCCGCTTGAGGAACGTAGGACGGTCACTTCTGAGTAGTACACTACAAGTTGTTTGCCTGAAGTCATCGGAGAAATTCGAAAAACCAACAAGAGAAGACGAATCATTGTTCACCATGACAATGCGAGCTCTCACACATCGGCTCAAACCAGAGCGTTTTTAACCGTCCAAAACGTCGAATTAATGGGTCATCCGCCGTACAGCCCTGACTTGGCACCTAATGACTTCTTCTTGTTTCCGCACATCAAGAAAAAAATGCGTGGTCAACGATTTTCGTCGCCAGAAGAAGCTGTTGAAGTGTTTAAAAACCATGTTTTAGAGGTGTCTCAATCGGAGTGGAAAAATTGCTTCGACAACTGGTTTGAGCGCATGCAAAAGTGTATAAATCATGCTGGAAAATACTTTGAAAAACAATAAAACCATTTTTGATTATAAATATTCGCATTTTCACTATTAGGCCAGAAATATATAGAGCAGCCCTCGTAAATATTGATTTTGAATAAAATTTAAAAAAAAAATACGTATTTGACAAAATATTACGCGTTTCTAATAAGTTGTTAGCAGCTGTATCTAAATAAATGAAAATGAAAAAGATTCCGGTAGAAGTTCAAGGCCTTTGTTGGTTTCATTATTTCTATTGACGCTGTAAATTTCCGGACGTCTATCAACAATATTACCTAATTAATTAATTATTAATTTATAACTCTTTGTGTTAATTAAATTATTTAAACGTTTTATCTGTTTATCTGTACTCAGTTTGAGTTCAGGCGTGATTCAGTTTTTGGCAATTTTTTTCCTTTAAGGAATTTTTTTATATTATTCTTCGAATAAAAAGAACAAAGCGTGCTATTTTAATTAGTGCTATGCTTAAAAGGTATTAAAGAATGTGTTTTATTATTAATGTATATTTTTTGTGTGTTCATAATCTTTGCTGTTCGAACCAGTTGTTATTGTGTAAAAAGTCGTGTTTAATCACGCTCTGAATAATATGTTGTTATGTTAATTATTGTTGTAACTTTCTTTATACTTTTGAACATGAGTCAGTGATTATTACATGTTTTACATAAGTAATAAATAACAACCATTATATCAGATAAAGTAACACTATGCGTCGTGGTTTCTGGAAGTTGTAACTTGCTCCTAGTTTTATGTACATATTTTAATAATAAATTAATTAGTTTTTAAAAAAATTATAAATTTCTTTCTGATATCGAAATAATCTGTTAGTTACGAGAATTTCTCTTTTAAAAATCAGCGCACCTCCGTTTTTGGACTTTATTGTTTGTTTTGTTTCTTTGATTTGTATGAAATTTTATTTCAGCGGACAAAAAATCCACAAGCGCCTCAATCCTCCTCCACACTTTGTAACTTTTGTTGCGCAACTCTTGAGTTTGCAGGTGAGAGAGAAAAGACGAGTAGAAACGGGTACACTGTTTCATGTACTTGCAACTCTTTTTTGTTTTCTCATTCGTCTAGGCAATCAAGAGCGAAATTGCAGAAACAAAATTCGAATGTGTGGACGGCGACTAATAAAGTCTACGGGGCAACAATTAAAACTATGGGGAGGCACCAATGAACACTGCAAATGGCTAATGCAATTTATAAAATGTCTAAAAATGTATTTTTTTATTCACTTTGTAATGCATTGCAATTGACCTTATTAGGGTACGACGAGATAAAGGAGACCTCCAAATAAATAAATAAATCTAAGGGGACAATAAGACCCCAATATTGAACTAATTTCTTCTGTTTTTTTTATTTTGTCAATAAAATTTCCAGTCGGCCTAATAAATTTCAGATGCCGATTGACTGTGCGCAAGGCGAATTAATTATAGGTGGCCACACCGCTTTAAAAACAAAACCCTAATGTAGAGCGTGTCCGCCGGGAAGGTATACTACTTTGTTTCGCTGCCATTTTGGTAAGCATTAGTCTTGACAGTTCATACTTGGCAGTCGTGAAGTAGACACATGGAAAATTTATTAGGAAAAAATATTCGATAAACCAACGCGTTTTAATCGTTAAAACATTTTATCAAAATCAATGGGGGTTTTCACACAAGACTAATTTTTAATCCGCACAACTTTTGTTCTTTCGTAATAACACTAGACTAAATATGCTGGCATAAAACTGTGCACGTATACACAGCTTTGTGTGTGTTAGTATTTTCTTTATTTATTTCACGTTTGTTCGTTAAACACATACATAAATTGCGGAACATACTTGGCTTAAATAATTGATGATGAATTGGCAATAATTTTAGGAGGAATTTCTAGTGCCTGTAACTTGCAAGCCGCATCATCTCTCCTAGAAGCTGAAGATTTCAATTAATATTTTATTCATAAGAAGAAGATTTCAATTAATATTTTATTCATATTTGACAAAAAGGTAGTTTTCAATTTTTTCCCTGTAAAAAACATATAAAAATCAACTCAAATTAACTTTAAACTTAATTGAATTCAATCATAATAAAATTAATCATTCATGTATTCATCTTTACGCGTCGATGGACAACTAAACACTAAAAATCGCTCTGCAAAAAAACGCAGAACCTGTGTTTTCACAATTGTGTATGTGTTAGTTTTGCTCTGCTTGTGCGGGGTTGAAGCTGGTTGAAAAATTGTGCCAACCAAAAACCACTCTCTTCACCGAAAAAGTCTACAAACTGCAATTTTAAGCCAGCACAATTAGTCTAGTGTGAAAACCCCCAATCATTAATTAGATACAGTGATGATAAGAAAGTTGCGTGAAATATTTGGGAAAAACAAAATGCACTATTTATCGTGTAGTGAATGAAGAACGAGGGCCTGTAAGTGATAGGCCCAAGCATGAACCACAACTGCTGCTCAGGAAAGTGTTTAAAACAATCTATCAACCTCAATGTGATGCCGTGCTTAGAAGCTTGTTTTTAAAAGAACAACTTTCTCCAAAATCTTGCTCAAGGACTTTTATTTGTTTCCATTTAAGGTTTGGTTGACACAACTTTCGTTTTTCATGACAAAATCGTAATGAGTGACGAGTGACGAGACACATTTTCACATTTTCGCAATTTGGACAGGATGGTCCTTACTTCTTTGAAAATAAAAACGACGTAACATTAACTCTGAATGGAAAGCGATATCGTGATGAGATTAAAAACTTTTTAACGCCACAACTGCATACTTCGGGCTTGATTGAAATGTGATATCATCTAAAAGGTACCACATCCCATACAGCCAGGATTACAATGGAATTGCTGCGAAAATTGCTCTTTTTAAAACAAGTTATTTCAAAAAAGGATGATGTTGATAGGCCTATACGGTCGCCTGACTTGACTGCTCCAGACTTCTTTTTGTGGGGATATCTGAAAAGCCAAGTTTATGTAAACAAATCAAAAACGCTTAAGCAACTTAAACAAAATATTCGTGATGAAATTAATAAAATACCGCGTGAAATGTGTAAGAGTGTACCAGTTGGTTCCTGTCTCCTTCTCTCCATAAATCAGCTGCGATATCAAAAACCAGTTTTACGTCATAACCTCCACGGACACAATGTCAATTTCTGGCGCGACAGAATGTCCAACAACGTAGAGTCATAACGTCTATGGATATTATAGATATTGGTATTCTATTAAAGAAAGATGTAACGTTTTAATAAACTGGCTTTGGTGAGCGAAGCCGTTGTTGGTTATATCATAGAGGAGAAAATCCTTGAAAATCCTTGTTGTTTTAAGTGTGGAAATTATGTCACTTTTATAAATCACATAATGTCTAAGCAAAAATAACAGAATGTCCACAACCCCTACGACGTTTTTCAAAGCGGCTTAATATCCATGGACATTATGTAAATTTTGGGTGCGACATAAATTCCATAGACATTATGTCCGTTGACACTATGACTAAGGCAGTAAAAACGTAGTATAAAAGTCGTCTGTTATGACAATGTATTTAATTAAAAAGCCGATAAAACAAAAGTACAATGGCCAAATGTCATCTAATGTGAATATGTTTATTAATCAGCTTTTACTAAATTTGCTCGAGATCTTTTATTCACAGTTTAAGACTTAAAAAAAAGAAAAAACCTCGTCCAATCTTAGCTTTTACATGTACCGGAAATATCATGTAATAATCAAATAAGAAACAAATTACACCTTTACTTAGGACCCTTTAGATTTATAAACAAAGTTAGTTTCAATTAAGTTCGCAATAATCAAATATTTAGAAAATCAGCAAATAAACAAATTAATGTAGATCAGTTACAATTTATTGAAATAACTTAGAAATAAAATGTTCTAATTCAAATTTCACACCTGCCTTTAGTCACGTTACGAATATTTAAATGTTTTACATACATTTGTTTATTTATTTTTTTTAGTCTTAATTAACAAAGTAAATATATGTGAAAGAAAAAACAAGTTTTGATCACATAATTAAACACATGATACAAAAAGTATACGAAACAGCCTACCGGAAGCCTTCATAAAAGCTTTGCCTTTGTTTTTTTTAACAAAGAAAAAATTTAGTACCCGGCAGTTGGTCATGTGCAAGGGCAGTTTCGATTATATTTGTAAAAAATAGATAAAATTTTATATTTTTTCATAGTTTTTAATATCTTGTCATTATTTACAAATTTGTTTAATTTTTGTACTTTTTTATACACTTCACCACAAACAGTGAAAAAAGAGTATATCTAAGTTTGTCATTCCGTTTGTTATTTCTACAATATCCTTTTCAGACATCAACTTTACCAGGGCACTGGATGAGCTAGAGAAAATTTAAATACGTTAATCGATCAGAGGTGCTATTGGAAATCAGCTATATTAGTCAATATTCCTTGAGGCAGTGGGCTAAGCACCACTCCAATCAAAAACACAATTCATTGATCGATAGAGGGTTAAAAATAATAAAAAAAAAAACACTAAGTGAAAAAATTTGTCTTATTCATATTTTCCGAGTTAGGCTCCTCTGAAATTTTTATAAAAAAGTTTGAATGTCAATGTGGTCAATATGAGTATCATTTATAAGCTTTAAAAGAGATTTTTCAGAAAATACAAATTTTTTTTAAATGCTTAACCCATTAAGAGCCGTTGAAATTTTTAAGTAAAATTATTTATCGTACTTAAGTTTTATACCCTTCACCGCAACAAGTGGAAAAAGGGTGTAACTAATTTTTTAATTCCGTTTGTAATTTCTACAATATCCATTTCCAACCCTATAAAGTATATATATTCTGACCAGGGTTGTCAGATTGTTTTTGACGAAATTCGCCAAAATCCAAATCAAAAATTACCAAAATCGCCAAATGGCTTAGTTTATAAAATTTATATATTTTTTTAGATAAAAATATTTTTTGTAAAAAACAAAAATACTTTTTCATCGGCATAGCTAAAATTCGCCAAAATAAAATCGTCATATATATGCAACTATGGTTTTATTAAAAAACTAATTTGTGAACACATGAAAGGTACTATAAAGTAGTTATAGTTTTTAAAATTCAATAAAATATGACATATAAGATGAGATCCAATAATATAATATAATATAATATAATATAATAATTTTTAGTTTTATTATACTTCTAATATGCTGTACACTTCATTCTCAGGACATTCGTCAGCTTCCTCTTCCTTGGAATACATTGTATTCGAATTGATTTTATAAAGCATTTCTTCAGAAGGTATAAAAAAAGTGCAGCATGTGTTATCTGCATTTATATAATTTATAACGCGCAATAAAGCATCAAGAAGTTCATACTTCATTCTATTTCGCATACGAGTCTTAGAAAAATTCAATATCGGATAAACCAGCATATAAAGTACGGCGAGAGCAAGCTCTTTAAAATTGTACGCAAGATCTGGTATGAAAGGGGGTAGAGTATTAAATTTTTTCTTAGTGAAATTTGCACAACCTTCATCATTATCATTATTGGCGGTAAGGGTGGCGTCGGAATCACCCTCGTTAGACAGGAGTAACTCCTCGCTTTCTGCATATACAGTACGTTCATAAATAATAGCACATTTGCTAATCTGTAAATTAATAATTCATAAAATTTTAACAGGGCATGCTATAATTTTCATCTCTTTGTGTAAACTTTATTAATATGTTCTCTTTTCAAAATTGAGCTCATTTTACACAAAACTCTCAGAAATTACAAATACCGTTATCAAAATTGCTTACATTTATATATTTAGCATATTTAAGCGTTCAAATTGTATAGCACAAATGCAAAAAATTCAGTTTTATTAAAAATATTAGTTATAAGCAAAATGCCACGCGGAAAAGTACTTAGCGAATTTGAAAAAGGTCAAATTTTAACATTGACATAAATTGGTGAGTCAAAAGCTGAAATTGCAATTCAAATCTGCAGAAGTCGAAAGGTTGTTTATAATTATTTGGCAAATATTGAAAATTATAGCAAAAATAAAAGCAGTGGTAGAAAAAAAAGTTGAATGAACGCGAGCGCAGTCTTATTCTAAGGACAGCAAGCAACAGTACCAAAAGCTGTAACCAACTTGCTGCATGCGTTTCCAACAAAGTGTGCAAAACGACCATTTGGAATGTTCTAAACTCTTCCAAACATATTCAAAGACAGAGAATGAAAAAAGCTCCTCGCCTTTTGAAACGTCATAACAATGCACGTTTGGAGTTTTGCAAAAATAATATGAATACAAATTGGTCAAATGTAAGTTATTTAACACCTTTGAGTTATAAAATGGTTAACTTATTTATTTCTTTTTAAAGATAATTTTTTCAGATGAAAAAAAATTTCATTTAGAAGGCCCTGACGGCTTACGAAAAGACCCTGGCGTGACTTACGAAAAGAACCCCAATGTTTCTCACGAAGAAACTTTGGTGGTGGTTCTGTTATGATTTGGGGTGCATTTACTGAAGAATGCTGTTTGGAGTTGCAAATCGTACCAACCAAAATGAATAGTGAAAAATATTGTGAATTGCTTAAGTGCAGTTTATTGCCATTTTTACATAATAATATAAATAAGAAATATATTTTCCAGCAAGACAATGCAGCCTGTAATGCCAGCAAATTTACAAAAGAATGGTTAAGCTCAAATAATGTCGATGTTTTGGAATGGCCTTCTTGCTCTCCAGATATGAACCCTATAGAAAACATATGGGGAATTCTCGTCAGGAGAATTTATGCTGGCAATCGTCAATTCATGAGTGTTAATGAGCTCAAAAATTCAATTTTCAAGGAATGGGAGGCACTGGATCAGGCTCTTTTAAAAAAATTAACAAGTTCTATGAAAAATAGAATATTTAATTGCATTAAATCGAAAGGTGGTCTAATAAATTATTAAAAGGTTTTCTTTTATTGTTTTTGTTAAATAAATAAATGAAGTTGTTGTTTAGTCTTTGTTATACAAAGAATTTTTTGTTAATTTGAATTTTGTGCTATACAATTTGAACGCATAGCATATTTAAATATATAAATGTAAGCAATTTTGATAACGGTATTTGTAATTCCTGAGAGTTTTTTGTAAAATGAGCTCAATTTTGAAAAGAGAACATATTAATAAAGTTTACACAAAGAGATGAAAATTATAGCATGCCCTGTTAAAATTTTATGAATTATTAATTTACAGATTAGCAAATGTGCTATTATTTATGAACGTACTGTATTCGGGTCCGAGCGTCATTTGCCGGAAGAAGTTACTGGCCAACCCCGATGAAGAAATTACACTTCTTGTGTCATCCGATGAAGGTTTAGCACCCGACCAGATCTCCCCGAGGCTGTCATGCCCCTGATAACAGCCCGCATCACGACATGAGGGAGAGAGGCCAGGATTGGCCGAAATTATGTCCTTATATACACTGCGAAGAGCCACTTGGACTAACCTCCAGTTATCTGGAGATATAGTCGCGTCACTCTTACCAGTGTCTGTGATAGCTAATACGAGGCTATCTTTAACTATTCCGCTAAGGAGACGTGAGGACATCGGTCTCAAGGTGGAAGTTTTGGGCCGCTTGGGCAACTGAGGGACTGCCGTGGCGGTTTCCTCAGCCGATATTTGTCGTTTCTGGTATGCCGAATTGAGTAGAGGGCGAGTCTCCAAGTTTTGTTGGGCCCACTTAAGTTTTGTCTGGTCGCTTGCAGACAAAGTGTTCGAATCTAACCGAACTTTTGCAGGACCCAAAAGGCAAATCTTCTGGTCCTGTACGCCCACGTGCACGAGAAGAGAAAGACGTGCTAGGGACAAACTACCTGTTGTTTGGGTTGGCTTAGCCGATGCCCCCATAGCAGTGGTTGGACACTCTGTTTTATAGCAGGGGTGATTGAGGTGCTCGAAGAGGGCGCTACGCAACCTTTGGTGATAGTGGTGCGAGATGTTGAAGTAGACAATAGAGTCTTTACACCTAACTGCGGTCTGGAAATAGAAGTCTTAGACAAAGGAGGTTGATAGCCGGCTAACCGCTATCTCCACTCGTATGTGTAGTCACCTTAAAACGGTCCCAGGGTTATCTATGCAAGCAGGGAGGCCATGCGAGGGTTGGCACCAGCCTTCATGGGGACAGGTGCTCAGAGCCAAACCAGTGCTAATTGAGAGTATGTCTCAACCAAACCTAAACCACCGATTTAACGGTGATGGGTATCGAACGTTCTATGAGGCCTTCCAGGGTTTTAATGGGACGGAGATAGTTATGACCTTAAACCAGAGCTGTTCTCACAAAGTTTTATCCACGTGATACTAGGTCCAGAACAACAGTCCAAATCAAACAAAATCGTGCCGAAAAATGGAAAGAGAATTCCTTTGACAGAAAAGGTCGTGCAGATTGAGGAGAGAGTGGGTATAGATCATTTACCCAGAATGCACTACGTGGAAACGATTTATGCTACATCCTAAAAAACCTAAGCCGCAATAATTTTTAATTCACTTAAAATTCTTTCCTTCGAAAATTTACTATAAAAAAATTTTAAATGGCAAAAACTAACCTTTTCACGAAGTAAGTTGTATTATAAATAATTCATATTAAATCGGTGCACAAGGCAATTTTTTATAAAGCATTTTAAACGCACCATATTCATCCTTTTATTTTTTAAAGGGGGCGATTACTTTGCAGAACCGATTTTTTTTTTTTTTTTTTTGTTGGAATATTTAAGTATAAACCAAATTACAAATATTGAGCCGTGCTTTATAAATTTGGGATCTACACCTGGACCGGCTTCTTAAAACTTCAACTTACAAATTGACAAATTCTTATTTTTCTAACAGTTTTGTAAGTTTTAGTGTTGGAAACATTTGTAGCCTTGGACTAAAATCTGGTATGTTTATCTTAATAAATGTCAAATTCAATCCCAAAGATAATTTTGTTACATGTAAACCTCAATTAATTTATATTGCAATGCCATGATATCTGTGATGAGAGCGTTGCGATGAGAGTTGATAACATTTCAATTTTAAAAATATATTAAAATATATTAAAAAATTAAATATTTAATAAAGAAACTGAAAATAATTGAATTCGTTTTTTGCGCGACAGCCAAACATTTCTGAGAATGTGTTCCGCTTGTATGAGATTGATATTAATTTCAACAAATCAATTCCATTATTCCGCCAATGTTGTCTTCTCATAAATTAGCAGGGATTTGCACAATTGCTAAATATAACTTAAACCATCAAATTCCGTTATTATGATTGGGTCACTTACTTTTTGTTTATGTTATGCAAAAACACAAAAAGTTATTGAACGCTACTGTTTCCTTAAATACAATTTGTTGTTCCGTTGTTTACAATTACTTTCAATTCTTTTGTTGGTAAATAAAAAGTGTTCCTTTTAAACGTGGAATAATTGTGGCGCTGTCAGTTAAAAAAAAGAAAAGAAAATTTACACACTTTTAAAACAGTTTAACGGTAACGTAGAGTTTTAGCTTCTGCGATTTAATGAAAAAGTGAAATGTTACAGCGGTAGTAAAATGTCAAAAAAATTTGTTTTTTATTTCGTTTAATAGAAAAATATTTTGTAGCTGGTTAGAACGGCTTTAAAATTGAGGCTATTAATAAAATGTAAATATGCCTGTGTTTCAATTTTAAGCGAACCGCTGTTTATGCAAATGTTCATATGTTTATTTATTTATTTATTAAATGGATTATTATTTGATTGTTAATTTTAAAGTAAAACAAAACAAAAAATTCTAACAGAAGGTCAAATCTTGGAAACAGTCTATATGGCAATAATAATTTGATTTGGATTAGTACATTAATTTGTTAGAATCTTTTAATACGTACTCATTAATTCGTGATTTTCTTCCAAAATGCTCACATAGCTTTAAGTTAAAAAAACTGTAAAAATTAAGAGGTTTTTAACAAGAATTTTTTTAAGTTGTGGCAGCACCAACTACATGATGGTTTTGACATTTAATTTTTTGACGTATTCGTAGTAAATGCATTGGCACATCTTACAATGAATTCAATTTCATTTAAAAATCGAACTAAAATAATTAAAATCCGATTAACTTAATACGAATTAAAATCCACTTTGAAAAAAATTATTTTTCAGACAAAGCCCATTTTTATTTGGTAGGGTATGTTAACAAGCAAAATTTCTGCATTTAGGGTCTAAAGATCCTGAATGGTACGCTATTCAGTCTGAAGGCGTGATTGGGGAGTTTTTTTGTTTGCAAAGATGAGTCTAAAAATGCGGTAACTGTCAATAGATCACAACTTAATTTTAGCCTATTATTGAAGACGTAGATATTACTGACAGGATGATGACACGATCAATTTATTGCAAACCAAATTTCACGATCGCATAATTAAAAAAAAAATCAGCTGTTTAATGGCCAGCCATATAGTGTATTTTAAATACACTTAATTATTTTTTGTGGGGCTGTGTTAAGGACAGAGTCTAAACGGAGTCAATCGAATCGATTGCAGCCTTAAAACTCAAAATCCATTATGTGATTAACGAAATACGATTATACCCGCCATTTTGCCAAAAAGTGAATAAGAACTTTCTTGGTCGTAGTAGACGTTTTTAATTTTGCATTCATAATTGCCAAAATTTTCTTTTCGTAATATAATAAAAATTTTAATCGTCTTGATCCCAATTATTTGTTTTATTTTGTTTTCTTGTTGAAAAATTCATTGCTAAAAATACGCTTTGTGTAACATTATCTAATTACGTAAATATTAGGCCATTTACATCTTAGAACTTAAATTAAAATAAATTTTCATTTTATTAAAACATTTAAGATACGAATTGTTTTTGTTTTTTGATTCCATATAATTTCGACTTAATTAAAATTTCGTTTTTGACCCTGCCTTTTTCTAGGTTTTTGCTTCTAGCGAAGTTAAAAACCTTTCAATTGTTAAAAAATCTTTTCTGGGTCAAAAGTTATACGAAAAATTTAATTTTTATTAATTTAGGATTTGAACTGTGGATATTATAAATAAATGGAAATAATTTTGACTTTAGTTCATTTATTTTAATTTCTAAAAACCTTTTTAAAAAGAAAAATTTAGTTGGTTAAATAGATGATGTTTACAATTACACAACTAAAAAGTAGATAGATGCGAAGAAGCTGATGAAGGACGTATCGGTCCAGAAGGTGCAGCGTTTCATTCTGCTAGCGTCTAATTTTTTCTTGCTTTCTTTGAAAAACGTCCGCATACATTTGTAAAAACAATTTTTCTTTCTAAAAAATAGGTTTTTACAAATTAAAATAAAAGAACTAAAGCCAGAAATTATTTCAAATCATTTGTTATAGGAAAAAGTTTAAAAATATGATAAAAATATTTTGTAAAAAATATATCCCATACCATATCGATTACTATCTACACCAACATCAAAATTTTCAAAAATTGTTTCATGTACAGAAATGTATACGAGTAGATGTCTAACTTTTATAGTTTAGAATTCAAATTAAGAACCGCAAAAAACAAAAATTTGACAACATGAATTTAATGTAACACAAATACTACTCTAGAGTGAAAACCGCTATATTTGTACGCTTTAAGTGGTCTATCCACGATCAAAATGCTGGCTGACAAAGTCGTGTACGTTTGCTTGACGCTTTGATGTACATATGCTTGATGGCCAGTCAAGAATTCATTTTAAGTTTAATTTTGTGCTGTCAACATCGAGCTTTCGGTATTGCGCAAATGGCACTAGCAAAAAAAAAAACATTTTCGTACATACATACAAACACAGCTTTTATTTAAGAAAGAAAGTAAAAAGAAGTGGAAAAAATGTTTATGAATGTAAGAATGGTAAAAATGTATTTCCTTTTAAACTCCTTCTTAAAATTTTTGCGCAGCACATTTATTTCTTAATATATCTTGAACTTTCCGTCCGTAGTTTGTTTTTTATTTGTAGCATTATAATAAAGTTGCTCATTGTTTTTTTTTTTAATTACGATCACTAAACTGTAGTCTGCTTATGTTCCAAATTGCATGCAATGACTGGTAAACTTCAATAAATTCCAATATATCTTTTTTTTTCTTCCGACATTATAGACAACCGTACAACTTTAAATCTCTTTTTAAATGAAAAATTAGTACGTGCTTGAAAAGCAAACACCATAAACACATCAAAGTGTTACAATCAGCATGCCAAAAATCAAAATTTTTTTAATTTTTCATCCAGCATCAACTGTGTAACATATACTAATATATTTCCATAAATACTATCATAATGCTGGACGAAGATTTTTATCGTGGGTATATCGCTTTAGACTTGGTTACTGTAAAATCTTATATCAAAAGGTATACAATAGAATTTCACCCCAGTCTATCCTAAATGTAACACACAAGTCAATGTTGAACATATTCTTGATAAATGTATAACCTACAACTCCTTCAGATTCCTTATTTTTTAAACATTTACTGATCTTCTTAAAAACGTTTGCAATACAAATATGTACTAAATTAATCAACTAATTCATAACTAAAAATTGTTTGCATAGTCCTATTTAATATCTACTTTTATTTAATCGGAGCCCTTGTGCCTATTGTTTTCGTTATTATAATAAGATAATACATATTTATATATTTATATATTATTTATATTTAAATTATAATAACCCTTAAGACTTTTCTTACTTTAAATTATTTATTTTGTATTCGAAGGGCAAAATTTTACACCCTTTCTTGAATATATTAAAATCTTTTCCTACTAATAGTATGTGTATCTGAAATTTGTCAGGCAGTTTAAAAAGATAAAAATTCAAATTCGATCAAATTTTCTTTCAAATTTAATTTTTGCGGTTTTTAAACTTATGCTATAAACACAATCAAGTCTACCGACCATAGACTACACATTCTTTTAGCCGCTACACGACTACCGACTACACAGCTTCTTTTGTAGCCCGTAGCCATCTTAGGCTAATTTCTATTTTTCTTGACTACAAAAAACAGATAAGTGCTGCCAATACAATAAATGCATGAAATTGTGGTTTTAAAAACGCAATACATTAAATATCGCTATTAAAAACGCGAAAAACTATTATAGTGGCACCATTGAAAAATAATAATCATCTGTTCATTTGTTTACATTTTTTATTTACTCTTTATTTGGCGCATTTATTTGGTTTTTTGGTTGTTTTGCTTAACTTTAATACATATGTCAAAACAGATGTTTATTTTTTGTAGTTAGTGGTCGGTAGTCGTTAAAAGAATTAACTAGCTGGCGGCTTGGCTATTTTTGTAGCCAGCTATTTCTGTAGTCGGTAGTCGATGGTCGGTAGCCTTTGATTGTGTTTATAGCATTACGTTTATTTTGTATCATAATATAGATTAGCCTGTCTCTGTCTTTGGTGTGACCAATGCTGCCATGTTAAAATTAGAAACTGGATGTTAAACATTTTGTTGAATAAAAAAATTCAATCGGAACTGAAGAAGGTAAAACAAATTCGATCGAAATAGTTACTAAAGAATTAAAACCATTCCGATTGGAATATTTGATATACTATGATTATCGTGTTATTCATACAAAAAATTATTTGTTAGATTTATAAATTATTTATATGTATAATCCAACATAAAAAACAAGTCTTCTGCTAGAGAACTTACAGAAAAACACCCAACGTCCAGAAATTAAAACTTCAAGAATGTTGAACAATTTACCGCAAGTAAATTAAAAAATTATGCATTTATTAAATTATTTTCTATTTTATTAAGCTTTGGGTACTTATTATATTTTTTTATTAATACCGAAATATTGAAATATAATATTAATAAAAAAATATAAGGACCCAAAGCTTAATAAAATAGAAAATAATTTAATAAAAAAAGGGTCAAATAATGATTACTAAATTATGCATTTATTTTTATTTTTCTGAATTACCCACTGTGCACAGCTTTTTTTATTTTCAACTTCTAGTTCCATGTTAATTATTTATTGTTATTTATTTATCACTCACTTTAATTCTATTATTCAAATCAATTAATAAATAAATTGATGGGAAATTTTTCCACAAATTAAAAATTTGTTTATTTGTTTAAAAAATTTTAATTTCTATGCTTAAATTTTTAGCAAATATTGCAGAATTATGTTATTTTATAAGGAAGTATAATAGAACTCATCTGGATTCTGAGTACTGCACATAGGGGTATTTTGCCAATCTAACCGGTCATTAAGACAAAAATTAAATTAAAGAAACGTAAACAATTTAAGTACGCAGCTCGACAGAATGCAAAATTCTACATCGTATGGTGAATTTTTAAGGCTTTTACTCTAGATTTGTCGTTTTGGGGCACTATTAAATTTAGAGAAGTGGAGTAAATTGCATGCGTTTTCATTGACTTTTATAACTAAAGCTTTTGTATTGATATTAATTTTTTTTTTAAATTTTTTTTAAATTTTTTTTTGATAAAAAATGTGGTTCGAAATAAAAAAAAAAAATTTTTTTGTTTGCTAACAACAAAAAAAGAAAAAGGTGTTTGAAGACAGAAGGCACTCGCGATCCTAAGAATGTTTTACGTTGCTATAAAATTTAAGATGTTTACTTAAATGCAACACAAAAAAACCTTGAGCACTTTTGCACAAGTTTTTTTTTTTTTTTTTGCAAATTTTATCTTTCTTGCTGTTTTTTGTCATTTTGCATAAGTAGATACAAGTAAAAACCTTTTTATCAGTAACAAAATGTTTTGGTTTTTAATAATTTCATATAGATGTTTGCTTAATCAGATTACAAGTAGATTAATAACATATTAAAAGATGTATTTTACCCTACGTCTCCACTAACCATCTAATTGAACGAGACATGTACATAACGCCGGCAGAACATTGATATTAATTTGTTCATGCTCTTGTATGTGGCAAAAACGTGTTGATGTTAGTGTTCTGTCCGAGAATAATTTTTTTGTTTGTCATCAGAGTTGTTTTAATGTATTTAACAATGTTTGCACTGTTGATCAATGGATGGCGTTAATTCCAACATCAAACATCATTCATTGCTCAGACAAATGTTCGACCAACAAAGGTTGCACATGTTCCAAACAGGAACATTGAGAGTCTACATTAGGCGATTTCTAGTGCGACATGATGATCATAACAACGTAATGGCTAGCGGAGACGTATAAATAAGAAAGAAAGATTTAGAAGTAATTAAGGGTTAATAGTGGATGTATCGAAAACTGATTTTATAAATAATATCCAGCATCGCATTCCGAGCATGAAGCCAACGATTGACGTGTGCAATTTGAGCTCGACGTCTAAAGTTCGAAGTGGCCATATCGTTCGCCAATGCAATAAAGAAGCTACGAAGAGAATTGCTGGTTCCATGCAATTTGCAATACAGCACATGTACAGCCAATCTTGACAAATCCACTATATTGGAAAACAAAGCTAATGTCCACCGATACGCTTTCCGCTTGTACTTGTAAATGATAAGCACTTGGTCCATAGTATTCACGCTAGCTTTCGTAAGCTTATATTCGATTATTATTTATGATTTGCTTGATGACCGTAAAATATGTCAACTCTGTGTGGATAATGAGTGGCAGCATCGTCGACCAACCAAACTTTGATAGCATATCCTCTCATCGCTTATTGATGCGGGATAAATCGGGGCTGCATGTGATGCTTAAAGTTCTTTTAGTATTTGATCGTGACACTTATAGACACCAACTGTTAAGAAACAAGGCCAATTTGCAAAGTGATTTATTTGGATTCTTAGCACTCCAGGTCTTTACCATTCTATGGTTTTTCTTGTACAACACAGTATTATATTTTATATGAAATTAAAAATAAGGCTCATTGTATCACAACGAATTTTCATATTTCTATTCGTTGGTCATATCTGGCCTAAGAAGATTTATTGTATCGTCCCAATAAGGTTCCTCTTCAACCTGATCACTCATGTCTTCATCACCACACTCCCAATCATTCATCTCACACTCATCGTCGTCGTGGTTTTCATGAGCTTTAAGACACAACTTTTACATTCTATTATTGCATCTTTCCATGCATATTTGTACATTATGAATGGGTTAACTGACGTAAATCAGTCCATTGAAATAAGTAAAATTAAACAGTCAGCTATTGGGGGTTAAACTAATTTTTTTCATTATGCAAATTTGTTAAAGCATTTAATCAAAAAACTTAGCATGTGTTCAAATGCATCTGGAATATATGGAAATTTTTAAAAACACTTTTTTCTTTTATATTATAAGTGAATAAAGAATATAATATATAAAATAAATAACTTTTGGTGTTAAGTTCTATCGAAAGCTTAGTATCACACAATTTAAAATTGTTTAACTCTTTAGTTATTGTAGGGTATAATGTGCATTTTAATATCGTGTTACTAAGCACAACTAAAACTAGAATTTAATTTGATTGTTACTAATTAAAAACTCTAAACATTAAATAAATATTGTTTATTTTTTTCCAAAATCTTGTTGAAAATCTCTTACTCAATGCAGCATTCGATTTTATTTCAACAAGAGCTACAGTTATGATTCTCTTTAAAAGTTTTACGGCGTCTGTTAACTTCTGCCGAAGACAATATTTCTTGCGAACTCTACCAACTCATATCAAATTACACAATCTAATTTGCCAAATAATAAAAAATAAAAGAAACTTGTTAAGACATTAACTTTTTCTGTAAATCTTCTCACTTCAATACTTCTATTTCATTTCTAATATTTTTTACTTTGGCTCAAACTAAAAGAAAAGTATTGGTCATTTGACCGAAATACTTTTGATTGCGTAAAACAAAGTTTCTATGATATTCTTAAAGGTAAAATAGAAAAAACTAGCGAAACTCTTGAAAACACATGATGTTTATAGCAAACAGCGTTGCCACTAATTTACTTTTATTTTTTTTTTGGAAAATTAAATACAAATTTATCCCCTTCTTTAAAACCAGATTTAATTACATTTAATTACATTTTATAAGCTGTGTTTTAAACTTTTCTAATCAAACAGCTATAAATGCAGCAAAAAATAGATTTGGTTTACAAAAAATTTTAGACCAATTCAGTACCAAAAGCACTACATTGGCAACAACATTTGAAATATAATTATTGCTAATGTGTGCAAAATTGTTTTTGTTTTAATTTCGGCTGCATTTGTGACAACCATGTAGGGTTTAAAAATTCCCCGCAAAAACTATTCACAATTTCACGGGAAAATTTTGGCTAAATTGCCGGGAAACCATAAGTTTAAAATCATTGATACTTAAAAAAAATAAACTCATTGTTTATCAAATATTTTGATTGTGACATTTTAACATTTTCAAATTTCTCGTTTCGGGTGAACTCTACTACATCTGTCCATGAAATATTTTTTTGCAAATTTTAATGTTGGTATAGATAGTAATCGATATGAAATACATAACAACTATTTTAAGAATTTTTTTCTGTCTGTTTGTGTTCGCATCACGTAAACACTGCTGGATGGATTTGAACAAAATTTTGTGAGGAGGTCCCTTAGAACCTTGATTTAAATGTAGAATACTTGTTTTTAAATAAAAATATGTCATTTCGTGGAGAAACTAGAGATCCAAATGTGGTACTAAAACAGTTGTAAGTGCGTTTAATTTTTGTAGATAAAAAATTTTTAACACTGTTCACAGATCTCTAGAACAAATGTTTAAAATGTTTTTCTATTGTTGAAAATTTGGAACGAAAACAAGCAACAGTATGTCAGTGAATTGTTAAAAGCAGTTCTTAAATTTTATATTTGATAAAATAATTAATAAAAATTTTTTTTAGTATTTTTATCTTTGTTATCTCTCATTATAAAGCACAAAGTAAATATGTATGTATGCCTTGTCACCTGAATTGTTTATAAAATGATTTCATAAAACTATGAATTTTTTAATATTATTTCATTAAATAAACTTGTTTTCTTACTGATTTTTTCCCAGGAGTGCCGGGAAATCCCGCGAATGCGATAATATTTTTCCGTTTCCCGGGAAACAAAAAATTCCAGAAAATCCTAAACTCTACAACCATGTTTTGTTGCTTTATCATCACAGCCATCCACGCCCCAATACTGCGTAATCCTCCAACGCTCAAAATATTCGATGTCTTTGTTAGAAAACTATGCCTTTATCTAGCGCAGTCATCAACATAACGTACAATTTTTGACTCTAGCAGGTCTTGTTTATCATAAGACCTTTTTGAAAAATTAAGTCAGCCATTACTGCATTTTTTTAAACATACAGATACCTTCACCAATTTATATAATGCGACTACACAATAATTGTTTTTCTTTTCTACTCGAGACTCGTTAGTTTTAAACCTCTGCTATCCAATTATTTGTCTCACCTCAAGTAATCAACAACGATTACATTTACTTTACTTTTAGTCCAGATTTACACTATGCAATTTTTTGAGGCATTTTTTTTCAATTCCTTATTTAAGTTGCAGCGATTTGCGCTATTTAAAAATAAACATAAGCGAAAATAATATCCCCTCAAAATCCCAGTAATACCATATTGCTTACTCCTCTTGCTTCACCAACAAGCAAAATTTTCATGCAAGTTTTATGAAAAATTGCCCAGTCTAAATGCGGTATTACTTTTTACTTAACAGAGACCCTGTTGAAATTTGAACTTATGGTTAACATACATGTTAAAATTTCTTCCAACCCAACCAATATAGAAGCTTGATATGTGTTGGCTAACTTTTTCTTTGTTTTCCATTTGCACTTTAAACACATCGTTGATGATGGAAAAGTAAATATTTCTAAAGCACAATCCAATAGCAAACAGTCTTAGCATTCTTGTTATCGGAATGTAAAGGTCTTTAAATTCTATTTTCATAACAATTCCTTTATATCCAATTTTTTGTTTCGAATTTGTACTTCAAAATTAAAGTGTTACTCAAAGACTCTTAACCATAAAAGAGATTATTTCTAAAAATAAACCGAAAATTTTATTAAAAATTAACAACTGCCTTAGAGCCCAATCGGCGAAAAACCGACGATTATAATGGTCCCGTGGCTTTAATTCCCTTACTACCTGGATCTTATATGGGTGGAGGCCAAGATCATTGCGCGAAATCTTCCACGTAGTGGATGGATAAAGCCCCAATTCCTGCGTCCGACGACGAGTCGATAAATTTTGATCTTCATTCAAGCTCTCGTTTACAGCAGCGATATTCTCTTCAGTACGCACATTCCTTCGACCTGTTGGTGTTATTTTATCCCCTAGAGAGTATGTGATAAGAAATCTATCTACAGTGCGGCGGATGGCTTGCTCAGGCGGATAATTATGTGTATCATAAAAATCACGAAGTCGGCTATAATTTGCTCGAATTGATGACTGATTTTCAAAGTAAATTTGGATGATTTGATAGCGTTGTTCAAGCGTGAGTCTATTCATAATGATATAAAAATAATAAGAAAACATTCTTTATCAAAATTTAATTTTTAGTGTTATTTTTTATAATTAAAAGTTCTATCGGCCTTAAAAAAACACCCGATATATTCTGAATTCTTATGCATAGCGAAATCGATTGAGCGATGTCCGTCTGTCACACGGACGTTGTTGAAACCAACTTTGCAAGGCACTACATAAGCTAGAGGAAATTTAAATATGCCAAGCGATCAGACAAAGTGTCGAAAGAGGTGCTATTGGAAATCTGCCAGATCGATCCATGTCCATCGAGGCATCGGGTCTCTAACTTTTCCATATCATTTGAAACAATGAAGTAACCTCAATTGAAAAAAATATATATATGGGGAGATAGAGATTTAAAAAATAAGAAAAAAACATTGAGTGAAAAAATTTGCACTCTGCCATATATTCCGAGTTATAGGCCTCCAAACTTTTCATAGAAAAGTTCGATTGTGCGTCATATTTTTTAAGATATTATTATGGGTATCATTTAAAAGCTTTTGAAGAGATCTTTCAGAAAATACTAGAACTTTTTAAAAACGTTTAACCCATTAAAAGCCGATGATTTTTTTAGGTAAAAAAAAATCTTTTATTTTTATTTTTTAATTCTCTTCCACTTAAATATTTGTTTTTTTAATTATATTTATTTCACTAAACTAGATTGACATACATGGTGGTAGGAATATTAGATTTGTCTTACTTGTTTTTAAAATAGTTTTGTCTGACCCCCTGTGAAGCACTATAATTGAAATCTACTTTCAGTACAATTTGGTATTGAGCAAATAAAACAAAAATGTTTCATCTGTTTGCTTTCTGTGCTTTTAATTTCTTAAAAAGGTTTAAGTTTATAAAATTTATTTACTGTAATGCCTACGGAAATAACGGAAATATTAAGCAACAATTTGATTAAATATAATTTTATTCCATTCTCCGACTGATTCACTTTCCTTTTTTTTTAAAGGAAACAATGAGCTTAGAAAAAAGCATGCATGAAATATTTTTTTTTTAATTTGAGCGTAATGCTTAAACAATTTATTATTTTTTACTATTTATCACTCAAAGTCAACTCATAAACAATAATTTAAAAAAATGTTGTTTTGTTATTATTTTTAGTTATAAAAATTATTGGCTGTATTCTATAAAATTCCATTAAGGGATTGATATACTTTTGGTTGCTGAGAGTTTATTTCACAGGTTAGTGTGAAAACAATAATGAATGAAATTTTTTTTCGTAAAATTATAACTCTTTGGTTTTCTATAAAAACTCTCTTAAAGTTTCAATTAAACAACAGACTTAAATCGTATATCAAATTGTTAACAACTCACGGAATAAAAACTTTAAACATTAAAAAAATCTAAAAAATATATTAACGAAATTGTTGAATATGACTTAAAAATATTTTAATTTATTTTAGTTTTCATAAAATTTCATTAAATATTCAAGGAGAAATTACTGAGGATAAATATCAAAAGAATTTCAAAAATTATACTCAACCTTCGGCAAAATCAATTGAAATGAATTTAAAGGTAAGAATCATTTAAAAGTTTGAAAAAAAAGTGTAATGAAACGAAAGTGCATTAAAAAATAACTTAGAACACCAACACTGGGTAATTAAAAAGAGTGGGATGAATAGAAATAAAACTTCTAATTAAAGAAACAGTGCAGCCATACTTGCAAAATACAATTTTCCTATCGATTTAAAGTGTAGCAATATTAAGGAAATATAAATAAAGCAATTTCCGTATCTACAATAAGAAATTTAATTATTTTTTTAAAAAGAAGCTTTGTGTCTATTTAAGCCATTAGTTCCATTTTTTAAAGCTGGAATTTTTGTATGTTTTTTCTTCAACAATTAATTGCAGGAAAATCATTTTTAATTAGTTTACAATCTGAATTTAATTATCTCAAAATATCTATTAAAAAAAAAAGAAAAAAAAAATAAAATTTCAAAAAAAAAATTTTTTATTTCTTAAAATTTGATATAAATATATAATGTTTTACTTAAAACAAATAAGTAATTTAACATTATGGATCTGTGTTGTTTATTGGGTGATTAGATTGTGCAAGAACTAAACACACTAAATGCAAGCATACTTTCAGGCGTCCTATAAAAAATTATTTCTTTCCACATTAACAACAGTAAAACTGAAGTCTTGCAAGATCTCTATAATCTATTCTCAAAGTTTAAGACCAATTCGCTGGCTCAAATTAATATTTAATAGTTTTATGTGCAGTTTTTTTTAAAGTTAGCAACTAACAAGTAAATTTCATTTACTTTCACCACAAAAAGTGGAAAAAGGTTATAACTAATTTTGTCTTTCCTTTTGCAATTTCTACAATATCCATTTCCGATCCCATAAAGTATATATATTCTGACTTCTTATGTTTAGCGAAGTCGATTGAGCGATGCCCGTCTGTGTTAGTGTTGAAACCAAGTTTGCCGGAACACTAGATCAGCGAGAAAAAATTTTAATATGCCAATCGATCAGACAGAGTGTCGAAACGGATGCTGTAAGCAAGATGGATCCGTGGCCTTCGACGCAGCAGGCAAAACACCACGCCTACCTCTAATTTTTCTATAACATTTAGCACAATGGAGTAACTCCAATCAAAAAGCAAACGTATGGGTGAATAGAGAATTAAAAAAATAAAAAAATATCAAGATAAAAAAATTTTTGCTTGCCATTTTTTTCCGAGTTACGGACTTCTGAAATTTTCAAAATTTTTATAATAACAATATGGGTATCATTTTAAAGCTTTTGAAAAGATATTTAAGGTAACACAATTTTTTTTTTAAATGCTTAACCCATTAAGAGCCGATGGCATTTTTTTGTATATTTTTTTACTGTTTTTATTTAGATAAATAGTGAAGGGTATATTAATTTTGGCTGAATTTAGCACTCTTACTTGTTATAATTTAAAAAGTTCTAAAAAAAATTTCTTCCTTTAAAAAATAAGGATTGTTAGATTTTTTTATAGATAACTATTCTGCAAAACAGGGTTATTTATTGATTGGGTTTTTTCCAAAATTTTATTTAAAAAATTTGCTTTACATTTTTGTATCTTATATCTCTTATGAAATATTTTTTATACATTTTCTTAATTCTCTTTTTAGCACGTGTTGATATATATTACACTTGTACTTTGCCTACAGTTGACTCTCATTAGTGCTCGTTCGACTGCTGTCTCGGATACATACATTTCAAAACCTGTTAATAATCATGAATCTCTTAATAATGATAACTCCGTCAATTATAAAAATCGTGGTCCACCGACCCAAAAAGATTCTTTATTAAATCGTCTAAGACGAGGTTATTATTACATCGACGATGGACAAATAACACCAGTCAATCCCTTAAATTTGAATCAAAATGTCTTAACAATACGTAGGCGTCAGGATTCTTTTTCAAATCGAAAGGATAAAAATGTTAAGCCAAAAAAGTTGTTTGTTCCCAACTTATTTGGATGAAAAAAAATATATGAAAAACTTTCACTGGAATTTCATTTGTATGCTCTAGTTGGCGAGTATAGAAAATCTTACGTTTTCACGTATATGAGAATAGAGACTGAAAAAAAATTGTTGTTGTTGTTATATATATATATACATATTAATATATAATTTAATTTAATTAAGTAATTGTAATAGTATTAGTAAGTTAAGTTATATTAGTTTTAGAAAATCTGAGTGTTTTTATTTAAATAGTAAAAGTGCAAAATAAAGAAAATTAAAAAGAAAATGTTGAATGTAAAACTTTTATTACTGAGAAGTACGAGTACAGCCACATAAACTGCTGTTCTACATATATAATATATTTTCTCATTATTCAACACAATTCTTACGGGATAAGTAATGCGAGATAAGCAAAAGTATTAAAAGAAGTTGAAAAGTAAAAATAAGATTAAAGCGACTTTAAAAAGGGTTTATCGGGAATCTATCGTGGTTTGAAATGAAATTTCTGGGGCTTAATCTACTTTCGATTTCAGCACTGAAGAAAATTTCGAAATAAATGAGAAAAGTTTATATTTATTATAAAAACATTAATTTGCACATGTTTTAGACATTGTGCAGATAATCATCCGCACAACCACCAACGCATTTATGTATATCGATTCTTTTAGTTGTTGTTGCCTTAAGCATTAAGAGATCTTAAGGCCGGGTTTCACTATCATACCCAATCGTACGATTTAATCACACGAAAATCTCACGGTATTCTGTCCTACTTTAAAAATCGTTTCAAAATGGCGTCGTAGGTGCCACACTATTATACAAAAAGATGCAAAAACAGATGCTTTTAATATTTTGTTGCTCTCTCCTTATCTTTAAAAAAAAAATCAACTCTGATCGCATATAAAAAATCATTTTATGAATTATTTCAAAAGATTAAAAACTCGTGCAGATCTGTCAAAAAGTCTGTCACACACATACACTTTTATTCCACACTATCATACTTTTTGATAACACATGCAATTTTTGGCAGATCGTACGAATGAGTATGATAGTCAATGCTGGCCTTTATATCTGAATAGTGGAAGAACAAGGCGAATCAATTACCAGGTGGCAGCGTAGGCGAATTCAGTATTTTTTGCTGGTATACACGACTGTCAAACTCCATACATAAAAAATATACACAAATTTTGTATACATGGAGTTTGAAAGTGGTGTACGCCAGCAAAAAATACTGAATTCGCCTACGCTGCCACCTGGTAATCGATTCGCCTTGTGGAAGAGTTTGTGTTACTTAACAGTGTTGACAATTAAGGCCGTGTCAGATAGAACTTTTTCGCTTTGCGTGACGTTTCAAACTTTGAAAAAAAGTGTAAAAGGCAAGAGGTATGTCACAATAAAAACTTTGACAGCGCTTTATTATTGTTTGTTTACGTTAAAAGTGCATAGTAGTTTTTATATTTTCATTAAAATAATATTAAAAAATGTTATTGGAGGACATATTGGAATTGGTTCTAATCCTAATCTTAATGAATGAAGCATTAGAGATGTTAGAACAAGCTCCAAGACGTAGGTTTTGGGTGCGAAGCCTTTACCAGGACCGTGACCTCACAGGTATGTTTGAATCTAGCTTTGAGGAAATGCACAAAAGAAATCCAGAACAATTTCAAAAAAGTGTCCGGATGACCCCTGCTGTGTTCGATATGCTGTTGGCGATTTTAAAGGAAAGACCAGCCATATCTGCGTCCTGCAGACTTTTTATAACACTTATGTATGTAACCGATACCAACTACAATATAATATACATATTTAATAAAAAAATCTTTTATTTTAGATATTTAGCTCACGGTGATAGCAAGCAAACACTTGCCACTGCTTTTAAAATGGGACGGTCAACAGTAACCACCATTATAAGTGAGGTATGCGAAGCAATTTGGGAGGAATTGGGAATTATATACCTGTCGCCGGCGCAAAAACATGAATGGAAACGTATTGCTGCAGATTTCCATACTATGTGGAACTTTCCGAACTGTGTTGGTGCTGTGGACGGAAAGCACATAACAATATCATGTCCACCCAACTCAGGATCTCTATATTATAATTATAAGGGAAATTACTCTATTGTACTTCTACCAAGTTGCGATGCCAACTATACATTCACGACCGTTGATATCGGAGCGTATGGTTCCCAAAGCGACGGTGGGGTATTATGGAATTCTGGCTTCGGACAACGATTGCTAAGTGGGAACTTAGATTTACCCGAAGATGCGTATCTGCCTAGGACTTCTATCAAATTCCCTTACTTCATGGTTGGTGATGCTGTATTTCCCCTAAAAAACTGTATTATGCGTCCATACCCGGGTTTGTACATTTACTTTAACTTCTCAATTATAATAATCATTAAAAGTTTCAAATAATTTTTAGGTACACGATTACCACTTGACAGAGAAATTATTAATAGGTGGTTGTCACGAGCCAGAAGAGTAATAGAAAATGCTTTCGGAATTTTGTGTGCTCGTTGGAGAGTTTTGTTATCGCCTTTATTTATGCACCCAAAAAATGCAGAAAAAATAGTAAAGCTACTGTAGTTTTACACAATTTCGCTAAATTCCACGATGGTACCTATTGTCCGCCTGATTATGTGGACCGCTTTGAAGGTGACGAAATTGTTAATGGATTGTGGCGGAGTGAAGTTTTGGTGCCGTTACGAAACCATGGTCGAATGACTTGCAACAACGCAGCTAAAAATGCATTCGCCCTTAGAGAACAGCTAAAGGACTACGTTATATCCCACCCAATTTAGATTATATTTTGTAAATATTTTTCATTTTTTTTTTCAAAGTATGCTTTTGATTACTTTTTTGGAATATACTGGATGGAATATGAAGTAATTATAAATTTGAATCTTTTAATTTTTAAACTATAACTTTTATTTTCTAAAATTCATTTTTTTATATAACTACATATATACATACAAAGATAGATTTTAAGAATATTAAAATAAACTATTTCCTATAGTTAAAATAATTTGTTACTTTTAAATTAATCTGCTTTACTTCAAAAATAAATAAATAAGTTAGAACTAAAATCAGAAATGAAATTAAATTAATTCAAATATAATATACATATGTATAATGTATGTCATTTATATTACTAAAATAACGCTGTTTTGTTTAAAGTTTCTTAGCATGAAACAAAAATTAATACTACAAGCCTTTTTCATATCACATCGTACATTTTATTGACATGTAGGTAGTCAGTTTGTTTCTTCTTTGGTTTTTTAAACTTCATCAATTTTTAAAATTTTATTTTAAACATGGTGCATCCTGAAAAGAAAAATATTAAGAAAATTAAATTTACTTTATTCGTGCTTGATTCATTTAAATATAAATATTTCATGATATTCTCATGAAATATTTTTTATTATAAACTAAACTAAAAAATGAAATTTATTACTGCGGGGAAAGCATATCCATATGGCCATTTCACCACTGCTCAAATAGCTCATCAGTAGATTTTACCCAAATTTTGTATAGAAAACTAGAAAGTCTCGTATCAAAAGCCAAATTGATTAAATTAGAACCCCATTGGCTTTTGATATGAGACTTTCTAGTTTTCTATACAAAATTTGGGTAAAATCCACTGATGAGCTATTTGAGCAGTGGTGAAATGGCCATATGGATATGCTTTCCCCGCAGTAATAAATTTCATTTTTTAGTTTAGTTTATAATAATAAATATTTTATGAGAATATCATGAAATCTTTATATTTAAAGGAATCAAGCACGAATAAAGTAAATTAAATTTTAAAAGATTCCGAATAATAAATTTTTATATTGTTGAGAAAATTATTTAAAACATATTTAATATTTCAAAAATTATCTTACTAACCTTTCATTGCTAATTTGCATTATGCACATATGTAAGCAGCTCAATTTTCAAACGATCTTGCACTTCTTCTGACTTTTTTTGAAGACATTCGTCTAGCAATCGCAAGAATGCATTATTCCTGGAAGGAATCTTTTCAGCTTTTGCAGCAATGACAGCTTCAATGGTTCCACAAAGTTTATCAAAACGCTCACGCGATTCATTGCCCAAACGCTGACGTTTTGCACTTTTCGTGCTACAGGATGCTTCTTCACTGAATGGGCTATTATTTAATTCGTCATCCTGTAGTACATCTTCGCTTTGAGGAGTGGCTGGTGCTTCACTGCAGAACAGTTGGTCGTCACTATTCCATTGAAAATTCGAAATGGTTCTAAAATGTAAATGGAAAGATTTAAAATTTAGCACATACAAAGTAAAGATTATTATATTCAACTAACTTTCTAGGAGTTATATGCTTTGTTAAGAATCGCATTGATTCTATATAGCACCACTGCGCTTTCTCTTCAGCAGCGGCTCCCGACTTTAGCTTACTGGCGGACATCTCGCGAACAAAACGGTCGCGTAGCGATTTCCACCTGTTTTTGCAATGTTCCTCTGTAAAAAATAAAAATAGCAAACAAGATAACACTCTGAACGGAAAACACAATACCTGACACTCCAGTTGAAGCAGCCACTGCCTGCCAAGCTCGATCCTTCATATACTTATTTCTGAATAGGGTGGAACTTTTGTCGAAAAGACATCGGTGCATTTTTATTGCTTCTATTAGCTTTTCTTCCATAATTGTCTACAAAAAAAAAAATAATAAAGGAATAATATTTAATAAAAAAAAATTATCTTTTAAAATACTTACCTCTTTTACGTTAGATTTTGCAAAAAATAATATGCAAATGTATAGCAGCTGATTGTTAAAGCGCGCCAAAAGATGAGTGTTGACCAACTTTGCGCTTTGCTTTGCGTTAAAAGTGCTTTATGTGACATGTTTCATATAAGTTCATACATTTTATCTTAAATGTCAAAGCGAATTTGCAACGCAACGCAAAGCAAAAGTTTTATCTGACACGGCCTTTATTCTTGAAGTCTTTTATTTTGCAATTAAAAAACTTTCTTCTTTGCTTTTTTTCCAATTTGCATACAGCCTGTACACAACAAGTGGCGAAATAAATATGTTTTCTCTGTACCAAATCCAATAATAAAAATTAAATAAAAAGTACCGTAAAAGGTACTGAAACAAAACCTATTGAAAGACTGATACCGTTACCACACCGTTTTTAATTTAAGTTGTTTACCTTGATTTTGTGTTAAGAAGTTTATTGACTGCATTTTATTAAATGTTTCTTGCTCTCTCCTTTAATTCTATATAATTTTGTGGAGACTTGTTTATTTATTTAACAGATTGGTGCAAATTAGATTAGATTTTGTTGCATATAAGCTGTCAGTTAATTAATTTTCTATAAAAACTCAATGTGAAATAAGTAAATCAACAATATTTAATTTAATTTCACACTGTAAACTGCACAAAAATCAAATAAAACTAGAAATCTGAGAATATTAATTCCGCAAAATTAAAAAAAAAGATTTTGGTTGGAAAGTTGGGAGCACATTGGCACATACCGACTATGGATTTAAAGGTAAAAATTATTATATTATTTATTTTGATTTTTTCCAGCCAGGGGTTGAACCGAGAATTTTACAAAATCAATTAAAATTTTACTTTTTCGGCTTTGGTTCATTTTTTAAATTAATTTTTACAAAATGTTTTTTTCAAATATATGCGGACGTATCCAAAGAAAACAAAAAAAATTAGACGCTGGCAGAATGTAATGCCGCATATTCAGGACCGCCAAATCCATCATCAGCATTCTTCGCATCCATCTACCTTAAGTTGTGTATATTGTAAATATCATCCATTAACCAACTAATCAGTATTAAGTTGGTTGGACAAAATTCACACACAACTCAAAGCATTTCTATGTTGTTTTTTCTACAACAGGTCTTGTACATTTGTTGCTTTTATACTACGCCTTCAGTAAAATTGATAAAATTATTCTTAGTTGCAATTAAAAATGCAAAAATAAGTGTTAAAATAATTCAAAATATAAAAAGGTATATTTTACAAGAAAAGATTGAATTGAAATTTTGGAAATGTCTTAACTTTAATAAAATAATTTCATAATTTTGTTAAATTAAATACACAAAAAAATATTTTTTTTTAATTTTTCTTAAATAAATTTATTATTTTGTTGAAAAAAGTGTCACGATTTGAACGATTTTGTTTTAAGCAAATAATTATTTAAGAAGCTAAAAAAATTAGATTAACTTTGTTCCATTTTAATTTAATTACAAAAATTTCCATTTTAAATTTCTCTGCGCTAATAAGCAAAAATTAATGTGTTTTTAAAATCCGAATTTATTAGGAAGATTAAAAATTTTAATTTTCTCTTTAATTTTGCAAATAATTTACTAATGTTATTTATTTTTTTCTTTTCTCCTTTAAGCATTTGACCACATTCATGACACTACTTCTGATCTCTTTCTTTGGTCTTGTAGCTAAAAGTATTGCTTTGCCGCTCGCTGATTCGGAAACGTTCATTTCTACACCTCGTTTAATTGATAGCATTTTCCACTATGGAAATATTGAAAATAATCAATTTGATAAAATGGCCGACATTCGTCAAAAACGTGATAATGATTTCATCAAGAATGGCAATTTAGCACCAGAAAAGCCGACAGATCGTAGAATTGAAGATTCCAATGACTCATATAATTCATACGGAGAGAATCAAAATATGGAAGCTAAAAAGTTGTTTGTTCCCAATTTTTTTGGTTAAACAATTAAAACTACGTTGAACCAAATGTTATTGATAATATTTAAGAAACAAAAAAAAAACTTTGTAAAAATTGTTATTTCAATGTAAACACGATTTATTTAAATTAAAAAATATAAATTTTTTTTTTTTATACTTAAAAAGTTAAAAAAAAACTTTTTTTACGTTTGCATTTTTTGTAATTAAAAATTCTTTCTATTCAGGTTTTAAAGATATGACAAAATACGTCAAAATCAGATTTATATCGGGACGCTGTTTAGGTCTTTACTTTATTTTTTAATACAATTGTAGAGGGCGCCCACACCTGTATAAATCATCACCAAGCATCATCACTCTAAGCCCAGCCAGAGCCATTTTTAAAATCGAGTTAAAAGTTTCGATTATAAAACGTTATGGATCTTAAAGACTGCGGCACTTATGGCAAAAATTTATCAACTCTGTTACCAAATTTTCGCTTAAATCAGTTAGGTACGTTATGCGGTTTTTTATATTTTAATAGAGAGCCGGTTTTCCCCTTTTTTATACAATTAGATTCGCTACTGAAATCAGAGAAAAATTATTTAAAATTCTAGAAAATACTTTAAATTACATTGAAATCGGTCCATCGAATAAAAATGCCCGTTTCCGCTTTATTACCTTCTAGGCGTGGGTTTTGAAAATTCGCTTTGTGTAAATCTGTCTCTAATACTTCAGTATCATTTGGAACAATAAAGTAACTCAAATAAAAAAAGCAAATACATATATGGAGCGATGGAGAAGATATCATTTAAAAGATTTGAAGAGATCTTTTAAGAAATACTAAAATTTTTTTAAAATGCTTAACCCATTAAGAGCCGATGACATATTTAGATAAAATTATGTGTAGTACTTAATTATTTTTTTTTTCTTAATTTTTAATTAGCTGTCACTGCAATATTTTTTTTAATAGGAGCTACTTTACTAAACTAAATTTAAATACATGGTGAAAGGTATATAAGAATCTGAATATGGCACTCTTAATTGTTTTTTGTTAACAATTACTAGTTTCCCAAAATTAAACATTTCTTTATTTGCATTTCTTGTTTCTCTTATTTATTTCTGAAGCGTGCAGTTTGTCATCAACTAATTAATTGTACAAATTGTTAACATTTTTGTGTTGTTTACAAATCCAATTTTATACGTTTATGTTCTTACCATATTAATTCCTTATTTTATTATGATAAAAAATTTAGCCTAAAAATGCATGGAAGTATTAAACGATTATTCCAGCTCCTTAAGGTAGGCAATACAACTTAAAATTTAAATAATGAAATACCCCATGATCTGAGCTTTCGTTCTTTTAAACACAACACTTCAACCTGCAATAAAAGTAAAATTAAAAAAAAACTAAAATTTATATAAAGTAAAAAACGTTTAAATCAAATTCGGAAATCAACGTAAAATAATAATAAAATTTTATAATAAATTAAATTTGGTAAATTTTTTAATTTAAGTGAAGGTTTAGTTATTTTAGAATATTCGGTAAAACTTGAAATTGTTGGCGATTTCCCGTGTATTTCTTTTGGTTAAAAAAAAGCAATGTAATAATAATAAATAAGTCCTTCAGTGTAAGTTTGATAAAGGGCTCCGTACCCTGTATGGCTTACCCACGTAAATATTGGAACACATTTAGTTTAGGCGTGATGTTTTTCCCGCTGCGTCGAAGGACATGGACCGAACTTGCTAATTTCCAAAAGCACCCCTTTCGACACTATGTCTAATCGATTGGCATATTTAAATTTTCTCTAACAACACTAACACGGGCGGACAGACGGACATCGCTCAATCGACTTCGCTATGCATAGGAGCTCAGAATTTATATGCTTTGTGGGCTCGTAAATGAATTTTGTAGAAATTACAAACTGAATGACAAAATTATTTGTACCCCTTTTTCACTTTTTGCGGTGAAGGGTATAAAAATAAGGCTTAAACATGAAACCGTAATAAGCCGTATTATCGGGATAACTTTTAATATGATTCTGTGTGAATTCTAAATGTCTGTCTACTAGATTGAAAAATTTAAGTGAAATAACATTAGCATTGCAGCTATATTTGATGATCCCGGAGAAATCAAATTCCTCGTCATCACTTGTAAGGGCTGTTGTCATACCTTTCAGTGAATACCGTCGTCTCTGGCTGTTTATTTGGTACGTTTAGCGAGCGCTTTCGATGTGAGAACATAATTTTTAAGCCTTGTTTTGGTAAGTACAACAGTATAATATTTACTGGCGGAACAAATCCGATTAAGAGCGTACGTACGTTTCATTAAATCAATTTAACTAAATGCAACAAAATAAGAACTTTTTATAATTCTTGTTTTGTAGAAGATGCTTTTCGATTTGAAATTTTTCGAAGCTGAAGGCAAAGTTTTTTAAGTTAATCGCAAAATTTACCTAAAAATTTAAACAGCTATTTGTAAAAGTTACTTCGCTTCATCTATTAGTTTGTACTATTTTCACCATGGATTAAAAAAAAAAAAAAAAAATGCATCTCTTATTTTGGCGCCACTGTATAAAAGTTGTTTTTAAGCTTCTTAGCTTCTTTACCGTGTAAAGTAAAGGATACCATTAGCATTAATGACTAATATAATACGAGTATAAATAATAGTATTAAAATATAAATTTAATTACACCAATTTATTTTCAAATAAACAAAAATTTATTTAAAAGTCAACTGATCTTAATTGGAACCAAAAAGATCAGTGACCTTAAAACGATTTTTTTAATTTAAAAAATTTTCGTATTGAATACAAAGAAAATAATTTATTTTATATTTTTTTTTTTTTGGTACCAATTTTTCAAAATACCTATTAAATTAGAATATTTCAAACGTTATGCAAATTAATTCGAACGTTAATTGAAATTAATTTAAGTAGAGAGTTATTAAAATTATCTGCTTTTTACAGCTGTATCTGTAATAAAACAGAAATAGGTCAATTTCAAGGTCAAGTTTGTACACTGAAACGATGTAAACGTTGCTGTAAAAGCCTTGCGTATTTTATATTAAAAAATAACGGTTTTTTTAAATGTCTGTACTTTAATTTGTATGTGTTTTAGAACCTTTAAATAATTTTTTTTAGAAATTTTAAAAAACTCCAGTTTTGATGACGGGTGTTTTTGGAACGATCTAGCTTCGTTAAATGGTTCGCTTAAAGGAACGGCTTGGAATGGTTCCGAAAGAGAAAAATTTGTACTCTTATTAAGATTTCGTATTAATCGTTCATTAATCAGATCAAATTGTAATCAATTTCAAAAAAAAAATAATTTTTTGTTAAAACAACAGCTTGAATTTCGAATAAAATATCTAAACACAAAATAAAACAGTAACGGGGTCATTTCAGTACATGAATTATTATTTAAAAATTTAAATGTTGGTGTAGATATGAAATAAAATACACCTATTTTTAGAATTCCTGTCTGTCTGCTAGATGTATTTGAATAAAGTTTTGTGAGGTGATCCCTTAGAACCTTGATGGAAACAGTCTTTCAAAACTTTAACGCCAGAAATCCTATCAGCTGCCAAGATTTGTTAATGTTTAGACAGACAAATTCCGATATTAAGCAGATTTTTAATTCATTTGAAGAAATTGAATTTTATAAAACTCTGCTTTGAATTTACTTTTGATTATGATTATTTTTGAAAAAAACACACATACACACACATACATACGCACATTAAAAAAACTAAAAAAAATAATTGATTTAAATATTAATTTAATTTAATTTAATTATTTTTTTGCAATGTCAAAAACCTTTTAATTAATAATCTTAATTATGTTTCATATATAATTACAATAACTCATTTAATTTTTGGAGACTGGTTTTTGTTTATTTATTTCTAGTTAAAATCTTACAAAACAAAAGAAGATTTTAAACAGAAGATGAAAAAAACTGATGAGTTGATTTTAAGCAATTTAAAAATTTCAAGTTATTTTGATTTTTATTTATTTGAGCAAACAAAATAAAGAATTTTGTATAAAATATAAAAAGTTTTACACATACATTTATTCAAAAGTCTATGGATTATAATGTTACTTATTTAAGAGCTGGTTTGAACAACAACAAAAATAAAATAAAATAAAACAAAAATTTTGTTTTCAGCTGGTTCACAAAAAGGCATTAGTATTATTATCAATTTTACCTAAATTATATTTTCAAGTCAACAGTTCATCTAATACAGTGGCGGATTTCCCAAAACATTCAATATTATAATAATAACTTGATCTCTATTAAAATATTTATATTTAAAAATGACCTATTTGTTTATTTATTTATTTGTATTTATTCCGATTGCAAGCCTTAAAAGCTAACTTAATCTTATCCATTATTAAATTGTATAACGTGTTCGGTTTTGTTGATATCGCTTACTTTCTAATATAGTAAATAACACAGCCCTTATTCGTACGTACATAAGCTCCAATTAAAGCCAATAAATACAAGGCTGTTTTAAATATAGCGCTAAAAGCTAAATTTGTTCCTTCAGAACACTGTGGGGATTTTGAGCCAACCTGGCATGTGACAACACTGACGCACATTCAGGGCCATTCTGCGTGAGAAACCGAGCATAGTGTTTTGTGATAAATGTAAAAGGTTTTATTCATTGCTCATCAATATGTCGAAACGTGACAGTCGGATATCTTCTCTTTCTTTAAGAAAAAAGTGAACAGTGGTACTAGGAATGAAGAAGGGGTGTGCGGCCTTGTTTTAATTCATAAAATAGCTTGAGAATTTCCAGGTACCACAAGCAACACAACCCCTACCCCCGGTTACACTATATAATGGAGGAATTCTCCCGGACTACTACTCGAATGAATATAAAATTTGTTAGAGGCATTTAGTGTTAAGTATCGCCGAATGCATATTTTTTGTTATGCTTGGTAATCTCTATGAAAACAAATTTCTGAGAAAAATGTTTTCTAAATTGTTCTTAAAATAAAATTACAAAAATTGTAATCAAAAATAATTCTAGGAACATAATTTACGTAAATCATGCTCATGGGATTTTAATAAAAAACAAATTTTTTATGATATTCTTAAAAACAGCGACTCTCAAACTTTTAAAGCCCTCATGACACATGACTTCTTCTTCGTCGAGCTATTTATTACAATTATAAAATAAAACAAAAAAATTTAATCTTAAGAATAAATGGATAATTGCAACCCGGAAACAAGCAGTCTCTATTTTTTTCCTAACGCCATCGAAATTTTACAAATAGAGGACCCCGGTCCATTTCATATTTTTTTTTTTTTTTTTTTTGAACATAATAAGCAGATGTTCATCATTTTGACATTTTATCAATACACATTTAAATTGTATGTATGTTGTGATAAACAGCTGCTTATTGTATTTCAGTAATGTCACTTTAGCGACTTTTTTTAAGCGAATTTTAATAAAGAAGCTCTGGTTTAGGATTTATTTAAAATTTAAATTATCGTGTAAAAAAGGTAAAAAATATTTTAAATTAAAAATATACTGAAGTATTACTCAGAAGCGATAATGTAGTTGCTGTGCCACTACAACAGCAACTAATCAAAACAACAACATTTTGGAACTTATATAGTTCTATGATATCAAAAATACAATTGCGAAAAAATTAATGTGTGTCCTATAAAGAAGCGTTTTGCTTAAAAACACATGCAATGAAAATTATCATGGATTGATAAGCTGCATAGGTACTTCTATATCAAGTACTAAGAATGGAAATAAATTTAGGTCTAAGTAATTTGTAACATGTATCTTCTTTGCAAGTTTTTCGAAATACTAAAAGAATTTTTTTTCTTTTTTTTTGGCAAATTTACATAATTATATTTTGAAGTCATGCTTAGTTACAAAATAAAAAAGTAAGACTGCTTTATTCGGCTATGCCGAATCTTATATGCCCTTCACCATGTAAGTAAATCTAGAGAATTAAAAAATTAGAAAAAAAAACGTGCTATATAAAATTTAACATAAAAATGTCATCGGCTCTTCATAGATTAAGCATTTTCAAATTTTTTAGTATTTTCTGAAAGACTTCTTCAAAAGCTTTTAAATGATACCCATATTGATATCATACAAAATATGGTGCGTAATAGTACTTTTCTTTGAAAAGTTAACAGGCCCATAACCAGGAACATATAGACGAGCACTAATTTTATCACTTGCTGCTAACTTCTTATATTTTAATACTCTATCGTCTCATATATTTGTATTTTTTTTTTTTTAGTTACTTCAATAAACTAAATTTTTTCCAAATGATATGAAAAACTTAAAGGCGGGCGTTTTCTTTTGCTCGCTGTCCCAAAGGACATGGACCGATCTTTCTGGCTTTTGTTTTTTTTCCGAAACTATGTCTGATCGATTGGTGTATTTAAATTTTTTCTAGCTTATCTAGTGCCTAGGCAAAGTAGACTTCAACCTGAACACGGGCGGACAGACGAAGAACTCAGAATATACATACTTTTTGGATATTGTATAAATTACAAATGGAATAACGAACCTAGATATCCCCTTTTTCCACCTGTGGTGAAAGTTATAAAAATAATAATTGCTTAATTCACAAAATCTTGTATGGTGTATTTTGTATTGAATACACTTTCTGTTTATATGCTTGTGAATACGCAGTGTAGTATTGTATCAATTTATTGTGTATATTAAACGTCAAAAAGCAAATAAGAAGAAAAAAGCAATATTTTAAATTTTTAATGCGAAAAGTATAATTTTTATATGCTATCCATTTATTCTTTTTTTGTTAACAAATTTTTAACATCAACAATACAAATGTTTTTTGTTTTGTTTTTTTTTTTCTTCTTCTCAATATGATATGGAATTCATATGTAATTGATAACACGATTACCAATACAACTTTGTAAAAACATGCAAAATAAAGGTGTGTTGGTGTATTGAAATTTTATATAAAATTTTCTAACAACAAGCATACACTATTGTATTTTAATTGAACAATACACAGTATACACGGAAACAAGGGGTTTTGTGAATTAAGGAATTGTATTTTCAAAGGTTTAATACTGTAATTTTATTACAAATTTTTTTTTAATTTAAATCTAGAAAAGTGTGTGAAACAGTGTTAAAAACTCTCCATCTACAAAAAAAAAATGTACTGACAACAGTTCTACATCATTATACCGTTAAAATTGGGTGTTTTGACATTTGTATCTCTAGTTTCTCTGCGAAATGATATGTTTTTATGAAAAACAAGTATTCTACACTTGAACCAAAGTTCTAAGGGACCTCCTTACAAAATTTCATTCAAATCCTTCTAGCACTTTTTACGTGATGCGTACAGACAGACGATTACTATCTACACTAACACCAAAATTTTTAAAATATATTTAAATAAATTACAAAATATGCCAAATGGGCAGTGGCACGCCTATAGACAGAACATATTTATTTCTTTATATTAAAAACTGGTAAAGTAGGAGTCTTTAATAAAATAGCTTTATATTCAATGCAAATCATTAGTCAACAATGGGCAGAATTTAATAAGTGGGCATGGTACCTCTCAAACAGAGTAAATACTGGTTTTTGTATATCTTGAGAACACGCTAAAGTTTCTGAATGTGGTTCAAAATAATTGATAGTCAATGCAAATCATCAGTTATAAAACGGGCGGAATTGTATAAGTGGACCTGGTACCATCTATACAAAGTAAAAGTTGTTTTTCGTATATCTAGAGAACGGATAAAGTGAATACTTGATCTAATATGGCAACACTGTTTGTAGTAAAAAGAGAGAAACAGATTTTGCATTTCTACAAAGTATGTTATATCCACAAAAACGACAACTATAAAAACAAAAATTTTAAATTTACGGGTACCACATACGCGATGTGTCTTTTACTAGCAAGCAAACCTCTAAAATTTATACAGAGCGCTTTACCACCATAATAACAAATATTAAAAATTAATTTAAAATAATATTGATCCGATATTTAAAAACATAATTTTGCGGCTTTTAATTTTTAATAAAATTTTATATAATTTAATTAATATAATAGGCATGTTCGATAGTATATTGCAGTACCACAGTAACTTTCCCTCCATTTCTTAAATTATGTATAATAACAGTTGCAACTATTATCACCATCCCACTTATTTTTCAATGCATATTCAAGCAAATTAATAACTGTATTCGTCACTTTAAGTTTAGAAAAGAATTGTACAGTGAAACATGATGACGTATCTGCGAAATGTAACATTGAATTAGTAAATCCTCTAAGTAGCAGTTACATTAAGTGTGAAAAAAAATTACTCACATCACACAATTCTGAAATGACACAATGATGTCAAAGTTATTCGGCATTAAAAAAAAATGATTGATAAGTTAAAACAAAGAAAAATATGAAACACATGGCAAACATTTTTCTTTGAATTTCCTTGATTGTTCCATTCAAAATAGAAGTGTTAATTACTGATGCATTCTGGGCATGAATAATACTGTCTTTGTTACTTCCTTCTTTCAAAATATTCAAATAATTTTTATTTGTTAAATTATTTGTTGGGTAAGTTATTTAAAATTTATTAAAATATTTATACTTTTACTTGAATAATTAAATTTAATTATTACGCCTTTACACAATGTATTTAGTTTATTTTAAATTTGTAGGAAATTTTTAAATGTTTAATAATTATTTTAATTTAACACAAAAAAACAACATGTTAATTAAAACATGATTTAACGAAACCAAAACAATCAAAAATCACAAAAAAAAAATTTATCAATTTAACGTAAATTTATTCTGCTGCTGGCAAAACACCACGCCTTCCTCTTATGTTTCGATATCATTTGAAAGTAATTATAATCAAAAAAAAAAACAATAATGTGGAACGATAGAAAATTAAAATTAAAAAAAAAGCATCAATTAAAAAAATTGACGCTCGCTGGGCCTCTGAAATTTTCATTAAAAAGTTCTATTGTTGTCATGGTCAATATGGGTATCATTTAAAAGCTTTTGAAAAGATCTTTAAGAAAATATTAAAATTTTTGAAGCTTAACCCATTAAGAGCCGATGACATTTTTATGTAAAATTATACCAATTTTTTTTCTTTTTTTTTATTCTCTGCCGCCTATATATTTGTTTTTGTGATTTGAGTTATTCCACTGAACCACATGGGCATAGCCGAATGTAGCACTCTTACTTGTTTTTTTTTTTCTTTTATTGGTGTTATTTTGTTCCAAATGATTAGAAAAAATTAGAGGCAGGCGTGATGTTTTGCCTGCTGCCTTGAAAGACATGGCCTAATCTTTATGATTTTCAAAAGAAAACTTTTCGAAACTCTGTCTAATCGAATGGCGTATTTAAATTTTCTCTAGCTCATGTAGTGCCTTGGCAAAATTGATTTCAACACGATCATGGATGGACAGACGGACATCGCTCAGTCGACTTCCCTAAGCGTAAGAATTTCATGAGGTTGGAAAAAGATATTGTAGAAACTACAAACCCTTTTTCCATCTGTAGTGAAGGGAACACTAGTTATAGAGTGTCCCCATAGACGACCTAAATTCAAAATTGGACAGAATGTCGATAACTCTGACCGCTACAAGTATAAATAATCAAGATCATAAGTTAAAGGGTGCCCCAATAGTTCTTAGCCTTGTGCTGCCTAAAAATATTTATCATCTTTGAATGGTGAATTTATTTTATATTTAAATTAAAAAAGAATTTAATGCATTTTAGCTTTAGTGGTAGTGGTCCTTTTCCCTCCTGTGGCTCCACTCCAAACACAGCTAAAGCCATTTTCAAAATCGGAAATTTAATTTCGAAATAAAATGTGCAAGATCTCAAAAACAGTCTACGACCGCAGTTAAAAAAATATAAGTTTTTACCAAAGTCGGTAAGGCACTTACTGAGAACAACATGCAACATGTGAGTGTTGTGCATGGATACCTCCTTCTTTGCCTTTTTCATTAAAAACACTTATTAATAAATTATAATTTTGGCTGTTCATTTTCTCATTTGGTTACTTTTTGAACATTCTGTTAAAAATTTATTTTGTTTTGGCAACACTGATTGTTTCCATAAATATTTCACGTGTAGAACTTAAATATTCATGAATAAAAACTTTATTACGCAACAAATTGCTAGCTTTTTATTGATCAAGAATCACTGCCGACTTCAGTTGTCGTTTTTGTTTATTTTAATATTTATTATTTAATTTATTAATTTATTTTAATTTAATTTGCGCAAATCAAATTACAGAAAACAATTTAATGTTATTCACATGGTACCTATACCAAATTATTTATCAAGTAACTTTAATACAGAGGAAAAGGTTATCAAGTCTTCAATTTTTTATTATATATTTATGAATTTAGAACTGCGTAATTTCTGAACCGATTTTAAATAGTTTTTTTTTAATAAATTTTTAACTCCAGAACAGAACATCAACTATATTTTTTTTCTCATTCTACTCCAACGTTCGAATTACTTTTAACCGAGAAACTTGCTACTATTTTTTAGAAATATAATTTTATATTCTCTGACATTAAAGCTTAAGCTTTTGTGTAGTATCACCGATTTTTTTTGGCGATTTTATTTTTATTTATTTTTTTTTTTTTTCACATTACAACATTGAAAACTCGATTTTAATCCTGACTTGAAAATAATTCATTAATTTTTATTGCATTTGTTATTAAAAAAGCTTAAAATTTTTACTTAATGTAAATTATTTCCAATTTTTATTTAAAAAATTGATTTTATTATTTAATTTATTTGATTATTTTCTAACGTAAATCCCGTTACACAGATAAAACCAAATGATTTAAACCAGCTTAAGGTTTTGAAATAAAGAAAATTGTTTATTAAAAGATTCGTTTGCAATGGTACCACTTGATACCGGCTGCCTTAATTTGTTTAATTAAATTCGTCACATCAATTTAATTTTTACCGTTAAAATCACACCAGCTTCGTTTATCGAAATTAGATTTTTGTGAAATAACTTCTGCGGGAAGAAAATAAAAAGTATCATCTTCAAAGTCATTATTTATTTTTTCTTGTTTTTAGGAGAATCCCTCAATAGAGTAAACTGACTATTGTTGACCAATTGAACCTGGAGAATTGCCAATTTTATTAATTCCACTTTGTGTTGCTTATTTGGTTTTAAAATAATAAATAATTTAAAGAGAATCTTAAAAATATTGTTTAATTTTTCTAATCACTTATAAATACTTTTTAATGGATTTAATCCAGGCGAATTAATTATAAGGTGGTAGCGATGGCGAATTCGTTTATTTTCGCAGTTAGCCCCTTTGTCAAACTACATATAAAAAAATGGTATACAGATTTTTTTACTTATGGAATTTGACAGTTAGGCTACCGGCGAAAATCAATTAAATCACTATCGCTTTCCCTTATAATTCATTCGCCTTGCATTTAATCGATTTGGCAATAGAAGCACCCATGTGTGATATTCTTAGAAACATAATAACTGAAATTAAAGGAGTTGCCAAGGCAGTCCAATTTTTTTTAAACTTAACTAAAAACAAGTGAGAATTTTTATACCCTTTTACCATCCATGTAAATCTAGTTTAGGGAAGTAGCTCAAATCAAAAGGGCAAATATTGGATATATAATTATACATTAAGCAAGCCATCGTCTCTTAATGGGTTAAGTATTTTGAAAAATTTTTAGTATTTACTTAAAGATTTCTTCAAAAGCTTTAAACTGATACCCATATTAATATTTTTAAAAATTTTATAATTTCAGAGGCCCGTAACTCGAAAATATGGACGAGCGCCAATTTTTTCACTTGATATTTTTTTCTTATTTTTTTAATTCTCTATCGTCCCATGTATGTGTTTTTTTTTTATTGGAGTTACTTCATTTTTCTAAATGATATGAAAAGATTCGAGGTAGTCGCGGCGTTTTGCCCACTGCCTCAAAGGACATGGAGTAATCATGGGGATTTTCAATAGCTCCTCTTTTGACACTATGCATGGCCGATTAGCGTATTTAAACTTTCTCTAGCTGATCTAGTGCTACGGCACACTTGATTTCAACACTTACACGGATGGACAGATGGACATACTTCGTTATGCATAAGAAGTCAGAATATATAAACTTTATGTGGTCTAAAATAGATATTGTAGAAATTACAAACGGAATGATAAAATTAATATACCTTCTTTCCACTTTTTGTAGTGAAGGGTATAAAAAAAATTCCGTTAAATTTTTAAATAAATGTTGAAGGACAGTAGAGGAGTTCGCTAGTAAAAATATTTCCATTAAAATAAATTAATTTAAGTAAAATGTTTACATACGTCATATTTAAACTAAATAATATAGACAATAAATTAATTATTAATCTGATTTTAATTAAATAACAAAAAAATAGATAATATTTGTTTTATATTAAAAATAAGTGTTAATTATGGAAAATAAAGATATTTGACAGATCGTTACGTACAATGTAAAATTTGTGACGAATTTAAAAAAAATAGTTCAAGCCAGCAACACATTTAAAAAGTTAAAGGGGGACTAAAAAGCTTTGCAATTATTATGGTAATTTTTATTTAACAAATTTAACTTTTTTAATTAAAGAAACTAAAAAAATTCCTATGTTAACATAATTTTTGTCATATTTTTATGATTTATTTGCAGCCAAAATGGTTGATTTTAGTTGTTGCAAAACAAATACGTAACAAATACCTGAGAGCCAATCCAATGTTGTATCTTTCCGCCTAAGTCTCTTAAAGGAGTTTCTGTTTAAATAATTACCATCACCACTGTCATAAACCGCTCAAGACACATTTTGGAAAAGAACGTTACTTTAATATTTAATTAATTTAGCTTAAGATATTAGACTCTAGAATTTTCTATATAAAGTTTGGTTAGAATCCACTAATGAGCTGTAGTGAAATGGAAGTGATGAGGTTATATTAAGTTAAGAAGGAAAGTGCCAGATGTTTATAGTGCAGACCAATAACTTGAAACTTACAGCCAGCATTTTATATATCACTAAACTCTAGTTCGTTATCAAGATCTAATGTACTGCCCATAAACAACATCTGCTTTCAAGAAGTTAAAAAAAGTCTAACCAAATATGTATGTATGTATATTATTTCTGCTACATATTTTTATTACTTAAATAAATTGCTTCAAAAGTAAGACAGTGTTTAAAAATGCTTCTCAAAGAAAAAACCGCATTTACGCATAATTATCTGTGCAAAAAACGTCATTGAAACGAATGAGTTTTTTGCTCGCAACAACTTAAGACTTGAGTCTTTTACAGAAAAAAGTATGTTACTTAAAACATAATTAAATATAAAATTAAACAGTCTATTGATTTTTTTAGGTTAAAATGATGAAGATGAATTTGAGAACATTAAAATAAAATGAAGCAAACATTTTGATTTTAGTTAAGGCGAAACAAGATTCTTAGACACACACATACACATGGCCAGAATAAAACCAGGCTCTTAGTTCTTAATTAAAACTTGTTTGTTTGTCGTCGCTGGTGTCGGTATTGTTGGGTACATGCAAGATGTTCCAAATATCACTCAACGGTATGTTCTTATAAAAGAAACAAACGACAAACCACAAGCAAAGTTGCCATATTATAGGTAAAATTATAAAAAACTCTTTAAAATATATAAATGGGAAATAAAACCCAAACTTTTGTATTAATGTTACTAGCAACCAACAACTAAGCACGATCACGATAATTCTGTATATTTGGAATCGATCTATTAACACTGTTGCTCCTAGTAGGTAGCCTTGTCAAAAGTGTCCTATATAAAACTTTTTATTTCATCCTACATCTTATTGTTTTATTTGATGCAGTAAATTTGTTTTCATAGTGATGTTGTTATTATATTTTATACTACCATTGCCCACGACTTCGTCTGAGTGTCATCACAAAAAAATGAAATTAAAGGTGTCCCAATAGTAAAATTATTTTACAGGTCCTTATTTTATTTGGAATTAGATTATCTTACAGTTAAAACTGTATTGGTAGCTTAAACAAACGCGTCGCTATGAGCCTTATTTCAAATATTTACTACCACATTCATCATATATTAAAATAGATTTGAAATATATTTTAGGGCAAATTTGTATGGAAAATTTGTCATAAAACACATTTCAAAGTTATTTTATTTTTTATGAATATGGCAGTTAGTTTCTTCCAAATGAAATAATTAAATAAATGCTGTATATTGAGGGATAAGTCAACGTGGGTTAACAACAAATTTCTTCGTATCAGTATCACACAAAATAAAATAATGTACGAGGGCTGCTATATATATTTCTGGCCTGGCAACTTTGAGTGCTGCCAGGTGCAATCTGACATTTCCATTGGAAAGTTTGTCATTTTTAAGCATAATCGTACTCAAAACGTTTTGACGTACAATGGACGTACAATTTGTGCTGTTTACAGTGACTTGAAAAAATTAATATGGAAAAAAATGGAATTAATTCGTGAAGATTTTCGTGCCATCATTTTTCACAACTTTCGACGTGAACTATCACGATAAGAGTGCATTGATGAACTTAAATCTTTGTATGGCGAGTAAGCACCATCCTATAGCACTGTCAAAAATTGGTATAATGAATTTAGTCGTGGCCGAAGCTCGCTCAAAGACGAATTCCGTGAAGGTCGTCCAAAAACGGCTGTTGTGCCAGAAAATATTGATGCCGTGCGTGAACTCATAATGCAAGATCGAAATGTGACATACCGAGAGATAGAAACATCCTTGGACATTTCTTCCACCAGCATAAATTCGATACTGCATGAAGACCTGGCCGTAAAAAAGTTTTGTTCTCGTTGGATCCCGCACAATTTGAAAGTTGCTCAAAAAAGGCTCGTGTCGTGTCCAACGAAAGTTGTTCGTTGAAGAAGCACTTCGAAGCAAATGGTCGCCTGTTTCTTCGGCAAAACTGGTCATGTGGCGACTGTTCCGCTTGGGCAACGTAGGACAGTCACTTCTGAGTGGTACACTACAATTTGTTTCCTGAAGTTATCGGAGAAATTCAAAAAACCAACAAGAGAAGACGAATCATTGTTCACCATGACAATGCGAGCTCTCACACAACGGCTCAAACCAGAGCGTTTTTGACCGGCCAAAACGTCCAATTAATGGGTCATCCGCCGTACAGCCCTGACTTGGCACCTAATGACTTCTTCTTGTTTCCGCACATCAAGAAAAAAATGCGTGGTCAACGATTTTCGTCGCCAGAAGAAGCTGTTGAAGTGTTCAAAAACCATGTTTTAGAGGTGTCTTAATCGGAGTGGAAAAAGTGCTTCGACAACTGGTTTGAGCGCATGCAAAAGTGTATAAATCATGCTGGAGAATACTTTGAAAAACAATAAAACCATTTTTGATTATAAATATTCGCATTTTCACTATTAGGCCAGAAATATATAGAGCAGCCCTCATATTCAGAATAAATACCTACCTAACTGAAATTTGTTTTAGGACAAATTTTCCATACAAATTTCCCTAAAATACAGTTCAATACCATTTTAGCTTTTTGTAAATAAGCGTGCTATATTCGACAAAGTCCAATAAAAAAGCAAACAGAGAATTAAAATATTAAAAACATCACATAAAAGTGTCATCGGTTCAAAATGGGTTAAGATTTTAAAATAATATTATTTTCTGAAAAATCTCTTCAAAGTCTTTTAAATGATACCCATATTGATATCCTAAAAAATATGACGCTTAATCGTACTTTTCTATAAAAAGTTCAGAGGCCCATAACTCGGAATTTATGGGCGAGCGGAAATTTTTTCACTTGCTGTTATTTCTTATATTTAATTCTCTATCGCCCTATATATTTGTTTATTTTTTATTGGTGTTGTTTTATTGTTCCAAATGATATAGAAAAACTAGAGGCAGGCGTGGTGTTTTGCCCACTGCCTCGAAGGATATGGACGGATCTTGGTAATTTTAATAGCAAAATTTTAGTACTATATTTGAACGATTGGCGTAATTAAATCATCTAGTACCTTGGCAAAGTTGATGTCAACATTAACACGAATGGACAAACGGACATCGCTCAATCGACTTCGCAGAGCATAAAAAGTCAGAATATAAATACTTTATGGGGTGTGAAATGGATATTTTAGAAATTTCAAACGGAATGACAAATTTAGATACATTTTTCCTTTTTCTATTTTTTGTCGAGAAGGGTATAAAAATCGTGAACTTTTAATGAAAAAGTCGTTATAATGATCTTAAGATCTGGCAACAAAGACGATAATCAAAAGCTGCCGCAACAAGTAGTTTTTGTATATGTATGCATACCCATGGCGAAGTAATAATAATAATAATGATAATGATAATGATGTTCATCATTATAAATGTAGTTGTGTGTTTACGTTTATTTAATTCCGACGACAAGATGCTTCAGAATTTTACGCGAAATTAAAATTAATAATCGAAGTAAACAGGGTTGGCTGATTTTCTTGTTTTTGTTTTATATAAAAGTGATTTTGTCAACAGATTTTATTGACAGTAGCGTATCAGAATTCAAACAGTGGACAACGGAAATCCAACTGTTTAAAAATAAAAATAAACATAAACAAAGTTAATACGACACTACATACATACAAACATCAAAATCTTTTTGATAAAGTATTATAAAAACAAGGATTAAATTTTTAATAAAAAAAATAATAACAAAAAAATATTTGATATATAAATAAATAAACAAACAAATATTTTGAATAAATCTAAAACAAAGTGTTAAGTGCTTAAGTAATTATTTGACATTTTGCGTATTTTGTGCTTCTAAAAAATTAAGAGTTTTTCAACTAAATCCAAGTTCATAATCAAATAAATCAATATAAAATGACAGCTGTTAATGGAAAGGTTGGTAGCTAAATTTTAACATTTTAATAACACCAAAAAGCAATTTTTCAAATTTTTGAAGCAGTAAAATCTTTTCAAGCCAAAAGTTTAAGTTAAAAAAAAATCATTTTTAAAATGTATGAAAAAGGCTATAAAGGCTATAAAGGTTTTTTAAGATCTAAACTATTAAAATGCTGCGTAACTAAATATTCTGATATTATTTTTGAGATAATTTTGCTACTTGTTACTAAATAATATCTTCTTGGTTTAAAAAATAAATATCAGAGCGTCACAATTTCTCTAAAAGTTTTATATACTTTTAATATTTCAATATTTTATTTATTATTATTTTGGTTGCTTGTTGCTCAATCACGCCTTAACGGCCAAGCTAATTACGTTGTAATTTGGACTACACATAAATGTTTATACGGATACGCATGTAAAATGAAACGTACGCATGCCCAACTCAAAAGTTTAATATTTTAAGTTTTAACTCTCTTGCAGCTAATGCTTCATATGTAATCGTTAATATCAAACAGACAAAATTTTATCATTTGCAACTTTTTTAAAAGTTTTATGCCACTTTAAAATTAAACCGCTCAAATATTAAAATTTTGTAAAGTTAGTTTGCAATCAAATTAGTTTAAAAACTAGGTAAATGTGAGAAGTTAAATAAAAGCTACAATAGGGTAAGAATAAATTAAATCAGAATCTTCGGATTTCCACCATATCACCTGCAAAGAATCAAAAGATAGAGTGCACTAGTGAAACAGTTTGGCAGACCATTATAAATAACTTTTTTTTTTTTTTTTGCACAAACAAAGCAAAGTTTTGTTGTACCACTTTGTACATTCCGTAGAAGGCAGATTGTTGAACGACACATTTTAATTCCGCTATGAGAAGTTAATCCATTTTATAGAAAGTATTATATAAACGTAAAAGTTAGCCATACAGAAAAAGTAAAATCTGATTCTAAATTCAATTGATTTAATAAATAAAATTCATTCTAATGTTCTATCTAGATTGTTTTTAGATATTGATTGGAGAATTTAATGAAAGTAAAATTAAAAAATCGTTTAGAATTCAGGGCTTAGTACTAGACTTGCAAAACAATGAATTTTTTAGCAACAAAACTAATTATAGTTACTGTGAATAACATAAAAGTAAAATAAATGAAAAAGTATAGGTTTGTATAAAATCATTCGTGATAGACTGTATATTTTTTTTTTTTTATTAAAAAAAATGTACTTTTCTTTATAAGCACAATATGTCTTTTTTTATAAAAATATGCTTCTGAGATATACGTACGTTTACATCAGGGATGGCAAAGTTGATAGAATTATAATCTTTCCTACATTTGTTACAATTTAAATTTTCACATTTTTAAATCGTTTTTGTTTTTTGTGTTTTGCTGTAGCTGTGAGCTTTGCAACAAAAACTTCGAGTTAAAACAAGTACGAAATCGTAATAAATTTTTAGTTTTAACATTTAAAATTATTTTTTTTCATTGTTAAATAAAATGCATTTAAATAACTTCATAATTTTTAATGAACTAAAAAACTTTCCTAATGTATTGAGAATGGTAGAAATATATAAAATCAAGTTTGAAAAATATAAAAAATAAAAAAAAATATAATAATAATTTAATTATCTATTAATTTTAAAGAATAACTAAATTATACTCTACCCTTGACTATGTATGTAAATCCAGATTAGTGAAGTAGCTCCTATAAAAAAAAAAATAAAAAATAAATAAAATAAAAAAAAGAACAAATATTGCGGTTACAAAGAATTAAAAAATAAGAAAAAAATTTATGTACGATATATAATTTTACATTAAACTGTCATCGGCTCTTAATGGGTTAAAAGCTTTTAAATGATACCCATATTGATCATATTGACAATCGAACTTTTTATAAAAATTTCAAATGCCTCTAATTCGAAAACATCACCGAGCCCATCACCAAATGTTTCATTCGATCTTTTTTTTCTTTTGTTTTAATCTCTACCGTTCCTAATATGTGTTTTTTGGATTGAATTTAGTTTATTGTTCAAAATGATGTGAAAAAATTAGAGGCTGGTGCGGTTTCAATAGAAAAATTTTCGAAACTAGTATCTGATCGATTAACTCACTTAGTACCTTGACAAAGTTGATTGGCGAACATCGGTTAATCGACTTTGTTATGCATAAGAACTCAGAATTTATGTAGGCATTTTAGGTCGGAAATGAATATTGTAGAAATTACAAACGGAATTACAAACTTAGATATACGCGAATTTATTAAAAATGTCTTTTTAGTACAATTTGAGTCCAAAACGTACAATTTAAAAAATCTGCCAGTAACATTTTAAAATTTTGTTTACCATCCCTGTCTTCCAATTATAAGCGTAAGAAAATATTTATAGCTCTAAAATATTTTTGGGTTACTAGATCTAAAATCTCAAATAACATAAAAATATTTTGCTGATCTTAAATATCAAGTAAATAAATATTTTCTATACTTTTGTGGCTTCCCTTATATAAACATACATCCATACATACGAATGTGAACAGCAATTAATCATGAAAAACACTAAATTGTAAGCACCAGCTGACATTGGCCATCTACACACGTATCATCTACATACATATCATGCATAGATTAAAACATAATCCATTCAATTAAAATCCTTGGCCTATAAATAAAAGCCACCAAACGGGAATGAGAGGCAAACTTGCATAAAACTCAAGTGGTAACTGCATCAATTTATTTTAAAGAAGAATAAAATAAAAACGAAAATAAATACCATCACTGTTTATATGTAAATACAGGTCTTGTCAAAAAAAGGCAGACAAGCTGTCAGATAGACAATTAATATAAACACTAAAGGTAAAAGGTGCTGCATTTACTGGCTCATGGTAAATAATTTTAAAAAAGTTGAGTCAATATTAAAGCCTCCATAACAACAACAAATAAACAATCAATTTCCATATTCATTATTCAGCCTTTAAAATGGGCGCGTGAAATGAATTAAAAAAAATATAATTTTATGCAAAAATTTTATTTGTTAAAAAGCGAAATTAAAATTATGTAGAAGTTTTTGTAAGAAAAAATAAAAAAAATAAAAAAAACATTTTTAATAAACATTAGCACAACGTAAACAAAATAACTTTAATTTATAATTATTATTTTGGCATAAACAGCCAAATTCTGATAAACTTGAACACGTGCGGGAAAAAATTTTTAATAAACACTCTCGAGGAAAAAAATTAATCTTTTTTGGATTAAACTACAATACACTTACATAAATATAATTATGTAGAGTATGGTCTGCAGCTGATAGTTAGTTGCTGTGTATTTGGTGAGAAATTTTAGTTTTATCTCATCGTGGTAGCAACAGAATGCAAACTGACGAAATAATTCAGGCTTAAAAAAGTAAACTGTAAATAATGGGCGTATTCACACCTTAAAAAATGTATTTCCAACTAAATTCTGGCATTTAGTAAACTTACTCTGAATACAAGGGCACCACCTATTTTAGGGTTCTATACCCAAAGACTAATCAGCCTGTTATAGACCTCTGTCCCTGGTACTTTGTTACTTGAAATTTCATTAAATTTTCAGAAACGTTAATATTATAAGAGTGATACAGGAAATTTATCACAAACTCAAAGTGTGTCTCCATCGAAATTTAACTTTACAGTATATGCCTTCATCTTTTAAACCATTACAGGCAGAAAAAGCATTTAATAAATATTTCAAGGGTGTTCCTATAAAAGACATCTAGACATCTATTTTAAGTCTTCACAGGTAGACAATTTAAATTTACAGATATAAAAAATCTAATTAAAGATTAGTCGATGCGTGGTATCGAATCCTTTGTGTGTAAGCCTATCTCGACTTTCATGTGTTTTTGTAGTGTAAGGTCTACCTGCAAGACTTGATAACTTTGAAAATTCTCCACCAGCTGAAAGACAAAGGAAGTGGCAGAAAAGTTAAACTTAGGGGTAACTTTAAAATTATAACCCAGACGACTTATTAATCAAAATAATTAAAATGTTCTCTATTTATAATATCTAAGACTCAAACCAGTTACTGATCATTAGATCTCGAAGTTATAATGGCTTTTTATTCTCTCTTTTAAATAAAAAGTATAACAAGTAAGAGTGCTATTTTCGACTATGCCAGATTTTGTGTATCCTTCACCATTTATCTAAATCTTGTTTAGTGAAGTAACTCTAATCAAAAAAACAAATAAAGAGGTGACAAAAAATTAAAAAAGTAAAAAAAATATACATAAAAATTTCATCGGCACTTCATGGGTAAAGCATTTTTACAAAAATTTAGTATTTCCTTCAAAATCTCTTCAGAGGCTTTAAAATTATATCCATATTGATGTTTTAAAAATTTTAAAAATTTCAAAGGTTCTTAATTCGGAAAATATGGGCGAGCGCCAGTTTTTTCACTTGATGTTTTTTTTTTAATTCTCTGTCGCCCCATATATTTATATATTCGATTGGAATTATTTCCTTGTTCGAAATGACATAGAAAAATTGGAGATAGTTGAGGTATTTTGCTCGCTGCGTCGAAGGATGTGGACATATCTTGCTGATTTCCAATAGCACCTCCTTAGACACTATGTCTGATCAGTGCCTCGGACATCGCTCAATCGTCTTTGGTATTCATAAGAAGTGAGAATAAATAATCTTAATGGGGTCGGAAATGGATATTGTAGAAATTACAAAAGGAATGACAAATTTATTTATACCCTTTTACCACTTTTTGTGGTGAAGGGTATAAAAATGTCGCAATGTTCTAATGCTTCTATGTAAATAATTTTTATCAATTGATCTATCCATCTTTCTATCTAACTATCTTCTTTAAACCTGCCTTTGTATCGATACATCTGTCAATCTCAACTGCCCCTATATGTACCCAGCAAGAAATGAGTGAGGGAAACTTACACATACACAATTATCTACTAACCCATTTGCAATAATTTTTTACTGAAACAGCGTTGCCGTTGTACGGCTTTTCGTATTAAATTTAAATGAATTTTTTTGTTAATTAAATCTAAGTTTTGTAATTAAATCTGTCACTGGTAACGCTGTTTGCTACAGACATCACACGTATACAAATGTTTTCGTTAGAAACTTTGTTCTACGCAGTGATGGATATTTCCATGATCTGTGATTGTCATTTGATGGATCAAATGATGGTCACTGTTCTTGTAGGATAACTTCTATCCTCATTTAGTGTTGTGAAATTATTTGTTACGAACAAGCGAACATTTTAGAATGCCACTGCTCTTTCACTGGGTCCCTACGAAGTTTGAAAGAAAACAACAACCCAAAAATTTTTAGCTGTAGGCTCCAAATTTGTCGACTCCAACCCCAATAACTTATTGATGTTTGAGATATACTCCTTGGGCAGATGAAAAACATGTCTAGCATCTTTACATAAATGTTGAAATAACAAACTACAAGTAGTATTGCCATTAGGCGAAAGCGTTACACGTATTGCCTTAAGGCAAAATATCCATGGACTTCAATTCTAGCATTTTGTGGTAAAAGCTGTTCAATATTAAGATTCTACATTGTCTTCAAAACCCTCGCCCGTTTCGAGAAGATAAAATAATTTTTAACGTCTAAAGCTAACACATACGATAGTTGCTTGTCTTGCGTATTGTTTGTGGCACAAAAGGAGCGCCAGGTGAATCTAAATAACCCCAACCTAACCTTCCCGTATACACAACATCCCTTAGTTGATAGAATGGCAAATAGCCCAGGGTTTCATCTTTGTTTTGTCACAGAACTAGTTTCTGCTTCTGTTATATAAATAGAAGAATCTAAAAACAGATCTTAACAATACGTACTAGGTATTTGGTGCTACTTAATTACTAACAGCATTTCAAACGTCCCCCAGGAAGCTACTCAGGAACATTCCACAACGCCTTGTTCCAATTAGCAGTATCTTAATAAATAAAGAGGTGCCAAAATTTTCTTTAATATAAATAAAATTCATTAACGTTGAATTCTATCTTTTTTTTTGTATCTTGAAATAAAAATCTCGTATTTTATTGACATGTCACAAACTTAAAGCGGCTATTAGACGGTCAAACTTTGCATGTGAGCACGATTTGATGACATGCCATCATACTCGTGTGATAAGGAAAATTCGTGTTTGACAGCAGCGCTGAATGGATTTTAAAAGTTTTTTGATATTGAAACTCTTTATCATCAAACCGCTCTCAAATGCAAAGTTTGAACGTCTAATAGCCGCTTAAAGAAAGCTTAGCACTTCCAACCTCGCTATTACCAAAAGCCATCGCTAGGGTCATTTAATCTATCTTTCCATCTTTCTATCTTTAGTCTGTGTTTATCTATTAAACTTTTTATTTTATCTTTGCCTTTCAATTGTACGTTCTTTTATTTATTATTTCGTATTTCCTTCAAATACCTCAATAAGCAAAGACAACTGATTTAAATTTTAACATGAATTTTATGTATTTCCTATATTTTATTCAAATATTGTTCAAAATGATTTTAGCATGACATAATTAGCATAATAGAAATAAATATTCAACATTAAGAAAAGTTAAACGAACTCTATGACCACTTATTCAAATGAATAAATTTTTGGACCACAATCTACTAAATTGATTTTAATCCAAAATTTTTATTTTGTATTTAAAATTGGTTTCATTGAGAATTTCAGCAGCTGTTTTTTATTCGTTTTTGTTACAATACACACGTGTGTATTTGTCGAATAATCTTAAGTTGATGATATCGATGTTTTCTAGTCGACCTTGTAAAATTTAACTTTGCTTTGGTAAAATCACAATACAAACAAACAGAGAATGGGTTCTTGTTTTATCAATTCTATATCGTCATGCGTTATATAAATAAGAAGAGTAACAAAAGTTATTCTTAAATAAAAAACACGTTTTCAAAGTGAATGTTACAAAAAAAAAGAATGTGTTAACGGAAAGACTCAAGACTCGATGTAGATAAATTCTGCATTTAATTAAATCAATTATTATAATAAAATAATTATACTCTCTTTAAATTCTTTTTTTTTTTTTTTTGATAAATTTAAAAAATCAAAATAATTTGAGCAGACATATTTTTGTGCTATTGTCTCTTTACACACGTATAAAAAATATTTGTGTGCTTTTTAGGCTTCCGCAGCCATCTATCTCTGGAATTGTAGCCGTAGACTTTTAAAATATTAATAGTAAATGTCTTAATTTATTACTATAGCTGTAGCAATAACTTCTAAAAATTAAAAGGTGTTCCAAAAGTGACGTAATATTCAAATAAATATTATTATTTTTTAAACTGTAATAGGCAGACACGTGAAATTTGCTCAGTATAGGTAAAATTATGTGCGCTATAACAAAAAGAAGAAAAATTAATATTATAAAATAAAGGGTATCCCAATATTGACGTGAATTTCATTTACGTACGTAGTATGCAGACATTTAAAACTCAAACAGAGTATGTACAAATATGTCCATAAAAAATAAATCTTTTAACAATTTAAAAATTAAAGGTTTATTCCAAAAGGCTGTAAATTGGACGAATATGACGTTATCTTCTATATCGGCAGGCGCTTAATTTGTACGGCAGGTTGTACTGCTATGTCTGTTACTGGAATAAGTACAAAAAATTAAAATATAATAAAAGGTACTTTGATAGTAACGTGATTTTTATGGGTATGGCCTGTAGCACTAAGTATTGCCAGGTAAAACGTAAAAGTCTAGATTAGTTATAGAACTTTTATTGTGTGTGTTTTACACGAATTTCTAAAAATAGTTTATTAAAGGAAACGAATGTTCCAAAACTATTGTAGACTTCAAATCCATAATAGGAACTTTTTACGAATTAGAACATTAAACTATAAATTTACGCAGGGTATATATTGCTTAGTCGATAAAAAAAATAATATAAAGAATTAAAATTACATGGTATCTAAGTAGTAACATCATTTTGACAGGTCCTAATTTTAAATTAACCCAAGGTATGTTTTACTATGTTTAAAAAAATAAAATTGATTATTTAAAGTGAGTCGTACTTAAACATGTCGGATTTATTTATATACAACTTCCCCGCAAGCATTTTCTATAAAGAAAGTCACGATATTACTTCATGGCGTTAAAATGTATCGCAAATGATATCGAACTATGATCTTATTAAAACTTCTTGTCAGAAATAAACAAGATACTACAGTGATACAACTAATAATAAAAAGGGAGTCCTTTTAAAAGTAACTTTCTGTTTTATAAAAATAACAGAGACGGAAAAGGTTTCATTATTCGATAATAATGTATTTCACAACTAAATAAAATGACTATTCAGTTTTTGTATTTGATACTAAATTTTTGTTCTTTCAATGAACAAATACAAATTTTGTTTTTTTTAAAACGAAATTCTTTTGACAAATTTTTTTTCTCAAAAAAATTTTTTGGGGCAACACTGCTGTCGTGCTGTTGATACAACAAACCATGATCTTGGTCACTTGAAAAAACGTTCACTGGTAACAAAGTAACAAAAAATAAAATTAAAAATTACAGTTTTATAGTTTGCTTAGCAAAACTTTCGTTTCATCGTACGATATGAATAATTTAAACACAAGAAAATTTTGAAAACAATTATTGCCAGACATTAGTTTATAAACGTCTGCCATTAATAATCTGTAGCAACATATCGCTAGAACTCCATTCAACATTGCCCTTTTGGAGCTCTTTTAAAACAAACAAAAATCACTATTTTCGCTAGATGAATCCACCAAGACTCATAAGGTTCTGTAGAGAGAACTTAAATATTAAATATCGGAAACTCATTGCATAATGTGGCCTTCTTTAATAATAAAGTTGCGGGTGGTGCTTAAATGGTTATCACTAGAAATTTTAACGCGCATTGATTTATACAAATTTTGGAATACGGAATTTTGCAAATCCCATTATCAAAATCTTGTAAACACCCAGAATTTTAGACACTAGCAAAGTGTAATGCAATATTTTCTCGATCACTATAGCCGTCGTCGTCTATATCTACCTTAGGTTGTGTACATTGGATACATCATTTATTTAATAAACTAATTTTATAAACATAGTAGCCACAAACCGGATAACTTGCTGCAAAACTTCGTATTGTTATCCTCAACAAAAAAGCTTAAAGGATTTGTTATTTATGTGTTGGACATTTTTTTAAGAAGTTACTTTCTTAAATAAAAAATAATTTGTAAATTTAATATTTAAAATTATCACTTGGTACGTCAAAGTTGAAAAAATTTTAAATACTAAAAAATTCGGAGATTTTTAAGTCTCGAAAAATCATATGATTTTGGGATTTTCCGTTAGTTCTCGTTTATTACGTAAACGTAAATTACTTAAGATGAAATTTTGTCTTCCTCACCACTAGTGGGGAACTACTATTTGCCGTAACAAAGTAAGAAGACGCCTGCGCATGGTAATGCCATCTGGCAACACCATATGAAGTGAGATGAGTTAATTCAACAAAAAAAAATTAAATCCGTTACACACTTTAATTTAAAAAAAATCAAGTTGTTGTTGTTGTTTTTTAGTTTTAAAAAGAACTACACTTCAATTTAATTATTTGTGATGAGATAAATAATAAATTGTATTAAATCTGCATAAACTCATAAATCAATATAAACAAATCACGACACATGATAAGAAAACAAAAAAAAAAAAAAAAAAAAAAAACACGCAAACAAATAAAAACAAAATTTTTAAATTTATTATTCTAAAATAATAAAAAAATTCAAACAACTTGCATAAGAAAACGAATAATTAATTATGTACGCTAAGAGATTATTAAAGCAAAAAAGTCTCAATTTACATGCAGCAAATTTGCTTTCGACAATTTTTATTTACTTTACATTTACAAAAAATAATTACTTTTATCAATTCTTAGGTAAATTGATTTAAGATTATGAAATCCTATATTTCCTCTACCTTTTTGCTAAAAACTAGAAATTTTTCTCAGTGTAAAGCGAGACTAATAATATTAATTTTAAAACATAAATCGTGTTTAAATAAAACATGAACCGAAGCTATTTATTGCCGCATAAAGACTGTGATTAAAAGAATAAAAAAATTAATTTAAACATGAGAATGAATTAATGAAATTTATATTTAAGAAGACACGTAACAAACTTTAAGACATGATTAAATCTTTAATCAACTCAAATGAATTAAAGATTTAATATTCAACATTTAAGAAGTTGAGGGTGTGTGAATAATAAAAATGATGGGGTTCCTTAACAAGATAACGGAGATTATTTTAATAACATAAAATTTATCTACTTCCTGCTTGTGCTTAATTAATTAATTTTTAAATTAGCATAACTTTAATTATATAATCAATTAAAAAAATTAAAAAAGCTGTTTTTAGGGGACCGAGTTAAATATTCAAATTCATGTTAAATTTTACCACACATTTTTCTATAAGTTAATTTTTTTTTAACTGATGTCATAAAAGTTGTTAATTTTAGTTCAACTTAAATATTGTGCTAAATTTTTTTTTAATCAAACATTTTTCAATTATAATTTTTTTAGAAATAAATTTGAACAAAAAATAAAAAGCGCGAATAATTTCAACAGTGCAAGAAATTAACTAATTTTTTTTCTTTTTTCATTTTTGCAGACATTTTTACTTGTGTCCATGTTTTTGGCTTTTGCTTGGTGTCAGCAGCAAATACAACAGTTCGATGAAGCTGAAGTTCCAGCGGTTTTAAGTTATAATTCACCTTTAACAAAACCTGAAAGTTTAAAATCACGTCCCTATTTTGATTTTCTAAGCACCCTGTATAGACGTGATGCCGACAAAAGTCAATTGTTTACTCCCTATGTGCGCAGTCGTCGCGAAGCCGTGGCAAGTTCCTTAATCCATTATCCCCGCAATAAAAGAGCCATTGTTTTTCGTCCTCTCTTCGTTTATAGACAGCAAGAAGTGCGAAAACAAAATCTTCGTAGACGTCGTATTTAAATAAATTATTTATCTGTTTTGTGTAAAGATTTTTTTCAAAAACATAACCCAATTTCTTTAAATTAGAGTAACTAATTCTTTTAATTTACATAATTTTAAGAATTTTTTTTTTTGGCCGTACACCTTCAGTGTCACTTAGTCCCCTTGCAACTCTTAAATGTAACCTTTAATTATTTTTATTTTATCCTCTGTACATTTGTTTAGTATATCATTTAAAGTTTTTCCAACAAAAAACCATTCACCATTTTTTATTTAAAATTATTAAATTAGTTTTTAAGATTTTATTTTATTTTATTGTTTTGATATTCTTATAAATATTTATAAATGCATACAAGCCAAAACGATAAAAGTTATGAATATATCTTTAGTTAGTATTAATGAGAATTTTTTTATTGTTGATTTTTATATAAAACTTATTTTTAAATAAAAAAAAAAAAGAATATTAAAAAAATGGTTTTAAAATTTTTTTAAGATGAGAGCCAAATTTAATGACCTACGAGAAGGTTATTTCCTGAAATACCCGAACGATCTAATGAATAACCAGTGATCGCCAAGCAGAGAGTGGGCTTAAAATGAAAACTAATTAGTGATTTTTTAACAAACAAAAAAAAATCATCTGCCTGATAAATCGACTTTGCTATGCATAAGAACTAAAAATATATAAATTTTGGGCGGAAATGGATATCATAGTAATTAAAAATGGAATAACAAACATCTGTCCGTCTGTGTTAGTGTTTAAATCAAGTTTGTTGAGGCACTGAATTAGCTAGAATAAATCTAAATATACCAATTGATCAGACATAGTATCGAAAGAGGTGCTATTGTCCAGCAAGATTGGTTCATGACCTTCGACGCAGCAAGCAAAACATCACGCCTACCTCTAATTTTTCTATATCATTTGGAAAAATGAAGTAACTCAAATCAAAAAAACAAATATATGGGGCGATAGAAAATTAAAAAAATAAGAAAAAAAACCTCAAGTGAAAAAATTGGCGCTCGCCCATATTTTCCAAGTTATGGGCCTCTGAAATTTTCAAATTTTTTAAAATATCAATATGGGTATCGTTTTAAAGCTTTTGAAGAGATCTTAAAGGAAATACTAAAATTTGCTAAAAACGCTTAGCCAATTATCGTACTTTATTTTTTTTATTTACTCATTTTCTAATTCTCTGTCACCCCAATATTTGCTTTTTTAAATGGAGTTACGTCACTTATTAAGTTAATCGGATTTGTTCCACCAGTAAGTTTTATAATGTTGTCAATAGAGTCTTAATATGTTGCACAAGTAAATCAGCTGTTAATATGACTGGAGAAAAAATGGTTTGACCTGAAATAATTGATGCTGCCTTCTAAACAAACTGAAAATTATCTGTGTGTCTCTAGATACACACACATAATTATTAATGTAGAGCCCTAAATCTTTGTAAAAGAAACTTCAGTATTAATATGCATAGTCTAGGATGGATTGGGACCGTGGGTGTAGTACCTCTCATACAGAGTGAAAAGTTGTTGTCGTTTATCTAAAGAACTGTTAGGAAAACGGTCTTAAAATTCCGTATAAGTAACTACCATATAAGTGTGCATTATCAAATAAGAAACTAGGTTGATAGGAAGAGTGTTCGTGGTATACCACACAATTGGAGTAGTAAAGCGCGATGATCAAAAAAACTCTTGTTGCAAAAAAAAAATGTTATTTTTTTAAATGTAGGGGTGAAAATAAATTTAAAAAATTTCTATAACAACTAAGAGTGCTATATTCGGCTATGAAAAATCTAATATACACTTTACTGTCTATGTAAATAAAGTTTAGTGAAGTAACTCCAATCAAAAACGCAAAAACTGGAGTGACAGAAAATTAAAAAAAAAAAAATTTGGTACTGCATACATATATAATTTTACATAAAAGTGACACCTGCTCTTAATGGGTTAAGCATTTTTAAATAATTTTAGTATTTCTCTGAAGACCTCTTCAAAAGCTTTTAAATGATACCCATATTGATATTTATTATATTTTCAGAGCCCCGTAACTCGGAAAATATGGGCGAGCGCCAATTTTTTCACACGATGTTTTTTTCTTCTTGTTTTTTAATTCTCTATCGCTCCATACGTTTATTTTTTTGATTGGAGTTACTATATTGTTCGAAATGACATGAAAAATTAGAGGTAGGCGTGGTGATTTGCCTGCTGCCTCGAAGGACGTGGACCGATCTTGCTGATTTTCAATACCAAGTAACTCCAATTAAAAAACGAATAAGTATTTGGGGCGATAGAGGATTAAAAATTAAGAAAAAAAACATCAAGTGAAAAAATTGGCGCTTGCCCAAATGGGGCTTTGAAATTTTCATAGAAAAGTACAATTGTACACTATATTTTTTAAGATATCAATAAGGGTATCATTTAAAAGCTTTTGAAGAGAAATATTAATTTTTTTAATGTTTAACCCGTTAAGAGCTGATGATATTTTTATGACTTTTTTTAATGTAATTTATGAAAGAAAATTGAAAGAAATCAATATTTGTTTTTTTTTTATTGGAGTGACTTCACTAAATTATATTTACATAAATAGTGAAGTGTGTATAAGAATCGGCATGGCCGAATAAAGCACTCTTACTTGTTTATTTTGTTTCTCTTTTTCACCTTCGCTGCTTTGTATTCGTGAGTATGATTCATATTTTTGTTGCACTTCTTTTTGGACAAACGGCAACACAAATAAGAATTGCTTATAACTATGGCAGTGAAGATAATTACGGTCATGGTTACGGCTATCGCGTTATGGTATGGCACGTCTTATTGAACCTTTAGCTTATTTAGAAAAATAAGGCCATATACTTGAAAATCATACTACTAACGAGACACCCTTTATACAATTTTATTCTTATTTTTTAATTTGTCCTTATATCAGATATAATTTATGTAAATTTTAAAGCGTCTGCTTATCCCAGTACAAATTATACAAATATTTTTTAAAGATATCGCGTCATTTACCACTTTACACCTATCAAAAGAATAGTTACGTTTTACCTTACGAAAACTTAAATTTTTTCTTCGTATACAAATGATACTTTTCGATGATCAATCTGTACTTATATTGAAGCCTTCCATGTAATATTTTAAACTTATTTTAATGTAGACTACTTTTAGGAGACGCCATTAAACAAAACAGTTACTTAAAATTCTTAAAGCATTTGTGTTGTTAATAACAAAAATAATTTTGGTTGAACACCACTGTTAACAAAGTATACCAATGATTTATAAAGCATATTAAAAAATTTATTCCGGCATCAGCTATATTTCCGTCTGCTTAAAATTTTTAAAACCGATTTTTATAAAACTTCAAATTTTTAAAATTTACAACTTTAATTGTCACAAGAATTATTTTACCATCTACAAATCTGGTATTGAAAAAATTATTTTTTATAAAAAAAATCGCTAGCATTTAAAATGTATATTAAAACTATTGTGAATTCTGAATCTGATACACTTTACCGGAAAACTAAATAATAAGTAAAACGATTAGTAAGACTCTGTTACAATCAACACAAAAAAAAATAGAAAACCGGCAGCATAAAATGCTTAATTTTCTGGATCGCTACATCTATCATCAACAATCTTCTCATCTACCTACCTAAGGTTGTGTAAATTTTAAACATCATCTATTTAAAAAACTAATCTTGTGAACAAGAATACGAAGAATATTCATAATCAATTTAAGTGTATTAATTGGGTAAGACGAAGGCCATACACAACTTAACACATTTTTTCGTTGTGCTCTCTGTAACTCATCATTTACATTTGTTTTTGCTTTGTGCCAATCATCGGTAAGGCCACTAATGCAATTTTTATTTTTAACCTTTTATACGGATGTAATGATCCAGAAAATGCAGCAACACAATCGGCTGCTGTCTAACTTTTCCTGTTTTTTCTAAAAAACATCCGCATACATTTGTAAATAATTTTTTTGCTTAAAAATTTTCAAAAATTATGAATAATTAATTTATTATATTTTCTTTATAAAAATATGTTTATTGCCATAAGAAACTACAAGAGCATAGAACAACAGACTCTTGCGTACACAAATTAAATTATCATTATTGTTTCTGCCCATAATTAAAAATTGTTTTTAATCTCTATATGGGTAGCTTCATAAATATGTCACCAACACTTTAAAAACAAGCAAAAGGCTAAATTCGGCTATGCCGAATCTTAAATACCCTTCACCGTATATGTAAATCTAGTTTAGTAAAGTAGTTCCTATCAAAAAACAAACATTACAGAATTAAAAAATAAGAAAAAAAATTAGCACCAATTTTACAATAAAATGTCATCGGCTCTTAATGGGTTAAACATTAAAAAAAAATGATGTGTTTTCCTAAAGATTTCTTCAAAGGCTTTTAAATGATACCGATATTGATCATATTGACAATCGAACTTTTTTATGAAAATTTTAAAAGTCCATAACTTGGTAAATATGGGCGAGCGCCAAATTTTTACTTAATGTTTTTAATTTTTATTTTTTAATTCTCTTTTGCTTCATGTATTTTTTTTTATTAGAGTTACTTATTGTTCCAAATGATATGGAAAAAATATAGGCAATCTTACCACGCCCACTGCTTCGAGGGACATCGACCGATCTTGCTGATCTTTAATAGCACGTCTTTCGACAATGTATCTAATCGATAGACGTATTTAAATTTTCTCTAGCTCAGCTAGTGCCCTGGCAAACTTTATTTCAATACTAACACGGACGGAGAGGCGGACAGACGGACATTACTATGAAGAAGGACTTAGAATATATATACTTTATGAGGTCGGAAATTGATATTGTAGATATTACAAACGGAATACCCTTTTTCCACTTTTTGTGGTGAAAGGTATAAAAAATTCCTGTCAAACTCTTTTCAAAATTAGTTTAAGGGAAAACCTTTTATGTGGCGGTATTATGGTATTAAAAATCAGATATAACAGTTTATATTGACTATTTAGCGACTAAATTCGGGTATTTTTAATATTTCAAATTCATGTTACAACTAAAATAAATTGCATTCAGTTATTTTTATAATTTTTCATGAGTAGTGAAACAAAATATTTGTTTTCGTCATTTGTATTTGAACGATCGCCAGTATTTCGAAATTAAAGTTCAAAGCAAGAGAAAAACTGTACGGTATGTCACGTATGATATTAAATTTTATGTAATAAAAAATCATCTAAAAATAAAAATATTTTCATTGTTACGCATTTCTTTAATAGCATTTCAATATGGAAACGCCCATACCTTAAATTTCAATAATCATGAAAATAAATTTTTTAACGGCAGACACTTATCAAAATACTCATTAACCATGATTGTTTTATTTATGAAAGTGTGTTTGCATGTGTTACACAGACGCTTACGAATTTGACATGAAACATGTTTTTAGTGTCTGGTCCCCTTAAGAATTAAAAAGCAATTACATTAATAAAAATATCAACTTGAATTTATAATTTTAGAAATAAGTCGTTTACATTTCGATTATGAAAGCAAATATATTTTTTATGTAATTTTACTTATGAGATAATTTCTATTCTCTACCTCAAATTTGTATGTCCAAGGCGGATTGATAACAAGTGATTGCATTAGCTCATGCTGTCTACAGATGATTACATTGATATTACCAATGCTCTTTTTGTTAACCGGCTTAAATAGAGAAGGTTATGAATTCGCCTGAATGTTATTTCTTTATGTTCGTGCCCGCAGAAATCAGTCATTTCCGAACCAATTTTAAAAATTGACTGATTGATCGATTGGTCGCGTTTTAAAAACAGCTCTTATTTTAAAATCTAAAGGGTGTCGCCATACAACATACATGTTTTTTACGTCTATTATAAACTGTAAAGGACACCATATAAAAAAATATAAAACAACTGCGTATAGCTCCAAGTACCAAAAAATAATACAAATTTAATCTAAGAATTAAAGGGTATCCTCACATGTGACGTAAGTTGACTTATATGGGCCCATATTTTGAACCGTTTTAGACAAACGTTTGAAAATTGGACAGAATGTCTATTACTATGACCGTCTTAATAACAAGTATAAATATTTAAAATAATAAATTAAAGGGTGTTACAATAGTTAATGTAATTGGATGTATGCGGCGAAACTATTGAACAGTTTTAAGCAGACCCTTAAGTTCACAGAACATAAGTCCGATATAATAGGAAATATAAAATTTGGATTTTAAAATTAAAGGGTGTTCCAATAATTGATGCAATATTAAGTATTTGGCCAAACTTTTGAACTTCTATAAGCAGACAAATAAAATTTGTTTTGAAGTCTGTTTCTTCTTGCAATAATGGCTTTTAAAGGTTATTTAGTCACCTGCTATGAATTCGCCGTGCCTATGTCAAACTCTATACAGTGTTACCGCTGGGAATTATCCCATTCTCGGGAATAATGCCGTGCAATAATAAGTTTCTTGGAAAAATATTCGCACTCAGAGTCTTTTTTTAACTGTGACCACATATTTAAATAGTTTTATTTTGTATTTTAATTTTTAACTTTGCCTTTTGTTGATAAATTATTAAATTTTAGAAACTTTTTACATTTTTTTAAGGTTTTTTTTACTTCATTTCTAAAGAAATATTGTTTAAAGCAGGCTAGTATTTTTTCATGTCAATGTAGCAAAAAAAAATTCGAAAGAAATTGCAAAATAGAGAATGTTCTGACAAAAAGCCCGCATTCTAGATCGATGGCGATGTTTTGTAAAAGAAATAACAGTACAGAATTTTTATTATTTTAATTATTTATACTTCTAATGCTGTCAGATGAATTAGTGGATATATTTTCTAACTTTCAAGTAATTATATACAACAGTTCAAGAAATATGTCAAATTACATCAGTTATGGGAACACCCTTTAATTTCTAAATTAAAATGATTTATATTTAGTTTAGTTATATTAAGTTCCTTGTAGATTTCAACTCTCTGTCTATAACGGCTTAAAATTTCAATCACATCCATCAACTATTGGGACACCCTTTAATTTTAAAATGTGAATCTTATACTTATTGCTATAACAGACTTACCAACACAGGTTCTTACAAATTTTAGTGGTCGGTCTTTAACAATTCAAAAGTTTGGCCACAAAAATCAAATTACATTAACTGTTGGACCACCCTTTAATTTGCAAATAAAAATTTTATATTTGTTATATAGGACTTAACAATATAGTTTAAATTTCAACCGTCTGTCTAAAGCCTTTCAAAAGTATAGCCAAATACATCAAATTAAATACACTATTGGTGCACCCTTTAATTTATAATTTTTAGCATTAAAATTTTGTATTATAACAGTCATCGTAATACGCATTTCGTCCACTTTTCAAACGTTTGCCTACAACGGTTCAAAAGATAGTCTCATATAGGTCAATTTACGTCACCTATGTGGACACCCTTTAATTTGAAGATTTATTTTTAATTACTTTTTGCTATTGAAAGTGCTGCCCTTTACGGTTTATAATACACGTAAAAAACATGTATGTTGTATGGGAACACCTTTTAATTTTTAATATTATGAATTGTTTTTAAATTGGAACAAATTTATTAGCATCACCTTTCAGATAAAGAAAAAAATTTAAAAACTGTTTAAGACATGACTAAGTCTATGCAGGCGCCAACATACAAAAAAGCAACATTCAGCCGAATTGATAACCTCCTTTTTTTTTTAAGACGGTTAAAAAAATATCAGATTTTGAAAAAACAAAAACTTGTTTCATATGCCGTTCACAAATACTTCTTTTACCTGACAAGTGAATGTATTTTATTTTTTACAAAAACACACTTGTAGTTTCAATTAAATTTCTCTGCTTTTAAAGAAAAAACTTGTATCGTAAAAACTAATAAAATTTGAAGTACATTTTGCCGAAAGTAAGTTTAAGAACTAGATTTATTATTTTCTATGGAAAATCTAATTTAAAACTTGTTTATTAACTAAATTAAAATAAAAATCTTATTTATAGAAGATTTAAAGAGTCGTGTTAATGACGTACAGGAGGGCTGGAACATAATTATAATTAAAAAATATTGCCTTAAATTAAATAAATAAACAATAGAAGATTTAGTTTAAAGAGAAAAAGTTGATATGTTTTGTTGTTACTACTCTACTTTCTTTCAGTGTAAATTTTATGTTTTTTTTTTTTGTTCGTAAAAGTATGGTGAAGGTACCGTCACCAAGAACGGAAATGACAAAGAAATTTCAAAGCGCAAGTTTTTTCGAATTCACAAATTTACTCGTTAAATATTTAAAATTAACAAAATCTGGGTACGTTTCTATATGAAAGAAAGTACTATTTCACAGTTAGGAACGGGGCACATAGAATCCGTCATATGTTAAACTTTGACGTTTTCAGCTGTCAAGTCATGTTTTCTTATGAGCGTTGTCACAATCAATACGTGTCCGTCAACGCAAAGTACGAAATTTGGAAAACTTTTAATTTTTGACGTACGTTGAATACTTTGACAGCTATCAACTGCTTCTTCTTTTTTGTTTTCCTTTAAGTCTTGCTGTGATTTTAATAAAATTATTTTGGTAACAAAAAATAAAATACAAATTTAATTTAATTTAATTAACAAGTGAATAATATACAAATTTAATTTAAAAGTAAAAAAATAGAGAGCAAACTTTGATTTAAATTCCCTCAGCGAAGAACTCATTGTGCCAACCTCATCCCTCGTTACTTTGACTTCTGTTGTACAACGTAAGATGGATTCTATGTGTCCCGGCCTTTACATGATCCAAATACAAGCGAATGCTTATAAAAATATAAACATGAGTATTTTATATATAGTAAATACATATGTATAAGAAGAATAATATAGAATTAAAAACAAAGAAGAATTATGTTTAAGAAATGCTAAAATTTTAGTGTTGAAAATTTTAAAACTTAAAAATGTTAGTTTTTAACTTTAATAACACGTATTTAACTAGATAAAATAAATAGCTGTTGTTATTGTATTAAAAGTTAAGTTTATTGCTCTAAATATAAAACAAAAAGCAAAAAATTAAATAAGAAAAAAGTTGTGCAATTGGCTGAGCCGAATCTTTTATACCCTGAACAAGAGCATTTTAAGTCAGTCTGCTATTAAAATTTCAATGTAAGACTTCAAGCATAAAATACTGAGTTTATAAAAGTTTCAAATAAATTTACTTTATAAACAGAGGTCGCTATGCAGAGAGTGTGCTGTAAATGAGCATGAATTGCTGATTTTGCATCGAAAGAAATTTCTGTTTTAATGTAATTATACAACTAATAATTATTAATTAATGAATTATTGAGTAGTCGAATGCCATTTTTAATGATTATTAGTGTTTAAAAAGTTTTAATAAATAATAACAAATATATATTTTACAAGTGTGTATTTTATAATTGTTTTAAAATATTCAAAACATACTTATAAAGGGTCATCCAAAAAACGCGCCTACATGTTTCTTTGAAATAAAACACAAACTATTTGCAATTTTTTTAAGCTGTTTTTTTTTTTATAAAAAGTATGATTCATTACAATTATAAGTGGAATAGAATATCATTCAAATGTCCACCATGACTGCGAATATCGAAATTTTCAATGACTTTCCGACATGTTGCTGGTGTTATTTCACAAATTATAACTTGAATGTTGTTCTTTAGATCATTAATTGTTTGTGGCTTGTTAGCATACACTCGACTTTTCAAAAAACCCCACAAAAAAAATCTAGTGGTGTTAGATCACATGACCTTGGAGGCCAATTGAAATCCGCATTTCGTGAAATTACACGTTGAGGAAATTTTGATCGCAAAAGCGTAATGTTTTGTGTGACATGTAGCACCGTCTTGCTGGAAATAGACGTCAGACACATCAATATGATTCAACTGTGTCCATAAAAAGTCTCTCAACATTGATTGGTATCGCTCAGCATTCACAGTAACAGCATTTCCAGCATCATCTTGGAAGAAAAATGGCCCAATGATTCCATTTGCCGAAAATGCACACCAAACAGTAACTTTTTGTGGGTGTAGAGATTTTTCATGAATAACACGAGGATTTTCATCACCCCAGATACGACAATTTTGCTTACTGACGAATCCATCCATTCTGAAATGAGCTTCGTCACTAAACAAAATTTTGCTTGAAAACAATGGATCTGTTGTTCGTTGTTCAATAATCCAACTAGCGAAACTACGACGTTGTAAAAAAACTGTACTACCTTCTAATAAAACAAAATGGCTTATGTCATTTGAAAAGATGTCACGTTTAAAAATTATATAGTGCTGACATTTAGGCGTCACATTTGGATGACCCTTTATCTTTGAAAAATGCCTTTTCTTAGAGCGAGCATGTGTGTGTCACGTTTTTTGCTCTCTTTACTGATTTTTTTTTGTGGTTGTATTGTATACGTGAGCTCGCGCAGACTTGCTTGGCGATCATTGTTTATAAACCTTTTGTAGTAAAAGATTTTTAATAAATATGGGCAAAGGGAAGTTAATATGCCAGTCCAGATATTAAAATATCATTTAATATAATCAACTCTTAATTTTAAAAGACGACGATATAAACCTTCACCAGATCTTATAGATAACCCTGTTTAGAAAGAGCTTAAAACTCCCCAGCTACTCCAGACTTATTTTTCTTATGGATTTCTAATACTGATGTTACTTTTCCCTCCGCTTAGAGGCTTTATTTAACCTCCCATCCCTAAAAATTACCTATTCACGCTAATCATTTTAAATTTTGATTGCACTGATTAGGATTACTTTAAGATTTTTAAGTCGTCTCAGTTGACAATTCTGCATACTATAAGTTTTTTCTACCGTGCATAGACATTTTAGGGCCTGGCAACTATGACCATTAACAAAAACAGTTATATATGTAAGTAAAACTCATCATAACCCTAGAAAGGTCTAACCGAATTGTATAATTTAAAGTTCAGAAGATGCGGGAAAAAACACCTCCGAGTTATTCGAACCAATTTTTATGTGGTGAACAGCTTCTTAATTTTTTAGAAATTTAAATAAAATATTTCTAATTTTATACGTAATTTATTAATTTTTTCTGTTCTACATTTTTATAAATTTTTAAAAAACAAAAATTTTTATTTATTTTTTTCCTTTCATCACTATATTTTAAATAACTGTTGAGATAACTTGTATATAATTTTATCCCACATCATCCTGATTTTCCGACAAGTGTTATCAATTATTCTATATCCGCACAATTTAACAGTAAGAATGCTTAAGGCCGTAATATTACTTCAATTAATATTCCTATGATTTGTTCATACAGTCTACAACAAGGCGAATCAATTACACTGGTCGACACAATTTTGTAACAAGAAAGGTGCTTACTAATTTTAAATTACCTACCTACCCTGATATAAAAACAATGTTTACTTTGATTCCATCAGGTCTTGTTTTTGTGTTACACTTACTACCCACAAAATTTAAGATCAAGCATGCTTTAGTTTTATTTTCACACGGAGTATTTACTATTTCAAGAGCGTTGTTTTGTTTACTGTTTTTTTAGTTAAGTGATTCTTATATAATGTCAAGAAAGTGTATAAATGATCCTGACAAGCTTTGTTATATATGTGGAGACACTACTTTTAAAACTCAGCGAAGAAATTTGACATCTTTAGTAACCAAGTTATATGAACAGTATTTTGGCTTTGCTATCGGACAACAAGACAAAGCATGGGTTCCATATATCTGTTGTGTTACATGTGTGGGTCATCTTAATGGATGGGCAAGATCTCGATCTATGCCATTTGCAATTCCGATGATTTGAACGGAACCAACGAACACCACTCATCTGATTGTTATTTCTGTTCAACTGATATAAAAGGTATTACAATTAAAACAAAAAGTAAAATAAAGTATCCTAACCTATCATCTGCAAAAAGACTAGTCCCTCACAGTGAGGAACTACCCATACCAGAACCACCTAAAAGTTCCGATCTGCCCGCTACACCGGAAACAATCGAATCCGAAATTCTAGATCCTGATTTCCAAAAGCTTCCTCATCGAATGAGCCACATCTATTATCTCAAGGAGACCTTAATGATTTGGTATGTGACTTAAATTTGCCCAAAAAACAGGCAGAACTTTTGGGCTCTCGATTAAAGGGATGGAATTTATTACAACCAAAAACAAAATATGTTACTTTCGCAATCGAGATTAAACGCTAAAAGTTTATTTTTCACAAGATGATCAGTTAGTTTATTGCAATAATGTCTGTGGCCTAATGATCGCTTTGGATATAGAATATAAAGCAGAAGAATGGCGTTTATTTATAGATGGATCAAAAGTAAGTTTAAAGGCTGTTATTTTACACATCGGAAATGAACTTCCGTCTATACCACTTGAGGAGGCTTCTAATATGAAAGAGTCTTATAAATTAATTAAATTTATCTTGGAAAAGATTCAATATAACGAACACAACTGGAAAGTTTGTTGAGATTTGAAGGTAATATTATGATTACAACTAGGATACACAAAATACGGTTGTTTTATTTGTGAGTGGGAGCGAAAAAATTATTATTTTAAGAAAGACTGGCCTAAACGGGATTCCCTTACTCCAGGACAAAAACATATAAAAAATCCCCCTTTAGTGCAGCTGAATAATATATTTCTACCAGCTTTACATATTAAACTTGCGCTCATGAAAAATTTCGTTAAAGCTATGGATAAGAATTGTGATGGTTATTTATATTTGAAAGAAAAGTTCCCTAAACTGAGCGAAGCAAAAATTAAAGAAGACGTATTTATTGGTCCTCAAATCAGGCAATTAATGAAAGATAACATATTTAAAGAGAAACTAAGTGATGTGGAAAAATCATCTTGGGAATCCTTCAGGAAAGTGACTCAACATTTTCTCGGAAACCACCGATCGAATGACTATGAAAGTATTGTCGAAGAGCTTTTATCTGCATATAAGGCTTTAGGGTATAATATGTCGTTGAAAATACATTTTCTACATTCACATTTAGACTTCTTTCCTAAAAATCTGGGCGCCGTTAGCGATGAACACAATGAAAGGTTTCACCAAGATATCAAGGCAAGAGGAGTCCAGGTATCCTGGCGGATTATTGTTGGATATTTCAACAAGACGTCCCTGAAGCAAAATATAGAAGAAAATCTTAAGGTTATCCCGATTTTGTTATTGCAATATAGAGAAATAACTTCACTTTGTCGATAAATATTGAAATTTTCTAAAATATTTAAAAATTAAATTACAAAAAAACTATTCGTATTTGCAACATTTTGAATTTATTTATATTGTTATTGTCCTTGTTCGAAACATAATTAGACAATAGTTTTCATGTTACACACAAAAACTGTTTTTTTGTTGACCAGTGTTACCAGGTGATAGCGTAGGCGAATTCATTATTTTTTGCCGGTAACATACTAAAGGCCGGGGCACATAAAATCTGTCATGCGTTGTACTTTGACAAATTCAACTAAAGTTAAAGTAACGACGGATGAGGTTGGCACAATGAATACTTTGCTGACGAATGTTAAATCAAAGCTTGCTCACTGTTTTTATTCACGTTTAAAAAAATTGTATTTTATTCACTTGTTAATTTAATTCAATTTGTATTTTATTTTTGCCACCAAAATTATTTTATTAAATATATAGAATACAATGGAAATACATCAAGAGTTAAAAGAAAACAAAGAGGAAGCAATTGATAGCTGTCAAAGTATTCAATGTACGTCAAAAAATAAAAGTTGACCAACTTTCGTACTTTGCGTTGACGGACACGCATTGATTGTGACAACGCTCATAAGAAAACATGTATTTTAACTTACTTGTCAGTTGAATACGTCGAAGTTTAACGTAAGAGGGATTGTATGTGCCCCGGCCTTAATGCAATAGACTTATCCGAATCTCACCGATATTAATTGTAATTGTGAGTTTTTAGTTGGCAGCTCATTTAAAGAAACTGTTTTGATGAGATCTCTTCTTAAAACGCTCTTATCACAAATGCTATGGCAATGCAATAAAACGTTTAAAAATTATGTCTAGTATTTTTTTTTTTGGCGTTTGTTGAGATAAATATCCTAGAAATCATCCCAGATGTAGACTGTACTGAGATAGAGTTCTGTCCTACCCGGAAAACTCACAAGAAAATATGTATTTAAATGCCACACCGCCTTTCTCTTCAATCGCACAAAAACTATTATTCTCTAAAGTTTCTTAAAAAATCTATAAATCGAACAGACTTGTGAAGACATGAGTTACACAAAGACACATTTGTTTGAGACCTTTCCAAATCTGATATTGAATTGTAACCTTAAATGTGATGTAGGTTACCCTAAGAATTAAGCAAATCACAGATGGTATAAAAGTCCAGAGACTGGAATCCATCATATAATGTGATATATAGAATATTTTCAATATAATCGTATCTGCCGGAATATCTAACTTGATGAATAAGAGTGAAGTGTAGTGTTAACTCTTTTAAGAATATTATTTATTATATTGTTACGTTTTTCCCTTTTGGGATAAATGTGCGGATTCTTTTGATTGCAAATACCACTGTGGCACATTATTAATTCGCTATTTTCTAAACTTCTTTTAGCTCTATCTTGGCTACATACTTGATCCTGATCCTACCCGGCTTTAGGATCCTATATGGCAACGGTTCTTAGAAACCATCCAAGCGGTCCGCATAAAGAACCGAAAAAACAGTGTTTTCGAAAATAATAAAAGTTTTATTTTGAACTTGGGCTTCAGAGTGGTCCGCGAAAAAAATTATTTTACTAGGGGCCGTGAGCAGGAATTTGATGAGAACCCCTGCTATATGGTGATGTATTTACTAAGCATGCGTTGTTACAATAGCAGCCGTCCACGTTACTCTACTGCAGGGGTTCCCATCAAATTCCTGCTCACGGGCCCCTTGTTAAGTACTTTTTTTATTAGTTTTGAAAACACTGTTTCTCCGGTTCTTCATGCGGACCCCTTGGATGCTTGCTACGTACCCCCAGGGGTCCACCGACCCCCATTTGAGAACCGTTGCTCTACTGTGTTACTTCAGCAAAGACATGAACTACTCGTAGCTTTGTTTAATAACCTCAACCATACACAGATCTCTCCACACCTTGATTTACATCCAAGTCAGTCATCCGTATTAATCCAATAGCCACAACTTAACATCTGCCGTACACTGTAATCATTTTGTTACTTCCTTCTGCCAAACAGCTAGAACTCTCCTCTCTCTTATAAACATCGTCTTGACAACTATCTACTAATACTTTTATTAAACAGACGTCTTTACTAACTTGTCTAGACATGGCTTCACTCAATTTTAAATTGCCTTACACAATTATTATTCTTCCTCTGTACGCATGTCCGAAGATGGGCTCGAACTAACGATCTTCTGTTTTACAGCACGCACCTCTACCAACGCAGCCATTGAGGTTGCTCGACTTGTGTTAGCTAATTTTTTTATTATTCTATACACACACCCAATGGTGGTGGAAGTTACTATATTCACCTTCTGTTTTTACCACGCACATACGGACAACAACAACAGGCGTTGCCAGATCTTATGTATATTTATATATATGTATGCCTAAAAAAGAAATAAGAAAACTTACGCTCCTACGTTATGTTGGTAACGGTTCGAAATAGACTTGTGTAGTTCATAAACGAACTAGTTTATTTAAACGATTCCATCGATTGAACTAAGTAAACTAGTTCATACTTTTAAGTAAACCTAGTTCAGTTTTCAACTATACTTTGTATTTGAACTACCAGACAAGATAAACTAGAATGCTTGTCTTTTTTTCTTGTTGACTATTTTCGAGATGAAATTAGTGATGGCACGCATTAATTTAACATTCGTTATGGCAATGCTACTGTATTGTTGCCATCATAGTTTAAAAAGAACATTTGAACTAAAAGAGCTTTGAACTAAAGAAAGCGTTTGAACTAGAAGTTGAAAGTTGAACTAAGAGAGATTTTGAACTAAAGAAAGCCCTTGAACTAAATTTTGAACTAGTTCATTTTCAAACTTTGAGCTAAAAAGAGCGATCACTAAATTGAACTATATGGCACAAGTCTAGTTCGAAACACTAACAACTGGTCATCTAATGTTTAGATTTGTCTGTTGTAAAGTGTCTGGAAACTTAAACTTAGTTACAAAACCGAAAGGTTGCTTGAAAAGTTATCAACATATTTCTTTGGAACTAAATAGCATTGACGCTAACAGACTGATTACATTTAGAACCATTACAAAGGCCCCCTTTTCCCTATATTAACTTACAGCATTAAATTGTGAGTGACGTAATATAATAACTAAAATGACTACAGCAGCTTTAAAATTTATTCCTTCACTGGTTTTTCTTGATGATCCCTTCTTAACGCTATTGCTTCTAAAGGTAAGTGGTGGCACTTGGCTTGCAGGGTTCAAGAACTAGAAATAACTACTTTCGGGATCTGACTAGAGACCAACTACTAGCAATACAAGAACCGATAGCCAATGGAAATACGTTCCGCGTACCGGTTGTTGAATAGGCCTTTCCTGGAGAAACGTGGTATTTAAACCGAAATTGCGACGAGCGGCTTGCTTTGCATGTGTAGTTGAAATTCATCCGAAAATTAAATCAAAATTAAAGTGACTGTCAAAAAACAATAATTAATGTTGCCCGTTTAGTTACAAGCAACTGAGAAGAATGATGTTTTTGCTTCTTTCAATTTATGGTGACTTATTAAAATTAAAGCTTTAATTGATTTGTATTGATTTGACGAATTTAAAAAAAAAAAACCTTTTGTTAACAGTTTCGATTTTTTGTTTTTTTGTTGAATTTCCGGAATTATAGTGATATTTCTATGTTCAATTTTTTATTGACTTTTTGTTTATATTTCGATTTTTCTAAGAGAATTTTATATTTTTCACATAATTTTTAATGTTTTATCCAAATTTTGGTTAAAAGATATTTTTGATAATTTGAAAGTTTTTGATTCTTGTGAAACCTCGATAAACTTTAATTTTTTGGTAAACTTCTATTTATTTGGTGAAGTTTCGATGTCGAGTTTTTCTGAAAACTGTTAAGATGAAACAACACTTTCTCAGCATATTTTCGGATTTTTCTGAAGCCTCGTTTTTGAATTTTGTTGTTCAATGGTAGCAACACCAACAACATGACAGTTTTGACATTTAGTTCTTTAACGTATTCGTAGTAGATGCATTGGCAATTGTTGCAATAAATTCAATTTCGTTCGAAAATCTCATTAAAATAAAGGCCGAGACATACATGTATAATCAGTTATACGTTAAACTTTGACGTATTCAACTGACAAGTCAGTTCAAATACATATTTTCTGATGAGCGATATCACAATCAGTAGGTGTCCGTCAACGCAAAGTACGAGAGTTGGTCAACTTTTAACGTACGTTGAAATCTTTGACAGCTATTAATTGCTTTTTCTTCTTGTTTTCTTTCAACTGTTCCTCTGTTTCAATTGTACTCTGTGATTTTAATAAAATTATTTTGGTGGCAAATAATAAAATAGAAATTAAATTTTAAACTGAATAAAAATAGAGATTAAACTTTGATTTAATATACGCCAGCAAAGTACTCATTGTGCCAACCTTATCCATCGTTACTTTGTCTTTAGTTAAATTCGTCAAAGTACAACGTATGACGGATTCTATGTGTTCCGGACTTAAAATCCTCTATGTATGGTGCGCATTGTGGTCTGGATGGGTGATTGGGCCGTTTTATTTTTTTCGATGATGGGGCCAGAAATGCGGTAACGTGATTAAAGTGATAACTGACATCGTGGTCGTAGTGGACATTTTCCAGACATCATTTTTCATTCATAATCGCCGGACTTTTCTCTTTGTATAAAATGAGAATTTGTATCAGCTTTACCTAAATTTGTTGTCTTAATTTGTTTTAAAAAACACAGTTCTTGTTAAAAAAAAAAAAAACTATAATTTCGGTTTTTTCTGAAACATTGATTTTTTGGTAAAATATAAAATTTTTTTTATTCATTTTAACTTTTACAATTTTTTTATGAAAAATCAAAATTCCCATTTTTAGACGAATTTTGCAGTTTAGGGATGATAAAACTCACGCCGAGATGACAATTGCTAGCCAATTGTGACTCGGTTTGTTCCGGAGTAGAATTTTGTTATTTAGTCTCTTCTTAATCTTTAAACATTTTATCGTACAACCAAAGCAGTAAACAACTCTAGAAAATAAAATAGCAGAATATTTAAGCAAGTCGTTATTTTGTAACCATTAAAAGCTGTTTTTTAATAGAAAAAATCTAGAAAGGCTGATAATGTTTATGCACGTAAAATAAGTGTTTATTCTTACAAAACATAATTTATGTCATCCGTTATAAATAGCTTAAAATTGACAAACCAAATGACAAACTTATTGGACTGTACGTACGTAGCCTTCCTACCTGTGGTGCAGAGTATAATAATTCCAGAGGAAATTCAAAGAAAAAAAAATAATTGTAATCATACGTAAGTACTCGTACAGAGAGTATAATATGGAAGTGGAATTGATAAAACAACAATTGACTAAAATTCTAAAATAGCAACAAGAACAATACTGTTATCATTAAAAAAAAAACAAAAGTGACAACAACAAAAAGAGTTTTAAGCAGAGCAGGCCAGCCAGATATAATACATGTGTGTATGCAATTCATATTTATTTTCAACTTCAATACAAAATGTACATATATTTTTTTTTTGTTTAAGATAATGACCAAACACCCGAACTGAAGACTAATGAAGTATTAAAATCCGAAATGAAACGAAATGCGTACAGAAAGGAAAGCAAGCAAGAATAAAAGAAAGATAAATCATTAAAAACATTAACTAAAGGGTTTTAAAATTTAGTACACAATCAACCAGCGCAAAGTTAACATAGCAAAACGACAAAGTGTGAACGAGGTGCAGGCAAAATTAATTATTAAACGCAAAACTTAATTTTTTTTTAAGGAGTTTGTATAATATTGAGAATAGCATAAATATGAAAACTGTAAGTGTGATATCAGTAGCAAAAGGAAGTTAAGGAAATCTAGTAAATTAAAAATGTGAAAATTTAAACCAAGAATATAAAACAAATGAAGGACTTCTTGATAACACAATAAAATATATTTTTAGATCATAAATTAATAAACAAACCTAACATATGTTTATCTTATCATGTCTTGTTCTCTTAATATCTTTATTTGTAAAAGACTTTGAACAGTTCTTTAATGTTTTTAAGATTATTAAAAATTAAAATAAATAAACTTCTTTTTAAGATTAACCAAATAAAACTAAATAAAAAAACATAATTAATTCTTTTGCTTTATAGATAATTTTGATATCTTTGTGCCTGTGCATTTTGGCCACAGCCATTAACGCCGATAAATCCCACAAACACCACGAAAAACTTTTGAAAAGTGGCTCGGAGGAGCATAAAGTCGAAAAAGATGTGCAACCTGTAAAAGAAGAGGAAACTGAAATAAAGAACCATAAACCCACACACGAACAAACTGAAACAAAAATTGCCGGTTCCGGACGTAAACATCGCATTAACCATCATGTCAAAAATAAAAAGGGTGGTAACAGTGAAGCTCACACCGGCCGTTCGCGTAAAGCTCAACCTAAAGCCAATAAACATAACATTCAACGAGCCAATAACAATAAACACCATGGTCACAAACATGGGCGTGGCAAGCAGGCCCAACAGAAGTAATTTTACTCTAACAATATTAAGAAAAATGTAAAAAATCTAGTGTTTTATGAAAAATTAAACAAAAAAACAAATCACAAAATATTTTCAATTTACTAAATTCAATCCTTAAATGTTGAAATTTAAGTTTGTTTTCTAAAATAGAACCAGCAGTATAATTTTGCTTAACATTCAAATCAAATAAAAAAACAACATGTATTAATTCTATTTCGTTATCCATTTTACTTGCAAATATGTATGTCGAGTAAATACAATCTAGGCGATAAGCGATAGCAAATGGTTGTGTGCGCTCAATTTCTTTTGTAAATAATATAATATGGACTAATACATACATACCAAAAATAAATACATTTTTTAAATTAATAAAAACCTTCGTATTATTTTATTTATTTGAATTCAAGAACTTTAGAAGTTTAGTCAATAAAATAAAAAATAAAAAAATATTTAAAGATAAGATATAGCACCTCCTTTTTAATAGGAGCGTTTTTTCTTAAACATTAATATTAACTTATATTGAGTAATAAAACTCAATAGAAACAAAATTTGAGATAAAATCGCTTGATAGACGAAAAACAAATAGTCACTGCTTTTCCAAAATTACAAAAGCAATTCTTAATTAAAACAACAAAATAACGCAATGCGCTGTTAAATTCGAATTTTCCAATTGTTACATTTCTATGGTCTATGGTCAAATCGAAAAAATAATAATCTTTTATATAGACCTTAAATTAATCCCACATGCAGTCCCATGATCTCATCAAAACGATATCATCAAACGAGCTGTCGATAAAAAGCAAACGCCATTGAATATTTTATTTTGCTTTCTAAGTGCAAAAGTTGTGAACAATTTTATAAGAAAAAATTCAATTTAGCAGAAACAGAAGAAAATCGACTAGCAGATGTTTACCGCTGGTTTCATGTAGAATGGCCCTAACTCGCATAATTGTAATCTTTCAGGAGAAGCTAAAGACATAATACAAACTGTATTTATCACAATGTAAAATTTAAAATATAAATGCTTGAAAAATCTTTTAAAAATTTTGCTTTGTGCATTCAAATTTTGTGACAAGGGGTAGTATCATGTAAAATTTATTGAAACCACTAAAATAACTAATATCGTAAAAACTCGAGTTAGGGCCTTTTTACACGAGGCCAGCGTTATGAACTTTTGTAAGAAATTTTTACAATGAAATTTTTGTAAAAAAAGCCTTTTCCTTTTCTGTTATTAATATTAACTTCAGCAAATCAGTTCAGTTTCACACATTATCCCAAAGTTTATCCCAGTTGTAGTCCCTATGTTTAGCATTGGCGGCGCTTTATTTAGGTTTTCTTCAAACATTTTGTATTAACATGAGAATTTTTTAAAGACGTTTTACGCGCTGATTAAATTTTGGCTGCTTGAGCCGATTACATTGTATAATATTTTGTGTTCTTAAACAACACAATTTTTTAATTTTTAGTTTGCAACAAATTAATTATCTGTTCCAAAAAAATTTAATGAAAATAATAAAAATTGTGGTCAGGTAAAAATATGGATATTCGTGAGTACTGTGCTATGCGCTTTCAGAATATTCTGACATACAAATTTATCTTCTACTTGCTTCTGTCAACTATGCAAACGTCATTGACATTTTTTTTACTCATTTTAAAATTTTTATGACTTACACACGTATTAATATTATTTTTGTATATTTATCCGCTTCAAAATATGCAAAAGACGGATGCAATAAAAAAAACAGAAATCAATCTTCCTTTTATTTTCTGACAAACACACGTCTTCAAATCACAAAATGCGTGTTCTTGAAAACTTTTACATACCTGCGGTTTTAATCCGCCAAATTTCTAGCGAACGACAAATATTTTGCTATTTTTTATGATAATCTCGAATTTAAAGTGAAATTTTTTGAAGGAAGCTAAAAAGTAAAATATTTTCACGGGTGCATAGTTGGAGTTAAAAAATCAGTAGATCCCTAAAAGTGAACTTTATTGTTAATCAAAATTTCATATGGAAAGTCAACAATAATATCAAGTACTGTTTGGGCGTAACTTTGTCTATAAATCTTTATTTGTGTCAGTTTGTTTATCGGAGAGCTGTAGCTGCCTTCACCAGTGGACCGATCTTTCTGTAATTTTCACAGCTTACCATCAGATATGCGGTTGATAAAATAGGGCACTTATTGTTTTTTTTTTTTTTTTGATATTTCACTTCCCTAACAAAATAAATATTTATCATTGTGTTACTCGGCAACTGTAATAGGTTGCACCTTGAAATTTTTGTCAAATAACTATCTTATTAATATGCATAATGTAGCGAAAAGCTGGCTGGAATTAAATAATAGACGTAGTACCTTCTAGAGAACTAAAAAGCAAAACACAGACTGGAGTAGTAGGCGTAGAGAACAACAATAGGTAGAGTCTTAATAATTTTACTAAAGTAACTCTCTTTCTCATTCCCGTCTCGAGCACTCTCTATATGCACAGATGGCTCCAAGAGAGGAGCGGGAGTTGGATGTGGATTGCCAAATAACTGTAGTGTTTTTTAGGCAGAAATATCTGCTGTCAAAGGGGCGGCGTGCTGGTGAAGGTACCATAACTTATCCAACAAGGATACCTTTTTCTGCACCGAGAGTAAAGCCGGTATTATGTGCTCCAAAGGTGCGTTTATCACATCTAAACTTGCCTCTAACTGCCGGGCATCCCTAAACGGAGGTTTCGACAGTTACCCTAAAATGGATGAGGATACATGGGACCGACTTGGACAATCATGTTGCTGATAAACAGGCAAAAAAGATAAGAATGCATGTGGCATACCTCTCTATGACTGCGGACAGCGTATTGACGCTGCTCTGGCTCAGGTCAGATGGTCTAACGAGTCAAAATTTCCGATCGCTGGAACAATCTGGCCCTCTTTGAATAGAAGCAGGGCGGCTGCATTACTACAACTACCCAGGAGTCGATTACGCGATTTGGTGGCTGCGGTTACGGGACACTGTCTGTATGGAGCCCATGCTAATGAATCGATCTCTCATGTTATGATTTCTGCAAAAGTTGTCAAGACCAGGAGGAGAAGTAGACGTTGGAAAACTTCCTCTATCTGTGCCTTATGTTGGTGTCTATACGACTGAGATAATTTGACAAACGGTATCACGGAAGCCTATCTGGTATATCGTCACTGGGACCAGGTAAGATCAGTTCCTTTTTAAGGTGCAGCGTGTGTTGCACTGACCAACAATCGGATATTATGAGTCAGTCAATGGATTAAGCGCTTTCTTTGGCCAATGGGCCTTATCCGGCGGTGGTTTTCTCGGCATTCTTTACACCCACAGCTCTTTCTTTCACTGTTCTGTCTCTGTTCCTTAATACTCATCTTCATCTAATCTCTTCTCTAAACTCTGATTTTTTTTCCCTATCTGTTTCCTTTTTCTCAGCAGGTAACCCAAAGGAACCAGTCAAATGACCTAAGTGGGTTATAGCAACCCAGTTGCCAACCTAACCTAACTCTGCTATTAATTTGCATAACTGGAGAAAAAATTTTCTAAGTTGAAGCAGTAGACGTTATACCTCCCTTACAAAGTGATAAATTAGGACCGTGTATCTAGCGAATTATAACACGTAAAAAAATAAAAATAATAGAACATACAATTAAATAAATCATGTTTACTATTTTCTATTTCGTTAAAAATTCTTATCTTAGGTGTCTCTGTCATATCTGGTTTATCTAACTGTCGCAGTGTTATATAATGATAATTTGCTTTTTACAACTAATTTTTTGGAGGATTTTTATAATAATAAAACTCTGAAAACCATAAACATTTCATTTTCGAAATGATAATGAAGTCTTAACCAAATCTCTGTAATAAAATTCAAGGTGATTATGATAAATTCAGTTTTTAAGGTCATCAAAACCTTGGCTAAACTCATTTAATAACAAGTAAGAGTATTATATTCGGCTATGCCGAATCTTATATACCCCTACCATGTATGTAAATCTAGTTTAGTGAAGTAACTTTTAACAAAAAAAAAAAAAAAAAACAAGAACAAATTTTGCGGTGACAGAGAATTAAAAAATAAGTAAAAAAATTAAATAAAACATATAACTTTACATAAAAATGTCATCGGTTCTTAATGGGTCAAGCTTCAAAAGCTTTTAAACGATACCCATATTGACGGTATTGGCAAACGAACTTTTTTTATGAAAATTTCAGATGCCCATAAATCGGTTAATATGGGTGAGTGCCAATTTTTTCACGTGAGTTTTTTTTTTTCATTTTTTTAATTCTCTATCGCTCCATATTTTAATTATTATTTTTTTTTTTATTTTTTATTGGAGTAACTTCATTGTTCCAAATGATGTAGAAAAATTATACACGCCTATATTTTATCCACTGCCTGGAGAGACAAAGACTGATCTTTTTGATTTTCAGTAGCAACTTTTTCAAAACTATATCTGATCGATTGGCGTTTTTAAACTGCCTATAGCTTATCGAGTGCCCTGGCAAAGGTGATTTCAACACTTACACGGACGGACAGACTTTATGGGATCGGAAATGGATATTGTAGAAATTACGAACGAAATGAGAAACTTAGTTATACCCTTTTCCCACTTTTTGTGGTGAAGGGTATGAAAATAAAATCTTCAAGCTTTTCTTTCATCGTTCAACTCGTAATTGTTCAGTTGAATTTTATAAAACACTTAAATTTTTGAATTTTTTTAGGCGCTTTAATTATGTGGTTTACAATGTCATAAAAATGCCGTTACTTATCTTCAAAATAGCTGCTCTGGTACTTTTGTTGGAAACATGCTGCTCTAAAAATCTAGAGATTCTGTTAAAGACTCAGGTATATTTCGTTATATTATTCGAAAATAATTTTTCATTGTGATTAAATCAATGGCCGATAATCATAGACAAAAAAAAAAGTCGGTTTGTTTTAAAAATTACTTTAATTTTAAAACTTGCTGTTAACTTTTTTGATACTGTAGTCAAAAATAAAATATATTTTAAGATGAACCGGCTTTAAATGGGTGACACATTAAATTAAAAAAATGTCTGCCCATAATTTGTAACAAAATACAGTTGAACAGACTATTCATCTCTGATCAGCTGCTAGTATTTTCTGTTAAAAATAAAAAATAAATATCAAAAAGTAAATTTTTTATTTGAAAAATACAAAAGTTAATTAAATTTGTGCAAATTGTTGTAAAAATCTTAGAATGAATTAATTTCATCACATAAAATTAAAATGTGAGTTGATGTCATAGATAAAGTCGGTACTAAATCATTTAATAACAAATTCAGGGGGTTTTAAATTTAACGATCAAGACACATATCGTTATAATAATATTTTGCTTCATATATCAACAGAAAATATTTAACAAAAAATCAGTTTATTCTTAATGTAAATATACAGTAATAAAATACTTTGTTTCATTTTTCACTTCTCAAGCGTGGGAGTTTTTTTTTTTTTTGCTAATACATAAACAAACACACAACATTTTCATTGAATATTGCAAACCCTGCGACTGGTGTTAGATTTTTAACATGCGTCTTAACTAAATATGACACACCACTGTCAGTTTTAGAAAACGGCGAGATTTGAAAGTCATGATCTTCCTGCCTTCACCTGCACAACAAATGTTTTGCTTTTAAACGTCTGATCGATCAGCTAGAATCTTTATATTAAATTGATCTTTATATTTAATAAAAGTTGACTTAATACACTCTTGTGCTCAATAACAAAATGCAGTTATCTTATTAAGGATCCTTTTTCTTCTATTATTTCCTACTCTGTGGCTCTGACTATATTTGTACTCACACGAACCCTTGTTTACTTAACATACGCAGGCACCTACATCACAACACTTTGTGGCTCTGACGAGACTCAAACTACTCGATGTCTTTTATAGCAAAGATGCATCCTAACACAAGAGCATTAAAACCACAATACGAGTCACGACGTAAATTAACTTAAGGGCCATACGTTGTTATTGTTTTATTGTTTGCCTCTCTAACTAAGTCTTCGTTGAGATTAAGATTGTCATATTTTACTACACAGCAGAATGGCTGAAGTAATTTTTTTTTCTTTTGAAAGACACGATATTCCTTTTTGTTTGAGGGGTAAAACCATTTTTAGAAAACTTCTCTTATTACGCTTATGTTGACGTCTTAACCGTCTTATCTGCTGTTTTAATATACAGGCACATTCGTCAGCTCATGTACTGCAGCTACAAAAAAGTTTTTTTTTCCTTTTTCTAGTTAAAATTCTGAGAGGTTTAAAATTGTGTTTCCTATTTATTTGCCATTGTAAAAATAAAACCACCGCGGCTTGAAATTAGCAAGTACGCAAACACATCTACCTTATGCTCATACACCACACTTGTAAGTGGCGAAAAATCTTTTTACAACAACATTAGGCTTCCATATTTTTATACCCTTGACTACAAAAAGTTGAAGTTTGTCATTCCATTTGTAATTTCTACAATATTAATTTTCGACCCCATAAAGTCATATATGTTTATTTTAAGTCCTTATGCATAGAGAAGTCGATTTAGCGATGTCCGTCAGTCTGTCTGTGATAGTGTTGAAATCAACTTTGCCAGGACATTGAGCTATAAATAATCCTAATACGTTAATCGATCAGACATAGTGTCGAAAGAGTTGCTACTGAAAATCAGCAAGATCAGTCTATATCCTCCGAAGCAGTGGGCTAAACACCACGTCTGCCTATATTTTTTCCATATCATTTGTATCATTTTTCCATATCATAAGTAACTCTAATAAAAAAAAAACAAATATATGGAGGGATAGAGAACTAAAAAAATAAGAAGAAAACATCAAGTAAAAAAATTGGCACTTGCCAATATTTTCCGAATTATGGGCCTCTGAAATTTTTATAAAAAAATTACGTTTGTCAATATATTCAATATGGGTATCATTTAAAAGCTTTTAAAAGGGATCTTTAAATGAATACAAAAAATTTTTTTAATAGCTTAACCCATTAAGAGCCTATGATATTTTTATGTTCAATTAAATGAAGTATTTAATTTTTATTTTCTTATTTTTAATTCTCTGTCACTCCAATAGTTGTGTTTTTGATAGGAGTTAATTCGCTAAACTAGATTTTCATACATGGTGAAGGGTATCTAAGATTCAGCATAGCTGAACATAGCACTCCTACTTGTTTTTTTATAACACTGTTTTTATCGTTTTGACATATCGTTGACGCTTTTGTTTAGGTACGGCATTTTATCTTTATCCGGGTAATTTTGACAATAACAAAATAGTTTGACACATGTTTATTAAAAAAATATACAAACACTATTTTGTTTGTCAGAAATTTTTTTAAATAACAATGCAAAATTATCTTCAAGGTTGCACTGATAATTTCTAGCAAGAATAAAATAATTTCAATGGATTTTTAATACTTATCTGTGTAAATAAATAGAAATATACACCATTTTGGAAATTTGCTAGAACATAATACAAATGATAATTAATGTTTTTTATTAACAAATAAAGTTACGTTTTAGGTAGCATTTAAGCAGATCCGTCAGATGTAAACGTTCACATGCAACTTGCATTACTGCAGCCTCATTTACAGAGCTCCTCATCTCGCTCGTTCTTATCTTAGTCTACATATTGGGCAATGGATGCTTAACGCAATATGGATGATGCGCAATATCTGAGGAGCCTGCTGTAGTCAAGGTGCTAAACACGTTTACTTCAAACCTGGTTGGCCAGGGTGTTCAACCCCTGCGGCAATCAAAAAATCAAAACGCAGTTTTTCTGTTTAATCGTATAAATACGTATTTAGAATCAACATTTAACATGCAGCCTCATTCGTCGGTAATTCTTCATAGCATATTCGCTGGCGAGGTAAAATAAATAATAAAATGGCTATATCTCTCTTTCTCTTTTCACCACCTGTCTTATTCCTTTCCTAAAGAATGTAGCACGGTTACGAATATAACTAAAAAGGTATTATTACCTGAAATGCTACTTCTCTTTCTAAAAAAAATAGGGTTCTTCCGATATTTATAACACACACAGTTGCAACAGATCCACTACTCTTGGTATCCACACTCACGAAGGAAATAACACAGTTTGGCTCTATCATCCTTTATTTCATTTCCCTTACCATCCATTATGACTCCTCTTCTTACTCACTTGAGTGCAATTGCAACTATCGGAACTTTCTTGGAACATTCTTTGATTATTTGCTAGATCAGAAACCTGTCTAAGAGACGGAAAAATAGATCAACTAGCAGGTATGACTCTGAATATCTTTAAGCAGAACTTTTAGCTGGAACCACTAGAAATAACAGACGAGATGGTCGAAGCAGGTTACATGTTCAATACTGAAGTTCTTATGGCCACAGAAACGACTTCTGCAGTAGTTGCCATTATGAGAAAGAAGGAATTGTGAAGCACCTCATCTGCTGATGTTCAGTCATCTGCGCGAAAAAGGGAAGTTTGTCTAGGTAGTTCGAGGCTACAAAATCTTGTAGATATTTTAGGTTGTTATATTAATAGGTTAAAATCGTTTATCCAGACTTCGAGATGGTTTAGCTTTAAGAGAAACTCAGGGATTTATACCCACCCTCCTACAATCGGGCCTCACAAAGGCACCATTAGAACCCAGGTGAGTTGATCGTGCAAATAGAAAAGCCTGTGCCACCTAATTTTACTTTACTTACAGACTGCGAAAACACAAAAATTTTATAATTTCACAAGGAAGTAAAAAAAAATTATTTTAACCGTTAAGTTTTTAAGATCCTTTATCCTAAATAATTAGGAGAGTTGCAGTTTGAGTAACGAAGTGTGGAAAAGAAGACGCAACAACAGTAAATGTTGGAAAAGATTTAAGCATTTTGCAGACCCATTTGGTTAGCATACCCACTCATACACACTACAAAATTTGAGGTTTATTGGAGAGAATAAACCACCAGAGAACTGCCCAGTAAAAACATGGTGTATGAAATGGTTTGAACTAAAAGTTATAAGAATTGATTTTTTAAAAGGATTAAAATTTTATTTTAAACAAGAGTTCCTTATTCGGCCATGCCGAATCTTATATACCCTTCGCCATGTATGTAAATCTAGTTTAGTGAAGTAGCTCATGAAGTAGAGAATAAAAAAATAAGCAAAAAGTTGAGTACGATATATAATTTTACAAAAAAAATGTCATTGGATCATAATGGGTTAAGCATTTTTTTAAATTTCAAATATTTCCTAAAGCTTTTAAATGATACCCATATTGACCATATTGACAATCGAACTTCTTAATTAAAATTTCAGAGGCCCATAACTCGGAAAATATAGGCGAGCGCAATTTTTTTGACTTGATGTTTTTTTCTTGTTTTTTAATTCTCTATCGCTTCAAATATTTGTTTTTATGATTGAAGTTATTTCATTGTTCCAAATGATATGGAAAGCGTGGTTTTTAGCCCATTGCCTTTGCAAAGGTAATTTCAACACTAACACGGAAGGACAAACTGACGTCGCTCAATCGACTTTTTAGTAGCGAATTTTTTATATCGCGCACTGTATTGGAACCACGTATCTCCAAGATTAATGTACATAAACTGAGTTAAAAATAAGTTGGTTTTTTACAAGTTTTTATACCGTTAACTGTTGTGTATTAAATACTGCCCCCACCATCCTTTTTGAAGACACAATGATAAGGATTTTCGCCGGCGATTTTATTTAGATGCAATAGTTTTTTTTTTTTTTTTTGACTACTAAATACTAAAATATTAAATACTAAATTGTTTTGAACGCCACGCAGATCAAGACAAGAAGTATCGATCGGCTTTAATCTAAAGACGCAAATCGATTCTACCAAGTACTACAGCACCAAAATGATACCTTAGATGAAATTTCGAGTAAAAACACAAATTTTATTATTGGATTAGAGAGGTACGCGCTTAACTTTGATAAAAACCGTTAATTTTAAATTTCTCATTTTTCCTTTTAAACGACAATCTACCTAAAATTGCATAAAATAAAATTAAAAATTTGTGTGTACAAAGACACAGTTGTTGTATTTTTAATTGTTGTATAACTTAATAAACAATCTCGCTTAAATTCCATTTTTAAAATTGCTCACAACTTTTGCAAAAGCATCTTCTTCATTTTAAATGGAAGCCACAAAAGTGGTAAACATACATACATACCTACCTGAAGACATAGTTCAGCTTTTTGTTCAACATCTAAAAATATAAGAAATTTTACCAACAATAAAGAGAACATCAACGAAATATTAAAATTTTTTTATTAATTTTTATGTTTTCATTTACACCTTTTTTTGTTTTTTTTTGCTTAAAATAATTATTGCTTGTACTTTAAATAGTTCACACATACTCTTACATTAAGTTAATAATAACGTTGTTGTTATTACGATGATCTTAAAAAAACTTATATTTCATCCAAACATATTAAATTCAAAAACCTAACAAACCGTAGTACGAGGGCTGCTCTACATATTTCTGGCCTAATAGTGAAAATGAGAATTTTTATAATCAAAAATGGTTTTATTGTTTTTCAAAGTATTCTCCAGCATGATTTATACACTTTTGCATGCGCTCAAACCAGTTGTCGAAGCACTTTTTCCACTCCGATTGAGACACCTCTAAAACATGGTTTTTAAAAACTTCAACAGCTTCTTCTTGCGACGAAAATCGTTGACCACGCATTTTTTTCTTGATGTGCGGAAACAAGAAGAAGTCATTAGATGCCAAGTCAGGGCTGTACGGCGGATGACCCATTAATTCGACGTTTTGGCCGGTCAAAAACGCTCTGGTTTGAGCCGATGTGTGAGAGCTCGCATTGTCATGGTGAACAATGATTCGTCTTCTCTTGTTGTTTTTTCGAATTTTTCCGATGACTTCAGGCAAACAAATTGTAGTGTACCAATCAGAAGTGGCCGTCCTACGTTGCTCAAGCGGAACAGTCGCCACATGACCAGTTTTGCCGAAGAAACAGGCGACCATTTGCTTCGAAGTGCTTCTTCCACAAACAACTTTCGTTGGATTTTGCTCGTCTTTGAAGACCCACACGGTCGATTGTTGTTTCGTTTCAGGCTCATACGCATAGATCCATGATTCGTCACCTGTGACGATCTTATGAACGTCTTTAGAAGCATCGCAATCGTATTTTTGCAACATTTCTTTGCACCAATCGACACGAGCCTTTTTTTGAGCGACTTTCAAATTGTGCGAGATCCAACGACTACAAACCTTTTTTACGGCCAGGTGTTCATGCAGTATCGAATGTATGCTGGTGGAAGAAATTTCCAAGGATGTGTCTATCTCTCGGTATGTCGCATGTCGAACTTGCATTATGAGTTCACGCACGGCATCAATGTTCTCTGGCACAAAAGCCGTTTTTGGACGACCTTCACGGAATTCGTCTTTGAGCGAGCTTCGATTAAATTCTTTATACCAATTTTTCACAGTGCTACAGGATGGTGCTTCATCGTCATACAAAGATTTAAGTTCATCAATGCACTCTTTTCGTAATAATCCACGTCGAAAGTTGTGAAAAATGATGAAACAAAAATGTTCACGAGTTAATTTCATTTTTTTCTATATTAATTTTTTCAAGTCACTGTAAACAACACAAATAACGGTCGTACGCCAAAACGTTTTGAGTACGATTATGCTTAAAAATGACAAACTTTCCAATGGAAATGTCAGATTGCACTTGGCAGCACTCAGTGTTGCCAGGCCAGAAATATATATAGCAGCCCTCGTACAACACAGTGGGATTAGTGGCACAAATTTTTACATATTTTTTTTGTCAGTTTTTTAACTTTTTTATGAGTTAATAATTTCTGCCGTAAGATAAAGAAGCGAAATTTTTGTTTACATAAAATTTTCGTTTCCCTGAAACGGAAAATTTGTTATCATAAATATTCCTTTGAATATTTGTTCCCTTCTTTAAACAGCTGTTCAAAATAAGTAAGCTACCAGTGCACATCGAATGTACCAGTGCTACGTCGAATCTTATATACCCTTCAGTATGTATGTAAATCTAGTTATGTGGAATAGTTTTTATAAAAAAAACTATTGCGGTGACAGTGAATTAAAAAAAAAATTAAATACGATGTATTATTTTACATAAAACTGTCATAGGCTTTAAATGGGTTAAGCATTTTTAAAAAATTTTAGTATCTCCTGAAAAATCTCTTCGAAAGATTTTAAATGATACCCATTTTCAACATATTGACAATCGAACTTTTTTATGGAAATTTCAACGAACGCCAATTTCTTCACTGAATATTTTTTCTTATTTTTAATTCCCTATTGCTTCAGATTTTTAATTTTTTATTTTTTTTTTTTTTTTGAATGGAGTTACTTCATTGTTCTATGTTGTATGGAAATACTAGAGGGAAACGCGGTGTTAAGTCTACTGGCTTGAAGGATATGGACCGATATTGGTTATTTCCAGTAGCACCTCTTTCGATACAGTGTCTGATCGATTGCCGTACTTTAATTTTCTCTAGCTCATTTACGACCTTGACGGACGGACAGACGGATATCGCTCAATCGACTCCGCTATGCAAGAGGACTCGGATCGGAAATGGATGTTTTAGAACTGAAAAACTCAGATATACCCTTTTTCTACTTTTTCTTGTTAAAGGTATAAAAAAAGCTCTATAAATTAAAGTTTAAGAAGCAGAAATAAGTCAACATCGAATTGTTAATCTGTGTTTTTAAGACTCATCTAAATCTAACCGTTTGAAGTCAATCGATTAATTCAATCAATTAATTCAATCAAAATTCAAAATAATTTTTAAATTAATTAAAACTTACTTTTTCGGCTTAGGTTCATTTTTTCATTTAATTTCTATACATTTTTAGAAAGAAAAATTAGTTGCAAACGTATGCGGACATCTTTTCAAAGAAAACAAAAAAAACTAGACACTAGCAGAATGAAATGCAACATTTTCTGGATTGCTACATCCATCATCAGCATACTTTGCATCCATATACCTTAAGTTGGGTACATTGTAGACACCATTTATTTAACCAACTAATTTTGTTAATAAGAATACGAGGAGTATTCGTATCAATATTAATTTGGTTAGACGAAGTCCACACACAACTCAAAGGATATCTTTGTTGTTCTCCCTGCAACTACTCTTGTACATTTGATTTCGCTTAGTACCAACCTTTGGTATGGCCACGAAAGACAATTTTGGAAAGGAAAATATGTAGGTGACGATTAATAAAGAAGACAACAAAAAAAGCTTTGGGTTGCTTGTGAACATTCTTCACCTCTGCCTTCCCTAGTTAGAGAACATGGCAAATATCATCCAATGTTTCATTTTTCATTTAATTTCGTATGACACTACTGTGCCTGCATATTTTTTAATACATGGAAGTTTATAAACATGAATATTCACATAAATATCTACATAAACGTACGAGAGTAATGAAGGGGTCAAGTTAATCATTAAAATTATACACTTACAATAATAGCAACAGTACATTATTAGGCAAAGAAAGAAAAGTAACATCTTTAATTAAATCAGAGTTTATTCATTTAACATTTTTAACTAAGAAATTTTATCATGATTACAAACAAAGTTTAAATAGTTTAAACTTGATAAAATTAAAACTGTTTAAAAGAAAACTAACTTAAACAATAAACACTGAAAACAATAACAACAACAACAACTGCAAACGTAGCCAAATTAAGTGCCAAATAAGCTTTCAAAGCAACACATGTTTGCACTAAAGTAAATTAATTAGACACTTTGTTGTGCAAATATTTTGAAATTAAATATTGTTCTTTAAATTTTGAAATGAATTAACTAAAAAGAAAAAAACGACAAATAAAATCAAGATTAACATTGTTTTAAATAAAACTCTTTAGCTTTTAATTTTCAAGGAATAGTGTTGGGATGAAAGAGGAACGGAAACAAATAAAAAAAGTAATTTGGTTTTTGGAACAGTATTTTTAAATTGTTTTTTTTTTTAATACGAAGAAAAAATCTATCTATTTTAAATAAATAAAATATTAAAAAAGTGTTTGATGCACAAAATGACAAATTCAAATTGAAAAATATACCAGCGTCTTAAGAGTCAAAACGCTACGATCAGATTGTTTGAGATAAAATAAAAATTATTAGACGTAATGACGCAAAACAAAATTTTATAGTTTTTAAAAATCACAAAAGAAAAAGTGGCAAACGGTTTCTTAAAATGCACCGATTTTTTTTAAGAGAAAAAAAATTTTGGATCTTTTTAGCGTTTTGGAAAAAATTATTAGAAGACAATAAAACACAAAGCAACATCACTGTGGACCGTAAAAATTAGGCGTTTAATCTACACATGCAAATTTGACAAGACATGTGGGGTTCATTTACCTTCCTCTGAGGTATTTTAAAAGACAGGTCCTTAGATTCCATCCAAAAAGTTGTATTTTTTCTTTTCGAGTTGCTTGTATTTTTTTAAGTTTTCAAAGATTAATAGCTGATTTATTATGCGCTTGAACCGTTATCCATAGCTGGATATATTGCAAATTTAATTATTAACCTTTATTTGACTGATACTCATGCCACATTTCTCATACGATTTTATTGTTGCGATATTCTGTGCAGACAATGCTTTCTTTTTTCCGATTTCACACAAATTAAACCCAAAATAGCTTTAATTTGATTAAAATTAATAAAAACATATAAACAGTGCCACTGGCACTCTAAAAAGTCCCAACTTAAATTTAACTCTGTTTGAAAACAGGACAGATTCGTCGATCTCTTAGCATAAAGGAAAGTAAAACAAAATAAAATAAAGAAATTAGAACTTAAATTAAAAATCTAAGCCGAAAAACGTAAATTTTACACGGTTCAAATTCTATTTGGGAAATATTTAAAAACTTAAAAATAATTTTTTTTTCAAACAAAAAATACAACTTGAAAAATATTAATTATTTTTCAAATAGAAACAAAAATTTTAAAAAAAATCGTTAAAAAGTAATTTTTTGAATAAAACTTATAACCGTTACGATCCCAGGTTTTTCTTTCGGTGTAAATCATGCAACTGCCTTCATTTTGTATATAACGGTATATCATTATAAATAAAACCAGCTGAGTGCCTAAAGACTTGACAAAGATATGATGATTGATGATTATGATGGCACGACAGTGTTGCATTACTAATCCAAACATGGTTACACTAAAATGGTTTTACCACTCGCTGTATTGCTACTTCTGGTTTTTAAAGAAATTCAAATTAGGCCTCTTTGTGATTCGCCTTTTTTGGCATAGTTTACAGCCAGAAAGATGCGATGAAAAGTAAAGGTTATCAAGGCTAAAAATGGACTGGGACTTATACTCCCAATAAATTTTAAACTTCAAAGAATTTATTAAAAAAGTTTATAAATTACTGAAATGATGTGCAAATAAATTTTGTATTTTTTAAAAATGGCTGAAATAAACTGCACTCGAACTAAATTCCTTAAAAGCACTTACGTGTCTTAGTTGAGAAACACATAACGTTACAAAGGTAAGAAAATAATGTGAGTGATTTATTTTGTTTTTATCTTTGAATATAATAAAAAGTCCAAAATTAAATTATTAAATGGGATTATATTTCATTTTTATTGAAAAGATAATAAAAAAAGAGAGTAATGGCACTTTTGGGTCGGGTATCAATTTTTAAATATTTGTTTTGCAATTTCTTAACCCCAGGCTACGTAGACAGGATGGCGGCGGTAAAATTCATTAGCAGCACCTCCACTGCCATAACCCCAATGCTTGCCAAAATCATAACCGCTACCATATTTATAAGCACTGCCATAACCATAACCAGATCGGGAATAACCCCCAGAAGCTGAGTTGAGTATTTTCGTTTTGGTAAAAGATGGCGCTATCGCTGCAGTTGTTGACAAAGGAATACCAGTGGCCACTAATGGGGCAGAATAAACACCAGGTTGATAGTAACCATAACCGAAAGTTTCCGAAGTGCTTAAGTCATCGTTAGAGGTTTTTTCCTGGTATAAAAGAAGTAAAGTTTTTAATCTTATGGATACAAAATGTTTTTAATCTGTCACATGAGTCCTAAGTTGTATTATGTTACAGATTTCATAGAAATATTTAGCACATAAGACTCTTACGATAGATTTTAAATTGAAATAAGAAAAATTTTTGGTTAATATGTACTTTAGTTTTATACACTTAACAAAATGATTCAATTTACCACTTCTACAGGTCCTGCCAGACTCCCAAATACTAGACAGCTTAACATCCCAACAAACGTCATTAAATACTGTAGAATTTAGAAAAATAATTTAAAAACAACTTTCTTTTGTATCTCATGTAAATAAAATAACTTACTTTTGCCATATTGATTTTCTAACAAACAATTTTTAAAACGGAATTAGCACTTATCTTTTTTTCTTTACAAAGTTCTTAATTAAATCTCTGTAACTGATGCCAAGTGTTGTACATCGTGTCTCTTTTATACTAAACTGAGTTCTAGAAAACTATTTCAAAGTCTGTTTTTTTTTCTTCATCTTTAAAAGGTGCTAGAAGAGTTTTTTGAATTTTTTTTTTAATGTAAGTGGACTAATTTTTATCTCTTAAATAGAGGTCAAGAGAATCATCATCTTATGGAAAATCCATTAAATTTTCTCAATTCATGCAAAAGCAAAAAAAAAAAACGAAAATGTGATAAAACATCTTTTGAAATTAGCAAACTTAAACTTGTTCAACAATGAAAATTGACTTATCAGTTTGAAAACAATCACTTTACGGTCATAATAAAATTGAAAAGCTTTAATAGTCACATGTTGCTTTAATTTTAAAAATATTTTAATAATGATATTTGCCAAATACTCTATATTGTTTTTTAAATCCTTCACGACAGTCTACCATTTTGTTTTTTATACCTTTCAAAACAAAAAATGGAAAAAGAGTACATCTAAATTTGTTATTCCGTTTGTAATTTCCACAATATCCATTTCAGAACCCATAAAGTTTATGTATTCTTATGCATTCTAAAGAAGATTAGGCGATGTCCGTCTGTCCATCCTTGTTAGTGTTAAAATAAACTTTGCTAAGGCTCTAGATCAGCTAGAAAAAATGTAAATACGCCAATCGATCAGACATAGTTTCGAAAGAGTTGCTTCTAAACATCAGCATGATCGATGCATGTCGCTCGAGGCAGTAGACTTAACATCATACCTGCCTCTAATTTTCATTTCTTTTGGAGCAATAAAGTAACTCCAATCAAAAATAGAATGGCTCTCGCCCATTTTTTCCGAATTTTGGACCTCTGAAATTTTCATAAAAAATTCGATTGTCAATACGGTCATAATGGGTATCACTTAAAAGCTTTTGAAGAGAGCTTTTAGGAATTTTTTTTTTGAAATGATTAACTCATTAACAGCCGATGACATTTTTATTTTAAAAAAATTTTAATTTTTTAATTCTTTGTCACCTTAATACTTTAACTACTTTATTAAACTAGATTTATATACATGGTGAAGGGTATATAAGATTCGGCATAGCCTACTATAGCACTCTTACTTATTTTTTTTTTGTTTATTTTACAACATTCATTTACAACCCCAAATATTCTCCCAAGGGAGTTAACTTCGGGATGTCCCTTTGTCCTTAAACTGATGAAATAAGTTTCGCCAAGACCCAAAATGATCTGCAGAAGGTTTGCTCGTGTCTCTTTCTCTCACAGTTCTCTATCTCTAGAACCGTTTGAGGTAGACTGTTGAATTTTTTCCATAGGATTTATTACTATTGCTGCTATAACAACTAATTCTAACTGTCATATTTATAAAAAAATAAAATAAATTTTAAATGTGTTTTATGACAAATTTTTCATACAAATTTGTCCTGAAATTGTTTATGGATACGGCAGTAAAAAATAAAGGCTGTTCCGAAAGTGATATGAAACATTTAAACATTTATGTATTTTGTTTTTTTCTTTGATAGAAACGTCAAATTTGCAATGTTATAGCAAAATAATGTGCGCTATTAGAAAAAATACAACTTTCAATTAAAGGGTGTCCCAATTTTAACGCAAAACAGTAATAGAGCTTTAGTTTTTCAACCATAATATGACCGCTATAAAAATAAATTGTAAATAATAAATTTGGATATTAAAGGGTGTTTTCTAAAGCCATAAATTTATTGAATAATAAGCCCCTGTGTTTGAAAATCGTTCGCACAAAACTTGGTATCTTCTAAATTGCTTAAGCAAGACTTACTTGAAACCGCTTTGAGCAGACAGCCGAAAATGCTTACCTACTCATTTTAATGCATAAAAAAAACCCTTTAAGCCTTCTTAATTTCTTTTGCGACACATAGCAATAAAAACAACAATGGAGAAATTTTTTATCATAATCGCTTAAACAATGTATTGACGGAAAAATATGCGTCTATCGGGCAATTTTTGTAGCAGAAACATTTACTAAAGGCCTTCCACAATCTAACGAGAGGTGTTAAAATTTTTGGGTGATCAATATTAATGGAAACTGTTGGAAAATAAAGGTTTGTTAGATATTAAAAGTCCTTTTTCGAACATTGTTTAATGATTTCTAAATTAATGCCTTAATTATTAACAATTAATTTCTTAATTATTAACCAAAAAAAAAAAAAAAAAAAAAAAAAAAAAAAACAAATATTACGGTGAAAGAAAATTGAATAATAAGAAATAGAAATTATCGGCTCTTAATGGGTTTAGCATTTAAAAAAACTTAAGTATTTCCGAAAAGATCTTTTCAAAAGCTTTTAAATAATACCCATATTGATATTTTAAAAATTTGAAAAGTTCAGAGGCCCGTAACTCGGAAAATATGGGCGAACTCCAATTTTTCCACTCGATGTTTATTCTTATGTTTTAGTTCTCTAACGCTCCATATATTTGTTTTTTTTTTTATTGGAGTTACTTTAGTGTTTGAAATGATATGCAAAAGTTAGAGGCAGGCGTGGTGTTTAGCCCGTTGCTTCGAAGGCCATGGACCGATCTTGCTGATTTCTAATAACACCTCTTTCGACGATTGGCGTATTTAATTTTTTCTAGCTGATCTAGTGCCTCACTTCTTGTGGTGAAAATGGCAGGAGACGTGTACAATTGTAACGAAGCTAAAATTCCACTTCCCAAGAAGAATATGATGCAGTCTGTTTACAGTCTGTTTTTTTTCTGCTCATATTTTTTCTTTCTAATTTGATTTCTATTAGAAAGTACAGAAAAAGGGGTCCAATAGTTGTTCATATGCTCTGAGGCACGTATAATATTGACTGATCCGTTTTTATGTACCCACTGAACTAACATAACTTTTTATCTTTTGTACTTCATAATAAAGTTGAAGCCAACTAACTTTTGGTTGAAAAATTTTATATTAGGCTGTTTTTTTATATTTGTAGTAAAACTTTAAAACAAAATCCAACAGCATTCATTGTTATGTCGTTCACAAACCTTTTATTTTGTTCTTCAGATCAAATAGTTTTATGGCTAAACAAAAATTTATTTCCTGTTTAAATCTCAATAATTAAAGCATACGTTTCGGGGCAATAATTATGTCTATAATAAAATCCAATGATTTTTTAACAATTTTATTAACTAAAGCATACCTTAGGGCGTAAAATTAACCCTTTGGTGTTTTGTTGACCATTACATTTGCAATAGAGTCTATGGCAATCAGTTCTATTCCGATCAGTGTTTCTAAAGCTAATAATATAATATCGCCATCACTTTGTTAGTAACAATTAAAATATATCGTGAAAGTAAAATTATATCACAGCACCCAGTAACGGATTTGACAAAATAATGAAAATAAATACAAAATATTTTTTTTTTATTTTCTGCACCCTTTTTTACGATTAATAGAAAAATTATTTAAATCCGTACTTTAATAAAATTTACGCCCGTTTCGGGTATTGAGGGATTCAAATTCATTAAAAAGCTTCAATCGATATGTTATGATTAATAAAAATTATTTCAGAATCTAAGAAAAAGAAGGCAAAAGCAGTGTTACCGCTAGGAATTTTTGAAAAATCGCACAAAGGGTCGTTTTATATAAATAAAATCGCACAAAAAAACCGTTTGAGAAAAAATGTAGCAAATATTTTTTTAAGCATTATTATTAATAAAAATCATAACAAAACAAAAAGAAAACAAGTAGAGTGCTATATTCGGCTATGCCAAATCTTCATTATCTATGTAAATATTCTTTAGTGAAGTGACTCCAATCGAAAAACTTAATATTGGGGTAACAGAGAACTAGAAAATAAAAAAAAATTTGGTACTGTATATACATAATTTTACATAGAAGTGACATCAGCTCTTAATGGGCCAAATATTTTTTAAAAATTTCAGTATTTCTTTAAAGGCCTCTTCAAAAGCTTTAAAATGATACCCATATTGATATTTTAAAAAATTTGAAAATTTCAGAGCCCCGTAACTCGGAAAATATGGGCGAGCGCCACTTTTTTCACTTGATGTTTTTTTTTTCTTATTTTTAAATTCTTTATCGCCCCATACATTTATTTTTTTGATAAGAGTTACTTAATTGTTCCAAATGACATGAAAAAATTAGAGTTAGGCGTGATTTGCCTGCTGCCTTCAAGGACATGGATCAATAATGCTAATTTCCAATAAAACCTCTTTCGACACTATTTCTGATCGATTGACGTAATTAATTAATTATTTATTTATTTATTTATTTTTTTTTTTTTTTTTTGTGAAATCAAGTTGCATCGGCAAACACTAACGCGGACGCACAGACGGATATCGCTCAATCGACTTCGCTATGGATAAGGTTTCAGAATATATATACTTTATGGGGTCGGAAATGGATATTGTAGAAATTACACACGTAATGGCAAACTTAAATATATCCTTCTTCCACTTTTTATGATAAAGGGTAAAAAACAATTGAAGCAAAAAAAAAAGCTCTTTACAGAATCCATTTTTACATACATCATAAGATATACAGTTGCATTATATATATACACATGTATCTATACATATTTTCATGTATGTTATTTAAAATGTATAACTTACTGGAAGTTAAATGTTTTTTGTGAGAAACTTTACAAAAAAAGGGTAGAAAGTCCCAAAATTAAAAAAGTAGCAAAAGTCGGTGGCAAAGAAAAGTATCACAAAAAGTCGCAGACCGCTAAAAAAAAGGGTCAAGTTGCGATTTTAATCGGGCGAACCCTGGTAACCCAAAGTTTTTCGGCATTTAATAATTAATTTTAATTTTTTCTCCCTTAAAAAAAATCCAATGTCTAAGGTTTTTAAACTAACAAAAATAGATTAAGTCTGATTAAAAAATATAGTTTTTTCTTTAAAAGATTTAAAAAAGAAGAAGGTTATAAATTCTTCTGAATGTTGCCCTTAGAACTCAGTAATTTCTAAACCGATTTTTTTAATTTTTTTCTTACATCAAATTACTTTAACAATTGGGACACCCTTTAATTTCTAAATCCAAGTTTTATACTTGTTGTTATAGCGGAGCTAGATATACCTTTATAAATTTTATTTCTTTCTGCAACTATTTAAATATATGGCCATATACATCAAATTAAATAAACTATTGGGATACTCTTTAATTAATAATTTTGAATATTTATACTTGCTACTATAACGGTCATAGCAATCAACATTCTGTCCAATTTGCAATTATTTTTCTGTAACGGTTCAAAATATGGATACATAAAGGATAAATTAAGTTATCTAAGGGTACACCCTTTAATTTTTAGAATAATTTTAGTAGTAATTTTTGCTATTAGGAGCTATAGTGATACGCAGTTTCTTTAAATTTGAAAGTGGTTCACCCTTTACGGTTCATAACACACGTAAAAAAAACATGTATGTTGTATGAGGACACCCTTTAATTTTTAAGATTATGAACTGTGCTTAAAACGAAATCAATCTGTAAGCATCATCTTTTTAATAAAAAAAAATTAAAATCGGTCCAGAAATGACTGAGTTATGGAGGCACAAATATAAAAAAGCAACATTCAGTCGAATTGATAACCTCCTTCTTTTTTTTTAATTCGGTTAATTTAGATATTTTAAGGTCAATCTAGCGATTTATTTCTTTTTTATTTACATTCATTGGATTTTATAAAAAAAAAATAATTTAACATTTTCGTTCATGACATAACGTTCACGCTCTAATTTAGATATATTTTTTATCATTAAAGCTAGACGCTAGACAAAGCACGCAAGTCTAGACCGCTTATAAGGTTGATAGATACAAAAACTGTTTGGTGCTACTACACTGAGAAAAGTTTTAACGTTTTTTTTTTTTTAACTAAATTATCTCATCATTTATATGTTTTATCTGTTATTTATGATTGAATGACTAAAATAAAAACCTGCACCAACAAACGAGTAAAAGTGCAAAAGAATAATTTTAAATATTATTTCTTTTAATTTGGTTTCAGTAATCTTTTTTTATACAAATTTACTTATTTTGCTTTTCTTCTTATTGTATATAGCTTAGCTAATACGCAACATTTATAAATTTCACAAATTCATACACTCATATTACCAGACGATTTTGACAGCTCAACAATATATTACAAAAACAATATACAGGTAAAAGCTAATGCAGTCTCCTGGTATCAATTTACCTTGCTTTTTGATGTAAGGATTTAATGTTAAATTTCTAGCACTGTTTATATGAATAAAATTATATAAAATGTCAAAAATTGTATTGTAATAATCACCCCAATGTGCTATTGGAACATTTTGTATAAATTTATGTACTCATTTGCCATCAATGTTCGGTCAAGTCTCTCAAATGCTCATCACTAGTTGACATATTGCTTTACCATATTTAGTTGTTGTTTGACGTTCAACGAGTGCGGTGTTTTTCAATTTTTTAATTCTTCATTCGTTCTCGGTTGAAATTTTTTTAAGACTTCGTCACAGTTATTCTTCTATTATTATTTTTTGTAACGGAAGTGATCAACAAATATCATAAAATTAAAACGAGCGTTTCAACAAAATATCCATTAAAAAAATAAAAACAAATCTTCGATAGTAAATAATTATAAAACCTTAAAGAAAAAGTGAGTGGTGCAACAGATTTCACTCCCTTTAAATTCAGTACAAAAAAAGGGAGTAAAAGCTAGTTAACTTAATGTAAATAAATAAAAAGTGTTTATATTCTGCACTTAAGAAATTAAATAGTGTTCAATCTTTGTTTATTTAAGGCAAGAAACACATCATGTTATTTAAATTATGTATTTAAAATATTTTTTTTTGCATTTTCAAGTTACAAAATCACAGCAAAATTAGAAAAAAAAATACAACAAAAAAGTGATAGCAAAGTAAAAGCAAAAAGAGAAAAAAGTGTGGTTTTTCTTTTATTTCTATTTTTGCAGATTTATATTTTATATTGTTGAAACACTTTGCGTGAGAGTAAGCAAAACAGCTATAATTTGTGTTCTCTTTTTTTAAGCTATTTATCTCATTTGCTCTCATTGTTGCCGGTCATTTCTTTGCAAATATTTGGGTCTTATTGTTGTTGCTATTATTGCGTTATTTTGTGTGCGATGTGTTATACGAGTCCAACACCCAAAAAAGGGAATAAAAATGTTTTTTTGGCTTGTACTTCCTCACCGTTCTTCAGTGTTTTTCCTCATCATATGTTTTCAGCTGCTTTTTATATTCTTTTACCGCTTTTTCAATTTGGTGCTTTTGTTGTTGTTGCTGTTGGATATTTATTTGCTGGTGGTAGAAACGCACACAAAATTGTTGAATTCATAATTTTTTAAACAAAAAAGAAATGTTTGTTTTTGCAATTAGTAAAAGGAAAACAGAAAATAATTTTATAGCATTATTTTATTGCTGTTTAAATTTCCAAAAATAAAATGTGCTGTTTTTTAGAAATTTATATCTATTTATATTTATTTTTTGTTGTTGGTTGTTGTTTTTGTTATCTATATTCGTTAAGTGTGCAACAAGTTGTCTTTAAAAGTTTCTTTAACAGGGAGAGTAAAATTCTTGTAGCAGCTTTAAAGAGAACGATTAAAATATCCTGCTGCAGAGATGGTGAACGCGTTTGTACTTAAATAAAAAGGTTCTAAATCCTGTGCTTTTGCACTGTTGTTAGTGCCTTTTAAAATTTTAGCAGTAAAAAGAATTTTATGAGAGTAAGAAATCCATTATCTTGAATATTGATTATTTTAACAATATTTTAAGCAAGGCGCCTCAAACAGGTGACTGCATCAGATCATATGTTTTAGCTTTTATGTGTATTTTGTTTTTGTAAAAACTTATTGGAGCTGTCAAAAACGTCTGGCAATATGTGTGTATGGACTTCTGAAAACTAAGAAAACCACTAAAAATATATTGGATTATATTCTATTCCGAGTTATGGGTCGCTGAACCCTTCATAGAAAAGTAAGATCGTGCACCGCAATTTTTAAGGCATTAAGACATCAATATGGGTATCATTAAAAAGCTTTTGAAGAGATCTTTTAGGAAATAATCTTTCAGCCGATGACATTTTAATATAAAATAAGCATTATTACTCACTTTTTTTTTTTTTTCTTTATAAAATTCTCTGTCAACACAATATTGTTCTTTTGATCGGAAATATTTCACTAAACTAGATTGACATACACGGTGAAGGGTATATAAAATTATGTGTGTGAAGATAAATACGTATTTAAACAGCAGAGACACAAATCATTTTTGGCATAGCCGAATATAGTACTCTTAGGTGTTTTTTAACTCTCCATCGCCACAATATTATTTATTATTTTTTTATTGGTTTCACTAAACTTTGATACCCTAAACTAGAATAACATATTTGGTGAAGGGCAATTAAATTTCGGCATAGCCGAATATACTTTTGACTATAGTGTCGAAAAAGCTAATAACAATTTTTAAAAATAAAGTAGTTTCTAAACAACACCGACTTGTGTTTGTTTCTATTTTATGGTGCTTTATTTTTAAATAAACAACAACAAAAATATCAACATGGATTTTTATTTTATTTTTAACAGTTTTTTTTTTTTTTTTTTTTTTTTTTTTTTTTTGTAAACTTCAAATCAAAAGGTCGCGCTCTCAATCATTGGTTTTAAAGTGATAAAACAGTACAGAGTGCTTTCGAAATTTTTGTTACGATGTTCTCAATTATATCTGTTCCTGCCACTTTGATTTGTCTTGCGAACTCACTCAAATGTTTTTTTATGTTACTAAATAAATTAATGTGTGTGAAGATAAATACGTATTTAAATAGCAGAGACACAAACTATTTTTTTTAACATTGCCGTTTTTACAGTTAACAGTGTTCTGTTAACCACTTAACAGTCGTTATGTTATTGGTTTCCTTTATTCAGGAGGATAATTTTAGTAAAAAAACACGAGTCCGAATAAATATAAATTACGGAAATGTTGCTCCAAGGGATATATTACAGAACTATAAAAGTTTGATATCTAAGAATTGCTTAGAAAAGCATTTAAATTGAGTTAAAATAAAACACTAATTTTGCAACATTTCTTGCGAAGATAAATGACCATTTTGGACAAATATGGAATAGCACACATACTACACCATATACACATGTTAGTCTGAAGGGTCCTTAATAAGACCCAATCAGTCCAATATCTGAAATAATTTTGGGATTTGAGAAAATTAACTTTGAAAAAAATGCTTTTTTAGTGAAATTTCTTGAGAAGATAAATGACCATTTTGGAAAAATATGGAATAGCACACATACTACACCATATACACATGTTAGTCTGAAGGGTCCTTAATAAGACCCAATCAGTCCAATATCTGAAATAATTTTGGGATTTGAGAAAATTAACTTTGAAAAAAATGCTTTTTTAGTGAAATTTCTTGAGAAGATAAATGACCATTTTGGACAAATATGGAATAGCACACATACTACACCATATACACATGTTAGTCTGAAGGGTCCTTAATAAGACCCAATCAGTCCAATATCTGAAATAATTTTGGGATTTGAGAAAATTAACTTTGAAAAAAATGCTTTTTTAGTGAAATTTCTTGAGAAGATAAATGACCATTTTGGACAAATATGGAATAGCACACATACTACACCATATACACATGTTAGTCTGAAGGGTCCTTAATAAGACCCAATCAGTCCAATATCTGAAATAATTTTGGGATTTGAGAAAATTAACTTTGAAAAAAATGCTTTTTTAGTGAAATTTCTTGAGAAGATAAATGACCATTTTGGACAAATATGGAATAGCACACATACTACACCATATACACATGTTAGTCTGAAGGGTCCTTAATAAGACCCAATCAGTCCAATATCTGAAATAATTTTGGGATTTGAGAAAATTAACTTTGAAAAAAATGCTTTTTTAGTGAAATTTCTTGAGAAGATAAATGACCATTTTGGAAAAATATGGAATAGCACACATACTACACCATATACACATGTTAGTCTGAAGGGTCCTTAATAAGACCCAATCAGTCCAATATCTGAAATAATTTTGGGATTTGAGAAAATTAACTTTGAAAAAAATATTAATCAAATGTTACATGCATAATTTTGCTTGACTTATTTTAATCTAAGTTAAATCAAATATGAAGCCAATAGTAATGTTAAACCTGTCGAAATTCTATTTCTTGATTAGAAACTGGATGCAGGCATGGTTTTAATACACGCCGACCACTTAAACAGGTTCATTAATTTTTGCTCTTATATTTTAATTTCTCTTCATATAAACTTTAAGAGAACAATTTTTTTTCACTTAAATTAAGGGATATTATGAGTGATCAAATTTTAGGAGAAAAAATAACGGTACAATAAATAAAAATTTGTTATTATTTGCTTTTACTTTAAAATGCTGCGAAAACACGCGTAAATTTTGGGTCACTTGAATAGGTTCACTAGGAATAAAATTAGTTTGCTTTTGACCATCGACATAATAATTAAAATTTTAAACATTTGTGAGTTACTACAATACTTTTTTACATTTTTTATGTAAAATGGGGCGCGGCAAGCTTTTAACTGAAGAAGAAAAAAAAAGTTAAATTAAAGCATTCAAAGAAACTGACTTAAGCCATAGGAATATCGCTCAAAAAAAAAATTGGTCGCAGCCAGAATGTCAGAATGTTGTAAATAATTTTTTAAGAAATCTCTCCGATTACGGAAAAAACATAAAAGGGCGGACGAAAAAAGCCACAACAGAAGCGCACACAAGAGATATAAGAGCTGCCTCAAATTCGAGCGATTCTGCTACAAAAATTAGACAATAATTGGGTATCATAGCTAGCATAAACACTGTAAGAGTGGTTTTACATTATGGGCATTGTAGCTGACTCTTTTATTGTTTTCTATTTTGGAGCATCTCCGTAAGTCGTCACGCGTTTACATTATGACTCTTTTGTAGCAAGTGAGAGAATTTTTCTTTCTACGTAACAAGTGTTGCCATAAACTAAATGTATTTTTGAATGTAGCAGAAAACTGCTTTGTGGGTAACACTAACAATATAAAAAAGCAGCCATTTTGGCAACACTGCTCAAGCATAGAACAGCAAAAAACGAAAGAGAGAAACAGGAATGAGAGAAAAAACTGAAAAGAGTCGTGAAAATTCATTTCGTGCTACTTTTGCTACCCCGTAAGCTTCTCTACACCTCTTGCCTACAAACTTCTGCATCATGACTTTTGTAGCTGCTACAATGCCCTTAATGTAAACTGGCTCTAAGACGTATCATCGAAGCTCCAAAAATTTAACATTTCCACGACTTACGTAAGGAAGAACGCTACCTTAATCGTCTTCATAGCTGTGTGGGAAGTAAAATGTTATGGGGGCAATTTCTTATAATGGTACATATGAGCTTCAACTCCTCACGTCAAAAATTAACGCGAACAACTACAAAACAGTACTTGAGAAGGCGTTTCTATATTTTTCTAATATTTTAGGACCAATTCCCTGGATATTTCAACAAGATAATGCCCCGATACATAATGCCAGGGTTGTAAAGGCGTGGATTCAAAGTCAGAATGTCAATATGTTGAAGTGGCCACCATATTCTCTTGACCTAAATATTATAGAAAATGTATGGGGCTTGCTTTCTCGCAAAGTCTATGAGTCCGGCAGACAATACGAAACAAAAGAAGCTTTAATTGAAGAAATTAAGAAAGCTTGGTCCGAAATCTTAGTATCAGTAATTGAAAATCCTTATAACTACCTTCCAAATCGTATTTTTGAAGTTATATCGAATAAAGGAGGATATACTCATTACTAAATCAATAAAACATTAAATTATTAAAAAAATAAAAAAAAGTTTTACAAAAAAATAATTTCCTTTCTTAGGTGTTTAAATGAATGATAGTGAACCTATTTAAATGGCACAAAAAATTGTGTTGAAAATCATATTAGTTTTGGGAAAAAAAATCACTAAAATTCAGTTATCAATTATTGAAACAATTTTTTTTTATTATAAACTCACATAATCCAATATTTTACCATTTTAGAAAATAATGTAACTATAAACTCAATTCTAAAGTAAATAAAAAATTAAATTTAGTTTAATTTACAATAAACTCCAAAAGTAAAAAAAAATGTAATAAATGCGTCAATAAGTTTACCACACCACCACTAACAAAATTGGTTACCTATTAAAATTTTATAAAAATAAAAAAAAAAATTAGCTTTCCTTTGCTTTCAATTATACAGGTTTTTTTTTTTTTTTTTTTTGACAACTTAATTAACAAATGGTCTACAATTTGCAATCAAATAATAATTAATACCTGTATAATTTTATAGCATATTTAATGGATATCAATTTTCATAGTTTATTTTTTTTTTTTTTTTGCAACAAATAAAAACAGAAAATCTCCATTTGCACTACTTTCACTTAACGCAGTTTTACTTAAAAACTATGACAAAAAACTGGCCTGGCGTTTTATATTTATTACACTCAGTTATAAAAAACTAAATATTTTTAAAGTTGACAAAACTTTAGCAAAAAAAAAAAATTAAAACTAATCACTAGTTAGGTTTAAATAAAGGTGGCTGGCTACATGCGAACTGCTCATTATCTGCTGCCTAGTGTGTTTGTTTATACTTTTGATGAGGAAAACAATGCTATTCATCCTTCCAATAACTCATTTACAAACAGTGAGTCAAAACATTTTAGCTACATACAGAAAACAATTAAGTTTGAGTTAAAAAGTTATGGTTTTAATAAAAGTTTTAGAATGCAAATTTATTGAAAGAATATACAAAATTTTATTAATTATGTTTACAAAAAATGTCAACTGTTGTCAAACTCTTTATTAATTTTTATGCTGGACTTATAATCTTAATAAAACTTTATGAAATGAAAAAAATTTTAGCGGGGTTTCTTTAAAAATCCCTTTGTAATTGTTCAGTTTTTTCAACAGGATTTCAATGAATATTCTGTAGAGGCTTATAAAGATTGTTTGCGGTAAACTTTTAGTTAGACTAAGAAATTTTTAATTAATATTGTCTACTACTTTTGCAACCAGCATAACTACTACAGACAACAGTTTCGTCCAATATTTTATAGAAAACGTTTTTGTCGAATATTCTATATAAAACGTATCGTATATTTTCTACAGAGTACGTTTTCGCCCAGTTTCTGCATTAGTTGTCTTCGCCCAGCTTTTTATAAAAAACTTTTCCGTTCAGTGTACTTTAGAAACCATTTTCTTCCACCTTTCTATTAAATATGTTATCGTCCAGTTTTCTATAAAAAAGTTTCGTCTAGTTTTCCATAACAAAGTTTTTCATCCAAATTTCTATAAAAAACGCTTTCGTTCAGTATTTTAAAAAAAGTTTTCGTTCAGTTTTTTATAGAGACCGTTTTCGACCAGTTATCTATAGAAACCGTATTCGTTTTGTTTTCCATAGAAAACATTTTGTCCAGAGTTCTATATAAAAATATTTCATCCGATTCTCTATAAAAACACTTTCGCGCAGTTTTCTATACAAACGTATTCCTTCAGTTTTCCATAGAAATTGTTTTCGTCTAGGTTTTTGCAGAAAATGCTTTAATTAGTTTTATGTAAAAAAGTTTGTTTTCATACTGTTTCTTATAGAAAACTATTCCTTCAGTCTTTAATATACAACTATTCTTTCAGTTCTTTTATGGAAAATTATTCGTCTAGTTTTTTCTAGAAAATTATTTTACCAGTTTTGTAAATAATTTTTCTTTCAGTTCTAGAATAGTCTTAGGAACAAACTCAGAAGAAAATTTTTCGACCTATTTAAAGGCTTTTAAAAAATGTAAAGATTGACATTTCGAAGATCCTATATAAAATTTTTGTTACGTAAGAAATTTTCTTCTTGATATAATTTTCGATATTAAGTATAGAACTTTCTAGAGAATAATATTCCAATTTCTAAGCAAATAATAAAAAATGCATTATAATTAATTTATGGTTAAGGAAATTATAAAGCGTTATTGTTAATTCTTAAAACAATAAAAATTTTTAAACTTATTGCTAACGACGTACATCATTTTCTATTGAGCACTGTATAATAATTAACGCATAAAATTCGTGCCGCATAACACTAAATCAAACACCCATTTAGTCATTATGGTTTTCGCTGTGGTTGACGATAAATATTATAATAATAATGATCAACACAACTAGCAACTTTATAGTTTCAATTTGAGTGATTTTTTTTTTTTATTTATTAAAATTTTTTTTTAATTTTGAGAGAGTAAAGAGTGAATATGCGTGCACGTTTTTGTGTGCACTTTTCATTGTCTATGGTTTGTCAATTACCCCCCGCCTTAGCTGACTGAAGGAAGTTTTAATGCCACTTAAAAATTAAATTGTCACCAGCAACGTTTTCTTAATTTTCTAGCTGTCACTACACAAAAAAAAAGTTTTTCTACCTAAATAAAACATTGTGTTTACAGACTCAGTTTTCATAAATTTAATTTTAGTCTAATTTGGCGACATGCTTTTTTTTTTTTTTTTTTTGTATCAATTACACATGTTCAGAAACATGTTGCCTGTGGTAAGAGTTTCATATTTGTCGTCTGGTAGTCTGTCTATTTGTCTACCATTACATGGCCCCAAAATAATCATGTTTCTTTAGTTTTTAAATATTTTGCCTGTTTATCTTGGCTGTAAAAATTTATAATTTATTAGTTTTTATTTTGCTTGAGCGATAATTGTGTGCAACTGTAACGAACAAAAGCTAAGAAAATCAGAAACATGTTGTGTGACAATTTCAACTTAGCAACAGTTTTTGAAATGGATGTTTTAAAATTAAAAAAAAAAAATTTTAAACAGTTCATAGTAAAAAAAGGGAAAAAAGAAACTTTTTAAAAAGACAGTGTTAACAAATAAAAAAAAAATGAATCAACTTTTATTAAACAAACAAAAAAAAGTTACAGGATGATAGAAAGGACAGGAGTGTTTTCTTAAGCCCGATAGAAATTTAAAGTAACACAAAAATTTAAACTATAATAAAAAATTAGAACACGGGCATATGGCCACCGCGGCTGCTTATGACGAAGCGCTTTCTGGACGTTTAATTTTGGGTCTCTTTTTCAAGTACTGCTGGCCGTACGTTATGAATAACACGAAAAATTTTCGCTTCCAAAGCATAAATTGTTGCTTGTTTATCAGCATAAACCAGTGACTTCACGTGGCTCCACAGAAATTAATCGAGAGGTGTCAAATCGCACGACCTTAGAGGCCAAAAGACAGGTCCATTTCTCAAAATAATTTATCGCCATCTGGTTAAAACCACATTTCATCCGGATCAATGTCATCCATATTTTCAAACAAAAAATTAATAATCATGGTGCAGTAACGGTCTCTAATGGCCGTAACATCAGATCCGGCCTCATTTTTGAAGAAATAAATAAAACAACGGGTCAGTTACTAATTTCTCTAGAGCCCAATGGGCGAAAATACGACGCATTTAATAGTCTTGTGACTTTAATTCCTGCACTAGCTGGATCTAATACGGGTGAAGGCCAAGATCTTTGCGCAAAATTTTCCACTAAGTGGACAAAACAAAAAATAATAAAATAATAATAGTTTAACATAAAGTGTGTGTGATTTAAGAAATTAAAATGTGTTATTTAACGAAGGAAGAAATTATTTTTTTTAATTCAGTGGTTATTTCGAATAAGATAGTAGACCATTTTTCTCGATTTAAATACATCGAAGGACGAACATTATCAAATGTTCATTTTTCTGATATTTTGCTATTAAAAGCTTCATTAGTTTTTTTGTCCACATAATGTTTTTTTTTAATTTACCAATAAATTAAACTTATTAAGCCGCACTTGTTTTAATTATATATTTCTGTTTGTTTTTTATACAGTGTTGCCAAAAATTTATTTTTGGAAAAATTTTAAACATATAAAAAAAAGCCAGTTAAGCAACACTGCTCAAGCATTAAACTGCAAAAATACGAAAGAGAGAAAAGGTAATAAGAGAAAAATTGGAGATTCATGAATATATTCATTTCTTGCTACTTTTGCTACCCCGTAAGCTTCTCTACACCTCTTGCCTAGAAACTTCTGCATCATGACTTTTGTAGCTGATGCAATGCCCTTAATGTACACAAGCTCTTTGTTTCCTCAATTTTACTCATGATGTCCCCAAAAAATCCCCAATTTCTAAACAAAAATCCCCAATTTTATCCTCCACAGAAAAAATTTAAAATACGCAGATGTATTAAACATTTTTTTTAATATGTGATTTTCGTCTATATTCTACAGAAATAAAGTATATAGGTATTTCTTAATTTCTTACTAATAGCTCCGTCAGTTAGCTTCGTTTTTTACAACCCTGTTATAATTTACATACCTCTCACTCAAAAAATGTAAAGTTAACAGAATTGAATTATTTTAACATTTCCATGTGAAAATTAAAAAAATTGTATAAAAAGTGCATAAATTTATTAAAAACTTTATTTATTTATTTATAGCAAAACATAAAAAGTCAAAATATAAAAATTTCTAAAATCAGGTTAAAGAAATCATTCTTTTTGTTCTTTCTTAATACAAGCATTTATCAAATTCCTAAAAATGGGTCAAAAATTAAAAGGTGCGGCTTAGCGGACTACAGGGGGCGAAAGCCAAGGCATTGTAGATTTCAGAAGTGTATAGGTTATATTCAGAATTTGTATAGGTTTTTAGTAATAGAATTAAGAAAAATTCCCAAAAATTGGTCTTATTTAAAATAATAGATAGAAAAATAAAATACCATTAAAAATTAAAAAAAAAAAAAAAAAAAGAAATTTTACTCTTTAAAATTCACCCATCGTGGATGTAAACTAATATTTAGTTTTCCACGTGTGGTAGGAAGTATAAAAAATAATTGTTACTAGGTCAAGCAGGATTGTGCTTTTTTTTAACTGTTAAATTGAGTTGGAAAAAAGAGTTAGACATTAAGGTGAACAGGTTAGGTTATTGCTAATATTCTAAATGAAGTAATCTGCATTTAGTAGAAAAATTTTGTAATAGAAAAATTTTGTAATATTACTATAAATGTTATTTTATAAACGAAATTTAAATGCTATCAACTTAATTTTAACAACATTATGAAATTATAATCGTCCTTAAAATTTAAAACAGTCTTTAAAATCAATATTTAGCAAGACATATGTATAACAGTTTTTCACATGGTCACTCCTAAGAGTGCGATCTCTTCTGCAAGTAAGTTCTATTACTATTGGTCGTTGACTTCTCTCTTACTATATTTGATTACTGTTGCCGCTTTAGTCTTATTACATACCAGTTCATTTTTGCGAAGAAAATATATATGTAATGCCAAATTTCTAATTAGATTTTGTAAATATAAATTACTTAATGGAAAAAAATTTCCTTCTACATATAGGTAACATTCAACTAATGAAAACCATTCAAATAATAACAATATTTCTTAATGTAAAAATTTTTAGATTCTCATACATTTCAAATTTATTTTAGCATAAATGATAGGTAATATCTACCTAATTTTAAAAATCAAATCGACACAAAATGCAGCATTATTTATTTAAAATTTTTCAAAATGATACCTTTATTGGTTTTTTGACTTTTACTTTAGGGAGTGTTTAACTAAACATAAAAATTTGCTTAGTCTTTTTGCTTAGAATTTTAAAATAAGAGATTAACAGAAGAAAACTTTTTGAATTCAGTAAGAACTCCCTTTTTACAAATTCCACGGGTGAAGTTATCTCAAGTTGATAAATCTTCTAAAAGAATATTTTTATATTCAATCATAATGCATGTGAGAGCGAGAAAAGGCAAGGGTATTTTAATTCCAGTTACAGAGGCCTTAACTTGCAGACATTATGAGGATGATATAAAGAAGTTTATTTTATGAAATTAAATGTTTATTGTATTACATACAATATATTGTGGCCAATTTGCAAAATAATTATTTTAGACTGGAGTTGGGCCTTATTTAATTCTAAAATTAAAATTTTTAATAATGACGTAGCTAACATCTATACTTATTTGGCAAAAAAAAAAAAAAAAAAAATTAAATTTTGTCATAAAACAAATTTGCTGCTGTCATTTTATAAGAATTGTTCTAAAAGACGCAGAGTCTTGTTCTGAAAATGAAGATCAGGCAAGATTTTATAAGTCCTTAATAATAAAAGCTATAAATATTTCTAGTATTGATAAAATTTGGGCATGGTTCAAAGCAACATGTGTTATTCTATTAAGCAATGCTAAGAATAGCATTTTCCATAATGCGATAAATAAACTCAAAGAATACCATGTTGATGACGGTAATTCGGATGAATCTGCATTAGAAAACCCGCCAACCTACTCAAAAGGCGAAAGCCAGTCGCAGTACTTAAAGAGTCCATTTTAAAAACGAGCCCTGCAAATTGCCCTAAAGGTAAAAAATAAAATTTATAACTCAGTAGAGCAAGGACCTTTGAACACATATACAAAAGAAGCATTTTTTAATCTTATTTTGACTAAATGGATGCCATATGTAGTCTTATGGTCAAATTTAATGGGAAATTTCGTTAATAGTTCTGAAAGCAGGATTTCAAATAGCTTGGCAGAAGGTTTGTTTTCAGTAAAGAAAAATAATGTTTTGAATGGAAAAAGAAATGTTAGAGCTGCAGATTATGTGAGAAGATCCTTTGAATATGTTCACGCTAAAATCAAAGAAATAGATTGCGAACACATAATCACACAATCTAAGGAGAGCAGACCTAATAAAAATGTTGACCTTATAAAGGAATTTTGGAAAGGAACGCCAAAAAAATAAACAACACCATGGTTGCTGGCGAATAAATATTTAAAGGCGAGGCTTCAAGGCTTCCTAGAAAAATACAAAGAATAAAAATTTTAATTGTAAAATATGATAATATTTTCCAATATGTAGACGAAGAATTAAAACCATTTAGAACCACAAATATTTTACTCAATGAAATAGAATTGTTAAATCCACGAAAAAAATTTTTTAATCATGTTTTAGAAATTTATATTTATATTACAGTTTTTGAAAATAGTATAATAAAAAATGTGGCAATAAATACGTGTCAAGAGGGCGGGGAAATATTTTTTTTTAATTTATCAATCAATTTCAAAAGTATTTTTGAGAGTAAAAAGAAAAATATGTTTTTATATCAATTTTAAGAAAACGACATTTTACGCTATTTTTTTACAAATTTTTTTGACAAAATACATTTTTACATAGACCTAATGGGTGCAAGTCATGAAATCATCCTGCAAATTACCGAGACGTTCTTCAAAATATTGGCGGAAATCGGTCTAACACACTCGCAAATATGCAAAACGAGTGGGTTCATTGTGATCATTTGGGAAATGCAACATTTCGGCATTGCAGTATTTGAAAGACCTGTTGATAAATATTGCTTTGAACAGTACTATGAGCCAGGCGAGATAGAAACTGGAAACTTTCAATGCCACCTAGGTACTTACTTTACATAAGTGTTTTATTACTCTTTAACCTAAAAATAAAATTTTGCTGTCATATCATGTTGGGTGAGGACGGTGGACATCATTATCAAGCCACGTCTTGAAGGATTTAGGGGTTAGTATAAGATATAAATGGTAGTGAATTCTATTGATTTCTTCATTACAGTGGTACCTTCTATATTGTTATTCACGTAAATTGCTTGCTACCTGTTAACTTTTATGTCAAGTATGTTTAATACTTAAAATATTTTTCTCGTTACTAGAAAAGTAGGTATATGACAGATAGCAAGCAATGCACTTCAATAACAGGATAACAAAAGAAACAATCCTAATGAATGAACTCTGTAGTGCCATGTAAGACACAGCTTGAGAATGATGTCTTCACATCGAACACAACAGGTTATCTTTATAGTTTGTCTTTACTTCAAAATCTTAATTTGTGTTATACTTCAAAGAAGTAAAAAATAATTTTTTGCCGAAGTTATACGTTGTCACTCATGCTTTAAACGTTTTTATTTACTGATGGCTTATGCACTGCTTTTTATTCTATGAAACATTTTTTGAAATTGCATTAAACTGGCACGATTCCTCTTGCTTATTTCGAAGCTATTTTTTAAACGTTTCTTTTCGAGAGTTTTATTGTTTTTGAAGTGGTTGTAAATTTAAGGAAGTTTAGGAAGTTCACATTTTATATTTTTTTGCCACACAACCCTTTTTATAATTTTTTGGATTTATTCGATTGTATTTCCAAACATAACAACATTTGTGTTTTAATACATTTTTATATACAGTCAGGGATTAAAGTTTAAATACATCCCAAGATTTGTACGTTTAGCGAAAAGTAAACGTTTCAGAAATACTTAAAGTATGCAGTTTTATTTAGTTCCATAAATAACAAAAAACAATAACAAAAAATATTAACTTCATTAAAAACATAACGGTAAATCTCACAATAACTACAAAATGCAGCAGACAAAAGTTTAAAAACATCTTGCAAAACAAAGAACTCTCTTTCATTTCTAAAAAACAAAGTACAGTTATATTTTATATTTCCATGAAATTCTTTTATTACAAGCCAGCATTCTTGCCTTATTATTAGTGTTTTTTTTTTTCGAAAATGATGGGCAAAGGTAAAGAAGTCCAACATCAAATATTTAATAATAGCACATTTTAACGAAGGAAAATGGTTCAGTTGCAAAAATGCCCAGAAGCAGTGGTCCGAAAAAACTAACCAATCGTGATGTTAACCACGGTACTTTCTATGCCACGCCGCTTGCAGTCAGTTATTGATAGCCATGACGGTCCAACAAAGTATTGAAATGTTTTCCTTTTTAATTTATTTTAAAAATGGGCTAACATTCCAAGATGTATTTAAACATATGTCCAGTGCATTTTATCGTATTTTTAAGGACTTTTTGTTATTGTTTTTTGTTATTTATGAAACTAAATAAAACTACATACTTTAAGTTTTTCTGAAACGTATACTTTTCTCTACACATAACATTTTTGGGGTGTATTTAAACTTTAGTCCCTGAATGTATACATATAAGAGCTGTAAATGAATCATTCATTTTTGATTTGAATTAGTTACGAATTACAATTTATTTTAATTAAATATATTGGAATTAGGAACGAATTGAAGTTAATTTTTTTCCGCTAAGCCGAACCTTTTCATTTTTGACGCATTTGTAGGAATTTGAAAAATGTCCATATAGGGAAATGCGTAATTTCACATTTTTCTTAATTCTATTACTAAAAACCTATAAAAATTCTGAATATAACCTATACACTTCTAAAATCTACAATGCCTTGGCTTTCGCTCCCTGTAGTCCGTTAAGCCGCACCTTTTAATTTTTTACCCATTTTTAGGAATTTAAAAAATGCCCATATGGGGAAATTCGTAATTTCACATTTTCTTAATCCTATTACTAAAAAGCAGTACAAATTCTGAATATAAGCTATACCCTTCTGAAATCTACAATTCCTTGGTTTTCGCCCCCTGTAGTCCGCTAAGCCGCACCTTTTCAAAAACGAAGCTTACTAACGGAGCTATCTTCACACCCTTTATATCGTGATGCTTTTAATATATTAACTCAACTAGACAGGAAGAAAAAAAGACATTCAAAATATAATATTTAATACCTGTTCATCAAACAAATGTCTATAACAGGCCTTTAAAACTGAGTTATATGATAATGATACTGATTGAAAGAGGACAATATTTTTTTTAAGGAAGTAGCACTTCACGCAATAATACCTATTTAGCTATTTTCGTTACCGTGCTGCATTCTTTAGGAAAGAGATAAGATAGGTGATGAAAGGAGAAAGATAGATATAGCCATTTTATTCGTTATTTTACTTCGCTGGCGAATATGCTATGAAAAAGTACTGACGTAGGAGGCTGCATGTTTAAATGTTAATTCTGATTAATAATAATTAATCAGAAAAAATCATTTTTGTTTTTTGATTTCCACAAGGGTTGAACCCTGGCCAACCAGGTTTTTAGTCAACGCGTTAACCACCTTGACTACAGCAGCCTCTTAATATATTATAATATTTTATAGTTGATATTTTTTTATTTTCGCTATTTTATTTGACCTTTAAGAATCTAAATTTATATTTTTGTTTTCGTGCTCTAAACAAAAATGAAAAGTTGAAAATTTTCTCGACCAAATGAGAATTAACACCACGATTTTACATACATAATATTAAAGTTTAGAGAAAATTCCAAAAATAAATGTTGATTTTATTTCTCTTTGTTTTGTACTGTTCAGATGATTATTTAACTGTAGCAGTGTTGCCATTTACAACTGCCGAATTAATATTTTTAATATCTGTTTCGTGTAGTGATCATTTTTAGTTGAAATTTTTATTGAACGGAAGCCATTTAAAAAAAAATTTTAAGAAATAAATGAAAAATATTTTGCAACTAAATTTTTATTGATTTATAAAACAAAAGTGCTGCCAGATATGAGTAATAATTATATTTTCCTTATTATCCTCATGATAATGATAGACTTTCCATTTATAAATTTTTTCTGTCGGTTTTTTAACCAAATTTTCATTTGTTATTCCGCTAAATAATTAAAAACATTTTTAGCAATACAACTGAATGACACATTTCTATAGATTTTTTTCTTGAATCATAACTTCACCTTCTATGAATTGCGCCCCTCTCGCATTTCCTTTCGCTTCTCTTTATCAGCTCTTTTTAGGCGCTATTGTATTCTTGGATCTTTAGATATTTTTTATCTTTTTAAAGTATTGTGGTGCAATTTTATATGAATTTGGTTGTATTGTTTTTTATCCGCATGCTGTTTATGTGCATTCTCTCGGTTTATGTGATGAGATATTTAATGAGTTTGCCACATTCTGTAATATATTCAACAAAAAATATCTACATAATCATACTTTCTGTTGAAGTTTTAATTGTACATACTTCCATGTATGATTCATGCCTTTTTTTTTGCTTTTTGCTTCAAGCTTTTAATCTGTTGCATTTTATATGCAATTTTTGTTGCATTATTTCGCATAATACATTTTTTTTTGTTGTCATCCTCTAAACACTACCGATAATTTTTGTCAAGTTGTAGTTTATTTTATTGTTATTTTATTTTTAATATTAGTTGATGATGACTTAATAAGAATGATTAATTTATTTAATAAAAAAGTGATTAATGAAAAACATTTATTAATTGAAATATGTGAAATTGAAATACATTCTAAATTACTCATTAGATAAAGATCACAAAGAATTTAATTACAATTAATTTAAAAGGAGAATGGTTTAATATTTCTTAATAGAATCACTCATTCCATAATAAATATAAAAAAGTTTGAGGTATAGCAACGCCTAAGAGGTACAAAGAGACAAAGAGAAATAGAACGTTTTTTGTTAACAATTAGTTTTTTTTTCATGTTTTTTATGTTGTTAAACAAGCCTTTTGTTTCTAAACCACAAGCGTAATAGAAATGAAATTTTTTATGATTAAATTAGAGGTGTAATCCGGTTGTTCAAGTGCAAAACTAGGATTTATGAAAAATTTGTATCATTGGAAATTTTATATTTTAAAAAGACATACCCATAGAACCCTATAGAACTCTAGAATCACTGGAGTCTTACGCGAAGCCCATTAGGCCAATCAGTGTTTTATCTCTGAAACATTCCAGGTCCTCAAAGAATACTTAACCACAAATGTTGTAGTCTGCATTCCTGCAGAGCTGGACAGTCATAGAGAAGGTATTGAACCGACTACTCCTGATCATCACAGCTTCTGCAGAACTCACCTCATAAAATTCCCATACGTTTTGACATACGTCCGACCATACAGTGCCTTGTTAATAATTTTGGAGTATAATAGAACCGCTAAAAGTGTCAAAGGGAAATTTTGTATTATTAATTGGTTTTCTTGTGAACAACATAAATGATAAAAAAATTTTATTTTTTTAATTTTGGTGAAAATGCAATTTGCTGTTTGTGAAGTTTAGTTTTTTCTGGTGAAAGGCCGTTTTGTTGTTTTTCTTCTATCTAAATATGTTTAGCAAAATCTAAAGTTTCTTAATTTAAGCTTTTAATATTTATAGAAATTTTGGTTATTTAAATATTTTTTGTAAGTTTCCGGTTTTTGTGGATATTTCATTTTTTTTATCGTTAAAAAGGTAAATTTTCGATTCTTTACTGGAATATCATATTTTGATTAACTTTAAAAATTTTACGAATTATAGAAAAAGATGTTAGAGCCTTATTTCCATATTTTCGCCATTTTTGTATTAATTATATTAATTTTCCAAAGAAAACTTTTACAAAAATTTTCACACGTTATCCGGTGTCCAGTGTCACGTCTGCAAAAAAAACTCTTCCTTTTGAAGAATCAGAATTTAAATCTTATTTACTGCTGCCTCTTTCTTCGTCGCAGTTTTTTTTAATGAAAAGAATAATTACTTCTTTAATTTTTTGAGGGAGTTATAAACGAGTTCAAATAAGGTGAATATTAAAAATAGATACATATATATTTTTTTAAAGAGAAGTAGCACTTCAGGCATTAAAACCTATTTAGTTATTTTTCGTAACCGTGCTACATTCTTTAGAAAAGGAATAGATAAAGATAAGACAGGTGGTGAAAGGAGAGAGAGAGAATTATTTATTTTACTTCGCCGGCGAATCTGCTATGAAAAAGTATCGACGAAGGAGACTGCACATTTTTTTTGTTCATTCTGAATATGTATTTATACCATTAAACAGAAAAAAACATTTTTTTGTATTTTGATTGCCGCAGGATTTGAACCCTGAAACAACCAGGTTTGTAGTCAACGTGTTAACCACTTTGACTACAGCAGCCTCTATATTGTAAGTTTTGTACTATCTTCTATTTTCGTTTAGTTTTTTATTAAAAAAATAATAAACCTTTTATTAACATATTAATTTGCAAAGATTTTTTCGCTTCGGAAGTATTTCTTCTTTTAAGTATTATTACACCAAATATGGCTAAACAAAAAATATTATTTAAACAATTAATTTTTTTATCAAATGAATAATATTAATTTCAATAAGAAAAAAAATTATTGTTTTTCTTAAGTTGCATATAAATAAAAACAATGAATTATTTATCGCTAATTTGGAAGCCAACAAAATAAAAAGAAATAATATAAAACAAGAAAACTGATTAAATTGCATTCTTGATTTTTTACTATTTTAGTATTTCAATGTCAGTTTGTTGTTAACGATTCCAACTTTTTTTTGTAGAATTTCACTATGTTGTGGAAAATAATTTTTGTATAAAATTTGTTTATTTTTGTTAATTTTCGCCCACATGTTTCTATTTAAATTTTGTAACACAACAGAATTTTGGAATCCGAAAAACATCTAAAAAAAAGCAGACAAAAACTTGATTATTTCATATATTAGAAAAAGTGAGCAAAATGTTCAAGTTATTTTCGATCAGTGCGCTCCGAAGGTGATACAAGTGATGATAGAAATGTTGGCAAATTAATACATTTTAGAGGTTAAAAGTAAAGATGTAGAAAATTATTAAATAAAAAGATTCTCAGAATGATTTAAATATTTGTCGGAGATCAATATTGTAAAAAGAGTGTCATTTCACTCGTTTGTTAGGTTACTTAAGTGACAAATTTCTCACATTGCAATATAAAACTTTCCATGTTTTGCCTATATTTACAATATATTTTCTCGATTTAAGTTTTCTTTCGAATTTCATTTATTTAGAAGATTTTTTTTAACTTTTGTGATTTTTGCAATTCTTTGAATTGGTTTTGAGATTCTTTTAATCTTTTTGTTAATCGTGGGTACTTTTTTAACCTTTATTACTTCCCAACTCTGTCATTTGTAAATTGAATTAAAAAAATTTAGTTGCATTAAAAAAAATAAAGTAAAAAATTTAAGAATGTTCCAGTGCTTTTTTTACGGGTTTTTAAACATATAAAAGCAACAAACATAATACAGTTAGCATCAATGAAGAGCAAGGCTCTAAGTAAGGTCAGCTTTCGCCAAAGGAATACTCTGAAGATGTCAGAAATTTGGTTTTCAGCTTCACTAGTAAAATTATAATAAAAAAAATTATAAAGTTAATAGTATAAATAAGGCGCTTGATTTTTTCACATTTCTTTACCATTTATGGACCGATATTGCTAAATTTTAATAGCACTACTTATGAAACTATTAGTGAGATAATGAACTGATTCTAGCCCGATTACGGACAGAAGACGGTGATTTAGCGATCTTAAGAATATATAAATTTGATGGATATTAAAGAAACAACAGACAAAGGGTAAAATGAATACCAAAATTAAAAACAGCAAAACGTCCAAAAATATTTTTATATTAATAATTTAAACGATAATTATGGTTTAACATAACAATATTATTTTTATGTTAAACAATAATATGGTTCCAATAACCATGATATTATTATGCACAATATAAACAACATTTGTCTACGACAATATAACTTAATTATAGTATGTTGCTGTTACTAAAAATTCTGTAATTCTATATATGATCCAAGGCTCTAAGGGGCCTCCAGACTTTGCCGACAATTTGCTATAGATTAGTACCGGTGAAGAAGGCGCTTTGTTATATTTGTATAACTTAGTTTAATTTATATTAGAAAAATTAAAGTTGTTAAAAATTGACCGTGGCTGGGTTACGAACCCACGCCATCAAATCAATAACAGTTTAGCAGTCAATGTGCTAACCACCTAAGCTACAGAATCCTTGACTGAACTATGAAGGTGATGTTTGAATGTAAGGCTGTAATGTTTTGGTGATAATAAAGTTCAAAGCCATCTACGTAATTCTCAAGTTGTGACTGCAAATCACCTTTAGCTGTTACCAGTCTTTTTTTTATATATAAATATATAAAGAGAAGTAACACTTCAGGCAATAACGCCTATTTAGTAATTTTTGTAACTGTGCTACATTCTTTTAGGAAAGGGATAGATGAGAGATAAGACAGGTGGTAAAAAGAGAAAGATAGATATAGGCATTTTATTAGTTATTTTACTTCGCCGGCGAATATGCTATTAAGAAGTACCGACGAAGGAGGCTGCATGTTTTAATGTTAATTCTGAATATATATTTATACCATTAAACAGAAAAAAAACATTTTTTAGTTTTTGTTTCCGCAGGGGATGAACCCTGGCCAACCAGGTTTGTAGCCAACGTGTTTACCACTTCGACTACAGCAGCCTCAAATACATGGGTGGTTCAAGGAATCTTCGAAGTCCTACTTTGAGAAAAGCTAATTAAAATACTGTTGTCATACCTTTCGGTGAAGACCGTCGTCACTGGCTGTTTATTTGGTACGATTGGCGAGCGCCAGCCAGTGACGACGGTCTTCACCGAAAGGTATGACAACAGTATTATATTTTCTGGCGAAATAAATCCAATTAACTTAATAAAAATTATTTAAAAACAGCTGAAATCTGTGTGAAACTTCAAATAAGCAGTTGGAAAAGGTTGTCAATCCAAACAAAAATGAAACTTAAGTTTTCTTTGCCTTTTTATACCCTTCACTACAAAAAGTGGAACAAATTTGTCATTCTGTTTGTAATTTCTAAAATATCCATGTTCGATCTCATAAAGTGTATATATTCTGACTTCTTATGCATAGCAGAATCGATTGCGCGATGTCCGTCTGCCCGTCTGTGTTAGTGTTGAAATTAACTTTGCCAAGGCACTGGATGATCTAGAGAAAATTGAAATATGTCAATCGACCAAACAAAGTTTTAAAAATTTTGCTTTTGAAAATCAGCCTTCAACTCCAATCAACAAAACAAATATTTGGGACAATAGAGAACTAAAAAATTATAAAAAGACATAAAGTGGAAAAATTGGCGCTCGCCTTTATGGGCCCCTGAAATAAAGTACGATTTTGCTCTGTATCATTTAAAAGCTTTTGAAGACATTTTTTATATTTTTATTTTTATTGAAGTTACTTCTCTAAAATAGATTTAGATACATGGTGAAGGGTATGTAAAATTCGGCATAGCTAAATACAGAACTCTTACCTGTTTATTATTAACATTTCTTTTAAATACATTTATTCTTTTTGTTACCAAAGGAAAGTGTTTATATTTTAAAATGTTTGAAATATCGTTTCAAATAAATAAACAATAACATTGTTTGAATTTAATACTATAAATAATAATGTTTTCTTAATAGTTGATATTCGCGTTGAATTCTTTTTATTTATTTATTATTTTTTTTTTTTGTCTTTTTCACATTTATATTTTCTTCCCTGTGAATGTAAATTTATGTCATTTAAATAATGATGATTTAATAATTAGAGAAATTTTGAAAATGACCTTCAAAATTTAAATAAACATGTTAAATTCTACTTAAGGCAAGGTAAACATAATTTTGAAAATATTTTTAATTATTTCTAAATTTATTTTAGATGAAAAAAAAAGATTTGGTCTTTCATTTTGAAGCAAAAAAAAAAAAAATATTTAAAAATTTATAGCGTGTTTTTTTATAAATAAATGTGTTTTTAAATAATTACCCTTTAAAATAAAAATAAAATAAAGTCATTTTTCATTCGTTGTATTAATACATGATTCATTTAATATTTTTTGTTTTATGTTTTAATTTATTTATGGCATTTAAACAAACAATTTAACATACAATTGCTTATATTTTCGTTACTAATTTAATATTTATTTCTTTTTTAACTTGTTGTCTTATAAACTTCAATTTTTAAGAGTTATTGACTTTCTGACATTAATCAACAACAAAAAAAGTAAACTAATAAACTTTTACTTTTTGGCCACCGCTAAGAATGTTTTAGTTAAAGCTTTTGCGTTTATAGAAAATAAATCCGCCAAGTGACTTACAAGCGAAGATTTCCGTGTCATATCACCCTTTAATTTCTAAATGTATTTTTAAACTTCTTACAGCGGAAATAGTAAAACATACTTGGGGTAAATTTATAATAAGGTCTTGTGTAAATATCGTTACAATTGGCACACCTTTTCATTTAATATTTTATAGTTGTAAATTTAAAGTCTCAGCTTATTAATTTAAAAAAAAAATTGGACCGCATATGTGATAATCATTTTACTTTCTTTTCATTTTATTTTTGGACTTAATCTTCTAGCAGACAGCAGTTTATCCTCTGTAAAAATTGTAGTCGTCTCCACAAAACTGTTTAAATGATAAGACCGGCCAGGGCGTATTTGTTAAACTTACATCCCTTAGGAAATTTCTTTTAGTTTATTGTTTATTATTTTTATAGTCATTTTTTAAAGATTTCATACATTTGTTTTAGTTTCTAAGATTATTTCAGATATCCCACTAATATGGATCGACAGAGTAATCGTTGGACCTTTATTTGTATGGGGTGTGTTATACCAGCCATTCTCCATTTTTCCATAATGTCCACAAATCTTCTCAAGAAATGTTAAAAATTGACTATGTTAAAATACTCTGTATTTATTGTTCTTTAAAAATTATTTTGCACATTTAACTTTTATAATCTCACTAAATGCTCTCTAGCACAATTTTTACATATCGTACTTAACATGGAACAGGCCCCAAATTCCCGAGTTATGCATTTTAATTAATAAAGGTCAAAATTCTAACGACTGTTATGTGACTAACAGTGGTCTGTTAACTGCAAAATCAGCTATGTTAAAAACAATTAAAGTCTCTACTAGTCAAATTCGAATTTATCTTCACACACATCTTTATAAATTTACGCAGGGTATGTATTGCTTAGTCACTTTAAAAGCAAGTATAAAAATATAAAATTAAAAGGTGTCCTTATAGTAATGTAAATTTACCCAAAGTATCTATTTTGGCTTTTATAAGTTTACAAATAAAACTAAAAATTAAACGTTGACCCATATGTTGCACAAAACCCTTACTACGTGAGTCAGAATCACACTTGGCGGCTACTGATACAATACCTGACTAATGTAGAGATTTTCCAAGTTTGGGAAAAGCACTATGTGCTGTACAGACAAGAGCAGAAAATATTTTAAAATTTTCTTAATATCAAAAACATTAAAAATTTCAAATTATGTATTTAAATCGAAAAAAAGATTCGAATTTCGGTAATGAAATTTATTACGAAACATTTATTAAATCTTTTCTTTTAAAATATATTTAAGGTATTGAAACCATTTTAATAATTCATTTATAAATTATTTTAAGTTTTTCGGTATTCGGTGTCCAACGTACTTCGCTTTAATACATTAAAAATGTTTTCTTTATTGTTGTTTTTTTTTAGTAAAAAAGAAATTTTTTAGTTCAACATATAAATTATTTTTTTATTTAGTTGGATTTTTATATTTCATAGTGAAACAACAATTATTTGTATTTTATTTAAAGAAAATAAACAGAAAAAAAAATAGAACGTCTTAGGTGGCGTATAATAAATTATGAATATGAGCTGTAAAAAAATAAACTTAACACTAGAAAAAACCTGGCTAATGCTCATATTTCTATATTTCTAAACAGATTTAAATAATTGTAAACACAAAATATTTGTTTATAACAAATTAATTTATATTTACACAATTTTTAATATTTTATTGGAGCAACACTAAGGCCATGATTTCTATTTGTATAAAGCATTGTGTTAGAACTAGGAAAACACAAATTGAAGGGTAAAGGGAATTTCAAAATATTTTGCTTTATATGCGAAAGGTATGTCTAAGAAATAGAGTTCATCGACCATTTGTGTTTGTCTCTTACACATTTTATTTAAATTACGTTAAAAATATCAAATGTCATATAAATTGAGTATTTAAAAAGAATCTTAGCCTTGCGGTATCTTTAAATGATCCTTTAACTAGTTCCGTAACATTTTATTTATTACAAATCGTAAAGTATCAATATGAGAAAGCTCTTGCATCCTCTAAAGAAGTTTTAAATTTAAAAATTTAGAAAACTTCAAAAATTTTTATCAAAATTCCATTTTCTATAGTTATAAAGTACGAGGGCCTGGCAACACTGAGTGCTGCCAAGTGCAATTTGACATTTCCATTGGAAAGTTTGTCATTTTTAAGCATAATCGTACTCAAAACGTTTTGACGTACGACCATTATTTGTGTTGTTTACAGTGACTTGAAAAAACTAATATAGAAAAAAATGGAATTAACTCGTGAACATTTTCGTTCCATCATTTTTCACAACTTTCGACGTGGATTATCACGACAAGAGTGCATTGATGAACTTAAATCTTTGTATGGCGATGAAGCACCATCCTATACCACTGTGAAAAATTGGTATAATGAATTTAATCTTGGCCGAAGCTCGCTCAAAGACGAATTCCGTGAAGGTCGTCCAAAAACGGCTGTTGTGCCCGAGAACATTGATGCCGTGCGTGAACTCATAATGCAAGATCGACGTGCGACATACCGAGAGATAGACATCCATGGACATTTCTTCCACCAGCAAACATTCGATACTGCATGAACAACTGGCCGTAAAAAAGGTTTGTTCTCGTTGGATCCCGCACAATTTGAAAGTCGCTCAAAAAAAGGCTCGTATCGATTGGTGCAAAGAAATGTTGCAAAAATACGATTGCGGTGCTTCAAAAGACGTTTATAAGATCGTCACAGGTGACGAATCATGGATCTATGCGTATGAGCCCGAAACGAAACAACAATCGACCGTGTGGGTCTTCAAAGACGAGCAAAATCCAATGAAAGTTGTCCATGGAAGAAGCACTTCGAAGCAAATGGTCGCCTGTTTCTTCGGCAAAACTGGTCATGTGGCGACTGTTCCGCTTGAGCAACGTAGGACGGTCACTTCTGAGTGGTACACTACAATTTGTTTGCCTGAAGTCATCGGAGAAATTCGAAAAACCAACAAGAGAAGACGAATCATTGTTTACCATGACAATGCGAGCTCTCACACTTGGGCTCAAACCAGAGCGTTTTTGACCGGCCAAAACGTCGAATTAATGGGTTATCCGCCATACAGCCCTGACTTGGCACCTAATAACTTCTTCTTGTTTCCGCACATCAAGAAAAAAATGCGTGGTCAACGATTTTCTTCGCTAGAAGAAGCTGTTGAAGTGTTCAAAAACCATGTTTTAGAGGTGTCTCAATCAGAGTGGAAAAAGTGCTTCGACAACTGGTTTGAGCGCATGCAAAAGTGTATAAATCATGCTGGAGAATACTTTGAAAAACAATAAAACCATTTTTGATTATAAATATTCGCATTTTCACTATTAGGCCAGAAATATATAGAGCAGCCCTCGTATAAAGTACTAGGGATCATAAAAGGGTATAATTTCTATAAAATCCATTAATTTAAAAAAAAAGAAAAACATATTAGCTGTTTTACAATGTTCAAAGAAAAGCAGTAAACCAGGCAGCTATTTGCATTTTGTTTAGTTCCATTTGATCAAAAAATGTGTCCACAGTTTCAATTTGAATATATATACCCCCAGCCCTATTTTTTGTGCCTGAGAAATAAATTTCGAAATTTATTTTCTCACACATAAATTTCAAGAAGTTGCAATACCCTACGAAACCCATACCAGCGATCGCTTACTTAAATCTAGACTCGCAAACTTCACAGAGGGGAAAATATATTGTTACAAAGATAAGATTTTAAATGAAACTTTCTTTACATGTTAAGCATAAGCAAGAGCTTATGTTGCCGGTTAAAAATTTGGATTTTTTTTTTAATAAGAAAACCTGAGCTAAATAAGTTGTTAATACCACTACTAACACAATCAAAGTATAGTGTGTTGGAAAGAAATAAAGTGTAAGAGTTAGCTAACATGTCAGAACAAATGCTATAGTAACGTTGCACGAGGTGTCTCTTTGTTGTAAAACATAAGATTAAGAAGTCATAAGTTCAACTTCCATCCGCGCTTTAAATGTTGAAAAAAAAATTTTTTTCAGTTCAAACGCGAGCATGTGAAAAACAGCAGTTTAAGTCTCTCGATGTATTTAATTGGAAAAAGGATTAATAATTGTAAAGTGGTCGTGATAATGTATGTAAAGATAAACGTTTTTTTTTTTTAATGTAGCAGGCGATAAATTTTTCTTCCCTACACACAGTACAAACTGTATGCTTAATTCAGGCCTTTTTTTTAACAAATACGATTACAGCGGCAAAACCCTTCCAACTCGGAGCATCAAACCTATTGGTAAATCAAGGGCACATACAGAGCTATTAAACTGTAAAGACAGTTAATTCAACTTAAATTTGAGAAATTTTTCAAAAGACGCGAAAAATTGACTTATTGCATTTTCCTCAAATACGATAATAAATTTAAAATTAGAAAAAATAAGGTGTCAACATAACTGATGTATTTTGATCTATCTCTGAATAAACAAACGCTTAAAAATTAGACAGAATAATAACAAGTATAAATATTTAAAATTAGAAATTAAAGGGTGCCCTAATAGTAGATGTTATTTTATGTACAAGGCTTATCTTTTAAACAGTTATAGGCAAACGTTTATAATTTATTCAAATTTTGTTTTACTGTGGCAGCAACAAAATAAACATGATTTTAAATGTATCTGGTTTTAAGTGTTTTTTTTTTTTTTTTTTTTTTTTTTTTTTTTTTTTTTTTGTCAAGACTTATTATCTTTTATAATCTCGGCTACTTTTTCTTCTTTTCTTCTCATATTTATATTTTATGAACCAATGAACATTAGATTTATTTGAATAATTGGCAGGCCAAGCAAATGTTTAATTCTAAACTTTAAGCGACTTACCAGCAGTATGTGTTCATCAGTCGTGCAAAAGCATTTATGAATTAAAAAAAATTCTATGCATCAATTAATTTGTTTTGCATTTGGTCTAAATTAATTGATTACATTTCATATTTTGTATTTTCAATTCAAAGTAAAACAACAACCTAAATATTAACTACAAAACTGTAATGACAATTAGACGATAATGAGCTTTTTTTTTTTAAATAAACTATTTTTGCTACTGTTGTTTTTGATAAGTTTTCCCCATTCATTTTGTTAAATGTTATCTAAAATGTAATAAATGTAAATTGATATTTTGTTATTTTAAGTTAGAAATTTTTGTTTGATTCTCTTAACTAAAAAAAATATTTTCTATCTAGATGATTTTTGTTTTATTTGTGATTGACGTTTTATAAATGATTTTAATGAGATAACTGAGGTTAATAAAGTTAATATTTGTTTGAAAAATATCTTTAAAATTTTTTTTATTAAATTTTATATTTTTTTCCATTTTAAGACGATTCTATTTGTTCCGCCTAATTTTTTTTTTTTTTATCAAATAAATCTTACGATGAATTTCTTTTTCATAAAACGGATGATTAGGAATTTGTTAGAAAGGATATTGATTTCAAATAATTTCATAAAACAAACCCAACAGTTTTAAATCAAAAAAGATTAAATAATCGTAACCTGCCTCATGAGGGAAACCAATCCACAACAGACCCTACCGGTGCTATATATTTAGAAAAACTTACCGTTTGGGAAGGTTTATACCTTGTGACATCTTTGGACTTTCAAAAATGAAGACAGAGTTATGGTGATAAAATTGATCCAAACTAGATGTGTTTTCATTATGATGCGAAGACTACAGCCAACCGCTTATTGAAATAAAAATTTTGCTATAAGAGTACTGCTGCTATCAATTGGTCATCATGGTCGTGCGATTTGATATCTTTTGATTATTTCCTGTGGAGCTACGTAAAGTCATTAGTTTATGCTCATAGACTATCAACAATTGATTCCTTAGAGGCCAATATTATATGTTTTTCTTGTGACATACAGCCAACAATGCTCGTAAAAGTGGCTTTAAACAGAATGCCCAAAAAGCGTTTCGTCAAATACAGCCTGGGTGGACTTATGTCCAAAAGCGTTGAGTTATTTTTTTTGGGCTAAAATGTATTTTTTCTTATTATTTTTTTTGCAATTTAAAGTTCTACCCTTTTTCTGGAATGTACATTACAAATTACCAATTTATAGGTTTCCGTTACCAAATAATCAAACACTCAAAATTTAAATTAATTTTTTAAATAATAAAATGATCTTTTAAAAATTTTTAGACTTTTCAATTTTACACATATTGTGTAGAGCAGTGTCTTCTATAACAAAAATTATCAAAGATAAAAATGTAAAGGGTGTCCTCACAAACACACGAAGTTTACTTATATAAACTTATCTGCAATAGACAGACCGCTTTAATAAAAAATATTTAAATCTTAAAGGGTGTCGCAATAGGGGACCTGATTTAGAGGTTTATTATCTTATTTCTTAAACTGCAATAGGCAGACAGTTTATATTTTAACCTCTTCAAATGAAAGGGTGGTACGGAACCCTTCTTCTTTATTTACAATAAACTAAATTTCTTTGTCTGTCTAATGCCGAATCCTTCACCAAAGTAATTGTGTATTTATTTTCTTTAAATATATATTTTTTTCCAAAATTTAGCTTTGATATAAAGAAGATATTTCAGAAGATCTTGAGTTGTTTATTTGTCACCTTATGTCTGCTCTGCGCCTACTAGAAGGCATACGGTATAAGCACCAAACCCAAGCCGTTAGCCTCAATAAAGACCGTTGGTGCTCGTCGTCATTCTTTTTTGCATTTTCACTTTAAGGTGAAATTTTAAATTTTATATGGCACGCAAAATTTTTGTTTAATTGTTGATTTTTTGTGAAATTTAAATCATTAATAAATAAGAATAAATAAATAAAGAAGTAAAATTTTTTTGCTTTTAGATTTTTTTTAATAAAAATTCCAATTCCTAAATAGAGGTGGTCGCCGTTTTTTCCAACATATCTTCACTATTTATGGTCCGATGTTGATAAGTTTTAATAGCAACTCTCTCGAGATTATGTCTTGAGAGAATGGTGATTATTTTCTATAGCACATTTGTGTACTTGGCAAAACTGATTTAAACCGCTTACGACAGACGGGCGGATATCGCTAAATTGACTCTTTTCCTATGAAAGGAAGGAAAGAAGCTATGAACGGAATGACAAACCTATTTATGCGCTTTACATTTTTGGTAAAGGGTATTAATAGAATGTTGTTCTATTCTAAATAATTTTAATAGTTTTTTAATTAGTTGCACAAAAACGGAAATTTCCTAAACTATTTAAAACAGTTGATTTTTCGTTCATTTAATATGGAATAAATTATTTTTGGTTAAAACAAATTTTAATTTTTTTTTCCACTTTTACCGTAAATCAAATACACACGAAACTATAACACACATCTATTTAAGAATTTATTTAAATGGTAAAATTTGATTATAACCCGATTAACATTTACTTTGTAAACAAACATGTTTAAACATTTATTACTGTGCGTTATCAAACATGTTGTACGTACCTTATGTATTATAATAAAATAAATATATACATACCGACATAGGTACATATGTATATATACACATTTCTGCATGTAAATAATTGCATATTCATGTATACATTAAACAGACGATGTAAACAAAATAAAGTTCAATGTCAGTCTGAAATAACGCCACCTGTTGTTGTTATTATTTGCATCTTAATATTGTTCTTGTTCTATTTTTTTGTGAATTGGAAATAAATGAAGGAACAAAAATCAATTGAATTCTGTGTTTTGCTCTTTGCTCTCTCCAGTCCTTCTATACCGTAATAGTTTGCTCTTTGCCCCCATTTTCATAGTGTTTTACAAACAAAAACAACATAAATAACATAACAAACATTACAATGAAAAGTTGTTTTGTTGTTGTTGTGTGTGTAGATATGTGTGTATTTTTCTTTAATTTCTTTCTTATCATTTCTTTTTTATTTTTGTAATGCAAGTCTGGAAGTTAACAATGGTCGAAAAATATTGTAAACATTATTATTCATTTGTTATTATTATTAATATTATTATTTTTTTTTTCATTTAAAGGCCACTCACTACAGTGTGATATCATGTTCATGTAACGTTTTTTGCCATGAGTAATTTATAAAATAAAATAATTTCCCAACACTCAAACTTTATGATTTTTAGAAGTGTTTGATTAGGGGTTCGATATTTCGACAGAGATTTAACTGCGATCCAGTTGTCAGCTGTGGCAACTCTACAATCAGCTGGTCTTGGATCTCTTTCCACATACACTCCCAAAAATAATACGCATCCGCAAAGCTGCTGTGCAGTACAAACTGAAGAAGCAATTGCTGCAGATGAGGACTCAAATAAATCGATTCGCCAGCACTTTGGAAAATATATCGTAAATATCTCAGCCTGTGATCACATAAGTTCCAGCTGTGGCAATAATTAAAGCTAAATGAACATCATTTGAGTCGTAACTTTGGTTAGTGAATGCCACATAGCTTAATTTTCGCATTTAAAGAGAAGAAAAATTTACCGCTAGATGCACGCCTTATGGACAGGTTTTCTTCCTTAAAAATGAAAACGGCAAGAATTTTACCGTTTACGGAGAGTGGAGCGCCAATCAGATGGCATGTTTACTGAAAATATGTTAATTCCACAGTTTGGCGACTTAATAAAATAAACATGTTGCTAAGCAATAATTTTTTTCAATGTGTCAGACAGTTGTTTTGGATATGAAGCATTTTTTATTGATATTAAATCTAATTGTCTTTAAAGTACATGGGAGTAGAAGCCCAATTTCTAGCTTTTTGTGCTGTGGACTAGCCTTCAAGTAATCACAGAGGAAATAATCCTCTAAAGCCGTTTAATCAAAATACAAGTTAAGTTGAAGGGGACAACCGCCGTGTCAAGCTTTTATCAGCTTGAAACTTTTTAAATCTGCTACAATGATTAAACTGAGCCAGGCGTCGAAATTTCCACATTGAGACGACGTTTAGTAGAGAAGTCGAATAAGTTCTTTTTTTACAAATCGCAAGGTTAAGTCTCTTTAACTTCCTTACAAGAACAGTGACAGTCATTTAAACGATCATTTAAAAATCATTGATGATTAAAATATCCATCATTGCATAGAAAAGTAAAAAAAAATGATGGAGTCTTTTGTTTACATGGGATGTCTATAGAATATAGCGTTTTTTGATCTTTGGAAAATATTTTTGTACAAAAATCCTTTTTAAAATATTCTAAATAAGTTTCTATAAAAGTAAGCCAAAATTTAGATTAAATCTACAAAAAAAATATATTCCAATTAAGTACTGGTGCAACGGTAACGCCGTTTAGTATAAAATTGTTACAAATGTGTAAGTGCAAAATTGTGTGTATGTGTGTGTGTGTTAGTTTTGATCACTCATTTCTTTCTGGATAAATATACAAAATTATTTATCACAATGATTCACTATGCTGACTAAAAAATTTCTTTCTGTGTATTAAACACAGAGTGAATTAATGCTTTCATTTTTATTTTTTTATAACAGTTTTTTATGAATTAGAGTAGCCGCACACTTAAAAATGATAACGAATAACCAAAGACAACTTAGCATTTCATGAATATTAAAAACTGCCTTAATACACCGCTAAAAAAATATTAACTTCTAACTTCACTTGTGTCGCATTGTTTTTTGTCTAGTCAGTTATCGTATTATTCGAATCTTCTATAAATAGTTGTCAGCGAAAAGTTCAATAATACTCGCATCTGCATTTGCTGCGAAAGTGGTATAAATCCACATTTGTAATAAAATGAAAAATTGTACTAGATTTAGAGGGGACTGCTTTAATCTGTATATTCCGCTAGAATTTGACTTTACCTTTGATGACCACACAAGGTTAAGAATATGTTAACATCATATATTTACTTAATATTAGCGGTCTTGGAATTAAGTCTACTTGACCCGATATTTGCATTCTATTTAAAGTTTAAAAATCTGCATTTTTTGCTTAAAAAAAGCCCTTAAAAGTAAAAGAGCAAGATTTAAATTTTTAAATTCTTTATATTGTGAAGGTGCTGTCATATTAGTCAAATATTTGACAAAAAAAAAAGCATAATCACTATTTTTACACATGTTAATTCAATATTTCTTGACGAATGACGATTTATAATTTAATCAATTAGATCTGTCAAAAACTTTTTTCGAATAAGCGAAATACAACAGTGGAAAAGCAATTTTTCATGACTTTCATTAGAAATTTGACAAGGGGATGGCGAATTTTATTTGAAAAAATTTTGATTTTTTTATTAGACCATTACTGTTATATAATTTAAACAGTGTTTCCAAATTCTTAACAACGTTTATTGTATTTAACTGTATTTAATATAAATAAGATAATTTTCTTTATTTAAGAAGAATTTTTGAAAAAAAGAGACATTTTATTATTTCATATATAAAGTCCCCATTCAAACAGTTAAAATTTACTTTGACAAAATTTTTTAATTTTATTTAAACTTTGTTTGGTGTTTAGACACACAAAGTTTTCTTTCACAAATTTTGCTTCCTTCTTAAATCGTTCTTAAATTTTAGACGTTTTGCATTTGGTGCTTAAACACATACATACATATATAAATACAGCTGTGTACAAGCAACGAACGAAAAACAAAGCAACTTTGCGAGTACATCAAAGTCTGTACTGCTTATTGTTCTTTTTCCCTCTCTCCCACATAAAATCAAAACCTTGCAAAGTAAACTTTGTGTAAATGCACTCAAACGTTTGTAATATTTACATTTATGGCAACACTGAAAAAGTAGATTGAATTTCTTTCTACTTTGATTCTACTTCAAAATTATATTCTAAAACTAGAAAGAAAAAATTCAACAAAATGTTGCTAATAATTTCTCAATTACGAAGCGTATTTCTTTGTACTTTTGCTTCTATCAAACCAAAACAATTGCATTATAGTCTAAACATGCCTTTAACGGCACTTTTTGTAAATAAGATGTTAAACGCTGCCACTTAACTTTTCCAGTGTTTTCGACTATCAGGCAGCCCCATCACATTAATACTTATTTTAAAAGAAGAAAAATTGTGGAAAAAAATATTGTTGAAAAAAAATAGAAGTTTTTGTGTAAACCGCGAATAAAAATTGTGTAAACCGCGAATAAAAATTTCATATGTGTCATTATACCCTTCACAGCAAAAAATGAAAAAATGGTATAACTAATTTTGTATTTCCGTTTGTAATTTCTACAATATCCATTTCCGACCCCATAAAGTATATATATATTTATGTGTGCAAAGGTAAATAGGTCAAGTTTAATACTTTTTTTTTTAAATGTAGCATGTGATAAATTTTTCCTCCCTACATACAGTACAAACTGTATGGTAAATTCAGTGTTTTTTTTAACAAATATAGCGACAAAATCCTTCGATCTCGGAGAATCAAACCTATTGGAAATCAAGGGCACATATATAGCTATTAAACTGTAATCACAGTTTATTCAAATTGAATTTGAGAATTTTTTTTATAAGATGCGGAAAATTGATTTAGTGTAATTTTCTCATATACAATGAGTTCTGTGAGGGATTTTGTTACTGTGGCCAAACCCTTTGATCTCGGCGAATCAAATCTAATGAGAAATCAAGCGCACGTACATAGTTATTAAACTGTAAACACAGTTTATTCAAATCGAAGTTTTGAATTTTTTTATAAAATGCGGAAAACTTAGTGCAATTTTCTCATATAAGATGAGATCTGTGAGGGATTTTTTTAGTGTGTCCAAACCCTTTGATCTTGATTTCCAACCGGTTTTGCAGTAGCTATAGTTTTATTCAATTCGTCGATAATTTTAAAGTAATTTTATATAAACTTTACACAGAAAGTAGACTTATACTAATTATACAGCAAATGGCTCATATGTATCCTCCTCGTTTATACTACAATAACTTTTCTGTCTTATAACAAAAAGATAAGATTTTGTTCAGTTACTAGTTCGTATACTAAATTCATGTATTTATTGTTATTATTGCATTTTACGTTTGTTTTAATCGAACAAATTTTTGTTTGTTCAGTAGTTTTTTGTTGTTTGTAAACGATGTTAAATCATCGGACAAAAATAGATTCGTATGATGTGGTTATATATTTATTTCTTTATATTTCATGCGTTTGTTTTGATTTAAAAATATTAGTTGTTTTTAGACACATAAATTATAGAATGTTATTGCTTTCTATTTGCTAAACTATTGAGAATAATAAAATTACTGCCAACGATTAATTAAACAGTTAATCAAGTATGTTTATTGTCAATTTATATGTAAATTTAAAGTAAATAATACTTGTTTAAATACTTTAGCGATTACTGGTTAAGTTGTATTTGTTGTAATCTCTTTAAGACTAATGTCATCTGAATGGCTAAAAAGAAGGCAGTGCTTCATAGTATGGCAATCGACACTTCTTGTTACAAATCCTCTCTCTGCCTGAAAATAGACTTTCAATAAGACTCTTTACTTTATCGGCTTCAGGCAGACTTGATATCATAAGGAGATCTCAAGCAAATCGTATAAGAATGGCTTGCAAAAAACTTTTTCCTTCAAAATTCTTAACGGCCTGTGCAAATTCCAGATTTTAACACCATTGAAAATTGTAAAGCACGAAGATATCTTGACAAACATGGTTTAGAAAGTCGGCAAGTTAAGGAGTAATGGGCAAATATGCCGTAAAAATTCATATAAAATTTTAGTAATTTAATGAAATCAAAATAAATTAAAAAAGTGCAAACAAAATTTTCAAGGTTTAGGTTTAGGGTTGTTGTCCAAGCTTAGAAAATAAAAAGGTTGCTGTATCACATCCTAGTAAAATTCAGTGGTGAATAAGTAGTCAATGGTGAAAAGCTCGCTAATTTTTTAACTTTTTTTATAAAAAAAAAATTTCATAAAAAGAAACTCGAACGAAAGTTGAAAAAGATAGGATCACGTGGTTTTTTTGCCGGTGCCTCGTGGAACACGGACCGATTTTGCAGATTTTTAAAAGCAAAATTTTCGAAACTATTTCTGTTCGATTAGCGTATTTATTTTTTCTAGGTGATCTACTGTCTTGGCACACTTGATTTTAACACAAACATGGACGGACCAACAGAAACCGCGTAAGCGACTTCGCCTTCGTCTTTGTAGAAATTACAAATGGATTGACAAAGTTACATATATTTTTTTTCACTTGAGTTGAAGGCATAAAAAGATTTATAGTATTGTTCTATTTTATTAGCTCTTTTAATTGAAAAATAAAATACCGCCACAAATATTTTTTTTTGGAAGTCATTTATTTACTCAGTTCCGCACAAGTTTTAAACCACACACACTTTACTGCTATGCACACAAAGGTTTCTCTTACTCGTTTAATGCCATAGCTATCGCAACTAAGATTTTTTATATGTAGGCGATTAAAAACGTCTAGATTCTTCTAATATGAATAGATGTGGCAGGCATAGGAAACTTTTAAACTTTTCAGGGAATTAGGAAATTGAAATTAGTTAATATATTTTTAATTTTCTAACTTACTGTGTAGTTTTTAATATATTTGCGAATTTTAATTAGAAAACATTGATAATAAATAAATCATAATTATATAGATTTTTCTCCTTGTTGCAAAAACCTTTTTTTAAGTGTTTAAAAAATAAGTTCATTTTTTTAATAGCATCTAATTTTCGAACATTTTAATTTGATATGTTTGCTTGGATTTTCTATTTTAAAACTCGACTACATCTCTATTTTTCCCATGTAAAATGTTGATCGGTTTAACGGATTTATTTGCAATTATTCGATAATTCGTTTCGTTATAAATTGTCTTCAATCGCCTAATTGCAACGAAATATTGCTTTTTTAAAGCGCATAAGAATATGCGTTCTTTGTAAAATGTTTAAACTACGGAATTATTTGCTTTGTAATGAATTTCGCTTTTAAACAAGTTTATTTAATATTAAACGAGGTATTTGTCTTTAAATATTTAAAGAAAATACGTCGTCAATTTTTTTTTCTATATGCACAAAATAGCGGGAGGTCTATTTTTAATACCAATTAGATGAGTAATAATATTAAATTAAAACAATTAAGAGTGTTATATTCGGTTTTGCCGAATCTTATTTACTTATCACCAAAAGAATTGTGTACTTAGTTTTTCATATGGTTTTCTTGCTGGACTTTGTGTATCTTTGATATAATGAAGATATTTGGCTTGAACTTGAGTTTTTCATTTGTCACCTCGAGGTCTGCCCTGCTCTTCACTTTTTTTTTCTTAAATAAAAGGCTAAAAAGAACGCCGAGCTTTCGCTGGAGATGTCAGATATTTGGTTTTCAGCGTCATTTGTAAAATCATAATATAAAAAATCACTGCAAAGTGGATATTTATTTTTTATTTATTTATCTATTTGCGAAATGGGGCTTTTTAAGTTAATTTTTATAGTTTTTAGCTTTTTTTATTGTCGGTTTAAAAAAAATTACAATTTTACCATTTTTGGTGAAATTTTAATCGTTTAGTGAAATTCCAATTATTTTTTCTAAACTAATTTTTTTATGAATTTTTTATTTTTAATGAAATTTCCAAAATTATATTGCAACAATCATTACGAGGGCTGCTATATATATTTCTGGCCTGGCAACACTGAGTGCTGCCAAGTGCAATCTGACATTTCCATTGGAAAGTTTGTCATTTTTAAGCATAATCATACTCAAAACGTTTTGACGTACGACCATTATTTGTGTTGTTTACAGCGACTTGAAAAAATTAATATAGAAAAAAATGGAATTAACTCGTGAACATTTTCGTGCCATCATTTTTCACAACTTTCGACGTGGATTATCAAGACAGGAGCGCATTGATGAACTTAAATCTTTGTATGGCGATGAAGCACCATCGTATAGCACTGTGAAAAATTGGTGTAATGAATTTAATCGTGGCCGAAGCTCGCTCAAAGACGAACTCCGTGAAGGTCGTCAAAAAACGGCTGTTGTGCCAGAGAACATTGATGCCGTGCGTGAACTCATAATGCAAGATCGACACGTGACATACCGAGAGATAGAGACATCCTTGGACATTTCTTCCACCAGCATACATTCGATACTGCATGAACACCTGGCCGTAAAACAGGTTTGTTCTCGTTGGATCCCGCACAATTTGAAAGTCTCTCAAAAAAAGGCTCGTGTCGATTGGTGCAAAGAAATGTTGCAAAAATACAATTGCGGTGCTTGAAAGTACGTTCAAAGGATCATCACAGGTGACGAATCACGGATCTATGCGTATAAGCCCGAAACGAAACAACAATCGACCGTGTGGGTCTTCAAAGACGAGCAAAATCCAACGAAAGTTGTTCGTGGAAGAAGAACTTCGAAGCAAATGGTCGCCTGTTTCTTCGGCAAAACTCGTCATGTGGCGACTGTTCCGCTTGAGCAACGTAGGACGGTCACTTCTAAGCGGTACACTACAATTTGTTTGCCTGAAGTCATCGGAGAAATTCGAAAAACCAACAAGAGAAGACGAATCATTGTTCACCATGACAATGCGAGCTCTCACACATCGGCTAAAACCAGAGCGTTTTTGACCGGCCAAAACGTCGAATTAATGGGTCATCCGCCGTACAGCCCTGAATTGACACCTAATAAATTCTTCTTGTTTCCGCACATCAAGAAAAAAATGCGTGGTCAACGATTTTCGTCGCCAGAAGAAGCTGTTGAAAAAGTGCTTCGACAACTGGTTTGAGCGCACGCAAAAGTGTATAAATCATGCTGGAGATTATTTTGAAAAACAACAAAACCATTTTTGATTATAAATATTCGCATTTTCACTATTAGGCCAGAAATATATAGAGCAGCCCTCGTATTTAGCAAAGTTTAATATTTATTGTAAAATGTTGGTGAAAATGTAATATTTTAGTGAAATAAATTTAGATGGTTTAATAATGTTATAATTATTCGCTTTCAATAAAACAAAACAAAATTTAATCTGAAAAACGTAAGGAAAATCAAGACGCTCGACTTTTTTTAACATATCTCCACCATTTATGAGCGGATGTTGCCAAATTTCAATATCACCCTTTTCAAAACTATGTTTGAAAGAAGCTACATAACATCTATGGCCAGATTTTATGTAGCTTCTCTGATTTTAACTCTATCACAAACAGGCGGACATCGCTAATCGACTCCTTAATGTATACGGATCAAGAATATATTGGATCGGAAATAAATATTGTAGAAATTACAAACAGAACGAAGGCAATTCTGACACTGTTAAGTTTTTACTTGACAAACGTAGAGCTGCTTTCAATTAAAAATTTAATCACGTAAATTATTTTTTTATTATTAGTTCTTGTCTTTTTGTGTTGCTCTGTTTGCTAAACATGCACATAAAAACAAAGAACCGTTGCACCCATGCAAACCACAATACTCTTTAACTACGACGAGGCTCAAACTCAGGGTTTTGAGGATTTCCGCTTTTAATATACAGGCACCTTAACTAACTCTTCTATACAATTATTGCTTCGCTCTTCTATTCGAGACACTGGTGGGGGTTTGATCTGCTATTTATTACTCATGAACGGCTGTTTTTTTATACTCAAAGCGTTATTGGGATTTGAACTCATGATCTTATTTAACTGTTAAATAACCAAGCAGATACCTCAATCATTTTGAAACCAGACTTAAGTGCAAATCAAAAGGTTACCAATCCTGCCGCCTTTTAAGGTTTATCGATAGAATAGAAAAAAATGAATTAAAAGTATTCCCTTTTAAAAGTAGAAAGTATTTTTAACAGAACACAGAACAATTTTTTTTATTTATGTCTTAAAAAGGTTTCGATTTATAACTTTGGAAAAAAATTTTGAAATTTATAAACTAAAGATTAATTAAATAATTTTTTTTTTTTTAATAAAAATTAATCTTTTTAAATTATTTTTTTTTTTTTTGTATTTTAAGTTTTTTAAAATCATTAAAAAAAGTGCAAAATATGAATACAACTTTGTTTTGAAAACTATTTTATTACAAATAATTACATTATTTAAATATTTTTTTTTCTGCTTCTTCTTTATTTTTAGTTTCATAGAACGAGTGTGATTATTTTGCCGCCTTTTTTTTTTAACAATTAAAGAAAAATTAAATATTTTTATAGAAATTAAATTTTTGTACAGAAGCAACAATAACTTTATCCTGATAGAGCAACAATTTTACACTACTTTGCATGTTAATTAACAAAAAAAAAGTTTAAAATAAATCAAAGAAAATTCTTATTGTGAATAATTTTTAGTTTTAAAGAAAAACAAAATCTCAAGAACACTTTTTCTACAAATTTTCTATTCTATCATTATTGTTGACTGATTGACTAAGAATAAGTTAACTTAACATTACAACAACAAAAAATTTACACATATATATTGCGACAACAAATAACTGTAACATAACCAACAACTACAATTTTATTATTATTTTTAATAACAACAAAAAAAAAACAATAAAAAACAAAACAACAAAAACAAGCAGCAACAGCAATAGAAAATGTCTTTTCGTGTAGTCAGAAGTTCAAAATTTCGTCACGTTTACGGTCAAGCTTTAAAACGTGAACAATGCTACGATAATATACGTGTCTCCAAAAGTAGTTGGGACTCAACATTTTGTGCAGTGAATCCTAAATTTTTAGCCATCATTGTTGAATCGGCAGGTGGCGGTGCATTTATAGTTTTACCTCATAATAAGGTAAGTAAGTCATATAAAGAATATTTATAATTTTCTTTTATTTATTTTTAAACAATTTATACTTTTTCCTTTATTTATTATTGTTATTATTATTATTAGTTTCGTAAGAAAATCATTTCACGTTTCGAATTTTTAATTTGGTTTTTTTTTTTTTTTTTTTTTTTTTTTAAAGTAGTTGGTAACGCGCAGTTACTATAAGTGATTTTAGTTGCACCGGCAGAATTTTTTTAAGCACGAACCAACAACAGTTAGTTACTAGTTGTTAGTTTTTTCTAGAATTATACAAGTTGTAAAACATTCTGTGGTAAACCTAGTGCAGATTCAAGATTTTTTTTTTAATTGTCCGCCAATATATTCGTTAGGTATTGCGATTATTTCTGGATGTAACATTTCAGCTTGAATTGGTGCAGAAAAAGTTTAGCATATTGTTACGTTTCCCCCCCTTTGGATCAAACGTATGGGTTCTTTTGATTGCAAATACCTCTTGGCACATTATAAATTCGCTAGTTTGTTTACTTCTTATTGCTCTATCTGGCTATATATTTGATTCTACCGGTCTTTAGGATCCTATGGTCTCGTGTTTGCTATACATGCGTTATTACAAACGCAGTAATCCACGCTATACTACTGTATTACTCCGTCGAGACGTGAACAACGTGATGCCTTGTTAAGAAACCTAAACCATTCACAGACCTCTCCACCTCGCTTTATATCCAAGCCAGTCGTTACTTTTAAATCCAATAGCCACAACTTACATCTGTTACTTCCTTCCGCTAACAGCTAAAGCTCTTTCACTTTATTATAAAGGGCGTCTTGACAATTATCCGCTATTTTCATTTAAATAGACATCGCACTTTATTATCTGCAAATGGCTTTACACCATTATTGTCGGTCTTGTTCTTTTCCGGAAGGTTTGTACTCTCAATTTCAATTTGCCTTTTACAATTGTTATTTTTTTCTTTTGTACGCATGTCGGAAGGTGGGCTCAAACTCATAATCTTCTGTTTTACAGTACGCACCTCTACCAACACAGCCATTGAGGTTGCTCAACTTGTGTTGGCTAATTGTGGTGGAAGTAACATTTTCAACTCTGTTTTTTACCACGCGCATATGGACAACAACAACAGGGGTTGCCAGATCTTATGTTCGTAAAATTTTTTTTTTGAAATTGGCAACCTTGAACAGCTGTGTTTATTTTGTTTATTTTTTAACCAACTTCAATTAAAAAAACGCAGTTATTAATTCGTCTGAATGTTGCTTTATGTGTATGCCTGCTTAACTCGGTCATTTCTTAGCAGATTTTGAATTTTTTTCTCATGATTTGAAAATTAAATGTTTTTACGTGTATTATAAACCGTAAAGGGCATCACTTTAAAATTAATAAAAAAATGTATCACAATAGCTCCCAATGGTAAAAAGTAATACAAAAATAAACCGAATAATTAAAAGCTGTCCCCTTAGGTAACGTAAATTGACGTTTACGGACCCTTAGGTTTTGAAACGTTAAAGACAAACGCTTGGAAAGAATGTTGTTTAATGTGACAAGAATGAATTATAAATTAAAGGGCGCCCTAATAGTTCATTTTGTTTGATGTATATGGTTTTACTTTGGAACAGTTGTAGACAGTTGTATGTTAAAGGCCTCGTTATGCGAAAGTTGATGTAAGAAAAGCGGTCATTTATGTACTTAAAGAAACTTTACAAAAGTGACGAATGTCAATAAAATAAACAAAAACACAACACTGTGTAGCACAATTTGTTCGCGTGTGATTGTAATTTTGTTTTTAATTCTAATTTCAAATGCCCGAAAAGAATTTTAAAATTGATATTGACGATTTATTTGCTGATGTGAGTTTTTTTAAATTTAGTAAATTTACTAAAGAAAAAGAGAGAGAAACGTGGACGGCGTTTTAAGAGATGGAGTGTTCGGCTCTTTAATAAAGATTATGTTGTAGCGGGCTACAACAAAAAAAGTCAGACGAGGAGCAATTTTTTCTACACACACGGATGAAGTGCGATATATTTGATTTGCTGTTGACTCTTGTTCGTGATTAGCTAACAAGACCTAGGCAAAGAATTGGTGCAGAAGAGAGATTAGAAATAACTCTAATAATGTCAACTTTAGGTATTTAGGACATGGATGTTCCTTGCAGTCAATCGCTTAGAGCCACAAGATGGGAAAATACACGGTGCGAGGTATAGTATTAGAAACCTGCGATGTGCTTTGGCGCGTTTTTTCTCCACTTTACCTAAGCGAACCAACAACGTCCCAATATGAGAATATTAAAAAAGACTTTTGGTCAATATGGAATGCTCCCAATTGTGTGGGTGCCATAGATGGAAAACATGTAGCTCTAAAGTGTCTCTCGTATTCCGGCTCAATGTATTATAACTATAAAAAATATTTTAGCTTGGTACTAATGGGAGTATGTGATGCTGGTATTTCTCTTATATCTACTTTAAAATTTTCATTCCAAAAATGTTGTGAATCACTGGTTTATTATAGGGATATTTCGTTTGTCATCATTCAGACAAGCAGTTATGGAAGGCAATGCACCAGTTCCACCAAATAAGCCGCTAGGTTTATCATATGGAGACCCCTTTCTGCATTACTTTATATGCGATGCAGCGTTTCCATTGCGAACCAATTTAATGCGCCCTTATCCAGGCTCAAATCTTGACACATTAAAAACTATTTAAAATTACAGACTAAGACTGCTTTAATATTAAGTATAAAATGTAAATTTGGAAATTGAAGAGTATCCCCATAGTTGATTTGTTTATTTTGAAGTCTATATACTTATAAAGAATAATTTTGAAAAAATTTGTCTGTACATACCATACCATACATATCTTAATATTATTTTAAAAATTTGTTTACATACTCTAAAGAAAGTAAGAGACAGAGAAGCAAACTAGAGAGCCGTTGAAAATGAATACCTGCGTGCGTACGCGTAAAAATAGAGGAAATGGCGTGTCGACCAGAAAAAAAGTCTCTATTAATGTCTTGCAAATTAAACATTTGTAACTTTATAGCCAACTTTAAAATTTTCCAAAAAAAAAAGAGGTGAATGTGTATAAAAATCAGGCTCCAAACGAACCTCACTTTCCCTTTATAAATAAACTTAAATTTTAATTTGAAAAATGATGAAAAATTTAAATATTTGTGCGCTCTGTCAGAATACGTTATAGGAACATTGTTTTTAGGTTTCCGTTCTCAAAGGATAAATAAATTTGCTAAAATGTTCGTTCTTTCGTCTAATAGCAATATTTATCTCTAGAATCGTCGTAGCTGGATTTTTAAAACTTCAGAAGTTGTATTATTATTGCCGTCACAACAAAAGATAACAGAATTAAGGTACTAATAAAAGAAGAAGACATGACTCACGCATATTGCCTTATCTCCTGAACCGTAACTCATAGACAATTTAAATTTTTAACAAAGTCCAGATTTACACTGTGCAATATTTGAGGCATTTTTTCAATTGCTTACCTCTCTTGCTTTAGCAACAAACAAAAATTTCATCCTAGTTTCATGAAAAATTGCATAGTGTAAATACCGTAAAATAGTAAAAAGTCAAAGTTAAGAATTAAAATGTGACCTATATACGCTATGAGGAGCCTTTCATGCCTAAGTCAAACTCGCACTTGGTGAATATATTTTGTATTGGTACAGTGGATTTCTTTCAAAAGAAATTTCTATTGCAAATTTACTTCAAATATTTTATTTTATACTAAATTAAATACAGATTTATTTATTAATTTTAAAAAAATCCGTTATTTTTATTTTTTCTAATATTTATTTAAGTGTGTGAGTGTGTGATTTTATTTTGCGCGCGTTACCCCATTTCGTTGGCCATTGGCCAGCATACAAAAACGTTCAAACACATTCTGAAATAAATTCAAAAAAAGAAACAAATTTTAAAACATTTTCATGTAGGTTTTTTTTGTATTAGTTAAAGCGCATGAAGCAATCAAAAAGTTTATTTTTATAAAATGTTCTGTTTCATTTTCCCAAAATAGTCACAAATGATCACAAAACAACAATAAAAACAAAAATGTATCTTTTTTTATTTATAATAAATTTTGATTTTAAATATAAATTTGAAATAAATTTTTGTCAATTTTTTGCCATAACGTTTTGGCCTCTGATTGTTTTTGTGTGCGTGTTTTCTTTATTTTAATGTAAATTACATTTCAAAAGTGATAGATTACGTTTTAACGAACACCTTTCTGTTAGGAAATGATGTCAGTCAGTATTTTTTTATTTTTTTCTTTTATAAATATTTCAGGTGTCCTTATTAATTTCTTTTTATGATAATTTTAAATTTAACAAAATGAATACGAGGGCTGCTCTATATATTTCTGGCCTAATAGTGAAAATGCGAATATTTATAATCAAAAATGGTTTTATTGTTTTTTAAAGTAATCTCCATCATGATTTATACACTTGCATGCGCTCAAACCAGTTGTCGAAGCACTTTTTCCACTTCACGACGAAAATCGTTGACCACGCATTTTTTTCTTGATGTGCGGAAACAAGAAGAAGTCATGGCTGTACGGCGGATGATCCATTAATTCAACGTTTTGGCCGGTCAAAAACGCTCTGGTTTGAGCCGATGTGTGAGAGCTCGCATTGTCATGGTAAACAATGATTCGTCTTCTCTTGTTGGTTTTTCGAATTTCTCCGATGACTTCAGGCAAACAAATTGTAGTGTACCACTCAGAAGTGGCCGTCCTACGTTGCTCAAACGGAACAGTCGCCACATGACCAGTTTTGCCGAAGAAACAGGCGACCATTTGCTTCGAAGTGCTTCTTCCACGAGCAACTTTCGTTGGATTTTGCTCGTCTTTGAAGATCCACACGGTCGATTGTTGTTTCGTTTCTGGCTCATACGCATAGATCCATGATTCGTCATATTTTTGCAACATTTCTTTGCACCAATCGACACGAGCCTTTTTTTGAGCAACTTTTAAATCGTTCGGGATCCAACGAGAACATACCTTTTTTACGGCCAGGTGTTCATGCAGTATCGAATGTATGCTGGTGGAAGAAATTTCCAAGGATGTCTCTATCTCTCGGTATGCCGCATGTCGATCTTGCACTATGAGTTCACGCACGGCATCAATGTTCTCTGGCACAACAGCCGTTTTTGGACGACCTTCACGGAATTCGTCTTTGAGCGAGCTTCGGCCACGATTAAATTCTTTATACCAATTTTTCACAGTGCTAAAGGATGGTGCTTCATCGCAATACAAAGATTTAAGTTCATCAATGCACTCTTGTCGTGATAATCCACGTCGAAAGTTGCGAAAAATGATGGCACGAAAATTTGCACAAGTTAATTCCATTTTTTTCTATATTAATTTTTTCAAGTCGCTGTAAACAACACAAATAATGGTCGTACGTCAAAACGTTTTGAGTACGATTATGCTTAAAAATGACAAACTTTCCAATAGAAATGTCAGATTGCACTTGGCAGCACTCGGTGTTGCCAGGCCAGAAATATATATAGCAGCCCTCGTACTGTATAATAAGAACAATATGCTGTTTAATAAATATTCAGTTCTAACGACTTCAATTAAACCAACGCAATATTTCTTTTTAAAATTGATTAACCTTTATAACCTTCCTGTAGTTACACACTAAAAACCACAGAAGCAATTTTTAAAACGAAAGAATAATTTAATTTTTGCCCTCTCCCTTTTTGAAAGCCTGAGTTTTGATGAAAGACATAGCCTTTTACAGCTTTAAGGTAAAAATCTATCATAGAATTAGTTGAGCGTTCAAAGAAATAGTATAATGTACATTCTAGGTGAGGATCTAAGAGGAAGGGCCAATAAGTTCCTTAACTGACTTCTGCCATTGATAGTAGACTACCGCGTGACTAATAAGGAAAATTGGAAAACTTTAATTTCATCTGATCATTAGGCATTATTTTTTGCGTAAACAAATCATCACTCACTCCACCCAAGACTAAGCTTAATAAATACTATGAGAGTTCTTACACTGACAGTTTCAATAGTAAAAATATTTTACTGAATTACATTATGGTAAAGGCACGAAAGATGCCGAACATTCTGGATCCACAGTGCCGGTCTCTAGACCATTAACAAATCACAATATGATGTTGACCCATCGGAGACTCAAAGAGTGAAAAATTGTAAAAGCCAATGGCGTTTTACATGGTTCAGTATTTTTAATATTTCATATTTACTTGCAATTGACAACAAACGCAACCATAGGACACCTTTGCAGGACGTTTGTTTAGCGTTATTCACACGCGATATTGAAATTCGATGCACGCGTTATAATCTTCATTCACTACCTTTAAAATTGTAAAACAATCAATGGCGAATATTTTGCCAATTTATTGCGTCGATTTAATGAGGATTAGAAAAACGAACGCATGTATGTGCTAAAAATTACTGCTGGATTTGACTTATACTCGTAATTCAGCCCGTAAAACTAATTCTTGTTTCCCAACCTTAAGAAAGAGTGCTTATACGGCAGTGCCGAATCTTATATACCCTTCACCAAATGAATTTTGTATTTGTTTAAAATAGTTTCTTACCTGAATGTGTATGTCTTAAATATTTTTTATGAAAGTAGATTTTTTAGAAAACTTTTAAATCGTTTATTTTTCAATTATTTTTTTGCATTTTCGGTTTTGAATAAATTTTAAATTTACGATTTTTTTTATTTTTTATTTTTTATTTATTATTATTATTATTTTTTTTTTTAATTTCAATTTTTGATGAATTTTTTATCGTTTAGTGAAATTTTTAGTTATAATCTGAAGATTTTTTTATTACTGTTAACCGGCTTCAAAAAAAGAAAGAGGTTATCAATTCGACTGAATGTTGCTTTTTTATGTTTGTGCCTGCAGAACTCACTTATTTCTGAACCGATTTAAATTTTTTTTTTATTTTGATGTCAAATTACAGATTGGTCCCGTTTTAAAAAGTTCATAATCTTTGAAATTAAAGGGTGTGCCCATACATGTTTTTTAAATGTATTATAAATCGCGAAGCGCACTTCTTTAGAATTAAAAAATACGTGTACTATAGCTCCCAATAGCAATAAATTATACAAAATAAATCTAAAAATTAAAGGGTGCACCATTAGATGACGTAAATTGACTTATATGCGCCTATCTGTCAAACCGTTATAGACAAACGCTTCAAAATTTGACAGAATGTCGATTACTAAGACCGTATAAGTATAAACATTAAAAAAAATTATAAGTTAAAGGGTGTCCCAATAGTTCATGTATGTGGCCAAACTTTTTAACCGTTATAGACAGGCAGCTAAAATTTACAAAGAACCTGTTTTGCAAAGTCCGCTATAACAAGAAGTATAAAATTTGAATTTAAAAATTAAATGGTGATCCCACATTTGAAGTAAATTTGGCACTACCGTTTGAACCATTCTATACAAGCACTTGAAAATTAAACAGAATGTCCACGACTTTGTCTGGTATAGTAAGAAGTATTAATGTTTAATATTATAAATTTAGAGGGTGTTACAACAGTTGCTGTTATCTGATGTATGTGACCAAACTGTTGAATAGTTGTAGACAGTTTATTAATATTTTTAAAGAACCTTAAAATTAGAAATTAAAGGGTGTCCCCTAAACTGATGTAGTTTAAACTTTGTGGCCCTATCTTTGAAACCATTACACTTTAAAGCAAAACCAAAAAATTCAAATTTCAAGTTCAAGGTTAAGTAACATTTTTATACATAAAATAATAATGCAGAATACAGGGATGAATCTGCGGTTAAGATCCTCCCCCCGTTGAAGGGTTGGGGCCTTCAACTGATATGTCATTTTAGTAACTGCACGTTTGATTAAACCACTATTAGTGCGAATAAGTGCAACGCCATCATCACTTAAAATAACTTCAGATATATCGCCAATTTGCCATTTCCAAGGTGGTTGGCTTTCATCCTTTAAAAGTAACATTGCACCACAATTTTACACGCCCTTGCGGGAGAGATAGATACGAATTGCTCTATTTTTGGCAAATAATTTCTTTAATCTGCATTTATATTTTGTTCCACGACAAAGAAAAATTCCTTCCTTTTTTTCAAGAATTATTTGCTGCATTTTCGGTTTCTAATGAAATTTTAAATTTTTTAAGGCAAAAACAATTTCTAAGCAAAGTTTAATGCTTTTGGTGAAATTTTGGTGAAAATTTAATATTTCGGTAAAATTTATAGTTTTATTTTTTGAAAATTCGGTTTTCAATTTAATGAAGCAAAAATAACCAACAAAAAAGGACAAATAAATCTGAATAAAACGTGAGTTAAATAGAGGCGCTTGCCTTTGTTGAGCACATTTCCACCATGGACCTATGTTGCTGAATTTCAATAGCACTTCTTTCGAAACTATTTCTAAGAAAATGGTAGCTTATTTGATGATTTCACAGACATCGCTTCTGTATGTATGTACAAGAATCAATAATCAAGATTATATATAGAAAATGATTATTGTAGAAATTACAAACGGAAGAACAAACATATCCCTTTCCACCGTTTTGTTGAGGGTAAAATGAATATCGGAAAAACTCTTGATTATATTTACAATTTCATTGTTCAGTTTTAAATTTAAGTTCCAAATCTTTATTGATAAAAAAAATCATTTTGCATGATACGTAAAAAATGAGGCCTCTTATATGTAAATTATAAAATTCTAAATTAAATTTATTTAACTTAAAAAAAATTATAATACTTGGCCAAAATTTTAAATGCGAGAGATACAAAATACGATAAAGTAATACCTCCATGCAAAAAACATGTCAGTTGTTATTAAAATATCTTAATTTTTGACACCTGTTTTTTACACACGACACCGATACAACGATATGTACAATTGAATATAAAATAATATTTAGTATCCGGCGGATATAATGACTTACAGCAGCCAACCACGAAAATAGCCAAGCATAATTTGTTTTTGGCTACAGTCGCATTACCAAACAACGACGGCACAGTTTAAATTAAACTATTTCCAACATGATTTGAAATTGAAATTTAATTTTCACAATAAACAAATTTTTGATAATTTTCTGTTTTCTCAAGAAAATAGAACTCGCTGAAGAGCGTTTTGTTAAAAAATGTAGTCAAAGGCCTTTCTATAAAAAAAGAACCCGACAAAGAGTTTTTTATTAAAAACAACTTTGAAGAGTTTTCTATTAACAATCTCGTCGAAAGGTTTTTTAACTCGTCGATTAGTTTTTTATTACAAAAACTTCTATAGAAAAGAGTTTTTTATAAAAATGTATAAAAACTTTTCGAGTGTTTTCTATTTAAGAAAAAATCGTCGACGTGTTTTTACTATGCAAAAACTCGTCGAAGTGTTTCCTTTAAAAATAACTCGTCGAAGAGTTTTCTTAAAAAAACTTCTATAATAGTTTTTAATAAAAATAACTCGTCAAAATTTTTTCCCTAAAAAATCGTCAAAGATTTTTATTTCATAAAAAAACTAGTCAGAGAGTTTTCAGGGTTTATTTTTGGTCAAATTGTTTTCTAAAAAAAACTTGTGGATGAATTCTTTCAGAAAATTGTGAAAACGTCGAAGAGTTGACTTAAAAAAATCATAGAAGCAGTATCTATTAACAAAAACTCGTCAAAGAGTTTCTAATTAATAAAAACTCGTCGAAGAGCTTTCTGTTATAATCAACTTGTAGCAGAGTTTTCTCTTGACAAAAAAAAATCGTCGAAGATTTTCATTTAAAAAAAAAGTTAACGACAACAAGTTTTCTATAAATAAATAAAAAAATCAACGAGTCTTATATTAAATACCCTCGTCAAAGGCTTCTTTTAAAAAGCTTGTTGAATAAATAATTTTCTATTAAAAAACATTTTGAAAAGATCTCTAAATAATTTGCAGAAGAATTTTCTAATTGCAAAAAAATCGTTTTGATAAAAAAATTTGCTATTAAAAAAAAAGACTTGTCGAAAAGATTTTTATAAAGTAACTCGACAACGACTTTTCTATTAAAACAGCGAAAAACGTCTAAGTGTTGTATTTAAAAAAAATAGTGATAGAAAAGGTTTAAACCATTAATAGTGGTCTGTGAAAAACTCGTCGAGCAATTTACTACTGGCTTTATAGTTAAAAACTATATATGTATTTTAAAGATCTGTTCTTCTTACATTACGAAAACGGTGTAATAAATGCGACAGTTAAAAAAACTAGAAATATTAAAGCAAATTTAAATAGTTTGTACGCAAAAAGTTAAAAATACAAAAAGAGAAAATTATATGACGATAATATTAAAATATAAATAAATGAATGAGAGTAAAAGCACATCCAAAATCTAGAGCAAAAAACAGGTGTAAGAGAAGGGAATGTGTGTGAAGATAAATTCGAATTTAACTAGTAGAGACCTAAACCAAATTCTTTAACATAGCTGATTTTGCAGTTAACAGACCACTGTTAATCACTTAACAGTCGTTAGAATTTTGACCTTTAATAATTAAAATGTATATCCCGGAAATTTGGGGCCTGGTTCTTGTTTTGTTCGATATGGAAAAATTTTGCTAGAGTGCACTTAGTGAGATTATAAAAGTTAAATGTGCAAAATAATTTTCAAAGAATAATGGGTTCGATTATTGATTCCGTTCCGCGACTGCGGATAACATTTTTTGTGCGGAAGCAAGAATTTGCAATTATTCATTCCGTTGCTGCGGTATCCTTCCGTTGTTGCGGTAACATCTCTGTATTTGCGGTATTGCCATATTATTGATTCCGCAAAATAGATATTTTCCTCCATTTTGCTTACGCTTAATTCTTATTGCGGAAAGTTAACGGAAAGAACGAAAATGTAAGGAAATTTAAAAATTTTTATTAAAGTGTTCTTAATTGTGTAATTAATTTGTTTGATTTTTGTTTTGCTATTTTTATAGGAGCAAAAGAGAAAAATATACAAATAAAATGCAAATAGAAGCAATGGTAGATTTAATGAAAAAAAAAAATCAAGACATTGCTTGTGGCTTCAGCCAGCGCGCTCCGGCAGATATAAAAAAATTCTGGGAAGAAGAAAAGGGCGAGAAAAGAGGAAAAGCCAGAACTGCTTAAGGAGCAGATTAATATACAAAAAAAAATTTGCTTTCGATGTCGCATCTGCTTTAGAAATTATAAAAGAGAAAGCTTTGAAAGAAATAAAAAGGGCTATACATACCATTAGCGATGAAAAAAAGAAACAAACAAAAATTATGGAAGAACAACTGGCAGAAGAAAAGTGGCACAACGAAGAAATGAAGCAACTATTAATAAAAAAGATTGCTCTAAAAGAAAGAATTTTGAATCTTGAAATTGAGAAGCTGGACAAACAGTTGCAGTAGGACCGCTTACTTGCACTTTATTATGCAAATAATACATACTTACATATCTGAATTCCAAAAAATATGAATTGTGATATTTTTTTATTTTTTCTTTATTTTTTTTTTCTAAATAAAATTGAATTACAAACTAAAAATTCTGTAGTATTTGGTTTCTTATTTCATTTGCTTCCCCACTAAAATCATCTTCAACATGGTCGTTTGTTAGATCTTCTTCTTCAGGTAATGGAAAATCAAGTTCCTCGCTTGTAATATTGTAATGAAGTCTAATATTGTGAAGTGCACAGCAGATATTTATGATCTTTGCAGACTTTTCTGGATCATAGTGCAAGCCCCGTTCATTGTTAAGGCACCTAAAAACAGATTTAAGCACTCCAATAGTTCTTTCAACTATAATTCTGCCTTTAGAATGTGCGGTATTAAATCTTAGTTTATTGGGAGAGTTAACTGGCTCTCTGTAAGGTGTTAGCAGCCATGGTTGTAAAGGATAACCCTTGTCACCTGTAGCAATTTTTTAAATTTGCTTACACAACTTTATTGTTGAGAATTTTTTAATTTACTTACCCAAAAGTAGGCAATTTCTTCTGTTGCTATGTTTAGATTGAAGGATTGTTTTTGCAGCGTTCATTTCCCAAATGTGTGAATCATGACAACTTCCAGGATATTGTGAAGACACATACCGTATTTTCTGCTCGTGATCACATACCTTTATTTACACAATTATAAAATAGCATACAAATGTACAAGCCAAGTCAATAAAGATTTACTTACAATCATAACATTAATGCTGTAGTATCCTTTACGATTGAAAAAAGATGTTTATTGCAATTTGGAGCAATAATTTTAACATGGGTACCATCGACAGCGATAACAACATTGGGGATACCACATTTACCAAAGAAAGTCATTTTGGCTATTCTTTCCTCGTCTGCATTCATGCTCATAGATATCCATTTGCTGCACAATACATTTTCTAACTTGCCCAAAAATTCATCCAGCACTTTACAAAAAGTTGATTGGGCTATGTTGACATTAAAATCCTTACCAACACTATGCTGATAGCTCCTTTCCGCAAAAAATCTCAAACAAGCACAAAGTTTATCTTTGGCTGAAAGAGCTCCTTGACGAACCCTTCCTGAGCATGCAGATTCTAACTCAGACAAAATGTATTTAAACGCTACCTTGTTTAAACGAAAATTTTTTTTGGAAGCTGTAAAAGTAAGTATAACTTTCAATTACAAGGAAGCTGGTTCACATTGTTAATTTCAAATTACTCTCTATCGTTCATCTGCAACACATCTCCAGACTTATAGCGTAAAACTCTTCTTTCCAATCGGATGTCCAAAGAATCACTGTCACTACTATCTTCAAAAAAGGCAATTGTGTCCATATTTTATTTATAATAAAAAATTTAACTCTCGATTCTAAAAACACAACTAAAACTTGTTGATTTTTTTCAATCAGCTGACACAACATCAACTCATAATCACTTAAAACAGGGATGTTAAATTAAGTTCGCGGAAAGAGAATACCGCAGGAATGAATAATTGCAATTTTCATATCGATCGATATTTCTTTCCGCTAAATTTTCCTTTCCGTGCGGAATCAATAATACCACCCAATAAATACAGAGTTTTTTAACATAGTCATTTTTTAACATTTCTTGAGAAGATTTGTGGCCATTATGGAAAAATGGAGAATGGCTGGTATATCACACCCCATACAAATGAAGGTCCAAGGACTACTCTATTGAACTATATTAGTGGGATATCTCAAATAATCTTAGAAACTAAAACAAATTTGAGTTTTTTAACATAGTCATTTTTTAACATTTCTTGAGAAGATTTGGGGTGTGATATACCAGCCATTCTCCATTTTTCCATAGTGGCCACAAATCTTCTCAAGAAATGTTAAAAAATGACTATGTTAAAAAACTCAAATTTGTTTTAGTTTCTAAGATCATTTGAGATATCCCACTAATATGGTTCAATAGAGTAGTCCTTGGACCTTCATTTGTATGGGGTGTGATATACCAGCCATTCTCCATTTTTCCATAGTGGCCACAAATCTTCTCAAGAAATGTTAAAAAATGACTATGTTAAAAAACTCAAATTTGTTTTAGTTTCTAAGATTATTTCAGATATCCCACTAATATTGTTCGATAGAATAGTCCTTGGAACTTCATTTGTATGGGGTGTGATATACCAGCCATTCTCCATTTTTCCATAGTGGCCACAAATCTTCTCAAGAAATGTTAAAAAATGACTATGTTAAAAAACTCAAATTTGTTTTAGTTTCTAAGATTATTTCAGATATCCCACTAATATGGTTCGATAGAGTAGTCCTTGGACCTTCATTTGTATGGGGTGTGATATACCAGCCATTCTCCATTTTTCCATAATGGCCACAAATCTTCTCAAGAAATGTTAAAAAATGACTATGTTAAAAAACTCTGTATTTATTATTCTTTGAAAATTATTTTGCACATTTAACTTTTATAATCTCACTAAGTGCACTCTAGCAAAATTTTTCCATATCGAACAAAACATGAACCAGGCCCCAAATTTCCGGGATATACATTTTAATTATTAAAGGTCAAAATTCTAACGACTGTTAAGTGATTAACAGTGGTCTGTTAACTGCACAATCAGCTATGTTAAAAAATTTGGTTTAGGTCTCTACTAGTTAAATTCCAATTTATCTTCACACACATGAGAAGGGAGGGAAAAAAATAATATTTTCACTGAAATGTATGTCATGTTTCAGATATATGTATGTAAGTGGGTGATTGAAAGTGAATGGATGCTTTTGTTTTATGTCGCTTAGGTACGAATACTTTTTTAATATTTTATTTTTAAATTAAAAACAAACAAAAAACATTTCAAATGATAAAAAAATGAGAATATTAACCAGTAAACATAAATATTTTTTTTATTCATTTAATTTAATTTGCAGGTAGGACGTATTGCTGCAGATCATCCCCTGGTTGGTGGTCATAAAGGTCCTGTACTCGATATTGCATGGTGTCCTCATAATGACAATGTAATTGCCTCCGGTTCAGAAGATTGTGTTGTTAAAGTTTGGCAAATACCAGATGGTGGTCTCTCCAGAACATTAACCGAGCCTGTTGTGGATTTGGTATTCCATCAAAGACGTGTTGGATTGGTATTATGGCACCCCTCCGCCCTGAATGTTCTCCTAACAGCCGGTTCTGATAATCAGGTTTTTTTTTTAATTCAATTAAATATTTTTATTCAGTCTTTTTCACTATTCTGTTTAATGCATAAATAACAGGTTGTTATTTGGAACGTTGGAACTGGAGAAATCTTAGTGCACATTGACTCACATCCTGATATTGTATACAGTGCCTGCTTTAATTGGGATGGCTCGAAATTGGTAACCACCTGCAAAGATAAAAAGATACGCATCTATGATCCACGCAATGGTGAAATGGAAAGTGAGGCGTTGTGCCACGAAGGCTCAAAGGCTACAAGAGCTATCTTTCTGCGTCATGGCTTGATCTTTACAACAGGTTTTAATCGTTCCTCAGAGCGACAATACTCTCTTAGAGCACCTGATGCTTTAAGCGAACCTATTGTTATGGTTGAATTGGATACATCCAATGGTGTAATGTTCCCTTTGTACGATCCCGATACAAATCTAATATACCTCTGTGGTAAAGGTGATTCTGTTATCAGATACTTTGAAGTAAGCAAATTGTCTGTTTTTTCTTTAAAGTTTCAACCTTAATATTTTTTAATATTTTTTTTTTTAAACCTCAGGTGACACCTGAACCTCCATTTGTTCATTATATAAATACCTTCCAAACGCCCGATCCTCAACGTGGTATTGGCATGATGCCAAAACGTGGATGCGATGTTACCACCTGTGAAATTGCCAAATTTTATCGTCTTAACAATAATGGCTTGTGCCAGGTTATTTCTATGACTGTTCCCCGCAAATCAGATTTGTTCCAAGAAGACTTATATCCCGATACTTTAGCCGAAGATGCTGCTATTACCGCCGAAAAATGGATTATGGGTGAAGATGCCGATCCCATTACCTTTTCTCTTAAAGTAAGTTTTCATTTGTCTTGCCTGCAAATAACGCTATTTGAATATTGGAATACAGCACTCAAGATGCTAGTTTTTGTCATGGTATCATCTTCATTCTTAGAGCTGCTCTAAACTCTTAAGAATGAATGTTTGAGTGCACAAATAGAAGCTTTACATTCATATACAAATATATGAGTTGTGGAGAAAATTAATTGGTCTTCGTTCAAATCTTTCAAAACATCAGTCTTATAAAAAAAGAAAAGTTAGTTTTTAGTCCACAAAAAAATGTATTATTTAGCTGGCCATAACTTTTCAAATTGTATTTTTTTATTACATTATTTGATCGGCTAATACCCAGTTCACACACGTCAAGTTTTCTTGCAGCAATTCTGAATTTTGTAGTTGCGAAAACGAGAAATAAAATGATTCTGCACTTCTTTCTCTTCCATAAAATTCAGAATTGCTGCAAGAAAACTTGACGTGTGTGAACTGGGTGTAAGTAACAAAAATTATATTCGTCAAATCAATTAAACAGGAGTGTGTTTATAAGAAAACTAATGTATAATCCTCAGATATTTAAACCAACAACTTAAAACAGATTGGCAGACCACAATAAAAAAAATATTCTTAAAAGGCGGCAGGACAAAAATTTATACCTTTTCGAATCTATACTTTCATGATATTCTCATGAAAAATTTATAACCTTAAACTACAAAATGAAATGTATTACTGCGGGAAAATCATATCCATATGGCCATTTCGCTACTGTTCATATAGCTCATCACTGGATTCTAAAGATTCCCTTATCAAACGCAAAATAAATTAAATGAGAGTAACCAAGGCGAATTCATATAAGGTGGCAACGCCACTACAACAATACAACCCTGGCGAATTCATCAGTTTTCGCGTTGCAGAAAATGTCGAAACTCCATGTATATAAAATCAGCGAAAATTTTTTTATATGAAGCTTGACATTTTCTGCAACGGCGAAAATAAATGAATTCGCCACTGCCACCACCTGCTACATGATTTCGCCATGTATACAACAATAAAAAGATAAAAAGCACCTGATTGTATGGCATACTTTGGAACACAATTAAAAACCTACTTTTTTTCTTACCCTTATTCATAACGTTTTTACTAAGTTTCGTTTTTTAAATTGATTTAAAAGTCTTAAGGAACACATTACAAAATTAAGCAAAAAATCGTCAGCTACCGCAACGATGCCACCTGGTAAAATAATTCGCCTTGAGAGTTACATTGAATCACGAAGTAAAAAGACAATCAAAACTCAAAAATTTTCATACAAAATCTAATAACCGTTCATATGTATTTGAGAGCTTCAATGAAAAAATAACAATTGCAAACAATTTTTACAAATAAGCAATTTGCATAAGAAAATTTATTATTTGGATTTTTTATGTTATTTTATTTTATTTGTGCTTGATTCTTTTAAATCTAAATATTTCATGATAGTTTTTAATTATAAATATTTGATGAGAATACTCGTATCATAAAATAATACAGAAAAATGTTATTTAGCAAAATTTCTTGAAAAGATATGTGACCATTTTGAACAAATACAGATGTGTGTGAAGATAAATACGTCAAATTAAATACGTTTATTTAAAAATGTAGCATGCGATAAATCCCCCCAGACACACAGTGTAAATTGTATGGTAAATACAGGGCGATTACAGCGAAAAAACCCTTTGATCTCGAAGAATCAAACCTATTGGAAAATCAAGAGCACATAAAGAGTTATGAAACTGCAAACACAATTTACTCAAATTGAATTTGAGAAATTTGTTATAAGGCGCAGAAAATTGACTTAATGCAATTTTCTCATATACAATCAGCTCTGTGAGAGATTTTTTTTACTGTTTAAATTTTATTAGCTCTGTATGTGCCCTGGATTTCCCAAAAGATTTGATTCTCCAAGATGAAAGGGTTTTATCGCTGTTATCGTATTTGTTAAAAAAGGTCTGAATAAATTTTTGTAAATTTATTGCATGCTACATTTTTTTTAAACGTATTTATCTTCACGCACATAATACGGATAGCACACTTAGTTTACTACATCCGATACACAAGTTAGTCTGAAGAGTCTTTAATTAAGCCCTAAAAGTCCAATTTTTAAACGGTTTTGATGTTTGAGAATTTTTTTTTTTTTGTGCGCAATTTCTTGAGAAGAAAAGTGGCCATTTTGGACATATATTAAATAGCACATGTACTACACCCTATAAACACCGTAGTATCAAGAAACCTAAATAAGATTATTTTAGTCTCATTTCTGAAATATTTTTAGCAATTGAGAAAATTACCTTTAAATTTTTTTAGCGAAATTTCTTAATAACAGAAGTGACGATTTTGTGAACATGTACTACACCCTAAATACATATTAGTCTGAAGAGTTCTTAATAAGGCCATATTAGCTCAATATCTGAAATAATATTGGGAAATGTTTTTTTAGCGAAATTTCTTGAAAGGATAAGTGAGTGACATGACTTATTTACTACACTCTATCTATGCACGTGGTAGTCTGAAAGGCTCTTATTAAGGCCCTATTACTCCAATTTCTGAAATAAATTTAGGACCTAGAAAATCTTTTTAAAAGAAAATGTTGTTTTTTTTTTTTTGCGAAAACAAATAACTGTTAAGTGGCTAACAGTACAATGTTAATTGTAAAAATGGCAATGTTAAAATTGGTTTTTGTCTCTGCTAGTTAAATACGAAATTTTCTTTACATACACTGTTAATTTCCTATTCGTAATAATAAGTAGCTATTAGACATTTGCAACGAGTAACTTTTTTGTGCATATGTGAAACTCGCTCCCAAACATCGTTTATATTTGTTCTCTTAGTGAGAGCACAAGCAGTGAAGAGTAGTGATTGTTTGTTCGACAAGAACGAATATGCAATAAGCCGAAGTTTAGATGTTCCGAAAAAACTAGCGTATAAGAATGCAAGTACCAAAAAATGAAGTACCTAAAAAAATATGTTCACTTTATATGGTACTGCAAGTATTTTTTGCTTTCTTTATAGTGAAGCTTAAAATAATATTTTAATGTTTTTGTCGTTAACATAGAAGAATAAGAAATACAAAGCATTGAAATTTATTTTCATTTACTTTAAGATTCATGTTTATATTAAAACCAATTCAGATTATTTTATTATAATATAATAATAAAAAACAAAAATAAATTATGAAAGAAAAAATAAGGAATTTTAAAATAAAGAACATTAATTTTTAAAGTGGAGACGAATTTAAAATATATCACTCATTTTTTGTACTTCATCATATATAGAACTTTTTGGCATATTAAAATGCAAAAACATTATTTTGTTCACTGTAACGGAATAAGTTCCAATGGCTGATCTTTTTTCTGAAATGAGATTCCTCGCCACTGAAAAAGTTCGCTCTGAAGATGCACTACTAGCCGGAGTGGAAAGCATCTTACAGCTTAACTTTAATAGATAAGGAAATTCTGCCATTTTAAAACATCAAAATCGTCCTGAAACGTAACATTCGTATTTTCATACAGGCGAACTTCTTGTTCTATTTCATTGTCGGGATAATGTTCTGGTGTTTCTTGCAAAAAATCTGTTAGGAGTTTAGAGTTGAAAGATGATATTTGAGGCGTTGACGGTATATTCTGATTTTCTCCATTTATATTTTTGATGTAGCTCTTTAATAACTTTTTACATTCAACTTACATTCAACTCAACCAAATGAATTTAATCAACATATTTGCCAAACTTCACCTAGTACTGCAAGTATCAAGTGAAGGTTGACTGTCGCATGATACTCGACATGTTCGTAGCAAACATTTGCAAGTAAGAGAAAAAAAACAACATGTACTCACCTAACACACTCTCAGTCGAGTACAACCAAAAGTTACTCAATGAGTTTGATGTTCTTAAAAAACATGTTCATCGTTTTTAAAATAACCTCAAGCAAGTGTTCATGTTTTGCAAGTCATATGTACTTTTTAATAGCAAATGCATTTGTGCAGAGGTCTAGTAGCTATTCGGAAATTCTATTGGTGATGTTCTGTCATAAGTAGTTTCAGCTTACTCGTAGTTTAAATATCTATTGACCCTCTCTCACTTATTCTGATTGTTAAATCTTTTGCTATAGATTCTCCAATAGATAGGAAATGCAGAATAATTTCAGACTTTTCATAGGATCAAGGCAAGATTGTGTATAAAAATAACATTAGCAAGATGGGCGCTGCCTTTAGTCACAATCGTAAAATCGTGCAACTGACTTAGTAGCTTGCTTAGAGCTCTTCCAATGTGACCTTAATGAACATCTTCGAAAATACTTTTTTTTAGTTAAGAAAACATTTAAGAAAAAAGCCCGATATGCTTGAAAGGTAATGTACACACCTGAGTCTAGGTATACAGCGGGCTTAAGGCCTGTTTGAAAAAGTCTACTCTAATTTTGGTTACAAATGTAATAATGTATTTAATTAAAAATAAACTTGTTTTTATTAATTTTTGCAGATCAAGATTTCTTCTTTATTTTTAACGTTAATGAATTATTAGTTTTCATTCCGGCTTAAGTTCGTAATTGCAAATATGACTAAAAACAGAATCCGAAAGTATGATATTATTTGAATGTAATGCATTATCTAGATTGTTACATCCAACTTAAACAGTAATACGCTTACGTTATACAGACGATTTCTATTAAAAATTAATCTTTTTAAAGATATTTTTGTTTCTTTTAGATGTGAACAAATCGATAAGTATTTTAAAAGTTATAAGGGGGTTATAAGTTAAAAGGGCATACCTACAAACCTTCCCGGCAAATAATTGATTTAAGATGTTTTTATCATTTTCAAAACTTATGTTTCTATAATTTGATGAAATTTAAAGTTCGTCAGTCACTTTAAGAAAATATAAATAAGAAGTATAATATTGAGATATATTTTTTATCTATGGTTATTTTCACAATATCAAACGAGTATGATCGTTCTGCATTTTAAGCGAAGGAAACTGATTTTTTTTATTATTTTTTTTTTATTTCATTTAAATCAGTCTTCTGTCACTTAGAATTCGAACAAATGCTTGTAATGTGTGCATTAAAGCCTCGATCTGCATTGTTTATGGTAGGAACTCATTAAAATAAATAAAAAAATTTAAGTCAGCTTAAAAATAAGAAATTTTATTAAATAAAAATTTTTCATAAATGCCGGCCTTCTATTTAAAGGCGGTGTAACATCGTTCTTCTGAAGGTCATAACTTTTATTTTTAAAACTTCAATTCTGCTTAATGAAATCCAATTTTTTTATTTGTTTTAAAATGTTTTCGAAATTACGTAGTGTGCCACCTTTGAACTACGATATTCAACGAAATCATAACTTTTGAAATCAAAAGCTTTTTACGTGCTAACAGAGACTTCGCCAGTTATCATAAAAGGTACAAAAAAAAGGCCTGTAAAAAAAATGAATGATAAGAGTGAATAATTAAAAAAAATATTCATTAAAAGAGATCATATAGTATTTAAATAGATAAAAAGATAAAACAAAGCCTAAAAACGAACCACAATAACTAAAACCAGGTGAACTGTCTGATGAAATAATGCTAATTAACCAGCTCCACTATAAATAATCCAATTGGTCCATCAATTGCATGTGATCGAAAATAGTCTAAAGATAAAACACCGTCTCCTTATTTTCATTGTTATGACAATCTCTACAACAGTCATTTGATGGCATATCCATAATTCTCGCAAAATGAGAAACCAATGTGTTCAACAACCGTGGCTAAAATATCTCTCAAATCTTTAGGCTAAAATGCTATATAGATTCCTAGCCCGCCCCTAATCAAACAGGGAATATTTTATAACAGAGAAAAAAAAACTGGTAAGAGCGCTATATTCGGCTATGCCGAATCTTATGTACCCTTCACCATGTATGTAAATCTAATTTAGCGAAGTAATTCCAATAAAAAAAACAAATATTGGAGAGACAGAGAATTAAAAAATTAAAAATAAAAAATTATAATTTTACATATGAATTTCCTTAAAGATCTATTACAAAGCTTTAAAATGATGACCATATTGATATTTAAAAAATTTTTAAAATTTCAAAGGCCCGTAACTCTGAAATAATGAGCGAGCGCCACTTTTTTTCATTTGATATTTTTTTCTCTATCGCTGTATATATTTGTTTTTAGAATGGAGTTTCTTAATTGTTTCATATGATATAGAAAAATTAGAGTTAGGCGTGGTGTTTTGCCCGCTGGGTCAAAGGACATGGACCGATTTTGCTGATTTTCAATAGCATCTCTTTCAAAACTATGTCTAATCGATTGGCGTATTTTAATTTTTTCTAGCTGATCTTGTGCCTTGGCAAAGTTTATTTCAACACTAACACGGACGAAGAGACAGACAGACATCGCTCAGTCGACTTCGCTATGCATAAGGACTCAGAATATTTATACTTTATGGGGTCGGAAATAGATATTGTAATAACTGCAAACGAATTTACAAAATTAGTTACACCCTTTTCCACTTTTTCCGTTCTTGTGTCGAATTAAAGAATTTTCCAATGTTTTACACAACATCTACAACGTATATATTTTGCAATACAAGTGTAGGGGTCTTGTATTTTCTTATAAACTCCGTTGATTGTATTGTAAAGCGGATAAGTGGACAGTAAATTCTTACGATAAAGATGCTGGTTGCAAATCTGACAGTTGAACTCACACACAAATGCCTGCGCACGTTTAACGGGCCACTCTTTACTTTTGAACTTTATATTATTTTATTATTTGTTGAGATGAAAAACGGTGTATGACAACCACAGAGGTCAAAAGATGATTCTTTAATGGGAACACCCTCTTGTACTTCATTACAGCAGGGCATACCCATAACGGCTTCAGAGAAAGAGGCCTGTGACATTGCCTCTTTTATAATTTTAATTATCACCGCTTTTAAAATGTATTCCAATATTGAACAAAAAGTTTGTCTTGCTTTTGTTTGACAAGCTTGATTGTCTTAGTTTGCATCCCCCGTTACAAGTTTCTACTAATAAATTTTGACCTTTTGGATGTGTTAAGATTTACGTTTGTTGCTTGAAGTTTGAATGGTTTAGTTTTTGATGCTGTCACCCTATTACGCTTGTGCTGAAATTCCTTTAATTTGAAATGCTTTAAAGAATCACTTGCCTATTCATTCCCTAATAAAATTAAAAAAGAAAAAAACAACAGCAATCAGATCATACAAAATCCACAAAACAAAGTTAAATTCCTTCAGTTGAAAGTTTTAAACCAGATTATTCTGCGTTGTTAAAGAAGTTTATCAATCGCCATCAGTTGCCCATTTAAAAAGAATTAGCTGGAAGAAGAAAATTTCAACTGAGTTGGATTATAAATTTTGTTTTTTTTTTAACTTTTAAAGAAAAACTTGTTTGTATTTCACTTATATGACACATTTCATAATTAAGCTCTATTGCGTCTAATACTCCTGCTAGTTGTGTTTTGTGTTGCTTGTTTGTTTCACAAATCCCTAACGAACAGAATTACTAAAAAATCTAAAAAGGATCGTGTTTCTATTGTACAGGGTGGTTATGTGTCACAATCTGCCAACAAATCGCTTTCGGTATCGAAGAAGGCCAATATACTCAACAAAGCAGCTGCCGGAACCTCAAAAAGTGCCACAACAGCGACATTGTCTAGCGGAAGTAATGCTACCGATAACAGTGGCTCAAGTGGGCCAGCGACGATTAGTGGTATAACTGTAAGTAAATAAAAAAAGGAAATAAAATAAAAACAAAATCATGATTTGCTGATTTTATTATTTACAAATATTTTGAAATTTATTTAAAATTTATTAAATTTTAATAGGAAAAAGATTTACGTGATATCACCGACGAAATTCGCAAACTTAAGGCGATTATAGTTAAACACGAAAATCGTATCAGAGCCTTGGAAGCGGCAGTGAGGGCCCAAGAGGATGACACCAATGCTGTAGCAACTAGAAATGCCAATAATACTGCAAATAGCAATAATGACACCAAAGCCTCCGATAGCAATAAAAAAGATACCAATGACTCGAGTGCCAACAACAAGGATAATGGCACTTCGGTCAATGTAGCGTCGGACGAAGCGTAAAAAATTCTTTTCATCTTATTTATTAGTTCTATTGCAACAAACAACTACTACAAATTTTGTAGTTGTGGTTAAATAATTTACTACCTTGAAAAGCTACAAAACTACTTCAAAACGTCAACACTACAAAGAAACAATTTTCAAATCTTCAACTACAAATAAACTAATAAGAATAAGTTAAATTAAAAAAAAAAAAAAAGAAACAATGAAAAAGAAAAGGGATCATGTTGTATCGTGACCTTTTTTTTAAAATAATATTAATGTTTTTATTATAATATAATTTAATTAATTTTTAATTATTAAACAAAACCACAAAGAAGAAAAAGAAAACAGAAACAAAAACAAAAACAAAAACAAATAATAACTATTAATATATATTTTTTAATTATTTTTTATGTAATTTTGTATTTGTATTCCTTCTTTTTGATTATTTTAATTTAGTTTTTGTATTATTTAAATTCTTGTCGATTTAATTTTACACATCTTTTGAGAGGTGATGTACAACTTTATTATCTTCTATTTTAACAAAATTCTACATTTCAATACAAAAAAAAAAAAAGTTTTAAATTTATAACTCAAATTAGATGTAGAAAAATCAAGACTAAACTAATGTTGTATGTGTTTTTATTTTTATGACAAAGTTTGCCTTCAAATTTCTGCAATTGATATCGTCTGAATTTAAATTAAATAGAATTTAAAAAAACGTGTTTCGATGTTACTAACAAGCATTACGATCTGTAACATCACAATTATGCGAGTTAGGGCCTTTTTACTTGAGGCCAGTGTTATGCTCTTGTGCTCCGTTTCTCAATGATATCCGCCCGAATTCTTAAAACAGTGGAATCGGAAAAGAATGAACGTTTTAATGCAAAGCCTATTCACTCTATTCAAAAACGTTAAATCTTATGAAAGTAAAAAACTTTGAAATATTTGTTTAAATATGCTGTTGCAGTTTTTATTCTTAAACTTCTAAAAACGTTAAAAATTACAACAAGAAATAAATTGAAAAAAATCCAAAAAATGTGAAAATATCTTTTCACCCAAAACAACTCAATTTTCCTTTAACGAATAAAAGTGAAAATGTAAAAAAAATATTGTTACTGTTTTAGCAAATGTTTACATATAAATTACTTAGAATATTTGTACGACTATTAAGGATCCTGACTTCTACTCTGCAGACTTACAGCAGGCTCTGTATGTATTTTTTTAAACCCTTATTTATTTATGCCCAGGTATTTTTTCTTTATTTACTGTGCGATTTAGCGCATCAAGCGTGGCGTCAACTTTCTCTTAACTTATCATGCTTATGAAATATATGAAAAAATAATTTTGTTGTATTTTTTGATAACCCAACTTTTTAAAAAGGTTTGTTTTTGTATTTTAATATCGATGGTAACTTCTAACACTCAGAAGGATGCCAGATTTTTTGTATTCTTTCTGTAAGGGAGTGTTAGAACTTTTCACGTTTTTATATTAACGCGTTTTAATTCGATTCAGAATACACGGTATACGATTTTCTTGCTTTCATTAAGTCTCTTCTGCTATCGATCTTTTTCTCTCAGCACAAGGTCTCTCGTAATTGTCAACATTTATGCAAATCTTAAGTTCTTATCATGTTGGACATTATTACTCAACTTGACACTTAATGCGTGTTGTTGCCTGCCGCTCTTTAAGTCACAGTCTGCAAAGATCGTGATCTATAATCTTGATAATAATCTTTGAGCAATTTTAAAATTATTAAAACTATAAGAAAATAAACTTCAGACTGCTTTGTATTTCACTCTAAATTTGTCTTTTAAAATTATAAAAATATTTTATCCGTGTTTTTACATTCATAGAAATGTTGATCAGCTTTAAAGTCCTTTTTTTTAATTCAACCCGTGATGGAAGCTACTTTTTCAATTACTTAGTTTCTTTATTCATTGGCTCACATACTAGTCAATTTGTAAGATATATTTTTTAGTACTAAAACTATTCGAATAATTTACGAAATTAAAACTTATTTTAATAATCAGAATAGTATAACTTAATTAAAAACTTTTGTAACGGAAAACTAAGCTTCTGTCATTTTCGAAACTTTTATAAAATAAAAAAGTAATTTTTTCCTTTCAGTTTTTTTTTTTAATTTAAACTTTTATTAAAACTTATTGAGTCTATTTTGACTATAGTTTAGACTTTTGTCTTTTAATTTTGTATTTATATTTTCTGTATTGAAATTTATTGCCGAGTGCGAAGTAATTTTAGACATTGACATGAAAATTTATTTAAATATGCCTTTAACTATGTAAACCATAACTGCCTTGACAGTTCTTTAAACGATAGTAAAACGTTGACACCATAAAGACCCCGTCATGAGCGGGTATATGAAAGTTTTCTATGAGTTTCAAGAGTAGCAGTTTTTAATATTTTAAATATTGTTTTTAATTGAGTATAACTCGATGCAGACATGAAACGGCTAATATTTGAATGCAGTTATATTAATAGATGCCCTAGCTTATTGCATGACATATTTATATTGACTATTTAAAGCTGGCGAAAGTAAAGTTGTACATCTTGGTCACTGTTTAGACTTTAGATTTTTTACTTAACTTTTCTCATATTTAATATCTTTATCATAATTTTTTTAACTACACAAATTATTATTATATATATTTTTTTCTTTAAATATTTGTTTTAATTTTTATTTTGATTCGTTTTAATTAAATATTAATTTTTAATTTGTAAAAGCCTCAAAAAAGCTCAACTTTAATTAAGTTTGTCGTCATAACAGAATGAAAAAAATAATAATAAATAAAAAATAAAATTTTTTATTTTTTTAATTTATTTTGTTGAATTTAATTTGTTACAAAATATCGCTACTTACACTTAATACATTACATTATTATAATTTGCTCTTTACAATAATATTTACATCTACGCCCTGCCTTCTAATCTTAAACATGCAACTTTAGTTTAATTAAAAATTTTCTTGAAAAATAAGTAATAAAATAAATCAATAATTAAAACAACAACCCTCCAAATATATTTATATTTAAAATAAACTTGAAAAAAATTGTTTTACAAATCTACCCGTGTTTTTATTCAATTAACAATCATAGTGTATAAAAAATAAGCTTTTTTTTTAAATTTATTCGTGTAAAGTGGGATTTTTAGATTAAGAAAAAGAAACATAAATAAAAATATATTTCTTTTTTTATTAAAAAAAAAAATTACAATAAAATTTAAAGTTACATAAAAAAACAGAAAAAAAATATATATTACTCATTTAAATAGACCAAGAAATACAGGGTTTCGTCGGAAATGCGTCACTTCAGTGAGATCGCAAAGCATTTCTTTGCAACTCTAGATTGTGTGTAAATAATCCTCAACCTAAAACACTTCCGATTGCACTAATTTATTGATTTTTGTGTTGTCAAAAAATTTTTTTTCATTGTATTTATTTTCGCCTTCGAAATTGTAAAAGTATTAAGTTTTCTACACAGCAATATTTGCTAACTTTTAGTAATATTAAAAATTATGTTTTCGTTTTAAATGAAAGCAGGTGATATATATTCGACAACCACTGCTTAAGCAGTTTTCAGGCGCCACGATCTATTTTTATCTGAAATCAGCTGTTTTCAACAAAAAATGTTATGTCAGATGTTATTAATCTACGTTTGAACGCTATGTAGACTCACAATGTTTATGTATTGTTCATGTGCAACCATCTTTGACCGAATATTTGGTAGAGCGATGATGTTTGTTATCAAATATGACTTTTAGTTTGTTACATTTAAAATTGAGGCAATCTATTAATCAAGAACATTGAAACATCCCGGATGACAAATATAGAATAGGTATAAATACCGATTTTAAATATTTTGTTCTCTAGAAGTAAAATAGTTTTTGTAAAATACTATTTTACCAACTAAAAAAAGCTGAGTTAAAATAATCGCGACCAGAGTAATGTAAAACATTTATTATTCTAAAACCATAAATTGTAATTTAAACTGAAACTATTAACACATTGTTGACCGGTCACGAGTTTATTCGTACTTTTATGGCCGAACGTTGCTGACTGGCCACGAGTAAACTCGTGATGCGCTTGTATGCTCTTCAAAGGAAAAACGAAGCGAAACGAGATATATTTGTAAAAGCTGTTGTGTACCATTACACGTAGGTGATTGTTATACTGCTTATCATACAAAAAAGAAATATTAAAAGTTTAATAAAGTTATTAAAGTTTATTTTTATTGTTTTACTTTCACATCCAATTACGAAATAATAACCGGTGACGAGATAAATTTGCAGTAAAATTGGCGGTCAACAATGTGTTAATAGTGTAGAAAATTGTACTCATACCTGTATTTTACATATGTATATGAACAATAATAACGAGTACGTAGCCGGTACAACTCTGTATTTTTAGTACACTTTAAAGCAACTCGTCAATAACATATTCGCGTTGTGCAGACAGCAAAAGCAACATTTTTTTGCAACATTGCCATTTAACAGTTTAACGTGTTCAGACGTGTTCTTGAGATAATTAAAACAAATTATATGTATATAGAAAATTCGCGTTGCAAGAAATTTTTTAAAAGTATTGTGTGCGAAAAATCTCCGTAATGTTAAAATAAAATTATTTAAAATAAATAAAATGCAAATTGTAAGAGTTCGCTAAGAGCATATTTCAAAAGAATAATGGTAAATAGCTTATGAAACAAATTGATTTTTGCAAATTACATAAGCCCAATAGAGAAGAGATGCTAAAAAAAGCCAGTAACAAATGAACAATAGAAGAAAATTGCAACCAAGTCAAAGAAACCTAAAAAAAAAATTTACATGAAATAAAGCAATAAAAGAAACACAAAAAAAAAAAGAAACCAAATAATTGAGAGCAAAAACGTGATACAATCGGCAGTAGAAGTTTCATCATTTCTGCAAGAAAACCTTACGAATACAATTGAAACAAGATACGGTACAGTAGATACACTCTTAGTTGGAATATACTTAAACGGAACTAGTTAAACTGTCACAAATTCCAAGAGGAAGATGAGCTATAATACCACATTATTAAAAAAACAAGATATCAAAAGAAGCATTATAAGGACTATTGATTTTACTGTTAACGCTTCGGACGCTACAAGTATTGTTTTAAATTTAGATTTATTAAAGAAAACTAAAGATAATCTTTGATTTATACTAAACATTTTTTTAAATATACTCGTATAAATACCAAAGATTTATAATAAGTTGTATATTAACGCCCCGCCCCTTTACAAAAGCAAGAATAAAACAAATATAAATAATAAAGACAATTTTTAGCACAATTTAACTAATTATTTAAACAAATATTTAACGAAATAGCGTGATATTGCATTTTGCAAACAAACTTAAAAACAAGAGTGAGCGTAATTAAACAGCAGTAACACAAAATTGTTTTTTTTTTTTGAGAGTTGCAAAAGTTCAAGTGAACGATAAAAAAAATAAAATAGACATAAAAGTTCCTGTTAGAATAAAGTTTGAACACAAAATGTCCGCCATGAATTCAAAAACAGCTACGAGCGTTTCCAAGGGAAAATTCCAACAAATACATATTAAATATGAGCATTTAGTGGCTGGCATTTCTGGTGGAGTGACATCGACATTGATTTTGCATCCACTGGATCTGATAAAAATCCGATTTGCGGGTAAGTTTAGATTATTATCATTATATTTTTTACATAAATGCATACTAGGTCTGTCTATTCGCGATTAAGCATTATGATAACAATTGTGAAAATGTTTAGTATGCGTTATACAGAAGATGCTGGATATGAAATCAAAAAATTTGATTTTTTGTCGTGCTGGTTGTCAAACTTTGGTGCAAGTTACATTTATTTATTTTACAATGTAGTGTCGATTAGACTTGTGTAGTTCATAAACGAACTAGTTCATTTAAACGATTTCATCGATTGAACTAAGTGAACTAGTTAAATTTTTAAGTAAACCTAGATTATTTGTGAACTACCCTTTTTATTTGATCTACCAGACGAGATAAACTAGAATCCAGTAAAAACTCGGCGGCGGCTGAGCAAAAATTGTTGGCGGTGGCTGTAAGTCGGCTAGGGCCGATTATCAAGGAGAAAGAAGAAGAATAACAAAAACAGACAAACTTTCTTACATTTATTGATAAATTTTTTAAGTTAAATGAAGTAAATGTTACAAATAAAGTTACAAGATTGAAAACTTACCAGAAGTAATTAAATTTTTTACATTACATGCTGGACGATTTTTTTGTTGACATGAACAAATAATTGTTTTTAGCAGTTGCAGGATTTGACCGACTCTTTTTTCGTTAATACATAAGCCTGAAGCGAAAAAGGCTTGTTCTGGTGATGCTGACGTTGGTGCTGTAACAAAATAAACATATGTTAGAAATAAGGAAATACAAATTTAGAAGCATTATTTGAATTTTATAAAAACAATACTTCTGTATTATTATTTTTTTTCAACCATAATCAATAATAATTTTTTTCTGTTAAAAAACGTTTGTAACAATGTAAATACAATGTATAAAAAAAATTGTCTAGTAATACGCTTTTGGCCTCCTAGGCTTATTGTATTACAACTGAAATAAATAAAAATAAAACGTTTGAATTTTAAGCATTGTAAGGTTGTAATTATAATTTTAATGTTGTCAGTCGTAAAAACTATATGGGAATTAATTTGTAAGAGTGGCATTGTTTTCTAATATGGCATTTACACTTTGCAATTTTATATGAAACTAGCATGAAATCTTTGTCAAAGAAGCTTGAATTTTGAGGGAATGTTAATGTTGCTTATGTTTTTTTTTTAATAACGCATAGGTATCTCTGCAACTTTAATAAATAATTAAAAAAAAATATACCTCATGAATTTTTTTTTTTATAGTAAATGTGGACTAAGTTAAAAAAAAACAGAAATTAATTTCTATTAACAATCAAATTAAAATAACAGCTTCAAATTTTAATTTAAGCTGTAAACACATTCACCACAGCAACTACCGACTGCAAAATTTCTAAAATAGAAAACATGTGTGCATACGAAAATGATTATTTTGAAGACAGCAAGGCAATATGGCGAAAGGTTGTTGTCTAATTTGATTTTGCCGTGCAGTCCAATTAAACTAATTTATATTTTTGTTGGCGACAATAGACAGTTGAGTGATGTCAGTACTATAAGTCATGTAAACTAATAAGTGCTTAAAACCTCTTATTCGGAAAAAAGAAAAAACAATAAGAACTTAAAATAATCATGCATTATTTATTAAAAGATTTATTTATATATTTAAAGATTTTTATTAGTTTTTAAGTTTAGGTGTATGCATATGTATTTTCAAGTATTTTTTTTTTATAAAAAGTACTTCAATCGTGGTGGAAAAAATATACGAAGAATAACTCGAAATATTTTAAAGGAATGTCTTCGAGTGTATATCAAATTAAAATTTTTTTTGTGTGGAAAACAATCAGTTCGATATATATTTACTTTTTTATTACGATAATTTCAATTTGTCTATCTTTATTAGTAGATGGTTTCTTGTATGGGAAACCTGTTAGTTTTTAACACAATTGAGTTTTTGGTAGATATCATGATATTGTATAGCTTTCAACATTGTGTTGTTTCGAGCATTTTTTTATTGCTGTAGACTAGTAACTTCGTTTGCATTTAAGGGAAATAGTTCAATTATTAATTTTGAAGACAAGCGAAACGAAAAATCGACGCACTCTTAAAAAATATTGTTTTAGTCTTCTAATAGCCTCTTACGCAATAATCTAAATATTTTTTTAATCAAATACCAGAACTGATTTTTTTAAAAAACGCTAAAAAATATTAAAGTGTCATCACTGCAATACACTATAATCAAATTTTTATTATGTAGCTGCTGCGATCAAAATAATTTTGTAGCTGGCTACATGGCGGCAAATGTAGCTAGCAGCATTTGCTGCCGTGTGTTCGTGTAGCCTGCTGAGGCGAATGTGTTCAGAGCATATATTTCTTTACTAAAAGTAATTTAAATAACCTAATTTAAAGAATAAAATTGCCGGCTAACATTTTTGAGTCGTGGCGAGCGGCACCACTCGGCGACGGCTCGATTATTAAAAAAATCGGCGGCGGCTTTTAGCCGGCTGTGAGCCGCTTGACTTGTTTCTCTACTAGAATCCATGTCTTTGTTGTTGACTATTTCCGACATGAAATTAGTGCTGCCACGCATTTTATTTAACTTCGTTATGGCAATGCTACGGTGTTGTTGCCAGCATATTTTGAAAAGAACGTTTAAACTCAAAGAGCTTTTTAACTAAAAGTTGAAAGTACGAACCAGAGAAAAGAAATTGCATTGGTTTTATTGCTTTGAATACATTCACACAAAAATAATGTTGTTGACATTACTACACACTAGGCTAATGAAGCGAATGAAAACACATTCACACAGAGATCGTATGATGAAATATGATGTGTGTATTGCATGTGTTACCTAAATGACAACAAACATTCACAAAGATTCATGAATACCGCGCTGAATTCATGAATCATTTGTGAATACCTGTGAATGAAGGGTACTAAAAGCTAAATTAAAACACATAAAAGAGAATTATAGTATTGTACGTAGGATGAGTGTTGTCAACTGTCAAATGTCTTTCAGAAAATAAGTGCGATTATACAAAATAGGTTTAAAAACAAGGATTAATAAAAAATTAGATACATAAATAGCGTATTACATTAGGCTTGCTTGTATTTAAAAACTGAATTCAGAAATAATATATTATTTACAGACTTAGATCCCAATCTATTTCGTTTTTCGGTAATGATATTACCTGCCGCAGAGAAAACACGCTCGGAGGCAGCACTACTAGCCAACATTTTCTTTGCTAGTTTTGACAATCGTGGGTAATCGTTCGTGTGATGGTTCCACCAGTCCAAAACATCGAAACTGATGTCAAATAGCAGGAAGAATATCGGTTAAGCTCATCCATAATGCTTTCTTCTGTAGTAGGATTTCTCGTGTTTATAAAATCAGAAAAAAAAACAATTTGAAGTCACTTGGTGTTTCGTTTTCGTTAGAGATATGCATGTGTGTTTCAGAAGTTGAGATTTTTGGACTATTTAAAATTTGTGATATGCAAAATTCCTTTACTTGGCCTAAAACTTCC